>CP124718.1:50720000-52065000 GCA_031232105.1 Capsicum rhomboideum
GATTTGTGCTATGAAGTGTATTAAGGTGAATTGATGGATTATTTGTGATGTGGTGTGGATAAGAAAGTGTAAAGGAGAAGTGTTGTGGTGAAATGTATTGATTATCAGGTATTGGTCAATGTTGAGAATATTGGGGGATTTTTGGCATAATAATTTTATCAATGGTTTTGTCAAGGGGAAATGGAATGTTTAAAGGCAAACATGTAACTCATTGACATTGTATGCATTTGTAAAGTAGTTGATGGTTGATATGAATTTCATTATGTATTTGTGTTGTAGAGTGCCACACATAAAGGAAGAGAGGGACTATTATATACGCATCTAAGGTGGTATATTGTATTGAGGATACAAGGTATGTAAGGTTACTCTGTCCGTATCTTTTTGCAGCAAATAGTATCCACATTGCTATTTCACTAGTCCTATCCCGAAATGTGCTAAGGTATCCTATATCCGTTTATCAATAGTCATTGTCATATATTTCCTACTCATGGATCATTTGTGAGTCTCATAATCATGGTTAATGTTCCAAAAGCTCAAACAAGGTTATGTTCCAATGTTCCAATAGTTATTATACTTATGTCTCTTGTTCATAGATTATTGTCCAATAGTTTCCATGGTGTTATGATTCTAATAATGTTATGTTGCCAAGTTATTCACATGTCTCTTACTCATTGGTTAATGGTTCAAAGTTTCCAATAATATTATGTTCCAAAGTTCTAAGTGATGTTATGACTATCCTAGTATCAATCTCAAAGTAATGAATAAAGTAATTCAAATGTTTTCAATGATCATGTATGGGTGGAAAGTCTAGGCGCATAAGACTAGCTCGACTTGATCCCGATGTATTGATTTATGGGTGGCAAGTCTAGGGGCACAAGCCTAGCTCGACTCGATCCCGATGCATTGATTTATGGGTGGCAGGTCTAGGGGCATAAGCCTAGCTCGATCGGATCCCAACATGACGATATGTTATGTAAAGACCCACTGATCAATAGGGGCCTAGGTATATTGTGACATATGTATTGACAGATAAGCATTGAGATAAAGAAAGAAAAGAAAGTAATGAAAGCAATTCACATGGTTTCCCAAAATGCAAAATGGTGACTTATTCACATTGATTATTCATATGTTTTGAGTTCATTGAAATATTCATGTATTGTACAGTTTGATTTGAGCCTTGCATACTCAGTACTTATTTCGTACTGACCCCTCTCGGGGAATTTACCTTACTTGCTGCAGGCGCAGGTACCAGTAGGCCTCCCCAGTATATTGCCTGTATTAGCGATTCGTTGGTGCGCTCCAGCTAATTCGGGGCTTCTCTGAGTCAGAGTGTATATATGTTTTAGTGATGTACATGTTGTATAAAGCGGGGACTTGTCCCTACTTTTGGTTTGTATTGGTCAATGCACCTGTTAGAGGCTTTCGTATACGTACGTGGGTACATGTATATAAGGTGACTCATGAAGTCTTGTTTTGATGGCCTCAACGGCCAAGTTTCTCAAATGTGTATAAATATATGCCATGATTCCCAATATCCATGATTTCCAATTCTAATGGTTCATGTTCATATGTGATAATGGTGTTTCCTATGGAATGCACATGAATGTATAGAAGCATAGCTTGGTTCTCTTGGGCCTTATCGGCTTCGGGTGCCAATCATGCCTCGTTAGGATTTGGGGCGTGACAACACAAATGCTCTACAAACCCACAAAACACCTCCTACTAAGGTCTAATCGCCCATATTAGGTCCGATATCAAATTTTTCACCAATGACACTATAAAACACATACTCATAGCATCTCAACACCTAAGTATACATTTTTCATCGTCGTCAAGTAGGGTTGGGAAGATACGGGGTGTTACGAGTTCATCTCCTTGTAAGTAGTGGTAAGTGTTAACCCTTATTAATTAATATATTATATGCTTAATATGGTGTATAAATAATGTTGGTTATGTTGGCGAAGTGTTGGACAGTTCACTATGTGTAAAACAATGTACTTTTGCTTAATCGGTAAAGGGTTTTGCCTTGTAAACTTGGAAGTGGACTTGTGGTATTGAAGGAAGTGACTTTGATAGATTAAATATCAACATGAAATATGTGTTTATGTCCTTAACTTGCTTTCTCTTTGTGTGTAACATTTGGAATTGTTGTTGTGAAATTGTACATGGAACTGGTGGCATATTGAAAGAAAAATGTAGTTTTGGTGATGTTTATGTGTGTTGTAAAACCATGTCTGTTAGTTGACATATAATATGATATAAAATATGTTAAGATAAGATTAGTTATTATCATGGACCATTCATTGCAAAAAAGGACCCTAAAATAACCCCTAGAGGCTAAAACGGGCAACCGCCCTCGCAGGTGGGGCACATGCGGGCGTAGGTGCCAACGCAGGTGACTCGGGACACTTCCAAGAGGCACCTGCATATGCACCTCAACCACCTGCGGGTGCATGTGGATTCGCAGGTCATCCCAGAACTCCGTTTTGCATGTTTTGGTCTCTCTTTGACCCCCCGAAACCCCTATACCCTTTATGGATGCAATTATCAACTTATGGTGCCTTTTGAATGACTTTAAAAGAGTATACTGGAGTTATTTTGAATGGTATAAATTATGGATTATTGTTAATGTGTTATTATTAAAGCTATTGAGTGACTTGACAGAGAAAAGGTAACGTAGTGTTGAAGGGGAAGTGTAAAGTATAACTTTGGGTGTGAAATGCTATTGGTTTATGATATCTTGGTCAATGTATGAAACATAATGGTATTGTTGGTATGATAATGCCGTGAATGGTATTGTAAAGGGTGAAATGACGTTATAGGGCAATCATGTAACTCATTGTCGTCTTATGCACTTGTAAGGTAGTTGGTTGCTAACGTGAGTTCCGTTATGTACTTGTGTTGTAGATTAAAATGTATGGAAGTAGCTGGATTATCATAATCACATATAGTACTGTGTATTCATATTGAGAAGACAAGGTATGTAAGGTTACTCTTTTCGTATCCTTCTGCAGCACATGCTCACATCATCATTGTACTTATTCCATTCCAAAATGTTCTAAGGTATCTCATTTCAGGTTGTCACCTATTGTTATTCATGATTTACATAATTGTGGACATTGTTCCAAAGTTCCAACAATATTACGTTCTCAAGTTCCAAAACAAACGATGTTATAACTACTAATGTATCAATCTCTCTCAAATAATGGAATTAAGTAATAGGTATATGTGTGTACTTCTTAGAGGCCGGTTGTAGATCATCCCGAGGGTTGTTGATATGATATATTATATATATTATGGACCACTGATAAGGTGAATGATTGTTGATATATATATATTATGGCCCACTGATAAGGTGGATGATTATTGATATATTTATTATGACCCACTGATAAGGTGGATGATTGTTGATATATATATCATGACCCACTGATAAGGTGGATGATTGTTAATATGTATATATTATGGCACACCGATAAGGTGGATGACTGTTGATATGATATATTATATTATGTTATGGCTCGCTGATAAGGATGATTGTACTATAGCCCACTGATAAGCTGGATGAATAATAATGAGGATGATTGTAAGACCAAGAAAGTATATTTCTTAAATAAAAGTATATATGACTGTTGTTATATGATCGATAATAAGTGATCGAATAATGAGAGTAATGAAAATAATGAACATGGTTCCGCAAATAGATCGGTGGTGTATCCATATTGACTATGCTCTTATATACTGATTTTGTATCATGTAGTTTCATATAGCCTTACATACTCAGTACATTCTTCGTACTGACCCCCTTGGGGGACTTTCCTTACTTGCTGCAGGCACAGGTGCTAGTAGACCTCCATTGTAGGCTATGAGTCATTTGCACATCTATGGTGAGCTCCGGCTGGTTCGATGCTTTTCGAGTCACGTGTGTACATATGTTTTGGTATTGTATAAAGTATTTTGTAAAGCGGGGACTTGTCCCGACTTAAGTTGGTTTTGTATATGTATATGTTAGAGGCTTTGTAGACGTATGTGGGAAGATGTATGTCCATGTTGACTTGATGGCTCTAACGGCCAAGTTTCATGTATAGTAGATATTTTGCATGACTTCAGCCATTGGTATGCTATATTTTATAAGTTACACGAGATAGAACGCTATTCATATAGAGACATGCATATGAAGGTACATGAGTAAAGATTGGTTCTCTCGGGCCTCAACGGCTTCAGGTTCCAGTCCGTCCCGTTGGAATTCGGGGGGTGACAAAAGTGGTATCAGAGCAGGTCGTCCTAAGGGTGTCTACAAAGCCGTGTCTGAGTAAAGTCTTGCTTATGGATGTGTTGCGCACCACATTTATAAGTAGGAGGATACGGAACATTTAGGAGTTGTTTCTTTTCTTCATTTATAGATCATGCAATAGATCCAATGTCGTAGGTGGAATTATATCTGACCCTTGAAATTGATTTTCTTTGTTATGGTAAAATGTCAATTACAAGACAAGATAGGGGCAAAGGTAAGCAGGTAGATACGCTTGCCGGAGAAGGAACAAGTAGATCACCACCTGACCAAGCTAGTCAAGGTGGGGATGAAACTGAAACTGTATCACGGTCTTCTTCTACTCTTCCATGTACAGAAGAGCCGAGAGGGAGAGAAGAACCTGCCGAAACACCTGTTAATGATACTGAGCATAATCTAAGAAATGCAGTGCACATGTTAACTCATGTAGTTGCTCGTATAGTGGCTGCACTAAATCAAGGACAATTAGGTCCAATGACAGGTAATGACACTGAGGCTAGGGCAGCTAGTCAGAGGACACAGGATTTTTTGAAATTAGACCCTCCCACGTTCACCAGGTCAGATCTGAATGAAGATCCATAGGATTTCATGGACCAAATCAAAAAGGATCTAGATGTTATGCAAGTGACTGGTATAGAAACAGTGGAGCTTGCAGCATATAGGCTAAAAGGCGAGGCTATATTATGGTAGGAAGATTGGAAACAATCTAGGGGTATCGGTGCACTTCCAGCTAGTTGGGAGGAATTCAAAACATCATTCTTTGATCATTATCTCCCATATGAGATCCGAGAGGCTCGTGCGGATTAGTTTTTAAATCTCCATCAGGGGAACATGAGTGTCAGAAAATACAGTCTGCAGTTTAATTCTTTGGCTCAATATGCTCCAAATGTAGTGGCCATAATGGCCGACAGAGTCCATCGGTATGTGAGCAGATTGGAGCCATATTTGGTGAGGGACTGTACTATTGTTGCGTTAAATAGAGACATGGATATAGCAAGAACACAATCCTTTGCACAGAAAATAGAGGGTCAAAGGAAACTAAGAAGGACACAAGAATATGATGAAGGGCCGTCAAAGAGGGCTAGACCTATGGGACAGTTTATGGCATCCCAAGGAGAACTTACGCCTCGGGCTTTTCCTAGACGGCCTAGACCATCATTTTCTTACCCTACAATAGGTACTCCATCTAAATTTTGAGGGTTTAGAGGCGGTCAAGCTGGGCAAAGTAGTGGGACTAAGGGTTCACATACAGTAGGGTATCGAGAACAAGCAAGTATGAGCCAATCGAGGTCTTTTCGTCAGCTGTGCCAGCGCTGTGGGAAGTTTCATTTAGGTGAATGCTGGTTTAGAACGAATGTGTGCTTTTGGTGTAGTGAGTCAGGGCATATGATGAGAGAATGCCCACAGAGGTCCACGGGTAGTATGACACGACCTACGGGATCAGTCATTGCGTTATCATCGCCAGGTGTGCAACCTTTTGGTCATGGCAGGGATGCTACAGGAGCAGCTGGTTCTAGTGAAACCCAAAATCGTACATATACCGTACCAGACCGACAGGAATCGGAGGATTCTCCTGATGTAGATACAGGTACAGTCTTCATATTTTTACATAAGGTATACGCATTGATTAACCCGTATGCTACACTATTATATGTTACTCCATTGATTGAGAAAAAAAATTTTTTTGAAGGAATACCAGAATTACTAGTTACGCCATTTGAAGTCTATGCATCAGTTGGTGAATCTCTTGTCATTAAAAGAGTATATCATAATTGTACCGTAACTATTTGTGGTTATGATACACTGGTTGATCCTACTGAACTGGAAATGGTATACTTTGATGTTGCCATGAGTAAAGATTGGTTGGTTTCTTGTTATGCCATGGTAGATTGCTGAGCTAAGAAGTTATATTTTTGTTTTCCACAGAAGAAGATTAATGAAGATATGGGTAAGGTTGGAGTACCGAGAGGCAAGTTACTTCTCATCTTAAGGCAAAGAAAATGATTCCCAAAGGGATACATATGTAACACCTTGTACTTTTCCTAACCTCATTTGATACCTTGGGGTCATATATACCCAGGTGTTGAGATTCCATGGGCATGTGTTTTATAGTGTCATTGGTGAAACATTTGATATCGGACCTAATATGTGCGATTAGACCTTCGTAGGAGGTATTTTGTGATTTTGTGGAGCATTTGTGTAATACCCCGTACACATTATAACCTCATTTGGTGACTTGGAGTCATGTTTACTTGATGATTAAGATCACTAAGTAAGTATTTTGTAGTGTTTTGATAAGGTATTGGATGATATGCAAGTATTGAAGAAGTGGCCGAAAAATTCAGCAAGGTGTTGAAACTTGCGCCACTCACTGTTTCAGGGGGTGTGGCGTAAGCCACCTGATTCATAGGGGGTGCATTTCTTCCACCACTGCCTTGCTTTGCAGCAGTGGCGCAAGGCACAAAGATTTTACTATTTCGAGCTCATTTCGCAACACAATTCTACGTCGATTCTTATATGGTTTCTTTTGGTTCTTTGGAGTTCTTTGAGCATTGTTAAAGCTTCAAATACTTCAATACACTCCTACATACTCCTACATGATCAAATCATGAAATATAAATAATTATCCAAAATGTTCAATGAAGCCATGGGCGACTAGAATTCCTATTTTTGCGATTGAGACTACGAATGAGAAACTCGTAAGAGAATATTGTCGTGACATTATGAAATTATTTAAACATGAGATATATGGTGAATTATACATGAAATTTTATGGGCTAAGCTACATGTGCAATTGGGCCTAAAATTAGGGCCCAAAATGGAATAAAAGACAAGGCCCAATGGGCAAATGACCCATTCTTCCACTTTGACCAAACAACCATTGCATTTAATGCACGAAAATGGCTAAATATGACTTGAGTACTATATAAAGGCCCCAAAAATCATATTTTTATTCCTAAACACACACAACACATTTTGAGAATTTACAAGACATTCCCTTTTGGTTCTCTGAAACCCTAAGAGCCCTGAGCCCTTTTCTTTGGACAAGATCATTCTATTCCAAGCCTTGGTAATTATTTATTCTCATGGATTAACATATTATATTCATGGGAGATTATGTATATCATGTTTGTTATGCTTGGAAATGGTGGACATGGTACTTTGTGTTTTTATATAAGATTTGTGATCCATGAGATTCAAGCTTAAATTATGACTTGTGACTTTGATGAAAGAGCATGGTATGGATAAAATATGAACATGTATGGTGTGATTTTGTCATTACACTTGTTATTTTTCTAAAAGTGTAAATTGTGGAATTTTGGCCGATATGTGCTATGAGGTGTATTAAGGTAATTTGATGGATTATTTGTGATATGGTGTGGATAAGAAAGTGTAAAGGAGAAGTGTTGTGGTGAAATGTATTGATTCTCATGTATTGGTCAATGTATGGAATATTGGGGGATTTTTGAAATAATAATTTCATCAATGGTTTTGTCAAGGGGAAATGGCATGTTTAAAGGCAAACATGTAACCCATTGAAGTTATATGCATTTGTAAAGTAGTTGATGGTTAATGTGAATCCCGTTATATATTTGTGTTGTAGAGTGACACATAAAGAAGGAGCGGGACTATTGTATGCACCTCTAGGATTGTATATTCGTATTGAGAATACAAGGTATGTAAGGTTACTCTGTCCGTATCTTTCTGCGGGAAGTAGTATTCACATTGACATTACGCTTGTCCCATCCCGAAATGTGCTAAGGTATTCTATATCCAGTTATCAATGGTCATTATCATATGTTTCCTACTCATTGATCAATTGTGAATCTCATGTCTCATATTCATGAATAATGCTCCAAAAGCTCAACAATGTTATGTTCCAAAGTTCCAATAGTGGTTATACTCATGTATCATGTTCATTGATTATTGTCTGATGGCTCCAATGGTGTTATGTTTCCAATAAGGCTATGGTTCCAACAATGTTTACTCACATGTACCTCACTCATTGGTTAATTATCCAAAGCTTCAAGTAAAGTTGTGACTATCATGGTATCAATCTCAAAGTAATGCATATGTGGTCAATGATCAAGTATGGGTGGAAGCTTTGGGGGCAAAATGCCTAGTTCAAGCCGATCCCGAGATTGTTGGATCAGGGGGAAGTCCTAGAGGCATAAGCCTAGCTCGGACCGATCCTGATAGGGGGCAGCTCTAGGGGTAATAACCTAGCTTGAGCCGAACCTAAAATGTTGTATGGGTGGAAGCTCTAGAGGTACTAACCTAGCTCGAGCCGATCCCGATATATACATTGATTCATAGGGTGGCAGCTCTAGGGGCATAATCCTAGCTCAAGCCAATCCCAACATAATGCTATGTTATGTTTAAAACCCACTAATCAGTCGGGGCCCAGGTATCATAGGTCAAAGGCAGAGATGAATAATCATGGAAGTAAAGATACAAAGAATGTAATGAAAGCAACATACATGATTTCCAAAGTACAGAATAGAGACTCATCTACATTGTGACTTATCTATGTTGGTTATGAATTTGAACTTGAGTTCTTGACATATTTTCATATCTTACAAGTTTCATATGGCCTTACATACTCAGTACATTCTTCATACTGACCCCTCTTGGGGAATTTACCTTACTTGCTGCAGGCGCAGGTACTAGTAGGCCTCCACAGTAGGTTGCGAGTGTTGCAGATCTTTGGTGAGCTCCGGTTAGTTTGGGGCTTCTCCGAGTCATAGCTGTACATATGTTTTGGTGTTGTACATGTTGTATAAAGCGGAGACTTGTCCCGACTTTTAGTTCATTTGGTCAATGCATTTGTTAGAGGCTATTGTAGACGGATGTGGGTGTATAAATGTAAAAGGGATATGTTGTTCTTGACTTGGTGGCCTCAACGGCCAAATTTTGCATATGTATATATATATCATGTTCCATGAATTCCATTGTTGGTATCTATAGCTATTATGTGATTATGGGTTTCTTATGGCATGCATATGATTGAATAGAGACAAAGCTTGGTTCTCTCGGGCCTTATCGGCTACGAGTGTCAATCCGTCCTGATGGGATTCGAGGCGTGACAAAAGTTGTATCAGAGCAGGTCATTCTGAGTAGAGTCTTACTTATCGATGTGTGGTGCACCACATTTATAAGTAGGACGCTATGGGACATTTAGAATGTTGTTTGTTTTCTTCACTTCTAAATCGTGCAATAGAGCCAGTGTTGTAAGCTGAATTGAATTTGATCATGGTAATTATTTTTATTTGGTATAGTCAAAATGCCAATCATGAGAAGAGGTAGAGGTAAAGGGAAGCAGGTAGATGTGCATGCTGAAGAAGGAATGAGTAGACTACCACCTGACCAAGCTAGTCAAGGTGGAGCAAATGCTGAAATTTCATCGCAGTCTTCTTTTACTTTTCCAGCTCTGGAGGAGCCAGTTGGTAGACAAGTACCTGCAGAACCACCAATGAATGCCACAGATCAGGATCTTAGAAATGCAGTTCATATGTTAACACTGTTAGTGGCAGCCCAGAGTCAAGGCAGAGCTGGTCCAATGACATATGATGATGATGCAGCTAGAGTGGCAAGTCGCAGAACACAGGATTTCTTGAAACTGGACCCTCCCATCTTCACAGGGTCAGATCCAAAAGCATATCCACAGGACTTCATGGATCAAAATCAGAGAGCCTTGGAAGTTATGCACGAGACAGGGGTAGAAACAGTTGAACTTGTTGTGTACTGATTGAAAGGAGAGGCAATATTGTGGTACGAGGATTGGAAGAAATCCCGTGAGATTAGTGAAAATCCACCAAATTGGGAAGAATTGAAAACAGCTTTCCTTGATCATTACTTGCCCTATGAGATCCATGAGGCACGTGCGGATCTGTTCCTAAATCTCTGTCAGGGAAATTTAAGCGTCAGGGAATTCAGTTTGTAATTTAATTCCTTGGCTCGGTATGCGCCAAATGTGGTGGCTACAATGACAGATAGAGTCCATCGATAGGTGGACAGACTAGAGCCATATTTGGTAAGGGATTGCACTATTGCTGCCTTGAACAAAGACAGGGATATAGCGAGAATTCAGGCCTTCGCCCAGAAAATGGAAGATCAAATGCAGAGACGAAGGGTACATGAATTTGATAGGGGACAGTCCAAAAGAGCTAGACCTATGGGACCACCTATGATGTCCCAAGGAGGATCTAGGCCCCGTATGTTTCCTAGACCACCTAGACCATCGTTCTCGTATTCCACAACAGGTGAACACTCTCAGTTTAGAGGGTTTAGATGTGGTCCAGCTGGGCAGAGTAGTGGAGGTCACGGATCACAGGCAGCAGGTTTTCCTCATCAGCAGTGTCAGGACTATGGACGTATTCATACAGGTACATGCAGAGTGAGGACAAATGCTTGTTTCTGGTGCGGCATGACAGGACACTTGATGAGAGAGTGTCCCCGAAGGAGCATGGGTGGTATAGCACGACCGGCAGGATCGGCCGTTGCGTCATCAGCATCGGTTCCTTCACTGGGCCGAGGTGTGCAGTCTTTTGGCCATGGTAGGGGTGCCAGAGGAGCAGGAAGTACTAGTGGGGTTCAGAATCGCACTTATGCATTAGTGGACTGACAGAATTCAGAGGCTTCCCCTGATGTTGTCACAGGTACATTATCCATATTTTCATATAATGTATATGTATTGATTGACCCCGGTTCTACATTTTCCTATGTTACTCCATTGGTTGCTGCAAAATTTACAAAGGTAGCAGAATTATTAATTAAATCAATTGAAGTGTCTACACCGATCGGTGAATATATTGTTGAAAAAAGAGTGTATTTTGGTAACTGTGTGTGGTCATGATACGTTGGCCGATCTCATTGAATTAGACATGGTGGATTTTGATGTGATCATGGGAATGGATTGGTTGGCCTCTTGTTATGCTACGGTGGATTGCTAGGCCAAGAAGGTGCAATTTTGTTTTCCGCAAGAAAATGTTCTTAAATGGCAGGGTAATGTAGGAGCACCACTAGGAAGATTTATTTCCTAATTGAGAGCCAGAAAAATTATTGCTAAGGGTTATATATGTCATCTAGTACGGGTGAAAGATACTAAAGTGGAACCACTAACTCCACAGTCGGTTCCAGTGGTCAATGAATTTCTAGATGTGTTCCCAGAGGATCTTCTAGGCTTACCCCCAGAACGGGAAGTAGAATTTGGCATTGATGTGATTCCAGGCACTCAGCCTATTTCTATTCCTCCATATAGAATGGCTCCAGCAGAATTGCGTGAATTGAAGGAGCAATTGAAAGATTGGCTGGACAAAGGCTTCATTAGGCCTAGTATGTCTCCGTGGGGTGCGCCGGTATTATTTGTACGAAAGAAAGATGGAACGTTGAGAATGTGCATCGACTATCGGTAATTGAATAAGGTGACGATCAAGAACAAATATCCCCTCCCTCGGATTGATGATTTGTTTGATCAGTTACAGGGTGCCAAGTGTTTTTCAAAGATCGACTTGAGGTCGGGTTACTATCAAGTCAGAGTTAGAGAAGAATATGTGCCCAAGACAGCTTTCCGAACACGGTATGGTCATTATGAATTTTTATTTATGTCATTTGGACTAAAAAATGCACCAACTGTGTTTATGGATTTGATGAACAGGGTGTTTAAGCCATTTCTGGACGTGTTCATCATGGTATTTATAGATGACATCCTAGTTTATTCAAGATCACCAAAGGACCATGCTAATCACTTATGGCAGGTGTTATAGATTCTCCGTGAGCGTAAGCTATATGCCAAGTTCTCTAAGTGTGAGGTTTGGTTAAAATCAGTTGCATTCTTGGGCCACATTGTGTCAGATGAAGGGATACAGGTTGATACACAAAAGATCGAAGAAGTGAAAAATTGGCCAAGACCTACAACACCTATAGAGATTCGTAGTTTTCTTGGACTGGCAGGTTATTACCAAAGATTTCTAGAAGGTTTTTCCTCCATTGCTACACCGTAAACAAAGCTTACACATAAGATGGTAAAATTTCAGTGGAATGATACGTGCGAGAAAAGCTTCCAAAGGTTGAAAGATAAATTAACCTCTACACCAGTTTTAGTGCTTCCCGAAGGTACCGAAGGTCATGTAGTGTATTGTGATGCTTCCGGGGTTGGCCTCGGATATGTATTGATGCAACACGGTAATGTCATAGCATATGCCTTACGACAGTTGCAGCCACACGAGAAAAATTATCCCACACATGATCTTGAGTTAGCAGCGGTGGTCTTTGCTTTAAATATATGGCGTCATTATTTATATGGAGTTCATGTGGATATCTATACGGATCACAAAAGTTTGCAATATCTCTTTAAGCAGAAGGAACTCAATTTGAGGTAGTGAAGGTGGTTAGATCTCTTAAAAGACTATGATATTGATATTATTTATCACCCAAGTAAAGCAAATATCGTAGATGATGCATTGAGCCGCAAGGCAGTAGAAAGCACTAGTGGCCAGTTGACTGAAAAGCAAGAGATAATCAAAGATCTACATCAACTAGCCAGCTTGGGAGTTCGACTTATTGAATCTCCAGATGAAAGGGTTATTGTACAAAATGCAGCGAAATCCTCCTTGATAGCTGAAGTGAAAGAGAAGCAGTTTGCGGATTCTATTTTATTACAGCTAAAGGAAAATGTACAGTAGAATTTGACAAAGGCATTTGATCTTACACAAGAAGGGGTACTTCAATGTCAAGGGAGATTATGTGTACCGGACGTAGATGAGTTGAGGACATGAATTATGACAGAGGCGCATCATTCGCGCTATTCTATTCATCAGGGTGCTACTAAAATGTACCATGAATATAAAGAAGTGTATTGGTGGGGAAATATGAAAAAGAACATTGCAGAATTTGTCGCAAAATGCCCGAATTGTCAACAAGTGAAACTGGAACATCAGAAACTGGGAGGTTACATGCAATGTATAAATCTTCCAGTCTGGAAATGAGATATGATTAATATGGATTTCATTACAGGTTTGCCTCGTACATTGTGGAAGTTTGATTCTATATGGGTTATAGTGGACAGGCTTACCAAGTCATCGCATTTTCTACCAGTCAAGACGACCTATACAGCTGAGGATTATGCGAAGTTGTATGTGAAAGAGATAGTGCGATTGCATGGTATTCCACTTTCCATTATATCAGACAGATGAGCACAGTTCACAGCACACTTTTGGAGATCTTTTCAGCAGAGTTTGGGTACACAAGTGAATTTGAGTACATCTTTCCATCCTCAGACTGATGGACAAGCAGAATGTACTATTTAGACACTTGAAGATATGCTACGAGCATGCACGTTAGATTTTCAAGGCAGTTGGGATGACCATTTGCCTCTTATTGAATTTGCGTATAACAGTAGCTATCATTTAAGTATTAAAATGGCACCTTATGAAGCCTTGTACGAAAGGAAATGTAGATCACCAATTGGATGGTTTGAAGCGGGTGAAACTACTTTACTTGGGCCAGATATTGTTCATCAGGCTATGGAGAAAGTTAAAGTGATCCAACAGCGGTTACAAATGGCTTAAAGTCGTTACAAGTCATATGCCGATGTTAGAAGAAGAGGGCTTGAATTCGCCATAGGTGATTGGGTGTTTTTAAAGTTGTCACCGATGAAAGGGGTAATGCGGTTTGAAAAGAAAGGGAAATTGAGTCCACGTTACATAGGACCATATGAAATCATTAGAAGATTTAGGCAAGTTGCGTATGAATTGGCACTACCCCAGGAACTTTCCTCAATCCATCCGGTATTTTATGTTTTGATGCTTCGAAAATGCATAGGAGATCCATCTCGTATTGTTCCCGTAGAGGATGTTCAAGTTACGGAGGATCTTACTTATGAAGAGGTACCCATTGCTATTCTAGATCGACAATTAAAGAGATTGAGGAATAAAGATGTCGCATCCGTAAAAGTCCTTTGGAGAAATCAATAAGTAAAGGAGATCACATGGAAAGCCGAAGAGATGATGAAATCCAAGTATCCCCATCTATTTCAAATAGACGAATAGGTTGAAATTGTGGAAGTGGAGCAATAACAAGTAAGTCTCCATGAGCCTTAAGTGTTTATGTATATGTATGATAACACAAAAATGCATTTTTTGTAATTGAGACGATGTTGTTAACATTCGAGGACGAATGTTTCTAAGGGGGGAAGAATTTAACACCCCGTACTTTTCCTAACCTCATTTGATACCTTGGGGTCATATCTACCCAGGTGTGGTTATGACAGACTGGTTGATCCTACTGAACTAGAAATGGTATACTTTGATGTTGTCATGAGTACAGATTGGTTGGTTTCTTGTTATGCCATGGTAGATTGCCGAGCTAAGAAGTTATATTTTTGTTTTCCACAAAAGAATATTAATGAATAGATGGGTAAGGTGGGAGTACCGAGAGGCAAGTTACTTCTCATCTTAAGGCAAGGAAAATGATTCCCAAAGGGATACATATGTAACACCTTGTACTTTTCCTAACCTCATTTGATACCTTGGGGTCATATCTACCCAGGTGTTGAGATTCCATGGGTACGTGTTTTATAGTGTCATTGGTGAAACATTTGATATCGGACCTAATATGTGTGATTAGACCTTCATAGGAGGTGTTTTGTGATTTCGTGGAGCATTTGTGTAATACCCCGTACACATTCTAACCTCATTTGGTGACTTGGAGTCATGTTTACTTTATGATTAAGATCACTAAGTAAGTATTTTGTAGTGTTTTGATAAGGTATTGGATGATATGCAAGTATTGAAGAAGTGGCCTAAAAATTCAGCAAGGTGTTGAAACTTGCCACTCCCTATTTCAGGGGGTGTGGCGCAAGCCACCTGATTCAGAGGGCGTGCATTTCTTGCTCCACTACCTTGCTTTGCAGCAGTGGCGCAAGGCACAAAGATTTTGCTATTCCGAGCTCGTTTCACAACGCAATTCTACGTCGATTCTTATTTGGTTTATTTTGGTTCTTTGGAGTTCTTTGAGCATTGTTAAAGCTTCAAATACTTCAATACACTCCTACATACTCCTACATGATCAAATCATGAAATATAAATAATTATCCAAAATGTTCAATGAAGCCATGGGCGACTAGAATTTTTATTTTTGCGATTGAGACTACGAATCAGAAACTCGTAAGAGAATATTGTCGTGAAATTATGGAATTATTTAAACATGAGATATATGGTTAATTATACATGAAATTTATGGGCTAAGCTACATGTGCAATTGGGCCCAAAATTGAATAAAAGACAAGGCCCAATGGGGCAAATGACCCATTCTTCCACTTTGACCAAACAACCATTGCATTTAATGCAACAAAATGGCTAAGGATGACTTGAGTACTATATAAAGGCCCCAAAAATCATATTTTTATTCCTAAACACACAAAACACATTTTGAGAATTTACAAGACATTTCCTTTTGGTTCTCTCAAACCCTAAGAACCCTAAGCCCTTTTCTTTGGACAAGATCATCCTATTCCAAGCCTTGGTAAGTATTTATTCTCATTGATTAACATATTATATGCATGGGAGATTATGTATATCATGTTTTTTATGCTTGGAAATGGTGGACATGGTACTTTGTGTTTTTATATAAGATTTGTGATCCATGAAATTCAAGCTTTAATTATGACTTGTGACTTTGATGAAAGAGCATGGTATGGATAAAATATGAACATGTATGGTGTGATTTGGTCATTACACTTGTTATTTTTCTAAAAGTGTAAATTGTGGAATTTTGGCCGATATGTGCTATGAGGTGTATTAAGGTAATTTGATGGATTATTTGTGATGTGGTGTGGATAAGAAAGTTTAAAGGAGAAGTGTTGTGGTGAAATGTATTGATTCTCATGTATTGGTCAATGTATGGAATATTGGGGGATTTTTGGAATAATAATTTCATCAATGGTTTTGTCAAGGGGAAATGGCATGTTTAAAGGCAAACATGTAACTCATTGATATTATATGCATTTGTAAAGTAGTTGATGGTTAATGTGAATCCCGTTATATATTTGTGATGTAGAGTGACACATAAAGAAGGAGCGGGACTATTGTATGCACCTATAGGATTGTATATTCGTATTGAGAGTACAAGGTATGTAAGGTTACTCTGTCTGTATCTTTCTGCGGCAAATAGTATTCACATTGACATTACGCTTGTCCCATCCCAAAATGTGCTAAGGTATTCTATATCCGGTTATCAATGGTCATTATCATATATTTCCTACTCATTTATCAATTGTGAATCTCATGTCTCATATTCATGAATAATGTTCCAAAAGCTCAACAATGTTATGTTCCAAAGTTCCAATAGTGGTTATACTCATGTATCTTGTTCATTGATTATTGTCTAATAGTTCTAATGGTGTTATGTTTCCAATAAGGCTATGGTTTCAACAATGTTTATTAATATGTCCCTCACTCATTGGTTAATGATCCAAAGCTTCAAGTAAAGTTGTGACTATCATGGTATCAATCTCAAAGTAATGCATATGTGGTTAATGATCAAGTATGGGTGGAAGCTTTAGGGGCAAAATGCCTAGCTCAAGCTGATCCTGAGATTGTTGGATCAGGGGTCAGTCCTAGAGGCATAAGCCTAGCTCGTACCGATCCTGACAGGGGGCAGCTTTAGGGGTAATAACCTAGCTCGAGCCAAACCTGAAATGTTGTATGGGTGGCAGCTCTAGGGGTACTAACCTAGCTCGAGCCGATCTCGATATATACATTGATTCATAGGGTGGCAGCTCTAGGGGCATAAGCCTAGCTCGAGACGATCCCAACATAATGCTATGTTATGTTTAAAACCCACTAATCAGTCAGGGCCCGAGTATCAAAGGTCAAAGGCAGAGATGAATAATCATGGAAGTAAAGATACAAAGAATGTAATGAAAGCAACATACATGGTTTCCAAAGTACAGAATAGTGACTCATCTACATTGTGACTTATCTATATTGGTTATGCATTTGAACTTGAGTTCTTGACATATTTTCATATCTTACAAGTTTCATATGGCCTTACATACTCAGTACATTCTTCGCACTGACCCCTCTTGGGGAATTTACCTTACTTGCTGCAGGCGCAGGTACTAGTAGGCCTCCACAGTAGGTTGCGAGTGTTGCAGATCTTTGGTGAGCTCCAGTTAGTTCGGGGCTTCTCCGAGTCACAGTTGTACATATGTTTTGGTGTTGTACATGTTGTATAAAGCGGAGACTTGTCCCGACTTTTAGTTCATTTGGTCAATGCATTTGTTAGAGGCTTTTGTAGATGGATGTGGGTGTATAAATGTAAAAGGGATATGTCGTTCTTTACTTGGTGGCCTCAACGGCCAAATTTCGCATATGTATATATATATATCATGTTCCATGAATTCCATTGTTGGTATCTATAGCTATTATGTGATTATGGGTTTCTTATGGCATGCATATGATTGAATAGAGACAAAGCTTGGTTCTCTCGGGCCTTATCGGCTACGAGTGCCAATCCGTCCCGATGGGATTCGGGGCGTGACAACATATGTCACTTAGTAAGAGTGCAAGCTACTGATGTGAAGCCACCAACTCTTCAATCGATTCCGGTGGGAAATGAAAATGTTTAGGTCTAGTATATCCCTTCGGGGTGTATCAGTGTTAATCGGACGGAAAAAAAACAAAAGATGCACATTGAGAATGTGTATTGACTATCGGCAACTAAATAATGTGACAATTAGGAATACATATCCCATCCGCAGAATTCAATTACAGGGTGTCAAAGATCTCTCAAAGGTTGAATTGAGGTCGAGCTATCACCAGGTAAGGGTTAGAAAAAAAAAGAGATAACCAAGACAGTTTTACGAACACCGTATGGTCGTTATTGAGTTTTAGTTATGTCATTTGCGCTAATGAATGCACCTGTAGTTTTTATGGGTTTGATGTATAGGGAATTCAAGCCATTGTTGGATGTGTTTGAGACCATGTTTAGAGATGATATGTAGGATCATGAGAGAGCCATGCTCATCACTTGTGACAAGTGTTACGGATTCTTCGTGACCGTAAGCTATATGCAATGTTCTCCAAACATCATTTTTGGGTTAAAATACGTATTGCTCTTGGGTCACATGGTATAGGATGTGTATTGATGTAGCATGGTAACTTCATAGCGTATGCCTCCAGAAAATTGTGTCCACATAAGAGAAATTATCCCACGCATGATCTTGAATTAGCAGTTGTGAACTTTGCATTAAAGATATGGCGCCACTACTTATATGGAGTTCATGTTGATATATATATATTGATCATACGAGTTTGCAATATATTTTCAAGAAAAAGGACCCACACTGAAGACATCAAAGGTGGCTGGAAATACTCAAAGATGATGATAGTGATATCTTCTGCCATCCGGGAAAAGCAAATGGGGTAGCCGATGCGTTAAGCCACAAAATGTTGGGAAGCATTGAAGAAGGGTCAACTTACGAAAAGGCAAGGTATTATTAAGGTTCTATGTCAATTAGGTATCTTGGGGGTTCATTTTCTTGAAAGTCCAGATGAAAGAATTATAGCATAAAAGGCGGCAGAGTCTTCGTTTGTAGCTGAGGTTAAAGGAAAAGCAATATGTGAATGTTATTGTATTTCTGCTGAAAGAGAATGTACAACAGGGTCTGACAAATGTATTTGATCTTACGCAAGAGGGAGAACTATAATGCTCAATTTACGAAATTCTATTCATTCGGGAGCAACCAAAATATACCATGGTTTGGAAGGGAAGTATTGATAAGGTTACATGAAAAGAACATTGCAGAAATTGTAACTCATTGTTCAAATTGTCAACAAGTAAGAAGTAGGGCATCAAACATCTGGAGGTTATATTCAATGTATGAATTTTTTCCAGTTTGAAAATGGGACATGATTAACATGAAGTTCATCACAAGTTTACCTCGTACGTTTTGGAAATTTGATTCCATGTGGGTAATAGTTGATAAGCTTATCAAGTTAGCACACCTTTTACCTGTCAAGATTACTTGTACAGCTGAAAATTTTGCAAGGGTGTAGGTTAAAGAGATAGTGCAATTAGGACCCAAGTGAATTTGAGTACGACTTTTCATCCTCAGACAGGTGGACAAGTAGAGTGTACTATCCAAACACTTGAGGATATGTTACGAGCTTGCACATTAGACTTCAAAAGGTAGTTGGGATGATCATCTATCACTTATTGAATTTGCCTATAATAATAGCTATTATTCACGTATCAAGATGGTACCTTACGAAACTTTATACGAAAGAAAGTGTAGATCACCAATTGGATGGTTTGAAGCGGGTGAAACTGCTTTACTTGGGCCAAATCTTGTTCATCAAGCTATAGAAAAAGTTAAGGTGATACAACAGCAGCTACAAAAGACCCAAAGTCAACACAAGTCATATGCCGATATTAGAAGAAGGGAATTAGAATTTGGCATAGGTGATTTGGTATTTTTGAAAGTGTCACCAATGAAAGGAGTAATGAGATTTGGAAAGAAAACAAAATTTACCCTATATAACATGCCATATAAAATTGTACGAAGATTTGGGCAAGTTGCATATGAATTGGAACTACCCCAAGACCTCTTCACAGTTCATCCAGTATTTTATGTTTCAATGCTTCGAGAGTGCATCGGAGATCCATCTCGTAGTGCTTCCATTGAAGATATCCAAATTATGGAAGACCTCATGTATGAAGAAGTACCTGTTGCTATTTTGGATCAGTAAGTGAAAAGATTAAGGCATAAGGAAGTAGCTTCTATAAAAGTACTTTGAAGAAATCAACAAGTAAAAGGAGTCATAGGGGAAACCGAATAAATGATGAAGTCGAGATACCCGTATTTGTTTCAAAGGGAAGAAAAAACAAAAAAAGTTCAAAGTACGAAATTGGAGTAATTACAAGTAAGTAGCTATGAGCAGTATGTGCATATATGATAACAATAAGAATAATCCTAGACTTGAATTTGTTTACATTGGATAATGTCACTAACATCGAGGACGAATGTTCCTGAGAGGGGAAGGATGTAACACCCCGTACATTTCTGAACCTAGTTGACTACTGTAAAATTTATGGAATTATTTAAACATGAGATTGTTGAGGTATTACACATTAAATTTTTTGGGCTAAATTAATTTTGTGCTATTGGGCTCAATAAAGGCCCAATAATTGACCAAAAGATATGGTCCAAAATGGGTAAATGACCCATTCTTCCTTTTGACCAAGTAAACCCTCAATTATTGGTTAATTGGTTGGCTAAGTATGACCATGAGGACTATAAAAAGGGCAAAAATCAGATTTTATTCATTGAAACACACATGTCTCATTCTAGAATTTTCCACAATATTTTATCTTCAACCAAACCCTAAGGCAACCACACTTGTTTGGGCAAGATCATCTCCTTGAAAGTATTGATAAGTGTTAAACCTTATGAATTAATATATTATATTCTTAATATGGTGTATAAATCATGTTGGTTATGTTGGCAAAGTGTTGGACAGTTCACTATGTGTAAAACAGTGTACTTTTGCTTAATCGGTAAAGGGTTTTGCCTTGTAAACTTGGAAGTGGACTTGTGGTCTTGAAGGAAGTGACTTTGATGGATTAAATATCAACATGAAATATGTGGTTATTTCCTTAACTTTCTTTCTCTTTGTGTGTAACATTTGGAATTGTTGTTGTGAAATTGTACATGGAACCGGTGGCGTATTGAAAGGAAAATGTAGTTTTGGTGATGTTTATGTGCGTTGTGAAACCATATATGTTCGTTGGCATCTAATATGCTCTAAAATATGTTAAGAGAAGTGTATTTATGATCATGGACCATTCATTGCGAAAAACGACCCTAAAATGACCCCCAGAGGCTGAAAACGGGCATCCGCCCTCGCGGGTGGGGCACCTGCGCCAATGCAGGTGACTCTAGACACTGCCAAGAGGAACTGGCGGACTCACCTCAACCACCTTCAGGCAAAGTTGGCTTCGCAGGTCAGCCCAGAACTCCGTTTTGCATGTTTTTGTCTCTCTTTGACCCCCCAAAACCCCTAAACCCTTTATGGATGCAATTATCATCTTATGATACCTTTTGAATGACTTTAAAGGAGTATACCAGAGGTATTTTGAATGGTATAAATTATGGATTGTTGTTAATTTGTTATTAAGAAAGCTATTGAGTGACTTGACGGAGAAAATGTAACGTAGTGTTGAAGGGGAAGTGTAAAGTATAACTTTGGGTGTGAAATGCTATTAGTTTATGATATCTTGGTCAATGTATGAAATGTTATGGTATTGTTGGTATGATAATTCCATGAATTGTTTTGTAAAGGGTGAAATGACGTTATAGGGAAATCATGTAACTCATTGTCGTCTTATGCACTTGTAAGGTAGTTGGTTTTTAACGTGAGTTCCGTTATGTACTTGTGTTGTAGAGTAAAATGTAAGGAAGTAGATGGATTATTGTAATCACATATAGGACTGTGTATTCATATTGAGAAGACAAGGTATGTAAGGTTACTCTTTCCGTATCCTTCTGCAGTACATATTGCTCACATCGTCATTGTACTTATTCCATTCCAAAATGTTCTTAGGTATCCCATTTTAGTTTGTCACCTATTGTTATTCATGAGTTACATAATTGTGTACATTGTTCCAAAGTTCCAACAATATTACGTTCTCAAGTTCAAAAACAAACGATGTTATAACTACTAATGTATCAATATCTAACAAATAATGGAATTAAGTAATAGGTATATGTGTGTAATTCTTAGAGGTCGGTGGTAGCTCAAGAGATGATCCCGATGGTTGTTGATATGATATATTATATATATTATGGCCCACTGATAAGGTGGATGATTGTTGATATATATATTATGTCCCACTAATAAGGTGGATGATTGTTGATATATATATATATATTATGGCCCACTGATAAGGTGGATGATTGTTAATATGTATGTATTATGGCACACCGATAAGGTGGATGACTGTTGATATGATATATTATATTATGTTATGTCTCGCTGATAAGGCGAATGATTGTACTATATCCCACTGATCAGCTGGATTAATAATAATGAGGATGACTGTAAAACCAAGAAAGTATATTTCTTAAATAAAAGTATATATGACTGTTGTTATATGACCAATAATAAGTGATCGAATAATGAGAGTAATGAAAATAATGAACATGGTTCCGCAAATAGACCGGTGGTGTATCCATATTGACTATGCTCTTATATTCTGATTCCATTGAAATACTTATGTATCATGCAGTTTCATACAGCCTTACATACTCAGTACATTCTTCGTACTGACCCCCTTAGGGGACTTACCTTACTTGTTGAAGGCACAGGTGCTAGTAGACCTCCACTGTAGGCTACGAGTCATTTGTAGATCTATGGTGAGCTCCGGCTGGTTCGGGGCTTTCCGAGTCACGTGTGTACATATGTTTTGGTATTGTATAAAGTATTGTGTAAAGCGCGGACTTGTCCCGACTTAAGTTGGTTTTGTATATGTATCTGTTAGAGGCTTTGTAGACGTATGTGGGAAGATGAACGTAAGAGATTTATGTACATGTACACTTGATGTCCCTAACGGCCAAGTTTCATATATAGTAGATATTTGCCATGACTTTTGCCACTGGTATGTTATATTTTATAAGTTACATGAGATAGAATGCTATTCATATAGAGACATGCATATGAAGGTCAATGAGTAAAGATTGGTTCTCTCGGGCCTCAACGGCTTCGGGTGCCAGTCCGTCCCATTGGAATTCGGGGCGTGACAATTATGGTACAAGGAAGGCCAATAGAACCAGCTTTGAAGCACTTTTATAGCTGTCTGAACTCCACTATGGTGGCCCCCTACTAGAGAAGAGTGGAATACCTCAAGAATGGGTCTCATCCCATCACCCGCTACATATCTTTGAATTACATTGTCGCTGCACTCCCTAAAAATATAGGGCTCATCCCAATAAAATCACTTAACGTCGTGCAAGAAATTTTTTCTTTGGTGTGAACTT
Organism: Capsicum rhomboideum; assembly: GCA_031232105.1. NCBI lineage: Eukaryota > Viridiplantae > Streptophyta > Magnoliopsida > Solanales > Solanaceae > Capsicum > Capsicum rhomboideum. The sequence goes on from CP124718.1 coordinate 50,743,331, forward strand.
AGACCATTCGAGATTATTCCATAAATAAGGTAATTACCAAAATCGACATACCAAGAAACCATCCTCACTGTCATAGACATGACACCTTTATCAGGGAAATACTCATTAATATCAATCTCTCCTTAATTTTCCATATAAGACTCTAGGCTAGATAAGTGGTCCCCCACTTGATTCTCACAACCTCTCCTATCTTTCACCTCGAAGTAAAATTTTTAGAGCAACAAAATCCACTGGTTCAACCTTGGCTTTACTTCTTTCTTGGCTATCACATACCAGATCGCAGCATGATCAGTATGTACAATCACGTGGGCCCCTAACAAATAACCACGAAGATTTTCAAAATCATAAACTACGGCCAATAACTCTTGCTCCGTGACTGTGTAATTCTTTTGTGCCTCATTCAAGGATTTACTAGCATAGTACACCAGGTGTAATAACTTGTCCTTTCTTCGTCCAAGAACCACTCCTAATTCTATCCCACTAGCATCGGATATAAGCTCAAATGGTAAGTACAAATTCGTAGCCACAATGATAGGTGCCGACACAAGCTTTTTCTTTAGAAAATTAAATACCCACACACAACTTCCATCAATTCAAATTTCACCTCTTTTTCAAGAAGCTTTCAAAATGGATGAGTGATCTTAGAGAAATCCTTAAGAAAATAAGCCCAAATGCCCCAAGAAATACCTCACACCTTTTATAGAGATAGATGGAGTTAATTTGGCTATCATTTCTACCTTCATTTGATCTACTTGAATTCCCTGCCCCGATATTTTGTGACCAAGCACTATTCCTTCTTTTACCATAAAATGGCACTTCTCCTAATTGAGCACAAGGTTTGTCTCCCTACAATGTTGGAGCACTTTAATCAAATGACTCAGACAAGCTTTAAAAGAGTCTCCAACCAGTGAAAAGTCATCCATGAACACCTCCACTGTATCTTCAACCATATCCGAGAAAATCGATACATCTTTGGAAAGTAGTGGGAGCATTTCACAATCCAAAAGGCATATGCTTGAATGCAAAGGTTCCATATGGACAAGTAAACATTGTCTTTTCTTAGTATTGGGGAGAAATAGATCAATAGATATTTGATTGTAGTTGGACTAGACATCAAAGAAGCAAAACCATCCTCTCTCTTCCAATCAATCCAACATTTGATCTATGAAAGGCATAGGAAAATGGTCCTTCTTGCTCCATGAATTTATCTTTCTATAATCCATGCAAACACACCACACCTTGAATGGCATCAAGGGAATAAGTTCATCCTTCTTATTGGGAACAATGGTGATTTCTCCTTTTTTAGGCACTCATTGCACTGGGATCACCCATTTGCTATCGAAGATTAGGTAAACAAGACCCCCATCAAGCTACTTTATAATTTCCTTCTTGACTACTTCTTGTATTAAAGGATTCAACCTTCTTTGATGGTCAATTATAGGCACACAATAGGGTGCCAATTGGATTTTATGAGTGTAAATTTTGGGAGGAATTTCGATGATGTCGGCAATTGTCCATCCAATGGCCTTTATGCACTTTCTCAACAAGGATTCCAAAGCTTCAACTTTCCAAACAAACAAATTAGTTGTTATGATGATGGGTAAAATACTATCTTTCCCCAAGAAAACATATCAAAGGTGGGGAGGAAGAGGCTTAAGTACTAGCTTTGGTGGCTCTTTGATGGACGGTTTGGCGGGTGGACTTACCCGGTTCTTCAAATCAAGATCAAGCTTTATTGGGTTCTTGTGGTAAGTACCAAACTCAGTTAATGATGCCACCACTTTATTGCAGTCTGCTATCTCTTCAATACCATAATTCCACACCACCACCACCAATGATTCACTTACAAAATCAACCTCCAAGGTGCAAATCTATTGATTGTTTCATTGACTTGCACACATTAAAGGTGACTTCTTTATTGTTAACTCTAAATTTCAATTCTCCACTTTTAACATCCACCAAAGCTCTCCTGGTAGAAAGGAAAGGCCTACCAAGAATGATGATCACTTCATAGTCAATCTCACAATCAAGAATAACCAAATTGGTGGGGAAGATAAATTTGTCCATTTTCACCAAGATATCATATAAGATTCCAATCGATCTTTTGATGGACTGGTCAACTATAAGCAACCTCATTATTGTGGGTTTTAGAGCTCCAAGCCCCAACTTCTTGAATATAGAAAGAGACATTAGATTAATACTTGCATCCAATTCACACAAAGCTTTTGCAAATTAAAACATCCCAATGGTGCAAGGGATTGTGAAAGCTCTAGAATTTTCCCTCTTTACGACCAAGTTGCAATGGTGTGAGATTTCATCGGTTTCAAAATACATACTCCTATTCTTAGTCACTAAGTCTTTCATAAATTTAACATATCCAGGCATTTCAAGAAATGCATCCACTAAGGGGATGTTGCCGAGAGATTTTTGAACATGGCTAGAAACTTTTTGAACTTAACATCCTTCTCTTTCTTCTTCAACCTTTGTTGTGAATGGAGGAGGAACTTTCATCATTGTCTTTGAAACAGACGTAATCTTATTCGACTTTGGACTTTATTCTTCAACCATATTTTGTTTCTCATCATTGGCACTTGCATCTTCAAACACTATCGGCTCCTCAACATTCAACTCTTTGGGGTGCAACTCCTTAAGATTAGGCTCAAGTGATTTCTCAAAATGCTTTTTTTTCAAATTTGTGGGATCTATAGTCACCTCTTTGTTAGGAGTTTTATCAATCACACTCATCTCATCACCAAGTACCTTTCTCTTCTAGTAACGATAGACATACAATGCACGTTATCATTCTTTGGATTCACCATTGTGTCCGCTTCTAGTGATGATATCCATACAATGCACGTTATCATTCTTTGGATTCACCATTGTGTCACTGGGAAGTCCGATTTTTATCTTGGATTTAAGTGGGATGATATGTGAATCAATTGTGTTTCAAGTTATTTGATGGAGACCGCATGAGATGTGGCCATTTGATTCAATGAAGATAAGACACTCTTTATTTCTTTAAGGACCTTGTCACTACCTTTAACCCAATTGAGAATTCTTACCAGCATGTCTTCTGTTCTATAGCTTTCTGGGTCTAAAGTGGATTCTTTAGCTTTTGCTAAATCATGAGAGGGAACATATCTATCCCTATCACCCCTATTACGATCTCTTTCCCTCCAATCATGATCCCTATCACGACCTCGCCAATTCCTATCTCGGTCATGCTAATTCCCTTCTCTATCTTTGTCTCACCAATTCCTGTTCCTATCCTTATTTCAATCTTTATTCCTGCTTTGCCTTTTATAGGTAGGTCGAGAACCCCCTGCTTAGTTTACCAAAAACTGAATTTCTTTATCATATGAGTCATCCATATCATCATCATAGAGTTGGCTTCCTTTATTAGCCACGACATTCATATTTTTGGGGCCCCAACCCATGACATGCTTTGTCAAAAGGTCCATTTGAGTTATCATTTTTTCCATGTTCTCATCACGCTCTTCATCTCTTTTTTTTTGCTCTTGGGAAACCAAAAATGAAGAGGGAGCACCCACTGCCACTTCGACCTCTCGGTTGTACCAAGCACGATTCGTCTTAGTCATTTGATTAAGAAAATTCAATGCAACCACAAAAGTTTGATTCATCAAGGAACCACCGGCAAGGTTGTACACCATAATTTTATTCAAAGAATCCAATGAATGATAGAATTTTTGTAATAACACATTCTTCGGTAACCCATGGATAGGACATTGAAGCAACTTTTTCTTGAACCGAAGCCATGACTTATGAAGAGGTTCACCACTCAATTAGAAAAAAATTAGTGATTTCATCCCAGAGTTGGAGCATCCAGGTGGGAGGGAAGATCCAATCAAGGAATACTTTTGTAAGCTCAGTCCAATAAGTGATTGATACCTCAGGTAACGCTATAGGCTAAATGATAGCTTCCCCATCAAGGAGAAAGGAAACAACCATAACCGGATAGACTCTTGAGTAATATTTGGTATGTTGAAGAGGTTGCAAATATCTATAAAGTTCTTGAGATAATTGTTGCATCTTCATGTGGTTGTATACCATATAACCCCTTCATTTATAGAAAATAGAGCATAATATTTGTAACATGAAAGACCACATTCCCTACCATAGGTGGTTGACGAATAGAACTTGCTCTCCTAGTATCACCCAAGTTGTAACACCCCGTACATGTCCGAACCTTGTTGATTACCGTAACATTCATGGAATTATTGAAACATCGGATTTTTGAGAAATTATACATCAAATGTGATGGGTCAAATTAATCTTGAGCCATTGGGCTCAATTAAGGCCCAAAAAAACACAAAAGACATGGCCCAAATGAAGGGGAAATGATCCATTCTTCTTTTGACCAAATCAACACATTCATTATTGACCAAAATATGGATAAATATGACCATTAAGTGTGTATAAAAGGCACCAAAAATCTGATATTTACTTATTTGACTACACATGCCAAAATCTAGAAATTTCAACAACATTCTCTCAACTCAAACCCTAAGCTATCTTCCTCATGGGACAAGATCACTCCTTGGAAAGCTTTGGTAAGTGTTTATGCTTATGATTTAATATATTATATGCATGGAATATGGTGTAGATCATGTTGGTTATTTTGGTGAATTGTGAGAAGTTCACTATATGTGAAACAATTTACGTTTGCTTAATCGGTGAAGGTTTTTGCCTCGTAAACTTGAAAATGGACTTGTGGTCATGAAGGAAGTGAAATTGATGGGTTCAATATTTACATTTGAGAGGTAATTATAGCCTCAACTTGTTTTATTCTTGTACATAATGTTTGGAATTGTTATTGCAAAATTGTGCATGGATTTGGTGGTGTATAGGAGGAAAAGTGTGGTTCTGGTAATGTGCATGTGTGTTGTGAAACCATGGATGATTGTTGGCATCCAAGATGATCTAAAATATGTCAAGAGAAGTTTATTTATGATCATGGACCATTCAATGCATAAAAAGACCCAAAAGAGACCCTTTTTGGCCGAAATGGGCACCCACCCTCCCAGACGAAGTACCTGCGGGCACAGGTAACTTCGCGGTGCCTCTGGATACTTCCAAAGGTCACCTGCAAGAGCAGGTGGCTTCGCAGGTCAGCCCAGAACCCCGAATTTCTTGTTTTTACATCCCTTTGACCCCCCAAAGCCCCTATACCCTTTATGGATGCAATTATCAACTTATAGTACATTTTAAATGACTATAAAGGAGTATCCCGGAGGTATTTTGAATGGTATAAAATATGGATTGTTGTTAATGTGTTATTGTGAAAGTTATCAAGTGACTTGAAGGAGAAAAGGTAACGTAGTGTTAATGAGGAAGTGTAAAGGATAAACTTGGTGTGAAATGTTATTGGTTTATGATGTCTTGGTGAATGTATGGAATACTATGGTATTGTTGGTATGATAATCCCATGAATGGTGTTTTAAAGGGAGAAATGATGTTCTAGGGCAATTGTGTAACTCTAGTCCCAATAATGTTATGTTCCAAAGCTTCCAACAATGTTATGACTATAAAAGTATCAATCTCTCACAAACAAAAGTATCAATCTCTTATAAGTGAATGAATCAATGTCTTGCAAGTAAAGGAATGAATCTCTCAAAAGTAAGAAATAAAGTAATGCATTTATGGTTTAATGTTTGAGAATCGGGCCGACTCAAAGGGGAGCATAAGCCTAGCTCGAGCGTACCCTAACACTACCCACCAAAATGGTGGATGACTACCCACCAAAAGGTGGAGAAATACCCACTAATAAAGTGGATGCCCACCAAAAGGTGGATGACTACCCACTAATAAAGTGGATGCCCACCCAAAGGTGGATGACTACCTATTAATAAAGTGGATGACTACCCACCGATAAGGTGGATGACTACCCATAGATAAGGTGGATGACCATATTAACCCACCAATAAGGTGGATGACTAATAATAATGATGCTGAGCGTAAAAGCAAGGAAAGAAATCTCTTGAATGGAAGAATCTCTTGAATAAAGGCAAATCTCTTGATGAAGGTGTAGATGAAAAATATTATATGAATGATTGATTGAAAATGACAATAACATAAGAAATGTACACGGTTACACATATAAAACGATGGTTTATCCACATTGACTATTCTCTTATATTTAATTCCATGGAAGTTCTTATGTATGATGTAGTTTCTTATAGCCTTACATACTCAGTACATACTTTGTACTGACCCCCCTTGGGGGAACTTACCTTACTTGCTGCAGGTACAGGTGCTAGTAGACCTCCACTGTAGGCTACAAGTCATTTGCGGATCATTGGTGAGCTCCAGTTGGTTCGGGGCTTTCCGAGTCATAGTGTACATTTCTCTTAATACTATGTAAATATTTTATAAGAAGTGTCATGTATTTATTAGAGGCTTTGTGGATGGATGTGGAAAGATAAATGTAAGAAATGTATGTCCATTTTTACTTGATGGCCCTAACGGCCAAGTTTTATATATATATATATATATATAGAGAGAGAGAGATAGAGATAGAGAGAGAGAGAGAGCATATGTTGCCATGACTTCCGCCATTGATATTTAATTACATGGGATAGAATGATATTCATACGTAAACATGCATATGAGAGTACATGAGCGAAGATTGGTTCTCTCGGGCCTTATCGGCTTCGGGTGCCAGTCCGTCTCGAATTGGATTCGGGGTGTGACAAAAGTGGTATCAGAGCGGATCGTCCTAAGGGTGTCTACAAAGCCGTATCTAAGTTGATTCTTGCTTATGGATGTGTTGCGTGCCACATTTATAAGTAGGACGCTACGGGACATTTAAGAGTTGTTTCATTTCTTTATTTCTAGATCGCGCAATAGAGCCAATATTGTAAGTGAAAATTTTATCTGACCATGGAATTGGTTTTCTTTGTTATAGAAAAAAATGTCAATTACGAGACGAGGTAGAGGCAAAGGTAAGCAGGTAGATATGCCTGTCGGAGAAGGAATGAGTAAATCACCACCTGACCAAGCTAGTCAAGGTGGGGCTGACACTGAAATTGCATCGCGGTCTTCAAAACCTCCTGTAAATGTGACTGATCAAGACTTAAGAAATGCAGTACATATGTTGACGCAGATAGTTACTGTACAAACTCAGGGATGAGTTGGTCCATTAACAAATGAGGATGACGCGGCTAGAGTAGCTAGTTGGTGAACAAAGGATTTTCTGAAACTAGACCCTCCCATATTCACTGGGTCATACCCAAAAGAAGATCCAGAGGACTTTATGGATCAAATTCAAAGGGACCTAGAGGTCATGCACGTAACTGGTGTGTAAACAGTTGAGCTGGCAGCCTACAGACTGAAAGGTGAAGCTATATTATGGTATGAAGACTGGAAAAGATCGAGGGGTATTGCAGTGCCTCCAACTGGTTGGGAGGAATTCAAAACGGCCTTTCTTGATCACTACCTCCCATATGAGATCCGACAGGCCCGTGCAGACCAATTTTTAAATCTCTGTCAGGGGAATATGAGTGTTAGAGAATATAGTCTTCAGTTTAATTCTTTGGCTCGATATGCTCCTAATATGGTAGCCACAATGGAAGACAGAGTCCATCGATATGTAGACAGATTAGAGCCATACTTGGTAAGAGACTGTACCATTGCTACTTTGAACACAGATATAGACATAGCCAGAATACAGGCCTTTGCACAAAAGATAGAGGATCAGAGGCAACGAAGAAGGACACATGAGTTTGAAAGAAGGACTTCAAAGAGGGCTAGACCAATGCGACAGTTTATGGTGTCCCAAGGAGGATCTGGGCCTCGGAGTTCTCCTCGACCGCCTAGACCATCATTTTCTTCCCCTACAGTAGGTACTTCATCACAATTTCGAGGGTCTAGAGGTAGCCATACTAGGCAAAGAAGTGTGGTTCTAGGTTCACAGACAGTAAGATTTCCTCGATAGTTGTGCCAGCACTGTGGGAAGTTTCATTCAGGTGAATGCTGGTATGGACCGAATGTTTTCTTGCGGTGTGGTATGTCGGGGCATCTGACGAGAGAATGTCTACAAGGGGACACGGGTAGTGTGGTGCGACCTACTGGATCATTCATTGTGGCATATTCGTCTGGTGTACAACCTGGTGGTCGTGGCAGGGGTGATAGAGGAGCAGCTAGTTCCAGTGGAGCCCAGAATCGAACATATGCTCTAGTCGACCGACAGAATTTGGAAGTTTCTCCTGATGTAGTTCCAGGTATAATATCTGTCTTTTCACATAATGTATATGCATTGATTAATCTGGGATCTACTTTATCATATGTTAACCCATTGATTGCGGAAAATTTTTTAAAAGAACACCAGAATTACTAGTTATGCCATTTGAAGCCTATACACTAGTTGGTGAATCTATTATAGATAAAAGAGTATATCGTAATGGTATAGTAGATGTTTGTGATCATGTTACGTTGACTGATCTTATTGAGATTGAAATGAGAGATTTTAAAGTTAGAATGGGTACGAAGTGGTTGGCCTCTTGTTACGTCATGGTAGATTGCCAAGCTAAGGAAGTATATTTCTATTTTTCCACAAAAGAATGTTCTAAGGGTAATGTGGGGGCACCGAGATAAAAATTTATTTCCTATCTTAAAGTAAGGAAATGATGTCCAAAGTGTACATATGTCACCTAGTAAGACCTAGTATGTCCCCGTGGGGGGTTGTACCAGTGTTATTCGTACAAAAGAAAAATGCCACATTGAGAATGTGTATTGATTATCGGCAACTGAATAAGGCAAAAGTCAAGAATAAATATTCCCTTCCCAGAAGCGATGATTTATTTAATCAATTACAGGGTGCGAAATATTTTTTTTAAGAGATTGACCTGAGGTCGGGATATCACTAGGTAAGAGTTGGAAAAAAATATAATATAATATATACCCGAGGCAGCTTTCTGAACACGTTATGGTTACTATGAATTTCTATTTATGCCATTTAGGCTAACCAATGCACCAACAGTTGTTAGGGATTTGATGAATAGGGTTTTCAAGCCATTTTAAATGTGTACGTGACCATGTTTGGAGATGATATTCAAAATCACAAGAGGACCATGCTAATCATTTTACAGCAAGTGTTATAGAGTTTCTAAATGTGAATTTTGGTTACAATCCATGGCAATCAGCTTTCGGTAGAGTGATGCATGTGAGAAGGGTTCCCAAAAGCTGAGAGATAAATTAACTTCCACACCAGTTTTAAGTACTTCCCGAAGGCATAGAATGTTATGCAATGTATTGTAATACTTTTAGGGTTGGCCTCAGATTTGTATTGATGTAGCATGGTAAGGTTATAGCGTAGGCCTCATGACAGTTGCGGCCACATGAGAGGAATTACCCAACCCGTGACCCTGAACTAGCAGTTGCGATATTTGCTTGAAAAATGTGGTGTCACCATTTGTAAGGGATTCATGTTGATATCTATACTGATCACAAAAGTTTGCAATATACCTTTAAGTCGTAGGACTTAAATCTGAGGTAGCAAAGGTGTCTTGAACTATTAAAAGATTATGACATTGGTGTCTTGTATCATCCGGGAAAAGCAAACATGGTAGCTGATATACTAAGTTGCAAAGCAGTAGAAAGTACTAATGGCCAGCTCACAGAAAAGAAAGATATAGTCAAGAAATCTACGACAATTACCCAGTATGGAGTTTTGACTTCTTGAAGCTTCAGATTGAAGAATTATAGTGTACAATGCGGCAGAGTCTCCATTTGTAACTGAGAGAAGGAAAAGCAATATGCAAATCCTATTTTTTTTCAAAAAAAAAAAAAAAGTACAACAGAGTTCGACAAAAGTATTTGAGCTTACGCAAAAGGGAGTACTTCATATCAAGGTATATGTTATGTACTAAATATAGACGTGCTAAGGAAATGAGTTCTAACAGAAGCACATCATTCACAGTATTCTATTCGTTCGGGAGTAACCAAAATGTACCATGGTCTAGAAGAAATGTATTGATAAGGCAATATAAAGAATAAAAAAAAACATTGTAGAATTTGTAACTCATTGTACGAATTGTCAACAGATAATAGTAGAGCATCAGAAATCTAGAGGTTATATGTCGATATTAGGAGAAGAGAACTAGAATTTTCCATGGATGATTGAGTATTCACGGAAGTGTCACCAATGAAAGGGATAATGAAATTTGGAAAGAAAGGAAAAGTGACCCTATATAACATGCCATATGAAATTGGCCGAAGAATTAGTCAAGTTGTGTACGAGTTAGCACTTACCCCAAGAACTCTCCACATTTCGTTCAGTGTTCCATATGTTAATGCTTCGAAAGTATCTGGGAGATCCACCTCGTATTAATTTCAGTGAAGATGTACAAGTTTTGGAGGATCTCACTTATGAAGAGGTACCTATTGCTATTCTAGATCAATAAGTGAAAGGATTAAGAAATAAAGAATGTAGTTTCCATAAAGGTACAATGTAGGGATCGACAAGTAAAAGAAAGCACGTGGGGATCCAAAGAAATGATAAAGTTGAAGTACCCGAAATGGCTTCAAACGGGAAAGAAAGTTCAAGGTGCGGAATTGGAGCAATAACCAGGAAGTATCTAGAAGCATTATTTGTATATGTATATATATGTTAATATAGAGATGCATTGGATGTACATGAGACGATGTTATTAACATTCGAGGACGAATATTTCTAAGGGGGGGAGAATGTAACACCCCGTACATGTACGAACCTAGTTGATTACCGTAACATTAATGGAATTATTTAAACATGGGAGTTTTTAGGAATTATACATCAAATGTGACGGGTCAAATTAATCTTGAGCCATTGGGCTCAATTAAGGCCCAAAAAGACACAAAAGACATGGCCCAAATGAAGGGGAAATGATCCATTCTTCTTTTGACCAAATCAACACATTAATTATTGACCAAAAGATGGATAAATATGACCATTAATGGTCTATAAAATTCACCAAAAATCTGATATTTATTCATTTGATTACACATGCCAAAATCTAGAAATTTCCACAACATTCTCTCAACTCAAACCCTAAGCTATCTTTCTCTTGGGACAAGATCACTCCTTGGAAAGATTTGGTAAGTGTTTATGATTATGATTTACTATATTATATTCATTTAATATGTTTTATATCATGTTGGTTATGTTGGTGAAGTGTGAGAAGTTCACTATATGTGAAACAATTTACGTTTGCTTAATCAGTGAAGGTGTTTTCCTCGTAAACTTGAAAATGGACTTGTGGTCTTGAAGGAAGTGAACATGATGGGTTCAATATTGACATGTGAGAGGTTATTATGGCCTCAACTTGTTTTATTCTTGTACATAATGTTTGGAATTGTTATTGCAAAATTGTGCATGGATTTGGTGGTGTATTGAAGGAAAAATGTGGTTTTGGTGATGTGCATGTGTGTTGTGAAACCATGGCTGATTGTTGGAATCCAAGATGATCTAAAATATTTCAAGAGAAGTTTAGTTATGATCATGGACCATTCATTGCATAAAAAGACCCAAAAGAGACCCTTTTTGGCCGAAACGGGCACCCGCCCTCGCAGACGAAGCACCTGCCGGCGCAGGTGCCTCTGGCTATGGGCAAAGGTCACCTGTGGGCGCACCTCAGCCACCTGCGGGTTCAGGTGGCTTCGCAGGTCAGCCCAAAACCCCGAATTGCTTGTTTTTGCATCCCTTTGTCCCCCCAAAGCCCTTATACCCTTTATGGATGCAATTATCACCTTATGGTACCTTTTAAGTGACTATAAAGGAGTATTCCGGAGGTATTTTGAATGGCATAAAATATGTATTGTTGTTAATGTGTAATTGTGAAAGTTAACGAGTGACTTGACGGAGAAAAGGTAACGTAGTGTTAATGAGGAAGTGTAAAGGATAAACTTGGTGTGAAATGTTATTGGTTTATGATGTCTTGGTCAATGTATGGAATACTATGGTATTGTTGGTATGATAATTCCTTGAATGGTGTTGTAAAGGGAGAAATGATGTTCTAGGGAAATTGTGTAACTTATTGTCGTCTTTTGCACTTGGAATGTAGCTTGTGGTTAATGTTGGTTTCGTGATGTACTTGTGTTGTAGAGTGACACGTAAGGAAGGAACTGGATTGTTGTATTCACATATAGGACTGTGTATTCATATTAAGAAGATAAGGTATGTAAGATTACTCTTTCTGTATCCTTCTGCAGCATATTGTTCATAGTGACATTGTACTTATTCCATTCCGAAATGACCAAAGGTATCTCATTTCAGGTTGTTATCTATTGTTAAGTCACACATTCCTCATTCATTAGTCGTTGTTGTTTTTGTGCTACATAGTTATGGACATGGGTCCAAAGTCCCAATAATGTTATGTTCCAAAGCTTCCAACAATGTTATGACTATAAAAGTATCAATCTCTCACAAACAAAAGTATCAATCTCTTATAAGTGAATGAATCAATCTCTCGCAAGTAAAGGAATGACTCTCTCAAAAGTAAGAAATAAAGTAATGCATTTATGGTTTAATGTTTGAGAATCGGGACGACTCAAAGGGGCACATAAGCCTAGCTCGAGCGGACCCTAATACTACCTACCAAATTGGTGGATGAATACCCACCAAAAGGTGGATGAATACCTACTTATAAAGTGGATGCCCACCAAAAGGTGGACGACTACCCACTAATAAAGTGGATGCCCACCAAAAGGTGGATGACTACCCACTAATAAAGTGGATGCCCACCAAAAGGTGAATGACTATCCACTAATAAAGTGGATGACTACCCACCGATAAGGTGGATGACCATAATAACCCACCAATAAGGTGGATGACAAATAATAATGATGATGAGCGTAAAAGCAAGGAAAGAAATCTCTTGAATGGAAGAATCTCTTGAATAAAGGCAAATCTCTTGAATGAAGGTGTATATGAAAAATATTATATGAATGATTGATCGAAAATGACAATAACATAAGCAATGTACACGGTTCCACATATAAAATGATGGTTTATCCACATTGACTATTCTCTTATATTTAATTCCATGGAAGTTCTTATGTATGATGTAGTTTCTTATAGCCTTACATACTCAGTACATTCTTCGTACTGACTCCCCTTGGGTGAACTTACTTTACTTGTTGCAGGTACAGGTGCTAGTAGACCTCCACTGTAGGCTACAAGTCATTTGCGGATCATTGGTGAGCTCCAGTTGGTTCGGGGCTTTCCGAGTCATAGTGTACATTTTTCTTAATACTATGTAAATATTGTATAAGAATGGTCATGTATTTATTTGAGGCTTTGTAGACGGATGTGGGAAGATGAATGTAAGAAATGTATGTCCATTTTGACTTGATGGCCCTAACGATCAAGTTTTATATATAGAGAGAGCATATGTTCCCATGACTTCCACCATTGATATTTAATTACATGGGATAGAATGATATTCATACATAAACATGCATATGAGAGTACATGAGCGAAGATTGGTTCTCTCGGGCCTTATCGGCTTCGGGTGCCAATCCGTTCCAAATGGGATTCGAGGTGTGACACAAGTGGTCATCCTCATCAAATTTCCCTTCATAACTCGCAGTATCACTACCATGTTGACTCATATATTTACCTAAAGTAAAATCAAAAACAACAAATAACGTAAATTTAAACTACATCTAAAGACAACTGATTTAAAATACTTCAATAAAGGAACACTATACTTTCATTCTCTGGTAATGACGCTATTTTTGATAATGCTCCAATACACCTTTGAATGTAAGCGATCGTTGTCAATATTTTAACCCGACTTTAGGGTCGGGGTCGATCTCATGAGGAATGAAAATGAAAGCTTCATTTTAAAGTGTGATTAATTCACTGAATGTTTGCACTATTAATTTAGGCAATAAAAATAAATTGGAGTGTTTTATCAATTTAGGAATAAATTGTACAAAAAGATTCTTCAAAGTTGTAATAAATGTTAAGGATGACTTAGGGGTGTGCTATCATGGAAAGAGATTTCATACATAGGTAAATGTCATTTGGCTAGATTCAATTAGAGTTGTGGGTAGGCTAGATAATAGATATTGATGTAAATTTCGCAATCAAACATCAAATTTCATATTGGCTCTTCTCAAACACAAATGTGTATGTTATTATAAACAATCAACTCCTCAAATAGGTAACCTTATCTCTAAGCATCACCATTAAATGATATCAATCATGCGCCAAACTTCTACTCTTACTCGCCAAACTCAGTTCCATCAAAGTTCATCTATCTATTAACTTGGGCGGTGGCCTTGTCACTTTGGTGATACACCAAGCTATTTGGCGATGTGTCAAACTAGCTTGGCAAAGCCACTTCTCTTTTTTAGCTCTATTTCTCAAACTTTTGCTTCCTTTTCCTTCTTCAAACTTCTTTGGTGCTCTTTTGGTTTCAACCTGATAATCAATCAAACTAACATTAAAACTAGCTCAAAATGACTTTGAGGACATTGTTTTCTCACCATATTTAGGCTAAATGGACTGCAAAATGCTGGATCATCACCACATGTTGCACACGTGGCCATGCGCACGTGGTGGTTCCCTAGCTCACATTCGTAGAAGGTACCAACTGGGAGTACTTTCCAAAACTTGTTTTAACCCCCGTAACTCATCCAAAACTCTATAAACATGAACCAATAGTGTAAATCAATCATAAAATACGTTCTGAACCCAATGAAATTGTCTAATTTCCCAACGGGCGTCGTTATCAATAAGTTACCCCCAAAACCAACTCTAGGGAACTTACGACCACTTCTCTTCTAAATATTCAAAATCAAATTAAAAGTTTAGAACCCGAATTAACTATGCTACTAACCCAAAATAGACATTTAAAATATAATGGATTTGACAGAATTTTCATCTGATGCTCAGATCTCGAAATATTAAACAAAGTCCACTATATCACTTTAAAGGCTACTCAAGACCACAAACTAATATAAATCACTCCGAAAGCTTTGGGAACTTGTCAACCATCTTCACAACTCATAAATTCTATAAAGTAACAATGGGGAAGGGTAAAATTATCAAAACACAGAAAAATCTAAAAATTACTATGAGGATTGTTGCACAAAGAGTTTTTATATAAATATTAATGAATTTTTAATCTATATCAGTCACTCTTTTCATAAAATTACTTGAAACTCCTAATGAGCTCATGTTCATCTTTGAGATTAAACGTTTGTGACACAAATTTCACTCAGTTGTGCATATATCTCAATAGGCATGTAGACCTTTTTTCTTCAAATACTTTCTTTGACCATTTGTCATATCCTTTGACTGACCAATCAACGTAAATATAATACATGAGCTTTTAGTGGAAAAAAGTAAGTTATCCAATTGAATATTCTTTACTTACTTTTGGAATTGACTTTTGAAAACACATATTTAACCATAAGAATTCAGAAAATTTTGAAATTTAATTTGAAATTAAATTCCAGAGTTTGAAAGAAAAACAAAAAGTTTTTTCCACCCCTTTCACTCCAAATCACTCGCAAAAATTTTAAATTATCTCCAATTTATATTTATGGCCAAATACAATTTTAATTTTCAATATCTTTTTTTCTTTGAATACAAAAAACTATTTTTTTTTCATATTTCATAATTTTCATGGCCAAACGATCATAAAATTTTGTAAGTGATTTTTTATTAGCATAAATTTAATATGAATTGCTCTAAGAGTCTGTTTGGATTAACTTATTTAAAATTATTATTAAGCTAAAATAGCTTTAAGCACTTTTTTAATATTTGGGTAAAATAAAAAAGTTCCTATAAGAACTTGATTTTAGGAAACAATGATAAAAAATAATCCAAAAATCATAAGTTAAAAATACTAACTCATAACTTTCGGCTTATCACTCAAAAGATAAAAGTTAATCCAAACAAGCTCTAACTATCTGATTCTTTATAAAAGATGAGTATTTTTTTCTCAATCAACCAAGTTATTAATTGCATAAATAGAATACATTCTTATGGATATAAAACTAATTAAATAAAATTCAACAACAATAGTTTAAAAAGAGAAACAGTAGAAATTGTTGATGCTTAAACGAAAGCCTGCACTAAGGTATTTCAGTTTAGAATCTTGATTATGTTTTCTTAAAGAAAACAAACTTCCACATTTATAGTCCAAAAGTTCAAACAACGATGCAGGAATTGAATGACTCGTGTATTAGATATGATCATCACAATGCACGAATAGTCGAAAAAATAATAAATTTCTCAAGAAATGAAAATATAGATTAAAATGTTTGCCTTCCATGAAATATGATGACGGATATTTTAGGCATGTTGTCAACTTTTTTGCCAGCCGCATCATCAGTGTTGAATTTCGATGAGTTAGTGGAACATACAACTCCTTCGGATTCACCGTGGAGACATTGATCTTTTTGATGAATCCACATTATCATAATCTAAATGAAATTAGTCATTCATAATAATGAATCAATCGACTCACTGAACTAAAACCGAATAAATAGAACTGATGAAAGTGAAAATTTATGTGAACCTTTTGATACATCATAGAACTAAGAAGTTTTATAGATATAGATTATAAAGTCTCCGTTAATAAATCTTCATAAAAATCAACCCAAGAACTAAGAAATTCAAATGAAAAATTGGGATTCTAAAACCTACTTTAATCTCAATGATATAATACTTTAAAATATATAAATGTGGGAATGAAAGCATCTTCTTCACTGAATTCTTAAGTACATTAATTGCTCCAATAAAATCATGGAAGAACTATAGACTTGGAAAGAATTCCAAGAATTCAGTTCTTGAAGTCTTGATTGAAATTTTATTGAAAACCCTAAGGTTATGGGGTTGAATTTCATTAGTAATCCATATTAGAATGGTTGAAATAGTTAGAATTACTTAAAACTTCATAAGAGAAATTTACCTTAGGGATGGAGGGTGAGGAGAGAAGAGAATATTAGTTCTATGCTTGAAAGGATATCAGAAGAATGAAGATCTTTTTTATCAAGAAACCGACTTAAATACAGATTACCGTCGGGGCCTTGTGTTGAGTGATGTGCGGTTCACACAATGTGATGTCCATCCACACAATGGTTGCACAAGGATTTCAGTAAGCCTAGTACCTAGGCTCTTTTATTTGACTCTTATATGCTTTTTAGCTTAAATTTGAACTTTTGTGGTTTGAATAATTGAGAGTCTTGCATGGATCCTTCTTGAGTTGAACTTGTGCCATGTGTGTTAGATATTTGTTGTTATTTAATGTTTTCATATTGATGTCTAGAATTTTTTGGTGTGTTTTCAAAGTGATATGAAGAATGTTGATTTTAGGAGATGATGTAGGCGTTTCTTTAATTAGCTTATTTCTATCCTTCTCTTTACCTATCCTCAATGAATGGTAATAGTTAGCCTCTTTGAGCCTTTACCCTATTATTTTGTTGCCATGTATGAAGCTCAATCCTTTTCTTTCAATTTACCTTTAATTTAATCCAAAACTCCTAAATACTTTAATTGAAGTTGATAGGAGTAAGACTGAAAAAAGGTCAAAAGTGGTTGGGAGGCCTGTAGAAAGACTAGTGTACATGTATTGAAAAATTCATATAATATTGGTAGAAAGTAGAAAAAGTGAAAGAAAGAATGAAAATAAATGTGTTTGATCTCTCCTTACTGATGGTGTGTGAATGTGCTTAAGAAGATGGGAAAACAAAAAAAGTCTATGGTGAGAAGAGTAGAAGAAGAAAAAATTAGTTAATTGAGGAAAGTGCTTAATTAAAGAAGTTGTGATGTATTAAAGTGCTTAGAAAAGATAATCACTATTGCTGGATAAAATAGTTACTTCTCGTCCCTTAGTCTATACAACCATGAAAGTCCTACTTGATCTTAATTTTAACGTTCTTATATTAGTAGAGTAGTACACTAAGGACTAGAGTATGGTTCATTATATGTGGCATGTGAATTCTTTATGGGAGTGAGCATAATTCTTATAACACATCAGATTTTGAACCTACAAATACTCAACACTTAGTATGAAAAACAAAAACCTGACATTTGAAGTCCTAAGTTAGCATGAGAGGGTTTAGAAGTCGTGAACCCAGTTCACGAATCGTGGACCAACTCATGGAACCTAAGCTTCCATGTCCCAATTCCCCAGGATACCATGACTCACTCTACGAGTCATACTATCTCATGAAACCTTGCTTGAGAGTTGAAAAAATCATCTCAAAACCACCAATGACGGTACGCCCCATAGATCAAGTCCACAAACCATACTATCAACACATGAAAGTGATTCATGAGTTTGATAAAACTCCCAGGGACCATGACTAGGACCGCGAGCCGTGGTGTGGTCTATGAGTCGTGATGTGATTCATGGAGCCATGTCCCAGAAATTTCAACAGTTTTTTTAAAAGGACAATTTCGACTTTCCCTCACCTTATTACCCAATCTCATGATGTTTTGACTATCAAAAGGTATAAATATCAAATTCTTAAGTCTATTCTTCCCTTATTCTCTCAAGAGCAAGTCTAAGACAATTCAAGAAATATAGGATTCTTATTCTAGCAAGATAATCAAGTCTTCTCTTATCAAGTGTTTGTCTTCTACTGGTATGCAAGATTTTACTGATGGATTTCTTTTATCCTCACATCTAAGTACTTTCAAGATATTATGAGATTATGTTCAAAGCTAGGGTTTTGCCTAAATCATTAAAATTGGTTTCTTTACATGTTTTACTTGATTTCTATGAACATGATTTTCTCCTGATCTTATGACTATTATCTAAATTCTTAGTTATACATTGAAACTTATGCTTTAAGACTTCTTTACGAACTATGAACACTATATTGAGAAACATACTTTTTATACAAGATTTTCAGCGCAGGATATCTTGACCCAAACCCGTCGTTAGAACTATCTAACCCCAAAACTAAACCTATGATCAACAGTTAGATAAAATACAAAACTAATCCAACAATAAAATATCCAAGTCTAAAACCAAACACAAGTACAACTAAAAGCGAAAAATGTACTTAAGCAAACCATCTATTGGAACCGAAAGTCGTCTGTACCAAAACTACTAAAGAATATCAAGAAGGGGATGCAACCCCCAAAAAAAAACTGAATGAAAAACATAAGTTTAGAAAAAGGAACTATGCCAATGATGAGAGATTCCATGGTAGCCCGAATAAGGTGCTCACCCTGAAATCAAAAGTCAATCACTGGATTCACAAGTAAAGTCTCGTAGGAGCCGCTGGAATATGCACTGCACTCACAAAAGTAAATGCAAGTGTAGTATTAGCACACAAGAACAATAGTGTATTGGTAAGGTCATTTGGCCAACCCAAGCTGAAAATATGAACACTTAACTAAATAATAGTACAACAAGTTAATCCATACTAAAAAAACAACTATGCACTTAGCACATAACACCAAATAGTAGTTTAGGATTTTAAAACAACAGTCAAGTTAAGTCAAGCCACGTCAACAAGTCAAAACAACTTAAGCAACTATCAAGCATAGATAAATATATTTTTTGGTTCACTTATGGAACCGTCAAAATCACCTGAACCTCATATATACACACTATGGATAATATATCCAGCCTCTAGCCATGACCTGTAGGGGACAAATTCCGTCCATGTATTGTTTCACCAATAATCTGTGAGAACATCCCAAATACCAAAACATTCTATATTTTAGAAATAAGGCAGGTCAAATCAATAAGCAAGTAAAATCATTGCATGGACCACACCAAACAACTTTCATTAACCAACCACACTACAAAGTAGTTAACATGTACATATAATACAAGCTAGATTAAACTAAAATACCATTACCTACCTCGAACCAAGCTTGCATAACTCCTCTAAGCCGAGGTCTTGCCCTTTCGTGCAATTTCTACTTGCTTGTGGTCTAGACCATGCATAATAACACATAATTAATTAAATGACCTATCATGTTGGGACTTATAACTCACCAACAATCCTTATTGTCAAGTTCATGATCATTCCTTTCCCGTTCTAGGGATTTTCTACTGTAATTCATCTAAAACTACCAATTCCATGGATAAATTAGTGAATTAACAAAATGCAATAGTAAATTAACCGTTAAAATTCAAAACCCATTAACTTATTACTTAATTTTAACCCTTAAACCATAAAATAGCCAAACCCCCCCCCTAAAAACCTCTGTGAACTCTTTAATTTAGCAATTCTACGGCGTTAACATCAATTACAAGTTAATGGGTATGAATTACTTACCTTTACAAGGCCAAACAAACAAAAATCTAGTGTATTTCACCCAAAATCGCCCTTCTTTTACCCCAAAACGAGTTTTGAAATAATAAACTATTTTGGGGAAATATATTAATTAAACTGTGGTTCTTAACGCTATAGCAACCAAGGCCGCTATAGCGGGTGTTGACCGCCCTTGACCACAGCTATAGTAGGAATTATTCTGCTATAGCGGTATGCCAACCACTATAACATTGTTAACGAGATATAAAGTCCATCTTTCCCAATAATCCTACTTTTTACAACACACCTTAAATCCAGGACATTCAAACTAATGCCCTTCACGCTAAGAATAATTTCGGGAGGTCTACTTACCCAAATTCGATATCATAAATTCTTACGGGTTCCTTATCATCTTAGATAACTAGAAATTAAATCAGACACCTCCATACCTACCCAAATCCTTCTCGAATTTCCCTAGACCACACCTTACTTCAATTTCGCTCGAAACTAGCCTAGCCTGAAATTTGTAACTTTTAAACTGGAAGGATTTTAGACATGAGGTTTTAAACAAAGGACTTATACGTAATGACGAAGAGATTTATTACAATAGATACCAATTTACCCATCTTTCATCCCTGAATGATAACATGCAAAAAAACTAGGCTAAAGTGAGGAGAGAAAGAGTACCTACATCCTCAAACAATTGAGGGTACTTATCCTGTATGTCCTTCTCGTTTTCTCAAGTGGATTCATTAACCGTACAATGCTTTCGTTGTATCTTAAATGAACGAATTTCCTTCATCCTCAATTTCTAAACATCTCAATCTAGAATCGCTACTGGTTCCTCCTCATAAGCCAAATCCTTGTCCAGAAGCACTGAATCCCATTTAATGATCTAGTCTCTATCCCCATGGTATTATTTAAGCATAGAAATATGAAATATTGGATGGACTTTCGACAATCCCAGTGGTAGAGCTAACCTTTATGCAACTAAACCCACATCTTTAAGAACCTCGAAGGGACTAATATACCAAGGGTTGAGCTTGCCCCTCTTGCCAAACCTCATGACTCCCTTCATGGGAGAGACTTTAAGAAAAACTTTCTCACCAACCTTGAAGTCCATGTCTCTCACCTTACAGTCCGCATACTTCTTTTATCTGCTTTGAGCAGCCAACAACTTGGTTTGAATGAATCTTACCTTTTATTGAGCCTCCTTCACCAAATTTGTACCCAAAGACTTGATATTTTTCGTTTCAAACAACCCAATAGGTGACCTACACTTTCTTCTGTAAAGTGCCTCGAATGGTGCCTTATTAATGTTGGAATGATAAATGTTATTATATGAAAACTCACACAATGGAAGAAATTGGTCCCAGTGACCACCAAAATCAATCACACAAAACCTCAATATGTCCTCTAATACCTGAATCGTCCTCTCTGACTGCCCATCAGATTGAGGATTAAAAGTTGTACCAAAAGTGAGTTTGTTGCCCAACTTCTCATGCAACCTGTCCTAAAACTTGGAAGTGTACTTTGCATCCTTATCAAAAATGATAGTAAGTGGTACCCCATGAAGTTTGACACTCTACTTGACTTAATTTTAGCTAACTGCTAAGAGCTTTATTCTACCCGAACTAGTAAGAAGTGAGATGATTTCATCAGTCGATCTACTATTACCCAAATGGAGTCATATTTCCCCTAAGTCAGACTTACCATGAAATCCATAGTGATATGCTCCCATTTCCACATGGATATAGGTAACCTGTGAAGTAAACCCGCAGGATTTTAGTGTTCATACTTTAGTTGCTGACAATTATGACACTTGGACATATAATCCACTATGTCCCTCTTCATCCTGGGCCACTAATAAAGCTACCTCAAGTGACGATAGATCTTGGTCGTACCCGGATGAATAGAACAACACAAACCGTGGGCCTCTGAAAGTACATCATGAATCAAATCACCAAACCGAGGAACACATAATCTTCCTTTAAACCACAACACCCCACACGCATACAGAGTGGCATTCTCCACCTCCCCCCACACCACTTTATTCTGGAGTGCATTCAACTTCTTGTACTCAAATTGCTTGGCTTTTATCTAATCCTAAAATATTGACTTTACCTCAACACTAGCCAACACTCAACCCTTATCTGAGTCCCCAAACTTCATGCTCTGAGATGCTAGAGTTTGAAACTCTCTAGCTAAAGGTTGCCTAGACACCCTCAAAAATGAAAAACTACCCATACTTATAGCTTTTGGGCTCAATGCATCGGCCACCGCATTGGACTTAACCGAATGATATTGAATACTCACATAAAGTCCTTCGATAGTTCAATCCATCTCCGCAGCCTTAAGTTCAAATCCCTTTGAGTAAACACGTACTGCAGGCTACGATTGTAACACCCCGTACTTTACCAACCCTATGTGATGACGTTGAACAATGGTTACTTAGGTGTCGAGATTCCATGAGTATGTATTTGGGAATGTCAATGATGAGAAAATTGAAATTTGGCTTCACACATATGATTAGCCCTTCATACGAGTTGTGTTGTGATTTTCGTGGAGCATTTGTGGTGTAAAAAAAGAGGCTAAGAGGACCTCCAAACAAAGTATATTAAGTTTAAGAAGTAAGTTAAAGAATAGGACTTGAAGTAACTAACCAAACCCGAAAAGAAAAGTCGAAAAATGGTTTTTTTGAAAAATCTAAGGGTGGGGCGCGCTAGGGAGCGTGCCAGTCTGCTCTGGGCCAAATTTTTTAGCCCATAGGAAGCAAGTTGGTGCGCCCCAGGGCGTGCTAGGATGGATTTTTCAGTTTTTCGAAAGTTGGAAATTTTCTAAATCCCAAGGGTGCCCGGGGACGTACCGAGCTGATTTTTGTCACGTTTCTTCTACAAACACGAGTATATACATGAAATGAATGAAGTATTATATTGGTATAATAAAATTACTCGAGAACGAATTTGGCTTCAAAATGATGATTTTACCCTTGTAGCCAAAATAAGCCATACGTGGCTAGAATTGCTTGTTTTTGGAATTAAGGCTACGGATATGAATAGCGTGAGTGGGAATATTGTTTTAACATTTATAATATGAATTAAACATGAGGAATTATGGATTTTAGTGGGTTAAGTGAATTGGGCTCAAAATAGGGCCCAAAATGAGAAGAAAACATGGGACAAGAATGGGTCAACACATATGGCTAAGGATGACCCCAAGGCCTATAAAAAGGGTCCAAAATCAGATTTTTTATCACATAACACTCTCATGCCAAATCTAGAATTATCTACAAGCTTTTTCTCTCAACTTCAAACCCTAAGGCACTTCTTGGAGAAAGATCATTAATTTCCAAGCTTGGGTAAGTGATTATTCTTATGGATTAATATATTATATGCATGGGAGAGTATGTAAATCCTGTTGGTTATGCTTGGAGGTGTTGAACATGGTACTTTGTATTTTTATATAAGATTTGTGATCTATGAGATTCAAGCTTGAATTATGACTTGTGACTTTGATAAAAGAGCATGGTATGGATAAACTATGAACATGTATGGTGTGATTTTTTTATTAAAATTGTTATTTCTATATAAGTGTAAATTATGAGATTTTGGCCGATATGTGCTATGAGGTGTCTTAAGGTGACTTGATGGATTATTTGTGATGTGGTGTGGATAAGAAAGTGTAAAGGAGAAGTGTTATGGTGAAATGTATTGATTATCATGTATTGGTCAATGTATGGAACATTGGAGGATGTTTGGAATAATAATTTCATCAATGGTTTTGTCAAGGGAAAATGGCATGTTTAAAGGCAAACATGTAACTCATTGACGTTATATGCATTTGTAAAGTAGTTAGTGGTTAATGTAAATTCCGTTATGTATTTGTGTTGTAGAGTGACACATAAAGAAGGAGCGGGACTATTGTATGCACATCTAAGATTGTATATCCGTATTGAGAGTACAAGGTATGTAAGGTTACTCTTTCCGTATCCTTCTGCAGCATGTATGTTCACATTGTCATAGTACTTATTCGACTTCGAAATGCTCTAAGGTATTCCGTATCCGGTAGTTGGCTAGTGTTACTCCTATGTTCCTTACTCACTGGTAAATGGTGAATCATGTGACTCATGTCCATTGGTTGGCTCATGTTCATTAGCTAATATGTCAAAAGTCTCAAAGTGTTATAGCTCAAAAGGGGTTCTATAGTATTCCAACTAAGGCCGACATATATTGTTATTCACATGTGTCCTACTCGTAGATGATTGATGATTCAGTTATCTTTTATTCATTGATTGAAGTTCCTAAGCTGTCATGATGTTGTAAGTTCTAAGAGATGAGGTAATATAAGTTCCTAAGCTGTCATATTTGGTAAAGAGAGCTTGTTTAGTTTGACTAGCATTGTTCCAATCATGTCATGTTCCAAAGTACTATAGTATGATGATTATTTCTTGTAACAATCTTTCATAAGTAACAGTACCAATCTCATAAGAGTAATAAGAGAAGAGATGTGCAAGTTAGTATAATGAGTCCTCATAAGTAAGGGTGTCAAATCTCTTGAAAGTAAAGGAATGAGGTAAAGCATATATGTGTATTTCCAATAGTATCACGATCCTCAATGTATCATAAAAGTATCAATCTCTCACAAGCGAATGTATTGATCTCTCATAACTAAAAGTCTCAATCTCTCATAAGCGAGCGTATCAATCTTGCACAAGTAAAGGTACCGATCTCATAAAAGTTAAAGAATGAGGTAAGGTGTAATATTATGAGTGTATCCATGGGGTGGCATAACCACCTGCGTGATACTATCCATGGGGTTAAGTGAATACCCGCATGATGATGTTAATGTATCCATGGAGTGCAAATACCCGCATGATGATATTAATGTATCCATGGGGTGCAAACACCTGCATGACGATGCTATTTTATCCATAGGGTGAAAAGAACACCTGCATGATGAGGGCCTAGACAGTATATGAGTTATGTAAAAGTAAAGTAAAGTAAAGGCAAGAGAAAGAAAGGACATAATATACACGGTTCCCTACATACAGAAAGAGAGTGTATTCACATTTCTATTTCCTTATATTGATTCCATTATTGTTGTTATTATGTATGATGAATTTCTTATGAGCCTTACATACTCAGTACATTCTTCGTACTGAACCCTCTTGGGGGGAATTTACCTTACTTGCTGCAGGCGCAGGTACTATTAGGCCGCCACAGTAAATTGTAAGTTGTTCGCTGTTCATTGGTGAGCTCCAGCTAGTTCGGGGCTTCTCCGAGTCACTGTTGTACATGTGTTTTGATTTTTTATATGTTGTATATATCGGGAACTTGTCCCGTCTTTCAGTTGGTGTCGGTAGTTACATCTGCTAGAGGCTTTTGTAGACATATGTGGGTACATGAATGTAAGAGGTGTATAGTACGAATTGGCCCTAACGGCCATAGTTGTATATAATTTACTTGTTTTCCATGACTTCTGCCAATGGCATTTTATATTTCATCAGTTACATGAGATAGTATGTTATTCATAAAGAGACATGCATGTGAACGAACGTGAGCAAAGATTGGTTCTCTCAGGCCATATCGGCTTCGGGTGCCAATCACGCCTCGTTGGTAGTTGGGGCGTGACAAAGTGGTATCAGAGCAGGTCGGTCTAAGGGTATCTACAAAGCCGTGTCTGAGTAGAGTCTTACTTATCGATGTGTTGTGCACCACATTTATAAGTAGGAGGCTACGGGACATTTAGGATGTTGTTTCTTTTCTTCACTTCTAGATCGTGCAATAGAGCTAGTGTTATAAGTTGAATTGTGTCTGACCATGGAAAATGTTTCATTTTGATATAGTAGCAATGTCAAACACTAGAAGAGGAAGAGGTAAAGGTAAGCAGGTTGATATTCCTGCTGGAGAAGGAATGAGCAGATTACCACCTGACTAAGCTAGTCAAGGTGGAGCAAATGCTGAAATTTCATCGCGGTCTTCGTCTACCTTCCCAACTCCGGAAGAGCCAATTGGTAGAGAAGTACCCACAGAACCACCAATGAATGACACCGATCAAGATCTTAGGAATACAGTACATATGTTGACACAGTTAGTGGTAGCAAAAAGTCAAGGACGAGTTGGTCCGACGACAAATGAGGATGATGCGGCTAAAGTGGCGAGTCACAGAACACAAGACTTTCTAAAATTGGACCCTCCTATATTCACTAGGTCAGACTTGGAAGCAGATCCACAGGACTTCGTGGATCAAATCCAAAGGGCTCTAAAAGTTATGCACGTGACTGGGGTTGAAACGGTGGAACTTGCGGCCTATAGACTGAAAGGCGAAGCAATATTATGGTATGAGGACTGGAAAAGATCAAGGGGTATTGATGCACTCCCAGCTGGTTGGGACGAATTTAAAATAGCATTCCTTGATCGTTACCTCCCCTATGAAATTTGGGAGGCACGTGCAGATCAGTTTCTGAATTTACGCCAAGGGAACATGAGTGTTCGAGAATACAGTTTGCAATTTAATTCTTTGGCTCGATATGCGCCAAATGTTGTGGCTACGATGACAGATAGAGTCCATAGATACGTGGATAGATTAGAACCATATTTGGTAAGAGACTGCAACATTGCTTCTTTAAATAAAGATATAGATATAGCGAGAATTCAGGCCTTCGCCCAGAAAATGGAAGATCAAAGACAGAGAAGAGGGACACAGGAATCTGAGGAAGGGCCATCAAAAAGGGCAAGATCCATGGGGCAGTCTATAGTGTCCCCAGGAGGATCTGGATCTCGAATGTTACCGCCTAGACCCTCATTCTCTTATTCCACAACAGACACTCCATCTCACTCCCGAGGATTCAGGGCAGTCATATTGGACAGAGTGGTAGGATGGCAGATTCACAGACAGCAGGGTCTTCTCGCCCACTGTGCCAGGTTTGCAGATGATTTCATGTAGGTGAATGTTGGAGGGGGACGAATGCTTGTTATTGGTGTGGTATGCCGGGTCACATAATGAGAGACTGCCCACGATGAGGCTTGGGTAGTATGGTACGACTTGCGGGGTCCACTGTGGCATCATCAGCATTGGTTCCTTCTTTAGACCGAGGTGTGCAGTCTGTTAGTCATGGCAGAGGTATCGGAGGAGCATCCAGTACTAGTGGGGTCCAGAATCGCACTTATGCTTTAGTGGACTGGCAGAATGAGGGAACATCTCCTGATGACGATACAGGTATTTAGGTATATTACCATATTGTTACATATTGTATATGTATTGACTGATCTGAGCTCTACTCTATCGTATGTTATTCCATCGGCTACTATAATCCGAATATAATGGGCACTGGAGTTATTAGTTAAATCAATGGAAATGTCTCCACCTGTCGGTGAATATCTTATAGGTAAAAGAACCTATCATAATGATATAGTAGATGTTGTGATCTTAGATGATTAAGTACTCTTAAAAGCGTCACTCATGAAAGGTATAACGGAATTCAGAAAGAATGGAAAAGTGACCCTATACAACATGCCATGTGAAATTGTTGAAAGTGTATAATGGTAAGCTAGAAAAAAAATGATGAAATCAACGTACCCATATTTGTTTCGAATGGAAGAAAAGGTTCAAAATGTGGAAGTGTGCCAATAATAAGTAAGTAGCTATGAGCTTCACGTGTCTATATATGTATAGGCTAATATAGCGATGCATTTGTTATAGTTGAAGCAATATCGTTAACATTCGAGGACAAATGTTTCTAAGGGGGGGAGAATGTAACACCCCGTACTTTCCCAACCCTATGTGATGACATTGAACAATGGTTATTTAGGTGTCGAGATGCCATGAGTATGTATTTGGGAATGTCAATGATGAGAAAATTGAAATTTGGCCCTTCATACGAGTTGTGTTGTGATTTTTGTGGAGCATTTGTGGTGTTCAAAACGAGTCTAAGAGGACCTCCAAACAAATTATATTAAGGTTAAAAAGTAAGTTAAAGAATAGGACTTGAAGTATCTAACCAAACCCGCAAACAAAAATCGAAAAATGAAATTTTCAAAAAATCTAAGGGTGGGCCGCGCTAGGGAGCGTGCCAGGCCGATATAGGACAAATTTTTTATCCCAGAGGAAGCAATTTGGCGCTCCCCAGGGCGTGCCAGGATGGATTTTTCAGTTTTTTGAAAGTTGGAAATTTTCTAAGTCCCAAGGGTGCCCGGGGACGTACCGAGCCGATTTTTGCCACGTTTCTTCTACAACCACGAGTATATACATGAAATGAATGAAGTATTATATTGGTATGATAAAATTACTCGAGAACGAATTTGGCGTCAAAATGACAATTTTACCCTTGTAGCCAAAATAAGCCATACGTGGCTAGAATTGCTTGTTTTTGGAATTAAGGCTACGGATATGAATAGCGTGAGTGGGAATATTGTTGTAACACGTATGAGATGAATTAAACATGAGGAATTATGTATTTTAGTGGGTTAAGTGAATTGGGCTCAAAATAGGGCCCAAAATGAGAAGAAAACATGGGTCAAAAATGGATCAAATGACCCATTCTTCCATTGACTAATGCAACATATTGCATTAAATGGAAAGAGTGGATAAGGATGACCCCAAGGCCTATAAAAATGGGCCAAAATCAGATTTTTTATCACGTAACACTCTCATGCCAAATCTAGAATTATCTATAAGCTTTTTCTCTCAACTTCAAACCCTAAGGCACTTCTTGGAGAAAGATCATTAATTTCCAAGCTTGGGTAAGTGATTATTCTTATGGATTAATATATTATATGCATGGGAGAGTATGTAAATCCTGTTGTTTATTCTTGGAGGTGTTGAACATAGTACTTTGTATTTTTAAATAAGATTTGTGATCTATTAGATTCAAGCTTGAATTATGACTTGTGACTTTGATAAAAGAGCATGACTTGTGACTTTGATAAAAGAGCATGGTATGGATAAAATATAAATATGTATGGTGTGATTTTGTTATTAAAATTTTTATTTCTGTATAAGTGTAAATTATGAGATTTTGGCCGATATGTGCTTTGAGGTGTCTTAAGGTGACTTGATGGATTATTTGTGATGTGGTGTGGATAAGAAAGTGTAAAGGAGAAGTGTTATGGTGAAATGTATTGATTATCATGTATTGGTTCAATGTATGGAACATTGGAGGATGTTTGGAATAATAATTTCATCAATGGTTTTGTCAAGGGAAAATGGCATGTTTAAAGGCAAACATGTAACTCATTGACGTTATATGCATTTGTAAAGTAGTTGGTGGTTAATGTAAATTCGGTTATGTATTTGTGTTATAGAGTGACACATAAAGAAGGAGCGGGACAATTGTATGCACATCAAAGATTGTATATCCGTATTGAGAGTACAAGGTATGTAAGGTTACTCTTTCCGTATCCTTCTGCAGCATGTATGTTCACATTGTCATAGTACTTATTCGACTTCAAAATGCTCTAAGGTATTTCGTATCCGGTAGTTGGCTAGTGTTACTCCTATGTTCCTTACTCACTGGTAAATGGTGAATCATGTGACTCATGTCCATTGGTTGGCTCATGTTCATTAGCTAATATGTCAAAAGTCTCAAAGTGTTATAGCTCAAAAGGGGTTCTATAGTATTCCAACTAAGGCCGACATATATTGTTATTCACATGTGTCCTACTCGTAGATGATTGATGATTCAGTTATCTTTTATTCATTGGTTGAAGTTCCTAAGCTGTCATGATGTTGTAAGTTCTAAGAGATGAGGTAATATAAGTTCCTAAGCTGTCATATTTGGTAAAGAGAGCTTGTTTAGTTTGACTAGCATTGTTCCAATCATGTCATGTTCCAAAGTACTATAGTATGATGATTATTTCTTGTACCAATCTTTCATAAGTAACAGTACCAATCTCATAAGAGTAATAAGAGAAGCGATGTGCAAGTTAGTATAATGAGTCCTCACAAGTAAGGGTGTCAAATCTCTTGAAAGTAAAGGAATGAGGTAAAGCATATATGTGTATTTCCAATAGTATCACGATCCTCAATGTATCATAAAAGTATCAATCTCTCACAAGCGAATGTATTGATCTCTCATAACTAAAAGTCTCAATCTCTCATAAGCGAGCGTATCAATCTTGTACAAGTAAAGGTACCGATCTCATAAAAGTTAAAGAATGAGGTAAGGTGTAATATTATGAGTGTATCCATGGGGTGGCATAACCACCTTCGTGATACTA
The DNA here is from genome assembly GCA_031232105.1 of Capsicum rhomboideum. Classification (NCBI taxonomy): domain Eukaryota; kingdom Viridiplantae; phylum Streptophyta; class Magnoliopsida; order Solanales; family Solanaceae; genus Capsicum; species Capsicum rhomboideum. Next base: position 50,773,780 of record CP124718.1, read on the forward strand.
TCCATGGGGTTAAGTGAATACCCGCATGATGATGTTAATGTATCCATGGAGTGCAAATACCCGCATGATGATATTAATGTATCCATGGGGTGCAAACACCTGCATGACGATGATATTTTATCCATAGGGTGAAAAGAACACCTGTATGATGAGGGCCCAGACAGTATACGAGTGATGTAAAATTAAAGTAAAGTAAAGGCAAGAGAAATAAAACACGTAATATACACGGTTCCCCACATACAGAAAGAGAGTGTATTCACATTTCTATTTCCTTATATTGATTCCATTATTGTTGTTATTATGTATGATGAATTTCTTATGAGCCTTACATACTCAGTATATTCTTCGTATTGATCCCTCTTGGGGGAATTTACCTTACTTTCTGCAGGCGCAGGTAATAGTAGGCCGCCACAGTAAATTGTAAGTTGTTCGTTGTTCATTGGTGAGCTCCAGCTAGTTCGGAGCTTCTCCGAGTCACTGTTTTACATTTTTTTTGATTTTTTATATGTTGTATAAAGCGGGAACTTGTCCCGTCTTTCAGTTGGTGTCGGTAGTTACATCTGCTAGAGGCTTTTGTAGACATACGTGGGTACATGAATGTAAGAGGTGTATAATACGAATTGGCCCTAACGGCCATAGTATTGCAATGGATGCAAAGTTCTTGACAAACCTATGGTAATAACTGGCAAGACCCATAAAGCTCCTTATCTCAGTCACTGATTTAGGCCGAGTCTAATTCTTTACTGCCTCAATTTTTTGGGTATCCATCATCACCCTTTTCTTAGAAACCACATTCCCCAAGAAGGCGACTAAAGACAACCAGAATTCACACTTTGAAACTTAGCAAATAACTGCTTCTCCCTTATAATCTCCAAAACTATGCAAAGATGGTCTGCATGCACTTCCTTACTCTTGGAATAAACTAGAATATCATCAATAAACACAATAACAAAACAATCCAAGAACGAATTAAAGATACCGCTCATCAAACTCATAAAGGCTACAGGTGCATTAGTCATCCCAAAAGATATCACCAGAAACTCGTAATGCCCATACTGAGTTCTAAAAGCTATCTTTGGTATGTCCCCGAGTCTAATTTTCAACTAATGATAACCCGACCGCAAATCAATATTTGAAAACCCTATAACTGATCAAACATATCATCTATGCGAGGTAAAAAGTATTTATTTCTAATAGTAACCTTATCCAGCTTTCTATAATCAATGCACATCCTCAAACTACCATTCTTCTTCTTAACAAACAGAATCGGAGCACCCCAAGGTGCAATACTTGAACGAATAAAACCCTTATCAAGTAGCTCCTACAGTTGAGTTTTGAGCTCCCTCAATTCCGTTGGAGCCATTCTATAGGGGGGAATAGATATAGGGCGAGTGCCCGGCTCTAAGTTAATGCAGAAATCGATATCTCTATCTAGAGGCATACCCGATAGGTCTGAAGGAAACACATCCTGAAATTCAAAAACTACCAAAACTGTCTATATAGAAGGGGACCTGCATCTACATCTCGAAGATGAGTTAGAAACACTATACACCCTTTCCCCACTAACCTTCTGGCCTGGACAAATGATATAATTTTCACTGGCTTGGCCTTATACACTCTCTCTCACTCTAGTTTATTCAATCCCGACATTACTAGAGTCACTGTCTTAGCATTATAATTTAAAACAATGTGATATGGAGATAACCAGGCTATACCAAGAATTACATCAAAGTCCAACATATCCAGAATAATCAAGTCTACACAAGTCTGAAAACCCACAAATAGCACAGAACATGAATGAAAAATACGGGTTACTACCACAGACTCACCAATCAGAGTAGACACATAAACAAGATGATCAAGTATATCACAAACCAGATTCAGAACCATCACAAACTGAACAGACACATAAGACTAAGTAGACCCCGGATCAAATAAGACAAAATTTATCCGATCAAAAACAAAAATAGTACTTGTGATCACCAAGTCAAAAGCCTCGACGTCAATCTTTCCAGAAAATATATAACAGTAAGTCGGGTCATCAATCTGAGCTAACTCCCTTCCCGACTACGCTCTTTCCCTGATGCTGCCAGTTCCTCGGCCTCCCCGACCACCTGCCTGATTTACCCATCCACCCTATGGATGACCCTTGCGATTACCTCATCCTCCTTTACTCGCTGGAACTATAGCCAGAGTCTACTACTGTACCTAGCCATTTTCCTATCTTAAGGAATACTCTCTCTTAAAATGACAAATAGCACCATAATAGTAACATCCACACTCAAGAGAAGGACGACTGGCAAAAGGGTTAGAAGCCTCTAAGCCCCTAATAACCTGTATTTGAGAAAAAACCTTAGCTGGAAATATGGTAGAAGCTGGCAAGACTAACTAAATAGGACTGCCTGAATAGGCCTGCTGTCCGTGGCCCTTAGAGTAAGATCCATTGAAATTCCCAACATTGCAAGACTTCTTGGCTAACATATTATCCTGACCCACTTAGGCAACCCCGTCCAACTTCTTCACATAATCAGAAACTTCGTTGAACCCCTTCCCTGCCAAAGTCATGAGAACAGTCAAAACCTGAAGATCATAGTTCAAACCCTTAACATAAAGTCGAATCCTCTCCTCCTCAAAAGTCAACAACTAAGTAGCATAGCGATACAAGGCATGGAACTTGGCCTCATAGGCAGTAACTAACATGTCACCCTACTCCAATGCCAAAAAATCATCCTTCTTGCAATCACGGAGGGCCCGTGACACATATTTCTCTAAGAACAAGGCATAAAATTTCTCCTAAGACAACGGAGGTAAAAGCGGTGACCAACATTCAACGTACGCCCACCACCATTGCTTAGCATCCTTTTACTATAGAAAAGTCACAAACTCAACCCCATGCTGCTGAATAATACCCATTTTATGCACTCTCTCATAGCATTCAATGATAAACTCAAAAACATCCTCAAACTCAGTACCCTGGAATGTTGGAGGTTTTATCTTCAAGAATTTTTTTCAACAGCTCATATTTCATACCTGTCATCACAAAACCCAACACCGGATGAGGAAAAACATCAGACCCTGAAGCCCCATCCATCCTAGGAGCTATAGTAACAGTAGGGTGAACAATCAAAACCTGGAAAACCAGTATAGTAGGAGTGGCTCCAGTCCCTACCAACCCACTCAGAATAGCTAACACCTGTTAAACAACTCAGCAAACATGGGTGGTAAGGCTGTAACCCCAGCTAGTGTTGCCATCTCGGGCTTCACTTTCTACTACTTACTGTTTCCCTCTCCTTAAAATGATCTTGAGGTAGGGAGAGGGGATACTGACCTTCTATAAGCATGGCCAGCCACTGCTCGAGCTCCACCCCGGTGGGTGTGGCTTATCCCCTTGCTCTCCTACCTCTCTCTCTTACTCATTCTCTTCCTCTTATGGTTGGCTCCTCACCTGTAGCGGCTGGTGCAAGGGATGCTACTCGAGTTCCATTGGACCTAGTATTCACCATCTACAGTTAAAAGAGTGAAGGGATTTAGATACTAATTTGAATCCCCAGATACCGATTGGAATCAAGTTATAGCACAAAAAAAAAGAATTATAGATTTTCCTAAAGTCTCATAGCCTTCCAAAGAAAAGTACAGAAGTGTCTGTACCATTCTACTAGACTCTACTGGACCTATTTTGGTATGATGAGATCGACGGACCTAGTCTCTTATACAAACTTTGTCACGACTCAAACCTATCTTGAGTGGCACCCACACTACTCACTCGGTGGGAGAACCATCTAACCCCAAAACTAAACCCATGATCAACACTTAGAGAAAATACAGAACTAATCCATCAATAAAATATCCAAGTCTAAAACCAAACACAAGTACGACTAAAAGCAGAGAATGTACTTAAGCAAAACCATCCCTAGGAACCGAAAGTTGTCTGTACCAAAACAACTAAAGAATGTCAAGAAGCAGATACAACCACAAAAAAAACTAAATGAAAAACATAATTTCAGAACAAGGAACTATGCCAATGATGAGATATTCCATGGTAGCCCAAATAAGCTGCTCATCCTGAAATCAAAAGTCAATCATTGGATTCACAAGTGAGGTCTCGTAGGAGCCACTGGAATATGCGTTGCACTCACAAAAGTAAATACAAGTGTAATATCAGCACACAAGAACAACAGTGTACTGGTAGGGTCATTTAGCAAACCCAAGATGAAAATATGAACACTTAACTAAATAATGGTACAACAAGTTAGTCCATGCTAAAAAATAACTACACACTTAGCACATAACACCAAATAGTAGTTTAGGATTTTAAAACAACAGTCAAGTTAAGTCAAGCCATGCCAACAAGTCAAGACAACTTAAGCAACTATCAAGCATAGATAAATATATTTTTCGGTTCACTATGGAACCATCAAAATCACCTGAACCTCATATATACACACTATGGATAATATATATTTAACACCCCGTACCTTCCCAACCCTACTTGATGACATTGAATAATGTTTACTTAGGTGTCGAGAGTTATAAGTATGTATTTCGTAATGTTCAAGATGAGAAAAATTGAAATTTGGCCTTGTACAGGTGACTAGCCTTTCATAGGAAGTGTTTGGCAATTTTGTGAAACATTTGTGTAATACCTCGTACATATTATAACCTCATTTGGTGACTTGGAGTCGTGTTTACTTGATGATTAAGATCACTAAGTAAGTATTTTGTAGTTTTTTGATAAGGTATTGGACGATATGCAAGTATTGAAGAAGTGGCTGAAAAATTCAGCAAGGTGCTGAAACTTGCGCCACTACCCTGTTTCAGGGGGTGTGGCGCAAGCCCCTGATTCAGAGGGCAAGGAAAACTTGCGCAACTGCCTTGCTTTGCAGCAGTGGCGCAAGGCACAAAGATTTTGCCTTCCCAGGCTCGTTTCGCAACGCAATTCTACGATGATTCTTAAATGGTTTCTTTCGGTTCTTTGGAGTTCTTTGAGTGTTGTTAAAGATTAAAATACCTCAATACACTCCTACATACTTATACATGATCAAACCATGAAACACAAGTAATTATCAAAAATGTGCAAGGAAGCCATGGGCGACTAGAATTCCTATTTTTGCGATTGAGACGACGAATGAGAACCTCGTAAGAGAATATTGTCGTGATGTTATGGAATTATTTAAAAATGAGATATATGGTGAATTATACATTAAAGTTGATGGCTTAAATGGATATGTGTTATTGGGCCCAAATTTAGGCCCAAAATGGGATTAAAAAACATGGCCCAAAGGGCAAAAAGATCCATTCTTCCACTTTGACCACATTTAATGCCAAGGAAATGGCTAAGTATGACTTGGGGTCTATATAAAGTCCCCAAAATCAGATTTTTAATCATAGAACACTCTCATGCCTTTTAAGATATTTCTCAAACATTTCTTTAGTTCCAAACCCTAAAGCAAATAATTCCTTGGGACTCTTTGGGCAAGATCATACTATTCCAAGACTTGGTAAGTATTTATTTTCATGGATTCACATATTATATGCATTGGAGATTATGTATATCATGATAGTTATGTTGGCAAGGTGGTAAATAGTGTATTTTTACTTTTGGTGAAAGATGTGCTATCTTGGTGAATTGAACTTGAAAAGAGACTTGATGTCTTAATGAAAGAGCATGGTATGGATAAAATATGAACATGAATGGTGTGATTTTGTTATTAAACATGTTATTTTTCTAAAAGTGTAAATTGTGGGATTTTGGCCGATATGTGCTATGAGGTGTATTAAGGTAATTTGATGGATTATTTGTGATGTGATATGGATAAGAAAGTGTAAAAGGGAAATGTTGTGGTGAAATGTATTGATTCTCATGTATTGGTCAATGTATGGAATATTGGGGGATTTTTGGAATAATAATTTCATCAATGGTTTTGTCAAGAGGAAATGGCATGTTTAAAAGCAAACATGTAACTCATTGATATTATATGCATTTGTAAAGTAATTGATGGTATAATTATGATGTTGTGATGATGGAGAGTGGAAAGTATGAACTTGGTGTGACATACTAGTGGTTTATGATACTTTGGTCAATGTTGGGCATGTTGTGGTATTATTGATATGACCATGCCGTAAATGGTATTGTAAAGAAAGAAATAACATGTTAAATCCAAACATGTGACTTATTGTTATTGTATGCAATTGTAAGGTAGTTGGTGGTTAATGTTGGTTCCATTATGTACTTGTGATGTAGAGTGAAACGTAAAGAAGGAGCGGAATTGTTGCACTCACATATTTGATTGTGTACTTACATTGGGAAGATAAGGTATGTAAGGTTACTCTATCCGTATCTTTCTGCGGCAAATGGTAGTTACATTGACATTACGCTTGTTTCATCCCGAAATGTGCTAAGGTATCCCATATCCGGTTATCTATGGACATTGTCATATATTTTCTACTCATTGATCATTGGTGGATCTCATGTCTCATATTCATTGATAATGTTCCAAAAACCAATAAGGTTGTGTTCCAAAGTTCCAATAGTGGTTGTACTCATGTATCTTGCTCAATGATTTTGGTTCAGTGGTTCCAATAGTGTTATGTTTCCATGAAGGCTAGGTTTCCAAGAATGTTATATTGTCATGTTATTCATATGTCTCTCACTCATTGATTATTGATCCAAAGCTTCAAATAAAGTTGTGACTATCAAAGTGTCAATCTCTCAAAAGTAATGAAAGAAGTAATGTACAAGTGAATGTACTAATCTCCCACAAGTAAAGGTATCAATCTCAATAGTAAAGAAATGAAGTAAGAATAAAGTAATGCATATTGATTGTGTTCATGGGTGTTATCCATGGGGTACAAATACCCGCATGATGATGATAGGTTATCCATGGGTGCAAACGCCCGCGTGATGATGGCCATTTATCCATGGGGTGCAAGTACACCCGCATAACGGGAATGTCTTATCCATGGGGTGAAAGAATACCTGCGTGACGATGATATGTTATCCATGGGGTGAAAAGAACACCCGCATGATGTGGGCCTAGAAAGTGTATGAGTGATGTAAAAGTAAAGTAAAGTAAAGGCAAGAGAAAGAAAGAACGTAATGTACATGGTTTCCAAAGTATAGAATAGTGACTCATCTACATTGTGACTTATCTATATTGGTTATGCATTTGAACTTGAGTTCTTGACATATTTTCATATCTTACGGTTTCATTTGAGCCTTACATACTCAGTACATTCTTCGTGCTGAGCCCTCTTGGGGAATTTACCTTACTTGCTATAGGCGCAAGTCCTAGTAGGCCTCCACAGTAGATTGTTAGTGTTGCAGATCTTTGGTGAGCTCCAGTTAGTTCGGAGTTTCTCCGAGTTACTTATGTACATGTGTTTTGATTTTGTACATGTTGTATAAAGCGGGGACTTGTCCCGAATTTTAGTTCATTTTGGTCAATGCATTTGTTAGAGGCTTTTGTAGACGGATGTGGGTGTATAAATGTGAAGGTACATGTCATTTTGACTTGATGGCTTAAACGGCCAAGTTTTACATTCATAGCTAGGACATATATTTTCATGTCTATGACTTTTTCATAGTTGCATAAGGTGTAATAAGATTCATATGAGGTTATGTATGCGAATGTTTATGAGCAAAGGTTAGTTTTCTCGGGCCATATCGACTTCGGGTGCCAATCACGCCTCGTTGGAATTCGGGGCATGACAAAAGTGGTATCAGAGCAGGTCGGTCTAAGGTTGTCTACAAAGGCGTGTCTGAGTAGAGTCTTACTTATCGATGTGTTGTGCACCACATTTATAAGTAGGAGGCTACGGGACATTTAGGATGTTATTTCTTTTTTTCACTTCCAGATCGTACAATAGAGCCAGTGCTATAAGTTGAATTGTGTCTGACCATGGTAAATGTTTCTCTGTGATATAGTAACAATGCCGAATACGAGAGGAGGTAGAGGTAAAGAGAAGCAGGTGGATGTGCCTGCTGAAGAAGGAATGAGTAGATTACCACCTGACCAAGCTAGTCCAGGTGGAGCAGACGCCGAGATTGCATCACAGTCTTCCTCTACTTTTCTAGCTCCAGAAGAGCTAAGAGGTAGAGAAGTACCTGTGGAACCACCTATGAATACCACTGCTCAGGATTTACGAAATGCAGTACATATGTTGACTCAGTTAGTAGCTGCACAAGCACAAGGACGAACTGGTCCAATGGTAAATGAAGATGACGTGGCTAGGGCAGCTAGTCGGCGTATGCAGGACTTTTTAAAATTGGACCCTCCTATATTTACTGGGTCAGACCTGAAAGCGGATCCACAAGATTTTGTGGACCAGGTTCAAAGAGCACTAGAGGTGATGCACGTAACAGGTGTAGAAACAGTTGAATTAGCAGCTTATAGATTGAAGGGTGAGGCCATATTGTGGTATGAGGACTGGAAGAAAGCTTGAGGTATTGGTGCAAACCCACCTACGTGGGAAGAATTTAAAGCGGCATATCTAGATCACTATCTTCCCTATGAGATTCGTGAGGCTCGTGCGGATCAGTTTTTAAATTTACGCTAAGGAAATATGAGTGTTAGAGACTATAGTTTGCATTTTAATTCCTTGGCACGATATGCTCCAAATGTGGTGGCCACGATAGAAGATAGAGTGCATAGATATGTGGATAGATTGGAGCCTTATTTGGTACGGGGTTGTACTATCGCTGCCTTAAATCAAGATATGGATATAGCGAGAATTCAGGCCTTCGCGCAGAAGATGGAAGACCAAAGGCAAAGAAAGAGGATACAAAAATTTGAGGAACGGCCAGTAAAAAGGGCAAGATCCATGGGGCAGTCTATAGTGTCCCCAGGAGGATCTGGATCTCGAATGTTACCGCCTAGACCCTCATTCTCTTATTCCACAACAAGTGCTCCATCTCACTCCTGAGGATTCAGGGAAAGTCATAGTGGGCAAAGTGGTAGGATGCCAGATTCACATACAGCAGGGTCTTCTCGTCCACTGTGCCAGTTTTGCAGACGATTTCATGAAGGTGAATGTCGGAGGGGGATGAATGCTTGTTGTTGGTGTGGTATGCCGGGTCACATAATGAGAGACTGCCCAAGACGAGGCTTGGGTAGTATGGTACGACCTACGGGGTCCACTGTGGCATCATCAGCATCGGTTCCTTCTTTAGATCGAGGTGTGCAGTCGGTTGGTCGTGGCAGAGGTGCCGGAGGAGCAGCCAATACTAGTGGGGTCCGAAATCGCACTTATGCTTTAGTGGACCGGCAGAATGAGGGAACACCTCTTCATGACGATACAGGTATTTAGGTATATTACCATATTGTTACATGATGCATATGTATTGACTGAATTGAGCTCTATGCTATCGTATGTTATTCCATCGGCTACTATAATTCGAATATAGTGGACACTGGAGTTATTAGTTAAATCAATGGAAATATCTCCACCTGTCGGTGACTATAGTATAGTTAAAAGAACCTATCGTCATGGTATAGTAGATGTTTCTGATTATGTTACGATGGTTGCTCTTACGAAGATGAAAATGAAAGAGTTTTAGTGTTGTAATGGGTATGAAGTGGTTGATTTCTTGTATGTCACGAAGATTGTCAAGCTACGAAAGTATATTTCTATTTTTCTTCCACAAAAGACCATCCTTGAATGGAAAGATAAATTTGTTTCCTGACCTGACGTAAGGAAAGCTATGTCAAAGGTATATACATGTCAGTTGGTAAGACTTAGTATGTCCTTGTATGGTGCACCAGTGTTATTTGCACAAAAGAGAAATGGCACATTGAGAATGCGTATTAATGATCGGCAACTGGATGAGGTAACAGTCAAAAAAAAAATATATATAGAAAGGTTGGGTATACAAGTGAATTTGGGTACAGTTTTTCATCCATAAACAGGTGGACAAAAAGAACGTACATCCAGACACTTGAAATATGTGACTAGCTTACACATTGTATGATCATCTACCCCTTATTGGATGTGCTTACAATAGTATCTATTATGCCAAAAATGGTACCTTACAAAGGTTTATATGGACGAAAGTTTAAAGCAAATGGAACTACCTTGCTTGGGGGTTGGATTTTGTTCACTAGGCTAGAGAGAATATTAAGGTGGTACAATAGTAGCTACAAGCTAATACAAGTCATATGTCGAGATCAATTATTTTTATTGAAAATGAGGAAATTATGGAGATTCTTACTTATTATGAGATATATATTGCTATGCTAGAGGGGTAAGTGAAAATATTAGGAAAGGTACGTTATAGGAAGTGACAAATAGAAGAAAACACATGGAGAGCCAAAGAAATGATAAAGTCCGAGTACCCGTAATGGTTTCAAACGGAAGAGAAAATTCAAAGTGGGGAATAGGAGCAATAACAAGAAAGTATTGGGAAGTAGTATGTGTATATCTATATATATGTGAGTATAGAGATGCATGAGATGTATATGAGACGATGTTATTAACATTCGAGGATGAATGTTTCTAAGGGGGGAAGAATGTAACACCCCATACCTTCCCAACCCTACGTTATGACATTGAATAATGTTTACTTAGGTGTCGAGAGTTATAAGTATGTATTTGGTAACGTTCAAGATGAGAAAAATTGAAATTTGGCCTTGTACAGGTGACTAGCCTTTCATAGGAAGTGTTTGGCAATTTTGTGAAACATTTGTGTAATACCTCGTACATATTATAACCTCATTTGGTGACTTGGAGTCATGTTTACTTGATGATTAAGATCACTAATTAAGTATTTTGTAGTTTTTTGATAAGGTATTGGACGATATGCAAGTATTGAAGAAGTGGCTGAAAAATTCAGCAAGGTGCTGAAACTTGTGCCACTACCCTGTTTCAGGGGGTGTGGCACAAGACCCTGATTCAAAGGGCAAGGAAAACTTGCGCAACTGCCTTGCTTTGCAGCAGTGGCGCAAGGCACAAAGATTTTGCCTTCCCGGGCTCGTTTCGCAACGCAATTCTACGACGATTCTTAAATGGTTTCTTTTGGTTCTTTGGTGTTCTTTGAGTGTTGTTAAAGCTTCAAATACCTCAATACACTCCTACATACTTCTACATGATCAAACCATGAAACACAAGTAATTATCAAAAATGTGCAAGGAAGCCATGGGCGACTAGAATTCCTATTTTTGCGATTGAGATGACGAAAGAGAACCTCGTAAGAGAATATTGTCGTGACGTTATGGAATTATTTAAACATGAGATATATGGTGAATTATACATGAAAGTTGATGGGTTAAATGGATATGTGTTCCCAAATTTATGCCCAAAATGGGATTAAAAGACATGGCCCAAAGGGCAAAAAGATCCATTCTTCCACTTTGACCACATTTAATGCCAAGGAAATGGCTAAGTATGACTTGGGGTCTATATAAAGGTCCCAAAATCAGATTTTTAATCATAGAACACTCTCATGCCTTTTAAGATATTTCTCAAACATTTCTTTAGTTCCAAACCCTAAAGCAAATAATTCCTTGGGACTCTTTGGGCAAGATCATACTATTCCAAGACTTGGTAAGTATTTATTTTCATGGATTCACATATTATATGCATGGGAGATTATGTATATCATGATAGTTATGTTGGCAAGGTGGTGAATAGTGTATTTTTACTTTTGGTGAAAGATGTGCTATCTTGGTGAATTGAACTTGAAAAGAGACTTGATATCTTAATGAAAGAGCATGGTATGGATAAAATATGAACATGTATGGTGTGATTTTGTTATTAAACATGTTATTTTTCTAAAAGTGTAAATTGTGGGATTTTGGCCGATATGTGCTATAAGGTGTATTAAGGTAATTTGATGGATTATTTGTGATGTGATATGGATAAGAAAGTGTAAAGGAGAAGTGTTGTGGTGAAATGTATTGATTCTTATGTATTGGTCAATGTATGGAATATTGGGGGATTTTTGGAATAATAATTTCATCAATGGTTTTGTCAAGAGGAAATGACATGTTTAAAAGCAAACATGTAACTCATTGATATTATATGCATTTGTAAAGTAATTAATGGTATAATTATGATGTTGTGATGATGGAGAGTGGAAAGTATGAACTTGGTGTGACATACTAGTGGTTTATGATACTTTGGTCAATGTTGGGCATGTTGTGGTATTATTGATATGACCATGCCGTAAATGGTATTGTAAAGAAAGAAATAACATGTTAAAGCCAAACATGTGACTTATTGTTATTGTATGCAATTGTAAGGTAGTTGGTGGTTAATGTTGGTTCCATTATGTACTTGTGATGTAGAGTGAAACGTAAAGAAGGAGCGGAATTGTTGCACTCACATATTTGATTGTGTACTTACATTGGGAAGATAAGGTATGTAAGGTTACTCTGTCCGTATCTTTCTGCGGCAAATGGTAATTACATTGACATTATGCTTGTGTCATCCCAAAATGTGCTAAGGTATCCCATATCCGGTTATCTATGGACATTGTCATATATTTTCTACTCATTGATCATTGGTGGATCTCATGTCTCATATTCATTGATAATGTTCCAAAAGCCAATAAGGTTGTGTTCCAAAGTTCCAATAGTGGTTGTACTCATGTATCTTGCTCAATGATTTTGGTTCAGTGGTTCCAATAGTGTTATGTTTCCATGAAGGCTAGGTTTCCAAGAATGTTATATTGTCAAGCTATTCATATGTCTCTCACTCATTGATTATTGATCCAAAGCTTCAAATAAAGTTGTGACTATAAAGTGTCAATCTCTCAAAATTAATGAAAGAAGTAATGTACAAGTGAATGTACCAATCTCCCACAAGTAAAGGTATCAATCTCAATAGTAAAGAAATGAAGTAAGAATAAAGTAATGCATATTGATTGTGTTCATGGGTGTTATCCATGGGGTACAAATACCCGCATGATGATGATAGTTTATCCATGGGTGCAAACGCCCGCGTGATGATGGCCATTTATCCATGGGGTGCAAGTACACCCGCATAACGGTAATGTCTTATCCATGGGGTGAAAGAATACCTGCATGATGATGATATGTTATCCATGGGGTGAAAAGAACACCCGCATGATGTGGGCCTAGAAGGTGTATGAGTGATGTAAAAGTAAAGTAAAGTAAAGGCAAGAGAAAGAAAGAACGTAATGTACATGGTTTCCAAAGTATAGAATAGTGATTCATCTACATTGTGACTTATCTATATTGGTTATGCATTTGAACTTGAGTTCTTGACATATTTTCATATCTTACAGTTTCATTTGAGCCTTACATACTCAGTACATTCTTCGTACTGACCCCTCTTGGGGAATTTACCTTACTTGCTGTAGGCGCAAGTCCTAGTAGGCCTCCACAGTAGATTGTCAATGTTGCAGATCTTTGGTGAGCTCCAGTTAGTTCGGAGTTTCTCCGAGTTACTGTTGTACATGTGTTTTGATTTTGTACATGTTGTATAAAGCGGGGACTTGTCCCGAATTTTAGTTCATTTGGGTCAATGCATTTGTTAGAGGCTTTTGTAGACGGATGTGGGTGTATAAATGTGAAGGTACATGTCATTTTGACTTGATGGCTCAAACGGCCAAGTTTTACATTCATAGCTATGACATATGTTTTCATGTCTATGACTTCCGCATAGTTGCATAAGGTGTAATAAGATTCATATTAGGTTATGTATGTGAATGTTTATGAGCAAAGGTTGGTTCTCTCGAGCCATATCGGCTTTGGGTACCAATCACGCCTCATTGGAATTCGGGGCGTGACAATATCCAGCCTCTAGCCATGACCCGTAGGGGACAAATTCCATCCATGTACTAAACCCCAGACATAAGTATCTACCAACCTTGTTTAACCAATAGCCCGTGAGAACGTCCCAAATACTAAAACGTTCCATATTTTAGAAATAAGACAGGTCATATCAATAAGCAAGTAAAATCATTGCATTGACCACACCAAACAACATGCATTAACCATCTACACTAAAAAGTAGTTAACATGCACATAAAATACCATCTACTACCTCAAATAAGCTTGTACAACTCCTCTAAGCCGAGGTTTTGCCTTTCGTGCAATTTTTGCTTGTTCGTGGTCTAGAATATGCATAATAACACATAATTGATGAAATGACCTATCATGTTGGGACTTATAACTCACCCCCAACCCCTAAGGAAAAGTTCATGATCATTCCTTTCCTATTCTAGGGTTTTTCTACCGTAATTCACCTAAAAATACTAATTCCATGTATAAATTAGTGAATTAACAAAATGCAAGGGTAAATTAACCGTTAAAATTCAAAACCCATTGACACATTACTGAATTTTACCCCTTGCAATAGAAAATATCTAAAAGCCACCCTAAAACCCTCCCCAAACTCTGTAATTTAGTAATTCTAAGGCTTAATAATTAATTACAAGTTAAGAGGATGAATTACATACCTTTACAAGGCCAAATAAAGAAAATCTGATGTATTTCAACCTAAATCGCCCTTCCATTGCCCCAAAATGAGTTTTGAAATATTAAAATATTTTGGGGGAAATATTAATTAAACTACAGTTTTTTGCTATAGTGGCCAAGACCGCTATAGTGGCACCGCTATGGCGATACCTGTCGCTACAGCGGGCGTTAACCGCCCTTGACCATAGCTATAACGGGAATTATTCTGTACCCACCGCTATAGCAGCATTGATGGGACAAAAAGTTTGTTTTCACCCAAATATCCTATTTCTCGCAAAACACCTTCAACCCGGGATATTCCAACCGATGCCCTTCATGCTAAGAATAATTTTGGGAGTTCTACTTACCCAAATCTAGTTCTGTAAATTCCTATGGGTTTATTATCATCTTATCTAGCTAAAAATTAAAATTATACACCTCTAAACCTACCCAAATCCTTCTTGAATTTCCCTAGACTACACCTTTCTCTAATTTCATTCAAAACTAGCCTAGCCTGAAATTTATAACTTTCAAACCGAAAGGATTTTGGACATGAGATTTTGAAACATAGGAATTATACATTACAATAAATAGTTTCATTACATAGGATCTATGAAATAATATTGAGCTTAGTCTCACAACGGTACAGTGTTACAGACGTGTTGAGAACAGACTCAAATCATGATTCAGTTATATTACATGATATGTTATAGAGCACTAGTATGTTTTGGGAGGATTATTTAACACCAAAAGGATAAGGTTTTAGATAACTCATCTCCTTAAACTACGTTGCCACCATAGGTTTGTCCTAAGAGGCTTGATTTCAAAATCATTTTTACATGGTTTTGTACCTTGGATGGTTAGAATAACTTTTTCCAGTATGGGTGTATGACTGGTCATCATGATCTCACATGGTGTTTTTCAGTTATGAAAAACTACCCTATGTATAATATTGTGAAAATTACTACTTATATACTCATGAAAAACTTTTATGTAGATTTAATCATCATAATTTTCATCTTAGTTTTTCAATTGCTTTAAGTTACTCTCTCTATGTCTTCGTGATCAGTTATTCAGTTTATATAATATATTATACTTACATATCAATACATTCCATTGTATTGACTACGTCTTACACTATATTCTTATGTAATGTAGATTCAGGTACTCGGGTGTAAGATTTGCTGCTTGATTTTTGGTAGCACTTGCCATCCAGCTGATTGGTGAGTGCTCCTATCCTTCGAGAGGCTTATAGATGTTTTCAGCTTCCTTTATTTGTTTTCTTTATACTTTTGATTTAGTAAAATTATGGGACCTTATGTTGATTGACTTTTATATTAGTAGTAGCGGCTTCACTAGATAGTATTTAGTAGTTGACATTCTATCATTTATTCTAGTCATGTCTTAATAAATATTGTTTCTTTTTAGATTTATCCCATTATCATTGTTTATGTTTCAGTTAATTTTTATTATTTATTTTACTCTATAGATCTATGCCAAGGGTCTCTTTGGACCACTAATGAGAAACTAGATATGGCTCATGGCTAGGGTGTAGACTCAGGGTGTGACAAACTTTGTACCAGAGCCATAGGTTCAAGTGTCCTAGGGTGTCGTTGAAGCCATGGGTAGTAGAATCCTACTTATGGGTGTAAAGTGTACCATATTTAAAATTAGGAGGCTATATGGCATATAGGAATATTTTCTTTCTTTCATGATCTATTTCGTGTGACAAAGCTTAGCTCTATTTCTCTCTTCTAACTCATGTTTACATATGTTGTAGATTATACCTCTAAAGAGAACCGCCTGGCCATTGCTAATGCTAGATGTGAGTCCACTCTGGCACCTCTCATTCATATTGTTCAGACCAGAAAAGAGCCTATTCTTCTAGTCAAAATCCTAACCTTGAGACTTCACCTGTACCATCAGCTACACACACGGGTTCTGATTCATCAGTCGCTCAACCACCAAATTATAATCCCAATGTTAATTTGAGGAATGCTACTTAGATGTTAAATCAGATGATGTCCACCCAGACTAACCATGCAGCCCCAACTGGTCCTAGTTCTTAGACTGCCTCTAAGGTTCACGACTTTCTCAGGATGAACCCTTAGAATTCACAGGGTCAAAGCTTGGTAAGGATCCCTAAAAATTCATTAATGAGGTTTAGAATATTCTTTGGGTTATGCATGCTACAAATATAGAGAAAGTTGAGAGTATTTCCTATCACATAAGGATGTTGCAAGCATATAGTTTAAGAATGGGAAGAGATGTTATACCTACAGAGTGGGATGAGTTTGAGGATACTTTCTTGGGGTGTTTCTTACCCAGAGAATTGAGGAAGAAAAAGGTTAGATAGTTCCTCAAATTTAGAGCAGGCTTTTATGAGTGCAAAGGAGCACAATGTTAAGTTTACCCAACCATCTCTCTACAATCTAAATATGGTGTCCAATATTAGGAATCAAATGAGTTTTCGGTGTCAGGGGTTTCCAAACTTTTGAGTAAAGAGGGCAAGATGACAATGTTAATTGGAGACATGGACATGGGTTGGCTTATGATTCATGTTCAGAAGGTCAAAGAGGATAAGTTGAAGAAAAGGGAAGAGAACCAAAGTAAGAGAGCTAAGATGGCCAACTAGGAATAGAGCTAGTATAAGGGAAAAAATGGGAATCGATCATCTATCCATAATAATTCATTCAGGATTGCCGCATATTCATTTAGTACACCAAATCCTAGTTTCCAAAATGATCAGAATTTTAGAGTTGTAGTCCCTCATTCTCCAGGCAATATTGTAAAGAGGCATTCATACCCTTTTGCAATAAGTGTGGGAAGCACCATCTGAGTGAGTGTTTCTATGGTAGGGATCTGTATTTTGGATGTGGACAACACATAGTAGAGGATTGTCTTTCATCTAGATAGGGAAATGGTGGTAATAGAGCCTAGACTACCCCATCAGCCTCGGTAGGTCATGGTACTCAGAAAGGTAATGCTCTAGGTTTTGGTAGTGGTCAAAATTTCTTCTATACTTTATCCAATTGTCAGGATCAGGAGAGTTCCCCCGGTGTCGTTAGTAGCATGTTAAATGGTTTCTCTCTCAATTTTTATGCTTTTTAAGATCTGGGAGCTACCTTGTTGTTTGTGACTCCTAATGCTGCTATAAAGTTTGAAGTTAATCCCAAACAACTCCTAGAGACATTTTCTGTTTCCACTGCAGTTGGTGAGTCTATACTAGTTAGATGAATCTATAGAAATTAGACCGTGTCAATTCTTCACAGAGATACCACAGTCGATCTAGTAGATTTAGATGTTATATTAGGCATGGACTAGTTTTATTCTTGTTATGCATCATGTGATCCTATTACCTGAATTGTGAAATTTTAGTTTCCTAATAAACCTATCTCAGAATGGTAAGGTAGTCTAGTCGGGTCAAAAGGTTGTTTCATCTCACATCTTAAGGACATCCCTTCTCTTCAGTCAGTCCCCATAGTTAATGAGTTTCCTGAAGTCTTTCTTAATTATCTTCCTAGAGTCGTTCCCCACATGGAGATAGACTTTGGAATAGACATTCTTCTCAATACATAGTCTATTTATATTTTATCATTTAGAATGTACCCTACCGAGTTAAAAGAATTGAAAGATCTTCTAGATAAGGGATTCATTAGGCCTAGTGTTTATCCATGGGGTGCCCCAGTTCTTTTCTTGTGTAAGAAAGATAATTCCCTTAGAAAGTGAATCAATTACCGCCAGTTGAACAAGGTCAACATTAAGAACTAGCATCCTATTTCTAGAATCAATGACATGCTTGACCAACTACAGGGTGTTGTTTCTTTTTCTAAGATTGATCTCTGATCTGGTTACCATCAGTTAAAAGTTAGGGATCATAATATCTCGAATATGGCTTTCCATACTGGGTATGTTTACTACATATTTTGTGTCATGTCCTTTGGGCTAACCAATGCTCCTACTACCATTATAGATCTCTTGAATAAGGTGCTTAAGTCATACCTTGACATGTTTGTGATTTTGTTCATAGATGATATTTTGATTTACTTCTGCAGTGAGAAAGAGCATGTCAATCACCTCAAAATTGTTATCTAGACTCTCAAAGATAGACAGTTGTATGCAAAATTTTCAAAATATGAGCTATGATTAAAGTTCGTATCTTTTTTTGGGCATGTTTTTTCTAGTGAGGGTAATCTAGTTGATTACCAAAAGATTGAGGCAGTTAAGAATTGGCTTCGATCTACTTCCCCGTCAGAAATCAGTCTTGTAATGTCAACAGTAGAGGTAGGGGTATAGTCAACATCCTTCTTCTTGCTAGACGGCATAACTCAGTAATAAGATAAAGGAAGAAAGGTAAGTGTACTTTTGTTGGGCCCGTATCACAATCTCTAGAGCAATTATTGAGGCCAGATTCATCCTTTTTTCATGATAATGATACCCACTAACACTTTCCTAGGGTTTCGGAGTAATGTCTTATTTTGGATGGGCATTAGTTTGCTACAAATGAAATTTAACCAATATCGGGCCTCAATGTTGATACTACTTTTCTCAATAGCGACCATCGGTGTAATCCATGGGGGTGTACCATCACTCAACAAAGGGGCTAACCAACCTTAAAGATCATCAATTTCTTTCAATAACCAGACAACAAAGTAACGCAGAGTATCTATCTTGCAACTATAGATCAAATTGATGAGTCTCTCATCACACTTGACCTTCACACCTTGAACAACTACATAATCTTTCGTCTCTTAGTGTTTTCTCTTCTTTCTCTTCGTAGGCAACAACTTTCCATAAGCTTCATAAAATTCAAGCACCCAGCTTTCCACATATGGCTTTAGAGGCTCAGTGAAGAACTCAAAGTCATTATACCTTAAAGAAGCAAAAACTTTGGGGTGTTTGCCCTCCAATCCAATTAAGCTCAATCATTGCTCCTCAATTATTGTATGTTTTTGGGAACTTTGGGATGATTGAGGAATCAAGGAACCACTATAAGGTGAGGGTCTGAGGCAACATTGGATCTTTGTTCAACCCTTTTCTTTTTCTTTTGAGCAGCTCCTGAACTAGTGAGTGGTTCATGGATTGGAGTGGTGTTGCCCTCCTTCAAAGTAGACAGATTATACCTCTCAGAGTTAGAGCACTTTTCGAATCTTGATTCCTCAATGACTGGAGTCTTTCTTTTCCATTTTTCAGCTTCCACTTTCTTCTTCTTTTGAACATTTCTTTCGGGTTTTGATCTTCCTAGAATAGGGACCCCTTTGGAAATCTTGGTTGTAGGAAGAGGAGTACAGTGTATTTCTTGACTATGTGCTTTGGTCTGACCATATCTACAAACAAAAGAAGAAATGCACTAGACCAAGGTTATCAAAACACAAAAAATATCTCATAGGTTCATCACAAAACTACTTTGGTGAATCGGCAAAGAGTTCAGGGAACCTCATCCTCTATCACCAAACTTAACATTTGGTAGGACTGAGTTTGGCGAAGGAAAGTTAGAGTTTGATGATACGATAAACAGTTTAGCGATACTCCCTGAGCATTGTCAAATTAGTAAGACATTTCCAAACTTAGAGCCAAACTAAGCTATCACTTTAGGCGATATGGGGAGCACTTTGGCAATCCGCTATGAAGTTTGGCTCATTGCAAAAGTTTTCAAACCCATTAAGCCATTTCAATGGCAATTTCAACCAAATTCGACCATGGTTACTCAGACTTCTTCCCCAGGTTCCAACACTAAAGCAATGAATTTGATGATTATTTCCTTATGAACGATGTCACCCAATCTATCATTAGGAAAAATCATTCAAACTCGAAGTTCAATCCATACAACTAATTCAAAATTAACACCCTTTTAATGAATTCCAATCTAACCCAGATATAGGAATTAAAGCCCAGTTTAACAGCAAGACAAAAATCAAAACCCATTTTTTCCTAAATCAAGTAACCCTAATTACCCATTAACCAATTGAGACAAAATCGAGAAAAAACAACTCGCGATTTCAGATCTAAGCTCAAAATACAAACAAAATCACCAAGGATAACAAGTAATTGACAAGTATAAACAAAAATATGCTTACAAAAGTAAACCAAAAATTCTGACCTATAGATGAGAGATAGAAAATGATTCAAGCATAGTGAGAGAGTAACAGCGCTAAGGTTCTAATGAATAAATGATGGCAACAATGGTGGTGTGTGTGCAGTGGTGGTGGTGATTCAAGTGTGGTGAGATGAGATTTTGTGTGTGTTTTGGTCATATAGTGCAAGTGAAAGAGAGAGTAAAGATAGGGTTAAGGTTGTGAAAACTTAGAAGTGGAATAGACAAAGTTAAGAAGTGTAACACCCCGTACATTTCCGAACCTAGCGGATTACCGTAACCTTCATGGAATTATTTGTACATGGGATTTTTGAGGTATTAGACACTAAATTCTGGTGGGCTAATGTAGTCTTGAGCCATTGGGCTCAAGTTAAGGCCCAAACAAAAATTAAGTTACAAGACATGGCCCAAAAAGGGGTAATTGACCCATTCTTGCATGACCAAGTCCACAAATAAATTATTGACCAAAGGTATGGGATAATTATGACTTTAAAGGGTCTTTATAATTTGTAAAAAAATCAGATGTTTATTCACCATTTTACACATGCCAAAATCTATAAACTACCACAACATTCTCTCAACTCAAACCTTAAGCTATCTTCTTCTTGGGATAACATCACTCCTTGGAAAGCTTTGGAAAGTGTTTTCTCTCATGGTTTAATATATTATATGCATGTAATATTGTGTAGATCATTTTGTTTATGTTGGTGAAGTGTGAGAAGTTCACTATATGTGAAACAATTTATGTTTGCTTAATCGGTGAAAGTTTTTGCCTTGTAAACTTGAAAATGGACTTGTGGTCTTGAAGGAAGTGAACTTGATGGGTTCAAAATTTACATGTGATATATTATTATATCCTTAAATTATTTTATTCTTGTACATAATGTTTGGAATTGTTATTGCAAAATTGTGCATGGATTTGGTGGTGTATTGAAGGAAAAGTGTGGTTTTGGTGATGTTCATGTGTGTTGTGAAACCATGGATGGTTTTTGGCATCCAATATGATCTAAAATATGTCAATATAAGTTTAGTTATGATCATGGACCATTCATGGCATAAAAGGACCCAAAAGAGACCCTTTTTGGCCGAAACGGGCACCCGCTCTCGCAGACGAAGCACTTGAGGGCGCAGGTGACTTCGCAGGTGCCCCTGGATACTGCCAAGGGTCACCTGAGGACATAGTTCAGCCACATATAGGCGCAGTTGGCTTCGCAGGTCAGCCCAGAAGTTCTTTTCGGTTGTTTTTGCATCTCTTTGACCCCCCAAAGCCCCTATACCCTTCATGGATGTAATTATCAACTTATGGTACCTTTTAAATGACTATAAAGGAGTATCCCAGAGGTATTTTGAATGGTATAAAATATGGATTGTTGTTAAAGTGTTATTGTGAAAGCTATCGAGTGACTTGACGGAGAAAAAGTAACGTAGTGTTAATGAGGAAGTGTAAAGGGTAAACTTGGTGTGAAATGTTATTGGTTTATGATGTCTTGGTTAATGTGTGAAATATGATGGTGTTTTTGGTATGATAATGCAGTGGATTGTATTGTAAAGGAGAAAATGACGCTATATAGCAGTAACGTAATTCATTGTCATCTTATGCACTTGTAAGGTAACTAGTTGTTAACGTGAGCTCCGTTATGAACTTGTGTTGTAGAGTGACACGTAAAGAAGGAACTGGATTGTTGTATTCACATCTAGGACGGTATATTCATATTGAGATCATAAGGCATGTAAGGTTACTCTTTCCGTACCCTTCTGCAGCAGATGTTGTTCACATTGTCATAGTAGTTTTTCCATTCCGAAATATTCTAAGGTATCTCATTTAGGTTTGATATATATTGTTATCCACATGTTTCCTATTCATTGACTGATTGGCATTCATATGTCTCTTATCCATGGACTGAAGTTCCTAGGCTCTCATAATGATTGTAACTACTAAAAGAAACTGTTTCAAGACGTAAGGAGAATCTGTTCATTCTTAAGTCACATATCCCTCATTCATTAGTCGTTGTTGTTCATGAGTTACATAATTATGGACATGGCTCTAAAGTCTTAATAATGTTATGCTCTTTCCAATAAGGTTATGACTACAAATATACCAATCCCTCATGAGCAAATATACCAATCTCTCAAAAGAAAGAAAGTAAGTTACGTATATTTGTTGGTTGCAAAAGTGAAGGAAAATAATAGATGTAGGGTGGACACGATTCCAAAATTCCAACAATATTATGACTCCAAAGTTCCGAGAATGTTAAGCTCCAAGTTCTAATAATGTTATGACTATCATTATATCAATCTCTCATAAGTGAATGAATCAATCTCTCCCAAGTAAGACATGAAGATATGTGTAGGTAAAATATTATAACCCACTTATAGAGTGGATGTATGTTATATTATAACCCACCTATAGAGTGGATGTATGTTCTATTATAACCCACCTATATAGTGGATGTATGTTATATATTATAACCCACCTACATGGTGGATGTACATTATATATTAAAAAAAACCCAATAGAAACGAATAATAATAATAATAATGAGGAGCGTAAAAGCAACAAAAGAACTCTCTTGGAGGCAAGTCTCTTGAGTGAAGGCAATTCTTTTGAATGAGAGTAATTATGAAAGATATTATATAAAATATAAGGAGATGAGTGAATGATTTGAAATGACAATAACAGAAGCAAGGTACATATTTCCACACATATAAAAGATGGTTTATCCATATTGACTATTCTCTCATATTTTATTCCATCGACATTCTTATGTATGATGTAGTTTCTTATAGCCTTACATACTCAGTACATTCTTCATACTGACCCCCTTGGAGGCTTACTTTAAATGCTTCAGGCGCAGGTGCCAGTAGACCTCTACAGTAGGTTGTCGGTTATTTGCAGATCATTGGTGAGCTCCAGTTGGTTTGGGGCTTTCCGAGTCACAGTTGTACATTTGTTTTGTTGTTGTAAATGTTGTATAAAGCGGTAACTTGTCCCGACTTTAAGTTGGTCTTGTAGATGCATCTGTTAGAGGCTTTTGTAGATGCATATGGGTATATGAATGAAAGAGAAGTATGTCCATTTTGACTTAATGGCCCTAACGGCCAAGCTTCGGATATATATAGCATATGTTTCCATGACTTCCGCATAGTTGTATGAGGTATAATAAGGTTCATATGAAGACATGCATATGAATGGACATGAGCAAAGATTGGTTCTCTCGAGCCTTATCGGCTTCGGGTGTCAGTCCGCCTCAATGGGATTTGGGGCATGACAAGAAGTCAAACTATTGCCTCTTTAAATACCCTTGAGTTCAGCAATACATAAGTGAATCACCCAAGCATTTGGTGATGTGCCAAATTGAGTTGAGCATCACAAAAAGTAATAGTTTCCACAACTTGGAGGCTCGATTAGGTGAAGGACATCAGCGATAGGTGAGTGCATCACCAAAATGTTCGGTGATTCACCAAACTTTTAAGGATCATCACCAAATTTAACAGTTCCCATGACTTGGGAGACCGAGATAGGTGAAGAACTTAGGAAATTCACCGAAGTGTTTGGCAAATCACCAAAGTCACTTTCTTGGAGCACAATGCACGGTCTCCAACATTTCTTTACTCTGACTTGTTTTGTGGCCTGTATTCCATATTCCAACCCCATCATACACCTGCACTATGCAACAAAAATTATTCAAAACAATAAAAAGTAAAACTTGGCTTGCCTCTCAAGAAGTGCTTAGTTATAGTCATGGAACGATGTCTCCTCATATCGATCAAACATCTTTAAAGTAGAGTTCCTCAACTTTAGCAACTCAGGGGCCACCAATGTAGAAATTCTTCAATCGGAGGCCATTCACTGTGAACCTTCTATTCTCATGATCCTCCAACTCAATTGAACCACTAGGATAAGCATTCACCACTTTGAAAGGGCCCGACCATTTGGACTTTAGTTTGCCTGCAAAGAGTTTCAATTAAGTTAAAAATCAACCATTCATCCCCATGCCAAAACTTTCTCTTCAATATCTTGGAATTATGCCACCTCTTTATTTGATTTTTACATAGAGTGGAGCTTTCATACGCCCGAAGGTAAAACTCCTCCAATTCTTGCAGTTGCTCTACTCTAGACTTAAAAGCTTCCTCCTAATCCATGTTTAGCTTCTTCAAAGCCCTAGGAGCATAATGTAGGCGACAATCCTTCCCAAAAATAAGTTTATAGGGATACATTCCAAGTGGTGTTTTGAAATATGTATGGTACGCCCAAAGAGCGTCATCTAATTGTCTCGCCCAATTGGTTCGACCTACATTGACTATTTTATCCAAGATTGCTTTAACCTCCCTATTTGATATTTCAACTTGGCCACTCATTTGAGGGTGGTACAAGGTAGAAACTTTATTCTTCACCCCATACTTTTCAAGCAACACATCAAACACTCTTTCGCAAAAATAAGAGCCACCTTCTCTAATGATAGCTTGGGGAGTCCGAACCTTGTAAACATATGCTTCTTCAAGAAAAATGTGACACTTTTGCTCTCATTATTTGGCAATGCAATTGCCTCAACCCACTTTAATATATAGTCAACGTCCACTAAAATATACTTATTCCCATATGAGCTTACAAAGGGCCCCAGGAAATCAATGCCCCACACATCAAACAATTTGACTTCAAGATTAGGCTTCAAGGGCATTTCGTGCCTCTTTGATATGCCTCCTTGCTTTTGACATTGCACACAAGAATGGACCAACTCATGAGCATCCCAATAAGTGTAGACCAATCAAAACCACTTTGAAGAACTTTTGTGGCCGTTCTTACACCTTTATGGTGACCACCAAATTGAGAAGAGTGGGAAGCCTCAAGAATGGGCTGCATTTCTATTTCCATCACACTTACGGATCACTCCATACATGCATTCCCTAAATAAATAGGCTTCATCCCAATAATATTTCTTCACATAGTGGAGGAAATGCTTTCTTTAATAATAATTCATATCTTCGGGGAGTAAACCACACACCACATAGTTTGCATAGTCCGCATACCATGGTTCCACTCCCCACCCCTAGAAAGAGCCATGACAAGATCGTTGAGAAAAGCCTCATTAATGTCAATTTCTCCCAACTTCTTATTATTAGATTCAAGGTGGTATAGGTGAACTGCCACTTATCTCTCGCACCTTTTTTTTATCTTTGACCTGAAAGTCAAATTCTTAAAGTAACAATATCCACTGGATCAATAGTAGATTAGCCTTATTCTTGGACATAAAATACCAAATAGTGGCATGGCCAGTATGAACAATTACTTTGGTTCCCAACAAGTAGGCACAAAACCTTTTAAATGCATAAACCATGGCTAACAATTCTTGTTCCATAACCATGTAGTTTCTTTGTGCTTTATTTAAGGACGTACTTGCTTAGTATACCACATGAAAGAGATTGTACTTCCTTTGGCCAAGAACCACACCCAATATCAATCTTCTTGTATCATAGATGATCCCTAAGGGAAGTGACCAATTGAGGCCAAAATAATAGGAGTTGTTACAAGCTTCTCAAAAAGGAAAGTGACTGATTTGAGGCCATAATAATCGGAGTTGTTACAAGCCTATGTTTGAGGTAATTAAATGCCCTCACACAATCTCTATCAAAGTCAAACTAGGATTCCTTTTCAAGAAGCTTACACATTGGATGGGCTATCTTTTAAAAATCTTTGATGAATTGTCGATAGGAGCTGGCATGCACTAAAAATATTCGCACACCCTTAACAGAGATTGGAGGAGGCAACTTGGCAATTACTTCAACTTGTCTTGGTCAACTTGAATACCTTGTCCTGATATCTTGTGTCCAAGTACAATTCCTTTCTTTACCATGAAGTGGCATTTCTCCCAATTTAGAACAAGGTTTGTTTCAACACCCTCTTGGTGAACTTTGCCCAAATATTCAAGACAAGATTTAAATGTATCACCCACTACTGAATAGCCATCCATTAAGACCTCCATTGTGTGTTCCACCATATCAAAAAATATTGACAACATCCACCTTTAGAAGGTGGAGAGAGCATTACATAACACAAAATGTATGCATTTGAAAGCAAATGTACCATACGAACATGTGCAAGTAGCCTTCTCTTGGTATTCAGGGGCTATAGAGATTTGGTTGTACCCGGAATACCCATCAAGAAATTAATACCAACCCTACCATGCCAAACGATATAGCATTTGATCAATGAAAGGCATAGGGAAGTGGTCCTTTTCCATCCATGAGTTAAGTTTCCGGTAATACATACATACTCGCCAACCCATAACTAGCCTAATAGGCATAAGTACATTATTTTCATTGGGCACCACCATAATTTCTCCCTTCTTGGGCAAACATTATACCGAGCTCACCCAAGTGCTATCCGAGATTGGATACACTATGCCCACATCAAGCCATTTAATTATCTCTTTCTTAACCACCTCTTTTATTAGAGGATTCAACATCCTTTAATGTTTCACACTTGGCACACATTCGGGTTCCAACTTGATTTTATAAGTGCACATATTGGGAGGGATCCTAATAATGTTGGTGATAGTCCAATAATAACCTTTATGAATTTTTTCAATACTGATTTCAAAGCCTTAACTTGTCGTACCAATAAGTCCACCTCTATGATGATGGGAAAGTTATTATCTTGCCCCAAGGATACATAGCAAGCATGAGGAGAGAACGGCTTCAGGTTTAGTTGTGGAGGTTCCTCTACTAATGGCATGGTGGGAGAACTCTCCCAATTCTTCAGATCAAGGTCAAGTTTAAGCGGGTTCTTATTGTATGAACCGAGGTCGATTAAAGAAGCTACAACCTCATCATATTTTTCAACATATTCACTCTCATAGTTCCATAAGACCACCACTAGTGGCTCACTTATAAAATCCACCTTCATTGCATCAGCAACCTCATCATCAATCACTGAGGTCACTTGCAAATTTGTAGGTTGCTTTATGGACTTGCATACATTAAAGGTGACTTTATCACCATTGATCTGAAATTTCAAATCACCACACTCCACATCAACGAGTGCTCTTTTGGTATCTAATAAAGTTCGACTAAGAATAATGGGGACTTTATAGTCGATCTCACAATCAAGAATAACAAAATCAGTAAGGAAATATGAATCAATCAACTTGAACAAGAATTTCATAAAGGACGCAGTTGCATCCCAGTGCACGCACAAGTGTACATGGTCAAACAAGTAGTAAAGTAACTCTTCTTGAGAATCGGGTCGTCGTACCTAAGGGACTTGAATTCAGTTAATCACCAATTCGTAGTATACTTTTCAGTTCAATAAGTACGAGTTTGTAATGAGAGAATAAGTTTTGATGAAATTGTAAACTAAGTAACAAAAATACAATGACATGTAATTTGGATTGTAAACAATATATGGAGAGTTCCAGGGTTGATACGTACTACAAAATAATGCATAACTATAGTTTCTAGCCGGTGTTGGTGTTTATTGTGATTGTTGATTTATGGGGTTGATAGTATAACTCGAGGATGGTCACCCTCTAAGTCGTCTACCCAAATTAGTCTCACAACTACAACGTTGAGTGGGGATACGACTCTCTAATTTGGATGCACTTATTTTCCCAATTTATTAACCAAGTGGGATGTTTAGGTATATCTCTATCCTAACAGTAAATCATCCTTTAACAATTAGACCCTAATCAATTAAATATATGATCCACAATCCCTACGCTCTTCATTTTATCCCTCCACTCTTATGGTCAATTCGTTTTGAGACTTGGATTTTTCCTAAATTTCATGATTCTTTAGAATAGTAAAGCAAGAACACAATCACAATCACATAACATGATAAACATATAAACCAAACTATAAAACTCTAATTAAACAATCATCGTCTATCCTCAACCCTAGAAAGAGGGTGTTTAGCAACTCATAATCTTACATAAAATCACAGATTTGTAATTAAACATGTAAAAATAAAGAGTAGTAAAGAAAGGAATTTAGAACCCTAATTAGTGCCTCCTTGAATGTGTTTTCCTCTTCAAAATTGTGTGTATTTGATTACAGGTCAGCCTTAGGATATTTATAGAGGAGGGCCAATTTAATCCCAAACCCAATGGGATTAGGATCATTAAAAAATGAAATCTCATCGAAAACTAGCTCCGCGGCACAGAGAGAAATGTGTAGGCCAAGGCCATACAGAGCGCCATACATAGCATGGGTACAATGATTCCTCCTCTCTAGATGGATGGCACAAAGTTCCAACCAAGAGGCCTAGCTGCATGGCACGCCATGTACTCCACGATGCAAAATTTTGTCCGATTTTGTCCCTTATCACCTATCAAGCTTGCTCATGTTCCGTCATCACTTGTAGCTTATGTTCTTCCTTTATCACCTATAACAGCTCCAATAGACCCCTAAAACATCTCATCACAAGAATTAGACCATATAGTACACAAAGCTTATCAAAACTACTCAAGAACAAGTCTAGCTTTGCCTAGTTGAACTAGTTATCTTATCTAATCTTTCCTTTCCCATTGTGGCTCTTGTATTGATTCATTTACACTATAAACCACAAAAACATAAGGCTTAGCACATAATTACACAAATATAAGTATTCTCATAAACACACTAAGTCATCCTCTAAACTAAGCTAAATGCGCATAGATAATGATTCTTAAGTATATAAATATGCCTAAGATCACCACCCCTCACTTAAAGACTTACTTGTCCTTGAACAACTCGTTACACTCATCTAAATCATGGAGGACTCTAACATCACCAATTGAAACAAGACACTCAAGCTAGCACTATAATGACTATCATAGGTAGCAAGTTCGCAACAAGCATGTTATATAATCAATTTCAAACACATGAATGACTACTCAAAACCTCCAAGCCTCTAGACTCGACTCCAAAAGCATATTACTCAAAGAAGAAATCATATAAGTCACCTATCTTTTATTAAACATGCACCCACACAACAAGAAATTCACCCATGATCATTCACCAATATCTAATTTAACAGAAGAATGTGTATAAGAATAGAATTACGCTAACTCTCACAAAGAATTCACATGAAACATAAGATGAACCATAGTCTTGCCCTTAGTGTAGTACTCCACTAATATAAGAATATCAAAGCTTAAGATCACCTAGTACTTTAAGGGTTGTAATGTAGGCTAAGGGACGGGTAGGAACTATTTAGATAAAAATAGTGACTAACTTTCCCAAGCGCTTTAATACATCACACTATTCATTTAGCTCATTCTTCAACCAACCTATTTTTCACCACTTTTATCTTTACAACTCTCTTTTATTTTTCCCCACCTCTTTAAGCTAGCTTACACATCTTTAGCAGGGAGTACTGCTATCAACACATGATTCACTTCTTACTTAGAAGCTTTGATCAATTTTTCTTTTCATTATACTACTCCCCACCAACAACACATAAACTTTTTTTTAAAACACACCCATAGTTATTACTTTGGGGCTTCAACTTTACTTTTTCCTCCTTCAGTTTTATACTCCTTAAAATCTTAATTTTTCATCTAAAGCGCGTAGGAGTTTTGGATCAAATTATGGTCAGTTGAAAGAAAAGGAATAAGCTACATGTCAGGCTACCTAACAATAGGCTAAAGGCTCAACGGGGCTGACTTAGATCATGAATTATGGATAGATAAAGAAGGTATAAAACATGGCTATCAAACAAATGCCTAAATCATCTCCTAAACTCAATATTCTTCAATTTTCTTTGGAAATACACCGGCAAGTTCTAGAATTCAATATGCAATCATGGAATACAATAAAACCTCACACACAATTAGCACATGTTCAACTCAAGAAATATTCCTATAGATTCTCAATCAAGAAATCACGAGAATTTAAATTTAAGCTAAATAATAAAGGAGTCAAACAAATGAGCCTTGATGTCTCAAAAATAGTCATTCAATTCCTTAACATTCTTTTTAATTCAAAACACTTGCATCCTATAGTCATGAAGCATAACAAGAGTACCCATTACCCAACAAGTGAAAGGGTTCTAGTTATTAAATCTTAATGACTAATTTTCCCTCAAGACAATCACCATCCATCCATCGTCGGGAAGAGTCCCTAAACTATGGCTAAAAATTTTAAATTTTACTCCTAAAAATCAAAAGAGGGATGGTTCAAAGGGCAACCCCTCAGAAAAGAATCAAAAATAAAAATCAAGGGGTGAATGAAGTGTGCTCCTAAAAATAAAATAAAATAAAAAGAGAATAAAACTAAAATTACTAAAAAAAAATAAATTTTGTATTTTCAAATTTTTCATCACATAAGCAAATAACCAAAAGACTCTTGTAGCACACTCCACCCTAAACATAAATCGAAAGATTCCCCACCCCACATTTAAAATCACACTTTGTCCCCCAAAGTATAAATCGAAGAATGAGGAATAGAAATACTCCTTGAGGCCTCTAGGCCTAGCTAGTAGCATCATATCCATCAAAGAGGTTCGGAGGACCCCACACTTAGTTTTTTCCATACTCCTTAGCTTAAATCTTAGGTACTCAGACTTCCCTTCAACCTATCAACACAAAACAAAAACAAAACCAAAGGTGATACTAAAAAAAATAAAATAAATATAACTCCCTTAACTTGGGTTGCCTCCCAAGCAGCTCCTGATTTATTGTCGCAGCATGACTCATATCACAACTATTATCCATAGTCTCTCATAATTTTTCTCCTTTTTGGAGACCATCTTCTCCTTCCATTGGAACTCTTGAGTGCTCACAATCCAGGTCTGCCGCTTTTCTTACATTTATCTCTTTAGGATTCCATTTAAGCCTTTCAGGCTCAGGCTTAGTCATCAATTTGGGCAAATCTATGAGAGAGTCTGAAGAGGTAATAAGAGGTTTTTACTCCTCCACCCGACTCTTATCAACTTCTATAGTTGTGATCATGCATAGATCTCTATGGTGTGAGAGTGTGTTGAGTTCTTTGTACACTCTGAAGACCACCTCATCTTGAACGTACACTCTTTAACATCTATCAAAACTCCACCAGTAGACAAGAATGGGTATATCAATATGATTGGTACCCTGTTATTTTCATCATAGTTAAGAATAATAAAATCACCAGGAATAATGAACTTGCCAACCTTAATGAGAACATCCTCTATGATTCCTTCGGGGACCACTCTAGTTCTGTCTGCCATCTGTAGCACAACTGAGGAGGGCCTTGGCTTCCCAAAACCAAGATTATTAAACACTAAAAGAGG
Source organism: Capsicum rhomboideum (assembly GCA_031232105.1). Classification (NCBI taxonomy): domain Eukaryota; kingdom Viridiplantae; phylum Streptophyta; class Magnoliopsida; order Solanales; family Solanaceae; genus Capsicum; species Capsicum rhomboideum. Next base: position 50,805,536 of record CP124718.1, read on the forward strand.
AATAAAGTTGATGTTCGCCCCCAAATCACTCAGATTTTGAACAATATTACTTTCACCAATTTGTATATGGAGGGTGAAACTCCAAGGGTATTTGAGCTTTTTGGGAATCTTGTTCATAACCACAAAGTTACACTCTTCAGTAAGTGCCACATTCTCCATATCACCAAGCCTCCATTTGTTTTCTACCACATACTTTAAGTACTTAGCATACTTGGGCATTCCCTACAAAACATCTAACAAAGGAAGGTTAATTTGAAATTCTCTGAACATGTCTGTGACACCCCGTAATTCCCTGAGTCTAGTTGATTATCGTAACATTCATGGAATTATTTGAACATGATAGACTTGATGAATTATACATTAAATTTGTTGGGCATTAATGAGTCTTGTGTCATTGGGCCAAATGAGGCCCAAAATCATGAGAAAGACATGGCCCAAAAAGGGAATTTTGACCCATTCTTGCATAGCTCTTCCATTGACCAAGTAAAGATGAAATATGTGGCTAAGAATGAGACTTCATGGGACTATAAAAGGGGCTAAAAATCAGATATTTATTCAAAGAAACTCTCATGTCATTTCTAGAATTATCTACAACACTTCTCATCTCACACAAACCCTAAGCTCTCATCTCTTTTGGGACAAGATCACCTTGTGGTAAGTATTATTCTCATGGTTTAGTATATGATATGTTTAATATTGTCTATAAATTATGTTGGTGGTGTTGGTAAAGTCTTGGACAGTGTGTTATGTGTAAAACTGTCTATTTTTGCAATCAGAGAATGGTTTTATCTTGTAAACTTGAACATGGACTTGTGGTGTTAAAGGAAATGAACTTGATGGATTCAATATTTTCATGTGAGATATGATTTTATTCTTACCTTGTTTTATCCTTGTGTATAATGATTGGGATTTTTATTGTGAAAATGGTTTTGGATTTGGTGACGTATTGACCGAGAGGTGTGGTTTTGAGTGTTGTGAGACCATGGCTGATTGTTGGCATTCAAAAGATCAAAAATATGTCAAAAGAAGTTTATTTATGATCATGTACCATTCATTGCATAAAAAGACCCAAAAGAAACCAATTTGGACCAAAACGGGCATCCGCCCCCGCAGACAAGGGCACCTGCGGGCGCAGATGCCAATGCAGGAGCCTATGGATTCTACCAAAGGTCACCTACAGGCACAGGTGGCTTCGCAGGTCAGCCCAGGTTTCTGTTTTGATCATCTCTCTTTGATCCCCGAAGACCCCTATACCCTTTTTGGATGTAATTATCAACTTGTGATACCGTTTTAATGACTTTAAAGTATCGTATGGAGGCATGTTGGACTACATTAAGTATAGATGGTTTTTCATATGTTTTTATGAGAAAAGTTGATAAAAGTAATTGTGACGGAATGATAATAAGAAAGGATAAAGGGTAAGCGTGGTGTGAAATGTTATTGATGTATGATATCTTGGTCAATGTGTGGAATGTTATGGTGTCGTTGATATAAGAATGTAGTGGATTGTATTTTAAGGGGTGACTTGACGTTATACTGTAGTCATATAGCTCATTGTCATTTTGTACGCTTGTATAGTAACTAGTTGCTAATGTAAGCTCTGATATGTACTTGTATTGTAGAGTAAGACGTAAGGAAGAAGCTGGGCTATTGTATTCACGTATAGGATTGAGTGTTCATATAGAGAGGCCAAGGTATGTAAGGTTATTCTATCTATATCCTTCTGTAGCATGTTGTTCATATGGACTATGTACTTATTCCATTCCGAAATGTCCAAAGGCATCTCATTCAGGTTGTATCTATTGTTAAGTCACATGTTCCTCATTCTTTAGTCGTTGTTGCTTATGTGTTACATAATTATGGACATGGTTCCAAATTCCTAATAATGTTATGTTTCAAACCTTCCAATAAGGTTATGGCTTGAATATGTCAATCTCTCACAAACAACGTATCAATCTCTCATAAGTGATAGTATTAATCTCTCATGAGTGAGCATGAAAACCTCTCACAAGTAAAGGTACCAATCTCGTAAAAGTTAAAGAATGAAGTAAGATACTATGAGTGTATCCATGGGGTGAAATAAACACCTGCATGATGATATCCATGGGGTGAAAGAAACACCTGCATGACTACTATCCCAACATTATGGGTGTATCCATGGGGTGAAATGAACACCTGCATGATGATAGTATTAATTTCCCACTAATCAGTTGGGCCCGGGCAGTATATGATTAATGATTGAGACGTAAGTAAGAAGAGATACAAAAGTACAAAAGTGAAGAGAGTATTGAAAGTAATACGCGCAGTTCCAAACATATAGATGGATGGCTTATTCATATTGGGAATTTCCCTTGTATTTATTTTCCAGCAAAGTTCTTATATACTGATTCAGTTCCATACAGCCTTACATACTCAATACTTTCTTCGTACTGACCCTCTTGGGGAATTTACCTTACTTGCTGTAGGCACAGGTATTAGTAGACCTCCCCAGTAAGCTGCAGGACATCTACTGATCTTTGGTGAGCTCCAGTTGGTTCGGGGCTTTTCGTGTGCGAGTTGTACATTGGTTTTGGTATTGTAGATGCTATGTAAAGCGGGGACTTTTCCCGAATGTAGGTTGGTCGTGTACGTATTTCTGTTAGAGGCTTTTGTAGATACATGTGGGTATGTAAATGAATATGAAGGAAAGAGATGTACATCCAGTTGACTTGATGGCCCTGAAGGCCAAGTTTCACACACACACACACACACACATATATATATATATATATATCACATGTTCCATGATTTCCGATATTAGCCTTTTATGTTCTTACGTGAGAGTGGTGTTTCCTATGGTATGCATATGAATTAATGTAAGCAAAGCTTGGTTTTCTCGGGCCTTATCGGCTACGGATGTCAATCCGCCTCGTTGGAACTCGGGACGTGACAAAAGTGGTATTAGAGCAGGTCGTTATAAGGGTGTCTACAAAGTCGTGTCTGAGTAGAGTCTTACTTATCTATGTGTTGGGCACCACATTTATAAGTAGGAGGCTACAGGACATTTAGGAGTTGTTTCATTCCTTCATTTCTAGATAGTGCATTAGAGCCGAAGTTATAGATGGAATTGATTCTGACTATCAATATTGTTGTTCTTGTATATTATAGAAAAATGCCGATGAAAAGAAGAGGTCGAGGTAAAAGTAAGAGGATAGATAGAATTGCTGGCGAAGGAACCAGTAACCACCACCGGGTCAAGTTAATCAAGGCGATACTGAGAATGAATTTGTGTTGCGGACTTCCTCCACTCCCTCTGTTCCAGAAGAGTCGAGTAGGAGAAGAGAACCAATAGATCCACCAGTAAATACTACTACTGATTAGGACTTAAAGGATGCAGTACAAATGTTGACCCGAATAGTTGTTGCACAGGTTCAGGGACAAGGTGGTCCAATGACAGGTGATGATAGTGCAGCGAGAGCAGCTAGTCGAAGGACGCAGGATTTTCTGAAACTAGATCCTCCCACATTCACTAGATCAGATCCAAGTGAGGACCCGCAAGATTTTATAGATCAAATCCAAAGGGATCTGGAGGTTATGCATGTAACTGGGGTAGAAACAGTTGAACTTGCTGCTTATAGACTGAAAGGAGAGGCGATATTATGGTATGAATATTGGACGAAAGCTCATGGTATTGGTGCAAACCTGTCACGCCCCGAATCCCATCGGGACGTGATTGGCACCCGAAGTCGATATGGCCCGAGAGAACCAATCTTTGCTCATGAACCTTCGTATGCATATTATCGTGTGAATCGTATTATTCCTCATGCAACTATGCAGAAAACATGAACATGGAAACATATGCTATATATATTAGGAAACTTGGCCGTTACGGCCATCAAGTCAAAATGAACATACATCGCACATCCATATACCCACATAACAGATGCATCTACAAGACCAACTTAAAGTCGGGACAAGTCCCCGCTTTATACAATATTAAAACAAATACACTACTATGACGCCGAAAGCACCAAACCAAGTGGAGCTCACCAAAACTCTACAAATGATCCACAGTCTACTGAGGAGGTCTATTAATACCTGCACCTGCAACATGTAAGGTAAGTCCCCCGAGGGGGTCGTTACAAAGAATGTACAGAGTATGCAAGGCTCATAAGAAATCATCATACAGAACAACAACAATAATGGAATCAATATAAAGGAGTAATGAACGTGAATAAACTCTCTTTCTGTATGCGTGGAACCATGTATATTATAGTTATTATATTCCTTACTTACATTCATCATCTTTATTAGTCATCCACCTTATTGGTGGGTTTTTATGATCGTCCACCTTTTGGTGGGCATCCACTTTATTGTGGGTAGTCATCCACTCTTAGTGGGCATCCACTTTATTTTGGGTAGTCGTCCACTCTTGGTGGGCATCCACTTTATTGTGGGTAGTATTAGGGTCCGCTCGAGCTAGGCTTATGTGCCCCTTTGAGTCGTCTCGGTTCTCATTACTTTCTTCCTTTAATTTTGAGAGATTCACACCTTTACTTTTGAGAGATTGATTCATTCATTTATGAGAGATTGACATATTGAGGATCATGACATGATTTGAAGCACACATAAATTACTTCACTCCTTGACTTCATGAGATTGATATCTTAAATTGTGAGGGATAGATATATTAGCTCGCACCTTACTTCTTCATTACTCTTATGAGATTGGTACTCTCATTTGTGAAAGATTGGTATAAAGATAATCATCACATTATTGGACTTTGGAACATGACATGATTGGAAAATGCTTTTCAAGAATAAATAGATTCTCTTACACTTTTACCCTCTTGAGATAGTCCCTTTTAGGAATTACCACATTATGAAACTTTTGGACCTTAAATCAGTAAATAAGAGATAAAGGAAACATAATCATCTAAGAATAGGACACTTATGAATAACAATATACCTCAACCTGAACTAGGATACTTTAGAACACTTCGGACATGAGTAAGTACCATAACAAGGTAAATACTCTATACTACAGAAAAATACAGAAAGAGTAACCTTACATACCTTTACTCCCAAGTATGAGTACACAAGTCTATATATGAATGCAACAGTCCAACTTCTTCCTTATGTTTCACTCTACATTGCAAGTCCATAATGGAACGCTCGTTAACAACTATTTACCGTACAAGTGTACAAAACAACAATGAACTATATGACTGCTACATAACTTCATTTCATTTTTTACAATACACTCCACTAGATTGTCATACCACAACACCATAACATTCCACACATTGACCAAGATATCATACATCAATAGTATTTCACGCCACACTTACCCTTTATGCTTCCTCGTTATCATTCCATCACAATTACGCCTATCAAATTGCCTCATAACCATATATGAACAACAATACATACCTAACATAGTCCAAAATGTCCCCATACGACACTTTAAAGTCATTAAAACAGCATCACAAGTTGATAATTACGTCCAAAAAGGGTATCGGGGCCTTCGGGGGTCAACTAGGTACGAAAACATACAAAACCGGATCTAGGGGTGACATGCACTTCCACATGTGCCTGAAGGTGTCTTAGGTACGCACTCAGATGCCCTATGGCCCATGATCATAACTAAACTTATTTTAAAATATTTTTGATCATATTACATGCAAAAAACCAGCCATGGTCTCACAACACACAAAAACATCACGAAAACGACACTTTACGGTCAATACGTCACTAAAACCATAACCAATTTCACCATAGAAATTCCAAACATTATACACCATGACAAAACAAGGAAATAATATAATAACATCTCACATGTAAATATTTACTCCACCAAGTTCTCTTTGTTCAAAACCACAAGTGCTTATTCAAGTTTACAAGACAAGCCATCCTCCGATTAAGCAAACATATAACATTTCACACATTGGGCACTTCTCAATACTTCACCAACATATTATACACCATTTATCATGTATAAAATATATTAAATCATCATAATAAACACTTACCAAGCCCTGTACAAAGATGATCTTGGCCAAAGGAATGACTTAGGGTTTGTGTGAGAGAGGAATGCTTGAGACAATTCTAGAAAAAGGCATGTGTATTGTTGTTGAATAAATTTGATTTTTCTCTTGATTTATATGGTATTAAATGGTCATCATTATCCACTTTAATGCATGGTGGCTTGGTCAAATGGACAAATATTGGAAGAATGGGTCAAATTTCCATGTTGGGCCATGTCTTCTTGTTAACTTTGGGCTTCATTAAGGGCCCAATGGTGTATGACTTCTTTAGCCCACCAAATTTTGTGTATAATTCCTTATATATATATATATTTATGTCCCTAAATTCACTCTTATCCATCTATTGGCATTAAATGCATGGTTGATTAGTCAAATGGAAGATTGGATCATGTTTTTCCCCATTGGGCCAAGTCTTTTGCTCTTGTATTGGGACTCATTTGGTCCAATGGCTCATGACTCATTAATACCCAACAAATTAATTTCTAATTCATCAAATCTCTCATGTTTAACTAATTTCATAAGTGTACACGTAGTCGTATAGATTCGATAACATACGGGTGTTTCACTTCCTACAAAGGTCTAATCCAATGTACTAGGCCCAATATCAATTATCTCATCAATATTTTGAATCTCAACACTTGAGTAACCGTTGTTAAACTTTGTCAAGAAGGGTTGGGAAGTTATGGGGTGTTACATTCTCCCCCCCCCCTTAGGAACATTCATCCTCGAATGTTAATGATGTCGCTTCAATTACAACAAATGCATCTCCATATTAGCCTACACATATATAGACACTTAAGGCTCATAGCTACTTACTTATTACTGGTCCACTTAAACATTTTGAAATTTTTATTCCATTTGAAACAAATTTAGATATGTCGACTTCATCCTCTTTTTGTTTTTCAACTTCTCATGCGATCTCTCTTTAATTTGTTGATTTCTCCAAAGAACTTTTACCGCAATTACGTCTTTATTTATTAACATTCACACTTGTCGGTTCAGAGTAACCATAGATGTCTTTTCCAAGTGATATTCTTCGAACTTTATATATGTCCAATGGGAACAATACGAAAGGAAACTCCTATACACTTTCAACAATTTCACATAGCACGTTGTATAGGGCAAAACCCTTTTTTTTCGTTCTTTCCAAATCCCCTTACTTCTTTCATTAGTGAAACTTTCAAGAGTAAATCATCTATGAGTACAAATATCTACTATGCCATTATGATATGTGCCTTTAACTCTCATGAATTTACCAACAGGTGGAGATAGTTCAAGCGACTTAACTAATGACCCCGGTGTCTCATTAGCTTTTATAGTAATCAATGAAGTGATACACAATAGGGTATATGTATCATTCAAAAACATGGATAATATACATGTACCTCCACCAGGAGATGCCTCCGCATCCGGCCGTTCCACTAAAGCCTAGGTGTGGTTCTGAGTTCCCCTAGAACTAGCTGCTCCTCTAGCACCTCTACCTCGACCAGCAGGTCGTACACCAGATGACGATGCCCCGACGCCTGGCCCCATAGGTCGCGCCATATTACCCGTGTCCTCTTGTAGACACTCTCTCATCAGATGTCCCGACATACCGCACCGCAAGCAAACATTCGGTTCATACCAGCACTCGCCTGAATAAAACTTCCCACAGTGTTGGCACAGTTGACGAGAAAATTTTTCTGTGTGTGAACCTTAACCCATACTACTTTGCCCTATATGAATGCCTCTATATCCTCGAAAGTGTGATGAAATATCTACTATAGGGGAAGAAAATGATGGTCTAGGCGGTCGATGAGAACTCCGAGGCCTAGATATTCCTTGGGACCCCATAGACTGTCCCATAGGTCTAGCCCTCTTTGAAGGCCCCCTTTCAGATTCATGTAACCTCCTTCGTTGCTTTTGATCTTCCATCTTTTTTGCAAAGGCCTGAATTCTGGCGATGTCCATATCTCTGTTCAAAGCAGCAATAGTACAGTCCCTTACCAAGTATGGCTCTAGTCTATCCACATATCGGTGGACTCTATCTTCCATTGTGGCCACTACATTTGGGGCATATCGAGCCAAGGAATTAAATTGAAGAATGTATTCTCTAACACTCATATTTCCTTGACGGAGATTTAGAAATTGGTCTGCACGAGCTTGTCGGATCTCATATGGGAGGTAGTGATAAAGAAAGGCCGTTTTAAATTCCTCCCAACTAGCTGGAAGTACATCCATACCCCTCGATCTTTTCCAGTCTTCATACCATAATATGGCTTCACCTTTCAATCTATAGGCCGCAAGTTCAAATATTTTGTATACCAGTTACGTGCATGACTTCTAGGGCCCTTTGAATTTGATCTACATATTCTTGTGGATCTGATTTCAAATCTGACCCAGTAAATATGGGAGGGTCCAATTTTAGGAAGTCTTGTGTACGCCGACTAGCTGCTCTAGCCGCATCATCTTCGTTTATCATTGGACCAGTTCATCTCTGTGCTTGTGCAGCGACTAGCTATGTCAACATATGTACTGCATTCCTCAAATCATGATCGGTGGTATTCCTTGGTGGTTCTGCAGGTACTTCCCTACCTCTTGACTCTTCTGGAGCTGGAAAGGTAGGAGAAGACCGCAATGCAATTTCAGTGTCAGCTCCACCTTGACTAGCTTGGTCAGATGGTGATCTACTCATTCCTTCACCGGCAGGCATGTCTACCTGCTTACCTTTACCTCTACCTCTTCTTGTTATTGGCATGTTTACTATACCAAAGAAAAACAATCACCGTGGTCAGATACAATTCAACTTACAACACTGGCTCTATTGCACGATCTTGAAGTGAAGAAAAGAAACTACATCCTAAATGTCCCTTAGCCTCCTACTTATAAATATGACGCGCAACACATCCATAAGCAAGACTCTACTCAGACACGGCTTTGCAGACACCCTTAGAACGAGCTGCTCTGATACCACTTTTGTCACGGCTCGAATCCCATCGAAACGTGATTGGCACCCGAAGCCGATATGGACCGAGAGAACCAATCCTTGCTCATGAACCTTCGTATGCATATTCTCGTGTGAATCGTATTATTCCTCATGCAACTACGCGTAAAACATGAACATGGAAACATATGCTATATATATTAGGAAACTTGGCCATTAGGGCCATCAAGTCAAAATGAACATACATATTACATCCATATACCCACATATGTCTTCAAAGACTCTAACAGATGCATCTACAAGACTAACATAAAGTCGGGACAAGTCCCCGCTTTATACAATATTAAAACAAATACACTACTATGACCCCAAAAACTCCGAACCAAGTGGAGCTCACCAAAACTCTACAAATGATCCACAGTCTACTGAGGAGGTCTATTATTACCTGAACCTGCAACATGTAAGGTAAGTCCCCCGAGGGGGTCAGTACGAATAATGTACTGAGTATGCAAGGCTCATAAGAAATCATCATACAGTATAACAACAATAATGGAATCAATATAAAGGAGTAATGAACGTGAATAAACTCTCTTTCTGTATGCGTGGAACCATGTATATTACGTTTATTATATTCCTTACTTACATTCATCATCTTTATTAGTCATCCACCTTATTGGTGGGTTTTTATGATCGCCCACCTTTTTGTGGGCATCCACTTTATTGTGGGTAGTCATCCACTCTTGGTGGGCATCCACTTTATTGTGGGTAGTCGTCCACTCTTGGTGGGCATCCACTTTATTGTGGGTAGTATTAGGGTCCGCTCGAGCTAGGCTTATGTGCCCCTTTGAGTCATCCCGGTTCTCATTACTTTCTTTCTTTAATTTTTAGAGATTCACACCTTTACTTGTGAGAGATTGATTCATTCACTTATGAGAGATTGACATATTGAGGATCATGACATGATTTGAAGCACACATAAATTACTTCACTCCTTGACTTCATGAGATTGATATCTTAAATTGTGAGGGATAGATATATTAGCTCGCACCTTACTTCTTCATTACTCTTATGAGATTGGTACTCTCATTTGTGAAAGATTGGTATAAAGATAATCATCACATTATTGGACTTTGGAACATGACATGATTGGAAAATACTTTTCAAGAATAAATAGATTCTCTTACACTATTACCCTCTTGAGATAGTCCCTCTTAGGAATTACCACATTATGACACTTTTGGACCTTAAATCAGTGAATAAGAGATAAAGGAAACATAATTATCTAATAATAGGACACTTATGAATAACAATATACCTCAACCTGAACTGGGCTACTTTAGAACACTTCGGACATGAGTAAGTACCATAACAAGGTAAATACTCTATACTACAGAAAAATACGGAAAGAGTAACCTTTCATACCTTTACTCCCAAGTATGAGTACACAAGTCTATATATGAACGCAAAAGTCTAGCTTCTTCCTTATGTTTCACTCTACATTGCAAGTCCATAATGGAACGCTCGTTAACAACTACTTACCGTACAAGTGTACAAAACAACAATGAACTATATGATTGCTACATAAATTCATTTCACTCTTTACAATACACTCCACTGTATTGTCATACCACAACACCATAACATTCCACACATTGACTAAGATATCATACATCAATAGCATTTCACGCCACACTTACCCTTTATGCTTCCTCGTTATCATTCCGTCACAATTGCGCCTATCAACTTGCCTCATAACCACATATGAACCACAATACATACCAAACATAGTCCAACATGTCCCCATACGAAACTTTAAAGTCATTAAAACTGCATCACAAGTTGATAATTTCGTCTAAAAAGGGTATCGGGGCCTTCGGGGGTCAACTAGGTACGAAAACATACAAAAAAGGATTTGGGGGTAACCTGCACTGACACCTACGCCTGAAGGTGGCTGAGTTGAATGTGCATATGCCCTTTGGCAGCAGCCAGAGGCATATGCATTGGCATCTGCGCCCGCAGGTGCCTCCGTCTGCGGGGGCAGATGCCCGTTTTGGTCTGAAATGGTCTTTTTGGGGTCTTTCTACGCTATGAATGGTCCATGATCATAAATAATCTTATTTGAACATATTTTTGATCATATTACATGTCAAAAAACCAGCCATGGTCTCACAACACACAAAAACATCACCAAAATGACACTTTACGGTCAATACGTTACCAAAACCATAACCAATTTCACCATAGAAATTCCAAACATTATACACCATGATAAAACAAGGAGATAATATAATAAAATCTCACATGTAAATATTTACTCCACCAAGTTCTCTTTGTTCAAAACCACAAGTGCTTATTCAAGTTTACAAGACAAGCCATCCTCCGATTAAGCAAACATATAACATTTCACACATTGGGCACTTCTCAATACTTCACCAACATATTATACACCATTTATCATGTATAAAATATATTAAATCATCATAATAAACACTTACCAAGCCCTGTACAAAGATGATCTTGGCCAAAGGAATGACTTAGGGTTTGTGTGAGAGAGGAATGCTTGAGACAATTCTAGAAAAAGGCATGTGTATTGTTGTTGAATAAATTTGATTTTTCTCTTGATTTATATGGTATTAAATGGTCATCCTTATCCACTTTAATTCATGGTGTCTTGGTCAAATGGACAAATATTGGAAGAATTGGTCAAATTTCTATGTTGGGCCATGTCTTCTTGTTAACTTTGGGCTTCATTAAGGCCCAATGGTGTATGACTTATTTAGCCCACCAAATTTTGTGTATAATTCCTTATATATATATATAGAGAGAGAGAGGTCCCTCAAGTCACTCTTATCCATCTCTTGGCATTAAATGCATGGTTGATTAGTCAAATGGAAGATTGGATCATGTTTTGCCCCATTGGGCCAAGTCTTTTGCTCTTGTATTGGGACTCATTTGGTCCAATGGCTCATGACTCATTAATACCCAACAAATTAATGTATAATTCATCAAATATCTTATGTTTAACTAATTCCATAAGTGTACACGTAGTCGTATAGATTCGACAACATACGGGTGTTTCACTTCCTACAAAGGTCTAATCCCATGTACTAGGCCCAATATCAATTATCTCATCAATATTTTGACTCTCAACACTTGAGTAACCATTGTTCAACGTCGTCAAGTGGGGTTGGAAAGGTACAGGGTGTTACAAAACTACCTACGTGGGATGAATTTAAGGTGGCATTTCTTGATCACTACCTTCCTTATGAGATCCGAGAGGCTCGTGTGGATCAATTTTTAAATCTACGTCAAGGGAATCTAAGTGTCAGGGAATACAGTCTGCAATTTAATTCCTTGGCTCGATATGCTCCAAATGTTGTGTCCACAATGACAGACAGAGTACATCGATATGTGGACAGATTGGAGCCATACTTGGTATGAGACTGCACTATTGCTGCCTTAAATCGAGATATGGATATAGCCAGAATCCAGGCCTTTGCACAGTAAATGGAAGATCAAAGGCAACAGAGAAGAATACAAGGGTTTTAAGAAGGCCCGTCGAAGAGGGTTAGATCTACGGGACAGTCTATGGCATCCCAAGCAGAGTTCAGGCCTCGAAATTTTAATAGACCGCCTAGGCCTTCATTTTCTTATTCCACGAAAGGCACTTCCTCTCACTTTTGAGGGTCCAGAGGTTTTAATCAAGTCGGTTAAAGTAGCGAGAGTCGTGGTTCACAGACGGTGGGATATTTTCACCTGCTGTGTCTGTATTGTTGACAATTTCATGTAGGTGAATGCCGGCGGGTAACGAATGGTTGTTATTGGTGCGGTATGACGGGGCATATGATGAGAGACTGCCCACGAAGAGGCTTGGGTAATGTGGCGCGACCTGCGGGATCAACCGTTGTATCATCATCATCAGTTCCTTCCCTAGGCAGAGGTGTACAGCCGGCGGGTCGTGGTAGAGGGTCCAGAGGAGCAGCCAGTACTAGTGGGGCCTAGAATCGCACTTATGCTTTAGTGGACCGACAGAATTCAGAGGTTTCGCCTGATGTCGTCACAGGTACATTATCCATATTTTCATATAATTTATATATATTGATTGACCCGGCTTCTACATTGTCCTATGTTACTCCATTGATTGCTGCAAAATTAGCAAAGGCACCAGAATTATTAATTAAGTCAATTGAAGTGTCTACACCGGTTGGTGAATATATTATTGCAAAAACAGTATATCGTAATTGTGTGGTAACTGTGTGTGGTCATTATCATAATTGTGTGGTAACTGTGTGTGGTCATGATACACTACCTGACCTCATCGAACTAGATATGGTGGACTTTGATGTGATAATAGGAATGGATTGGTTAGCTTCTTGTTATGCCATGGTAGATTGACGGGCCAAGAAGGTACATTTTCATTTTCCACAAATGAATATTCTTGAATGGAAGGGTGATGTAGGGGCACCAAGAGGAAGATTTATTGCTTATCTGAAAGCTAGGAAAATGATTGCTAAGGGTTACATATGTCATTTAGTATGGGTGAAAGATACTGAAGTGGAACCACTAACTCCGCAGTCAGTTCCAGTGGTCAGTGAATTTCTGGATGTATTTCCAGAGGATCTTCCAGGCTTACCCCCAGAACGGGAAGTAGAGTTTGACATTGATTTGATTCCAGGCACTCAGCGGATCTCTATTCCTCCGTATAGAATGGCTCCAGCAGAATTGCGTGAATTGAAAGAGCAATTGAAAGATTTTCTGGATAAGGGCTTTATCAGGCCGAGTATGTCTCCGTGGGGTGCACCGGTATTATTTGTACGAAAGAAAGATGGCACGTTGAGAATGTGCATCGACTATCAGTAATTGAATAAGGTAACGATCAAGAACAAATATCCCCTCCCCCGAATTGATAATTTGTTTGATCAGTTACGGGGCGTCAAGTGTTTTTCAAAGATTGACTTAAGGTCGGGTTACCATCAAGTCAGAGTTAGAGAAGAAGATGTACCCAAGACAGCTTTCCGAACATGGTATGGCCATTATGAATTTTTAGTTATGTCATTTGGACTAAGAAATGCCCCAGCTGTGTTCATGGATTCGATGAATAGGGTGTTTAAGACATTTATAGACATGTTCATGACAGTATTTATAGATGATATCCTGGTTTATTCAAGATCATCAGAGGACCATGCTAATCACTTACGGCAGGTGTTACAGATTCTCCATGAGCGTAAGTTGTATGGAAAGTTCTCCAAGTGTGAGTTTTGGTCAAAATCCATCGCATTCTTGGGTCACATTGTGTCAGATGAAGGGATACAAGTTGATACATAGAAGATTGAAGCAGTGAAAAATTGGCCAAGACCTACGACACCTACAGAGATTCGTAGTTTTCTTGGATTGGCAGGTTGTTACCGAAGATTTGTGGAAGGATTTTCCTCCATTGATGCACCGTTAATAAAGCTTACACATAAAGCAGTTAAATTCCAGTGGAATGATGCGTGTGAGAATAGCTTCCAAGAGTTGAAAGATAAATTAACCTCTACACTAGTTTTAATACTTCCAGAATGTACCGAAGGTTATGCAGTGTATTGTGATGCTTCCAGGGTTGGCCTCGTATGTGTATTGATGCAACGTGGTAATGTCATAGCATATGCCTCACGACAGTTGCGGTCATATGAGAAAAACTATCCCACGCATGATCTTGAATTAGCAGCGGTGGTTTTTGCTTTAAAGAGATGGTGTCATTATTTGTATAGAGTTCATGTTGATATCTATACTGATCACAAAAGTTTGCAATATATCTTTAAGCAGAAGAACTCAATTTGAGGCAACGAAGGTGGTTGGAGCTCTTAAAAGAATATGACATTGATATTCTCTATCATCCAGGTAAAGCAAATGTGGTAGCTGATGCATTGAGCCGCAAGGCAACAGGAGTCATTAGTGGCCAATCGACGGAAAAGAAAGAGATAATCAAAGACCTATATCAATTATCTAGCTTGGGGGTTCGTCTTCTTGAATCCTCAGATGAAGGGGTTATTGTACAATATGCAGCAGAATCTTTTTTGATAGCTGAAGTGAAAGAGAAGCAGTTTGCAATCCTATGTTATTGCAGCTAAAGGAAAATGTACAATAAAATTTGACAAAAGCATTTGATCTTACACAAGAAGGGGTGCTTCAATGCCAAAGTAGATTATATGTACCAGATGTAGATGAGCTGAGGAAATGAATTATGACAGAGGAGCATCATTCGCACTATTCTATTCATTTGGGTGCTACTAAAATTTACCATGACTTAAAAGAGGTGTATTGGTGGGGAAATATGAAGAAGAACATTGCAGAATTTGTCCCTCAATGCCCGAAATGTCAACAAGTAAAGGTAGAGAATCAGAAACCAGGAGGTTACATGCAATGTATCAGTCTTCCTGTCTGGAAGTGGGATATGATTAATATGGACTTCATTACAGGTTTGCCTCGTACAATGCAGAAATTTGATTCTATATGGGTTATAGTTGACAGGCTTACCAAGTCGGCACATTTCCTACTAGTCAAGACCACCTATACAGCGGAGGATTATGCAAGATTGTATGTGAAAGAGATAGTACGGTTACATGGAATTCCGATCTCCATTATATCAGACAGGGGAGCTCAGTTTGCATTTCTGGAGATCTTTTCAGTAGAGTTTGGGTACACAGGTGAACTTGAGTACGACTTTCCATCCTTAGACAGATGGACAAGCGGAGAATACTATCCAAACACTTGAAGATATGCTAGGAGCTTGCACGTTAGATTTTCAGGGCAGTTAGGATGACCATTTGAATCATATTAAATTTTCTTACAACAATAGTTATCATTCAACTATTAAAATGGCACCTTATGAAGCTTTGTATGGAAGGAAATGTAGATCACCAATTAGGTGGTCTGAAGTGAGTGAAACTGCTTTACTTGGGCCAGATCTTATTCATCAAGCTATGGAGAAAGTTAAAGTGATTCAACAGCGATTACAAAGGGCCCAGAGTCAACACAAGTCTTTTGCCAATGTTAAAAGAAGAGGGCTTTAATTCTCCATAGGTGATTGGGTATTTTTAAAGGTGTCACCGATGAAAGGGGTAATGCGGTTCGGAAAGAAAGGAAAATTGAGTCCATGTTATATAGGCCCATATGAAATTATTAGAAGATTTGGGTAAGTTGCATATGAGTTGGCGCTAGCCCAAGAACTCTCCATATTTCATCCAGTATTTCATGTTTCAATGCTTCGAAAGTGCATAGGGGATCCATCTCGTTTTACTCCTATTGATGATGTCCAAGTTACAGAGAATCTTACCTATGAGGATATACCTATTGCTATTCTGGCTAGACAAGTGAAGAGGCTGAGGAATAAAGACATAGCATCTGTAAAGGTACTTTGGAGAAATCAGCAAATAGAAGAGGTCACATGGGAAGCTGAAGAAATGATGAAATTCAAGTACCCTCATTTGTTCCAAAGGGAAGAACAAGCTCACGATATAAGACCGGAACAATAACAAGTAAGTATTTATAAGCTTTGAGTATATATCTACCTGATGACATGAAAAATGCTCCTAGACTTGTAATTGTTTACTTTGAATAATGTCACCAACATTCCAGGATGAATGTTTCTAAGGGGGGAAGAATGTAATACCCCGTAAGTCCCTGAGTCTAGTTGATTGCCGTAACATTCATGAAATTATTTAAACATGAGAGACTTGATGAATTATACATTAAATTTGTTGGGCATTAATGAGTCTTGTGTCATTAGGCCAAATGAGGCCCAAAATCATGAGAAAGACATGGCCCAAAAAGGAAATTTTGACCCATTCTTGCATAGCTCTTCCATTGACCAAGTAAATATGAAATATGTGGCTAATAATGAGACTTCATGGGACTATAAAAGGGGATAAAAATAAGATTTTTATTCAAATAAACTCTCATGCCATTTCTAGAATTATATACAACACTTCTCATCTCACACAAACCCTAAGCTCTCATCTCTTTTGGGACAAGATCACCTTGTGGTAAGTATTATTCTCATGGTTTAGTATATGATATGTTTAATATTGTCTATAAATTATGTTGGTGGTGTTGGCAAAGTCTTGGACAGTGTGTTATGTGTAAAACTGTCTATTTTTGCAATCGGAGAATGGTTTTGTCTTGTAAACTTGAACATGGACTTGTGGTCTTGAAGGAAATGAACATTATGGATTCAATATTTTCATGTGAGATGTAATTTTAGTCTTACCTTGTTTTATCCTTGTGTATAATGATTGGGATTGTTATTGTGAAAAGGGTTTTGGATTTGGTGATGTATTGACCGAGAGGTGTGGTTTTGGCTGTTGTGTATGTGTGTTGTAAGACCATGGCTGATTTTTGGAATTCAAAAGATCAAAAATATGTCAAAAGATGTTTAGTTATGATCATGGACCATTCATTGCATAAAAAGACCCAAAAGAAACCAATTTGGACCAAAACGGGCATCCGCCCCCGCAGACGAGGGCACCTGCGGGCGCAGATGCCAATGCAGGAGCCTTTGGCTTATGCCAAAGGTCACCTACGGGTGCAGGTAAGCCACCTACAGAGATAGGTGGCTGTGCAGGTCAGCCCAGGTTTCTGTTTTGTATGTTTTCATCTCTCTTTGATCCCCGAAGGCCCCTATACCCTTTTCGGATGTAATTATCAACTTGTGATACCTTTTTAATGACTTTAAAGTGTCGTATGGAGGTATTTTGGACAAAATTAAGTATAGATGTTTGTTCATATGTTGTTATGAGACAAGTTGATAAGAG
The DNA here is from genome assembly GCA_031232105.1 of Capsicum rhomboideum. Classification (NCBI taxonomy): domain Eukaryota; kingdom Viridiplantae; phylum Streptophyta; class Magnoliopsida; order Solanales; family Solanaceae; genus Capsicum; species Capsicum rhomboideum. The sequence continues at coordinate 50,823,276 of CP124718.1, forward strand.
TAATTGTGATGGAATGATAATAAGAAAGGATAAAGGGTAAGTGTGGTGTGAAATGCTATTGATGTATGATATCTTGGTCAATGTGTAGAATGTTATGGTGTCGTTGATATGAGAATGCAGTGGACTGTATTGTAAGGGGTGACATGATGTTATACTATAGTCATATAGCTCATTGTCATTTGGTACGCTTGTATAGTAACTAGTTGCTAATGTAAGCTTCGATATGTACTTGTATTGTAGAGTAAGATGTAAGAAAGAAGCTGGGCTATTGTATTCACGTATAGGATTGAGTGTTAATATAGAGAGGCCAAGGTATGTAAGTTTATTCTATCTATATCCTTCTGCAGCATGTTGTTCATATGGACTATGTACTTACTCCATTCTGAAATGTCCAAAGGCATCTCATTCAGGTTGTATCTATTGTTAAGTCACATGTTCCTCATTCTTTAGTCGTTGTTGCTTATGTGTTACATAATTATGGATATGGTTCCAAATTCCCAATAATGTTATGTTTCAAACCTTCCAATAAGGTTATGGCTTCAATATGTCAATCTCTCACAAACAACGTATCAATCTCTCATAAGTGATAGTATTAATCTCTCATGAGTGAGCGTGAATACCTCTCACAAGTAAAGGTAACAATCTCGTAAAAGTTAAAGAATGAAGTAAGATATTATGAGTGTATCCATGGGGTTAAATAAACACCTGCATGATGATATCCATAGGGTGAAAGAAACACCTGCATGACGACTATCCCAACATTATGGGTGTATCGACGGGGTGAAATGAACACCTGCATGATGATAGTATTAATTTCCCACTGACTAGTTGGGCCCAGGCAGTATATGTTAATGATTGAGACATAAGTAAGAAGAGAGACAAAAGTACAAAAGTGAAGAGAGTATTGAAAGTAGTACGCGCAATTCCAAATATATAGATGGATGGCTTATTCATATTAGGCATTTCCCTTGTATTTATTTTCCAGCAAAGTTCTTATATACTGATTCAGTTCCATAAAGCCTTACATACTCAGTACTTTCTTCGTACTGACCCCTCTTGGGGAATTTACCTTACTTGCTGCAGGCAAAGGTACTAGTAGACCTCCCCAGTAAGCTGCAGGACATCTACTAATCTTTGGTGAGCTCCAGTTGGTTTGGGGCTTTTTGTGTGCGAGTTGTACATTGGTTTTGGTATTGTAGATGTTATGTAAAGCGGGGACTTGTCCCGAATATAGGTTGGTCGTGTACGTATTTCTGTTAGAGGCTTTTGTAGATACATGTGGGTATGTAAATGAATGTGAAGGAAAGAGATGTACGTCCGGTTGACTTGACGGCCCTGAAGGCCAAGTTTCACATATATATATATATATATATATATATAACACATGTTCCATGATTTCCGATATTAGCCTTTTATGTTCTTACTTGAGAGTGGTGTTTCCTATGGCTTTCATATGAATGAATGTAAGCAAAGCTTGGTTCTCTCGGGCCTTATCGGCTACGGGTGCCAATCTGCCTCGTTGGAACTCAGGGCGTAACAATTTCAAAGAACTTCTTAAAACAAGCATCTGATTTGGCTTTCTTAAGCTTTTGAGGGAATGGTGGTGGTAGTCTATTTTGAGATTGATCAACCGATTTTTCGTTCGGATACTCAGACTTCCCTTTTTTGTTAGATTCATTGGTTTCAACTTTCTTTTTCGTATTCTTAGGTGTGATCAACTCTGCTTGCACCTCATGATTATTCTTTAGAGATGCATCAATCAAATCTCTACCACTCCTCAAGGTTATTGCCATAACTTACTTTGGATTTTTCTCTATATCACCAGGCAAACCCCCTTGAGGTCTTGTATTTTGCTCCTGAGCTAACTTAGCCAGCTGCATCTCTAAATTCATTTGAGCCATTTTCTAATTTTTTTTATATCCGCAGCCATTTGTTCTTGATTTGCCAAAATCTTTTTCAAAGTCTCTTCTATATTATTGGCCTAAGTATTAGCCTGCATACCTTGTTGCTGCTGAAACTGCTGATGTTGGACCTGATTATTACCCCAAGCTAAATTGGGTTGAGTCTGCCAAGTTTGATTGTAGGTGTTACCATAAGCCTAATTACCTCTTTAAGCATTGCCTACAAAATTGACTGACTCCAGATTAGCACCACACAGGTCTGCATAATAATCACTTTCTCCATAGATATGACACCATATCTGAGCTTGCTGAACCTACTGCATTGGTTACGTAACATTGGATGGAGCTTGGACCTGAGCCATACTCAATTTATTGAACTGAATCATCATCTGATTTTGTATGCTAGCCACTTGTGCAGTCATTATTGTGATGGCATCACTTTTTGATGTACTTGAAACATGCTTTACTGCAGCTCTGTAAGCATTACTGTGCCAATTCAGGTTACTCTATGCAAGTCTGTTTAATAAAGTGTAAATCTCATCATAAGTTTTCTCCAAAGCTTGACCACCTGCGGCTGAATCTATCAAAATTTTAGTATTTAGGTCAAGACATTCAACAAAAATAGGAGCTAACACTTCATTAGACTGTTGATGATAAGGGCAATCTCTGAGAAGACCTTTGAATTCCTCCCAAGCCTAGTACAAATTTTCTTCGGGTTTTAGAGTGAAGCCCACTATTTCACTTCTCAATTTCGCAGTCTTACCAGATGGAAAGAATCGGATGAGGAAATTTTTTTCAAGATCATTCCATGATGTGATGGAATTTGTAGGCTCTCCATTTAACCATATCTTAGCATCTCCTAAAAGTGAGAATAGGAAAAGCATAAGTCTTACATAATATATAGAGACCGCTGTAGGAATAAACTTGTCACTGATCTCTAAGAAATTATGAAGATGGACCATTGGATCCTCGTGAGTCTGACTAGTGAACTAACCGATCGAGTGCAACAATTGCATCATATTCTGTTTCAGCTGAAATCTACCTCCAGGTTCCAGTTTGCATATGGTGGAAGTAACGTTAGTTGCGAGTGGGATTGCCACTTTATGCACTATCCTTGGTACTGCCATGACTTCATGAACAACTTCGACCTGTTGAACCTGCTCAACCTGCGGTATTGGGTAGAAAAGTGTTACTTCTCGTCTTAACCGGTGTAAGCGACACTCAGGCTCAGGATCCAATTGGACCAAATCCTTATCCCTTTTCCAGCTTACTACCTTCACACACATGTACGTACAAGATGAGTAGCTAAGACCAAGTTGTTAGCACTTATCAAATAAAACAACAAACTTAAAACTAGAAATTTACTAATCTTAAGTCCCGACAACAGTGCAGAAAACTTATTGCATCCCAGTGTACACGCAAGCATACGTGGTCAAACAAGTAGTAAAGTGACTCTTCTTTAGAGCCGAGTTGTCGTACCCAATAGACTTAAAGTCATATAATCACCAACTCTAAGTATACTTTTCAATTCAACAAGTGCGAGTTTGCAATGAGAGTATAAGTTTCGTAGCTATAAACTAAGTAACAAAAATATGTGATTTGGATTGTAAACAATATATGGAGAGTTCCAGGGTTGAGACGTACTAAACAATCATGCATAACTATAGTTTCTAGTAGGTGTTGGTGTTTATCGTAATTGTTGATTTATGGGTGTCACGCCCCCAAACCGGAAGGGGTGGCCAAGGGTCCATATGAACACTTACTATACAAATGACCTATATTAGGTGGATGAACCACTATTCATAAGATAGTTACAACAATGGTACACAAGTAGCATTGTCCAAATGACCGCACTAACACAATAGACAACTGGGATTATGATTAAATACAATAACTTTACATTATTTACAAAGCCTCTAATAGAATTTGTTACTATATGACAACAGATGGTTGGGACAGGATTTGACATACCCAAGCTATAACTATAAATGACTTAAAGAGTGCTAGACACTTATTAGCTCCAGATGAGAGAAGAGCTTACCGACTGCTCTGCTGAATCAAAACGGGTGACGAATATAAAAGTCTACTACTTGGTGTACCTGACCTAGTATATACAAAGATGTGGTTCCCCCGAATGTAGGGACGTCAGTACATATACAACATGTACTAGTACGTAAAACATACTGAATAACAAGTAGACGTATAAGGACACTCAATGAATTAAATAACAACATGAGCAACTATGGACAACTGAATACTAGAAACTCATGTATGGAACTATAACTTATGAGTGTACAAGTGACTGATACACAATATAAACTATAACCTATGTATCTGCCTTATTAACTCATCATATACTGTCTTATGATTAATTCATCATTATGCAATGCCTAATAATTTGCGTAGGTGATGTCCTATGCCTACTTTTAATTCAAATAATCATATATGGCCTACCAAAGGGGATTTGTGTCAAGTGTAAGACACATGTTACTCAAATATCCATTGCTATGATTTTATACATATAACTATAATCGCGGTCTTATATAGGGTACGCCCCTAAGGGCCCACTATTAGGGTCTGCCCGCAGGCCATATGTGCCGTATATCAGCTCGAGTCAGGGGAAATAGTACATGACATTCCAGCTGACTCCAAATACAAATGATGCCACAACAGCAGGTACACTACAATGTTTGGGCTCACTATAATGGTCTGGTCTCAATCTTGTGCACAGAATCACAACGCACATGTATGCCAAGTAGAACCTAATACCCTCCCTCGATAATGGCAAACTTTTATTGTATAACACCTTATAGGCCTATATAAGTATATTACGATAAATATGATTTATCCATTCAAGTAGTGCTTTCCATATACAACGAATTTCTTTGATAGTATAGAGCTATTTAAATGCTAGTTCTTTATATCCTCGTGTGACTATATCACTATCGGATTCTATATACTAGTGCGACTATAGTATGGTCGTTTTTTATAATATATATCATGTGATAGATATATCATATGATTTCTTTCAATTTCTAATGAACATGAATACAATCCTATATAACTCTATAGATAATTGACTCGACAAGAGTAATATGAATACTATGATCCCAATAGATAGACGCATGAAGGGTGGAGACAAGTAATTTCAAATGGAAAGGGCATGTGGATAATGTTCCAGATTATACATATAGTCATGTGTTAGATGTATAAAAAGTGAAAGCCTAGTCCACAAATAACAAATAGACTATATCGACTCTTTTATGAGAAACAAATGACTAAGGGTTGCGCCTTAATGGCGAAAGAGAGTTTTAGCTTTACGTACCTTGGATGCCTCACTAGCTAACAGTAGCATCACAATTTTCAAACAACTCAATACTCCTAGGTTTAATCTTTTCCCAATCAATCAATAACTTCAACCACCCAAACGATGAGCAATCACTCTATAGATATGTTCATCAATAATATAAAAGTTCATCTAACGACCTATTTCGAAATTCTTCCCTTACACCTAAAATTAATTAAATTCCTTAACAAATGTTTGGAGAAAATTCTTTATTTTCCAACTTACAAGGTTCAATATTACATCTATCCCGCTAATAGCAATACCCAAAAACTCCACTTTCATCATCACTCATCTTTTTCCCTTTTCAAGAACCCTAATTTTTCAACACCCATTTTAATAACTAATGGAAAAAAACTCAAATCGAATATCTCCAATACATTTTTATAATCATACTCCAGAGTAAGATAAAGAATTTACCTCTTGAAGCTAAAATTTTAGCTATAAACTTTGAAATCAATTCTTGCAAAATTTCTTGAAATTGCCTCAACTTTGACTTGTGAGAAACTTGCTTCTTAAGCTAAACTTCTATCTCTCCATGAAAACAAACTCTTCAGTTCACTCCCCCAATGATTTTTATTTTATTTTCCTATAGAAAGTTGAAAGAAAGGAGAGAATTTAAAGATGAGGAAAAAGTGCTACTGATGTATGATTTTTTCACAAAGTGACATACCCATCTTAATGTTTTTCTCCCTTATCCATTTAAAAGGATCACAAATGACCTCACCAATTGGCCCCACACGTTAAATATAATTTTAAGCTATAAAATACATTTAAAAGACTTGATAAACTACACAATTCTTAACAACAAACAACATAGTTCACAATTAATATATATATATATATATATATATATATATATGTATGTATATATTTTTCAAGGTGCTACATCCCCAAATAGACTTTAAATATTATGAAATTCTTGGGGTTTTACATTATCCCCCTCTTGGGAACTTTCATCCACAAATGTTGGGTAAACTACTGCTCTTAAAGCACTTTGCTAGTCCTTGGCTTATAAATTTATTCCTCGATTCCTTAGGGTCTCGAAATTTCACCAACTTTGGAATTTTCAAAAAGAATTGACAGAGTTTCCTTCATAAATAGACGTATCCTAAAAATTCTCAAGCACCTGCCAGCTGACCAGAAACATGTATACAAGCCTCACAGGGCGTCACGCTAAATATTATACATCAATAAATAACAAATGGGCTCCTCTTGGCCCTACAATTAAAATGGATACTAATACGAACAAAGTATCTTACCTTATATCCCTGTATTGCGACAACTCACCTGAGTGTTACATCTGAGAGTTCAAAGATCGAAGGTACAAATCATATCCTCTGCACATTTTCGTACTATAGACTCATGGAATGCCTAGTGCATTATAGTAATGCTATCTCTGGAGTTTAACCAACCTCCTGCCATTTCAATAAATTAAGTATTACCCATGTTTATTTAGTCTCAACTTGTCGCTCCTGCTGAATAATATGACGCATTTCATAGGCGATGCCTTAAAAGCATCACTTAACAACATGAAATTCTAAATTTGTAAGCATACTTCACACATCTGTTATATCTAAGAGGTCTTCAATTGCTTTTGCATCCCCATAGAACTTCAACTGTCTGAAGGGACAAAAAAAATAGAAAAAAAAATTAGATTCTAGTCCTTCCAAAACTGACAGGTCCTTCGGCCATCTTCTAGACAACCAAATAGGTCACCCTTTCTGTCTTTTTCCTAGAGATAAACTTAATCTTACCTCTATGCTTAAGTAGGTATACATGGAAGCAGACAACATCAAAAGCAAAATTAAGCCATTTAGAAAATATGATATGCAGAAAAATAAACACAAAGAGCATGTAATTATGCAAACATGTGAGCCACATAAAAGATCTTTTAACTTATGAACATGTAATTTATGAACTAGAAAAGAATATATATATATATATATATATATATTTAATCTATGCGCGGGGAAGCTTTAAAAACCTATGAAAAAATAAACTTATAAACTATAAAATAACATGTGAATAAAACTAAAATAGTTAGCATGTAAATAGATGAGTTATGAACAAAATCTATCATATAATTATATATGCAAGTAGGCTATAAAACTATATAATACATAGGCTCTTAAAGTGAAGAGACGAATAGCATATAAGTAAACCAAATGCATAGAGATCCCATAACTTTGCAGGTCTTGTACATACTAATAATACATCATAGATAGCATGCCTTTGGAAAATCATAAGAAGAGCTTGTAAATAAAATATGCATAGTTGTTTTGGCAGAAGTTAGGACAAGCTTATGAATATACTTCAAACAAGATTTGAATTCACCAAAAACATAAATTAATTACTATAAGCAGGAAAAACATTTTTGGATGTATTCCACAAGGAAAGGCTATGTTTCATTGATTGAAAACAAACTCACTAAGGAAAAAAAAAACTTTATCCTTTTTAGAGAAATTGCTTAAAAGTCATGATCGTAGTACTCCTATACGTTTTATTCAAATAATGACTTTTTAATTGCGAGATACAACCAGGTGGATTGCAAAAGTACCTAATACACGGTCTCTCTATAACTGTAAAAGTACATAGCACGTTGATGAGTAAATTTGGCTACACACATAAACATGTAATTTGCATTAATCTAATGCTAACACTCAACACCTTGGTGACTACTATATGGAGATGAAAGAGGCTACGATTTTTTTTTTAACCATTTTCTGAAAAAGAGAGTAAAACAATGAAACCAACAGAAGCAAATAAAGATTTTGATCAACACACTATTCATTTTACAACAACGTCAACCTTAATGGCATATATCAAACATATGTATATCTTTGTTAGATTTTAACTTCCAAACTATTGATGTTTTAATAAGTTGTAAATTGAACAAATGTGTTTTTTTTTGTTTGTTGATGAATCATTATTGGAGTCTCTATTTGTAGGCCATAGACAATAGAAGAATCAATAACTACGACTTACCAATTATATTATAACGATTTTCAAAGTGAAAGACAAGATCATAATTTTTTTTTTAGTTTTCACTCGTTAAATTTCACTCTCTAATACTCATTGTGGACATCAACCGAGCATATTGTCTACAAATCAACTAAATAAAAGTACACTCAAGCAGACAAACCTTATAAGTAAGTAAATGTATATTGTGTGAACAAATAGACTTTTGAAATCTCTAAATAGGTGATTGTGAAACGTATAATACTTCAACAACTACACTATGAATAAGGTGATGTATAAGCATATAACTCATAAATCCTATAATCCATAGATCATTATTTTCGATGCATATAATATATAGATCAATGGACTATGACATGACATTTATCTATAATCAAATAGACAAACAAACTATGATAATACTTAATTCTTAAATCTTAAAATTGTGTAAACCTAAACAAATATCCTTAAAACCTATAAATTATTAAACAATTGTTAGAGCAATTTTATTTTAATACTCTAATCATATGAACTTTCAAAATGTATATTATTTAAAAAAATAAGCTACAAAGCATATAACATAGAAATGAGTGACCTAATATGTCTATATCATGTAAATAAATAACCTATGATATATGAAAGAAAATATTTTTTGATGTGTATGTACGTAACATATTATCAAATATTTCGTGAAACAAATAACATATAGACGGTTGTAAAATACCTAGTCATGCAGATTGACATATAACATATAAGCACCTTCTTTATCAAACATGTAACATATAACCAAGAACATATAACCTATAAGCAGATTATCTAGTATACAAATAACATATAGGCAATTAGTCCCTAAAGGACATATAACCGTATAAACTAATAAACTTATGAAAACAATATTATGTTAACAATTAGGCTGCAAGACATGTAACATGTATAATTCTACAAGCAAGTAAGCTATAAGATTTACATTTATGAATTCATGACAACTTACCACAGTAGGTATCCAGAAACAACATCTAGACCAATATCAATTCTCGTAATACGACCTCACTAGTCATTGAAACTGTATAATCATTCTTCTATAACATCCTCAAACCCTCATAAAAGTCGTACTATTCCATATATATACTTACTCTCTGTTATTCAGATAATATTTGCATATACCTTAAATATAACCACTGCGTTCTTATATAAAGAATTATTAATATTATACCTTCTTCTACTCTGAACACTCTGATAAATCCTAACTTATGTCTAACTCCTCGATATTCTTTGGCCCTAACCTTTGGTCGCATACTAATACCCTTTTTAACTCTAATATAAACCATAATGACACATACCTATACCTATACCTATATTCCCATAAGTATATTGAAACAGTTATCCTCGAGTCTTCTACTATCCAAGGGTTACACAGGTCATTTGCCTAATCGAGTTACTCAAATACACATAATTTATACAAATCATATATGTTATCGCTTGGAAACAATTTCTAATAAAGTATTTAGGCCTTGTTGGCCAAAAAAGGATATCTCTGATTAATACTGACGATACACGCTTACTTAACAATACAGACCACTATTACACGTTCCACTTATAAGGAGCCTATTTGTCGCCCCTATTTTAAGGGTAAACATAATACTGAAGCTCTTGATCATATCAACAAAGAGATCTTTATACGCTTAAATCCCATAAGCATCAGAAGGATACTGCAGAAAGACTTACAGACTTAAAAGTCGACTGTATCTTTCTACAAAAGTTACATCAAGGGATGTCATCTCTTGATTATGTAGATGAACAACCCTTAATCGAGTAATTCTTTGACTAATCCCCACCTTGAAAATATCTTACATAAATATGATAGTAACACAAATACAGCTATTACTATAGAGGATAGATGAATCTATGCACACATTTCTTTTGTAAAAACCAAAAACTGGACTTGAAAGATCAGACTTATCATGTCGTCTTAAGCTCAAGTATAAGCGTCTATGTGACAAGTGATTATGAGTTGGAAACTGCCTAATGGCTAATACCAGAATTTGGCCTTTTAGTCTGATTTGATGTAACCTTAAATCTGTATGACAATTAAGTAGAATGTCGATTAGAAGCAACTTCTTATGACTTAACTTTAATGCACGACCTAGGTCATAATATAAGGTCAAAATTCCTAAATTTCCAAGTAGCCCTCCATTATAGATGTGGTACACAACACATTCATAAGTGAGGCTTTACTAAACACGACTTTATAGACTCCCTAGGATAATTGAACCTAGGCTCTGATACCAAGTTTTTCACGCCCCCAGATCGGAAGGGGTGGTCAAAGGTCTATATGAACACTTACTATAAAAATGACCTATATTAGGTGGATGAACCACTATTCAAAAGACAATTACAACAATGGTACACAAGTAGCACTGGCCAAATGACAGCACTAACACAATAGACAACTGGAAGTATAATTAAATATGATAACTTTACCTTATCTACAAAGCCTCTAATAGAATTTGTTACTATATGACAGCAGATGGTCGGGACAAGACCCGACATACCCAAGCTATAACTAAAAATAACTTAAAGAGTGCTAGACATTTATTATCTCCAGATGAGAGAAGAGCTCACCGACTGCTCTACTGAATCAAAATGGGCGCCGAATATAAAAGTTTGCTACCTGGTGTACCTGACCCTGTATATACAAAGATGCGGCACCCCCGAATGTAGGGACGTCAGTACATATACAACATGTACTAGTAGGTAGAGCAGACTGAATAACAATATGAGCAACAATGGACAACTGAATATCAGAAACTCATGTATCGAATAATAACTTATAAGTGTACAAGTGACTGATACACAATATGAACTATAACCTATGTATCTGCCTTATTAATTCATCATCTACTGTCTTATGAGTAACTCATCATTATGCAATGCCTAATAATTTGCATAAGTGATGTCCTATGCCTACTTTTAATTTAAATAATCATATGATGGCCTACAATATGGGATATGTGTCAAGTGTAAGACATATGTTGCTCAAATATCCATTGCTATGTTTATATACGTATAACTATAATCGCGGTCTTATATAGGGTACTCCCCCAAGGGATCACTATGAGGGTCTGCCCGTAGGCCATATGTGCCATATATTGGCTCGAGTCTGGGAAAATAGTACATGACATTCCAGCTGAGTCCAAATGCAAATGATGCCACAATGTTTGGGCTCACTATAAAGGTCTGGCCTCAATCCTGTGCACAGAATCACGTCGCGTATGTGTGCCAAGTAAAACCTAATACCCTCCCTCGATAATGGAAAACTTTTACCGTATAACACATTATAGGCCTATACAAGTAGATTACGATCAATATTATTTAGCCATTCAAGTAGTGCTTTCCATATACAACAAATTTCTTTGCTAGTAACGAGCTATTTAAATGCTAATTCTTTATATCCTCATATGACTATATCGCTATGGGATTCAATAAACTAGTGTGACTATAGTATGGCCATTTATTCTAATATATTACATGTGATAGATATATCATATGATTTCTAAGAAGTTCTAATGAACATGAATACAATCCTATGTAACTCTATAGATACTTGACTTCACAAGCGTAATATGAATACTATGACCCCAATAGATAGACGCATGAAGGGTGGAGACAATTAATTTCAAATTGAAAGGACATGTGGATAATGTGCCACATTAGACATATAGTCATGTGTTAGACGTATAAAAAGTGAAAGCCTTTTCCACACATATCAAATAAACTATATCAAATCTTTTATGAGAAAAAAATGACTATGGGTTGTGCCTTAATGGCGAAGGAGAGTTTTAGCTTTACGCACCTTGGATGTCTCACTAGCTAACGGTAGCATTACAAGTTTCAAACAACTCAACACTTTTAGGTGTAGTTTTTGCGCAGTAAATCAATAACTTTAATCACCCAAATGATGAGCAATCACTCCAGCATAACCAACTACATATATAATAGGTAGATATGTTCATCAATAATATAAAAGTTCATCTAAAGACCTATTTCAAAATTCTTCCCTTACACCTAAAATTAATTAAATTCCTTAACAAACGTTTGGAGAAAATTCTTTATTTTCCAACTTACAAGATTCAATATTACATCTATCCCGCTAATAGCAATACCCAAAAACTCCGCTTTCATCACTACTCATCTTTTTTCCTTTTCAAGAACCCTAATTTTTCAACACCCATTTTAAGAACTAGTGGAAAAAAACTCAAATCGAATATCTCAAATACATTTTTATAATCATACTCTAGAGTAAGATAATGAATTTACTTCTTGAAGCTCAAATTTTAGCAATAAACTTTGAAATCAATTCTTGAAATTGCCTCAACTTTGACTTGTGAGAAACTTGCTTCTTAAGCTAAACTTCATCTCTCCATGAAAACAAACTCTTCAGCTCACTCCCCCAATGATTTTTATTTTATTTTTCCTATAGAAAGTTGAAAGAAAGGAGAGAATTTAAAGATCAGGAAAAAGTGCTACTGTTTTATGTTTTTTTCCCAAGGTGACATACCCATCTTAATGTTTTTCTCCCTTATCCATTTAAAAGGATCAAAAATGACCTCACCAATTGTCCCCATACATTAAATATAATTTTAAGCTATAAAATACATTTAAAATAATTGATAAACTACACAATTCTCAACAACAAACAACATAGTGCACAATTAATATATATATATATATATATATATATATATATATATATATGTATATATTTGGTGCTACATCCCTAAATAGACTTTAAATATTATGAAATTCTTTGGGTTTTACAATGGGGTTGATAGTATAAATCGGGAATGGTCACCCTCTAAGTCGTCTACCCAAAGTAGTCACACAACTACATATTTGAGCGGGGATGCGAGTCTCTAATTTGGATGCTCTAAGTTATCTTCCCATTTTATTAACCAAGTTGTTAGGTATATCTCTATCCTAACAGAAAATCATCCATTAACAATTAGCCCCTAATCAATTAAAGATATGATCCACACTCCCTACATTCTTCGTTTCGTCCCTCCACTCTTATGGTCAATTCGTTTTGAGACTTAGATTTATTCTAAAGTTCATGACTCTTTAGAATAGTAAAGTAAGAATGCAAGCACAATTACATAACATGATAAACATATAAACCAAACTATAAAACCACAATCATGTTGTAGCCTCAACCATAGAAAATGGGTGTTTAGCCACTCATAATCTTATATAAAATCACAAAGTTGAAATTAAACATGTAAAAATAAAGAGTAGTAAAAAAGAAATTTAGAACCCTAATTAGAGCCTCCTTGAATGTGTTTTCCTCTCCAAAATCATGTGTATCTAACTGCAGATCAGTCTTGGGGTATTTATAGAGGTGGGACAATTTAATACCAAACCCATTGGGATTGGGTTCATAAAAAAAATTAAATCCAGTCGAAAACTAGCTCTGCGGAGCATAGGGCAACCCGCAGACCAAGGCCCTGCAGTGCACCACCCATAGCATGGACTGTATAGTGATTCCTCCTCTCAATCTATACGGCATGGAGTCCCAATCAAGACTCCTAGCTGTGTGGTGCACTATGTACTCCATGATGTACAGTTTCATCTGATTTTGTCCCTTATCACCTGTCAAGCTTGCTCGTGTTCCATCATCACTTGTAGCTTATGTGTAGCTTCCTTTATCACCTATAACAGATCCAAGACCCCTACAACATATCATCACATGCATTAGACCATACAGTGCACAAAGCTTATCAAAACTACACAAGAACAAGTCTAGCTTAGCCAGGTTGAACTATTTATCTCGTCTAATCTTTTCTTACCCATTGTGGATCTTATGTTGATTCATTTACACTATAAACCAACTAAGCATAAGGAAAAATTACACAAATATCATTAAGTATTCTCATAAATACACTAAGTCATCCTCCAAACTAAGCCAAACCCAGATAATGAAACTTAGGTGTATAAATATGCCTAAGATCAGACTCCCACCAGCCTTTTTATGGATCGATCCACTATTAAAATCCTCATAGTAGTGGCCTCAATAGTTACCAATTCTAACTTTTTGAAAATTTCCAATGGCATCAAGTTTATGCTCGCTCCTAGATCACACAAGGCTTTACCAAATTGATAAACACCAATGGTACAAGAAATGGTAAAAGCCCCTTGATCTTCTATCTTCACCACTGTGTTACTAGATATTATTGAACTACAATTGTGTGACACTTCATTCTTTTCATAATTCATAACTATCTTTTTGGTTACCAAATCCTTCATAAACTTGGCATAACTGGATTTTCGAGCAAGGCCTCCTTCTTCTTAAATCTTTTTGGGAATAGAGGAGGTATATTTATTGTCAGATTTGAAGCAAACAGGCTTTATTATAGTTTTTAAACATTTTCACTGACCACTTGATGTGTCTCTTCATTCCCAACCACATTTCAACTTCTCCCAGTTTTTCAACATTAGACTCTTTGGGAATAAGAACTTCTTCATTCGGCGTGTCAACCCTTTTTTTCTTTAAACGTGCTTTATTTTCAACTTCCTTTTTATTAGGGTCATAATCGCGATCCACCATCTCACCACCAAGTGTATTTCCATTCCTAGTGACAATGGCCATGCAATGAGCATCATTCTTGGGATTTATCACGGTGTCACTAGGGAGCCCTCCTTTTTGTCTAGGGTTGAGGTGAGTCAAGATTTGGCTCAATTGGTTATCAAGTGTTTAATTTAAGCCACATAGTAAGTGACCATTTGGTTTAATTTATAGAAATCACTCTTCATTTCTTTGAGCATCTTGACACTCCCCTCAACTCCCATGATAATTCTAGCAAGCATATCTTCCTTTTTGTAGTCTTTCGAATCCACGGAGATGGCCTTTTTTACCTTTTGTCTATCATGAGGTGGAACATATATATTATGATCACACTCCTTATCCCTCCAATCATGATCTATCTCTCGTTCCTTGTCCCTCCAATCACAATCATGGTCACTATCTCTCTAATCTAGATCCTTGTCCATCTAATCTCTATCTCTATCCTTCCAACCTTGATTCCTACCTTGCCTTTGATAGGTAGGTTGAGAAGGCCCCATTTTATTCTATAATAAATGGATCTCTTCGTCAAGTGAATCGTCATCATCATCCTCATAAGTTCTATTTCCTCTTAAAGATACGGCATTAACTATTTTGGTGGTTGACCCCATGAAGTGATTTGTTAAGAGATCCATTTGTGTCATAATCTTGGCCATGTTTTCATCTCTCTTCATCATTTTTACTTTGTTCTTGTATCACATAATACACGAAAGAAGCCCTCACAGCCACCTCGGCATCTCATGTGTTCCAAGCTCAATTTTGCTTCTTGATTTTTTTCTAGCAAGCACATAGCAACTCTAAATGTTTTGTTTATCAACAACCCAGCAGCCAAATTGTCCGCTACGGGCTTTTCCAAAGAATCCAAAGACCGATAGAATATTTGGAGCAACATCTTATCCGATAATTCATGGTTAGGGTAATAAAGTAACTTCTTCTTAAATCTTAGTCATACCTTATGTAAGGGTTCACCACTCACTTGGCAAAAGTTTGTAATTTCATCTTGAAGTTGAAGCATATGAGATATAGGAAATAATTTATCAAGGAATATCTCCGTCAACTCAAACCATGAAGTAATGGATCCCTCAGGAAACTCCCTTAACCAAGTCACTGCCTCTCCTACCAAACAAAATAGGAACAATCACAATTAGGTGGATTCTTAGGAGATGTTTGCGATGTCAAAAAGGGTGAAAACATCAATAAAATTCTTCAAGTGCATGTTTACGTCCTCATGTAGTTGACCGCCGAACATCCCTTTTATTTGAAGCAAGTGAAGCATGAATCTAGTGATATAAAAAGCCTCATTACCCACCATGGGTGGTTGGCGAATAGCACATACCTATAACACCCCGTACCTTCCTAACCCTACTTAACGATGTTGAGCAATCCTTACTTAGGTGTCGAGAGCCATACATACGTCTTTTGTAATACTATTGATGAGATAATTGAATTTGGCCCTCGTATATGTGATTAAACCTTCATATGAGGTGTTTTATGATTTTTGTGGAACATTTGTGGGGTTCAAAACGAGGCTAAGAGGACCCCTAAACAAAGTATATTAAGGTTAAGGAGTAAGTAAAAGAATAGGACTTGAAGTATCTAACCAAACCCGCGAACAGAAGTCGAAAAATGGAATTTTCGAAAAATATAAGTATGGGGTGCGTTTGGGACTGTACCACGCCACTCTAGGCTAAAATTTTTAGCCCAGAGGCAGTAATTTGGCGCGCCCAGGTGCGTGCCACGCTGGTTTTTCCACTTTTTTGAAAGTTGGAAATTTCTAAGTCCCAAGGGTATCCGGGGTCGTACCGAGCCGATTTTTGCCCCGTTTCTTCTACAACCACAGGAATATACATGAAATGAGTTAAATATGATATTGGTATGATAAAAATTACTCGAGAATGAATTTGGAGCCAAAATGACGATTTTACCCTTGTAGCCAAAATAAGCCATACGTGGCTAGAATTATTTGTTTTCGAAATCGAGGCTACGAGTATGAATTTCATGAGTGGGAATATTGTTGTAATGCGTATGGAATGAATTGAACATGAGAAATTATTGATTTTATTGGATTAAGTGAATTGGGCCAAAAAGGGCCCAAAATGAGAAAGAAAACATGGGTCAAGAATGGGTCAAATGACCCATTCTTCCATTGACTAATGCAACACATTGCATTAAATTCCAAGAGTGGATAAGGATGAAAAGTAAGGGCCTATATAAAGGGTAAAAATGCTGATTTTATTGAAGAGAAACACACATGCTTTTTCTATCTTTTTCTAGAGAAATCTCAAGAACACTTCTTTGACTCCCAAAAACCCTAAGGCATTTTTGGACAAGATCACCATCTTCCAAGCTTGGGTAAGTTATTATTCTTGTACTTTAACATCTTATATGCATGGTATATTATGTATATCAAGTTGGTCATGCTTGGAAATGATGGATATGGTATTTGGTGTTTTTGTATAAGATTTGTGATCCATGAGATTCAAGCTTGAATTAGGACTTGTGCCTTTGATGAAAAAGCATGGTATGGATAAAATATGAACATGTATGGTGTTATTTTGTTATTAAACTTGTTATTTTCCTATAAGTATATATTGTGGGATTTTGGCCGATATGTGCTATGAGGTGTATTATGGTAAGTTAATGGATTATTTGTAATGTGGTGTGGATAAGAAAGGGTAAAGGAGAAGTGTTGTGGTGAAATGTATTGATTATCATGTATTGGTCAATGTTGTGAATATTGTGGGATTGTTGGTAAGATAATTTCATAAATGGTATTGTCAAGGGGAAATGGCATGTTTAAAGGCAAACATGTAACTCATTGATATTATATGCATTTGTAAAGTAATTGATGGTATAATTATGATGTGGTAATGATGAAGAGTGGAAAGTATGAACGTGGTGTGACATACTAGTGGGTTATGATACTTTGGTCAATGTTGGGCATGTTGTGGTATTATTGATATGACCATGCCGTAAATGGTATCGTAGATAAAGAAATAACATGTTAAAGCCAAACGTGTGACTTATTGTTATTGTATGCATTTGTAAGGTAGTTGGTGGTTAATGTTGGTTCCATTATGTACTTGTGATGTAGAGTGAAACGTAAAGAAGGATACGCTTGGTACTTGGTTATGTACTTGGTTAATGTTTTATCCCAGAGCGGCATGGCACGGTCCCAAACGCGCCCCATACTTAGATTTTTCGAAAATTCCATTTTTCGACTTCTCTTCGCGGGTTTGGTTAGATACTTCAAGTCCTATTCTTTTACTTACTCCTTAACCTTAATATACTTTTTTTAGAGGTCCTCTTAGACTCATTTTGAACCCCACAAATGTTCCACAAAAATCATAAAACACCTCCTATGAAGGTTTAATCACATATACGAGGGCCAAATTTAATTATCTCATCAATAGCATTACAAAAGACGTATGTATGGCTCTCGACACCTAAGTAAGCATTGATCAACATCGTCAAGTAGGGTTAGGAAGGTACGGGGCGTTACATTCTTCCCCCCTTAGAAACATTCGTCCTCGAATGTTAGTAACATCGTCTTATATACATCTCATACATCTCTATACTCATATATATATACATATACACATTTTACTTCCCGATACTTTCTTGTTATTGCTCCAATTCCACACTTTGAATTTCTCTTCCGTTTGAAACCATTACAGGTACTCCGACTTTATCATTTCTTTGGCTCTCTACGTGCTTCTTTCTATTTGTCACTTCCTATAACGTACCTTATATTTTCACTTACCCCTCTAGCATAGCAATATATATCTCGTAATAAGTAAGATTCTCCATAATTTGTACATTTTCAATAAAACAATGGATCTCGACATATGACTTGTATTAGCTTGTAGCTACTATTATACCACCTTAATCTTCTCTCTAGACTAGTGAACAAACTCCAAGCCCCAAGCAAGGTAGTTCCATTTGCTTTCAACTTTCGTCCATATATACCTTTGTAAGGTACCATTTTTGGATACATGAATAATAGATACTATTGTAAGCACATCCACTAAGGGGTAGATGATCATACAATGTGTAAGCTAGTCACATATTTCAAGTGTCTGGATGATACGTTCTGCTTGTCCACCTGTTTATGGATGAAAAACTGTACCTAAATTCACTTATATACCTTTCTATATGTATATATATATATTTTTTGACTGTTACCTCATCCAGTTGTCGATCATTAATACGCATTCTCAATGTGCCATTTCTCTTGTGCGCAAATAACACTGGTGCACCCTACAGGGACATACTAAGTCTTACCAACTGACATGTATATACCTTTGACATAGATTTCCTTACGTCAGGTTAAGAAACAAATTTATATTTCCGTTCAAGGACGGTCTTTTGTGGAAGAACAATAGCAATATACTTTCGTAGCTTGACAATCTTCATGACATACAAGAAGTCAACCACTTCATACCCATTACAACACTAAAACTCTTTCATTTCCATCTCCATCAGATCAACCATCATAACATGATCAAAAACATCTACTATACCATTACGATATACTCTTTTATCTTAGATTCATCAACTAGTGTATAGACTCCAATTAGCATAACTAGTAATTCTGGTTTCTTTCAAATTTGTTCCACAATCAATGGTGTAACATATCATAAGGGAGCATACGGGTCATTCAATGCATATACATCATGGTAATATACCTAAATACCTGTATCATCGTCAGGAGATGTTCCCTCATTCTGCCAGTCCACTAAAGCATAAGTGCGATTCTGGACCGCACTAGTACTGGCTGCTCCTCTGGTGCCTCTGCCATGACCAACAGACTGCACACTTTGGTCTAAAGAAGGAACCGATGCGGCTGATGCCCCAGTAGACCCCGCAGGTCATACCATACTACCCAAGCCTCATCGTGGACAGTCTCTCATTAGGTGACCCGGCATACCACACTAATAACAAGCATCCGTCCCCCTCCGACATTCACCTTCATTAAATCGTCTGTAAAATTGGCACAGTGGGCGAGAAGACCCTGCTGTCTGTAAATCTGGCATCCTACCACTCTGCCTAATATGACTGCCCCTGAATCCTCGAGAGTGAGATGGAGCGCCTGCTGTGGAATAAGAGAATGAGGGTCTAGGCAGTAACATGTGAGATCCAGATCCTCCTGGGGACACTATAGACTGCCCCATGGGTCTTGCCTTTTTTACTGGCCCTTCCTCAGATTTTTGTATTCTCTTTCTTTGCCTTTGGTCTTCCATTTTCTGCGCAAAGTCCTGAATTCTCGCTATGTCCATATCTCGATTTAAGGCAGCGATAGTACAGTCTCGTACCAAATAAGGCTCCAATCTATCCACATATCTATGCACTTTATCTTCCATCGTGGCCACCACATTTGGAGCATATCGTGCCAAGGAATTAAACTGCAAACTATATTCTCTAACACTCATATTTCCTTGGCGTAAATTTAAAAACTGATCCGCACGAGCCTCATGGATCTCAGAGGGAAGATAGTGATCCAGAAATGCCGCTTTAAATTCTTCCCACGTAGGTGGGTTTGCACCAATACCTCGAGCTTTCTTCCAGTCCTCATACCACAATATGGCCTCACCCTTCAATCTATAAGCTGCTAATTCAACTATTTCTACACCTGTTACGTGCATTACCTACAAAGCTCTCTGGATTTGATCCACAAAGTCCTGTGGATCTGCTTTCAAGTCTGACCCAGTGAATATAGGAGGGTCCAGTTTTAGAAAATCCTGTGTTCTGCGACTTGCCACCCTAGCCGCGTCATCATCCTGTGTCATTGGACCAGTTCATCCTTGGCTTTGTGCTGCCACTAACTGTGTCAACATATGAACTGCATTTCGAAAATCTTGATCTGTGGCATTCATTGGCGGTTCTGCTGGTACTTCTCTACTGATTGGCTCTTTCAGAGCTGGGAAGGTAGACGAAGACCGCGATGAAATTTCAGCATTTGCTTCACCTGACTAGCTTGGTCAGGTGGTACTCTGCTCATTCCTTCTCCAGCAAGCATATCAACATGCTTACCTTTACCTCTTCCTCTTCTAGTGTTCGGCATTGTTACTATATCAAAGAGAAACATTTACCATGGTCAAACACAATTCAACTTATAACACTGGCTCTATTGCACGATCTAGAAGTGAAGAAAAGAAACAACATCCTAAATGTCCCGTAGCCTCCTACTTATAAATGTGGTGCACAACACATCGATAAGTAAGACTCTACTTAGACACGGCTTTGTAGACATCCTTAGAACAACCTGCTCTGATACCACTTTTGTCACGCCCCAAATCCCAACGAGGCATGATTGGCACCTGAAGCCGATATGGCCCGAGAGAACCAACCTTTGCTCATGACCATTTGCATACATAACCTCAAATGAATCTTATTACACCTTGTGCAACTATGCGGAAGTCATAGACATGAAAACATAAGTCACAGCTATGTATGTAAAACTTGGCCGTTGGAGCCATCAAGTCAAAATGACATGTACCTTCACATTTATACACCCATATCCGTCTACAAAAGCCTCTAACAAAATGCATTGACCAAATAAACTATAAGTCGAGACAAGTCCCTGCTTTATACAACATGTACAAAATCAAAACACATGTACAACAGTGACTCGAAGACGCCTCGAGCTAACTGGAGCTCACCAAAGATCTGCAACACTGACAATCTACTGTGAAGGCCTACTAGGACCTGCGCCTGCAGCAAGTAAGGTAAATCCCCCGAGGGGGTTAGTACGAAGAATGTACTGAGTATGTAAGGCTCAATTGAAACTGTAAGTTATGAAAATATGTCAAGAACTCAAGTTCAAATGCATAACCAATATAGATAAGTCACAATGTAGATGCATCACTATTCAGTACTTTTGGAATTACTGTACATTACGTTCTTTCTTTCTCTTGCCTTTATTTTACTTTACTTTTACATCACTTATACACTTTCTGGGCCCACATCATGCAGGTGTTATTTTCACCCCATGGATAACATATCATCATCATGCAAGTATTCATTCATTCTCTTATATTATGGGATTTTGGCCGATATGTGCTATGAGGTGTATTATGGTAAGTTAATGGATTATTTGTGATGTGGTGTGGATAAGAAAGGGTAAAGGAGAAGTGTTGTGGTGAAATGTATTGATTATCATGTATTGGTCAATGTTGTGAATATTGTGGGATTGTTGGTAAGATAATTTCATAAATGGTATTGTCAAGGGGAAATGGCATGTTTAAAGGCAAACATGTAACTCATTGATATTATATGCATTTGTAAAGTAATTGATGGTATAATTATGATGTGGTAATGATGAAGAGTGGAAAGTATGAACGTGGTGTGACATACTAGTGGGTTATGATACTTTGGTCAATGTTGGGCATGTTGTGGTATTATTGATATGACCATGTCGTAAATGGTATCGTAGATAAAGAAATAACATGTTAAAGCCAAACGTGTGACTTATTGTTATTGTATGCATTTGTAAGGTAGTTGGTGGTTAATGTTGGTTCCATTATGTACTTGTGATGTAGAGTGAAACATAAAGAAGGAGCGAAATTATTGCGCTCACATATTTGATTGTGTACTTACATTGAGAAGATAAGGTATGTAAGGTTACTCTTTCCGTATCCTTCTACAAGATATTTCTCTTATTGACATTGGACTTGTTTCAATTCCAAGGGGCTTGAAGTATATCAATTCAGGGATTCTTAGATGAATTATGATTCACTCATATCTATTCATTGATTGAAGTTCTAAAGATGTCATGACGTTGTAATTCTTAAAAGAACTATCCCAATAAGAGTAATGAGGTAAAGAGAGCTTGTTTAGTTTGAATAGCATTATTACGATGATGTCTTGTTCCAACGTCCTATAGTATGGTGCCAATTGTTCATAAGTAAGAGGACCAATCTCATACGAGTACTAAGAGAGGTGATGTGCAAATTAGTATAATTATTCCTCATAAGTGAAATTGTAAATCTCATGAGGTAAAGGAGTAAAGTGAGATGTGCATATAAGTGCGTGCTTAGTTAAGGTGTTAACCTCATGAAGGATAATAGTAAGGTAAATTGTATTGGTGTGTTTCAATTAGTGTCATGATCCAAAGTTCCAATAGAAGTTATACATATGTCTCTCGTTCGTTGATTATTGTCCAAATGGTTCCACTAGTGTTATGTTTCCATGAAGGTTATGTTTCCAAGAATGTCATATTGCCAAGTTATTCATATGTCTCTCACTCATTGATTATTTATCCAAAGCTTCAAGTAAAGTTATGATTATCAAAAGTATCAATCTCTCACAAGTAAGGTACCAATCTCAAAATTAAAGAAACAGAGTAAGAATAAAGTAATGCATATTGATTGTGTTCATGGGTGTTATCCATGGGGTACAAATACCCGCATGATGATGATATTTTATCCATGGGGCACAAACGCCCGCGTGATGATGGCCATTTATCCATGGGGTGCAAGAACACCTGCATGACGATATGATCTTATCCATGGGGTGAATGAATACCTGCATGACGATGATATGTTATCCATGGGGTTAAAAGAACACCTGTATGATGTGGGCCCAGAAAGTGTATAAGTGATGTAAAAGTAAAGTAAATAAAGGCAAGAGAAAGAAAGAACGTAATGTACAGGAATTCCAAAAGTACTGAATAGTGATGCATCTACATTGTGACTTATCTATATTGGTTATGCATTTGAACTTGAGTTCTTGACATATTTTCATATCTTACAGTTTCATTTGAGCCTTACATACTCAGTACATTCTTCGTACTGACCCCCTCGGGGGATTTACCTTACTTGCTGTAGGCGCAAGTCCTAGTAGGCCTTCACAGTAGATTGTCAGTGTTGCAGATCTTTGGTGAGCTCCAGTTAGTTCAGGGAGTCTCCGAGTCACTATTGTGCATGTGTTTTGATTTTGTACATGTTGTATAAAGCGGGGACTTGTCCCGACTTTTAGTTCATTTGGTCAATGCATTTTGTTAGAGGCTTTTGTAGACGGATATGGGTGTATAAATGTGAAGGTACATGTCGTTTTGACTTGATGGCTCCAACGGCCAAGCTTTACATACATAGCTATGACTTATGTTTTCATGTCTATGACTTCCGCATAGTTGCACAAGGTGTAATAAGATTCATTTGAGGTTATGTATGCGAATGGTCATGAGCAAAGGTTGGTTCTCTCGGGCCATATCGGCTTCGGGTGCCAATCACGCCTCGTTGGGATTTGGGGCATGACAATACCCTTCCGACATCTCCCAATTGGTCCTCATCCTTGAATTTCCCATCATACGTCACGATATCACTACCATTTTAACTTATATTACCGTGTTGGCTCATATTCTCACCTACTAAAACAAAAAAACAAACAAAGTAAATTCAAACTATGGATAACACAAGTGATTCACAACACAACAAAAATTAATGCTAACTTTCATTCCCTGACAATGGTGACATTTTTGATAATGCTTAATCATACCCAAGAACTGATGTACGTGGTTTTTATGCAATATATTTACCCAATACAATGAGTTGGGGCCGATCCCACTGGTAATGAACACAAAAGGTTCACCTTAGAGTGTGGTAACTCACTACATGCTTGCTCATAATATTTAAAATGCAATAAAAGTAAAATGGGGGTTTGTTTTGTATGCTTTTAGATTCAATTTATCAATCACGAGCTTGATTTGTAAGAATGAGTACTAGAAAGTTGTAATTAATTGACAAGGTAACTTGGGGTTATGCTATCATGAGTGTGAATGTATACATGGGTAAGTGAACATTTGCTTTAATTCAACTAATAGTCATGGGTAGGCTAGATTTTGAATCTTAATGTTAATCTTTCAATAAAAAAAATAAATTTCACATATGGGTTCTTTCAAACACCTCACATGTGTTTCTTCATAACCAATTAAATACCTCAATTTGATAGCCTTATGTATAAGATCTACCTTTAAATGATAATAATCAATTCATTATAAACATTACTCATCACCCTTATCCACTCTGCCAAGGATGACAAAGGATCTAAGCTCAATTAGAATTTTCAACCTTTATTTTAGGTTGATAACATGGAGTAATGGACAAACCCATAACAATTAATCAATGAGAAAAGAAAATATACACTACCCATGCAATAATTACTACTCAATCATAACACAATCCCAAGTTGGGGAAATTATCCAAGCATAGTAAGAGAAACAGAATTATACTCATATGCTTATTGAAATCTTCCATTGGATACACATATTCACAAGTAAAAATCCAAATCCAATGCAAAAGAACAATAAATAGACTGATCCCAACCTTAGGGTTTCATTAGAAGTTTCTAGATCTCAATTTTAGCAAAAAATAGGGTTGAAAGATACTAAAAAGCCTTTTATAGCCGAAGCAAAAATAGGGCCAAGAAATTATGAAATTGGCATTGTGCTTGCATCATGAATGAGAGACAGCATCACCAAACTCATTAATGATGTGCCAAAGTGAGTCTTTATCACCAAACTAGATTTGATCATGAGCTTCAGTATTTGGAAATTGTTAACTTTGGCGATGGACTTCTACAATCACCGAACTCTACGATGATACACCAAACTCTTCCTCCTTATCACGGAACTTCTTCCAATGGATCTTGAAAAAACTGTTACTTTCAGCTATGAACCTTGACTTAGGCAATCTACCGTAATGTTTAGTGATTTGCCAAACTTCTTTGGTGATGCCAATCTTTGCTTTTTAGCTCTAATTCTCCATCTTTTTGGTTCCTTATGCTCTAGTAACTACTTTTTTGGCTTCAACCCTGAAAAATAATCAAAGTAACATTAAAACTAGCTCAAATTATCATTAAACACTTGATTTCTCACTGATTTAAAACCAAATGAGTCACAAATTCTTGACTCATCAGGGTCCTATAATTATGCTCCAAAAAGTTTGATTTGGATTTGAAGAACCATGTAACCCTACCTACTAAGACTTCTATTGAGGAGCCTCCAATCTTGGAGCTCAAGGCTCTCCTATCACATCTTTGCTATGTTTTCTTGGGAGCCAACAATACCTTGCTGGTTATTATTATAGTTGTTTTGATCGAATGGAAGATTGAGACTTTAGTATCTATGTTGAAGAAGTTCAAGGGAGCCATTCGGTGATCTATTACTGATATTATTGGTATTCCACCAAGAAACTGCACTCATAAAATCCAGCTCAAGCCTGATTATATTCCTACTATTGAGCATCAATGTAGGCTGAATTCAGCTATATAAGAGGTTGTTAAAAAAGAAATTATCAAGCAATTGGATGCAAGCGTAGTGTACCCTATTGTAGATAGTAAATAGGTAAGC
The DNA here is from genome assembly GCA_031232105.1 of Capsicum rhomboideum. Taxonomy (NCBI): domain Eukaryota; kingdom Viridiplantae; phylum Streptophyta; class Magnoliopsida; order Solanales; family Solanaceae; genus Capsicum; species Capsicum rhomboideum. The sequence goes on from CP124718.1 coordinate 50,849,447, forward strand.
ACAGTCCAATGTGTGCCAAAGAAGGATGGAATCACGGTGGTTCCTAATGTAACGAATAAGATTATTTTGATGAGATCAGCCACAGGTTAGCGAGTATGCATAGATTATAGGAAGTTGAATATGTAGACTAGAAAAGATCATTTTCTAATGTAATTTATGGATCAGATGTCATACCGTCTTACTGGTAGAGGATGGTATTGTTTTTTTAATGGTTACTCAGGATACAATCAAATTTTGATAGCTCCCAAAGACCAAGAGAAGACCACTTTCACTTGTCCATATGGGATGTTTTCTTTCAAATGAATGCCTATCGGATTATATGATGTGATGCTACCTTTCAATATTGTATGATGTCTATATTTTCAGACATTATGAAGGACACTATTGATGTATTCATGGATGATTTTTTTATGTAAGGAGACTCTTTTGAAGATTATTTATCCTATTTGTCTAGTGTTCTAAAGAGGTGTGAAGACTGTAATTTGGTGCTTCATTGGGTAAAGTGTCGCTTCATGGTAAAGGAAGAAATAGTACTCATCCAAAAGATTTCAAAAGGGGATCAAAGTTGATAAAGCAAAGATTGAGGTGATTGAAAAATTGCCATCACTGGTTTCTGTGAAAGTTATTCAAAGCTTTTCAAAACATTTGGGATTTTATCATAGATTCATCAAGGACTTCTTTAAAATTGCACACCCTTTGTGTAAATTATTTGAGAAACAGGTAATGTTCGTGTTTGATGATGTGTGTCTAAAAGCATTTGAATGTCTTAAGGAGAAATTAATTTCATCTCCCATTATTGTTTTGCCTGATTGGTCTATGCCGTTTGAAGTTATATGTGATGCTAGTGGAGTGGACTAGGAGTAGTCCTAGGCCAAAGGCATGAAAAGATTCTTCATCCTATTGATTATGCTAGCAAGGAACCTAATGCAGCTTATAAAAACTATACTGTGATGGAACAAGAGTTGCTTGTTGTGGTTTTGCATTTGAGAAGTTTAGATCCTATTTTCTTGGAATTAAGATAATTGTACACACTGACCACATAGCTCTTAAGTACCTCATGGAGAAGAAGGATACAAAGCCTAGATTGATTCAATGGGTACTTCTATTGTAAGAATCTGACTTTGAGGTTAAGAATCGAAAGGAGACTGAGAATCAAGTGGTTGATCACTTACATGACTTGAGGAAGAGGAAATGCTAAAATTGAAATATGAGATTGAAATTAATGATGTTTTTTTAGATGAAAAAATATTGGTTGCATCACAAGACTTGATTCCATGGTTCACATATTTCACTAATTATTTGGTGAGTAATGTGGTGCCTTCAGACTTGTCCTTCTTCCAGCAGCGAAAGAAGTTTATATATGATGTGAAAAAAAAATTCTAGGATGAGTAATACTTGTTCCATATTTGTACTGATAGGCTGATTCGTAGATGTATTCCTGAGGTCGATATGATAAGCATATTAGAGGCATGTCACTCATCTCTTATTGGGAGTCATTATAGTGGTATTTGGACAACCCACAAAATTCTACAATATGGGTACTATTAGCCAATCATTTATTAAGATGCTCATGATTATGCGAGGGCATGTGACTAATGCCAAAGGCAAGGGAGTATATCAAGAAAGAACAAACTTTTTCTCTTCTTTATTCTTATGATTGAGGTTTTTGATATTTGGGGTATTAACTTTATGGTTCTATTTGTGAGATCGAATAGGATGAAGTATATAGTTGTATATATTGACTATGTGTCTAAATAGGTGGAAGGCAACCCATGGGAGTATCTTGGTGAAGTCTAAGGAATCAAGATACCCAAGTCATGCTGCGATCTTAAACCAAATGCTACTTGGAAGGCAACCCAAGCTTTTTGTATTTTGTTTTCCATTTTATTTTGATTTTAGTGTAGGAGTAATGTTTGCTAAAGTGTACAGTGATGGCTTAGATAGGAGTCTGAATCTTGGTCCCAATCATTCTGAGCAAGAGCAGTGAACAACTTTCAGAAGTTTGTCTAACTGTTGAGTATCATGAACCATACCTTGGTGGCGCTGATCATGGACTTAACCTTCCTAAAAAACCACTGAAAACCAACATTCAGGAGTTCAAACCTACTAGCCAAGGTATGGATCATGGCATCCTATCACGACCCGTCCTAAGCTCTCGTAGGTTCCAAGGTAAGTTTTCTATGTTTGTACATAATGAGCACATAGCACAGGTCATGATTACATACAATGACCCGTAGGATGAGTGGTGGTTAGAGCATAAAATCAAAATTAATTGCTCCAGCTAGACCCAACTCGTCCACTTTCTTTTTTTCCCAACTTTGCCTTCCCCTTTCACTTTAACCCGATTACCTGACCTAAAAACAACCCCTACTTCAAAATTCTTCAACATAGTATTCCCTCCCAATCTCACCAAATCAAAGCCAGAAATTCCACTCAAATTTCGAGCAATTGCTCCCTCTATTAATGAACTCAATAATCGAATACCACCTTTAATCATCCTTCATAGTCAAAAGCTCTATAAAGTAAGTTAAATGTTCCTATTTTTGTTACTCCTTGCTGTTTTCTTGAAAATTAAATGAAGATTTTCTTTGTTAGAGTTATTTTAAGCAGTAGGATAAGGATTAACTTAAATAAAGAGCATCATAGTGAGTGTTCATACCTTAAATGAGGATAAAGTTTTGTAAAAACTCAATTTGGGAGGAAGTATAGCCTTGTACAATGTTGTAGTTGGGTTGAGTACATAAATAATTTTTAATGGGGGGGATATCTGAGTAACCCCAAAAAATATAAAGAAATTGGGGAAAATGAGGATATATATATACTAATAAAGGGAAGACAGACTTCACGAGCCAACCTACGACCTATGGTATCTCATAACAGCTCATACGTTGGACCATTAGGGCTGTCCAATGATCTTTCCTATAGGTTAGTCAGGACGGGCAATCCTATGATCTGTGGTATCTCACCCTGAGCCGGATAAGTAGTCATCTTGATCAGACCAGATTTATAGTTTTTGAAGTTGTAACCACGACCCAGGAATGAGTCGTACCTTCTTACCACGACTCATCTTGAGGGTCATCCATTGAGTTGTGCATACTACTTTGTTGTTTAAATTTTAAACCATTGGGACTAATCATTATTACGTAGGTACAATGGCACCAAATGGATGCAAGAAACAACAGAAAGAGGAAGCCAATAAGAGATAGCTACCAAGTAGAAGCTGAAGGACCAACCAACTAAGTTGGAGTCTGAATTCAAAGAGTCTAGTGTTCTAAGGAGTATTATGAAATGGGCCCTGATGAACAACATGAGGCTCGAACCATTAGGTCTAAGGCAAAGTCCAAAGTTGTTATGACCTTGGCTACTCCCATTGAGTCTCCCCAGTCTGAAGAGGGAGGAAAATCATCAAGTTAAAATAAGTGAGTTTAGGGATGAGGAATCAGATACTAAAAAGGAATCCATAGATGAAGAGTCAAAAGAGCTTTCTGGAAAGGCTAGTGAAGAAGCATTCACAAATACTAGTGAAGAGAATACTACTCCGTGAGAAATAGGTACAGTATGATGGGGTGTTCCATATTCCATAGCCTTCTATAATAATGACCTCACCATAACACAAAAGGGAAATCAAAAGCAAAGCATAAAAGAGGAACCCCGAATTCTGACTGGGGCACCAACTATGCAACCACTCTAGGAAACATGACTCCTTCAAGAAATGAGAAGGATGTGAGGAAGAAACCAAGGTTAGACATTGTGATGATTTGGGGGAAAGAAGTTGACATCTTAGAGCAAACCATTTCATGGTTTCTTTATGGTCCAGAATTTGTAGCTCTGGCAACTACTCCTAAGTATGATTATAGAATAGCGGAGTTGAAAAAGGTAAAACAGTTAAGTGTTGATGATAAATGAATGCATTTCAACTGGTTGGAAAATCACATAGCTGAAGCCAAAGAAAAAGCTGAATGGGTGGCTAGTGGCAAGTCAATTACAAAGGCCTCCTTGAATTTTATTACAAAATTATGGTGGACACTAGTTCGACATCAGTTAGCACCGACTAGTAATGAAAACACCTTGAGTGCTAACCGAATAGGGCTAGTAGCCTGTATTATGTCAAAGTGCAAATTAAATACCCCAAGGATTATAGGAGATAAGATTAGAGAGTGGGCCCTCTTCTATAGTACTAGCATACCGTACACAAGTCTCATATTTTAGTTATGTTAGGAGTCTCAGGTGCGCCTTTTGCCGGATTTGGACCGCATGATTACGAAAATAAGGACAATCGACATTGCATTTATCAAAGATTATATGAATCATGTGGCTAGAGTTCAAGGTCAAAGGGTGGGTTTAGGTTTAAAAATAGTGGAAAAGGTTGCTTATATTGATCAGAGTGTTAAGATTCCAAATACTGAAGATAAAAATATAGCATCCACTCCCAGTGCCACCACAACTACTTCTTCACATATATCATTTGTGTCATGCAGTTAACTTCAGCCTGTACCGCAGGTTATGTATTGGTGCCCCAGGAATTTTTACAAAAGATGGCCAAATGGTTGGCTATTACTGAAATAAAGATAGATAAGCTATAGGAAGGGGTTAAGCCATGGGTAAAATATGAAATCAAAGAAGCTGTATGGGGTATACAGACCAGATTTGATGGGTTTGAGGTATGTATAATTGACAAGCTGTTAGATATTCAGTCACCAGGTTTGACCGGATTATGGATGATCTTGCTTCACATAGGGTAGTAGTTACAGAGTTTTCTTCTAGACAGACTCCAATGGTTCCACCTCCTACCATTCTCGTGATTGAGGAGGTGTTTGACAATATAGTGGTACCTAATTTTCGGACCCAAACACTGGTATATACTGACAAAGAAAAGAGAAAGAGTGTCGAGAAGAGTAAAAAGATGAATTAAAAGAGGTGAAAAAGGAAAGCCAAGAATGATTTGAAACAGGCTATAGAGGATAGCAAGCAAACCTCTAAGTTTTAGATAATTGATACACTTCAGAGGGTGAGAGGAGTCGAGAGCTAGACTGCTATGGAGATTCCCATTGGCGGAGGTTATGACCCTTTGGGTGAACCACGATCAGTTCTGATAGATTATGTTGTTGCTATTTTTAAGAGTGCATATGTATCCCCCATGACTACATTATCATTGAGAGAGTTACCCACCGCTGGTGCCACGAGTTCTAAGACTGTGGCTACAGTTGAGACCCTAGCAGTTGTGTAGTATGAAGGGGTTGCATCTACGACCTCCACTGATCAGTCCACCCAGGGTGCCTAGCATACCACAGGCATGTCCCTAATTTACACTTTATATAACTATTTTCATACATTTAGGACATTACATATGCTTTTAGTTGGGGTAGGAGTGTACCAATACCCGAGGTTTTTTATTGCCGTGTTTCTTTTCACTCGGGTGGTCTATCTAGTAAAACCGGTATGTTTAGGATTATATTGTTAGTCTATGTTTGTGTTGGGTGTTCAACTAGAAGATAAATAGGAGAAATTAGGGTAATCGAACAAAATGGCACATAAAATTTGTTTATGGTTTTGAAAGGTTCAATGATAGCCCTCCTAAAATTTGAGTTGTCTATTTTGTTATGATAATCATGACTATCATGGAATTTGAATCAGAGATGTGATACCTTTGCTTAACTATGCATGAACTAGATAATCAGTAGTTGATAACGTATTCATGTGCTATGTGTGTGTGAGGTACTTACCTAGTTCTACTTTGTGCGTGCAATTTAGAACTTTCCCGGTTATCAAAGTCGTAGGATAATTTGTTAGGAAAGGATCATAAGACATTTTTTGAATAGTCCACTATCAGAGTAAATGAACTACCAAATGAAATAAGTATTCATTGATCCCAAATTTTGAGCCTTAAATAGACCTTTCTTTGATTAGTCCATTCACCTTCCCACTTTTATTATAATGAACATGTTGTGGCCTTGGTCCCTCCTTGGACATTGTATACCTCAACTCAGGCAAATTGTTTAAGTTGAGAGTGGCTACTATAGGGGTGCATAATAGAGGTTGGGTATGAATAAGAAGTTGGTCACTGAAAAAGATACGGGTGTGGTGTATGTGATAAAACCCAAAAAGAAAAAAAAAAGTGAGCTAGAAAAGAAACAAATAATGAAAAATAAAACCACACCACCCGAAGTTTAAAAAAAAATAAAGGGGGAAGAAATAAAAAAAGGTTAAAAGTGGAACCAAAATAGTGCAGTGCCAAGGAGGGTTAAGTCACTATATCCATATTTACCATACCCATATATTACAAGCGAAGTAAAGTCCTATAGTGATCTTAATACAACTCTCCAAAAATTGAGGTATAGAAAATAAGGGCTAGCCTATGGTATTGTACACACATGGTTTGAACCTATTTGTGAGAGTGAGTATCTTTGTACCAGTCCCTGTTTTGTTAAACATTGTGAGTATGGGACTTCTTTATGGTAAGGGTACATGGGTTACATTGATAGTTGCTAGTTGTCTGGGTAAGCATCGCTAGTATGTGTGCATGGTTGTTTGTTGATCATGTATTGCCATTATTTGATCCCTTTGTGTCATGATAAAAAGCTTTGCGCAAGCATAGTGGTTCTATTTTTGATCATATAAGAGGGGGTCAAAAGTTAGAAAGATCATGTATGCTAAGTTTTTTTGTGATTGGTGTAGGTCTCCTAGGTTTCTTTTGGTTAAGCATCATCGTGTTTTATTTTGTTTTAGTTACCTAAGGACATACAGATGTTTTAAGTTGAGGGTGTTGATATGACATGATTTTACGAAACTTTCAATGCTTAAAATATGGAAATATGGTAGTTTTGAGGCACGTTTATATGGATATATTGTGTTTTTGTGGAGTTTGCAGGAAAAATAGGTTCCAAGAGTTATATTTTAGAAAAGTATGAAAATAGAGCAGAAGTGGATCAGACGAGCCATGGTACGACCAGTTGGATCTTGGCACAGGTCGTACCAAGCCTCCGTGGTATTAGAAGTAGAGAAAGTTAAAGTTTAGATGTTCAGAACAATCACAACTCACGACCCATTGGTTCTTACCACGGGCTCGTCCTGAGAATTGTGAGTTGAGATCCTAAAATGATCAAAATACAAGTCTGTAACAATGAACACTTCCCACAAGCCATACTATGGAAGGAAGAGCCCTAGAGAAATCAGAGGACTTGCAAAGAGTAACATCCCAACCACAACTAGAAAGGATGACTCGTGCAATCTCAACACTAGTTATGCTATGCAGCTATAGGAACTGCAAAACTTGCAATCCAATTTTGTTTAGGATAGGTTTTGTTTTTGTCTATAAATACCTTTCCTAGGTTTTCTTTTATTTTTTAACGCATTATTACTAACTCTTAAGACATAGAAACATACAATATTGTCTTATTCTTGGATTTGGGAGATTACTCATATATTGATTCGTGGTTATTGAATTTTTTTTGATAATTCAGTGTCTGAATTTCTTCTACTCAATTCTCGTAAGTTCATAATTATGAATTCACTTATAATTTCTAATTGTGATTCTTCAAGCATGAGTAGCTAAATCTCGCAACAAGACTTGTGGGAACTATGATGAATTAACTAAGTATGCTAAGTACGTAGTGATGCTTGAATGATTTATGCATGTATTGTTCATACCTTCATTTTAATTACTTTTTAATAGTCGCAAATGTTAGAACTCACCTTAAGTCTTTACTTGCTTGACCAAAGAGGTAGAGAACGGGAAAAGAAATTAACAATGGAGAGTTAAGGATATCAACCCTTATCTAATAGCTTGACCTTGTCCGGGAATAGCTAATCTAGGATCAAAGGTAAAGGTTAATATGCAAAACTCATGAGACCTACCTGGTAATTGAGAATAGTCATCTTTATACGCAACCATCAATTTAGATAAACCTAACTTACCGATTTTGCATGCTAAACACCAGGATAGATCACTAGTATGATACACATACTGAGTTATGAAATCATGGGAAACACAGTCCTAGTTCATCAGTCTCATTGATAACAAACAACGTAAATTGATACTCATTCACTAAAGACTGCATACTATTACTTTTTCTTTTAGATTCCCCCATTGGAATAAATGGGTAATAGATGAAATAACCACATTGATTGGGGTCTTAACCATATTCCTTATGTGATCGACCCCAACCTTGGTTGGATTCTATATTTGATCAACGACCATTTTATATCTCATTGTGAGGTGTAATTTGGGCGACATCAGATGGTTTCTATATCCTTTGATCCTATTCTTAGTCTTTATTCGAGGATAAATGATACCGAGGGAGATATTATAACACCTTAGATTTCAAACCTATGAATACTCAGTGCTTAGGTCAAAAAACAAAATCCTGAGACTTGAAGTCCCAGGATAGCATGAGAGGGTTCATGATTCATGAACCCAGTCTACGGATCATGTACTAACTAATGGAACCTAAGCTTTCATGTCCAAATTCCCAAGGATACCATGACTCACTGTATGAGTTATGAAGTAGTTCATGAGTGGTAATGTTTACTCATGGAACTCTACTTAAGAATTTAAAAAATCATCTCAAAACCACCAATAATGGTAGGACTTGTAGATCAAGTCCAAGAATCATAATGTCAACACGTGGAAGTGATCCAGGATTTTGACAAAACTCCCATGGATTATGACTAGGACCATGAGTCATGATGTGGTCTATGAGTCATGATGTGACTCGTGGAGCCTTGTCATATAAATTTCAGCAGCATTTTTAAAAGGGTGATTTCGTCGTTCCCTCACCTTATTACCGAATCCCATGATGTTTTGACTATCAAAAGGTATAAATATCATATCCTTAAGTCTATTCTTTCCTTATTCTCTCAATAACAAGTCAATAATAAGTCTAAGGAAATTCAAGCAATCTAGGGTTCCTATTCTAGCAAGAAAATCAAGTCTTCTCTTGTCAAGTGTTTGTATTCATCAGGTACATAATACTTTAGTGATGGATTCCTTTCATCCTCACGTCCAAGTAATTTCAATATATTATGACATTTTGTTCAAAGTTACGATTTATGGCCATCATTAAAGTTGGTTTCTTTATATGTTGGTTTCTTTATATGTTTTACTTGATTTCTATTAAAATGGTTTTCTCATGATCTTATGATTACTATCTAAATTCTTATTTATGTATTGAAACTCATGCTTTAAGACTACTTTATGAACTATGAACTCTTTATTAAAAAGACATACTTTTTATACCAGATTTTCATCACAATATCTATTACATGATATGGAGCTTAGGCTGACAACAGTACAAATTTACAAACATGTTGAGCACAGACTCAAACCATGATTTAGTTATGTTAGATGATATGTTATAGAACACTAATATGTTTTGGGAGGATTATTTAGCCATAGATAATAAGAGTTCAGATAACCCAAGTCCCATAACTATGTTTCCACCATAGGTTTCACCCGAGAGGCATGATTTAAGGATTTTATGTATGTGGTTTTGTACCTTGGCTGCTCAGAACAACCTTTTCTAGTGTGGGTGTATGGAACTAAGCATCATTAGCTCACATGGTGTTTGTTGGTTATGACAAACTCCATGTATAACTTTGTGAAAATTACTATTTATATACTCATGAAAACTTTTATGCAGACTTAATCATCATGATTTTCATCTCAGGTTTTCAATTGATTTACATTAATCTCTACATGTCTTTATGATCAGTTATTCAGTTTATATTATATATATTTATATACTTGCATACCAATACATTCCATTGTATTGACTACGTTTTGCACTACTTTTTTATGTGATGTAGATTCAGGCACTCAATCTTAAGGTTTGTTGTTAGACGTTCGGTAGCACCTTCTATCCAGCTGATTGGCGAGCACTCTTATCATTCAGGAGGCTTAGAGATTCTTACAGTTTCCTTCATTAGTTCAGTTTATACTTTTGATTTAATAAAGTTTACGGGGCCTTGTCCCAGTTGACTTTTATGTTAGTAGAAGAGACTTCACAAGACAGATAATATTTAGTAGTTGACATTCTTTTATTCATTCTACTCATGTCTTAATAAATATTGTTTCTTTTCAGATTTAGTCCATAATCATTTTTTATGTTTCCACTTAAGTTTCATTATTTATAATACTCTATAGCTATGATAAGTTAAGGGTCCCTCCGGACCACTAGTGAGAAACTAGATATGGCTCACAACTAGGATAGAGTCAATTCATGAAAATTTTATTATTATACCCATTCATATGATATTATGCATGCTTGTGGGTGAACATGAGTAACTCTCTTATTATGAGGAGCACATGATTGATGAAATATAGGTGAAGTGTTTTGACTTCTTAATTGAGTAATCTATGAATATTTTCTACTATTGTAGAGTCAGCCGTTGGAGATAGGTGGCCTTGAAGTGGTTGTTCATAAGGTGTTAAATGTGTTGAATGCATGAAGCATGTAATAATAAGAACTTGTCATCCATTATAGTTGTTGTAGTTTTATCCTGAGTAATATTGTTTCAATTGGTGTAGTTGTAGTAGAGTTGTAGTTATTAGGTATAGTTTAGTCAAGGGTGACTAAGAGTTTAAGTGTGTGGTGTTGATGTGAGGTAAAAATTCATAAAATACGCTTATGTAGCTTGTGTTGATGTGTAGAATGAAGACCAAAGGATTTTGCTATTTGGAGCATATTGGAGTGATAATTGAGCTTTTAAGTTTTAGTAGAAGTCAAGGAAGGTGATACTAAGCATATCCAAGGATTGTAGATTCAGACTGTAGCTTAACCAAAGCAAAACAAGAAGAAAAGAAAAAAAAATACATTATAGAAATGCACTATGGCCTTGCCCTGGGCGCAGCCCTAATACAAAATCTAGGCCAAAATTAGACAGGAGCGGCTTGGGAGACTCAGATCCGACCTGATCCCCCTCAATACTTTTGATTTATAAATTTGATCATTGAATCTCTATCTATTCATGAATTCATTATCTTGTAATTGATTTATGAGTAGCTAAACTCATAGTATCTAGGTTGTGGCTAAAGATATGAGAGTTGATGTATGATTATTATATTTTTTAGTTTTGATTTCCACTTTTATTGAGCTATTTATCTTCTGTTGGTTTTAATTGTTTGGAAGCTTGGCAAACTCTCAAACACTATCTATGGTGCATACTTTGGACTAGGAATAGAGAAAGTACATATGCAATAAGGGAAGGTAGGGCTTGGTCATAAACTCTACTGGGAAGGGGGAATGATTCACTGATTTGAATAGGAATATACCCTTTAGCTTTGCTTGTTGATACGGAAGAGATCACATGCACTTCACTATCAACTGATGACCGTATGAATATATGCGTTAGAAATAGTCGAGTAGGCGTAGATTTTGTTTAGAAAGACGCTCAACATCACAACTATCAACTCACAATTAGTAACTCAAGAAATCAACTAAACCTGTGGTTTAAAGACTCAAATGGATTGTCGAAGTACCATAACCCCAGGTCATCCCTCTCATCTGAATTTCAACTTATAAATGTATGACTTGCTTTAAATTATGTTTTTTTATAATCAAAACACAAAATTACTCCTTATTATTTGTTTCATACTGAATAGAAACTATAAGAATTCAAACTAGTTAATCGATTCATTAAATTCCTATGGGATCGATATTTGGACTTACAAGTCCTATATTATTTGTCAGACGCGTATATTTCCTTGTGTGTTTGGACGCAATATCAAGTGAAATTGAAACCTTAATGCTGCACTGGTGCAGGAAACTATAATGTACACTATTATCCTCATGAATAATGTCACCATCCCAAAATATTGAAACCCTAACAGCTGTCTCTTTAGACATTATTTAGATTCAAATGAAAAAAAATATAGGGAGATTGATAAGAGATGAATGGTTTTTAAGATGGTTCAATAGACATCCTTTTGGGCTCTTTAAATGGAATTTTGAAAAATCTGATGAACAAAGGTCCATAGCACGCTATTTTAATTCACTATAAAGATATATCACATCAAGTACAAAAGTGTTCCAAACACGAGTGGAAAAATCTTGCAATAACATGAAATTTTGCTTAAAATGAAGGACTATATAGCGCACTAATTTAGTTCGTTATATGGTCTTTTAAAAATTAACTTATAGTAACTTGGGGCCATTTGAATTGAAAATATGGCGCACTAATTTAATTCTCTATATCTATTTTGGTACAACTTTAAATTTGTCTTATATTTTGATCACTTTTTAAATTTTTTTTGTTATTTAGGTTTAAGACTCTCTCAAAGAACTCTATGAACTTGTGCTTTTCTTCCTGAAACAACGACTCCCTCCGTAGGGGTGGCAATTTCAGCCCATATAAGTGAAAAGAATTCATTTAACCCACATTCAATTATTTTATTTTTTTAGTTAAAATCAGGCTATATGCCTTTGGATTAAAAATAAAAGTCTACAACCGGGCCCAAAAGTGACCCGGTCCAATAACAAAACACAAAAAAATCTGAATCTTGACCAAATACCAAGATAATAAGGCAAAAACAAAAAAAGGAAAATGCTAAGTGAAGTTCAGCCGTCTTGACTTCCTTTCTTTGAATCCACTGAAAATGGTGTTCTTGTAGAGTTTTGGTCGCCAATCAAGCTCAGAAAAGATGATCTACATCACTCATTTTAGCTCAAGAAGATAAGTATCGGATTCACTCTCCTCATTTAGATCCGAAGAGATCTATATATTTGAGTTTTGATACAGCTAAAATCAAACTTTTGAGTTGAAAGAACCATGGATCTGCTGCAATCGATGAATTTCTTACCATTTCGCTATTTTCCTTTCATTTTCCTTTAATTGGTGGGTTGAATCTCAAACGAGATTAATACCACCACCAAATCTCCAGAAATAGTAAGTTAAATAACATATTGATATTAATCCCTTCCTTGTTATGTTACATGCAATTCATCGGGCAGTCTTGGTTTTCCAACCTACTCCATCCATTTATCACACAAAGGTCCAACCCACATTCAATTAATTGGATCACTCATATTTTAAAGGAAAAATTACATAACACCACAACTTATCTTTACTAAACTACTACCCTTTTTATTAATTACCTAAATCCCTTTTTTAAAAAAAATAACCGGATACATCCACAAACCCATAAAATTTCGGATACATAATTTTAATTATGTATCTCCTTTTGGTCTAGTTAATATATTATGTATCTCGACCAAATAGTTTAAGAAATGGATGTATCTTAGTAATCAAATTATGTATCTCAACTTCAAAATTATGTATTCGGATGCTAATTATGTATCCGAAAATTGTAAAATAAGGAATTATTTGTAATTTAATAAAAAGTAGGGATAGAGAGTAATTAGGGGTAAACTTGTTGGGATTTATGTAAGTTTTACTATTTTAAATGGGTATATATGGGCTTCAACCTATTTTAAAAGCTAATACAATTGTGAACAAAATGGGTAATAAATGGGTATCCCTATAAGCCCATAGATTGTGAGGGGTGGTGGAGGGAGGTGGGTAGAAGGGTGGAGTGCGGTTAAGAATTTTTTTTTTTGGAGGGAAGGGGGTGGGGTAGGAGGTGTGGGGGTGCGTGGGGGGGATTGTGGGGGGGTCGGGGTCAAGGTGGGCAAGTGGGGTACGAAAAATTTTAAAAAATTTTAAAAAGACAAAATTAAAAATTTTTTAGGGGTTGGGTGGTTGGAGGGGGGCTGGTAGGGGCTAGGGGGTATGGTATGATAAAATTTTTGAAAAGTTTCAAAACACAAATTAAAAAAAAAAATAAAAAAAATTAAGAAACAAGTTTAAAAAGTTTAAATTTTTTTTTTTTTTTTTTTTTGGAGGGGTGCGGTTATGGGGGGAAGAGGGTGGAGTGGGGTAAGAAATTTTTTTTTATAAAAAAATAGGAGGATGGGGTGGGGTAAAAAAAATTAAGTTGATATGCATATAGAAGTTCTAAAGTTTTTAGGCTTTAGGAGTTAAAGTGGGTTCCAACCATTTTTACGCAATTCATATTTAATCAAATCCATATTTACCCATATAATATATGGGTGGATTGCAATCCAATCCATTTAAAGTCAATCCATATTCAATCCATTCAAATCCAATCCTATATGCCCATTTGCCACCCCTATCCCTCCGTTTCATTTTACTTGGCTCATGTTGACTTTGTACTCCCCTTAAATATATGGATGGATTGCAAAAATATTTATTAGGGGTTCATTTTACTAAACTGACCTTATTAATTATGCTTTGAAAGTCTAAATTTGACTACTAATATTTTACACGATAATTTAATGATAGGGGTCGTATTGAAAGAAAATGATAAACTCCTCTTAATTCATAAATTGGACAAGTAAATAGAAACAACTATTTTAGGAAGGGGCCAAGAAGGAGTAATAATAATAATAATTTTTCATGAATCCATTTGTTCTTTTCACACAAAAAATAAAGTTTCTCCAAAATTTTCTTTTGCCAAGATGCTAAACTTAGTAAAAAAAAAAAAAATGCAACAGTAGTAAACGAAAAATTACTCTTCCCCAGCATTATTTTTAAGAAAGAACAATCAAGACTAGAAAATAAATAACTTAGCTTTGATATCAATGAAGGAAAACACACAATCCATAAGAATATATAATTCGCCAAAATTCAATATTTATTTTACTAATCCACAACACAATTACATGTATAAAGAACACAAATTGAATTGTATAGTTCACAATCTAAGTTGTACTTGTTATTGGTAATTGCTCCGATGTTCGTAGAAGATTCTTAAATTAAGAACTCTTTGCTGAAAAACGTTTTACAAAAGAGGGAAGATGTTATATTATATTTTTGTTTCTAGCAAAGAATCCTTAAGGAGTTCACAGAGATTTCTTTTTGATATCGCGACACATCAGTTTAGGAGTGTCCTAACCATTACATTTATTCTTTTTCTCTTTGCTAATCTATATTATTAAAAGCATGAAAATCCTTAGAAATATTGATTGAATATTTTTCTCTTCATTAAAAACTTAACAATAGATAAAATTGTCATTTACAATTAGAGTCGTCAATATGGGTCAAGCCCCTTGGGCCAGTCCAGCTCGGCCTGTAATTTGATAAGATTAGACTAAAAATTTTCTAGCCCATTCAGGAACATGACTTTTTAGCCAGACCTGGATAAGCCCATCGGGGCTTGAGCAGTATGGGTTGGGCCAGCCCACGGGTCAAACAAAAAATAATTAAAAAGTAAAATAGAGTACTAAATATAATAAGAGAAGTCCAAACTCAAAGTCGACTTAAACCATCATGAATATTTAAATATTAGTTATGTTCATAAACTATGTAAATAATTAAATATAAAATCCTATTTTTTTTTAAGAAATAAGATATGCTTGATAGAAAATAGCAAGCCCAACCCATCATTCTGTGGGTTGCGGCCTCGATGGGTCAGCCCATTTTTTTAATGATGGGTTGGGCCCAGCCCGATCCATCAAATTTTAAAGCCCATATGGGCTAGCTCGGAGATGAGAATGTTACGATGGATGTGTGTACTTACCAGGAGTGATAAAGGTAGAAATGAGATTACTCGAGAGAAGTTGGGAGTGGCTTTGGTGGAAGACAAGATGCGGAAAGTGAGGTTGTGATGGTTCAGACATGTGATGAGGAGTTACATGGATGCTCCAGTACAGAGGTGTGAAAGGCTGGCTATGGATGAATTTAGGCGGGGCAGAGATAGGCTAAAGAAATATTGGAGGGAGGTGATTAGGCATGACATGGAGCAGTTACAACTTACGGAGGACATGACCCTTGATAAGAAGGTGTGGAGGATGCAGATTAGGGTAGAGGGTTAGTGGGTACGAGTGTGTCCGTATTAGTGGGAAGGAGTGTTTGTTTGTATCTGTGCCTTTTGTTTTTTACAAATTCGTGTTCGTGGTGTTTTGGTGATATTAGTGATTTCGAATAAATAGTTTATAGTATTACTCTGTGGGTATCTTGTTTCTTTTATTATCTAGCGATGTGTTATCTCTTTTTGTTGTTTATATTTTGTTTGTTATTGTTATCTGTTCTGAGTTGGAGGTCTATCGGAAACAACCTCTCTACTTCATTAGATGTAGTGGTATGAACTGCATACATTTTACCTTCCCCAAACCCCACTTGGTGGGAATACACTGGATATGTTGTTGTTGTTGTTGTATGTGGGCTAGCCCGGATGGGTTGGGCACAATTTTCCTTAAATAATTGTCATTTAATCATTATCCTAATATTTAGGACATTAAAATTGACTAAATTTTTTCTTCTTAAACTATTCCTTTAGTTGAATTATATTAAAAGTCCTAACATTTAAGACTTTAAAATCAATTACAATTTTGTTAACTTCTAAAAGTCTTTTTTAAATTAAACTAACTAATTAGGAGTCCTAATATTTTTCTTGGTGTTCTTTTTTAAGAAAAATGCACTTAAATAATAATATAACGTACACAGTAATTTATTTGTTATATATATATATATATATATATATATATATATTATTAATTAACATGATACACACATACACTTGACTACTTATAAGCAAAATATATAACTAATTATGTATATTTATTTCTGTAATATGAATTCAATTTAACCCACATGGACAATCCGGTCCAATTTCCTTCAAAAATTACGGTTCAGCAACATTTTTCACTGTCCATCTATCGAAAAAAATCAATAAGACTCTCTGCATCTCTTTTTCTTTTTGTTATTTCAACTTAAATATTTACTTTTCTACCGTCATTTTATTATTTTATGGATAAGGGCCTAAAATATCCTTGAACTATTGGAGTTAGTACAAAACTACCATCCATCCACTATTATCCCACAAATATGCTTGACGTCTACTTTTAGACCCTATATTACCATTACTCTTATTCTTAACAGACTCTAAATTAATCCCAATTAATAATTTCATTAATATCGTGTCGGTCATCTGTTTGTCACCCTATAGTTAATTTAAATTAATTAAAAATCCATCCATTATCGAAATTAATTCTACCCGTCCCAAAATTATGTAGCCCAGACACCCAAACAAAATCCTCCATTTCAAACATTTCACTTCATCTTCTTCCTCTTCTTACTAGTGTTAAAAAAAGTCATTGTTCTACATCTTCTTCTCTTTTTTCGTTCTTTTTATTAAAATTGGTTTCACCTTCTATTTCCTCTCCTCAACAACTTCAGTCCTGCAGATTATATGTTTTGAAGTTTCACTAGATTAAAGCTCCAAACATAAATATGTCCCTTTGCTTGGAGCAGCTTGACATTGTCAATCCTTAGTCTATGAGAAATCTAGTGCTCCATTTCTACAGAGCATTACACATTTAAGTCAAACTTTTTTTTTTTACAATTTAACAGGCACATATAGCATATATGATTAAGTAAACAATTCCAACATTAACAAATTCGGAAAGAGAAGCAAAATTGATACATTACTTTTCAGTTTTCAGAATAACGAATCAAAATTGGGCCCTCCTAATCGACCCAACCGCCTATATCTCTAGGTTAAATAAATTTAGTGATGTATGGATTAAATAATTTATAGGGAGGGTCAAATTAATTTGGAGCTGATCTGTGTAATGAGTGGGTTTTAATTAATTTAAATTAATTATAGGATGACCAATGCATGAGCGACACGTCATTAATAAAATTATTAATTGGGTTAATTTGAGAACCATTAAGATCAATAGTAATATAGAGCCTAAAGGTAGAATTAATAACCCTTTCCGTCATTATGGGTGAGTCAATAGTATAAAAATTTTGGGTTAAGATTTTTCCGAATTGGAAATTAAAATTTTTAGGTTAGGCTAGTCTTGGATGAAATTCGAGAGAGGTATGGTCAAGGGTAATCTAGGAATGGATTGAGTAAATTAATAAATTTTAGCTTGATTTTATGTTAGCTAAGATGATAAGGAACCCGTAGGAATTTTTGAAAGTGAATTCGGGTAAGTAGAACTCCTAATATTGAACCTGACGCAAAAGGGTTAGTCCGGTATGTCATGGTTTGAGGGTTCGTTATGAAAACGGTAAAACTGGGAGAAATCTCGAGTTTCTTCCTTGCCATACCCGTGTGTTGGAAAAATGAATAAGAAGATATATATACTGCCAGGGGTTCCCTTATCGTTGTCGCGAGGTCCCTTGGTCGAGGTCGCGACACCCTACTAACTAGACCATCGTGATTGCAGTGGCATAGCCATGTGGTCGCGATGAGTAAGCTATCCTAGTAGCATGGCCTCCTTTATCATGGTTGTGAGACCTAAATCCTAGCAATCACAATGACCAAGATCATAGACCCTTACGATCGCGAGGGTCCTCATCACAGTAGCGATGAAGGACTTGGGCCTGCACCAGGTGCTGATATACCAGCAACTTTGGCAATTTACAATTACACTAATCGGGACCTCAAGGTTCATTTGGAACCCCGTGAATGCAAACGAACTATCCTATCCATCAAATTTAGTATTTCGAGCTCAATAGCGCTATCGAAATTTCCATCTGAGGTCATTTCGATAGAAAGTGTGTCCCACACCCAAAGGACTGTTTTAGCCAAAATCCACCCAATAGCCCAAAATGAGTCTGAAATACTTGATACCCATACCAAGGGCCCCTCTATCCTAAAATTGATGCTTTGAAACTAATGAGACTGTCAGAATTAACACCAGAGGCTGTTTACCTAAAGTTTAGGCAGGAGATCCTATTCTTAACAATAAAAGCTCTAAAATAGGGAAATAGCTCTAAAAATGAATTAAACTACTCGGTAACCAAACATTCAGTCCCATAAAGTCATAAATGACCTGGGATAGCTAATAAAAGCTCTAAATGCAAAAAAAGTACAAAACATCCCCTACTAAAAGGACTTTCATCCGTGAAAGTAAAAGATTAGTGATTTATGCTTTTTCCATATTTAGAGCTTTCCTATATATGACCTATTTCATTTATAACTTATTGGGATTGACAATTTGGTTATCGGTAAGTTCGTTTGGTTTTTAGAGCCATTTTTCTATTTTAGAGCTTTTGTTGTTAAGAATAGGATCTCGGGCCAAAACTTTAGGTAAACAGCCTTGGATACCAATTTTGACAGTATCATTAGCTTTGGAGAGTTGATTTTAGTCTAGGGAGACCCTTGGTCTGGGTCCCAAGGCTTTCGAACTCAGTTTGGGCTATTGGGTGGATTTTCGCTAAAATAACCCTTTGGGTGTTGGACCCACTTTTTATTTAAAGAACCTCAGATGGAAATTTTGATGGCGCTGTTAAACCTGAGATGTCGAATTTAGTGGGGTAGTATAGTTTGTTTGTGTTCATGGGGTTACAAATGAATCTCGAGGGCTCGATTGGTATAATTTTAACTTGACAAAGTTGTTGGTGTATCAGCACTTGGTGCAGGCCCAAGTCCTTTATCGCTACCGTGATGAGGACCCTCACAATTGTGAGGGTCTATGATCTTAGTCATCACGATCGCAAGGCTTTAGGGCTCACGACCACGATGAAGGAGGTCATGGTACCAGGCCAGCTTACTCATCGCGACCGCATGGCGAGGCCACTGTGACTACGATGCTCTCATTTGTGGGGTGTCACAACTGTGACAAGAGGACCTCGTGAAACCAATGAGGGGAATCCTAGAAGTATATATATCTTATTCTTCATTTTTCCAACATAAATTCTAATTGTTGTACACCATTATAAACCTCTTGAGCTCGAAAATTATGGGATAATCATATGGTGAAGCTGGGACTAGTTTGGGGACGTGTTTGTGGTCATTATATCATCGATATCCCATAAGTTTCTTCTTATTTCCTCGTTGATTACTCTAATTTAGTTATTATATTTTTAATGTTGTTGGGACTGAGTGTAGGCTGAATTGAGCTTGGATTTTGCCAAATTTTATGGCAAAATAATCCTTGAGCTGAGAGGGACGTTGTGACGGTTTTAATTTTGTGATTTTACTAGGGAGCCCCACGTGGGATTTTTAGTCTGATTTTTGAACCGAAGCACATATAATTATTATGGGTATTATTATTCTCATCTTGATGCGTAGATTATTGTTTTCATATTGTGGAAGTGGTCGGAGGCTTCTAGGAAGGGAAAAGCCATAGAGTAGAGGATCTTGCGAGCTTTCAGCGGTGCCTAGGTAGGTTAGTGTAACACCCCATACATTTCCGAACTTATGTTATTACCGTAACATTTGCGGATTATTTAAACATGAGATGGTTGGTGTATTACACCTTAATTGTGTTGGGATGAATTTAATTTTGTGTCATTGGGCTCAATTGAGGCCCAAATTGATGAAAAAGACATGGCCCAAAAGAAGCAAATGATCCATTCTTTCTTTGACCAAAGTAAACCCTCAATTATTGACCCAAAAGTTGGATAAGGATGACCATTAAGGGGCTATATAACGCCAAGAAAATCAGATTTTTATTCATTTGAACACACATGCCAATTCTAGAAATTTCTACAAGATATTTTCTCTCAACTCAAACCTTAAGGCAACTACACATATTTGGGAAAGATCATCTCTTTGTAAGTATTGGCAAGTGTTAACTCTTATGGTTAAATATATTATATGCTTAATATGGTGTATAAATCATATTGGTTAGGTTAGCAAAGTGTTGGACAGTTCACTATGTGTCAAACAGTGTACTTTTGCTTAATCGGTAAAGGGTTTTGCCTTGTAAACATGGAAGTGGACTTGTGGTCTTGAAGGAAGTGCCTTTGATGGATTAAATATCAACATGTAAGATGTGGTTATTTCCTTAAATTGATTTCTCTTTGTGTGTAACATTTGGAATTGTTGTGGTGAAATTGTACATAGAACCGGTGGTGTATTGAAAGGAAAATGTAGTTGTGGTGATATTTATGTGTGTTGTGAAACCATGGCTTTTAGTTGGAATCTAAGATGATCTAAAATATGTTAGAGAAACTTAGTTATGATCATGTATCATTCATTGCGAAAAAGGACCCTAAAATGACCCCCGGAGGCTGAAACGTGCATCCGCACTCGCGGGTGGGGCACCTGCGGGCACAGATGCCAATGTAGGTGACTCTAGACACTACCAAAAGGCACCTGCAGATGCACCTCAACCACCTGCGAGAGCAGGTGGCTTCGCAGGTCAGCCCAGAGCTCTGTTTTGCATGTTTTAGCATCTTTTTGACCCCCCAAAGCCCCTATACCCTTCATAGATGCAATCATAAACTTATGGTATCTTTTGAATGACTTTAAAGGAGTATACCGGAGGTATTTTGAATGGTATAAATTATGGATTGTTTTTAATGTTTTATTATGAAAGCTATTGAGTGACTTGATAGAGAAAAGGTAACGTAGTGTTGAAGGGGAAGTGTAAAGTATAAATTTGGGTATGAAATGCTATTGGTTTATGATGTCTTGGCCAATGTATGAAATGTTATGGTATTGTTGATATTATAATGCCGTGAATGGGATTGTAAAGGGTGAAATGACGTTATAGGGAAATCATGTAACTCATTGTCATCTTATGCACTTGTAAGGTAGTTGGTTGTTAACGTAAGCTCCGTTATGTACTTGTGTTGTAGAGTAAAACATAAGGAAGGAGCTGGACTATTGTATTCACATATAGGACTGTGTATTCATAGTGGGAAGCTAAGGTATGTAAGGTTACTCTTTCCATATCCTTCTGCAGCATATAATGTTCACATTGACATGGTACTTGTTCCATTCCGAAATGTCCAAGGTATCTCATTTCAGGTTGTCATATAGTGTTACTCACATGACCAATTGTGATTCACATGTCTCATATTCATTGACTAAGGTTCCAAAGCTTCCAATAATGTTATCACAAGTAAATGTATCAATCTCTCACAAGTAAATGTATCAATCTCTCACAAGAAAATGTATCAATCTCACATAAGTAAAGGAATAAAGTAATGCATATATGGGTTATTGTTTGAGAACCGGAAAGACTCAAAGGGGTACATAAGCCTAGCTCGAGCGGACCCTAATACTATAGTATGACCTACCGATAAGGTGGATAACTACCCACTGATAAAGTGGATGACTACCTACCGATAAGGTGGATGACTAACCACCGATAAGATGGATGACTACCCACCGATAAGGTGGATGACTACCCACCAATAAGGTGGATGACTATATTATGACACACCGATAAGGTGGATGACTAATAATGATGATGAACGTAAAAACAAAGAAAGTATCACTCGAATGAAGGTATATATGAATGATATTATAGAAATGATAATGATATGAACGAATGATCAAAAATGAATATAACGAAAGCAATGTACATGGTTTCACATACATAGAGCGGAGGTTTATCCATATCGAATATTCACCTGTACTTGATATCATTGAAATACTTATGTATCATTCAGTTTCTTATAGGCTTACATCCTCAGTACATTCTTCGTACTGACCCCCTTGGGGGACTTACCTTACTTGCTGCAGGCATAGGTGTTAGTAGACCTCCACAGTAGGTTGCGGATCATTTGCAAATCATTGGTGAGCTCTAGTTGGTTCGGGGCTTTTCGAGTCTCATGTGTACATTGATTTCGGCTTTATATAAATGTTGTATAAAATGGGGACTTGTCCCGACTTTAGGTTGGGTATGTATATGTATCTGTAGAGGCTTTGTAGACGTATGTGGGAAGATGAATGTAAGAGATGTATGTCCATTTTTTACTTGGTGGGCCTAACGGCCAAGTTTCATATATATATATATAGCATATGTTTCTATGACTTCCGCATAGTTGCATGAGATATATGTTCATACGGAGACATGCATATGAATGTACATGAGCAAAGATTGGTTCTCTCGGGCCACAACGGCTTTGGGTGCCAGTCCTCCTCATTGGAATTCGGGGCGTGACAAAAGTGGTATCAGAGCAAGTCATCCTAAGGGTGTCTACAAAGCCGTGTCTGAGTAGAGTCTTGCTTATGGATGTGTTGTGCACCACATTTATAAGTAGGAGGCTACAGGACATTTAGGATTTGTTTCTTTTCTTTATTTCTAGATCATGCAATAGAGCCAATGTGATAGGTGGAATCATATTTGACCATTGTATTTGGTTTTCTTTGTTATAGTAAAATGCCAATTACGAGACGAGGTAGAGGCAAAGGTAAGTAGGTAGATATGCCTGTCGGAGAAGGAATAAGGAAATCACCACCTGACCAAGCTAGTCATGGTGGAGCTGACACTGAATTTGCATCACGGGCTTCTTCTACTTTTCCAGTTCCGAAAGAGCCAAAAGGTAGAGAAGTACCCACAGAACCTCCTATGAATGCCACTGACCAGAATTTAAGAAATGCAGTGCATATGTTGACTCAGATAGTTGCTGTACAAAGTCAAGGACGAGTTGGTCCAACAACAAATAAGGATGAGGCGGCTAGAGTATCGAGTCGCAGAACACAAGATTTCCTGAAATTAGACCCTCCCATATTCACTGGGTCAGATCTGAAAGTAGATCCACAGGACTTTGTAGACTAAATTCAAAGGGCTCTAGATGTCATGCACGTAACTGGTGTAGAAACAGTTGAACTTGCGGCCTATAGATTGAAAGGTGAAGCTATATTATGGTATGAAGACTGGAAAAGATAGAGGGGTATTGATGTACTTCCTGCTGGTTGGGAGGAATTTAAAATGGCATTCCTTGATCACTATCTTCCCTATGAGATCCGACAGGCTCGTGCAGACTAATTTTTAAATCTTCGCCAAGGAAATATGAGTGTTAGAGAATACACTGTGCAGTTTAACTCTTTGGCTTGATATGCTCCAAATAGTAGCCACAATGGAAGACAGAGTCCATCGATATGCAGACAGATTAGAGCCATACTTGGTGAGGGATCGTAATATTACTGCTTTGAACAGAGATATGGATATAGCCAGAATACAAGCCTTTGCACAAAAGATGGAGGATCAGAGGCAACGGAGAAGGATACAAGAATGTGAAGGAGGGCCATCGAAGAGGGCTAGATCTACATGACAGGTCATAGCATCCAAGGAGGGTTTAGACCTCGAAATTTTGATAGACCGCCTAGATCATCATTTTCTTATACCACAGCAGATACTCCACCTCAATTTTGAGGGTCTAGAGGCAATCATGCTGGGCAAAACAGTGCTGTTCGAGGTTCATAGACAGAAAGATTTTCTCGTCAGCTGTGCCAGCACTGCGGGAAGTTTCATTTAGGTGAATGCTGGTATGGACCAAATATTTGCTTGCGGTGCGGTATGTCGGGGCATCTGATGAAAGAGTGTTTACAAGGGGGCACGGGTAGTATGGTGTGACCTACGAGATCAGCTGTTGTGTCATCGTCGCCAGGTGTACAACCTGTTGGTCATGGCAGAGGTGCTAAAGGAGCAGCTATTTTTAGTGGAATTCAGAACTGTACCTATGCCGTAGCGGATCGGCAGAATTTGGAGGCTTCCCCTGATATAGTGACAGGTACATTATCAATTTTTGCACATAATGTATATGCATTGATTTATCTGGGTTCTATCCTATCATATGTTACTCCATTGATTGCGAGAAAATTTAAAAAGAACACTGAAGAATTAGTTAAGCCAATTGAAGTATCTACACCTATTGGTGAATATATTATAGCTAAAGTTGTATATCGTAAGTGTATGGTAATTATTCGTGTTCATGATACATTGGTTGATTGTATTGAGCTGGAAATGGTGGATTTTGATGTTATAATGGGTATGGATTGGTTGGCTTCTTGTTATGTCACAGTAGACTGTCGAGCTAAGAATCGAGCTAAGAAGTAATATTCTCATTTTTCTATAAAAGATCATCCTTGAATGGAATGGTAATGTTGGAGCATCGAGAGGTAAATTTATTTCCTATCTAAGGCAAAGAAAATGTTATCCAATAGATTTATAAGATCTAGTATGTCCCCTTGGGATGCACCAGTGTTATTTGTACGGAAGAAAAATGGTACACTGAGAATGTGTATTGATTGTCAGCAACTGTATAAAGTAACGATTAAGAACAAATATCTCCTCCCCAGAATTGATAATTTGTTTGATCAGTTACAGGGTACCAAATGTTTTTCAAAGATTGACTTAATATCGGGTTACCATCAAGTCAAGGTTAGAGAAAAAGATATACCAAAACAGCTTTTCGCACACGGTAGGGTCACTATGAATTTCTAGTTATGTCATTTGGACTAACCAATGCACCAGCAGTTGTTAGGGATTTGATGAATGGGACAGTATTATAGATGACATTCTTGGTTGTTCAATATCATGAGAGGACCACGCGGATCACTCACGGTAGGTGTTACAGATTCTTTGTGATCGTAAGATTTATGTAAAGTTCTCTAAATGGGAATTTTGGTTAAAATCCATAGCATTTTTGGGTCACATTGTATAGAATGAAGGACTAAGAGTTGATACACAAAAGATAGAAGTGGTGAAAAATTGGCTAAGGCTTACGACGCTTACAGAGATTCATTGTTTTTTTGGGTTGGTTGGTTATTATAGGAGATTTGTTGAAGGTTGTTTTATTTTTTATCCCTGCATCTTTAATAAAGCTAACACACAAGGCAACTAAGTTTCAGTGGAATGATGCATGTGAGAAGAGTTTCCAAGAGCTGAAAGATAAATTGACTTCTACACTTGTATTAGTACTTCCCGAAGGTATAGAAGGGTATGCAGTAATGTGATAGCTTATGCTTCAAGACAATTGCATCCATATGAATAAAGAAATTATCTCACACATGATCTTGAGTTAGCGTGATAATTGTTTAAAAAATAATAATAATATATGGTGCCACTATTTGTATGGGGTTCACGTTGATATATATACCGATCATAGAAAGTTCGTAGTATATTTATAAGTAGAAGGACCTAAACTGGAGACAGCGAAGGTGGCTGGAATTACTCAAGGATTATGATAGTAATATCTTCTACCATCCGTGAAACGCAAACGTGGTAGCTGAAGTGTTAATCCACAAAGCGTTGGGAAGCATGGATGGTCAACTTATGAAAAGGTAAGGTACTATTAAGGATCTACGTCAATTAGACAGCTTGGTGGTTCATCTTCTTGAAACTCCAGATGAAAGAATGATAGTGTAAAATGCAGTAGAGGCTTTACTTGTAGCTGGGGTGAAGAAAAAGCAGTATGCAAATCCTATTTTATTTCAATTGAAAAGCAATGTACAGCAAAGTTCGACAAAGGTCTTTGAGCTTATATAAGGGGGGTAGAGAGTACTTCAATGCCAAGGTAGATTTTGTCTACCGGATATATATGAGCTAAGGAAATGAATTATGACAAAAGCACATCATTCACGGTATTCTATTCATTCGGGAGCAACCAAAATGTACCATGGTTTGGAAAAGATGTATTGGTAAGGTTACATGTAGAAGAATATTGCAGAATTTGTAGTTCATTGTCCGGATTGTCAACAAGTGAAAGTAGAGCATCGAAAACCCAGAGGTTATATGCAATGTATGGATTTTCCAAGTTGGAAATGGGACATGGTTAACATGAATTTTATCACAAATTTACCTCATACACATAAGTTTGTCTCATACACTTTCAAAAATTTGATTCCATATGAGTGATAGTTGACAGGTTACCAAACCAGCACACTTGTTGCCTGTCAAGACCACCTACACAGCTGAAGGATATGTGAGGTTGTATATTGAAGAGATAGTACGACTACACGGAGTCCCAATTTCTATTACATCAGACAGGGGAGCTCAATTTACTGCATTTTTTTTTTGGAAGTTTTTGTTCAGAAGAGTTTGAGAACCCAAGTAAATTTACGTATGGCTTTCATCCTCAAACATATGGGCAAGCAGAATGTATTATTCAAACACTTGAAGATATGATACGAGCTTATACAGGTGATTGGGTATTTGTGGAAGTGTCACCAATGAAAGGGGTAGTGAGATTTGGAAAGTGAAGAGGTTAAAGAAATAGCTTCCGTGAAAGTAATTTGGAGGAACCAATAATTAGAAGAAATCACATGAGGAATTGGAGAAATGATAAAGTCGAAGCATCCGTATTTGCTTAAAATGGAAAAAAAAAAGTTCAAAGTGCGGAATAAGAGCAATAGTAAGTATCTATGAGCATTATGTGTCTATATGATAACATGAAGAATGATCCATCAGTGTAAATTGGATAATGTCACTCACAATCAAGGACGAATGTTCCTAAGGGGGGAAGGATGTAACACCCCGTACATTTCTGAACCTATGTTATTACCGTAACATTTGTGGAATTATTTAAACATGAGATGGTTGGTGTATTACACCTTAATTGTGTTGGGATGAATTTAATTTTGTGCCATTGGGCTCAATTAAGGCCCAAATTGATGAAAAAGACATGGCCCAAAAGAAGCAAATGATCCATTCTTTCTTTGACCAAAGTAAACCCTCAATTATTGACCCAAAAGTTGGATAAGGATGACCATTAAGGGTCTATATAAGGCCAATAAAATCAGATTTTTATTCATTTGAACACACATGCCAATTCTAGAAATTTCTACAAAATATTTTCTCTCAACTCAAACCTTAAGGCAACTACACTTGTTTGGGCAAGATCATATCTTTGCAAGTATTGGTAAGTGTTAAATCTTATGGTTCAATATATTATATGCTTAATATTGAGTATAAATCATATTGGTTAGGTTGGCAAAGTGTTGGACAGTTCACTATGTGTCAAATAGTGTACTTTTGCTTAATTGGTAAAGGGTTGTGCCTTGTAAACTTGGAAGTGGACTTGTGGTCTTGAAGGAAGTGACTTTGATGGATTAAATATCAACATGTAATATGTGGTTATATCCTTAAATTTCTTTCTCTTTGTGTGTAACATTTGGAATTGTTATGGTGAAATTGTACATGGAACCAGTGGCGTATTGAAAGAAAAATGTAGTTGTGGTGATGGTTATGTGCGTTGTGAAACCATGGATGTTAGTTGGCATATAAAATGATCTAAAATATGTTAATATAAGCATATCTATGATCATGGATCATTCATTGCGAAAAAGGACCCTAAAATAACCCCCTGAGGCTGAAACGGGCATCCGCCCTCGCGGGTGGGGCACCTGCGAGCGCAGATGCCAATGCAGGTGACTATGGACACTTACAAGAGGCACCTTCATACGCACCTCAACCACATGCGGGCGCATGTGGCTACGCAGGTCAGTCCAGAGCTCTGTTTTGTATGTTTTTGCATCTCTTTGACCCCCCAAAGCCCCTATACCCTTCATGGATGCAATTATCAACTTATGGTACCTTTTGAATGATTTTAAAGGAGTATACTGGAGGTATTTTGAATTGTATAAATTATGGATTGTTTTTAATGTGTTAATATGAAAGCTATTGAGTGACTTGACGGAGAAAAGGTAACGTAGTGTTGAAGGGGAAGTGTAAAGTATAACTTTGGGTGTGAAATGCTATTGGTTTATGATGTCTTGGTCAATGTATGAAATGTTATGGTATTTTTGATATGATAATGTTGTGAATGGTATTGTAAAGGGTGAAATGAATTTATAGAGCAATCATGTAACTCATTGTCGTCTTATGCACTTGTAAGGTAGTTGGTTGTTAACGTAAGCTCCGTTATGTACTTGTGTTGTAGAGTAAAACGTAAGGAAGGAGCTAGACTATTGTATTCACATCTAAGGACTGTGTATTCATATTGGGAAGCTAAGTTATGTAAGGTTACTCTTTCCGTATCCTTCAGCAGCGTATAATGTTCACATTGACATGGTACTTGTTCCATTCCGAAATGTCCAAGGTATCTCATTTCAGGTTGTCATATAGTGTTACTCACATGACCAATTGTGATTCACATGTCTCATATTCATTGACTAAGGTTCCAAAGCTTCCAATAATGTTATCACAAGCAAATGTATCAATCTCTCACAAGTAAATGTATCAATCTCTCACAAGAAAATGTATCAATCTCACATAAGTAAAGGAATAAAGTAATGCATATATGGGTTATTGTTTGAGAACCGGAATGACTCAAAGGGGCACATAAGCCTAGCTCGAGCGGACCCTAATACTATATTATGAACCACCGATAAGGTGGATGACTACCCACGGATAAGATGGATGACTACCCACCGATAAGGTCGATGACTACCCACCGATAAGGTGGATGACTTCCCACCAATAAGGTGGATGACTATATTATGACACACCGATAAGGTGGATAACTAATAATGATGATTAACGTAAAAACAAAGAAAGTATCACTCGAATGAAGGTATACATGAATGATATTATAGAAATGATAATGATATGAACGAATGATCGAAAATGAATATAACGAAAGCAATGTACATGGTTTCACATACACAGAGCGGAGGTTTATCCATATCGAATATTCACCTGTACTTGATATCATTGAAATACTTATGTACACCCTCAGTACATTCTTCGTACTAACCCCCTTGGGGGACTTACCTTACTTGCTGCCAGCACAGGTGCTAGTAGACCTCCACAGTAGGTTGCGGGTCATTTTCAAATCATTGGTGAGCTCTAGTTGGTTCGGGGCTTTTCGAGTCTCATGTGTACATTGATTTCAGCTTTATGTAAATGTTGTATAAAGAGGGGACTTGTACCAACTTTAGTTTGGTTATGTATATGTATCTGTAGAGGCTTTGTAGACGTATGTGGGAAGATGAATGTAAGAGATGTATGTCCATTTTTTACTTGGTGGCCCTAACGGCCAAGTTTCATATATATATATATATATATAGTATATGTTTCCATGACTTACGCATAGTTGGATGAGATATATGTTCATACGGAGACATGCATATGATTGTACATGAGCAAAGATTGGTTCTCTCGGGCCTCAACGGCTTTGGGTGCCAGTCCGCCTTGTTGGAATTCGGGGCATGAAAGTTAGGCTTACCTTGCTTCTAGACTATGCTTAATTATTGAATTAGTATAATATTGTGCTAGATATGGGTGGGTAGCTATGGCTTGGTTATCATTTTAGCATTTAATGCTTTATTTTAGCAAGTTAGGGCTTTTTTTTGGTAGAGTCCAAGCCCATTTTCCCTTAGATTAGTATACTATCATCCTTTAGGATAGACTTAGTGCTTGTAGTTCCTTGGGACGGGATTGGGAAGCCTTAGCCTAAGTTCAGGTAGATGCTTGCTTTTGGATGGGTCTTTAGGGTTCAGTAATGGGCGCCACTACCCTTTTTAGATAAACTGCTTATAATATTGTCCCGATTGACTTAATAATCACTTAGCTTCTTCTTTAGGCTATTACTGGGGGTTTGGGGGTTGACCTAGCCTTTGTTTTACTCTTTTTTAGCTTAGTTACCTTGGGTAGTGTGGTATTTAACCTTAGACCATGCCTTTGGCCTAAATAATCAGAATTCACTATACAATAAAGGATTTGACCACTTAAAATCGGCTTATATAGACCAAATGATTTTGGAATAGGTTAAAACCTAAGGATGTTGCCATGGATCTTATAATATTCAGTTCTGGTTTGAGTCCAGCGATCACTATATTACTATCGTGTATCATTTTTGGTTTAAGTCCAGCATATGTTATATTATTATCACTTATAAGTTCTGGTTCGAGACCGACATACTTTATATTAACTATTTTTTGCTAGTCTCGATTTGAGTCTGGCATTTAATATTATCCTTATTACTGATTTGGGGTTGGAAAATTGGTAAAAGTTGATAGAAATGTGATTATGACTGAGAAAGGAGAATCATGTATGCATGGACTATATTTTAGATTATTTTACACGCATTATTGCCATGTTTCATCTTTAATTTACTATTGTCCTTTGTTTGTATCCTTTGGGCTTATGGGGGCTTTATTAGGTTATATTCTGCCTTGTTTGTGCCTTCTGGGCTTATGAGGGCCCAGTTAGGCTATAGTTGGACTTTATTTCCATTTTGACGCACTTGTTTTACCTTTATATCGCTTTCACTCAGTATGCTCTACTGTTTCTATTTTCGCTCATTTATTGCTGACTTTAGTTACCTTCTCACACTTTATTTATGCTCTTTACTATAATTTAGCTCAGTTGTCCTATGATTCCTACTAAGTACCTGTTGTTTTTGGTACTCATACTATATTTTTGCACCTTTTCCCAAATGCAGATTTTAGTATGAGTCACTGCTGCTGACGTTGTTCATATGCTTGTTGCTGGTTTGGAGATAGGGTGAGCTTTTACACTCCAGAATTGATCCTCCCCTTTCTGCTTTTTTGGATAGTAGTTTGCACATTCTGAGACTATGTTATATATATAGACACTGTCTAGTACTTTATTTTTGGGTTAGTAGCTCTTATGCCGACCTTACCAGGTCATAGGGGATCTCATTTTATACATTTTGTCCTTCTTCTTCTTTAGGTATATTTGTATCTATTTACCATTGTTTTTAGTTGCTTTATGTTTTCTTTGGATGTTTTTATTTTTTATTTTCTTATCTTCTACTGGTTAGCCCATTACTTACTATTATGGGCTATGGTAGGCTTACTTACTAGTGGGTTAAAGTAGGTGTCATCACGACTCAAAAAATTGGATCGTGACATCTTGGTATCAGATCCTAGGTTCACCAATTTTGTTGGTACAAGAGCAAGTGTCTAGTAGGATCTCGTGGATTGGTACTATAGCATCTATATCCTATCTTCCGAAGGCTACAGGACATTCTTAGGAAAATTTCACCTTTTTGGTTCATTTTTGTGTATTGAGTCTATATTGGTTTCCATGTTCTTATTTGATTCACTCTTTTGCAGATGGCTAGGACATGGGCTACAATAACCAGGGATGGGGACTCTAAGCATGTGACCAG
Source organism: Capsicum rhomboideum (assembly GCA_031232105.1). NCBI lineage: Eukaryota > Viridiplantae > Streptophyta > Magnoliopsida > Solanales > Solanaceae > Capsicum > Capsicum rhomboideum. The sequence continues at coordinate 50,881,238 of CP124718.1, forward strand.
AGCACCCATTAGAGGTTGAGGCTAGGTTAGAGCTGCAGCCCCAGCTCGAGATCAGGCTAGACAGTTATTGCATGATCCTACTATTGCTCCTGAGCCAAAAATAGCACCAGAGGATCTACCACCATAATAGTAGTTGGGCCAGGGGTAGCCTAGGCCCTACCGAGGTTTATATCTTCCTTTGTTCTTTATGATGCTTTAGATATTGGGGTTAGTTAGTGGTCTGCCGGAAGATGGGGATCAGACAGCAGCCCAAGGTGGTATTGGTTTAGGAGCGTAGCCTGCAACTGTGGCTCCCAGAGTAGAGTTCCCGCCAGCACCAGTAGTTCCACAGCCAACAGTAGCCCAGCCAGTTATGACCGCGGATGAGTAGAAGATGCTAGGTCGATTTCTGAGATTGACCCTACCTAGTTTTGTAAGGGCCCCAAGAGAGGATTCTTATGAGTTTCTAGCTAGTTGCAAGGATAGGCTTCATAATTTAGGGTTGATTGAGTCACGCAAAGTGGATTACAAGACATATCAACTTGATAGGGTAGAGAGATAGCGGTGGAGGGGTTATCTTAATTCATGTCCTATTTTATCTCCTCATTTGACTGGGGATCAATTCTTTGAGGCTTTCTTAGAGAACTACATGCCCCGTAGTATGTGCGAGCCCTGAGGGATGAGTTTTCTATGTTGAGGTAGGGTACTATGACTTTGGTCGACTGTGAGGCAAGATATCTTAAGCTAGCCAGACATGCCACCATGATTCTGCCTGTAGAGTATGAGAGAATTTGGTGTTTAGTCATAGGGTTGAGATTACCGCTCTACATGGCTACTCGGAGTTTGCTGACTTTAGAGAGGTCTTTTACTGATATTATTGGTCATGCCTGCACTATAGAGGAGATGGATCATGAGTCCCAAGGGGGCAACAATAAGAGGTCGCGTCAATAAGGTAGTTATAGTGGGAGCCGTAGTGGCCCATAATTCAAAAACCAAGGTTTTTAGGGTTGGTACCACTATCATCAATCTTATCAGCATCAGGGTCAGATTAGTAGAGCCATTCAGGCAACACTTCAGTTTTTCAATGAGGTGAGCCTAATTATGGTGACTACAATAGTTAGAGTAGTAGTGGTCAATTGTTGAGAGGTGCATCGTTAAGGTCTTCAGACCGAGGTTGCCATACTGGATCAGCCAAAACTTTTCAATAGAGTAGAATGCTTGGGGCGTGTTATTATTATTCAGCTGATAGAGTGCCCAGCCAATTAGATCAGTAGCGCCTCCAGCTAAGGGTGGTACCCAAGGTCGTAGAAATGGTCCCTAGGGTTTGAGAGGTAGTCCTCGGGCAAGCAGTATAGGTGGTCAGTTAGGCACCCAGTCTGAAGGTGGATGGGGTCACTTATGTATTATACCTGGTAGGTCAGAGGCTGAGGCCTTAGATGTTGTTATTACACGAACAATTTCAGTATACCATCAGTTAGCTTTTGTTTTATTTGATCCGGGCTCCATATTTTTATATGTTTTTGCTTATTATGTAATGCGGTTGGGGTTGTGTTGGGAGACTTTGTCTGTGCCTTTACATGTAGCTACTCTCGTGGGTGATTCTATTAATAATAGATTGGATATATAAATCGTGTTTGGTGACTGTTTAAGAGTATGACACTTAGGCTGATCTTATCATGTTAAATATAGTGGATTTTGATGTGATTCTGGGCATGGACTGGTTATGCCCCTATCATGTGGTCTTAGATTGCTTTGCCAAAATTGTTACCTTAGTCATTCCTAGTATACCCCCGATTGTATGGCAGGGTTCTTTTAGCCGTGCACCTATGGGAATTATATCTTATATTCGAGCTAGGAGACTGGAATTGAGGGGTTATGGTCTTTCCTTGCTTATGTTCATGATATTAGTTCGTAGAGTCCTTTGCTTGATTCTATTCCAATAGTTTGTGACTTTTCTGATGTCTTTCCTACCGACCTACCTGGCCTTCCTCCTGAGCATGATATAGATTTTGTTATTGACCTCGAGTCTAGTACCCGACCTATTTTTATGTCTCATTACCATATGGCTCCTACTAAGTTAAAGAAGCTAAATATTTAGCTTTAGGATCTGCTAGGTAAAGGTTTTATTTGGCTGAGGGTATCACCTTGGGGTGCTCCTATTCTGTCTATAAAAAAAACATGGTTTTATGCGTATGTGTATTGATTATATGTAGTTGAATAGGTGACAGAGAAGAATAAGTATCTTATGCCTCGTATCGATGATTTGTTTGACCAGATTTAGGGTGTGGCAGTGTTCTCTAAGATTGATTTAAGGTTTGGCCACGACCAGCTGATTCAGGCAAAGGACATCCCTAAGACAGCCTTCAAGACTCACTATGTCCATTACGAGTTCCTGGTGATGTCTTTTGGGTTGACTAATTCCCCAACAACATTTATGGACTTGATGAACCATTTTGTCAGTCCTTATATAGACTCCTTTGTGATAGTCTTCATTGATGATATTCTAGTATATTTGAGGAGTAGGGAGGAGCACAAACAGCATATGTGGACTGTGCTCCACACTTTGAGAGATCATAGGCTTTATGCCAAATTCTCAAAGTGAGATTTCTGGCTTGAGTTTGTAGCTTTCTTGGGGAACATGGTGTCCAGGGATGTTATTATGGTGGACATGGCACAGATTAAGGCTATTGTTGATTGTGCTAGGCCTATGTCTCTGACTGAGGTTTGATGTTTTTTGGGTTGGTTGGCTACTATAGGAGGTTCCTTGAGAGGTTTGCTACTATTATAGCTCTTATGACCAGATTGACTAGGAAGGAGGTTCTGTTTTAATGGTCTGGTAGTTGTGAGGCGAGCTTTCTTAAGCTCAAGGACTTTCTCACTTTCTCTCCTATATTGACTCTTCCAGTTAAGAGTGAGGGATTTACTATTTATTATGATACATTTGGTGTTGGTTTGGGGTGTGTTTTAATACAGCAGGGGTGAGCTATTGCATATGCTTCGAGACAGTTGAAGGTGCATGAGCGCAACCACCCCACTCATGATTTGAAATTTGCAGTGGTAATTTTTGCGCTTAAGATTTAGAGGTATTACTTGTACGGTGTTCGCTGTGAGATCTTCACAGACCACAGTAGTCTTCAGTATATTATGACTCAGAGAGAGATTAATTCAAGGTAGCGCATGTGGATTGAGTTGCTGAAGGACTATGATATTTCTATTTTATACCATCCGAGCAAGGCGAATGTGGTAGCGGATGCCTTGAGGTGGAAGGATGTGAGTATAGGTAGCTTAGCCTTCATTTCAGTTTCTAAGTGACCATTGGCCTTGGACATTCAGTCCTTAGCCAACATGATGGTTTGTCTTGATATTTCAGACCCTAAGAGTTTTCTTGAGAGTGTTGAGGCTAGGTCTAACTTATTTGAGAAGATTCAGGGCTGAAAGTTTGAGGATAGCAGACTCTGTGGCATTTGAGATCAGGTGTTGAGAGGTGAGTCCAGGAGGGATACCTTATATTTTGAGGGCATTCTGAGGTCTGACGGTCGTATTTGTGTTTCGAGGGCCAAAAATTTGATTCTGTTGATACTTCGAGAGGTGTATAGATCCAAATATTTTATTCACCCTCGAATAACTAAGATGTATAGAGATTTGTGGAAGTATTATTGGTAGAGTGCTATGTAGAGAGATATAGCAGATTTTGTGGCTCGGTGCCTGTGTTATCAGCAGGTGAAAGCCGAGCTTTTGAGACCTGGTGGATTGCTTTAGAGGCTACTCATTTTTGAGTAGAAATGGGAGCGCGTTACTATGGACTTTATGGGTGATTAGGCTTCGTACTTCTCATGGATTTGATAGCATTTGGGTCATCGTAGATTAATTAACCAGGTCTTCTCATTTCATCCCTATTCAGACTTTCTACAATGACAAGAGGTTGTCTCGTATCTATGTTTGAGGGTGGTTTCTCCTTAGGTGCCCATGTCGATTATTTCAGATCGAGGCTCTCAGTTTACTTCTAGCTTCTGGAGGGCATTTTAGGAGGAATTGGGTACCCAGGTTGACCTTAGCATCGTTTTACATACCCAGATTGATGGGTAGTCATAACGGACTATTCAGGGTTTGGAGGATATGCTTTGCATGTGTGTGATGGACTTTGGAGGTCAGTGGAACTATTTTTGGTCTTAGTGGAGTTTACCTATAGTAATAGATACCATTTGAGTATTCAGATGGCACAATTTGAAGCATTGTATGGTAGGCATTATTGATCTCCGATTGGTTGGTTTGAGACATCAGAGGTTAGGCCCCGTGGTACTGATTTTTTTCGTGAGTCTTTGGACAGGGTTCAGGTGATTTAGGATAGGTTGCAAGCAGCTCAAAGTTGACAGAAGAGTTATGCTGATCGTAGGCTTAGTGCATTGAGATTCGGAGTTGGTGACCATATTTTCTTTTGGGTATCTCCCATGAAGGGTGTAATGACGTTTGAGAGGAAGGGCAAACTCAGCCCCAGGTATATTGTACCTTTTGAGATACTTTGGATAGTTGGGGAGGTAGCCTATGAGTTAGCTTTGCCTCCATCCTTTTGATCTATCCATCTAGTTTTTCATATGTCTATGTTGTTGTGTTATATTTCGGATGAGTCTCATGTGCTCTGGTGGGACTGTAACACCACGTACCTTCCCAACCCTACTTGACGACAGTAAATAATGGTTACTTAGGTGTAGAGAGCTATAAGTATGTATTGCGTAATGCTATTGATGAGATAATTGAAGTTGGCCCTCGTATATGTGATTAAACCTTCGTAGGAGGTGTTTTGTGATTTCGTGGAGCATTTGTGTAATACCCCGTACACATTCTAACCTCATTTGGTGACTTGGAGTCATGTTTACTTGATGACTAAGATCACTAAGTAAGTATTTTGTAGTGTTTTGATAAGTTATTGGACGATATGCAAGTGTTGGAAAAATGGCCAAAAAATTCAGCAAAGCATGGAAACTTGCGCCACTCCCTGTTTCAGGGGGTGTGGCGCAATCCACCTAATTCAGAGGGGGTGCATTTCTTACGCCACTGCCTTGCTTTGCAGCAGTGGTGCAAGGCACAAAGATTGTGCCCTTCCGGACTCGTTTCGCAATTCTACGTCGATTCTTAGATGATTTCTTTTGGTTCTTTGGAGTTTTTTGAGCATTGTTAAAGCTTCAAATACTTCAATACACTTCTACATACTCCTACATTATCAAATCATGAAATATAAATAAGTATCATAAATGTTCAAGGAAGCCATGGAAGACTAGAATTTCTATTTTTGCGATTGAGACGACGAATGAGAATCTCGTAAGAGAATATTGTCGTGACATTATGGACTTATTTAAACACGATATATATGATGGATTATTCATGAATATTGGTGGGCTAAGTTGAAATGTGTTATTGGTCCCAAATTAAGGCCCAAAAGTGGAAGAAATACATGGCCCAAATGGGTCAAATGACCCATTCTTCCATTTGACCTTCTAGATATAACATTTAATGCAAAAGAGTGGTTAAGGATGGAAATTGAGGGCCTATATAAAGGGGTAAAAATCTGATTTTTATCCATTATAAACACACATATATTTCTATGTTTTTCTAAAACATTTCAAGAGAACACCTTTAGCTCTCAAAACCCTAAGTTAACTTTTGGAGAAGATCATCACTTTTCAAGCTTGGGTAAGTGTTTATTATTATGGTTTAACATATTATATGCATGGGATATTATGTATATCATGTTGGTTATGCTTGGAAATGGTGGACATGGTACTTTGTGTTTTTATATAAGATTTGTGATCCATGAGATTCAAGCTTGAATTATGACTTGTGACTTTGATGAAAGAGCATGGTATGGAAAAAATATGAATATGTATGGTGTGATTTTGTTATTACACTTGTTATTTTTCTAAAAGTGTAAATTGTGGAATTTTGGCCGATATGTGCTATGAGGTGTATTAAGGTAATTTGATGGATTATTTGTGATGTGGTGTGGATAAGAAAGTGTAAAGAAGAAGTGTTGTGGTGAAATGTGTTGATTATCATGTATTGGTCAATGTATGGAATATTGGGGGATTTTTTGGAATAATAATTTCATCAATGGTTTTGTCAAGGGGAAATGGCATGTTTAAAGGCAAACATGTAACTCATTGACGTTATATGCATTTGTAAAGTAATTGGTGGTTAATGTAAATCCCGTTATGTATTTGTGTTGTAGAGTGACACATAAAGAAGGAGAGGGACTATTGTATGCACATCTAAGATTGTATATCCATATTGAGAGTACAAGGTATGTAAGGTTACTCTGTCCGTATCTTTCTGCGGCAAATAGTATTCACATTGACATTACGCTTGTCCTATCCCGAAATGTGCTAAGGTCTCCTACCAATTGTCAATATCACATGTCTCATACTCATTGATCAATTGTGAATCACATGTCTTATATTCATTGATAATGTTCTAAAAGCCAATAAGGTTGTGTTCCAAAGATCCAATAGTGATTATACTCATGTCTCTTGTTCATGGATTAGTGTCCAATGGTTCCAACGGTGTTATGGTGCTAATAATGTTATGTTTCTCACAATGTTTATTCTCATGTCTCTCCCTCATTGGTTAATGATCCAAAGCTTCAAGTAAGTTATGACTATCATTGTATCAATCTCAAAGTAAGAATAAAGTAAAGCATATTGGTTGTGTTCTTGGGTGTTATCCATGGGGTACAAACACCTGCATGATGATGTTATTCTATCCATGGGGTGCAAGAACACCCGCATGATGATGTTTCTTTATCCATGGGGTGCAAAGAACACCCGTATGACGATATGATCTTATCCATGGGGTGAAAAGAATACCTTCATGACGATGATATGTTATCCATGGGGTGAAAAGGACACCTGCATGATGACGGCCCAGACAACATATAAGTAAAGTAAAGTAAAGGCAAGAGAAAGAATGAATGTAATATACATGGTTCCCTACATATACAAAATGGTGACCTATCCACATTGATTATTCACTTACATTTGTTTCCATTGCAGTATTTCTATCTCATGTAGTTTTATTTGAGCCTTACATACTCAGTACATTCTTCGTACTGACCCCTCTTGGGGGAATTTACCTTACTTGCTGCAGGCGCAGGTACTAGTAGGCCTCCACAGTAGGTTGCCAGTGTTGCAGATATTTGGTGAGCTCTAGTTAGTTCGGGGCTTCTCCGAGTCGCAGTTGTACATATGTTTTGGTGTTGTACATGTTGTATAAAGCGGGGACTTGTCCCAACTTTTAGTTCATTTGGTCAATGCATTTGTTAGAGGCTTTTGTAGACGGATGTGGGTGTATAAATGTAAAAGGGATATGTCGTTCTTGACTTGGTGGCCTCAACGTCCAATTTTCGCATATGTATATATATAGCATGTTCCATGAATTCCATTGTTGGTATCTATAGCTATTATGTGATTATGGGTTTCTTATGGCATGCATATGATTGAATAGAGACAAAGCTTGGTTCTCTCGGACCTTGTCGGCTACGAGTGCCAATCCGTCCCGATAGGATTCGGGGCGTGACAGGGACTCTGTTCAGTTGGATGAGAGGTTGACCTTTGTTGAGAAGCCAGTATCTATCTTGGCCAAAGATGTTAAACGGTTGCGTTCTGGCAACATTTCTGAATTTAAGGTTCAGTAGAGACACTGTCCAGTCAAAAAGGCTACCTGTGAAACCGAGCGTGAGATGTGGGGCTATTATCCCTACCTATTCGAGCACTTAGGTACTTACTAATCCTTTACTTTTACGGATGAAAGTCCTTTTACTAGTGAATGTTGTAATGACCCTCTAGATTATTTATTGTACTTTCATGCTTTTTCCATATTTAGAGCTTTCCTACAGCTGGCCCAGGTCATTTTTGACTTGCTAGGACTGACAGTTTAGTTACGAGGTAGTTTATTTGGTTTTTAGAGCCATTTCCCTATTTTAGAGCTTTTACTGTTAAGAATAGGGTCTCGAGCCTAAACTTTAGGTAAACAGCCTCGGATGCCAATTCTAACGGTCTAATTAGCTCTAGAGTATTAATTTTAGGATAGAGGGTCCTTGGTTTGGGTCTCGAGGCTGCTGAACTTGTTTTAGGCTATTGGGTGGATTTTGGCTAAAATGGCTCTTTGGGTGTGGGACCCATATTTTATGGAAACAACCTTGGATGCAAATTTCAATGGCGTCGTTGAGCCCAAAATGCTGAATTTTATAGGGTAGCATAGTTTGTTTGCATTCACGGGGTTCTAAACAAATCTCAAGAACATGATCGATATAATTGGAACTTGCCAAAGTTGTTGGTGCATCAGTACCTGGTGCAGGCCTAAGTCCTTCATTGCTACCACGATGAGGACCTTTACGATCGCAAGGGTCTATGATCTTGGTCATCGCAATCACGAGGCTTTAGAGCTCACGACTGCAATGAAGGAGGTCATGGGACCAGGCCATCTTACTCATCACGATCATGATGGTCTAGTTAGTGGGGTATCGCGACCGCGACTAGGGGATCTCGCGATAGCAATGAGGGAACCCTTGGATGTATATATATCTTCTTCATTATTTTTTCCAACATAAATTCTAAGTGTTGGACACCATTATAGACCTCTTGAGCTTGGAAATTGTGGGATAATCATATTGTGGAGCTGGGATTATCTTGGGGACGTGTTTGTGGTCATTAGATCATCGATATCCCGTAAGTTTTCCGCTTATTTCCCCGTTGATTTCTCCGATTTAGTTCTTGTTTGTCCAATGTTGTTGGGACTGAGCATAGGCTGAATTAAGCTTGAATTTTGCCAAATTTTTGGGTAAAATGATCATTGAGCTGAGAGGGATGTTGTGATGATTTCAATTTTGTGATTCCGCGCTAGCGAGCCCTATATAGGATTTTTAGTTCAATTTTTGACTCAGAGCGTATATATGCAATATGGGTATTGTTTTCTGGTCTTGAGGCATCTATTATTATTTTGATAGTGTGGCAGCTGTTGGAGGCTTCTCGGAAGGGAAAAGCCCAGAGTAAACGATCTTATGAGCTTTTGATAGCGCCCAAGTAGGCTAGGCTTACCTTGCTTCTAGACTATGCTTAATTATTGTATTAGTATAGTATTGTGCTAGCTATTGGTGGGTAGTTGTGGCTCGGTTATTTTTTTAGCATTTAGTGCTTTATTTTAGCCGGTTAGGGCCCTTTTTTAGTAGAGTTCGCGTCCATTTTCCCTTAGATTAGTGTACTATCATCCTTTAGGATAAACTTAGTGCATTAAGTTCCTTAGGACTGGATTGGGAAGCCTCATCCTAGGTTCGGGTAGATACTTTCCTTAGGATGGGGCTTCGAGGTTGAATAGTAGGCTCCACTACCCTTTTTAGATAAACTGCTCATAATAGTTTCCTGGTTGACTTAATAATCACTTAGCTGCTTCTTTCGGCTATTACTGGGGTTTGAGGGTTGACTTAGCTATTAATTTATGCTCTTTTAGCTCAGTTACCTTGGGTAGTGTGGTATTTGACCTTAGACCACGCCTTCAACCTAAATAATCGGAATTCACTATACCTTAAAGGATTTGACCAGTTAAAATTGGCTTATATCGACCAAATGATTTTGGAATAGGTTAAAACCTGGGTATGTTGCTATGGATCATATACTATTCAGTTTTATTTCGAGTCCGATGATCGATATATTACTATCATGTATTAGTTCCAGTTTGAGTTCGGCATATGTTATATTATTATCACTTATGAGTTCCAGTTTGAGTCCGACATACTTTATATTCACTATTGTTTTCTAGTACCGGTTCGAGTCCAGCATTTACTATTATCCTTATTACTAATTTGGGGTTGGAAAATTGGTAAAAGTTGATAGAAAGGTAATTATGACTGGGAAAGGAGCATCAGGTACGCATGGACTATATTCTGGACTATTTTACACATGTTATTTCCATATTTCATCTTTACTTTACTGTTATTCTTTATTTGTACCCTTCAGGCTTATGGGGGCTCGATTGGGTTATATTCTGCCTTGTTTGTCTCTTCTGGGCTTATGAGGGCCCAGTTAGGCTATAGCTACACTTTATTTCCACTTTGGCGTACTTCTTCTACCTTTATATCATTTTCGATTGGTATGTTCTACTATTTCCATTTTTGCTCCTTTATGGCTGACTTTAATTAGCTTCTGGCACTATATTTATGCTTTTTACTATAATTTAACTCAGTCGGCCTATGATGCCAACTGAGTACCCATTATTTTTGGTACTCATACTGCTTTTCTGCATCTTTTTCCAGATGTAAATCCGAGTATGAGTCACTACCGTTGACGTTATTCTCAGGCTTGCTACTGGTTCGGAGATAAGGTGAGCTTTTACATTCTAGAGCTGATCCTCCTCCTTCTGCTATTTTTGGATAGTATTTTACATATTCTAAGACTATGTTGTACATATAGAGACTGACTTGTACTCTATTTTTGGGTTAGTAGCTCTTGTACTGACCTTACCTGGTTATGGGGGATCCCATTTTGTACATTTTGTCCTTCTCCCTTTTTAGTACAGTACATTTGTATCTATTTACTATTTCTTTTAGTTGCTTCATGTTTTCTTTGCATGTTTTTATTCTTTATTTTCTTATCTTTCGCTGATTAGCCCGTTACTTGTTGTTCTGGGCTATGGTTTGGCCTACCTACTGATGGGTCAAAGTAGGTGCCATCACGACTCAAGAAATTGGGTCGTGACATCTTGGTATTAAAGCCTAGGTTCACCGATATTGTTGGTACAAGAGCAAATGTCTAGTAGGGTCCCGCAGATTGGTATAATAACATCAGTATCTTATTTTTGAAAGGCTACAGGACATTCTTAGGAAAATTTCACCTTTTTGGTTCTTTTTCGTGCGTTGAGTCTATATTGGTTTCCATATTCTTATTTGATTCACTCTTTTGCAAATGGATAGGATGTGGGCTACGACGACTAGGGATGGGGAGCTCGAGCCTGCAACTTAAGCAGTTAGAGGTTGAGGATGACCCAGAGGTTGAGGCTAGGTTAGAGCTACAGCCCCAGCTCGATATTAGGGTAGGATGCCATTGTCAGATCCTACTATTGCAAGAGATAGCACCAGAGGCTCCACCACCACAGCAGCAGATAGGCCAGGGGGTAGTCCATGCCCCACCAGGGTTTATATCTCCCTTTGTTCTTCTTGATGCTTTTGTGCAGCTATTGGAGTTAGTTGGCGGTCCACCGAAAGACGGGGCTCAGCCAGCAGCCCAGGGTGGTATTTGCTTAGGATTGCAGCTTATAGTTGTGCTCTCAGAGTAAAGGTACTACTAGCACCAATAGTTCTACAGACGGCAGTAGCCCAGCCCGTTATGAACACAGAGGAGCGGAAGAAACTGGGCTAATTTCTAAGATTGACCCCATCTAGGTTTATCGAGGCCCCAAGAGAGGATGCTTATGAGTTTCTGACTAGTTGTGAGGATTACATGACATATCAGCTTGACAGAGTAGCGAGACAGTGGTAGAGGGGTTATCTTGACTCCAGGCCATTTGGATCTCCTCCTTTGACTTGGGCTTAGTTCTCCGAGGCTTTCTTGGAGAAGTACATGCCTCGCAGGATGCGTGAGTGCATAAGGGAAGAGTTTTCTGCATTTAGGATAGGTAATATGATGGTGGTCAGTATGAGGTGGAATTTCATTAGCTAGCCAGAATGATTCTACCTACAGAGTATGACAGGATTCGGGGTTTTGTCAGAGGGTTGAGATTATCGCTCCACGGGGCTACTCAAAGTTTAGTGACTTTAGGGAGGTCTTATACCGGTATTACTAAACATGCCTACACTATAGAGGAGATGGATTGCGAGGCCCTAGGGGGCAGCTATAATAGGTCGCATCAGCTATGTAGTTATTGTGGGAGCTGCAGCGGCCCATAGTTCAGCAAACAAGGTTTTTTGGATAGGTACCACAGCATCAGGGTCAGTCTAGTAGACCCATTCAGGCAACCCTTTAGATTTCTCACAAGGGTCAACCCAGTTATAGAGACCACAGTGGTCAGAGTAGTGGTGGTTAGTCATTGAAGGGTGCATCATTAGGGTTTTCAGGTTGAGGTGGCCATACCAAATCAGCCGGACCTTCTCGACAGAATAGAGTGCCCAGGGCATGTTATGATTGTAGGATATTGGGCCATTTCTCCAGAGAGTATCCCTGGCATGGGATGATTAAGCCAGCTACACAGAATACCCCACTAATTAGATCATTACTGCCTACAGCTAGGGGTGGTGCCCAGGGTCGCAGGGGTGCTCCTTAGGGTTTAAGAGGTGGTTCTCAAGCAGGCAAGGTAAGTGGTTGGTTAGACACATAATGAGGTCACTTATATATTATACCTGGTAGTCTAGAGACTGAGGGTTTGAATGTTGTTATGTATGATTTTAGTATTCCATCAGTTAGCTTCTGCTTTATTTGATCCTGGCTCCATATTTTCATATGTTTCTGCTTATTATACACCGCAATTGGGGTTGTCTTGGGAGCCTTTGTTTGTGCCTTTACGTGTAGCTACTCTCGTGGATAATTCCTTCGTAGTTGATCGGGTATATAGATCATATTTGGTGACTGTTTGAGAGTATGACACTCAGGCTGATCTTATTATGTTAGATCTGGAAGATTTTGACGTGATTCTGGGTATGGACTAGTTATCTCCCAATCATGCGGTCTTGTATTACTTTGCTAAGACAATTACCTTAGCCATGCCTAGTATACCGCTAATTATGTGGAAGGGTTCTTTTAGCCACGCATTGATTGGGATTATATCATATATTTGGGCTAGGAGACTTGTATTGAGGGGTTGCGAGTCTTTTCTTGATTATGTTCGTGATATTAGTTCGGAGAGTCCTTCACTTGATTCTGTTCCTATAGTCCATGACTTTCCTGATTTCTTTCCTACTAACCTACTTAGGCTTCCTCATGAGCGTGATATAGAGTTTGCAATTGACCTCGAGCCAGGCACCTGACCTATTTCTATGGCACCTTAACGTATGGCTCCTACCAAGCTAAAGGAGCTAAATATTCAGCTTTAATATCTACTGGGTAAGGGTTTTATTTCACCGCGTGTATCACTTTTGGGTGATCTTATTTTGTTTGTGAAAAAGAAGGATAGTTCTATGCATATGTGTATCGATAACAGGCAGCTAAATAAGGTGACAGTGATGAATAAGTATCCTATGCCTCGTATCGATGATTTGTTTGACCAGCTTTAGGGTGAGACAGTGTTCACTATGATTGATTTAAGGTTTGGCTACCACCAACTGAGGATTTGGGTGAAGGACATCCCTAAGATAGCCTTCAGGACTCGCTACAACCATTAGGAGTTCTTGGTGATGTCTTTGGGGTTGACCAATTCCCCAGCAGTATTTATGGACTTGACGTATCATGTTTTTAGGCCTTATCTAGAATCCTTTGTGATAGCTTAATTGATGATATTTGAGTATATTGGAGGAGTAGGGAGGAGCACGAGCAGCATCTGAGGACTATGCTCCACACTTTGAGAGATCATAGGCTTTATGCCAAAATCTCAAAGTGTGAGTTCTGGCTTGAGTCTGTAGATTTCTTGGGGCATGTGCTATCAAGGGGTGGTATTATGGTGGACCCAATGAAGATTGAGGCTATTCATGAGTGGGCTAGGCCTACGTATCCAACTGAGGTTTGCAGTTTTACTTACATAATTCACGAACCTCTAGTATAATAATCCTCTCATGATTTTGGACTTGCATCATATAAATTTGTATTCCATTCAGTTTATAGAACTGTCATGAATAGTTGCATCCTTCAATATGGCGGGTTATGAACATCCAATGACTTAGTATCCCATGCATTATTAATTGAACACTCATTCCTTTAGGTTCACATGTTTTAGGATGCTTCAGATAGAGGGTCCATTACTCAATATCAGTTTATCGGTATTATCAGTGTTACCGACCAGTGGAACATTTTCAGACAAAGCATTATCTAAATAGTATATTCAAGTAATACATCCTAATAAACTATTAGCATGTTCATGAGTCCGAATTCAGGGTTCAGGTCCAACCTTATATATTCCTTCCAAATCTCAGTTCTCATAAGCCCCTTTTATGCACTTACTCCAGCCATCTCATGTCCCCTATAAATGTACAACTTTTATGATTCAGAAATACATGATCTTTATGTATGTACTCATATCATATTCAGGAGCTTCGGCTCATAACAGTAATATATATGACATGCATGACATCCAGATATGCCATCAATGCTCTTGAACATTTTTTCCAAAAGTAGTTTCCCGATTAGTATGGTATTTGGAATGCCATTAATGATAGTGGATAAGTTTTCTTATAAAACCAAGGTTCATTAGTAGTATGGCAGTTGGGTATGTCATCCATGATTATGGACAGGTTGACATCCAGCTATGTCATCCCATCGAGCTATCAATTATGTTCAATTGGGAGTAGTACTTAACATCGAGTTAGACTAGGGTTCAGTAAAAATCCAAGTCTTAAAACTATGTGCAACTGTAGGTATGATATTATGTTTTGCCTAAATGGGCTCAGACAGGTGATCACATAGATGCACCTTTACACCCTGGCAAGGTATATTAGGTCCTTTTGATTGGGGCATGTACATCGACTCCATGTTTGACTCACATGGTTAAATGTCAGTTAATAGTATCTCCCACAATTTCAAACATTAGTATTTCCATGACCCTCAGTTCAGTCTAGTTCACAGTATTTCAGTTATCTCAAAATATTCATGCGTTTAGTATTTATGGTTATCCAGATGGGTCCTCGTATATTGGTATACATCAGCATTACTTTTGATTTAAATACTTTATCATCAGCATGCCCAGTTGTGAACCACTTTATAGTTTCAGAATATCCTGATGTCCTAATTCATGCTTATCATTCAGTGAATCGTTATATATTGTCATTCATATCAGTTTTATGTTCAATTATTCATAGTGCATATCTTGCATACTCAGTACATTTAAAAGCACTGATTGCATACCTCTTCTGCCTATATTTTTCATGTGATGTAGATTTAGGTGCTTACTATCAGGATCGTAGTCAGGCAGATCATAGCTTCCAACCAGTAGGTGATGAGTTCTCCTTATTCAAGGACTCAATTTAGTTGTAGTTCTAATATTTTATTCTATTCATATGCATTAATTAGGGATAGTTAGGGGTTATGCCCCCGCTACCTATAGTCAGCAGTAGTAGAGCTTTATAGATTGTCAGTCAGAGTTGATGTATTTAGTTCCAGTTTTCTCTTTGAATAATCTAGTGTTGTAAATGTTTTTAAACAGTGTTGTATTGAATAAGTTTTGCTAATGATATTACTTCCGCTAAGTATTTCCAATTTATTCAGTTACTCGTCAATTATGCCAGTACTATGGGTTAGCTTGGGATAACTTGTGGTTCTAAGCACCGTGTTACATCCAGGGGGTACTCTTGGGTCGTTACAAACCTGGTATCAGAGCACAAAGTTCAAGTGTCCTAAGGTGTCTATGAAGCCGTGTCTAGTAGAGTCTTGCGAAATGGTATGGAGATGTCTGTACTTTTCTTAGAGAAGCTATAGGGCATTTAGGAAATGTTTATCCTCTTTTATATTCCAGATCATGCCATAGAGATATTCTCTACCAAATATATGCAGATTCATGCATTACTCTATATCCATGACTACGCCTTATTTTTGAGGTAGTAGAAATAGTCACGCTTAAATCTCTACTGATAAATTTTTCTCAGAAACAACCTACAAACAGTTATGAGATTGTACAAGGGCTTTATAGGATCCTACTAGTGCTTTTAATTTCAGTGATTCAAAAGAATCCACTCTTGTCTACTTAAATCATGCATTTGAGCCAAAGTAAGATATGTTCTCAGACCCCTTCTCAAAATCTTATGGCAGAATGACCCCAATGTTAGAAGCGTGAGTCTAGAAGTATAGTTGGAAGATTGGCACTTTTAGAAAGTATCATATGAGTAAATAGGTGTATAGTGTATTATTTGGTGGTAAGGAAGATTAGTAAGTCTATGAGAGAATAATGTGCATGTAGAATGAAGTTAGATGGGAGGTTTGTTTTAAGTTGATATACTTTGTGATGAATTTTGGTGGACTAGTGTTCTCTTGATCCCTATCTAGTAGTTGAAGGTTGGTATAGTGTATGATAAGTTAAGTAGTTGTCCATGATGAATGTTAGACTCTAAGTTTGAATTGTAGTTGCTAAATGAGATAAAGATAATGACTATGTGGGTATGATGGTGTTAGTTTTATGGAATGAATCTACTAGGTTGACCTAGTATATGCATGAATCTAAGTTGATTATATTTCTAGTGATCGCGGTGGTGCAAGTTTGAGGGTTAAGTTATCGCCATATGGATTAGTTAGTTATGGAGTAGTATCTTAGAAGGGATCCCCATCTCAGGTTTTGTATCTTTTGATGCAGTCTATCAGATAGGGCTTAGTATCCATGTATATAGAGGTACCCCGACCGTTAGAGTAGGATAAGGTGGCTTAGTTCATAGTTTATTGAGAATATCTGCAATCTTAGAAAGGCAACATTGATGTAAGGGGGAGATGATAGAGGGTAGTCATGTTTTGAAATTCAAGTAGTAAGATTAGTGAGTTCTAAAGCAGAGTTAAGGGAATGCATAGACCTATTCCCATTTTAACATCTTCATCATGCTTCTGTTACTATGACACTCTACTCATGTCTTACATGTTAGCGTCATGATCATACGTATAGAGGTACCCCGACCATGAAGATTTATACATATTCTAAGTTCTATTTTCCATAGCATTAGAAGTAAATGTCTCTCTCAGTAGTCCTAGTCATGCTCCATGAATCCATGAATTTCAGTCCCACATCATACAGCTCATGACTCATGCAACCATGATTTCTCAGTATGTTCTGCTCTATGAACTCATGATACACCCGTAATGACTCGTGAAATCACATTATGTCATGTATATTCTCGGTTTAGGTCTCTCTAATGAATTCATTCCTATGGTACTCTATTCCTAAGGCTATAATAAAGTGTCAAAGTTATGTATAGTACTCTTTCATGCTTTAGGACCTCATGTTCTAGCCCTTCAGTGTTCCCCTTTTTATGTCAAGATAGTGGTGATGAAAGTGGTTGTACCATGGTTTAGATGGGAAAGAGTAGATATTCCTTATTATGGAAATTATGGTATGCTTGTTCTATCTAAGGTTATAAGTGTGAAGGAAGACCGAGCCAAAGTTTTAGTATATGAAATAATTAGTTGAGAAGTTTTGGTGTGTCCTTTTTTGCGATAATTCATGAAATTTTATTGATAGAGGGATTAGAGAAGATGAGAAAATTCTTAGATAGTTGGTTGCCTAGAAGTTCATATGTGTTTATAATGATATGTTTGAATTTCATATTGGTATACAAGTGTATGAATACATTGTGCACTAGTGAATTCTTAATTAGAGTTCGGAGTTAGTTGTCGAAGTGGTAGGGAGTATTATTCTTGAGATGAGAGCTCAAAAAAAGGGACATAGGATATAGAATCCCGTAGTTTAGACTAGTATTGTTGCTTCATATGTAGTACCTTATGACTCCGAGTCAGGCTTGAACATGGTGTGTAACGACCCATTTTGTCGTTACTAAATTATCCATTCCTCAATATTAATGTGGGTCCAAAATAGCCATCATTTTGTTCATTGTGTCACCTCAAGCTTTTTGGCGAAGCTTTTAGCCTTTCGATGTGTCTAGATAGACTCAAGCTGGATGAATTTAATTATTCATGAGTACTAATATCAATCCTTTAATTTTGAAGTTCTTTAGATATGAATTACGGTCGTACAATATCCCTAGCACAAAGTTAAGTTGAAAATATTTTTAACCGATAGAGTTTCGATATGGGTTTCTACTAGGGCCAACTTCAAACGATCATATCTCCTAGAATATAAGGAGTTAGGGGGACCAATACCCACCAAATAAAATATCTCTGAGTCTTCTTTACAACTCAATAAACCATTCATCAATCCAAGTTCGGAGTAAAAAGTTATGACCATTTTGCCAAATATTGTCCGGGCTGAGATGGGAATTTCGCTGTAGCAAGAATTCTGGTGGTATTTAAATTAGTTTTAGCCGATTTTTAAGTCCAAAACCCCAAAACTTCATTCCCCAACCCTAGAGAGGTGATTTTCCAAGGTTTAGGGTGAAATTCCTTTGTGGAGGTAAGTTTTTCCATCATCTTCTTCATCTTTTAATCTTTTAACATTCTAGAATTATTTGAAAGACCTTCAATGGTGAAATTTTGGGTTAGAACCTTTAATGGTGGATTTTTGGGGAAAACTTATGGGTGTTCTTAATATCATCTCAAACTAATTCTAGATTATAAATTAATGATTTCTAGCATGAACTTGGTAAACTAGATTATGATTTTGTTGGTTGGAAATCTTGAATTCCATAAAGATGAGACCTTTAGCATAAAAACTCCATTAATGGAGATGGGTTAAGTTTGAAAAAACTAGTTAATAGTTAATTGACCTTGGAGAATGATATAGACCTTGAATTAGGGTAGAATTAGTGGGTGTTGAATTCCCAAAGATATTTATTTAAAGAGTAATTGATTAATTACTCTTATGATTGCTTGATTTTTTAGATGATTGATCATTTCGAAGCATAAAGAAAGGGAATGAGCATCCTTGACATGACTTGTTGATTCAAAAAGTTTGGCGTCCAGGAAGGCTAGGTTAATAAGTAGAAGACTGTATTATTTCATATTTTCATAATTTATAATTGATGGGAGAAAGCATGTCTAGGCCTGCAGACATGGAGTTGAAGTGGATAAAGACATAAGAACTTTACTTTAATTCCGAAAACTATGTTATTGATTGATTATGTGATATTTATGATATTATGTGTTATGTGCCCGAAAGGGGATTATTGTGAATGAAGTATGTGGACATAATGTTTCTTAGTTGTTCTAGTGATGAACCTAATTGAGTTATAAAGGTATAAGTTACATATTGTACCATGATAATGGTGAGGCCTAAGGTATAGGTGACTTGAATCATTGTGTGCATTATATTATGTGGAGAGAGGTAGAGAATAATGATACGGTTGATTGTGCTAGTTATAGGTGGTGATGTTAGAACCCAAGTTGTGGTATTTGAGTAGGTTATCGTTTAATTGGAGTTTAGACTCAATTTAATTGTGTGTATGCTCCTAAATTGGATGCTTGTTGATTGGTATTCGGACGTACTTGATTTTGATGATATTTGAATTTTTGATACTTGCATGAATAATTATGAAAAATGGAACTTGATCGAATTGCCTTATGATTATAAGTGTACTTGTAAATTTAGTATGTCGTGTTGTATCCTTAGAGATAGTATGAAGTTGATAAAATATACATAATATGGTTATGGAGGATCGAGTACCACGCCGGTACGGTACATGGACTTAGATTGTCCCCTGCAGGTCATGACTAGTTGGGCAGAAATAAGTCCCTTAGCATGTGTGTACAGACTATTGTTGATAAATGAACAATCTTGATTCATAATGATAATGTGATTTAAAAGAATGCCTTGAGTAAAGAAGGCTTGTGATATACCTTCATACAGGTTGAAAAGTGAATGATGAATATTTATTAAGAACAGAAAAGTGGAAAGATTGTTAGTAGCAATGTGGCCGACGTTAAATTTTACTATTGCTCTAAGACGTGATTGGATCGGATGCCACGAGCCGGCATGGTAATATTAATAATAAAGGAATTAATAATGAAGTGATCTAAAGTGATGAATCTAATGAATAATCTCAAAGAAACGATCCCAAAGTTTCAATAATTGAATTAATCCTTCTCCAAGAGTATCTATAAGGTTTGCTAATGAAACTTGAGTTCTCTTCCCGATCGATGAACACTCAAACCGAACTCGCCCATCCTTTTGGGCACAGGGATGAGAGAACCAATCCGAGTAATCAACTGCATTTTTTTGAATCTGCCTCAAGCCCCAACCCTACCGCCAAAAAGCCATCTGTATAGTGCAGGAGCGCTCACATTTTTTTGCTTACTCTTTCACTTTCATTTCAAAATTTGGCTCCCTCCCGGCTACGGTTTGGACCTTTCGCCTGCTTAGAAATGGATTCGAACCACTGACACAAGGATTTTCAGTCCTTTGCTCTAACCAGCTGAGCTACCTGAACCACTTTCCTAAAGTCTGTTTTCTTCGTTGAATTCCTTCATGAAAGGAGTGAAGATTCCAATCCGACCTTGAAAAACAGTATAAACGAGAGGAGTGAAGTGAGTTTGAAATCGACTTCTGAAGAAGTCTGAACACTGGGAAAAGGCTGACGCCACTGGAAACCGGCCACTAGTTACAAAGCTCCAATAAGGTATCGAGAGGGCTATCACAGTCAGGTGCGAATTTCTTACCCGAATTTGGAAACTACCTCTATTCCTATTTAGGGAGTTGAGGAGAAAAATGGCTTGATGAACCGTTCCCCACGCACCGGCCACATTCACTTGCTTATCGTAGAGGCTGTAAGTACACAGTGCCTCTACCCTGTTTTTCTTTTCTGAAAAAATTTTGAATTACACCAAATTTTGCTTTGGTGTTTTACTGAGATGTGAGTTGATTTGTATTTCCTATTTGATTGTATCCTTGAGATTGATTGTGTGACATGTACTTGGAAAAGTGAAACTCTGTGCTTACTTGCTATATGTTGGTCGACTTACTTTATTTATACTTGGTGTAATCATGGCTTATCCGATTGGCTAGTTATTATTCTTTAATACTATAAGAGAGTGTTTCATTGTTAGCCCGAGAGTTTAGTGTGAGTTGTCTATGATTATTGGGTTGATCCTATAGATGCGGGTAATGGAAGTGGCAATGCGAATAAAGGGGTGATAGTGATGGTTTAGTGTTGGATTATGGTGGATGGTATGAATTAATGAGGTTAGACTATGCTAGTAGTGAATAGCATCTCGTTAATAGAGTTGGAGAATTGTAAATGATATAGGCAAAGTGTTATAATGATATTACAGCCTTAGTTGAATTATACTCTATTTAAGATGTCATGATTTCTTTTCTTTGATTCTACTTTATGATTATGTGGACTAACCATCTTTGATTCTATTTTATGATTATGTGGACTAACACTGGTAGGCCGATGATGCCTACCAGTACGTGTGTTTGTACTGACCCTACTCTTCTATATTCCTTCTTGGAGTGTAGACTGGATGCAGGTTAGTTTGCAGGTACTAGATGGATGGCGATATTCAGCACTAACTTCTGCACTTTCTTCCTGGCAAATGTTGGAGTCTTTATGTTATTTATTTTACTGTTAGTCTATTCTATAATAGGTAGCTCTACATGTCTGACCAGGTCTTGGGGTGGTGAAGGACAGTTGTAAGAAGTTTTTGAAAAGTTTATTTATTGGTATTTAATTTACTTTGTTATATTTAATTCAGTATTCTCTTAAAAACAAAAGTCTTTCGCATATTTTTGGTTGGGTAATAAGGGTTCTCCTAGCTACTTAGGATAGAGTAGGTGTCCGCACGGTCCATTAGTTTGGATCGTGACATGGTGATAGCATGTGGTTCGACTCAAACTTTGGTAGCAGTAATCACCTGTACCCATGTAAAGGTTATAAGTTGCATCTATTGAAGTGTAGTATTCAAGAGGAGAAGTATAGTTGAGAAGTATTGTTGAGCTTAGAAGTAATCAGTCATATAGCTTAAGGCATAGTATCCCTATTCCTACCTCATGCTTAGGGTACCCACGTTCCATGTCATGTAGCTTTAAATAGTGTGTGGCCTATGTTTGAAACTCTATTGTTGTGGCCTATGTTTGAAACTCTATCGTTCATACTTTCTGAACTTATGTCATATGTCTCACATAAATCATTCCTATGATTCCTTCCCTCTATATGTTATAATAATTCCCTTTCCAAGTCTTACGGAGGTAATAGAGGCCAAGTTCATGTCCTTATTTATGTCCCCCATACCCAAGCTAGTTCTTGCACTAATAGTTTGTGCTTCTACATATCTTAGTATTGATAGCTAGAACCCTTTTATTAGCACAGTTTAGTTCGTGCTAGTATATGAGGCATAGATATCCCAAGGAAATCTTGTTTTACTCCATTTATATATCCATTATAGCTTTGACCTTCATTCGAGGACGAATGATCCCAAGGGGGAGATATTGTAACACCCCAAATTTCTTAGCTAAGAACCGACCCCTTCATCGAATGTGTACAGATCCAAATCTAATGTTTCTGAATTGTACATAGGTGTTAAGATAAATTCCTTAGTGTGTGAAGAGTTTTGAATATGAATCAAGGCCACGAGTAACTCCTACCTCTTAGCCAAGTTGAAAGCTTTCTTACCGAATGAATTCTTGTATAGAATCTATCTATAGTCAACTTCAAATGAGTATAACTCCTATATTATGAAGAGTTTTGGATCTCAAGACTGACCAAATGAAAGTTATTTGAGTTTTCTTTCCAATTTCATCTTAATTCGATACTGGAGTAAAAACGTTATGTGTCTTTTTGTGAGCAAACCAGTAGAGGTCCGCATTTTGGACATGTCACGAAGGCAATGCTGAAGAAAACTGAATTTTGTTGTCAAAACACTGAGGGTCTGCGACGTGTTGTGTACCTCCTCCTCCATGATTTTGGAGTGCCACGCCAATGGTGCTCCGTGATTTCACCGTGCCACGCTAGTTGTCACGACGATGTTAAAATTCTATTTTTCCTTTAGTTTTTAAAGGGTAAACTAGTCATTTTAATCCTAAATGACCCTATAACTGCTACAAAAATGTTTCCCTCACTCCATAACATTAAATCATCGTCCATTGCTCTCCCAACGCTCAAGAACATCAAAAGAGGGGTTTCTCTCAAAAATTCAACTCTAAGGCTCCCAACTCAAGCTCTCCTTCAAGAAATCCAAAAGTTCAGGTATGTGGCTATTCAATGGAGGTTCCTTCACCTTCATGCCCAAAACTATAGTATTTTAACCATGTTTATATGAAGATCCAAATTAGGGTTTTCATTACAATCATGATTCTTCTTGTATTTCAGTTTCCCATAGCTAGTAGACTATAAATACATGTTTCTCCATGAGATTTAGTACTTTTACTTACGTAATTCATGAACCTCTAGTATAATAATCCTCTCCTGATTTTGGGCTTGCATCGTATAAATCCGTATTCCATTTAGATTATAGAATTGACATGAATAGTTGCATCCTTCAAGATGGTGGGTTATGAACATTCGATGACTTAGGATCCCATGCATTGTTAATTGAACACTCATTGCTTTAGTTTCACATGTTTTAGGATGCTTCAGAAAAAGGGTTCGTTACTCAATCTCAGTTTATTTCAGTGTTACCGACCAATGGAGCATTTTCATACAAAGCATACACTAAATAGTATATTTAAGTAATACACTTTATTAAACTATTAGCATGTTCATGAGTTTGGATTTAGGGTTCAGGTCCAACCTTATAGATTCCTTTCAAATCTTAGTCCTCATAAGTCCTTTTTATGCACTTACTCCAGCCATCTCATGTCCCTCATAAATGTACAAGTCTCATGTTTCAGAAATACATGATCTTTATATATGCACTCATATCATAGTCAGGAGATTTGGCTCATAACAGTAATACATATGACATGCATGACATCCAGATATGCCATCAATGCTCTTGAACATTTTTTCCAAAAGTAAGTTTCCTGATTAGTATGGAATTTGGAATGTCATCAATGATCGTGGATCAGTTTTCTTATAAAAGCAAGGTTCATTAGTATCATGGCAGTCGGGTATGGCATCCATGATTATGGACAGGTTGACATCCAGATATGTTATCTCAGGTTGACATCCAGGTATGTCATCTCATCGAGCTATCAATTATGTTCAGTTGGGAGTAGTACTTAGCATCAAGCTGGACTAGGGTTCAGCAAAAACCCATGTCCCAGACTACGTGCCACCGTAGGTATGATATTATGTTTTGCCCAAATGGGCTCAGACAGGTGATCACAAAGATACGCCTTTATAACCTGACAAGGTATATTAGGTCCTTTCGATGGGGGCATGTACATCGACTCCATGTTTGGCTCACATGGTTATATATATGTTAATAGTATCTCCCACAGTTTTAAAATTTAGTATTTGCATGACCCTCAGTTCAGTCTAGTTCACAGTATTTCAGTTATCTCAGAATATTCATAGTGTTCAGTATTTATGGTTATCCAGATGGGTCCTCGCATCTTGGTATACATCAGTATTACTTATGATTTAAATACTTTATCATCAGCATGGTTAGTTGTAAATCACTTTATAGTTTCATAATATCCTGTTGTCCTACATTTATGCTTATCATTCATTGAATCGTTATATATTGTCATTCATATCAGGTTTATGTTCAGTTATTCAAAGTGCATTTCTCGCATACTCAGTATATTCAAAAGTACTTATCGCATACCTCTTCTGCCTACCATTTTCATGTGATGTAGATTCAGGTGCTTACTATCAAAATCATAGTCAAACAGATCACAGCTACCAGGCAACAGGTGATGAATTCTCCTTATTTGAGGACTCAATTCAGTTGTAGTTTTAGTATTTTATTTCTATTCATATGTATTGATTAAGGATAGCTAGGTCATGTCCCGGCTATCTATAGTCAACACTAGAAGAGGCTTCATAGACAGTCTGTCAAAGTTAATGTATTTAGTTCCAATTTCCTCTTTGTATAATCCAGTGTTGTAAATGTTTTTAAACAGTGTTGTATTGAATAAGTTTAGCTAATGATATTGCTTCCACTTAGTATTTCCAGTTTTATTCAGTTGCTCATAAATTATGCTCGTACTATGGGTTAGCTTGGGATTACTTGTGGTTCTAAGCACCGTGTTACGTTCAGGGGGTACTCCCGGGTCGGTACACGATTAAAGGTAAGGATTTTGTTATATTATATAATGCTTCACACTTAGGTTTGGGTGTTGTGTTGAGGGAAGACAGGAATGTCATTGCTTATGCTTTGAGGCAGTTGAAGCCTCATGAAAAGAGCTACCCAACTCATGACTTGGAGTTGGCAGCGATGGTGTTTGTACCTAAGATTTGGAGACACTGTCTTTATGGTGTCAAGTGTAAGGTATTCACAGACCATCGTAGCCTCCAGCATGTGTTCACGCAAGGGGATTTGAACTTGTGACCATCCAGTATCATTCGGGTAAGGCCAATATGGTGGTAGATGCATTGAGCCAGAAAGTGGTAAGTATGGGCAGTTTAGCCTATTTGAGGGTGTCAAGATGACCTTTGGCTAGGGAGTTTCAAACTCTAACATCTCCGTTCATGCAATTTGGTGTTTCAAAAAAGGGTGGAGTGTTGGATAGTATTGACGTAAAGTCAACATTCCTTGATGAAATTAAGGCCAAATAGTTTGAGAATGTGAAATTGAATAAACTCCGAAACAAGGTGTTGTCTGGAGAGGCTTTAGATGCCACACTTTATGCATATGGAGTATTGTCGTTTAGAGGACGAGTATGTGTTCCTCAGGTTGGTAAGTTGATTCAGAATGTGCTCTCTGAAGCTCATGGTTCACAATATTCTATTCATCCAGGTGCAAGCAAGATGTACCGTGACTTGAGGCAGCTTTATTAGTGGCCTAGGATGAAGAAGGACATAGTAAATTATGTATCCAAATTTCACAACTTTCAGCAGGTAAAGTACAAGCATCAAAGGCCTGCGGGTTCGCTACAAAGGATACATATTCCCGAGTGAAAGTGGGAGAGAATAGCTATGGATTTTGTGGTAGGTCTTCCTAAGACCTTTGGAAAGTATGACTCGGTTTGGGTTATAGTGGATAGGCTGACTAAACCAGCCCATTTTATTCTGGTTAGAGTGGACTATAGCTCTAAGCAGTTGTCCAAGATCTACATCAAGGAGATGGTGAGGCTACATGGAGTGCCCATTCCTATCATTTCAAATAGAGATATGCAGTTCACTTCTAAATTTTAGAATAGGTTGCATGAAGAGTTAGGAACCCAACTCACTTTTAGAACAACATTTCATCCTCAGACTGATGGCCAGTCGAAAAGGATGATTCAGGTGCTTGAATACATGTTGAGGGCATGTGTGATTGACTTCGGTAGCCACTAAGACCAGTTCTTACCACTGTGTGAGTTTTCATACAACAACAGTTATCACTCTAGCATTGATATGGCTCCATTCGATGCACTCTATAGGAAGAGGTGTAGATCGCCCATAGAATGGTTTAAGGCTGGTGATATAAAGACTTTGGGCACTAATTTGGTGAAGGAAGCTCAGAAAAAGGTTAGGTTCATCCAAACCAAGTTGTTGGCATCCCAAAGTAGGCAAAAGAATATGCAGACTGTAAGGTAAGGGATATGTCATTCAAGGTTGGTGAACAAGTTTTGTTAAAAGTGTCACCTATGAAGGGAGTCATCAGGTTTGGCAAGTAGGGCAATCTTAGCCCTCAGTATATCAGTGCATTTGAGGTTCTTAGCAATGTAGGGTCGGTAGTGTACATGTTGGCATTTTTGCCAAGCTTGTCGGGGGTCCATCCGGTGTTCCATGTATCCATGCTTAAGAGATACTATACTATGGGGATGGGGATTACATTATCAAGTGGGATTCAGTTTTGCTAGATAAGGATGTCACTTATGATGAGGAGTCGATTGTCATTCTTGATCGGGATGTTCGAAAATTGAGGACAAAGGAGATTCGATTAGTAAAGGTCCAATGGAAGCATTGTTCGATTGAATAAGCCACTTGGAAAACCTAAAAGGACATGTGGGACAAGTACCCTCACCTATTTGAGGATACAGGTATTCTTTCTCTTCTTCACTTGGCTCATTTTTCTTGTTGATCGATTGGGAACGAATGATGGGTATATTAGTATCTATTGTAATGACCCTTTCCGTTTTTACGGGTGAGTCAATCGTGTAAAAATTTTGGGTTAACATTTTCCCCGAATCGGAAGTTCAAATTTTCAAGCTAGGCTAGTATATGACGAAATTCAAGTGAGGAATGGTCTAGGTAATCCAAGAATAGATTGTGTAATTGTATTAAAGTTTAGCTTTATTTTATGTTAGCTAAGATGATAAGAAACCCTTAAGAATTTTTGGAAGTAAACTTGGGTATGTAGAACTCCTGATATCTAACCTGAAGCAAAAGGGTTAATCCGGGATGTCATGGTTTGAAGGTGCATAGCGAAAAAGGCAAAACTGGGAGCAATCCCGAGTTTCTGCCTTACCACACCTGCTATAGCGGGTGGCAGACCGCTATGGGGCTGCCGCTATAGCGAGAGTCAAAGTTAGTCAATCCCGCTATAGCGGGCGGATTCCGCTAGAACGATACCTCTATAGAGGGATGGGGTCGCTATAGCCGGGTAAATCGTTGTTTATGCATAAATTTCCACAAAAATAGTTTATTATTTCTAAACATATTTTGGGGAGGACTCAGGCGATTTTCAACTATTTTCCACCAGAATTCTTCGTAAAGGTAAGTTATTTATCCCCATTAACTATTTTTTTGATTTCTTAAGCTTAGAATCACTAGTTTACGGGTCTTGAGGAGGATTTAACTTGACCTAGCTGTATTTTCTAGTGCAAGGGGGTAAATTTGGTGTGAAACCCTTGGGTTTTAGTTAAAGGTTGATTAATTACTCTTGCATGACTATAATTTACTAAGGTAACCATGAAATTGGAAGTTTTAAGGTGAATTTATGGTGGAAAAGCCCTAGAATGGGTGGGATGATCATGAAATTGGCCTTGGGGTTCGGGATTAGGTTGCAATCCTCGATGTTATAAGTCATTTGATTGATTATGTGTTTATATTCATAATTTAGACCATAACTAAGCCGAGGTTGCAAGAAAAGAGAAGGCTAAGGTTTAGTAGAGCATTTCAGGCTTGGATTGAGGTAGGTGATGGTTTAAAGGTAGTAAAAAACTCAATTTGTGTTATGCGTGCATGTTAAATATTTCTTAGTATTGCTTTCACAATGTATGTTCAAGGAAAATGAATGACTATTTGATATCCTAAGTGTTAATCACATGCAATGAATTTAAATGAAAGCTTGTTGGTTTTTACAAGTGTTGTTTTTGTTATCATTGTGGTTGTGATTGTTATGATATCTGTCATTATTGTGGAATGTACCGGTATTTATACATCTTCGCGGGATTGAATGATATAAGGTTGACAGGCACTTGATGTCTGAGATTTGGTACATGGACAAGAGCTCGTCCCCTGCAGGTCATGGCTAGTGGGCGACCATAAGACCCTTAGCATATGTGTACAGGTATTTGGTGAGTGTGACGGTTCCTTGAGTAAATCAGAGATTTTGTGTTCTCTTTATTATTTTGGTTCCTTGAGTGAACCGGGTTTATGTGCTTAAATGCTAAAGGTGGTTTTCTTATGTAAATCGGGATGCATATTAATTGCCATAGTTCTTGTCTTGTGAATTCTTGAGTGGTTCGGGTTAATTGCAAGTTGTGACTTAACACTGTGTTGACTATTACTTGTGTAAGTGAGACATGATTTATATGATTATTGAGTTATGGTTGTTGACTTGGAGTCTTGTTGGTGGTCATAGTTTGACTTGACTTGTTATCCCTGTTGACTTATATTGACTGAACTTCATGTTGTACTTGTTACAAGGTTAAGTGTTGTGAACTTGGAGTAGAGTTGCCTGATAGGGTTCATGGTTGTCTTGTTGTATTACGTTTTGGTTATGTGTTCATATTTCTCATTTTGGGTTGGCTGATGACCCTACCAGTATACCGTTGTTTCTTGTGTGCTGATACTAGACGTGCTCTTCTTTTATTGAGTGGAGAGCATATTCCGGCGACTGTTCCGAGACCTCAGCTGTCAGACAGATCGTATTCGGACTCAAGGGTGAGTTGCATCTTCCGAGCTACAATGAGTTCTTCAGTTGTTTTTCTGGTCCATTGTTTCGGACCTAGATATTATTTTGATTTCGGGGTTGCATCCTCTTATTGATAGTTATTAGAGTTTTGGTACGATGACTTTAGGTTCTAGGGTTGGTTTATTTTCCGCATATGTTATCCTTACTCTTCGTTTAACTATGGATTTATTCGTTTTATCAATGAGATTAGTTTAGTAGCCTATTTTTTTGTCAAAGTGTTGATTGACTCATGAGGTTAGTTGGTTCTCCCACTGGGGGGTTTAGTGTGGGTGCCACTCACGGCGGTTTAGGTCGTGACAGTAGATGTCAAAGATAATATAGGAATTCAAGGTAGATGTCAAGGATAATATAGAGGTTAAAGGTAGACGTCAAGGGTATTTTGGAGCTAGTAGGTGAATGGAGGGTAGTTTTGTAACAATTCCAATGGTTCAAGGATATTGGGGTTGGGTGGGGTGGGCGGGGGGGTCTAATTAATTTGAAGGTGATCTGTGTAATGAGTG
Source organism: Capsicum rhomboideum (assembly GCA_031232105.1). Lineage (NCBI taxonomy): Eukaryota > Viridiplantae > Streptophyta > Magnoliopsida > Solanales > Solanaceae > Capsicum > Capsicum rhomboideum. Next base: position 50,910,657 of record CP124718.1, read on the forward strand.
GGTTTAAATTAATTTAAATTAATTATAGGATGACCAATGCATGAGCAACACATCATTAATAAAATTATTAATTGGGTTAATTTGAGAACCATTAAAAACAATAGTAATATAGAGCCAAAAGGTAGATGTCAAGAACAATATAGGGCCTAAAGATAGATGTCAAGGATAATATAGGGGTTAGCGGTAGACGTCAAGGATATTTTGGAGCTATTAGGTGAATGGAGAGTTGGTTTGTGTCAATTCCAGTGGTTCAAGGATATTTTAGGCCTTTTCCATTATTTTAATTACATTGTCAAAGAATCAATCAGGTTCGGCTTAATTTCATTGCTTGTGACTTCAATCGTAACAATTTAACTAATTAACCTAAGCTAACTGCACATACACTTTTACACCGATCTTTATGACAAGTACATCGATTTGGTTTTTCTAATGAAAATTTCGACTCATAAGGAAATGCTAGCAGAGGTTGGCAAAGGTTGTAGGTAATTGCAGCACAAAGAGAGTCCATGCAACTTGCCAAACGATGGTGTGAGTTTAACAATAGTCGTTCACTAACATAGCTACAGTACTTCACTTTCTGCTAATATATAATCCACAACGTCTAAGAGTAGCACGTATGCATCAAATCAGAACAGGACAATATATCCACAAACAAGCATGCATTCTCAAATCCGGAAAAGATTTTCTCTTCAAAGCCCACCTAGGATCTAAACAAGAATGATTACATATCCAGGCCTTGTAATGATAAGATCCATCACATGTTTACTTCCTCCCTTCCTGTGCACCTGCTGTTGTGTTCTTCAGTATCTGCAGATTAACAGAAAAAGTCAAAACCCCAAATATACACCATTTTTTTTTTCTTGAGTTGAAATTGAAGTCTATAAGGTTTGTGGTACCAGACAACCATGTAAGCACAACTATGGAACTTCATAGAAGAATTGATTTCTGTAGCAGTACAAAAGTGAATGACTCAGATGAGTTTATATGGAGCAACATAGACAGTTAGAATTCACACAGCTGACCCCAACTTGCATGGGATTTAGGCTCATTTATTGCTGTACTACCAAAGAGAATGACTGGCCCATGAGATCAGACAATTTAAATTCTGAAAAAGGAACAGATGAGATCAGACAATAGGATAAATGGTCACACCAATGAAACCAGGTGAATCCAAATCATGGAATAGCAAGCTTAAGATTTCAGACCAAAGGGGTACATGCTTCAAATAATGTCTTAATAACCAAATAATATACTCCTTTAAGGAACAATTTGAATTGACAATCTTCTAACTAGCAATTTTACTGGAATGATTAAGAGCATTTGAAATTCGTTTGCCTGGTCTTTGGAGATTCTTACTGTTAGTTAGCAGCATCTGCTACTGGGAAGTGGGAACAGTTAAGTCAGCGTTCCAACCATGAACAGTTAAATCATGATAAATCCAAGATTCACAGTTACATAATGTTGCAATTTCCAAGATGTCTTTACTGATATTCAGCAAGAGCAAGACTCAAATCATAGTTATTTTAAATCTACCAACTGCAACTACCTTAACAGAGAGAGAGCAGAAATAAGCCAAGAAGAACGGGATAAGATCATAAGCATCAATCTAACTGGCAAGAGACACTGTGTATTAAGAAAGATTAATATGAAATAGCAACACCTTGTAACTTAAAAACAGGCTGAAGAATGTGTAAGATACAACACGCGCTCAAGATCGAAATTTACAGGAACAAGTAACCGGTATCATATGTTCACGCAGACAAGCCTTTAACAGCTGTACCTAAGTAATATCTGCACTTTCCAAATATCATGAGCCCATTTCCTTGATTTACTAAGGTACTCCCTCTGTTCCTAAATAAGTGCATGCTTTGGGTTTGGCACACCCCCTAATAAACTAGTAATTCCTATAAAATAAAATGTAATTTTACCAACTTACCCCTAAATAAAGTTTATACTTCTTTCCAAGTTGACATTGATTACATTTAAAATGAAGAGTTGGACATTAATGGTACAAGGACATATTAGGAAGATTATGATCAAAATATTTTCGAAGGCTTAAACATGCACTTATTTAGGAACAAAATCAAAAGGCAAACCATACACTTATTTAGGAATGGAGGGAGTAATAACTAAGGGGTCGTTTGGTTTGAAGACAAGTTATGATGGGATTAGTTATGTTGGGATTAGTTATGTTGAGATAAGTTATCATGGGATTAGTTATGCTGGGATTATTTTTTATTGAGTGTTTGGTTTGTTGTATTCAAAATAATATACATTGCATAATTTTTAAGAATAAGTTGTTTGTTTACAAAAATACCCTTCACCTTAATTATTTAGTTTTTTATATTTTTCTTCCAAACTTTAGTTATTCATTCTTAAAAAATAAAATTTCCATCTTATTTAGCTTAAATATTTTTGTGTGTGCATTCTCATGATTGTGCCGGGTGTGTTTAAAAATAAGCGTCCATCTTATTTAGCTTAAAAATAAAACTTTCACCTCAAGTATGTTAAAGTAAAAGAGCTAGGATTTATTACTTATGTCACTCCATTTAAGCACATATCAATCCTTTATTGTAAAATATTAAAGTTATCTTCAATTTAATTGATCTATAAAATACAAACTTTCAAGTGATTAAATAAATATTTAATTAAAAATATATAATTCAACAATAGAGAAATCAAAATATAAATAAACATAAGAATTAGTCAAATAAATTCAACGTATAATATATTCATAAATAAAAATTATATTTATATAGTGTATTTTTTTAATTAAAAAATGAAGAATTATTATAAAAATAACTGAGTAGTGAAGGTTGTAAATGTTATACATGGTATTAAAAATGATGTGAATATACATGTCTATAAAAGTGATGTATAAAAGGAGGTTAAGAGGGTACTTTTGTCATTTCTCCTATTTTATCTTGGGATAAGTTATCCCGGTATTACTATACCACCCAAAGGTAGGGATAACTTATCCCATCACTAATTATTAATCTTGGGATAAGTTATCCCAGGCTTTGTAACCAAACAAGGAATTAAAGACTACTAAAAATTTATCCCGGTATTAATTTCCCTTATCCATCACACCAAACGACACCTAAGTGTACATAGCAAGCTAACATCATATTGTTGGAAATGGTCAACACAAATGTTCAAGTGTCTAGATTCATAGTGTCTTTTAGTTATCCTATGTGCATGATCTTTTGTATTGTCTAGGTACCTTTTATATTGTCAATCTAGAAAGATTCAAGTATGTGTGATAATATTTAATAGGTGCGAGTCTAGAAGACTCTATTGGCACCTTATAAACCCCTTTTATGATCTTGTAATGTAAGAGTGAACTCTCTCTCTCTCTCTCTTTCTCTCCATTACACTTATTTAGGAATGGAGGGAGTAATAACTAAGTGTACATAGCAAGCTAACATCATATTTTTGAAAATGGTCAACATAAACGTTCAAGTGTCTAGATTCATAGTGTCTTTTAGTCATCCTATGTGCATGATCTTTTGTATTGTCTAGGTACCTTTTATATTGTCAATCTAGAAAGATTTAAGTATGTGTGTGATAATATTTAATAGGTACGAGTTTAGAAGACTCTATTGGCACCTTATAAACCCCTTTTATGATCTTGTAATGTAAGAGTGGACTTTTTCTAATAATATGAAGTGAGCTTAATCTCTCTCTCTCTCTCTCTTTCTTCCCTTCTCTTTGTACCCTATGATACTATCAAGGGCCCGTCTCATATATCCAACACATACTCCTCCATGGATGATTAAGCAATTCTTCACATCTCTTGCTAGCAAAAAGTACTATGGAAGGTACAAGACCACTTTACACATCCATTATTTGTTCATCTTAAGTGCTCTGTACGCATATGATGGTCGGTATAAAGGTATTTTGAGCATATATATGGCTAGAAAGCTGCAGTGCCTTAATCTATGTTCAAAAGCTATACATAATACTAATGCAACTTCAGGAGGCTGACGTCATAACGTAATGTTAATAGCTCATACTTATGTCAGATAAATAATTGATGAGACATAACCAAAGCCAAAAACAAAAAGTCAGCTAAACCAGAGGAATGACAGAGCTTCTAAGCTGTTTTTAGATAATATTCCGTTCATTTATAAATAGCTACTTTTAGAAATCTCATAATTGAGATTTAATCGGTTCATAACAAAACAAATCTCAAAGTGTTGTTCATTAAACAGGAAAGACAAGAAAGGTTGTTTAAACTTATAAGAATCAGCCAATGATCCTCATATGATCCAATAGCATAGGTTTAAATATAATTTGCCTGAGCAAATAGGATACATTATAATTCTTTTCCTTATGTTGGTTAATCCACCGTTGCTTCTGCTTGCAATAAATTTTCTCAAGTATGGAAAATAAACGTCAATAAAAAAATAAATAAAAATAATAACTTTATTTATCAAGATTGCGAGTACAATTTTGTGTAGTTCTTTGATTCTTCTCTTTTAAATTTTCACTGTGATTCAAGGGTTGTTAGTAGCGTTAAAAAAGACGTTATTTGATATTTTGATCTCTTTGTGAATATCCCCAGAGTTTGTGGGATTTAGAAATGCTCTTTCAAGAGAATATGTACCCTTTTTTTTGTGTGAAATAGGATTTAGGATGAAGTAGCCTCCAAAAGATCCTAACGGCTCTTAGGGGTTCAAAAGACACGGATTGGACTCGTCCTGTAAATGCCCATCCCAAACCCAGTAAAAATTCGATGTCTACATATGTCCTTACTTAAGGCTCGTCAAAGTGTAGGTTTGATGAATTCAAAGACGAGCATTGGAGTACCCATAAAGCTGGAGCTTCCATCTTTGCAGTTTTGCGGCTCCTAATTTTGCAGATCTAATTTGTGAAAGAACAGATGAAAGACAGATTTGATTCCACGAGCTTGCCAATTTGTTTGCAATAAATTTTCTTAAGTACGAAAATTAATCTGCAATCACAAATAAATTATTTTTAAAAGTGATTTTATTTATCAGGATTGTGAGTATAATTAGGTGCATTTCCTTAATTTTTCTCTCCTAAATTTTCTCCATGATCAAAGGTTATTAGGATGATTTGGACCTCCTTACAATTGATCTGATGCTAGGCACCTCGGACAACTACTTTAAGATCAAAACCAATATTTAATGTCTTGATCTCTTTATAAATATTCCAAGAAGTTTATGGAATTTCAAGACACCTCTTCAAGAGAATATGTACCCTTTTTAAGCATGAGATAGGGTTTAGGATAAAATAGACTCTGTGAAATCCTGACAGACCTTAAAGTTTGAAGGACACGGATTGGATTCGTCTCGTAGAGGCTCATCTGAAACCCAGTAAAATTTTGATGTTTACGACTACATAATTAAGAGTTTAACTTTACAACACTCATTCTACCAATTACATGTTGTTGCTTACACTAAGGGTCTGTTTGGAAAGCCACCTGGTAATTGATAATAGTGTAATTTCTAGGGTAGTAATTATCAGCCTAGTAATTACACAGCCTAGTAATTATGCTGACCTGTTTGTTTGCCACAGTGTAACAACAAGTGTACTGTTTGGTTGCACAAGTGTGTTTTTTTTCAAATAATTTTTTGGTGGCTTGTTAGGCCATTTTATTGATTAATAAAAAGAAAAGCAATCAAAAACAATAAAAGAGAGTCTGGCCACCAGGCCCATAAATGGAATTCAATTGTATTGGCTTGTTGCACAATTTTAATCATATGATTATATTAAATTTTTAAAATAAAAGTTAATTATCAAAACATAAAAATTTACATTAGACAAATAAGGGCTATTTATAAATGATATTAAATTAAATATTTAAGATATATATATATATTGTCTTTTGAAAATAGATTAATTAATAAACATATGTTCTTCACTAATATTATAAAAAAAAAAAATTAATTTATATTTTTCAAATTAGTATATTTTAATTAAATTAATCATAAAAACTAAAAGTACATGATTTCTAAGAATATCATGAAATGCATGTTTGACAAAAAAAATTAATATTATAAATATAATGTCATAAAATTATTAAAACATTTCAAAAAAAGATAATCTATCAATTATAACTAAAAAATAAATGGCTTGCAATGTGAAATATCAAGTCAGTACTACTAAAACAAATAAATTGAAACTGAAATTATAATATAAGTTCAAAAAAAAAAAGTTAATATAATACTCTTATATCAAATTTTAACATAACATACATAAATATGATTAAAAGAAAAGGAAAACGTAAGTCTATAACCTTATTTAACAATGAATTCTGCTTAAACTAAAAATTAGAATACTAACACATTATGCTAAATGAAAAAAATAAACATAAAATAAATTTAAAAAAATAGATAATACGAACAATTACATGGAATCACATTAAATAAAGACTGAAAATGAGAAGTAAGGAAATGAAATATAAATAATAAAAAATAAAAAAATATTTTTAAATAAAAACAAAAAATAATTTAAAATAATAGAAATAAAAAATTAATTAAAACAAACAAAAATTAGAATAGAAATAAAAGGAAGAAATTAAAAAGTAACCAGTTTGTAATTACATCATGTAAGTATTAGCAATTCACAGCTCTCCTAAAAATTGGATAGTGTAATTACCCCTGTCAATTATATCAATTACCTGGCCAACCAACATGTCAGTATAATTACACCAATTACACCAAATCCAATTCCCAGATCGGCTTTCCAAACAGGCCCTAAAAGTTTTGTACTTTGATTGGGTAAAAACTTATCCACACCCGGTGTATACAACAAACTAATGTAATTTACCGGTTAACTGATTAAATGAAGTAAAATACATGTTAATTAATCACGGTTAAGTAATATGAACTCTAAATTCAAACACATGGCATGTATGTATTGGCTTGGTGTATACACCGGGTGTAGGTAAGTTTTACCCCTTTTGACTGCTTTAAAGTTTAAATTAAAAAACACACATTTAAAATGAGCAAAAGAAATAAAGAAAGAAAAGTAACTCTATATGATATGTCAATATACTTCAACCTCTATAAGGAATATTGGGACATTAGTCATGACACAAGTACAAGGAATTGAATGATAACTCAATATGCACGAGTAAATGTGTGTGGTGAAAGTTGAAAGAAATAGACGTAACAAGCTGCAGTAGTAGGAGTGATGAGAAATTTTACATGTCTAAGCATTTGGTTCTCGTTTTGCAAAGTGGACAACCTCTCTTCAAGTTCTGCATTCTTTGTTTCCAATTCCTTCACCCTTGCTTCCAGATCTATCAAGTATGCTTTCTTCCTCTCCCTTGCTTGCTGTGCCGATACTCTATTTCTCAGCAACCTTTTCACCCCCACACACAGAAAAAAAAAAATAATAATGCCCCACTGATCAGAAAACAAAGAAAGTGGAAGCACATAACAATGACACGTCAAGTGGGGCCAAGATATGACAAGTGGATACACCTACGTGCCATGATATGATAGGCTGGAAGGATTAAAAGAACAACTTTTTATTGTTTTACCTTTTTAACCTCTTATTTTCTTTGTCAGCTGGGCTTCTTCCTCTCTTCCTTTGAGTCCCAGCTGATGGTTGAGCTTGACCGGCAGCGGAAGTTCCATCTCTGCCAGAAGCTGAGGTGGTTCCGGTGACTTCTCCACCCATCTCCGGCACTCTTCTGATCTCATCATCACTCTCCATACCTTCACAAACACAAAACTACATTTTAAAAAAAAAATTATTCTAACATCCTTTCACCCCCAAGAACGTAACCCAACTATTTCAAAATCTCAACAAAAACACAAACCCACCTTAGAATCTCCAAAATTAACTCAACAAAACCGAGTTTTCCTCTCCAAGAGTATAACACCATAATTCCCAAATTCAAATTGTTTATCAACAAGAAATGTAGATAACGTCCTAAAAATTGAGTTTTCAGTGAACAATCAAGGAAAAAAGGAACCTTCTTTTACCAACAATTCAAAACCACCAAGAACCCAACTTTCTCGAAAAATTAAATGATACCGAGAGTACAAAACCAAACATTCTTCAACACGGGGCCTCAAAAACTTACTCCAGAAATTCAAGTTTTTTCTTCAAGGTTAAATGATTTATTATCAAGAAAGTGCTAAAAATTGAATTCTGAATAAAAGAAAACAAGAGGTAATTAATTAGAACCTTCTTTAAGTTCAAGATGGAGAGCTGAGCTAGAAGATCTCTCACTACTTGAAGGTAGAGAACTAGCCGCAATGGAACATGTCGCTTGCTCTTGCATTTTCCTCTTTAACACTCGAAAATTCAAATAGAGTTAATTAAGAAGAGTATTGTATTGTATGAATATTCAGATATTTATCTGACATTGCAAGAAAAATAGCGGGACATGAATTAATGTTTACAGAATGCAAACAAGGGGAGAGAGGAAGCAGCTTGATGGAGTGAATAAACACCCGTTGGATTATTGTTTATCCGACGGATAAAAAGGTGTGATCGTGGATGGTTTTGAAGCCACAAGGTGTCGGCTTAATCAAAGGTTGATATGTGACTGTCGTGGAGAAACTTTGGCCTTTCGATTTCGATATGATTAAGGGCTTCGATTAATTGTTTGAATTAATTAGTACAATGGATCGGGACCACCTACTTTTGCTGGCTAAATAAAAGTGCTATTGTTTCTGGATGTTCGAGCCAAAGACGTTTTACTGTTTAGCCCGCGATAGATACTGTATGTAATCAACTCCACCTATTCATTTACAATATCTTTAAATTCTTTAAGGGTAGTTTGGTTGGATGGAAATTGGATTAGAGTGTAATTACGTGTGATTATATAATTTTTTGAATGGAAGACGGAGTTTCTTTCTATTTGTTTGGTCAAATAATTATTTAACTAGTAGAAAATTGAATGTACTTGAAAAAAGATGATTACACTCTAGAATTTTTATAGAGGCTGAGAATTGGATGTAATTACTGTTTTGCCTATGATAGATATTTTATCAACTCCACCTTTTTTTTAATGACCCTTGAGGAGGTCAGGGGCTAAGCAACACCCCTAGGCCTTAACATAAATAAAACAAAGCAAGAAAAATATAAGGAGGAGGATATAAATCTTACCTCTGATCCTATGGTGGTTCATAAGTTGGCAACCCTATTAAGGCCGGCCAACTAGTCCCCCATTCTAGAAAAGGAAACCTAGATATACTAAACACCTAAGAATAGAAGACTTCTATCAAATACAAGATATATCTTGGAAAGCACTAACGAGGGAGACTCTCCCCTACAAAGTAAGAAAGGAAAATCTACTAAAAACTAAGACCTATCCAAAAAAGCTATGACTTAAAAAGAAATAGACGAGCAAAATCAAAAGGTGATACAGAGAAATTTGTATCATAGCTTGAAGAAGAACCAAGTAATACAAAAGATAATCTCAAGAAGGTTTCTTTATTCTTTTCAACTTCCTTCTTCTAAGATTTGCCACACCCATCATAGCTAGTTTGTAATATCCGCATGCCTCTTCTGGAAGTTGCTGCAGATTGTAGAAATGTTAAGGAATGTAAAGGTCATGACTATATTTGGATATATGTTTGCTTTGAAAATAGCTCAGCAAGCTGATGAGATCTTAAAGTTCAATGATGAATCTCTGAATGTTCTATGGAGGCTAGCGTTGTTGTTGAGCCACTTGATAAGTAATTTTGAATCCACCTAAAAAATAACTCTATTATAACCATTTTGAATGCACTAGTGAAGTCCGTACAACTACTTGTATCTCAGCCTGATTGTTTGTACCAACACCTAGAAGAGTATCAAAGGTAAAAATAAATTTCCTTTGCAATCTCTAAGTATACAACCAACACCTCTATTTCCCGGATTGTCTAATGCATTTCCATCTGTGTTTAGCTTGACTATAGGTTGAGTATGTTTGCACCAAAAGACCCTAATCACCTTAGTTTCATGCTGACATTTCTCCACTAAAGTACTCAAATCTGTCCAGTTAGAAGGCTAAGAGATGTAAGGAAAAGTGGTAGCTAACAGGTTAGAAATGTCTTTGTAGAGTACTTGACTCTTATAGACTTGGATTGTTTGCCCCCATACTTGCTAGCGCACCTATTTTTCCAAAGGTTCCAATGTCACAATCCAAAAGTCGAGGTCATGGTGGCACCTACCTCAACCCAACCATGGTAGGTAAGCCCAAGTCTACAAGAGATAAGAGATATGAAAAAAGATAAATAACACTCACATACGAGACTTAAAAATAAAGTCAGGCCAATGATACAAAACCAAACCCGAAACTAGAATAATGTCACGCCCCAAATCCCATTGAGGCGGATTGGCACCCGAAGCCGTTGAGGCCCGAGAGAACCAATCGTTGCTCATGAACCTCCATACGCATGTCCCTTTATGAATGGCATGCTATCTCATGTAACTTATAAATTATAAACTACCAATGGCGGAAAACATGGAAACACATGCTATATATATGAAACTTGTCCGTTGGGTCCGTCAAGTCAAAATGAACATACATCTCTTACATTCTTCTTCCCACATCCGTCTACAAAGCCTCTACGGATACATATACATAACCAACCTACAGTTGGGACAAGACCCAGCTTTATACAACATATATACAATGCCAAAACCAAAACCAATGTACACATATGACTCAGGAAGCCCCGAACCAACTGGAGCTCACCAATGATCTGTAAATGAACTGCAAGCTACGGAGGAGGTCTACTACCACCTACGCCTGCAGCAAGTAATGTAAGTCCCCCAAGAGGGGTAAGTACGAAGAATGTACTAAGTATGTAAGGCTCATAAGAACTGTATCATACATAATAACAACAATGGAGTCAATATAAGAGAAATAGTCAATGCGGGTAACCCTCGTTTTATATGTGGAACCAGGTACATTTCTTCTGTTATTGTCATTTATGGTTATTCTTTCATATCCTTATTATTCATATACTATCCTCCAAATACCCATTTATTCAAGAGAGAGTTACCTTCACTCAAGAGACTTGCCTCCAAGAGATTCTTCTATTTAAGAGATTCTTTCTATTCAAGAGATTCTTTCTTTGCTTTTACGCTCATCATCATTATTATTCATATACTTGGTTAGTAGGTTGTAAAATTAACATGCATCCACCTATTTGTGGGTTAATAATATAACATACATCCACTCTATTGGTGGGTTAATAATATAACATACATCGACTCTATTGGTGGATTAATAATATAACATACATCCACTCTATTGGTGGGTTAATGATATAACATACATACACTCTATTGGTGGGTTAATAATATAACATACATCCACTCTATTGGTGGGTTAACAATATAACATACATCCACTCTATTGGTGGGTTAATAATATAACATACATCCACTCTATTGGTGGGTTAATAATATAACATACACCTTTTCTCCATTTCTTACTTGGGAGAGATTGATACTTTTACTTGTGAGAGATTGATACATTGAGGATCGTAATATTATTGGAAACACACATATATGCTTTACCTCATTTCTTTACTTTTAAGAGATTGATACGCTCACTTATGAGAGATTGATATATTTGTAATCATAACCTTATTGGAAGCTTTGGAACATACTATTATTGGAACTTTAGAACCATGTCCATAATTATGTAACACATGAGGAACAACGACTAATGAATGAGAAATATGTGACTTAACAATAGATAACAACCTGAAATGAGATACCTTTAGACATTTCGGAATGAACTAGTACAACATCAATGTGAATACTATGAGCTGCAGAAGGATACAGATAGAATAACCTTACATACCTTATCTTCTCAATACGAATATACAATATTATACGTGAATACAATAGTCCAGCTCCTTCATTATGTTTCACTCTACAACACAAGTACATAATGGAGTTTACATTAACCCCCAAATACCTTACAAATGCATATAATGATAATGAGTTTCATGTTTGCCTTTAAAAATGTCATTTCCCCCTTGACAATACTATTTATGAAATTATCATACCAACAATCCCACAATATTCCATACATTGACCAATACATGATAAATCAATAGCATGTCACACCAAGTTCATACTTTCCACTCCTCCATCAACACAACATCACAATTAATCCATCAAATCACCTCAATACACCTCATATCAACATATCGGCCAAAATCCCATAATTTACACTTATAGAAAAATAACAAGTTTAGAAACATAATCACACCATACATGTTGATATTTCATCCATACCATGCACTTTCATCAAAACCATAAGTCACCTTTCAAGTTTAATTTACAAAGATGACACATCTTTTACAAAAACACAAAAGTGCACTACTCACACTTTAGACATAACAATCATGATCTACATACTCTCCCATGCATATAATCTGTTAAACCATAAGATTAAACACTTATCCAAGCTTGAAAAATGATGATCTTGCTCCAAGAGATGACTTAGGGTTTTGAGAGCTAAATGGGTTTTCTTGGAATTGTCTAGAAAAGCATCTGCGTTTGTAATGAATAAAATCAGATTTTTGGCCCTTTATATAAGTCCTCAATTCATACTTAGCCACTTTTTATAGCATTAAATGCCATGTCTAGAAGGTCAATAGAAGAATGGGTCATTTGGCCCATTTGGGCCATGTCTTTTGCCTCATTTGGGCCTTCATTTCATTGAGCCCAATTCATAAATTCAATGTACAATCCACCAAATTTCTCATGTTTAAATCATTTCATATGTGTTACGATAATATTCCAACTCACGAGACTCACATTCGTCGCCTCATTCCCAAGAGCAAGTGATTCTAGCCAATCATGGCTCATTTCGAACATAAAGGGTAAAAACGTAATTTGGATGCCAACTTCGTCCACGAATAATTTTACCAAATTGTAATACCAATATAATACTTCAATCATTCTGTGTATAGGCTCGTGGTTGGAGAAGAAATGTGGCAAAAAGCGGCTCGGTACTTCCCCGGGCACCCTTGGGACTTGGAAAAATTTCCAACATTTGAGAGGTGTGCACAAGCAGCCTGGAACACCCCTGGGCGTGCCACCTTGCTGCCTATGCCCAAATATTTTGGGCAAAAAGCGGCCTGGTACGCCCTCTGGAGTGTATGGCCTATTTTTTTGAAAATTTTCGTTCTTCGACTTTTCTTTGCGGATTTGGTTAGATACTTCAAGTTTTATTCTTTAACTTACTTCTTACCTTTAATATCCTTTGTTTGGAGGTCCTCCAAGCCTCATTTTTAACCCCATAAATGCTCCACGAAGTCATAAGACACCTCCTACGAAGATCTAATCACATGGACTAGGCCCAATATCAATTATCTCATTAATAACATTACAAAATATATAATTATGACTCTCGACACCTAAGTAAACATAGGTCAAGGTTATAAAGTAGGGTCGGGAAGGTACGGGGTGTTACATTCTCCCCCCCCCTATTAACATTCGTCCTCGAATGTTAACAACATCGTCTCATGTACAACAAATGCATCTCTATATTAGAATCTCTATACATATACTCTCATAGATACTTACTTATTCTTTCTCCACTACCGCACTTTGAACTTTTTCTTCCGTTTGAAAAAAATATGGGTACTTAACTCTAATAATTCACCACCAGGTGGAGATATGTCAATTGACTTAACTAATGACCCGGTGTCCCATTAGATTTCATAGTAATCAATGGAGTGACATACGATAGGGTATATGTATCATTAGAAAATATGGATAATATACCTGTATCTTCATCAGGAGATGCCTCCGCATTCTGCCGATCCACTAGAGCATAGGTACGACCAATAGGCTGAACGCCTCTGCCTGGGGAAGGAACCGATGCTGATGATGCAACGGTTAATCCCGTAGGTTGTGCTATACCACTCACGCCCCTTTGTGGGCATTCTCTCATTATATACCCCGCTGTGCCACACCAAAAACAAGTATTTGTCCCCAATCGGCATTCACCTAAATGATACCTTTCGCAATGCTGACACGGAGGACGAGAAAATTCTACTGTCTGTGAACCTTGCACTCCACTACTCTGTCCAGATTGACTACCCCTAAACCCTCGGAATTGGGGTTGAGTGACTGCTATGGAATAAGAGAATGAGGGTCTCGGCGGTAACATTCGAGGTCTAGATTCTCCTGGGGACACCATAGACTACCCCATAGGTCTAGCCCTTTTTGATGGCCCTTCCTCAGATTCCTGCGTCCTTCTTCTTTGCCTTTGGTCTTCCATTTTCTGGGCGAAAGCCTGAATTCTGGCGATGTCCATATCTCTGTTCAATGCTGCAATAGTACAGTCCCTCACCAAGTATGGCTCCAATCCGTCCACATATCGATGAACTCTGTCTGTCATTATGGCCACTACATTTGGAGCATATCGAGCCAAAGAGTTAAACTGCAAACTGTATTTTCTAACACTCATATTTCCTTGACGCAAATTTAGAGATTGGTCTGCACGTGCCTCCCGGATCTCATATGGGAGGTAATGATCAAGGAATGTCGTGTTAAATTCTTCCCAACCAACTGGGAGTGCATCAATACCCCTTGATCTTTTCCAGTCCTCATACCATAATATGGCCTCACCCTTCAATCTATAAGCTGCTAGCTCAACTGTTTCTACACCTGTTATGTGCATAACATCTAAGGCCCTTTGAATTTGGTCCATAAAGTCCTGTGGATCTGCTTTCGGATCTGACCCTGTGAATATGGGAGGGTCTAATTTTAGAAAGTCCTGTGTCCGCCGACTAGCTACTCTAGCCGCGTCATCTTCAGTTTCCATTGGACCAGTTCATCCCTGGGTTTGTGCAGCCACTAATTGAGTCAACATATGTACTGCATTTCGTAAATCCTGATCAGTGGCATTCATAGGCGGTTTTGCAGGTACTTCTCTACCTCTTGGCTTTCCTGGAGCTGGAAAAGTAGAGGAAGACTGCGATGCAATTTCAGCGTCAGCTCAACCTTGACTAGCTTGGTCAGGTGGTGACTTACTTGTGCCTTCACCGGCCAACCTATCCACTTGCTTACCTTTGCCTCTACCTCTTCTTGTCATTGGCATTTTTACTATAAACAAGAAAACAAATTTCGATGATCAGATACGATTCCACTTACAACATTGGCTCTATTGCACGATCTGGAATGAAAAAAAGAAATAACTCCTAAATGTCCCGTAGCCTCCTACTTATAAATGTGGTTCACAACACATCCATAAGAAAGACTCTACTTAGACACGGCTTTGTAGACACCCTTAGAACGATCTGCTCTAATACCACTTTTGTCAAGCCCCAAATCCCATTGAGGCGGACTAGCACCCGAAGCCGTTGAGGCCCGAGAGAACCAATCGTTGCTCATGAACCTCCATACGCATGTCCCTTTATGAATGGCATGCTATCTCATGTAACTTATAAATTATAAACTAGCAATGGCAGAAAACATGGAAACACATGTTATATATATGAAACTTGGTCGTTGTTACCGTCAAGTCAAAATGAACATACATCTCTTACATTCTTCTTCCCACATCCGTCTACAAAGCCTCTACGGATACATATACATAACCAACCTACAGCCGGGACAAGACCCAGCTTTATACAACATATATACAATGCCAAAACCAAAACCAATGTACAAATATGACTCGGAAAGCCCCGAACCAACTGGAGCTCACCAATGATCTGTAAATGAACTGCAATTTACGGAGGAGGTCTGTTACCACCTGCGCCTGCAGCAAGTAATGTAATTCCCCCAAGAGGGGTCAGTACAAAGAATTTACTAAGTATGTAAGGCTCATAAGAACTGTATCATACATAATAACAACAATGGAGTCAATATAAGAGAAATAGTCAATGCGGGTAACCCTCGTTTTATATGTGAAACCATGTACATTTCTTCTGTTATTGTCATTTATGGTTATTCTTTCATATCCTTATTATTCATATACTATCCTCCATATACCCCTTTATTCAAGAGAGAGTTACCTTCACTCAAGAGACTTGCCTCCAAGAGATTCTTCTAGTCAAGGGATTCTTTCTATTTTTGTCACGACCTGAAATCCCATTCGGGCCGGACTGGCACCCGGAGCTGATAAGGCCCGTGAGAACCAATCTTTACTCATGCCCATTCGTATGCATACCGTAAAAATCATCACCAACTCGTAAAGGCATAAGATACGAAGTACGGAAATCATGGAACATTATGTATATAAGAGACTTGGCCGTTAGGGCCATCAAACCAAAATGAGCATACATATCTTACATTCTGTTCCTACATAAGTCTACAAAACCTCTACAGATACATAGCTATGACAAACCTAGTGATGGGACACACCCCGCTCTATACTCATATACAATACCAAAATGCATGTACATAGCAACTCAGAAAGCCCCGAACCAACTGGAGCTCACCAAAAGTCTGCAAAAAATCTGCAACCTACTGTGGAGGTCTACTAGTACCTGCGCCTGCAGCAAGTAAGGAAAATCCCCCAAGAGGGGTCAGTACGGAGAATGTACTGAGTATGTAAGGCCATGTGAAACTGTTACAAATATGTCAATAGAATCAAAATGTAATAGGATAGTCAATATGAATAACCCATCGATCTGCATATGTGGAACCATGTAGCTTACATAAATTAAGTACTTCTCTTTATTATTTATTCCTCATCGCTCATATCATATCGTACCCGGGCCCCGACTGATTAGTGGGTCTTAACAAAACATAATGTTATGTTGGGATCGGCTCGAGCTAGGACTTTGCCTCTAGAGCTACCACCCATAAATCAATATATATTGGGATCGGCTCGAGCTAGGCTTATGCCTCTAGAGCTGCCACCCATACCAACATATTAGGTTCGACTCGAGCTAGGTTATTACCTCTAGAGCTACCCCCTATCAGGATCTGTCCAAGCTAGGATTATGCCTCTAGAACTGCCCCTGATCCAATAATTTCGGGATCATCTTGAGCTAGGCATTTTGACCCCAAAGCTGCCACCCATACTCAATCATTAACCACCAACAAATATGCATTACTTTCTTTCTTGCTTTTGAGAGATGTACTTGCGAGGGATTGATTCATCCTCTTATGAGAGATTAATACAATCAATTATGAGAGATTAACGTATATATACATAGCCACAACATTATTGTAAGCTCAAGAACACAACATGATTGGGAATTTTGGAGCATGTCCATACTAATGCAACTCATAAACAACTATGATTAATGAATGAGGAATATGTGACTTAACAATAGATAACATTATTGAAACCATTATATATAAGTCAATGAACAAGAGGTATGTGTATAGCCACTATTGGCACATTGGAACATAACCATTTTGGGCTTTTGGAACATTGACCACGAATATGAGACATACAATTCCCAATTGATCAATGAGTAATAAATATGTGATGATAACCATTGCTAACCGGATATAGGATACCTTGGCACATTTCGGGATGGTACAAATATAATGTCAATGTGAATACTATTTGCCGCAGAAAGATACGGACAGAGTAACCTTACATACCTTGTATTCTCTATACGAATATACAATCTTAGATGTCCCGCTCCTTCTTTATGTGTCACTCTACAATACAAATACATAACGGAATTCAAATTAACCACCAACTACCTTACTAATGCATATAACGTCAATGAGTTACATGTTTGCCTTTAAACATGCCATTTCCCCTTGACAAAACCATTGATGAAATTATTATTCAAAAAATCCCACAATATTCCCAACATTGACCAATACATGATATTCAATACATTTCACCACAACACTTCTCCTTTACCCGTTCTTATCCACACCACATCACAATTAATCCATCAAATTACCTTAATACACCTCATAGCACATATCGGCCAAAATCCCACAATTTACACTTTTAGAAAAATAACAAGTTTAATAACAAAATCACAGCATACATGTTCATTTTTATCCATACCATGCTCTTTCATCCAAGTCACAAGTCATAATTCAAGATTGAAGCTCATGGATATCACATCTTTTACCAAAAACACAAAGCACTATATTCAACACTTCCAAGTATGACCAACATGATTTACATACTCTCCCATGCATATAATATATTAATCCATAAGAATAATCACTTACCCAAGCTTGGAAATTGATGATTTTGCTCCAGGAAGTGCCTTAGGGTTTGAAGTTGAGAGAAAAAGCTTGTAGATAATTCTAGATTTGGCATGAGAGTGTTATGTGATAAAAAATCTGATTTTGTCCCCTTTTTATTGGCTTTGGGGTCATCCTTACCCACTCTTGGCATTTTGACCCATTCTTGGCCCATGTTTTCTTTCTTATTTTGGGCCCTTTTTGAGCCCAATTCACTTAACCCAATAAAATCAATAATTTCTCATGTTTAATTCATTCCATACGTGTTACAACAATATTCCCACTCATGCAATTCATACTCATAGCCTCAATTCCAAAAACAAGCGATTCTAGCCACGTATGACTTATTTTGACTACAAGGGTAAAATCGTCATTTTGATGCCAAATTCGTTCTTGAGTAATTTCATCATACCAATATAATACTTTACTCATTTCATGTATATTCTCATGGTTGTATTATAAATGTGGCAAAAATCGGCTCGGTACGTCCCCGGTCACCCTTGGGACTTAAGAAAATTTCCAACTTTCGAAAAATGAAAAAACCAGCCTGGCAAGCCCTTGGGCGCGCCAGATTACTGGCTCTGGGCATAAAAATTTGGCCCATAGCAGCGTGTCACTCCCTCTGGCATGCCCTAGCCTTAATTTTTTCAAAAATTTCATTTTTCGACCTTTCTTCGCGGGTTTGGTTAGGTACTTGAAGTCCTATTCTTTAACTTACTTCTTAACCTTAATATCCTTTGTTTAGAGGTCCTATTAACCTCATTTTGAACCCCACAAATGCTCCACGAAAATCACAAAACACCTCCTACGAAGGTTTAATCACATATACGAGGGCCAAATTCAATTATTTCATCAATAGCATTACAAAATACATACGTATGGCTCTCGACACCTAAGTAAACATTGTTAAACGTCGTCAAGTAGGGTTAGGAAGGTACGGGGTGTTACAATTCAAGATATTCTTTCTTTGCTTATATGCTCATCATCATTATTATTCATATACTTGGTTAGTAAGTTGTAAAAATAACATGCATCCACCTATTGGTGGGTTAATAATATAACATACATCCACTCTATTGGTGGGTTAATAATATAACATACATCCACTCTATTGGTGGGTTTAGTATATAGCATACATCCACTCTATTGGTGGGTTAATAATATAACATACATCCACTCTATTGGTGGGTTAGTGATATAACATACATCCACTCTATTGGTGGGTTAATGATATAACATACATCCACTCTATTGGTGGGTTAATAATATAACATACATCCACTCTATTTGTGGGTTAATAATATAACATACATCCATTCTATTGGTGGGTTAATACTATAACATACATCCACTCTACTGGTGGGTTAATAATATAACATACATCCACTCTATTGGTGGGTTAATAATATAACATACATCTTTTCTCTATTTCTTACTTAGGAGAGATTGATACTTTTACTTGTGAGAGATTGATACATTGAGGATCGTGATATTATTGGAAACACACATATATGCTTTACCTCATTTCTTTACTTTCAAGAGATTTATACGCTCACTTATGAGATATTGATATATTTGTAATCATAACCTTATTGGAAGCTTTGGAACATACTATTATTGGGACTTTGGAACCATGTCCATAATTATGTAATACATGAGCAACAACGACTAATGAATGAGGAATATGTGACTTAACAATAGATAACAACCTGAAATGAGATACCTTTGGACATTTCGGAATGAACTAGTACAACATCAATGTGAATACTATGAGCTGTAGAAGGATACAGATAGAATAACCTTACATACCTTATCTTCTCAATACGAATATACAATCCTATACGTGAATACAATAGTCCAGCTCCTTCCTTATGTTTCACTCTACAACACAAGTACATACGGAGTTTACATTAACCCCCAAATACCTTACAAATGCATATAATGATAATGAGTTTCATGTTTGCCTTTAAAAATGTCATTTCCCCCTTGACAATACCATTTATGAAATTATCATACCAACAATCCCACAATATTCCATACATTGACCAATACATGATAAACCAATAACATGTCACACCAAGTTCATACTTTCCACTCCTCCATCAACACAACATCACAATTATTCCATCAAATCACCTCAATACACCTCATATCAACATATCGGCCAAAATTCCATAATTTACACTTATAGAAAAATAACAAGTTTAGAAACATAATCACACCATACATGTTGATATTTCATCCATACCATGCACTTTCATCAAAACCACAAGTCACCTTTCAAGTTTAATTCACAAAGATGACACATATTTTACAAAAACACAAGTGCACTACTCACACTTTTAGACATAACCATCATGATCTACATACTCTCCTATGCATATAATATGTTAAACCATAAGATTAAACACTTACCCAAGCTTGAAAAATGATGATCTTGCTCATGTGTGTTTGTAATGAATAAAATCAGATTTTTGGCCCTTTATATAAGTTCTCAATTCATCCTTAGCCACTCTTTATAGCATTAAATGCCATGTCTAGAAGGTCAATGGAAGAATGGGTCATTTGGCCCATGTCTTTTGCCTCATTTGGGCCTTCATTTCATTGAGCCCATTTCATAAATTCAATGTACAATCCACCAAATTTCTCATGTTTAAATCATTTCATATGTGTTACGATAATATTCCAACTCACGAGACTCACATTCGTCGCCTCATTCCCAAGAGCAAGTGATTCTAGCCAATCATGGCTCATTTCGAACATAAAGGTAAAAACGTAATTTGGATGCCAAGTTCGTCCACGAATAATTTTACCAAATTAGAATACCAATATAATACTTCAATCATTCTGTGTATAGGCTCGTTGTTGGAGAATAAATGTGGCAAAAAGCGGCCCGGCACGTCCCCGGGCACCTTTGGGACTTAGAAAAATTTCCAACATTTGTGAGGTGTGCACAAGCCGCCTGGCACGCCCCTGGGCGCGCCACCTTGCTGCCTGTGCCCAAAAAGTTTGGGCAAAAAGCGGCCTAGCACGCCCTCTGGCGCGCCTGGCCTATTTTTTTTGAAAATTTTCGTTCTTCGACTTTTCTTTGCGGATTTGGTTAGATACTTTAAGTTCTATTCTTTAACTTACTTCTTACCTTTAATATCCTTTGTTTGGAGGTCCTCCAAGCCTCATTTTTAACCCCATAAATGCTCCACGAAGTCATAAGACACCTCCTACGAAGGTCTAATCACATGTACTAGGCCCAATATCAATTATCTCATCAATAACATTACAAAATACATACTTATGACTCTCGACACCTAAGTAAACATGGGTCAAGGTTATCAAGTAGGGTCGGGAAGGTACGGGGTGTCACGAATAAATAACCCCAAAATCTAGTAGCAGGAGTAAAGAATACTAATAAACTGACATAGAGTATAGAAAAACACAACTCTATCTCTGAAATGTAAAATAATGACAAGATAAATATATAATGAAGTCTGGAATTCATGCTTCGAACGAAGAGCTCACCAGTACTCCAAAAATAGCTTCAACTCAGCACGAACTCAAGCTCAGCAGATAGCACTTAAATTGGGATTTGCACTGAAAGGGTACAAAAAGTAGGAGTGAGTACGGTCTACTTGTACTCAGTAGGCATCATAGGCCAATAGAGCAAAATACAAAACTAAACATATAAAGGATACTATGGGCACACTTTCACCTACATACAGAGAAATTCCTAAAGGTGACTCAAGTCGTACAACTCCTAATAGATTAAATAGTACAACTACAATAAAAGTAACTACACATGAATATATATAAATGGAACACTAATTACCCAATAACAAATACATAAGAGAAATACAAATGATGCAATGCAATGGTATGATAAGGGTGAAATGTATCAATATCACACCTTCAAGCATAAGCTTCCAGGAGAGGACCCATGGAGGGTTCACAACCCATATACTATCACAATCTCATCAATCAACCTTGCCAGCACATCACTAGGTCAAGGCGATTTATAAAGTGTTTCATTTTGTTTCAAAATCAGTGTTTCTTAGTGGTACTAGTTCCATGAATATGGATGAATGAAATGAGGATGCATGCTTATAACCAATAAATATCATGTAATGAATCAACTCAATAATGGTATAACTGAGCTCAATTCTTCTTAAATCTCAATAGATCATGATATAAGTTATCGCATGACAATACAATTGTAAAGAGTCATGTAAGACATCAATAATATCAATTCAAACCCCCACTTAGACATCACAATAATAATAAGGAGCAAATAATACTCAAACAATGCCAGCTCCCGCACGGGCATCACAATGATAATAATCTCTCAAGTCAATAATGATATTCACATAAGTCCCCACACGGGCAACACGATAAAATGATAATCCCGAAAGATGAATCTCACGATAAAATCCCCAACCCATAGCATACTTTACATGAATGGTTAACTACCCAGTCCGATCCAAAGAAAGTTAAGTCATAACCTACCTCAAAAGTCAAAATACGAGCCTGGACCCTTCAACAAGGAGCATTTCCTTTTAGTGCAGTCTCGAAATGAACTCAATCAATAAAAAATGTAATCGATACATCAAGAGAAGTTTAATAATATTCATATTAGCTTCTTTCGTTCCGAGTCTAAAATAGTTCAAAAATTGACCCCGAAATAAAAAGGTTAAAATTAAAATTTTATTGAACAATCATGTTTCCCATACTTTAAGAGTTCTATATATGAAAACCCATCGAAAAACAAGTTGAAATCGAAGAAAAATCAATTTCTCACTTTACCAAGTGAAATCCCAAAATTCAAAGTTTAAGATCCAAGTTTTGAAATTATTTTTGAGATGAATCAATGGGTAATGATAGAAATAAAGTAAAGAAGCTTACCCAAGTCCAATTTGATGAAAAAACCTTGACAATCACCCAAAATCGAGACATTAAAGCTTGAAGATGGAAGAATGAGATAAAGAGAAGAAAAGGGAAAATTTATACAGCGGCATCGCCTAGGCGGTCAAATGATTGCCTAAGCGGGATTGCCTAAGCGGCCAGACTACCGCTAAGGCAGTAATTAGTTTCCACGCAGATGATCTCTAAGGCGGTCCATTACCCACTCACGCAAAGCCGCTAAGGCAGTTAAGTTGTCGCTAAGACAACCCTTTTCAGTCCCAGTCAACATCTCTCAGGCGACCTAAGGTCCGCCTGGCAGCACCGCTTAAGCAACCAAAGGTATGCTCTATAAGTTAAACCAAAAACTTTTCCCACAACTGAAATAAGCAACCAAAATGACTCCAAATGGAGCCTCAAGATTTGATTGAGAGCTCGTAAAAATAATCCAACTTTGCTGCTAGGCTAATTTTGATGTTCCGGACTCAATGGAACTATCAGATTTATCAAGAGGTCGTTATCAACAAGTTAACCCCTGAGACCCCCTTTAGGCTAAATTAACTAGTTTTTCATTTAAACGCTTATACTCAAAATAAAGACTCAGAACCCGAACCAACCACACTACTAACCTAAAAATGACATCCCAGATCTAATGCAACTGACAAAATCATCATCCGATGCTCAGATCACAAAATATTGATCGAAGTCAAATATAATTCTTTAACGACTACTCAAAACCTCAAACTCATATAAATCACTTTTGAATGCTTCGGGAACCATGCCAACCATCCCCACAACTAATAAATGATATAAAGCAACTACAGGGAAGGGAAAAATAGTCAAAACACAGAAAAAGCTAAAAAAATCACAGTCATGGTTGTTACATTATCCACTACTAAAACACGCGTTCGTCCTCTAATAAAAAGCTAGGAACGTATCTAGATCGCTAAAAAGCTGGGGTTATCTACTCAATATATCTGACTCAATCTCCCATATATCCTTCTCAATCGGGTGATGTCTCCACTGAACCTTCACAGAATCAATATATTTGGATCTCAATTTCCTAGTTCATCTATCTAGGATGGCACTAGGCTCCTCTTCAAAAGAACAAATCATGATTTAATGTGACTGAATCCCACTGGATCATATGAGAATCATCAGGATGGTATCGCCTCAATATCGAAACATGGAATACTGAATGAACAACTGACAGATGTGGAGGCAAATCTAGCCTATAGGCCACAACCCCAAACTTTTTAATAATCTCAAAAGGCCCAATAAATCTCAGACTAAGCTTCCCTTTCTTTCCAAATCTCATCACACCCTTTATGGGTGATAACTTCAACAAAACCCGCTCACCAAGCATGAATGCAACTTCACAAACTTGTTGATCAGCGTAACTTTTTAGCTTACTCTAGGCATCCACAAGCCTCTGCTAAATGAATCTCACTCGATCCATCAGGTCTCTCAACAATCAGTGCCCCAAGGTCTAACCTCGAAAGAATAAAACCATCCCACGAGGGATCTACACCTCCGCCTATACAAAGCCTTAAAAGGCATCATCTTAATGTTGGAATGGTAACTGTTGTTGTAGTCAAACTCCGCTAAGGGTAAGAACTGGTCCCAATGACCACTAAAATCCATAACACATGCTCGAAGCAGTCCTCTAACACCTGGATGGTCCGCTTTAATTGGCAATTCGTTTGAGGGTGAAAAGTTGTGCTCATCTCAAGTTGAGTACCTAACTCACTCTGCATAAAACTCTAAAAATTCTAGGTAAACTGTGTACCTTTATCAAAATTAATAGAGATAGGTACACCATGCAACCGAATAATCTCTTGAATATAGATCTTGGCTAATGCCTCCGCATTATAATTCACCTTCACAGGTATAAAATGCATTGATTTTGTCAACCTATCCAAAATCACCCAAATGGAATCAAACTTTTCCAAAGTCGGGGGTAGGCCAACCACATAGTCCATAGTGATCCGCTCCTACTTCCACTTAGGACAGACATCCTCTGCATCATACCGCCTGATCGCTAATGCTCATACTTCACTTGCTGATAATTCAAACACTTGGCCACAAACTCTACAATGTCTTTATTCATCCCATGCCAATAATAGTGTTGCTTCAAGTCATGGTACATCTTAGCCACTCTTGGATGAATAGTGTACCTTAAACAATGAGCCTCCTCAAAGATAAGTCTAATCCATCCACCAACTCTTGTCACACAAACACGACCACCGATCCTCAAAACACCCTCATATCAAGGGGTGTCTTCTTCGCCTTGCCACTCAACACTTTATCATGAATCACCCCCAACTTCCCATTATCAAACTGTCGAGCTCAAATCTGCTCCATCAATGAAGATCTAGCCTCAGCTTAAGCCAAAACACACCAGGTGCCGAAATATCAAGTCAAACCAATTGAGTAGCTAAAGACTGAACGTCTAAGGCTAAGGCCCACTCCCTCGCCAAAAGATAAGCCAAACACCCTATAATCACCACTTTCTGACTCAAGACATCCGCTACCATATTAGACTTGACCGGATGATAAAGAATAGTAAGATCATAATCCTTAAGCAACTCTAACCATCTAAGCTTTCTCATATTAAGATCTCGCTGAGTGAAGAAGTACTAAATGCTACGATGGTCAGAGAAGATCTCACAATGAACTCCATACAAGTCGTGTCACCATAATTTTAACATAAACACAACCGTGGCTTACTCCAACTCATGAGTAGGGTAGTTTTTCTCATGAACCTTTAACTGTTGAGAAGCATAAGCAATCATTTTACCCTTTTGCATCAACATACCACCCAATCCAACACCAGAAGCATCAGAAAACACAGTGAAACCCTGCCCTCCTCAGGCAAAGTTAAGATAGGAGCCGAAGTCAACAACTCCTTAAGCTTTTGAAAGCTACTCTCACAATCATCCGACCAATGAAAATCAACCTTTTGCTGAGTAAACTTACTCAAAAGAGCCGCAATAAAAGAGAAGCCCTGCACAAACTGTAGATAATAGCCCACTAACCCAACAAAACTCTGAATCTTAGTAAGAGAAGTAAGTCTAGCCCAATCACGCACTGCTGCCACCTTGGCTGGATCAACCATGATACCATCCTTGGTCACCACATAACCCAAAAAAGTGACAAAATCCAACCAAAACTCACACTTAGAGAAATTAGCATACAACTTCTCATCTCTTAATCTTTGGGGTACGACCCTCAAATGTCTCACATGCTCAGCCTTATTCTCAGAATAAACCAAGATATCATCGATGAACAAAATCATAAAAGAATCAACATAAGGTCGAAATACTCTATTCATCAACTCCATAAATGCTGCCACGACGCTAGTCATCCTAAAATACATAACTAAGAACACATAATGGTCATACCATATCCGAAAAGCTATCTTCAGAATATCGAAAGCTCTAATCCTCAATTGATAGTAACCAGATCTTAAGTTGGTATTAGAAAACACTAAGGCACCCTGAAGCTGATCAAACAAATCATCGACACGAGGAAGAGGATACTTGTTCTTGATAGCCACTTTGTTCAATTATCAATAATTAATACATAATCCATCTTTTTTCTTCACAAACAAGACATGAGCACCCCAAGGAGACACAGTCGGTCTAATGAAACCCTTACTTAACAAATGCTGTAATTTCTTCTTCAATTCCTTCAACTCTGCTAGGGCCATCCTATAAAGAGGAGTGAAAATGGGCTTAGTGCCCTGCTCTACATCAATTGCAGAATCAATATCCCTATCCGGAGGAATACCAGGCAAGTCCGCAGAAAACATATCCATGAACTCTCTAATGACTCTCATAGATTCTAAGGGAGGTAGTGAATCAACACTAGTATCATGCACATAAGATAAATAAGAAAGGCAACCCTTCCCTACCATACGATGCGCACGAAGAAAAGATATGGCCCTTTTCGAACATGAACTAGGAGTACCCTTCAACTCTAACCTTGGTACACCCAGAATAGCTAGGGTCACAATCTTGGCAAAATAATCCAAAACTGCATGACAGGAAATACCTAATCCATAACCAAATATGACATTAAAATCAACTATATTGAGGATAATAAAGTCTACCCGAGTCTTACACCCTAAAAAGGTCACCACATATGATCGGCACACCTGATCCACCACTAAAGAATTACCTACGGGGGTAGAAACACGAATAAGCATGGCAAGAGACTCACGCATAACATCAATACTAGTAGCAAAATATGTAAGAACATAAGAGAATGTAGACCTAGGGTCAAACAGTATTGAAGTAGGAGGATGGCAAACTGGGATGATACCTGTAATCACTACATCAGAGGCCTTTGCCTCAGGTCTCCTAGGAGAAAGCATAGCACTGACCACATCCGCTACCAGACTGATCAACTGTTTATCCACTACCACGAGCTCCCTGAGCCCTACCTCTGGTATCTACAAAACCACCCCTACTACCCTATGTACCCTTTCCAACAACTGACACTAGAGTCGAACAAAGTTAAAGATGAGAACCCTGCTGGGGAGGACCAACCGTATGCTGGGGACAATCGCTTTCTAAGTGACCATACTTATCATACACAAAATACCCCTACTAGCTAAATCATGTTGTGAGGGAAAGAATCAAATCGCTTTTTATAACCTGATAAACTAGAACAAAACCCTCGACCTGCATGACCTAATCTCTAACCACTCAAAGTCTCAAAACCCACGACCCTACTATATATCTAAAATCTGCAAAGGTACCTAAACTGGTCTATCGTGGTAACCATAAGAACCTTTGCCTAAGAAATACCTACCTCGAGATGAATGACCACTAAAATTGCCCTATCAGCATACCCTCCTAGCACCACCACTCTAAGTACCTAGGCGAATAGACTCGATCATCTTAGCATGATCCACAATACTCTAAAAGGAACCTCCTGGAACCGCTAACTGATCTATCGCCAACTGATATGAAGTAATCAAACCCTTAATAAATTTTTTGATACTCTAAGACTCTGTGGAGATACTAGCATTGGAATACCTAGGCAAGGCATGAAAACAAGCCTCATACTCAGCAATAGTCATAGACCCCTACTCCAAATAATCAAACTCGTCCCTCAGCTTGTCCCTTAAGCTATAAGGCACAAACCTCTCAAGGTAAACCTCAAAAAACTGGGTCCAAGTTAAAGGAGGGGAACCCACTGGTCTATAGTTGACATAAGATTTCCACTACTTCTTAGCCACATCAGTCAACTAGAAAGTAGTGTAATCAATACCATGGACTCAAGTGAACCGAGGTTATGCAACCTCTCCTAACAATCAATCAAAAACTCATAAGCATCCTCACTAATAGCACCACTGAACTTGGGAGGGGACAATCTCATAAATCTCTCGAATTTCTTCTGCTCATCAGCAGACATCACTAGATCGAAGGCCACAAGAGGAGCAACAAGTATAGCAGGCAAAACCTCAACACATGGGGCCACAACAACAATTGGTGTGCCTTGAAAGCCTGAAAACAATGAGTAAGAGCCTGCCCTGGTAGCTGAACACCCTATGTAGTTTGAGAATCATTCCGTGTACCCGGTATAATACCTGTCTGGGGAATGCCATCCAAATGGCCCAAAAGATAAACCAACAGATCTTGTAATACTGGAGTAACTAAGAAACCCTGAGGGGTTTGGAATGGTCCAACATTATTTGGATGATAAGCTACCTTATCATAATCAATCTCAAGCTCGAGAGAGGTTGTTTTATCTCTTCCCTTCACTAGAGCCGCTCCTCGTGCCCAACCTCTATCTCTACCTCGACCGTGAACCCTGCCTCGCCCCCTTACTGGGCTCCAACAACGGGTTTTAGTTCAACATCCTCAATATCTCTGGATCTAGTTCTCAATAGCTGCATAAAAAAATGAAATACAAGTTTAGAATATAGGGAATAAACAACACACATGATAAGGAATCAAATAGAGAATTTTTCCTAAAATATCCCATAGCTTCCCGAAGATAGATACGAGCATCAACGTATCGATCCGCATGACTCTATTAGACATTTTGCTCTTTTACTCATGAGATAGGTGAACTTAGTGCTCGGATACTAATTTGTCAAGACCCAAAAGCCGAGGTCATGATGGCACCTACCTCAACCCAACCATGGTAGGTAAGCCTAACTCTGCAAGAGATGATAGATATAAAAAAAATATAAATAACACTTAAATATGAGACTTAAAAATAAAGTCAAGCCAACGACATAAAACATAACCCGAAACTAGAAAAAATACAACTCCAACCCCAAAATCTAGTATCATGAGTAAAGAACACAAATAAACTAACATGGAATGCAAAAATACACAACTCTGTCTTTGAAATGTAAAATAAAGACAAGATAAAGATATGATGAAATCTCGAATTTATGCTCCGAATGAGAAGCTCACCAGTACTCCAAAAATAGCCTCAACTCAGCAAGAACTCAAGCTCAGTGGATCGTACTTAAATTGGGATCTGCACCGAAAGGGTACAAAAAGTAAGAGTGAGTATGATCTACTTGTATTCAATAGGCATCATAGGCTAACCGAGCCAAATAGAAAACTAAACATATAAAGGATACTATGAGCAAACTTCCACCTGCATATAGAAAAGTTCCAATAGTGACTCAAGCTGTACAACTCCTAACAAGTTAAATAATACAACTACAATAAAAGTAACTACATATGAATATATATAAATGAAAGACTAATTACATGATAACAAAAACATAAGAGAAATACAAATGATGCATTGCAATGGTATGATAAGGATGGAATGTATCATTATTACCTCGTATACACTTTCCAAGCATAAGCTTCTAGGAGAGAACCCATGGGGGGTTCACAACCCATATACTATCACAATCTCATCAATCAGCCTTGCTGGCACATCCCTTGATCAAGGCGATTTATAAAGTGTTTCATTTTGTTTCAAAATCAGTGTTTCTCAGTGGTACCAGTTTCATGAATATGGATGAATGAAATGAGGATGCATGCTCATAACCAATCAATATCATGTAATAAATCAACTCAATAATGGTATAATTGAGCTTAATTCTCCTCAAATCTCAATAGATCATAATATAAGCTATCGCATGACAACACAGTAGTAAAAAGTCTTGTAAGACATCTATAATATCAATCCAAACCCCCACTCGGGCATCACAATAATAACAAGGAACAACTAATGCTCAAACAAGACAAATGCCACCTCCCGCACGGGCATCACAATGATAATAATCTCTCAAGTCAATAATGATATTCACATAAGTCCACACGGGCAACACGATAAAATGATGATCTCGAAAGATGAATCTCATGATAAAATCCCCAACCCACAGTATACTTTACATGAATGGTTAACTACCCAGTTCGGTCCGAAGAAAGTTAAGTCATACCCTATCTCAAAAGTCAAAATACGAGCCTGGACCCTTCAACAAGAAGCTTTTCCTTTTTGTGCATTCTCGGAATGAACCCAATCAATAAAAAATGTAATCTACACATCAAAAGAAGTCTAATGATACCCATATTAGCTACTTTCGTTTCAAGTCTAAAATAGTTCAACTATTGACCCCGAAATAAAAAAGGTAAAATTGGAATTTTGTTGAACAATCATGTTTCCATCTTAAAGAGGTAATAAAAATAAAAACCCATAAAAAAATTGTCACACCCCAAATCCCAATGAGGCGTGATTGGCATCCGAAGTCGATATGGCCCGAGAGAACCAACCTTTGCTCATAAACATTCGTATGCATGTCCTCGTGTAATTCTCATTATTTCTCATGCAACTATGCGGAAGTCATGGACATGGAAACATATGTCATAGCTATATATGCAAAACTTGGCCGTTTGAGACATCAAGTCAAACGACATGTACCTTAACATTTATACATCCACATCCGTCTACAAAAGCCTCTAACAAAATGCATTGACCAAAATGAACTAAAAGTCGGGACAAGTCCCCGCTTTATACAACATGGACAAAATCAAAACACATGTACAACAGTGACTCGGAGAAGCCCCAAAATAACTGGAGCTCACCAAAGATCTGCAACACTGACAATCTACTGTGGAGGCCTACTAGTACCTGCGCCTGCAGCAAGTAAAATAAATTCCCCAAAAGGGGTCAGTACGAAGAATGTACTGAGTATGTAAGGCCATAAGCAACTTGTAAGATATGAAAGTATGTTAAGAACTCAAGTTCAAATGCATAACCAAGATAAGTCACAATGTAGATGAGTCACTATTCTGTACTTTGGAAGCCATGTATTTTTACATTCATTCTTTCTCTTGCTTTTACTTTACTTTTACATCACTCGCACACTTTCTAGGCCCACATCATGCAGGTGTTCTTTTCACCCCATGGAAAACATATCATCGTCATGCAGGTATTCTTTTACCCCATGGATAAGATCATATCGTCATGCGGGCGTTCTTGCACCCCATGGATAAATGGCCATCATCACGTGGGCGTTTGCGCCCCATGGATAAACTATCATCATCATGCGGGTATGTGTACCCCATGGATAACACATGCGGGTGTTCTTGCACCCCATGGATAGAATAACACAACCAATATGCATTACTTTATTCTTACTTCATTTCTTTACTTTTGAGATTGAGATCTTTACTTGTGAGAGATTGATTCAATCAGTTATGAGAGATTATCGTATATATACATAGCCACAACATTATTGGAAACTTAAGAACACAACATGATTGGGACTTTTGGAGCGTGTCCATAATTCTGTAACTTATGGACAACCATGACATATGAACGGGATGTGTGACTTAGCAATAGATAACATTATTGAAACCATTAGACACAAGTCAAAGAACAAGAGGTATGCGTATAATCACTATTGGCTCTTTGGAACATAACCTTTTGGGCTTTTGGAGCATTGACCAACGAATATGAGACATACAATCCATAATCGATCAAGGAGTAGGAAATATGTGATAATAACCATTGCTAACTGGATATAGGATACCTTAGCACATTTCAGGATAGTACAAAGGAAATGTCAATGTGAATACTATTTGCCACAGAAAGATACGGACAGAGTAACCTTACATACCTTCACTTCTAAGTATGAATATACAAGCCTATGTATGAACACAATAGTCCAGCTTCTTCCTTACGTCTTACTCTACAATACAAGTCCATACCGGAACTTACATTAGTAACTAGTCACTATAAAGGCGTACAAGACAACAATGAACCATGCAACTACCATATAACGTTATGTCACCCCTTTACAATACAATCCACTGCATTTCCATATCAACCACACCATAACATTACACACATTGACCAAAAGATCATACATCGATAGCATTTCACACCACACTTATCCTTTATGCGTTTCTCTTTACCATTCCGTCGCAATTACTCCTTTATAACAATATATGAACAACCATCCATACTTAATACAGTCCAACACACCTCCATACGACACTTTAAAGTCATTAAAATAACCTCACAAGTTGATAATTACATCCACAAAGGGTATCGGGGCATTAGGGGATCAACTAGAGACGGAACCACACAAAACCATTTCTGGAATTGACCTGCGCTGCCACCTGCGCACGCAGGTGGATGACATGCGTGCGCAGATGGCTCCTGGACAATTCCAGGGCCTTCTGCGTTGGCATCTGCGCCCGCAGATGCCCTCGACTGCGGGGGCGGATGCCCGTTTTGGTCCGAAATGACTTTTTTTGGATCTTTTAATGCCATGAATGGTCCATGATCACAATCAAACATATTTGAACATATTTTTGATCATCCTAAACACCAACATTCAGCCATGGTCTCACAACACACCTAACAACACCAAAACGACACTTTATGGCCAATCCGCCACCAAAACCATAACCAATTTCACAATAAATTTTCCAAACATTATACACAAGAATAAAACAAGTCAAGGCTGTAATAACATCTCACATATCAATATTGAATCCATCAAATTCATTTCCTTAAAGATCACAAGTCCATAGTCAAGTTCACAAGGCAAAACCACCCTCCGATTTAGCAAACATGTAACTTTACACACATGGTAAACTTCTCACACTTCACCAACATAACCAACATAAGATATAACATATATTAAACCATAATAATAAACACTTACCCATACTCACCAAGTGATGATCTTTGGCCAAAAGGATGAGGGCTTAGGGTTTGTGGAAATATGGAGAAAATTCTAGAAAAGGCATGGTGGCCAAATGAATTAAAATCTGATCTTTGGCTCTATTTATAGCCCCTTTAAGTCCCTGTTTATCCAACCACTTGGTCCAATAATAATGTAGGGACTTGTTCTTGCAAGAAGAAGTCAAGAATGCCCTTTTTGGGCCATGTCTTGCATGCTAATATTTGGGCCTCTTTTAATTCACTGACAATTTGTTAATTGAGCCCACCAAGTGAATAATTCCTCATATATATATATATATATATATATATATATATATATATACATAGATTATCCTTCAAGTCACTCTTATCCATCTCTTGGCATTAAATGCATGGTTGATTTGGTCAAATGGAAGATTGGAAGAATGGATCAACTTGTCATATTGGGCCATGTCTTCTTGTTCATTTTTGGGCTTCATATTTGGGCCCAACTATGCAAGACTTTTAAATGCCCACATATGGACACATAATTCATCAATTCTCTCATGTTTCCCTTTTTCCTTAAATGTTAAAGGTTGTCGACTAAACTCAGAAATGTACGGGGTGTTACAAAAATAATTTGAAATCGAAGAAAAATCATTTTCTCACTTTACTAGGTGAAACCCCAAAATTCCATGTTTAAAATCTAAGTTTTGAAATTATTTTTGAGATTAATCAATGCGTAATGATAGAAATAATGTAAAGAAGCTTATACAAGTCCAATTTGCTGAAAAACCCTCAAAAATTCCCCAAAATTGAGACCTCAAAACTTAAAGATGGAAGAATGAAATAAAGAGAAGAAAAGGGGAAATTTCTACAGCGGCATCGCCTAGGTGGTCAAATGATTACCTAAGTGGGATTGCCTAAGCGTCCAGATTACCACTAAGGCGGTAATCAGTTGTCGCGCAGATGGTCTCTAAGGCGGTCCATTACCCGTTTACGCGAAGCCGCTAAGGCAGTTAAGTAGTCGCTAAGGCGACCCTTGCCAGTCCCAATCAACATTGCTAAGGCAACCCAAGGTCCACTTGGGCAGTACCTCTTAAGAAACCAAAGGTCCGCTCTAGAAGTTGCACTAGAAACTTTTCCCACAACTGAAATAAGCAACAAAAATGACTCTAAATGGAGCCTCAGGATTCGATTAAGAGCTCGTAAAAATAATCCAACTTTGCTACTAGGCTAATTTCGGTGTTCCGAACTCAATGGAACCTTCAGATTTATCAAAAGAGGTCGTTATCAATAAGTTAACCCCCGGGACCCCTTTTAGGCTAAATTAACTAGTTTCTCATTTAAATGCTTAAAACTCAAAATAAAGACTCATAACCTGAACCAACCAAACTACTAACCTAAAAATGACATCCCAGATCTAATGAAACTGACAGAATCATCATCTGATGCTCGAATCACAAAATGTTTTCCAAAGTCAAATATAACTCTTTAGCGACTACTCAAAATCTCAAACTCATATAAATCACTTTCAAACCCTGTGGGGACCATACCAATCATACCCACAACTAATAAATGATATAAAGCGACTACGTGAAAGGGAAAAATAGACAAAACACATAAAAAGCTAAAAAAATCACAGGCATGATTGTTACATTATCCACCACTAAAACATGAGTTCGTCCTCGAATTAAAAGCAAGGAAAGTATCTGGATTGGCAAAAAGCTGGGGGTATTTACTCCACATATCAGACTCAACCTCCTACGTATCCTTCTTAACCAGGCAATGTCTCTACTGAACCTTCACAGAATCAATATTCTTGGATCTCAACTTCCTAGTCCATCTATCTAGAATGGCAATAGGTTTCTCCTTAAAAGAACAAATCATGATTTAATACGACTGAATCCCACCGGATCACATGAGAATCATCAGGATAGTATCGTTTCAACATCGAGACATTAAATACCGAATGAACAACTGACAGATGTGGAGGCAAATCTAGGCTATAGGCCACATCCCCAAACATTTCAAGAGTCTCAAAAGGCCCAATAAATCTCAGACTAAGCTTCCCTTTCTTCCCAAATCTCATCACACCCTTCATGGGTGATACTTTCAACAAAACTCTCTCACCAAGCATGAATGCCACATCACGACCTCGTCGATCAACATAACTTTTCTACCTACTCTAGGCAGCCAAAAGCCTCTGCTGAATGAATCTCACTCGATCCATCGTCTCTCAACAATTCTATGCCCCAAGGCCTAACCTCAAAAGAATCAAACCATTCCATGAGGGATCTATACTTCTGCCCATACAAATCCCTAAAAGGCTTCATTTGAATGCTGGAATGGTAACTATTATTGTTGGCAACCTCCGCTATGGGTAAGAACTTATCCTAATGACCATCAAATTCCATAACATACGCTCAAATTAGTCCTCTAACACCTGGATAGTCTGGTCTATCTCATCCTTTAGCCATAGCCGCTTATCGTGCCCAGCCTCTATATTTGTCTCGATCGTGACCCCTACCTCACCTCCTTACTAGGGCTTCAATAGCGGGTTCTGGCTCAGCATCCTCAATAGCTCTGGATCTAGTTCTCACTATCTACACCAAAAAAATACAAGTTTAGAATACTAGTCATGAACAACATGCACAATAAGGAATCAAATAGAGAATTTTT
This sequence comes from Capsicum rhomboideum, assembly GCA_031232105.1. NCBI lineage: Eukaryota > Viridiplantae > Streptophyta > Magnoliopsida > Solanales > Solanaceae > Capsicum > Capsicum rhomboideum. The sequence continues at coordinate 50,946,492 of CP124718.1, forward strand.
CCTAAAACATCCCATAGCCTCCCAAAAATAGATATGGGCATTAACGTATCAATCTGCGAGACTTTATTAGACATTTTTCTCTTTTACTCATGAGATCAATGAACCTAACGCTCTGATACTAATTTTTCAAGACCCAAATGCTGAGGTCATAATGGCACCTACCTCAACCCAATCTTAGTAGGTAGGCCCAACTCCACATGAGATAAGTGATACCAAAAGAAGACTATAACGCCCAGAGACAAGACTTAAAAATAAAGTCAGGCCAATGATATAAAACCAAATCCAAAACTTGAATATATACATCTCAAACCCCAAAATCTAGTGCCATGAGTAAAGAGCACTAATAAACTGACATAGTATACAAAAACATATAACTCTGTCTTCGAAATGTAAAATAAAGAAAAGATAAAGATATGATGAAGTAAGGAATCATGCTCCGAATGAGGAGCTCACCAGTACTATAAAAATAGCCTAAACTCAACAAGAACTTAAGCTCCATGGGTCGCACTCGAACTGGGATCTGTACTGAAAGGATATAGAAAGTAGGAGTGAGTACGGTCTACTTGTAGGTATCATAGGCCAACCTAGCAAAATAAAAAACTAAACATATAAAGGATACCATGCTTCTACTTGCATATAGAAAAGTTTCCAATGGTGGCTTAAACCTTACAACTCTTAACCGTTTAAATAATATAACTACAATAAAACTAACTACACATGAATATATATATATATATATATATATATATATATAACAAACACATAAGAGAAATGCAAATGATGCAATACAATGGTATGATAAGGATGAAATGTCTCAATATCACCTCGTATACAACTTCCGAACATAAGCTTCCAGGAGAGGACCCATGGGGGGTTCACAACCCATATACTATCATAATCTCATCAATTAACCTTGCCAGCACATTTTTCGATCAATACATATAAATGGAAGACTAATTACACGATAACAAATACATAAGAGAAATAGAAATAATGCAATGCAATGGTATGATAAGGGTGAAATGTATCAATATCACCTCGTATACACCTTCAAGATTAAGCTTCCAGGAGAGGACCCATGGGGGGTTCACAACCCATATACTATCACAATCTCATCAATCAACCTTGCCAGCACATCACTAGGTCAAGGCGATTTATAAAGTGTTTCATTTTGTTTTAAAATTAGTGTTTTTTAGTGGTACCAGTTCCATGAATATGGATGAATGAAATGAGGATGCATGCTCATAACCAATAAATATCATGTAATGAATCAACTCAATAATGGTATAATTGAGATCAAATCTCCTCAATAGATCATGATATAAGCCATCTCATGGTAACACAGTAGTAAAGAGTCATGCAAGATATCACTAATATCAATCCAAGCCTCTACTCGGACATCACAATAAGAATAAGGAACAAATAATGCTCAAACAAGACCAATACCAGCCCCCGTACGAGCATCACAATGATAATAATCTCCCAAGCTGATAATAATATTCACATAAGCCCACACACAGGAAACATGATTAAAAAATAATCTCGAAAGATGAATCTTATGATAATATCCCCAAGCCGTTGCATACTTTACATGAATGGTTAACTACCAAGCTTGATCTGAAGAAAGTTAAGCCATAGGTCATAATGGCACCTATCTCAATCCAATCTTAGTAGGTAAGTCCAACTCCACAAGAGATAAGTGATACAAAAAGAATAAGATAACACCCAGATACAAGACTTAAAAATAAAGTCAGGCCAATGATATAAAACCAAATCCAAAACTTGAATATATACACCTCAAACCACAAATTCTAGTGCCATGAGTAAAGAGCACTAATAAACTGACATAGTATACAAAAACATATAACTCTGTCTTTGAAATATAAAATAAAGAAAAGATAAAGATATGATGAAGTCTGGAATCATGCTCCGAATCAGGAGCTCACCAGTACTCTAAAAATAGCCTCAACTCAACAAGAACTTAAGCACCATGAGTCATACTCGAACTGGGATCTGTACTGAAAGGATATAGAAAGTAGGAGTGAGTACGGTCTACTTGTAGGTATCATAGGCCAACCTAGCAAAATAAAAAACTAAACATATAAAGGATACCATGCTTCCACTTGCATATAGAAAAGTTTCCAATGGTGGCTTAAACCTTACAACTCTTAACCGTTTAAATAATATAACTACAATAAAAGTAACTACACATGAATATATATATATATATATATATATATAAGAAAGACTAATTAAAAGATAACAAACACATAAGAGAAATCCAAATGATGCAAGGCAATGGTATGATAAGGATGGAATGTCTCAATATCACCTCGTATACAACTTCCGAGAATAAGCTTCCAGGAGAGAACCCATGGGGGGTTCACAACCCATATACTATCATAATCTCATCAATCAACCTTTCCATCACATTCCTCGATCAAGGCATTTTATAAAGTGTTTCATTTTGTTTTAAAATTAGTATTTCTTAGTAGTACCAGTTCCATAAATATGGCTGAATGAAATGAGAATGCATGCTCACAAGAAAATCAATATCATGTAATGAATCAACTCAATAATGGTATAATTAAGCTCAAATCTCCTCAATTCTTAATAGATCATGATATAAGCCATCTCATGGTAACACAGTAGTAAAGAGTCATGTAAGATATCACTAATATCAATCCAAGCCTCTACTCGGACATCACAATAAGAATAAGGAACAAATAATGCTCAAACAAGACCAATACCAGCCCCCGTACGAGCATCACAATGATAATAATCTCCCAAGCTGATAATAATATTCACATAAGCCCACGTACGGGGAACATGATTAAAAATGATCTCAAAAGATGAATCTTATGATAATATGCCCAACCCATTGCATACTTTACATGAATGGTTAACTACCAAGCCCGATCTGAATAAAGTTAAGCCATAGGTCATAATGGCACCTACCTCAATCCAATCTTAGTAGGTAAGCCAAACTCCACAAGAGATAAGAGATATAAAAAGAAGATGATAACACCCAAATACGAGACTTAAAAATAAAGTAAGTCCAATGATATATAACCAAATCCAAAACTTGAATATATACAACTCAAGCCCCAAAATCTAGTGCCATGAGTAAAGAGCACTAATAAACTGATATAGAATACAAAAACATATAACTCGGTCTTTGAAATGTAAAATAACAAAAGGTAAAGATATGATGAAGTCTGGAATCATGCTCCAAATAAGGAGCTCACCAGTACTCTAAAAATAGCCTCAACAAGAACTTAAGCTCCACGGGTCGCACTCGAAACGGGGTTTGCACTGAAAGGATATAGAAAGTAGGAGTGAGTATGGTCTAATTGTACTCAGTAGGTATCATAGGCCAACCTAGGAAAATAAAAAAACTAAACATATAAAGTATACTATGAGCATGCTTCCACTTGCATACAGAAAAGTTCCTAATGTTGGCTTAAGCCTTACAACTCTTAACAATTTAAATAATATAACTACAATAAAATTAACTACAAATGAATATATATATATATATATATATATATAAGAAATATTAATTACATGATAACAAACACATAAGAGAAATGTAAATGATGTAATGCAATGGTATGGCAAGGATGGAATCTCTCAATATCATCTCGAGTACACCTTCCGACCATAAGCTTCCAGGAGAGGACCCTTGGGGGGGGGGGGGTTCACAACCCATATACTATCACAATCTCATCAATCAACCTTGCCGGCACATTCCTCGATCAAGGCATTTTGTAAAGTGTTTCATTTTGTTTTAAAATTAGTATTTCTTAGTAGTACTAGTTCCATGAATATGGATAAATGAAATGAGAATACATGCTCACAACCAAATCAATATCGAATAATAAATCAACTCAATAATGGTATAATTGAGCTCAAATCTCCTCAATTCTTAATAGATCATGATATAAGCCATCACATGGTAACACAGTTGTAAAGATTCATGTAAGATATCACTAATATCAATCCAAGCCTCCACTCAGACATCACAATAATAATAAGGAACAAATAATGCTCAAATAAGACCAATACTAGCCCCCGCACGAGCATTACAATGATAATAATCTCTCAAGTTGATAATAATATTCACATAAGCCAACGTACGGGCAACATGATTAAAAAATAATCTTAAAAGATGAATCTTATGATAATATACCCAACCCATTACATACTTTACACGAATGGTTAACTACCAAGCCCGACTTGAAGAAAGTTTAGCCAGAGCCTACCTTGAAAGCTTAAACACGAGTCTGGACTCTTCAACAAGGAGCATTTTTCTATTGTGCGGTCGTATAATGAATCAAATCTATCAAAAATGTAATCTACACATCAAAAGGAGTCTAATGATACCCATATTAGCTACTTTAATTCTAGGTCCAAAAATAGATTGAAAATCAACCCCAAAATAAAAGGGTAAAATTGGAATTTTATTGAAGAACCATGTTTCCTATACTTTAAGGGTTCTAAATATGAAATACTATAAAAAAACTAGTTGAAATTGAGCTTAAAATCAAAGAAAAACCACTTTTCACTTTATTGGCTGAAATCCCAAAATTCTAAGTTTAAAATCCAAGTTTTGAAGTTGTTTTTGGGATGAATCAATGGGTAATGATATAAACAATGTCAACAAGCTTACCCAAGTCCAATTTGATATAAAACCCTCAAAAACACCCAAAATCGAGACCTCAAATGTAACACCCCGTACATTTCCGAAACTTATACGATCAACCTAGCATGGATAAAAGTATTTAAACTTGAGATGATAAGGACATAATTAAGCATAGAGTTAGAGTTAAGTGATGGATTAAGGTAGAAGGATTAAGACATTGGAAAAAGGGGAGAACATAAGCGAGGTGCTTCCGCGACTTAATTAAGATAGTAGGTGTGTAACCTACTTAAACTATTGGGCTGCATTTGGATATAAGTTAATGGACTCAATTGAGGCCCAAACTAAGTACATAAAAATGGAAAGATGACCAGCCCAACACCTAAGATTAATTTAGACCCAACAATATATGATCCAAGTAGAAATAAAGTAAGTAAATGGACTATTTTGGACATCTTGAATAGCCAAGTAGGTGCATCACCTACTTGGACTATTTTTGACCAAAAATTGGCTAAGAATGAGCTAAAAGAGGCGGTTCAAGAGGGAGTATATAAAGCTCATTTTATCTTATTTTCCATTCATTTCTCTGCTAAAAAATAGTCTTTAAAATTAACACTCTCCTCTCTCTCTCAACCTTATCCAGCCGCCCCATTTTTCCTTAGGGTTCTTGGACAAATTCACCACTTTGCAAGCCTTGGTAAGTGTTTACCCTTATAGCTTAATGTAATATATGTATAAGAGGTTGTGGAAATCATGTTGGTTATGTTTAAAGTATAGGGCAGTCCCTTATGTTGGTGGCAGTCTACTTGTGTTTAGTTTTAAAGGATTTGTCTTCCTTGTGGTTTAAACTTGTAAAGGAGCTTAAGGTCTTGAAGAAATTAAGTTGGAGGGATGAAATTTCAGTATGTTAAAGCGTGTTTTTTCCCCTAATTTGTTTTTTTATGTATGGCTTGGCGAAAATGTTTATACGTGTTTGTATATGGAACATTTAGCGTAGTGAAAAGAGAATACTTTCTTGTTATGTGAAAGTGAATTCTGAAACTGTGTGGACTGTTTTTGGTATATTGTTGTGGAAGGTATTTATGTGAGTTGATGGAATAAATATGTGGAGTTGCATTGAGGTAAAAATGTGAAGTATGAACTTGGTGGGAAATCTTATCGGTTTGTAATGTTTATGTTGGTTTGTCGACTGTTTTGGTGGTGTTGTCTTGGTAAGGCAATAAGTTATAGTGTAATAGGGTGGAATAAGGTTATATGGCAGTATAAATAAGTGGTGAGTGATACACCACGTGTTTAGGAGGTTGGACGGTGTTTACTTCCCGTTAAGTAACTAATTACCGTCTTGCAAACTTGTAATGTAATTAGCCTTTAATGTTAGCTCCGTTACGTACTTGTGTTGCAGAGTAACACATAAGGAAGGAGCTGAATTGTTTTAGTCACATGGTGGGAATATAAGGTATGTAAGGTTACTCTTTTTCGTATCCTTTGGCAGCATAAAATGTCCATGTAGTTAACGACCCTGTTTCCACTCCGTAATGTCTTAACGTACCTCAATGTATGTTTATTGTCAAGTTGGCCTGTCTACCTTCACTAGCTAATTTCTGGTATTCCCATCTTAGTCAACTAAGATCTATCTATTAGTTTGGCTCCTAAGCATTTCAATTGTGTACAAGTATTCTTTACTTTATGGCAATTACAATTACGTCAAATGTTTATTCGCGTGTATTCTTTTACTCGAGCACTGTTATTCCAAAAATTCCATAATGTTATAACCACCAATATACCAATCTCAAAGACTAAATAAAGTAAGTAACTTAAGGCTGGTTATGTGCGGGTGGAAGCTCAGGGGCGTAAGCCTAGCATAGGCCGATCCCGAGTGATTTGTGTGGGTGGCAGCTCAGGTAGGTTATTAACATTATCTATACAATTGTACTTGATGTCACTTAAACTTTTGGATTATGTACAATTGCTTTTAGCCTTATATACTCAGTATATTTTTTTGTACTAACATCCCTCTTGGGACCTACCTTTCATGCTGCAGGCACAAAAGCTAATAGATCTCTCCAGTAGGAGTACAGGACATCTAAAAGCTATTGGTGAGCTCCAGGTTAATTCGGGGCTTTTCGAGTCAGTTGTATATATTTTTGGTATTGTGTAGTAGTTATGTGTAAGGTGGGGACTTGTCCCGACCTTAACTAAGTTTATGTATCTTTTAGAGGCTTCGTAGAGATGAATATGAGGATCGATAACTAGTTTGTTTCTCATCATATGTTTCCATGTCAAAGAATTTCCAATATGTAATTTCTTGAAAATGGGATTAGCTCTTTGACAAAATTTAGCTATGAGAAATTGCCCTCATATAGTATTTTTGGTTCTAAAGATCCTCTATTGCTTGAATTGAAAAGTAAGACAAACATCTGAAATCTGCTTGACACCAATACCTCCTTCATCATAAGAAAAACTTAGAGTTTCCTAAGAAGCCCAATGGTAATTTTTCTTATTTTTTTGATGTTCCATGAACTTACTACTCTTTTGACGCTTAAAACTACGAATATTTGCAAGTACGAGGATATTTCTATGTGGATATAATCTGTTTTTTAGTGGTTGCAGGTTAAATAGGTTCGAGAAGCGAAGTGCTTGATTTTGGATTGAAAATGCACTAGACGAATCCATTCCATAACTGTGTGATCTGACCATGGTCGTACCATGTCATCATGATGTTAATCAGAATATACCTTCTGGAGATGATCAGATGGACACTTCCTATGATTATATAATGATATCGTGATCGTACAATATGATCGTAGGAAGAAAGTCCTGAAGGCATAGCTGCAGGATCTAAGTATGAAGAGGATCAGACGAGTGACTCCCATGACTGTACCTTAAATTCATGATCTTACCAATTGGTCATGGGAGAAGGGTTTAGAATTTATGTTTGCAGGAGTTGAAGTATAAGAGGATCAGACGAAGAGGGTTCCATAATCATACAAAGAAACCACGAGGTCGTACTAAGGACCATACCATTGAGGATCTGAAGATGAAAAAGTCTATGGTGAACTATAAGCATCGAGAAAGATTGTGGGTTCTAACCACGATCGTATCTTCCCTTCGTACGAAGTGACCGACTCAACAAATCCTGTTATGTTTAGAATAGGTTTTATTTTGTCTATAATTACTCCTATTTGTTCTTTTGTATAACTTTACATTCTATTACATTATTGTAAGGTTCTAAGGAACATTCCTGGTTTTGGAATCATAAACATCAATTTTTAGGGTTTTTAAATAAAAGTGAGATCTTGGAGTTTTCATCTTATTATTGTAAGTTCATAATTATGTTTTTGTATCAAAATTCTTCTTGTGTTCTTGCAATTATAAGTATCTAAATACCACAACTAGGGTTTGTGGGAACCATGACGAATTAACAAATTAGGGTTCATAATATGAAGCAATTTTCAACTGGTGTTCATGCATGTATTGTTGTTTCCTTGGGTTTGATTGCTTTATGATGGTGTACAACATTAGGACTCGCCTTATATTTAATCTCGATGAAAGTATGAGTAACGGATGGGAAGAAGGGAATGAACAACAGAGACTTGGAGCTACCAACCTCCAATTAATAGCTTGAGCTGATAATTTGGGAAAGCTAATCTAGGATCCAGGATAGGGGTTAGTAGCACAAACTCAAGAGAAGAGAAAACTTACTTGAGTATATTGCTTACACAAGAGCGAAAAGATGTTCTAAGTATACATAACCTATCGATTCTATATACAGAACATCGAGAGAGATTGCAAAGTACGAAGAACCTATGGAGTTATGAAGTTATTGGGCAACACAGTCCTAGTGCCTCTCTCATACTGATTACAAATCCAATAAATCAACATTTGTTACTACTGATTTGTTTATTTATAAAAACCTCCTCTTTTACTAGATATTGCTATTGATTGCCTCAACTACTTCTTGATTGATATTTTGACCTATTCCCTATGGGATCAACACCAACCTCAGTTGGGTTCTATATTTGACAGCGACCACTTTATACTTTGTTTAGAGGTGTACTTTAGGAGACATCAAATTTTTGCACCATTGTCGGGGAATAGGTTATGGAATTGATTGATTGAGTTTGTTGGGCTATTAGTTTCTATTTCCTGATTTATTTTTCTGTTGTTTCTAAGGAACATACCGGTGTATGCCCAATACGTGAAGTCAAGGCAATCCCTTGATTCCAATTGATATGGAACTTGAGAGAACTCTGAGAGATAATAGAAGTATGGTTAATGAAGGAGTTCATAATCAAGAAGCTCTTCTTGAGGGCATTCATGATGATGCAATAATCTTGAATCAGCCAGTACATTAGCATGAATGTCAGAAGATTGCATAATAAATCACTGCTCAATTGATAGCTAAGGAGAATGTCAGACAAGAAGCTGCCATGCGGGCAGCTAGGGAAGAATGGGCTAGGCACGATGAAGCAAAATGTATAGCTGTACTTGATGAGCGAGAGAGGTAGAGAAGGCATAAGGGGCAATAACCTCTACAATTGTATCTACCATATTATGAGGATCTGAAGAAAGATTTGGATTATTAAAAGTCGATTGAAACTGGTGATATTATTCCACCAGAGTTGCCTCTAGGAACTAAGTTTGATATCACTAGTGCCATGATTCACTTGCTGAACTTGAAGGGGGTGTTCTTAGGCCTTCTTACTGATGATGCAAACATGCATGTAATGAACTTTGTGGAGATTTGCACATCTTATAATCTGCCTGAAGTGAACCAAGAGGCAATTATAATGTCGCTCTTTCCCTTCTTTTTGGTGGGAGAGGACATATGATGGTTGGTAGAGCTACCACGTGGATCCATCACTACTTGGAATGAATTGAGGATGCAATTATTGGATAAATTTTTTCCACCTTCAAGAATGTTGCAGTTGAAGGATGAGATATATAATTTCAGGCTGTTATATTCAGAGGCATTATATGAGACTTGGTTGAGATTCAAGAAGAAGCTGCAGAATGTTCCAAACCACAGGCTAACAGGTTAAAACTTGCTTGAGATCTTCTACAAAGCTTTAAATTCTAACACCAAGGCTATAGCAGACACTTTCAGTGGTGGGGCATTCATGTGTCTATGTTTGGATCACGCTTCTGAGATCCTAGATTGGATCACAAAAACCAACCAAGGCTGGCATACTTGAGCTACAGACAGACCCGCATACACTTATGCAATTGGAGCGTCAGCAGAGCAGAGGGCATTAGATGAAATAATAGCTCAAGAGGTAGAGTAACTGAAGACTGGGATTGGGTTTCTTACTAAGTAATTTTCCATAACCAGAGTGAAAAAAGTGAATATAGTCGGGTCGCAAGGTAAGTTACCTAGGTATGAAGATTCAAATTTTGAAGAAAAGGAAAAATATCTAGACAGAGAGGTGCCAGGTTTTTGTACTAAGGGCCAAGGGTCTAACTAAGATACTTGGAACTCTAGGCAAGGGAGTCAAGGTCGGAACTACTATAGGAATAACAATTATGATAAGTTCAAGTATAGAGATAGGAGTAGGGACAGAGATGGTGATTGGAGGAGAAAGGATGACTATAAGGATAAGAGTGGCCTTTATATTCCACCAGGGAGCCATGTTGCTGGTTCAAGCAATTCAAGAATGGAAGACATGCTTGCAAGGGTTGTATAAGAGGTAGAGATGATGAAAGACTGCCTTAAGAAGATTAAGGTGGATATTTTGGGAATGAATCAAAAGGTTGAAGCGCATGCTATCGCCATAAAACATCTTGAGAAACTGTTTATTTAGATTTCCATAACATTAAATCAGAATCAGTAAGGTATACTTCCAAGCACCACCATCTAAAATTTGAAGAAAGATAGTCATTGCTTGGCTATTACTAATAAGAGTGGTAAGATGACCACTGATCCACATATACCCATGACTGTCAAAAAGAAAGTAGAACCGATCGTCATTTATGATGAGAAAGTTGCCAAATCCAAAGACTTGTTGGTAGATGAGAATGCACTTAAAAAGCCTCAAGTTTATGAACATGAGGAAAGGGAAAGAAAGGGGAAGGACAAGGAGGCCCCAAAAGTGTTGACTCCTATTCCACGACCTCCTCCTCGTTTTCCATAAAGACTAAAAAGAAAGCTGAAGAGGGAAAGTACCAAAAAATTATTTCTATGCTAAAGGAGTTATCAGTAAAAATCCCCCTAGTGGAAGTTATTGAACAAATGCCAGGTTACACAAAGTGTATGAAAGATTTGGTGACTAAAAAGAGGACTATAAGCTTTGAACTGGTTGATAATGTCCACCATTAAGACTGGGCATTCTGCCGGAATGGAATGGCCGGACCGGAATGGACCGGAATAGACCGGTACCGGTATGAACCGGACCGGAATAGAACCGGTACCGGTATGAACCGGACCGGAATAACCGGTATGAAACCGCGGTTCCATTCCGGTCCGGTAGTAACCGGTATACTACCGGAATGGACCGGAATGGAACGGAATGGAACGGAATGGAATAACCGGTACGGGCAATTTTAATATTATTTTTTTAAAAAAATAATTTTTTATATTTTGAATAAATAAATTATTTTTTACATTTTTGTTAAAGAATAAAAGTTATATTTTGTATTATGTATTGTAAGTTTAAATTTGGTTTTTAAATATTTTGAATTAAGTTTAAATATGTTTTTTTTCTAAGTTTTTAAATTTATAAGTTATAAGTTTTTAAGTTTATATTTTTTGAAGTTTATATTTGAATTTTAAAGTTTATATAAAAGTATATAACTTTGTTAAAGTTTTTTTTCTAAGTTTTTTAATTAGGGGGACGACTAGCTCCAACCTGAGGATTATCCTGAGTTGGAGCTTCGACACTAGCAGCGGCGGGAGTGAGACTAGTTGGTGTATCATCTAAACCATCATGCACATGTAATTCTACTTCTTCATCTAATTCATCTTCAAAATCATTATGCAATCTTTCGAAAGCTTCATGGGGAATAGGGGTATTGCTATTAATTTCTATGATAGAGGGATGAGCAAAATCAGTTTCATTAACATGCGTAAAATCATCCGTATTAAATCTAACTTGAGGCAATTGAGAAGAACTAGAAGAACCTTGATTATTTTTTTTACCAAATTTTATAAAATCTTTTGTTTTTTGTGCAATACTTTTTTTACCAAAATTTTTTTGAGAGGAATCCATAATATAATGAAATAAAATATGAAAGTAGCAAATTAAAACAAACAAAACACAACTAATAAATACGAAAAATAAATTAAAAGACTAGAGAGTGGAACGAATGTACCAAACGTCTGCCGTAAAAGCAGACGATTATAACCGAAATTTGAAACTTGAACAAGATTGCTCCTCCAAAAGTCACCAAATTATACTTCAATTGCAAAATAACAATAATAATTATAGATATTGAGACTTGAGAGTAGAAAATTGAGAGAGGATGAGAGTTGAAAAATTGAAATTGTGAATAAAATTTGAATGGGAAAGGGGTATTTATAAGATTTTGGAAGGAGGGGGGGCTGGGGGGGCTGAGGGGGGCCTGGGGGGTGCTGGGGGCCTGGGGGGGTCAAAATAGCCGTTTGGGGGGCCCACTAGCCGTTGGCAACGGTCCCCAACGGCTAGTTTCCGTTGGGTTCCGGAACGGACCGGACTGGACCGGACCGGACCGGTTCGGAACCGGTATGGACCGGTATGGACCGGTACCGGTTTCCCGGGATGAAACCGCGAAACCGGTCCGAACCGGATACCGGTACGTCCCATACCGTTCCGAACCGGTCCGGTCCGGAACGGTACGAACCGGTACCGGTACCGGAATGGACCGGAACGGTACCGGAATGTACCGGTCCGGCGGCCAGTCTTGTCCACCATTATAGTGCAATCGCCTCTCAGTAATTGGTTGAGAAGAAGGAAAATCTTAGAGCATTCACGATCCCATGCACTATTGGGTCTTTCAACTTTGCTAAAGCTTTGTGTGATTTGGGTGCTAGCATTAATTTGATGCCCCTAGCAATTTATAATTGTTGGGGTTGGTGTCACCCAAACCAACTTTGATGAGACTTTTCAAGGCGGACCGCATTGTGAAGAAGCCCTTGGGAATTGTGTGATGTTATGGTAAGGGTTGCATTCTTCAATTTTCAGTGGATTTCATCATTCTTTATAGTGAGTTTAACTTTGATGTTCCTATTATTTTAGGGAGGCCATTCATCGCAACTAGACATGCATTAGTTGATATACAGACTAGGAAGATGAAGTTTCGATTGAATAATGAATAGGTCACCTTCAACGTATGCCCATCCATAAAGCATCCAAAGGATATGCATGTGATTTTGATGATTGATACAGTTGACGAGGATACATTGATAGCTCCTATTGAGAAGAGGCTTGGAGTCGAGGCCTTTGCACTACCATTATGAATTTTGAGGGTTTTGATATTAAGAATTATGATTAAATGATGAGAATACTTGATGGTAGGGGTTCATACAGTTATGCACCAAATAAGGTAGATTTTGGTTTGAAGAACAGAGTGACCCCGCCAGCTAAGCCTTCTATTGAGGAGGCTCCAGTTTTGGAGCTCAAAGCTCTTCCATCTCATCTGTGTTATGCATTTCTTAGAGTCAACAACACCTTGCCAGTTATCATTACAACTAATTTAGTAGATTGTTAAGTTGAGGCTTTGGTGTTTGTGTGGAAGTGGTTTAAGAATGATGGTTCATTGCTTATATCATCGGGATTCCACCTAGAATTTGCATGCATAAAATCCAACTTAAGCCTGATTGTGTGCTGAGTATTAAGCATCAACATAGATTGAATCTACCTATGAAAGGGGTGGTGAAGAAGAAAATTCTCAAGTGGTTGGATGCGGGGGTAGTTTATCCTATTGCAGACACCAAATGGGTGAGGCAGATCCAACATGTGCCTAAGAAGGTTGGAATCACTATGGTTCCAAATGAGAAGAATGAGCTTATTTCTATGAGGACGGTTACTGGTTGGAAAATCTACATGGACTATAGGAAACTAAACCCATAGACTAAAAAGGATCACTTTTCGATGCCTTTCATGGATCAAATATTAGACCATTTTACTGGTAGAGGGTATTGTTTTCTTGACGGTTATTCAAGTTACAATCAGATTGCTATTGCCCCCGAGGACCAAGAGAAGACCACTTGCACTTGTCCATATAAGACTTTTGCGTTCAAGAGGATGCCTTTTGGTCTATGTAAAGCACCAACCACCTTTTAGCATTGCATGATGTCTATCTTTTTTGACATGGTTAAGAACACCATTGCGGTGTTTATGGATAACTTCTCAATTATGGGTGATTCATCTGAAGATTATTTAACACATCTTATTAGAGTTTTGAGGAGATAAAAGGATTGTTACATGGTGCTAAACTAGGAGAAGTGCCATTTTATGGTTAAAGAAGAAATAGTTCTTGGTTACAAAATTTTGAAGAAGGGGATTGACTTTGACAAAGCAAAGATTGAGGTGATTGAAAAATTGGCTCTACCAATTTCTGTGAAGGGTATTCATAGCTTTTTGGGGCGCGCAGGATTTTATCAAAGATTCATCAAGGACTTTTCTAAAATTGTAAATCCATTATGAAAATTATTGGAGAAGGATGTGAAGTTCATGTTTGATGATGCATGTCTGAAGGCGTTTGAGTGCCTGAAAGAGAAGTTAATTTCAGCCCCTATTATCATGTCTCTCGGTTGGTCCATGCCATTTGAGGTTATGTGTGATGCTAGTGGTGTGGCACTAGGTGCAACCCTAGGACAAAGGTAAGAAAAGATCTTACATTCCATCTACTATGCTAGGATGACACTTAATCCTACTCAAAAAAATTATACTATGACTGTGAAAGAGATTGTGGTATTTATGTTTGAGAAATTTTGATCTTATTTGCTTGGCACAAAAATAATTGTGCATGCTAACCACACAGATCTTAGGTACCTTATGAAAAAGAAAGATGCAAAACCAAGGTTGATTTGTTGGGTACTTCTGTTATGGTGAGGTCAAGGATTGAAAGGGGACTGAGAATCAAGTGGTCGACCACTTATCACGCCTAGAAGAAGAGGCTATGCTAAAACTAAAAGAGAACCTGGAGATTGATGATACTTTTATGGATAAGCAGGTGTTGGCCGTATCGCAAGACTTGATTCCATGGTTTGCAAACTTAGTAAATTATTTGGTGAGTGATTTTGTTCCTGAAGACCTGTCATTTTAGCAACGTAAGAAGTTTATGCATGATATAAAGAAGTTCTTTTGGGATGAGCCATAATCTTTCTAGAGTTGTGTAGATGGAGTGATTCAGAGATGTGTTCCTGAGGTTGAGATGATGAGTATCTTAGAAACATGTCACTCATCACCAGTTGAGGGTCATAATGGTGGTGCGCAGACTGCGCACAAGATCTTGCAATGTGGATACTATTAGCCCATCATTTACAAAGATGCACATTATTATGACAAGGCTTGTGACTAATACCAAAGGCAAGGAAACATCTCGTGAAGGTAGAAGCTTCCAGTGACCACTATTCTTAAGCTAGAGATGCTTGACATATGGGGTATTAATTTCATGCATCTTGTTGTGAGTTCACATGGTATGAAGTATATTTTTGTAGCTTTTGACTATATTTCAAAATGGGCGGAGAAAGTTGCGCTCCTAAACAACGAAGGAAAGAGTGTCACATCATTCTTAAAGAAGAATATATTTTCCAGAACCATGACACCAAGGGTTATCATTTGAGAAATATAGTGTAAAACATAAGGTGGAAACACCTTACTATCCTCAAACAAGCGGGCAAGTTGAGGTCTCCAATCATGAGATCAAGTTTATTTTGGCAAAGACAGTGAATGACAATATGACAGATTGGGTTAGAAAGTTAGATGATGCACTATGGGCTTACCGGACAGCACTTAATACCGCTATTGGTACTTCCGCATATCAGCTTGTGTATGAAAAAACATGTCACTTGCCTGTCGAACTTGGGCATAAGGCATTATGAACACTGAAGAGGGTGAATCTGGAATGGAGTGATGCAGTAAAATTGAGACTAGAGCAGTTGAATGAGATGGATGAATTCTGTCTCCGTGCCTATGAAAGGTCAGCTTTATACAAGGAGAAATGATATTATACCATGATTGCAAAATTGAGAGAAGAGAATTTACCAAAGGCGATATGGTATTGCTATTTGATTCTAAGCAGAAGTTGTTTCCAGGCAAGCTAAAGTCAAAATAGAGAGGACCATATAGAATGTTTAGAGTGTTTCCCTATTATGTAATCGAGCTGGAAAATAAAGAAGGCCATAAGTTTAAGGTGAATAGTCAAAGGGTGAAAAACTACCTTGGTGACATCGACAAAATAAAAGTGATATGTGAAGTGAAACTATAGAGTTCTTAAGAATTCAAGCACATCCGAGTCGTGCCACAATTTTAAATCAAGCACTTCGTGGGAGGCAACCCATGGGCTAGTAGGTGATGTTTGAGTAACCAACGTAGCCACATCGTGCCGCGTTGTTAAATAAAGCAATTGTTGGGAGGTAACCCATGGATTTTTACTTTTTATTTTATAGGGTAATGTGTGTTTCTGGTTTAGGGATTTTGTAGAAAAGAAACTGAAGCACTGGAATTAGTACTAAACCCACAAAAAGATTATACGACCGTGAGAAGGTACAACAATCATGGGTTCAGTCGTCACGATGGTACAACAAACATGAAGTCTAGAGGGATGAATTTTAAGACTTGTCCTACAATTGGTCATCACGATGGTACTTAGATGTCATGATTGTGGTATCAATTGTCTAATCAAAACTCCTGAAACCATCAATTAGGTCATCAAACATACGATTTTAAGGAACGAACATGGCTAGATACCATGATCGTCCTTAAGTGTCATAGGTTCCCATGTAAGTTTTCTTAAGCCCTCATGGTACAAGCAAGAACCACGATCATGATGAGAATCAATAATCGTGATATTGAGTCGTATGTTGGGTTTGATAGATTTTACTTTACCCGATCTAACCCCACCCTACTTAGGTTTTACTTTTCCTTAAACTCTATAACCTTACCCGATACACTTATCTCCCCATTCAAACTAAAATTCACACCCAAAATTTTAATCAAGCAAGTGCAAGAGCAAAAGTGACTGATTTTTACCAGGGATTGACGTGAACTTGAGTGCTTTGCTCGTGTTCTCCATCAAATTCTTGAACTCTTACTTTTGAAATCAATCACTAAGTAAGTGTTCCCTCTCATGTGTATAAAATTATAGTTTATGCTCAAATTTGAAAGAATTAGGAGCCTCTACAGTGAATTATATTTACAAAAGTGAGTTCTGAGGGAGCTTGTAATTTTTGTTCCAAAAATACAAAGGGGTATGTTATGTTTGAATGGTGGGCATGAATAGGGGAATTTTGAGTACTCGTTTGTTCAAATAAGGGTCATTTTAGGGTCAAGAATTTGAAGTTTTTAGTGCACACTCCACGACACAACCTATGATCATGGTATCAATGTACGATTGTGTGTTGGATCATTGTAGGGTGCCAATTTTTCAAGTTGCAGGAGTTTATCAGATGAACACATCCTATGATCATCCTTTCATGGTACGATCGTGGTATGTGCTTGTTTGATATGACAAACCCCCAGAAGTGCTGGGGAGGACTTTCTACGATCGAAGGTACGATCATACCTTTATTGCATGATCGTAGGAAGGGTTATCTATTGGAATAACTACACTAGTTTTGAATCTTTTTCTGAGACTAACTTTCGTCCAAACTGGTACTATGGCTCTAAAGACACTCAAACAGATGTAACAAGATATCTCAAAGAAGCGAGCACCCAAAGACACACCTCCAACCTCAGAGAGTGAGTCTCAAGAGTTAAGTGGGTCTGAGGTTGAGTTTTAAGAAAGTGAGTCTGATGATCAATACCAACCTCAGACCACTAGGGCCAAGACTAAAGAACTCGAGAAGACCAAGGTAACTTCATCTACAGCCTTGGTGCTAGCTGCTACCTTTGTAGGAATTTCTTAGTCTAAAGAGAGAGGTTGAAATACAAACCAAAATGAGGGTCAGCATTGATATGCTGCGAAGGAGATAAGTTCATTGGAGGAGGAGGATGAGTCCAACTCTGAATCCTCTGATGGACCTATTGCTGACTTACCTCAAAAGGGTGTATACCCAAGGCGGTGGATTATGCCTGACTCCCGAGACTACTATATTGATGGGGTCTCACTGAACAATAGAGGAAACAAGAAGTGGAGTATTCAAGAAGAGCCCCGAATATTGCCAGAGTCACTATAGAGAGTCCCAGAGTTAGTTTGGGTTTTTGAGAAGTATGAGTTAGGGTGGATGACTAGGTCACTCTGAAACTATGGTCTAGAAATGGTGAGGGAGTTTTACACTAACTATGCGGCGATGCTAAAAAACATGACTCCTTCGGGTAGAGACAAAGATATGAGGAAACAACGTCGACTAGACATGGTGAAAATGCGGGATCAGGAGGTTGATATATCAATTGAGGCTATCTTTAGAGATTTGTTTGGTGACATTTTTGAGTCGGATAAAGAGACTCCAGAGTATGATTTCCGAATGAATGACTTGAAAAAGGTAAAGAAGTTGACCACTAATGACAAGCTTCTGCATTACAAGTGGTTTGCGGACCACATTACAGAAGCTGGGGAGCAAGCAGTTTGGGCCAATGGGTAGACAATTTATAAACACATTTTGAAATTCACAACCAAGGCTTGGTGGTCGATTGGGGGCGACCAATGCATGCCTAGTGGAAGCTTTTATGGCATAGCTAGAGCTAAACATTCCGCACATTATTGCAGAAGAGATTCGAGATCAGGTGTTACAGTTCAGCACCACTTTACTATTTCCATGCTTGATTATGCATTAATGCAGAACTCACAGGTGACGGATATTCCAGAAGTTGACAGATTTATCTGGCCAAAGAAGAGAATGGATATCGCTTTGATTAAGGACTTGAGGAACCCAACGGCTCTGACCCGGGGTCTTTTACCTGATTTACCACCTAAGAAGGTAGGTGGTTCCCCAGCTAGTGAGATCCCAACATCTAAATTTGGTGCTACTTCATCCTTTTCACAATAGGCCACAACACTTACGGATGCACGTAGTTAGTGCCTACAGGCTACACACTGATTCCTACCGCTCAGCTGGAGCAAATCATATGGAATCAATTATTACATGATGCTCGAATTAAGAAGTTGGAGGTAGGGGTGAATCCCTATGTAGAAGATGAGATTAAGGTTGTGGTATAGGTGGTTCAAACCCATTTTGATAGATTTAAAATCCAAATAATGACTAAGATAGAGGAGTTCTAGGCTCCCGACATGAGCACTGTCACAAAGGTTTTGGCTGTTTTAAAAGAAGTAGTCAAGGAGCTAACTGAGCGGTTTGTCCTAGTTGTACTACCTCTACCTTCTACTATGCCATCTTTGGCTGATCTTGTGGTGGATGTGGACTCTTTAGTCCCCGATTTCTTTACTCAGGATGGTGGTTGGGAGTGATAACACTGATGTGGATGAGACGGGTAATGAATTAAAGCCTTGTAATAGGAGGAAGAGGAAAGACAAGAAAGGGAGAAAGAAGAGAGAAAAAGTGAGTGGAAAGACCTCTGAGGTAGGCTTTTTAGAGGATGTCATTGATATTTCAGCTGATGCTGAAGTGGTGGTCCAGACTGGTTGAGGTGCGGCGACTGCCCCTATTACATCATTGAGTGTACCAGCCGCCACCAGTGCCCACGTATTTATGAGTTCCTCGGCCACAGCTGAGGCCACAAGAGTAGAGGAGACTAGAGGGGTCCATCTACGACCCCACTTGATTAGAGTACGATAGGCATCTAGTGCACCACAGGTACGTCTCTATCCCTTGTTTTTATATTTTTGGTGTTTTTGTGTAGTAGGGACATTGCATGATTTCCAAGTTGGGGGTGGGGGTGTACCACAACAGAGGTTTTTTATTGTCATATTTGTTTTCCCTGGGCTGCACTATCTAGTTAGAAGTGGCATATTTAAGAGTTTATTTACATGTTGTTTTGTGGTATGTGTTGTTTTCAAATGTGTGTTTGGAATTTGTTTTGAATGATTTAAATGATACCCCTTCAAATTTTTTTTGTGTCTTGTGCTATATTGTGTGCTTATCTGAACAGTGACTAATGTTTGATCTCGTAATGGCATTAGAATTATGAACTTGATAGCCATAGCCTAACTTGCATGAACTAGATAGATAGTGATTGAATAAGTAGCCTAGAGCCAAGTGAGTGTGAGGTTTTACCTAGTCGGCGTGTGTGTGTGATCTAGAACTTACTTGGTTAGTCTCGCTGAACTAATAGGATAGAAGGTTAGGAAAGGATCATAGGCCATTCTTTAAATAGTCCACTGAAAGCCTAAAAAACCTACTAAATGAATGTGCTATCCCTTGATCCCAAATTTGAGCCTAAGTAGACCTTTTCTTTGAACTAGCCTAGTCACCTTCCCGATTATTTACAATGAACCTGCTTTCTTCTCGGCAATGGTTGAGAGTAAAAAAGGGGTACCCGCATAGAAGGATTGCTGGTATACCGGGTAGATGTTTATCTTTTCGACTTCAGCGAAAATGTTCAAAGCACCACCTTCGTCAATTATCTTGATGTCAAAAGGGAAGAGGACAGGGTCTTACTTACTAAAAAGTCAAAAAAAAGGGAAGCTATATTCAATTAAGGAATAGAGTTCAAAAGGTTTTTGTTTTCATTGTTTAATCAGCAATTTATTATTATTATTTATTTTTCATAAATCTAAAACAAAAAAGGGATTTTGACGACAAAATAGAAAGAAAAGAACCTATTTTGCATCGCTCAAAATTGACAATTAGTTCCTGGTACCTCCTTGGACACTATGCTCCTCAACTCAAGAAAATCACCTAAGTTGAGGGTGGCTATCATAGGGTGCGTAAAAGGTTAGGTATGAAGAAAAAGTTAGTAAAATAAAAAAGGATTTGGGTTTAGTAAAGTTTGAAAAAAAGAGAAAGAGAGGGAGTTATAAAAATAAAACCACACTCGGGGTCCAAAAAGATGAAACAAGGGAAAAGAATAAAAAAAGTAGAAAAGTAGAGCTGAAAATAGTGTAGTGCCAAGGAGGAATAAATCACTTTACCCATTTGTACCATACAAACCCCCGAGCCTATATTACAAGCCAATAAAAGTAATATAGTGATCCTAGACTGACTATCCGACAGCTAAGATATAGAAAATAAGGGTAAGCCTATGATATCAAACACACATGGCCTGACTTTTTTGTGAGAGTGAGAGATTTGTTTCAGTTCATGTATTGGAATTTATTGCATATTTTGAGTGTTAGGGTCTTCTTTGTAATGAGGGCATAGGTCCTGAATTATGGTTGCTGCTTGTTTGGATAGTGTCATTAGTTTAAGTGCTAGGTTGCCTGTTGATACTGTGATGCAATTTCTTGATCCCATTGTGTCATGGTAAGTGGTTTGTATACACACAACATCATGGTAGTTTAGTTGGTTTTGTTTAATTGAGGACATGCAAACAGTCAAAGTTGAGGGTGTTGATGTGCCGTGAACTTACGAAACTTCGACGCTTAAAACTGTGAATATTTGAAAGTATAAGGGTATTTCTATGTGGATATAATGCGTTTTTGGGTAGTTGCAGATCAAACAGGTCCAGGGAAGTGAAGTGATGGATTTTGGACAGAAAATGAATTAGACAAATCCATTCCATGACCGTGGAATCTTACCACGATCGTACCATGCCATCGTGATGTGAATCAGAGGATGCCTCTCAGGAGATGATCAGACGAATGGTTCCTATGATCGTGTAATAATGTCACGATCATACAATGTGGTCATGGGAAGGAAGTCCGAAAGACACAACTGTAGGTGCTAAGTATGAAGAGACTCAGACGAGTGACTCTCATGACCGTACCTTGAAGTCATGATTGTACCAAGAGGTCGTGGGAAGAGTGTTCAAAATTAAAGTTTGTAGGAGTTTAAGTTCAAGTGGATAAGACAAAGAGGGTTCTATGATTGTAAAAAAGAACCATAAGGTCATACTGAGGACCATACCATTGAAGATCTATAGATGACAAAGTTCATGGCCAACCACAAGCACCAAGGACGATCGTGGGTTCTATTCACGATCGTACCTTTCCTTCATCTGAAGTGATCGACTCAGCAAATCCTGTTAGGTTTAGGATAGATTTATTTTGTCTATAAATACTCTTATTCATTCTTTGTACAAGTTTACATTCTATTACATTATCGTAAGGTTTTAAGGAATGTTCTTGGTCTTGGAATCATAAACATCAATTTTTAGGGTTTTAAATTAATAGTGAGATCTTGGAGTTTTCATCTTATTATTGTAAGGTCATAATTATGTTTTCATATCAGAATTCTTCTTGTGATCTTGCAATTATGAGTAGCTAAACACCACACCAAATCTAAGGTTATGGGAACCATGACGGATTAACAAAGTAGGGTTCGTAGTACGAAGTAATTTTCAACTGGTGTTCATGCATGTGTTGTTGTTTCCTTGATTTTGATTACCTTATGATGGTGTACAATGTTAGGAATTGCCTTATTTTTACTCTGGATGAAAGGAGGATTAACGGATAGGAAGAAAGGAATGAACAATAGAGACTTAGAGCTACCAACCTCTAATTAATAGCTTGAGCCGATAATCCAAAAAAGCTAATCTGGGATCCAGGATAGGGGTTAGTAGAGCAAACTTAGGAGAAAAGAAAACTTGCTTGAGGAGATTGTTTAGACAAGAAAAGAAAGCTGTTTTAAGTATATTTAACCTATAGATTCTGCATACCGAACACCGGAAGAGATTGCAAAGTACGAAGAACCTATGGAGTTATGAAGTTATTAGGGAACACAGTCCTAGTGTCTCCCTCATAGTGATTACAAATCCAACAAATCAACAATTATTAATACTAAATTATTTATTTACAAAACCCCTCTCTTTTACTGTAGATTGTTATTGATTGCCTCAACTACCTCTTGATTGATATTTTGACCTATTTCTTGTGGGATCGACCCCAACCTTAGTTGGGTTCTATAGTTACAACGACCGCTTTATACTTTATTTAGAGGTATAATTTGGGTGACATTACCTTTTTCCATCCAAATCTTGAGAGTGGTTTTGGGAGGTGATATAGCAGACGAGTATGAATTAAAATGGATTGCAAGACAAATTTCACAAGAGTAGCTCTTCCTCCAAAACTAAGCATTTTGGATTTCCAACCTATGATCTTACCTAATACTTTATCCACCATACCAGGGAAATAAATAATTCTTCACCCTCTAATGGATAGAGGGCAACCAAGGTAAGTGATAGGACTACCTTTCTGAGTAAAACCAATGATATCCTCAATCCTGCACGCAAAGAGTATGAGTAGATATCATGAAATGAATCCTCCTTATTGATAAGATGGTTAGAAACACTCTAATAAGTAGATAAAACCTTCATAATTAACTGTAGGGAAGAACTAGTCACTGAAGAGAATATGATAACTGTAACACCCCGTATATTTTCGAACCTAGTTGACTACTGTAACATTTATGGAATTAATTAAACATGGGATTTTTGAGGAATTATACATTAAATTTGATGGGCCAAAATTAATCTTGAACTATTGGGCTCAATGGAGGCCCAAAGAGACATATAAGACATGGCCCAAAAGGGGTATTTGACCCATTCTTGTGAGACCAAGTTGCTATATCATGATTGGAGCAAGTGTTTGGTTTAAAGACACCATGAGGAAACTATATAATGAGGGAAAAATCAGATTTTAATCCATAAAATACACTTTCCATTTCTAGAAATTTCCCAAAATATTTTTCTTCTCTCAAACCCTAAGCAACAAACTCTTTTGCACAAGATCATCCATTTCCAAGCTTTGGTAAGTATTTATTCTCATGGTTTACTATATGATATGCATGGAATATGGTGTAGTTTTGCCTTGTAACTTGAAAGGAGACTTGTGATCTTGAAGGAAGTGAACTTGATGGATTAAATAGAAATATGTAATATGTGGTTATGTCCTTAACTTGCTTTCTCTTTGTGTGTAACATTTGGACTTGTGGTTGTGAAAGTTTACATGGAACCGGTGGCGTATTAAAAGGGAAATGTAGTTTTGGTGATGTTTATGTGTGTTGTGAAACCATGGCTGTTATTTGGAATCTAAGATGATCTAAAATATGTTATGAGAAGCTTAGTTATGATCATGGATCATTCATGGCAAAAAAGGACCCTAAAATGACCCCCGGAGGCTGAAACGGGCATCCGCCCTCGAGACTGGAGCATCTGCGGGCGCAGGTGCCAATGCAGGTGCCTTTGGTAGTAGCCAAAGGGAAACTGTGGATGTATTTCAGCCACCTGCGGGTGAAGGTGGCTTAGCAGGTCAGCCCAGAACTCCAAATTTATTGTTTTTGCATCCCTTTGACCCCCCGAAACCCCTATACCCTTCATGGATGCAATTATCAACTTGTGATACCTTTTGAATGACTTTAAAAGAGTATACCGGAGGTATTTTGGATGGTATCAATTATGTATTGTTTTTCATTTGTTGTTACGGAAGGTATTGAGATGACTTGAAGGAGTAATTGTGACGTAGTGTTAATATGGGAGTATAAAGGGTAAAGTTGGTGTGAAATGTTATTGGTTTGTGATGCCTTGGTCGATGTGTGACATGTTATGGTATTTTTAGTTTGGTGATGCAATAATGGTAATATAAGAGGGCGAAATGACGTTATATGGTAGTCATGTAATCCATTGTCGTTTTATGCACTTGTAACATGGTTAATGGTTGACTTGAGCTTCGTAATGTACTTGTGTTGTAGAGTAAAACGTAAGGAAGAAGATGGATTGTTATATAGGACTGTGTATTCATATTGGGAAGACAAGGTATGTAAGGTTACTCTTTCCGTATCTTCCTGCAGCACATATAGTGTTCACATTGTCATTGTACTTATTCGATTCCGAAATGCTCTAAGGTATTCCATTTCCGGTTGTTGACTAGTGTTACTTACACATTCCTTATTCATTGGTCAATGGTGATTCATATGACTCATGTCCATTGGTTGACTTATATTCATTGGCTAATATGTCAAAAGTTCCAAAGTGTTCTAAGGTATCGCATCTCAGGTTGGTAAACAATTAATATCCACATGTGTCTTATTCATTGAATATTGTTCCAAGGTTCCAAAAGTGTTACTTTCTAAAGTCCCAATAATATTAGGTCTCAAAGTTCCACAATGTTATAATTAATGTATCAATTTCTCACAATCTCTCACAAGTAAAGAGTGAAGATGTTATAACTACTAATGTAGCAATCTCATGAAAGTAAAGTAATGCAGTAATGTATATATGCGTACCCAATAATGTTTCAATCACCAATGTATCACTCTCATAACAAAAGTAAAGAGAAGAAGTAATGCACACATGGTTACTTTATGTTTCATTGAGTATGGATCACAATCTAAAGGGTATAAGTTCAGATGGACAATCCCAATATTATGCTACGTTATTATATTATAACCCACCAATGGTGGAGGTCCGGTATTATATATATTTATTTATAATAGCCCACCAATGGTGGAGGTCCGGTATTATATATATTTATTTATAATAGCCCACCAATGGTGGATGTCCTGTATATATTATAGCCCACTGATCAGCTGTATGTCCGGTATTATTATATATATGACTATTGCCCACTGATCAGCTGGATGTTCGATTTATATTATAGCCCACTGATCAGTTGATGTTCTGTATTATATTATTACCCACTGACAAGGTGGATGATCGGTATTATATTATGAATTACTAAGTAGTGGATGAACAGTAATGAAGATAGTTGTAAAAGAAATGAGAAAATATCCCTTGCATGAATATATAAATAAGAATGAGATTATAAGATTGATGATGATAAGAATGAATGATCAAGTAATCAGAATAATGCAAGTAATGAACATGGTTCCACATATTCATAACCGAGATCTATCCATATTGATTATTCTCTTACGCTTAACTTCATGAAGTATTCAGGTGTCATGAAGTTTCATATGGCCTTACATACTCAGTACTTTCTTCGTACTAACCCCTCTTGGGGAATTTACCTTGCTTGCTGCAGGTACAAGAGCCAGTAGACCTCCTCAGTAGGCTACGAGATATCCACATATTATGGGTGAGCTCCAGTTGGTTCGGGGCTTTTCTGAGTCATTATGTACATTTTCTTGGTATTGTATATGAGTATAGAGCGGGGTATTGTCCCGACTCTAGGTTTGTCATAGTTATGTATCTGTAGAGGCTTTGTAGACTTATGTGGGAAACTGAATGTAAGATATGTACGTTCATTTTGACTTGATGGCTCTAACGGCCATGTTCCATATATCTATAGCATATGTTTCCATGATGTCCGCATAGTTGCATATAGATGTAATGATGTTTACACAGAGATATGCATATGAGTGTTCATGAGCAAAGATTGGTTCTCTCAGGCCTTATCGGCTTCGGGTGCCAGTCCGCCTCAATGGGATTTGGGGCGTGACAATAACATCATATTCAAAGCTTAAATGATTTATCTGAGGCCTATTATTCTACATGTGAAACCCTTGATACATATGATGATGGTGAAGCTGATTCATCATTCTAGATAATAATTCTGCACCTATGATGGAAAGTGTAGGAGACAGTGGATCACCTTGTTTGAGACCCCTAGTAGAGTGAAAACATCCATGTTTTGCACAATTTACTATGATAGAATACCAGCTGTTACCATAATTCTCCAAACCAAATCAATGATAATCTCACTAAATCCCATCACTAGACAAATGTAGGACCAAGGGACCCTGTCATATGCCTTATCCATGTCTAATTTGATGACTATATTATCCTTGTTGATACTATGAATGATCTCATATGAAAGCATAATATTTTTTGAGATGCTTCTACCTTTGACAAACCTCGACTAATTATCTATAATGAGATATAGTAGAATAGGAGCAAGTCTTACACAAATAAGTTTTGAAACAATCTTGTTGGTGAAATTTCTAAGGCTTAGAGGTCTGAATTCTGAAAGCTTATTAGGATGATCTGCTTTTGGGAGTAAAACCAAACATGCATGAGAGAAGAATTTGGGTATAGTGTGATCACAGAGAAAGAATTGTACAATAACCAGGAGGTCAACACTTATGATGTCCCAACAAGCTTGAAATTTTTTTCCTTTCATACCATCAGGCCATTTAGCAGAATGGGGACTCATAGAAAATAGTACTTGCTTTAGCTCCTCCATAGTAGGAATAACTTGAAGAATGTGGCTTTTCTCATCAATTTTCATCCTAGAGATATAATTAAGAACCTTCTCATTTATTAGCTTTTCTTCCCTAATAAAGATGTTCTAAAAATGGTCATATGTAGCTTTAGCAATAACTTCATCACCTTGAAGTTCAACCCCATTTTCATCTTTGATCTTATGAATGAACAATCTTCTTCTTCTACTTCTTATTAAAGCATGGAAGTAATTAGAGTTTGCATCTCCATCTTTGAACCAATGAATATGTGATTTTTACTTAAGAATAGATTCTTGTAACTTTATGTATCTAATATATTCAACATTCAATCCATGGAGTTTAGTTCTATTCTCCTCAGTGTTTCTAATTAAGATCTCTTCTTATGCAATTTTGACTTTTTCCTTAAACTTTTTCACAGTAGCATATATATTTCCATATTCAGACCTTGACCAATTGCTAAGAGTGGAAGTAAGCCCTTTTATTTTCATATGAAAGAGCCACATAGTATTTACTTCCATATCCCTATCCAAAAAGCTCTTACAATCGGTAAGAAATTGTGATTATCAACCCAACAATTTAGAAACTTGAAATATTTAGTGATATTCTCTTGTCTAACAACAATTTTGATTAAAGGAGGACAATGATCTAATCCTACTGATAGTAGATGAGTAACTGTAGCCTGAGGCATGAACTCTAACCAATTTTCATTCACCATAGATTTGTTTAACCTCTTCCAGATTCTAAACTTAACAGCTCTTTAGTTACACCAAGAAAATTGTTGACCATCAAATCCAAGGTCTGTAGACCACAAACTTCTATCACTCCAATAAAGTCAACACTTTTGTTCCCGTTGTAAGGGATACCACCCATTTTCTCCTCAAAATAAATAATAACATTAGAATCTCCTATAGTACACCAAGGCATGTCTGTGTCTACATAATTCAATAACTTGTTCGATAGAGGTCTTCTAAGGTGATCTTGACACTTGACATAAATAAAAGTAGTGAGGAAAGTAGTAGGATGTTCCAGATGAGTAATCTCATAAGTAATCTATTGGTTATCATCCTCCAAGATCTTACAAACTACATCATGAGTCCAGAAGATACAGATCTTCCCATTAGGATTACAAGTAGCATTATCCATATTCAGGTGCAATCTATAATTTTTGAGTTGAAAGATATATGAGAAAGGTTCTAGAATAGTAATCATAGATAACTTATGATTTTTTGAGATTTTGGACTCTTTATAAAGATCCTTTGGTGTTGGTACTCCTAACATTCTAGATAATTGTATTAATTATTGGAAACATAAGGATTGTGATCTACTACGTGGTCTTTCAGGTCTGATAGAATTATTAGAAGTAGTATTTTTTCTGAACTGAGACCCGTTCTTCTTGTTTTTAGGTGATAAAACTTGTTGATTCTCCACCTGTTGCACCACCTCTTGAAATTCATTTTCAAGAGTAAAACCAAATGCCTTAATCAAATGTTCATTAAGCTCTTCTTCTTCATCTATAATTTATCTGTCCTTGTCAACTTTATCTGTAAAATTGATGACTCTGTATTCATCATTCAAGTCTGAAAAAACTATAGACTTCTTCTCCTTCTTTTCCTATCTTTTTTTCTCACATCTCTTTTCTTTTTACTGTTCTAACCAAGGGCTCTATTGTTTGGAGGTTTAGAAGTATCGCCTGCCTTCCCTTTTTCATAAACGACAGTAAACAATTGCCTAGGAGTGCTAATATAATTTTCATTTTGTTTTTCTAGAAAATTATTTTGAATCTCAGCATTTTTTTGAACTCGACTATTAGTGGATTCTGAGTTCAAATCATCCAAGTTATCAATATTCAACTTCTAAGAAGAATCAACCAAATTGTAACCAAGATAAGCTTCTGAACTTTGAGTAGTAGTATTATCACTTTGAGGCTAAATAAGACCCTTATTATCCTTGAAATTCTGACCATGAGTAGCTTTAATAATCTGGACAGAACCACTATCTTCTTTCGGCTTACTATGACCCAAATCTAAACCCTTATTAATACCCAAACCTTGAGAATCTTCAACATCTGAATCTATGTCACAAGCCTGAATTATAATATTGTTCTGAGTAGTATTGTTGGCAATATTTTGATCAATATGTTAAGGTTGAGTAGTGGTAGCAGGGGATTTAGAGTCCAACCTAGGGTTAGCCAACCTATTCTCATACAAAATATGAGATCTACCACACCCCTTTGGATCCCCTACATGCAAGTTAGTGATTTTCTCCTTCATTCCCTCATCCTCACCAACAAACTTCTTATACCAATAAAAATATTAAACAAATTATTGGGGTGGGTTTGATGGACCATTGAGTCAATACTTGAGGTGTTATTTGCATTATTGACATATTTGTCAACATCTTTTTTAGGGAAAACACTGGGATTATGATTGACATCATCACCATAGGGTTTAAGGGAGGGAAGTATTGAGTCAATACTTGTTTGACTATATATTTTATTTTTTTTGGTTTCTCCATGACAATTTGATCTTTAGGTGATACTTATTTATAAACCTGATTTTGTTGAGCAGGTGCATTACTCTTTAGATTATTTTGGTTTTAACCTCTGAAGTCTTTCTATTTTGGGGTTGCCACTATTCATCTTGTTGTTTTATTTGCTCTTACTTTTTTGTTGTTGGTTTTCTTTGGTACCTAAAACACTAGCAAAAACATTAGTTGTAACAGGTAAAGAGTTAAGCAGTTGAGTAGATACCTGATTATTATCTCCTGTAACCAGCTTGTTTATGTTCTCGTTCTTAGCTTTAGCTTCCTTTCTTCTTCAATACTCAATATCTCTTTTTTTGACATTACAAGCACAGACAAGACTACCTTAATGATTGCAGTATGAATAATAGTTAAGGATCACTTCAAATTGAATAACTTTCCATCTCCCGATAGTAATATCATCCTCATCAAATCCCATTCAGATGTTAGGAGGTCTTTCCTTAGTTATATCAATATGCAAACTTACTTTAGCTACACTACCTCTTATATTTTGGAGGGAAGCGGTATAAAGATATAAGGGTTTGCCCACTGGTGATAGAAGAGTAGTGAAAAATTCCTAGTTGTAACAATACCAAGGAAACTCTAGTAAAGTAACCCATATAGGAACAATGTCTCTTTATCTGGTTTGAATGTAGAAGTCAAAACCTGTAGCCTAATAAGTTGACCTTTAATATACATTTTCTACTGAGTCCATACAGTAAGATGGTCTTTCTCATTATCCAAACTAATGAAAACATGTCTTTCATTAAAGTGAGCTATTTTGAACCCCTGTAAGCTGAGTCTGAAGGATAAAGCTGTTCCTAATTAGCTCTATCTTGGACATGGTGTTGGTGACTTTTCCCACAAGAGTATACTTGTATCTTTCAACTAACTTGACCATAAAATCCTCCTTTTTGAATATCACAGCTGGTAGGCCTTGCCTAGTTGTAAAAGTAGAAGAATCAAGTTTAATAGGAATCTTATTCTTAAATTTATTAGCCCTTAGTCTAGTAGCATAAGAGTGTACAATGTAAGGAGCTGATTGAGGGACTAATTTATTTTTGGAATTATTGGTAGGTTGTGAAGTATTAGGATTGTTGGTACTTTCCATAGAGTGTTTTTGATTGGTGTTTTAGTGAGGTTGCTGAATAGTATCATTATTTTTGGTCTCTTTAGGATCAGTAGAGGTGTTGGAATGTTGAGGTATATGAGATTGATTTTAGGCATTTTTAGAGCCAATATATCTTCACTCGTTACACTTTTTACCATTCTTATCAACCTTTTCACTCCTCTCCCTAATGACATCCTTCCCATCACCTTTATCATGGTGCATAGAAGGGGTTAGTGCCACATGATTGTGATTAAATGCATTAGATTGTAATTGATCACTAGCCAGAATGGCATTATTATTACCTAAATCAATAGAGAGATTATGATTAGTAGACTTACCCGGTGCTACTGTGGAAGTAGCTTGCTTATTATGTTGTATATCATAAGAAGTCTTAAAGATAGCTTGATCAGCATTTTCCTCAACATGTAAGTTTTGCTTATTTGTCAAGTCTACCAAGATTGATTTTTGACTATGTCTTGAATTGTGTAGGTGATCACCAGCAGTAGCATTTAAATTAGTCACCTTGGTATTATGATCAACTTGGTAACCAAACATTGTAATTCCAGTCACTAGAGAATTATCTTCGATCAAATTCCCATCACTATTAGCCCTTAAAGAGAAATTGAATGAGCCTGGAGGTTCAAAAATTAGGGATTTTTAAGGGAAAACCTTATCATCATCCCCTTAAAAATATTTGTACGAGTAATTTTTCAAATTTTCAGTCGAAGTTCCATCACCCAAATTATTGCATCTTTACACAAGGAACCCTAATTTGCACATTGGAATTGTCGTAGCAAAAACTAATTGGGGCTCTTGGGATTTGGGTGTGTGTGTGTGTGTGTGTTTCTTCTCCTCCTAAACATTTTTGCATTGATTTTGATTGGAAAAATTCACCAGAGCTTCGTTGCGGACACCAAAAACTTTGTCATAGACTATTCCTCTAATATAATCCACTGAATTTCCTCCTATGTGTGAAATTTGATGTGGGAAATAATCCCCAATGTTCAAACCTTCTCGAATTTTGACATAAAGTGGTCGAATTTGAGTGTGCATTTCTGGCAATTCAATGACAATTCTCTTAGAAATCGCCTGAGTAAATATTTTAATTCGCAAGCTGGAACTCTTAAAATTTTTGTGTGTAGATAGTTCATGGAATGGAGAATCATATTCCACAGTTGGAATCACATTAACTAATCGAAATTAAGACAGAGAAATAATTCTTTGTGCCCAGTGGAGCTCTTTTGCTGAAATCTCAACCGTCATCGCACCACTATTTTGATGATTTATGGAGCTGTGAGTGGAATTAAAGGGTGATTCTTTTTGGGTTTTATTTGTCCTAATATTATGAATCGATTGGGATTGATTCAGTGGATGGAAGGTGTCTACTGGCAGCTCAAGAGCCGTTCCGGTAGTCCAACAGTAGTAACAGCTCCTTGAGAGCTTTTCCTAGAGAGAAAAAAATTGAGGAAATGATTTGTGATTGATCAACTCCACCTATGCATTACATTTCTATCTTTGGATGACCAATGGCAATTGTGTAATTCTAACTTCATTTAAGGGCAAAATTATAATTGTATGATTAGTAAAATGAAATTCTACAAGAATCCAATTTTTTGTCTCAAGAGCTACAAAAAGCCTTGTTCCAGGTACCAAGGTTGTAAAAAGTCATTTCTATTCCTTTTTATTATTTTATTTTTATGGAATCAATTTTCATTCCATATGTTTGAGCATAATAATAATTTGAAAAATATTTATACTCATGCTTTAAAACTAAACTCTTCCCTAAATTTTAAACAATATATATTCCTCCCCCCCACCACGCCCCCTGGTGTAACAATGCTTAGTTTAATTTTTGGATATTTGTGCATTTTGAATGTTTTACCCCTCCTCATAGTTGCATTTTGGTATTTGTGGATTGCATGAGTGGGTGACACAGTTCCTGAGGTGTTTGGTTGAGAATAAGTGAGTTTTTGGTTTTGAAGGTTTTTGAGTTGAAATGGTTGACTTCGGCCAACATTCAGAGATCCGAGTGATGTATCAGAATTTCATCAGTATAGAAGATATGCTAGAAGTTTAAGCCTAGTTGGGTAGCATGGTTGCTTTGGGTCCCATGGTTTTCAGTGTGGTTTTAAGCATTTAGACAAGATGTTGGATGTTTAAGCTTCAGGTTTGCAGCGATACACCTGTCACTGCGGTGACACTCAGGCCAAAAGGATCCATCGCCGTGGAGACACTTCTGTTGTTGTGGCGACATTGCTGTAGTAGCAAACCTATCACTACAGCAATTCTATAATAGTAGCTCAGGAATGGTTCCCAACCCTTTCTACTTCACAACACATTTCTTGAATTTTGACATCACGTATTGACCATTTCACGGTAATCACTATAACCGTAGTTCTACAAACCCATTTTAAGCACTGGAAGTTTCTATGAGTTCCTAAACTCATCATATAATATATTATCAGTTCAAATCCCAACATTAACACACCAATAATTTCACGACCCAAATCACGGATCATAGGGTCACTTACCCAACTCTACCCTAGATAGGAGAACCCTTGCCACCCCACTTTTGATTCTTGCGGAAGACATGTAAAACAACCTTAAGTATAAATAAATAAATAAACCTTCTGTTTAAACACACTCATTATAGTAGTATATTACTAAAGTAAATATATAATTTTCCAGAGCCTAGTCTAAACAGGTACAAGAGCACTAAACAAATAAAGGACGACTCCACACACAACATCCATGTAAGAATAGAATGACAGGCGCTGCTGAAGAATAGCCACTGCTGCACCTACAAAAGTCCAACTGACCTGCAACAAGGGTCTATCTCCTAAAAGGAGATATAGTAAGTGTAGTATCAGTACAACCACACGTACTGGTAGGTATCATCAGCCGACCCGAGTAAGAAAAAAATAATAACAATAGAAATTAGGGAGGGATCATGACAGTAATAGATACTTAAATAATTGAACCTTACTAACCTCTCTCAATAATCCCCGACTTCCAACCTTACAATGCTCTCTTTAATAATCGCCCTATTTATCATCTCCTAAGCTATCAAGTAACCACAACCCCATAGCACTACAAAAGTCCATATTGTTTACATGCTTATCTTCCTTAGACATCATCTTACGTTCCATACTCATGATAATTCATACTCACTACTCTATGTATGAATATCCACTAACAAGCAACTATCCCCACCCTAAAGTAGGCAAATAATCTTGAAAAAGTAACATAATGACCTTACACATAAATAACATACATACACGAATAAGATCTACACATAACCAAGACATACCTTATATCCACATACTCATGTCTGTCACTTATACTTAAGCAATTTAGTCAGTGATAATCACAAGAAAACCATGGGAGTAATGTAGTAATATGAATGCATTAATGCAAGGTGTACATACATACAAGGGTTAGTAGGGACCCTCAACTATGAACTTCAGGGGAAGAGCTAAGTCCATGTACCAGTGTCGGTGTGACACCTGATTCATAACAATGTCAGTGTGACACCTGATCCCAATATCATCTCAATGTATAATCTCAAATACAATGGTCAATGTATAATGATAATCAATAATCACAAATAATACCCAGAGACTAATCACAAACATTTAATCTACATATAAGAACAGAGTCAAATCAAGTCTATAACTACTTTTAAACCATAGCCTTCTAATTTGTACCTAACCACCAATATCCTTACCTACTGATTTGCCATCCATGCTTCCCTGACTCTCACATCTATACATGAATGCCATAACCCTACTTCCTTTCCCCTTTTATATTACATTAATATCAATCCTAGTACGAACGATTAACTCCTTTTACATACAACCTTCTTCTATCATTCTGAACACCACAATGAAGGAGGGAATGAAATAATAGGCCTCAGCTCGGGGAAGGGTTTAAATAAAACCTGGGCAGCTTATTACCTCACTATCACTGCAACAACAAAAGTATTACTATAGAGACATCTTTGTAGTGAAAGATCTATTGCTGTAGTGAAAGATTGGTAGGCCTTGCCCAATTTATGGATTATAATTCCCCATAAGTTTCTAAAACTCTATTTCAAACTTAGCACATAAAACCAGATTAAAACTAGAAAATTATTCACAGAATGACTCAGGCAACGAGTTGTTGCCAAAATGCATGACTAGTTGGGTTAGTCAGTTTGAGGATTTAGCCTAAAGTCCTAAAGTATGGAATTTTCCCTAGTGGCACTGACTCCACAGGGCGAGCCATTGTCAGACACAATGAGTCATTATGTTACTCATCCTGAGTGAAATTCTCCCAAGTCTTGAAAGATAAAAAAATCCTCTCAGGGGTAATGATTTATGGAAATGAGTCATTGCTAGAGCCACGACTCATTGTCAGTACCCGTTCTGAGGAAGTCCTAAAAGTTGATTTTTGGGCCCAATTCCAATAAGTCAACATGACGAACCATCATTAGTGACGATAGGTCATCATGACCAATTGTCATCACAATAGAGAAAATCCACCTAGTTGTAGCGAGTCAATGATGAGTTGTTGTCAGGCATGATGACTCATCGCGTGTCCCATGACGACTGGTACAACAATTTCAGTTACAGTTTCTTAGGGATTTTTGGTATTTTCCCACTCTTTTATATTCTATACTATGCTGTTTAGGACTAATCTAAAGGGGAATAAAGGGGATTAGTCAAATAATTCCCCTCATTCACTCTTCACACTCAGAAGAAATCAGAAAACAAGTGACTCTTTCTCTCAAGTCTTAAGAACTAGGGTTTCTTCTTCAAGCCTCAAGTTCAAGATCGTAGCAAGGTTTTCACTTCCAGATATGTGGGATTTCATTAATGGGTATCCTTTCGGTCATTGATTCCCGAAGTGAACTCAATTTTTTAGGTTAACTCATTCTTCAAAACTTAGGGTTTCCATGAAAAACATGATTCTCTTTATATTTCAGTTCCTCATCATGAATAGTCCATGAATACATGTTTTCCTATTAAATTCAGTGCCTATATAGACTTGTATTTTATGAACCTTCAGTGTTTTGATATTTTATACTTTGGACTTGTGTTTTTATGAATTCATACTCTATTCAGAATATAGAAATTGTCATGTTGTATTCTTCAAAGATAGCGGGTTATGAACACCCAATGACTTAGCATTCCATAGATTGATAAATCAGCATTTAGTTCTTTAATTTCATATATTTTAAGATACTTTCAAATAAAGTGTCTATCACTCAGTCTCAGACATCAGTATTATTGAGCTATTTAGTATATCAATTTATAAATTTAGTTGGAAGTAGTACTTATCACTGAGCAAATGCACGGATGAAGGCTCATCCGTCAGTTAGGTTGAGACCTTTAGTAGAAGTCCCCAAGTCCCAGAACTACATTGCCATCGTAGGTTCTAAAGGGTTACCCGCTAGATTAGGCTGACACCTTAGTCTTTTGTGGACATCAATTGAGTGGATCCATGCCAGTTGGTGTTCGTACCCTTGGCAAGGTACAGAGCACCCTTCTAACTGGGGTTACTGGTTTAGCCCTATTTAACTCAGATGGGGTATGTCAGTTAATAATAGCTCCCATAATTCAGACTCAAATATTGCATAACCTCATAATCAATTTATTCAGTATAATATTTATCAATTATATGCTTATTTATTTGGGTCTTTGCATCAACATATGTTTGCCAGCTCCATGTTTAGTTTAGTCTCTTGTGTTTAGAATATTCACCATTATTTATCATAGTGCATATCACAGATGCTCAGTACATTCAAAGCACTAATAACAGTATCGGCGTGACACCCGATACTAATATCATCTCAATGTATAATCCAAAATACAATGCTCAATGCATAATGATAATCAACAATCACAAGTAATGCCCAAAGACTAATCACAAACATTCAGCCTACATATAAGCACAGAGTCAAATAAAGTCTATAACTATATTTAAACCATAGCCTACTCATCCGTACCCAATCACCAAAGTCCTTACCTATCGATTTGTCATCCATGCTTTCCCCGACTCCCACATCTATACATGAATGCCATAATCCTACTTTCTTTTCCCATTTATATTAAATTAATATCAATCCTATTACGTAAGACTAACTCCAATTTTTTTTCACACGCAACCTCTTCTATCGTTCTTAATACCACCATAAATATCCTTAAATCTACCAAATCCTTCCACCAAAATCAACTCACCTACTCTCTATTGTTGCAAGAAACATAGGCAATGCAATTCCTCATCCACTCAATAAGTTCACCCATTAAGTCCACCCTTTAACCTACCCTTTAAAAAAACTCGTACAACCCCCATCTTCCGACCTTCCCCTAGTTCACACAAACATCATAACCTCCTAGCAAGTAAATGGTTAACACATTTCACTAATGCAACATGCATTGCTAAATTTATCAATTCATTAATCCTAGATTCAGTTTGTTATCAAATCCATCCAAACTCCATGCTCGTAGGCCTAAGCATGAAATCTCCTATCATAACTATAATTATTACATGTGTCTAGACCGAGTCTATTATAATTAATCCATAACCTACCTCGTAGATGATTTCTTCTGCTACAAAGAGTGAAGAGTTTTTCCTTGTGTGCCTTTTCCTCTCCAATCCATTGGAAATTTGGTTGGGAATGCTTGGAAATTGCCGTCTCAGAGTTTTGCCTCAAAATTCTCACCGTTTTAAGCATACGATTCATCTAGGGTATTTTTGGAGTAGGCAAATGAAATAAGAGGCCTCAGTTGGGGGGGGGGGGTTAAATAAAACCTGGGCAGCTTACTACCATGTCATCACTGCAATAATGAAAGTGTCGCTGCAGCGATAGATCTGTCGTTGCTGTGATGGGTCAGCAGGCCGGGCCCAATTTGCAAATTCAGCCCAAATAAATTTTTGCCATAGGCCTTTTTCCCCAAAAATTATTAGGAATGGTCCAAAATAAAAATTTCTTGATTGAATTATTTTTCTAGAATGGTTTTTAGCATACGATGGTTTGGGTCATTAAAAATAACTACCAGAATTTCCTAGACCACTCAACACCAGAAATTTACCCAAAACTAGGCTAGCCCTAAATTGCACAAATGTGGCCTATGGAAAGGCTAAGCTGAGGTTTTAACTCTCAAATTCACCAATTAAACACTAGTTCAACCCCAAATAATAACTAGTGACAAGAGATAAAAATTAAGTAAGAATTACCTGACTCGACGAATAAATAAAGAGAGCACTTGCACATATGTGCCTCATTCCCCCACGTGGCCTCTTCAACAAGATGGTTCCTTCACTGGACTTTCACGAATGAAATCACCTTAGTTCGTAACTTCCTCACATCTCTATCGAGTATAACAATTGGTTCCTTTTCATAAGAGAGTTCTTTATTAAACAACTCCAAATCCCAACGGATGATATAATCCCTATCTCCATGATACTTCTTGAGCATTAAAACATGGAATACATAATGAACTCCTCATAAACTAGGAGGTAGTGCCAACCTATATGCCACCACCCCTACTTCATTCAATATCTTAAATAGTCCAATGTACCTCGGACTTAACCTACCTTTCATCCCAAACCGCATTACACCCTTCATGGGTTGCCTTTAAGTAAAACCTTCTCACTCTTATCGAAATAAACATCTCTTACCTTATTGTCCGTATACTCATTTTGTCTATTTTTAGATACTACCAACTTCTCTTGGATGAATCTCACTTTTTCCATTAACTCCTTTAAGACATCAGTGCTTCATACTTTCACCTCAAAGGCATCAAATCACCCAATTAGTGATTTATACTTCCTCCCATACAAGGCATCAAAAGGAGCTATGTCAATGCTTGAATGGTAGTTATTATTGTATGAAAATTCACATAAAGGAAAGAAATGGTCCCACTGACCACTAAAATCCATCACACATACTCGAAGCATGTCCTCTAGCACTTGAATCATCTGTTCTAATTGCTTATCTATGTGCGGATGAAAAGTTGTACTTAGGTTTAACCTAGTATCCAAACTTTTCTCGAAACATATCTCAGCAATTGGAGGTAAACTACGTACCTCTATCTGACACTATGGAGACAGGCATCTCATAAAGTCTAACAATACCCTTTACACATATATTAGCCAGCTTGGCCACATTATAATCCATCCGCACCAGAATAAAACATATAGACTTGGTCAATCAATTAAC
Source organism: Capsicum rhomboideum (assembly GCA_031232105.1). Classification (NCBI taxonomy): domain Eukaryota; kingdom Viridiplantae; phylum Streptophyta; class Magnoliopsida; order Solanales; family Solanaceae; genus Capsicum; species Capsicum rhomboideum. The sequence continues at coordinate 50,985,304 of CP124718.1, forward strand.
AATTACCCAGATAGAGTCACATTTTCTCAAGGTCTTATAAAGACCAACCACAAAATCCATAGTTATTCTTTCCCACTTTTATTTCAGTATGGGTATCCTCTGAAAAGTACCACTAAGTTTTCGATGCTCATAATTAACATATTGATAGTTTGACACTTAGTCATAAAATTATCAACGTCTTGCATCATTCGGTGTAGTGTTGTTTCAAGTCTCTATACATTTTGGTTGCACCCAGATGCATAGAGTACTTAGAACTGTAAGCCTCTTCAAGGATAGTGGAAATTAAGTTTCCCATATGAGGTACACACACGACCCAGGATTCTTAACATAACCTCCTCATCAAGAGTGGCCTTCTTGGCCTCATATTGTAACACTTAATCCTAAATTTTATACAATTTCTCATCCTCATATTGCCTTTTTTAATCATATCAAGGAAGGTGGATCTAGACTCAACATTGGCTAGAAATCCACCCTTGTTAGTCACCTGTAATTTAATAAAACTATTTGCTAAGCTTTGTACCTCCCTAGCCAATGGACGTCTCGATAACTCTAACAATGCCAAACTCCTTATGCTTATAGGATTCTGACTCAATTTATTCGCCACCACACTGGCCTTACTCGGATGATAAAGAATCAAAATAGCATGATCTTTCATCAACTCCATCCATCTTTGCTGCCTCAAATTCAAGTCCCACTGAGTAAAGACATATTGTAAGCTATGTGTAACACCCCGTACCTTCCCAACCCTACTTGATGACATTGAATAATGTTTACTTAAGTGTCGAGAGTTATAAGTATTTATTTGGAAATGTTAAAGATGAGAAAAATTGAAATTTGGCCACGTACATGCAATTAGATTTTCATAGGAAGGGTTTTGTGATTTCGTGGAGCATTTGGGTAATACCCCGTACACATTCTAACCTCATTTGGTGACTTGGAGTCATGTTTACTTGATGACTAAGAGCACTAAGTAAGCATTTTGAAGTATTTTGTTAAGGTATTGGACGATATGCAAGTATTGAGGAAGTGGCCAAAAAATTCAGCAAGGTGCTGAAACTTGCGCCACTACCCTATTTCAGGAGGTGTGGAGCAAGCCCCTGATTAAGAGGGCAAGGAAAACTTGTGCCACTGCCTTGCTTTGCAGCAGTGGCGCAAGGTACAAATATTTTGCCTTTTCGGGCTCGTTTCGCAACGCAATTCTACGACGATTCTTAGATGGTTTCTTTTGGTTCTTGGGAATTATTTTAGTGTTGTTAAAGCTTCAAATACCTCAATAAACTCCTACATACTTCTACATGATCAAACCATGAAACACAAGTAATTATCAAAAATGTTCAAGGAAGCCATGGACGACTAGAATTCCTATTTTTGCGATCGAGACGACGAATGAGAATCTCGTAATAGAATATTGTCGTGATATTATGGAATTATTTACACATAAGATATATGGTGAATTATATATGAAAATTGATGGGCTAAGCTACATGTGCAATTGGGCCCAAAATTAGGGCCCAAAAGGGAATAAAAGACATGGCCCAAAGGGCAAAAATGACCCATTCTTCTACTTTGACCACATTTAATGCCAAGGAATGTCTAAGAATGACTTGGGGTCTATATAAAGGCCCCAAAATCAGATTTTAATCATCCAAAACTCTCATGCCTTTTAGGATATTTTCTCAAACATTCCAAACCCTAAAGCAAATATTCCTTTGGACTCTTTGGTAAAGATCATTCCATTCCAAGCCTTGGTAAGTATTTATTCTCAAGGATTAACATATTATATGCATGGGAGATTATGTATAGTATGATAGTTATGTTGGCAAGGTGGTGAATAGTATATTTTTGCTTTTGGTGAAAGATGTGCTATCTTGGTGATTTGAACTTGAAAAAAGACATGATGTCTTAATGAAAGATCATGGTATGGATAAAATATGAACATGTATGGTGTGATTTTGTTATTATACTTATTATTTTTCTAAAAGTGTAAATTGTGGGATTTTGGCCGATATTTGCTATGAGGTGTATTAAGGTGGTTTGATGGCTTCTTTGTGATGTGATATGGATAAGAAAGTGTAAAGGAGGAGTGTTGTGGTGAAATATATTAATTTTCATGTATTGGTCAATGTATGGAATATTGGGGGATTTTTGGAATAATGATTTCATAAATGGTATGGTCAAAGGGGAAATGACATGTTAAAGCTAAACATGTGACTTATTGTTATTTTATGCCATTGTAAGGTAATTGGTGGTTAATGTTGGTTTCGTTATGAACTTGTGTTGTAGAGCAAAACACAAGAACAGAGCGGGACTATTGCATGCACGTCTAAAATTGTGTATTCGTATTAAGAATATAAGGTATGTAAGGTTCCTTTTTCCATATTCTTCTGCAACATGTTGTTCACATTGACATTGGACTTGTTTTAATTTCGAGAGGCCTAGAGTATATCAATTCAGGTTGACCTATATTGTGATTCATACGTGTCCTATTCTTAGATGAACGATGATTCACTTATCTCTTAGTTGTTGATGGAAGTTGCAAAGATGTCATAACATTGTAAATTCTAAGGGAACTATCTCAACGAGAGTAATGAGGTAAAGAGAGCTTGTTTAGTTTGAATAGCATTATTCCGATCATGTCTTGTTCCAAAGTCCTATAGTATGATGATTATCCTTGTGCCAATTGTTCATAAATAAGAGTACCAATCTCATAAGAGTAATAAGAGAGGTGATGTGCAAGTTAGTATAATTATTCCTGATAAGTGAAGTTGTCAATCTCATGAGGTAAAGGAGTAAAGTGAGGTGTGCATATAAGTGTGTGCTTTAATGTCATGATCTTTAACGTGTCACTCTCATAACTAAGTAGAGGGTACAAGATTGTAAAGAGGTAATGTGCATGGTTGCTATATGTTTCATTGAGTACGGATCACATTCTAGAGAGTATAAGTTCAACATGGAATAATCCCAATATTGTGATATGTCATTTATTATAGCCCACCCAAGGTGGAGGTCCGGTATCATATACTTACTTATGTAAGATCTCATAGGATTAGTGAAGGAGTTGAAATGCGAGTTAATATATCTATCCCTCACAAATTAAGGTGTTAATCTCATGTAGTGTAAGAATGAGGTAAAGTGTATTTGTGTGTTTCAATTAGTGTCATGATCCTTAATTTATTAAGTTGATATATGTATGTTCTCCCACCATAGAGTGGATGTATGTTCTCCCACCATGAGAGTGGATGTATGTTACCCCACCATGAGAGTGGATGTATGTTGCCCCACCATGAGAGTGGATGTACGTCGCCCCACCATAAGAGTGGATGTATGTTGCCCCACCATAGAGTGGATGTATGTTGCCCCACCAACAGAGTGGATGTATGTTGCCCCACCAACAGAGTGGATGTAGGTTAAAACCACCAATAGAGTAGATGTACGTTAAGAGAATAGATGTATGTCATATTATTACCCCCACTACTAGAGTGAATGTATGTGGATGAGTGTTATTCTTCCTAACCAAGTAGATGAACAATAGTGGTAATGAACATAGAAGCAAGAAAGAATCTATTGGAGGCAAGTCTCTTGAGTGAAGGTAATCTCCCTTGAAGGAGAGTAGTTATAAAGATATTGTATAAAATGATGATTTATACACATTGACTATTCTCTCATATCTTATTTTGTTGACATTCTCATGTATGATGCTATTTCTTATGAGCCTTACATACTCAGTACATTCTTCGTACTGACCCCCTCGGGGGACTTACCTTACATGTTGCAGGTGCAGGAACTAGTAGGCCTCCACAGTAGATTGTCAGTGTTGCAGATCTTTGGTGAGCTCCAGTTAGTTCGGGGCTTCTCCGAGTCACTGTTGTACATGTGTTTTGATTTTGTATACGTTGTATAAAATGGGGACTTGTTCTGACTTTTAGTTCATTTTGGTCAATGCATTTGTTAGAGGCTTTTGTAGACGGATGTGGGTGTATAAATGTGAAGGTCCATGTCGTTTTGGACTTGATGGCTCAAACGACCAAGTTTTACATATATAGCTATGACGACATATGTTTTCATGTCTATGACTTCAGCATAGTTGCATAAGGTGTAATAAGATTCATATGAGGTTATGTATGCGAATGTACAGGAGCAAAGATTGGTTCTCTCGGGCCTTATCAGCTTCAGGTGACAATCACGCCTCGTTGGGATTCGGGGCGTGACACTATGGTGTTCTATGAACACTTCACACTTAACCCCATAAAGGCATTGTCCCAAAATCTTGAAAGCAAAAACCACCACTACCAACTGCAGATTATGGGTGGGGTAGTTATTCTCATACACTTTCAGCTGCTTCAAAGAATAGGCAAGTACATTCTTGTACTACAACAAAACAACACCCAAACCAGATCATAAAGAATCATAATACACAATAAAATCTTTACCTTCTACTAGCAAGGTAAGAATGAGAGCTGAAGTTAGCAAAGTCTTGAGCTTTTGAAAGCTCTCCTCACATTTATCATTCTATACAAAAGGTACCTCCTTCTAAGTCAAAAGGGCTATATGTGAAGCAATGGATGCAAACCCTTTCACAAAACATAGTCCTATAGAGAAGATTAGACTAAAGCCTACCTCGATATCGAACCACAGTATCGAACTATTCATGACTGCTGGTCTTTGCTCCACAATCTTGAAAATTCCATCGCGCTATCAAATTCATAAACTATACGTTAATACGAGTAAAATGATACCCATATCATAATATAAGACTTCAAACCTAAAATCGAGTCAAAATAGGCCCGTGGGACCAGCAAATGAAATTCACAAATTGAACCAGTCACAAGGTCCCTCGAAGGAAAACGAACTCATGCCAAAAAATTGAGCACAAATGGAGTCTCAATTGGGGCTCAAAACAACCCCAAGAGCTAAGGGAAAAGAAAGGGGAAAATCAAGAATCAAATGAGGAATTAAGGTGGAAACTTATAGAATAACGACGGATAAATGACCACTAACACATCCTTGACTCAACCCCAGCTCCAACTTAAGAATTCCCACACTTTTTTTGTCTCAAGGGTTCATTAATGGAGCAAAAGACTTGAAAATAGCTGAAATTCATGTGAAGAGAAAATTATATAGACCCAGCAGTTATCGCTAAAGCGGTCATTTGGCCGCTTAATCAGCTACCGCTAAAGCCGACATTGACCGCTTAAGTAGTGGGTAAGGAAAAAGGTGGAGTCTACTAAAGCGGACCTTGGCCTCTAAAGCAAAATCCGCTTAAGTGGACATTAACCGCTAAAGCAGACTCAGTCGAGTAGCCAAGGCCGCTAAAGCGGCTCAGGGAAGCTAAAGCGACTACTGCTAAAGCAGCTCTTCGACAGCTTTTACGGTCACACCAGATATCAGGCACCAGAATTGTTACCAAGTCCAAATGGACTCCGACCGGGTGTTCGAGATTCGTTTGGAACCTCGTACATGAAAACAAACTATGCTACCATACCAAATTCGATATTTTGGACTCAACGACGGCATCAAAATTTCCATCCTAGGTCATTTTGATAAAAGTAGGGCCCACACCCTAAGGTTCAATTTTAACCAAATTCCACCCAATAGCCCAGAACGAGTACGAAAGCCTCGAAACTCGGACCAAGGGTCCCTTTAGCCTAAAATCAACGCTCCGGGATGATGGCGCTGTCGGTATTCTCATCTGAGATTATCTACTAGGATTTTTGATCCAAGACGAATTCCTTAATAGTGAAAGTTCCGATAACCAAACCAATAGTTTTGAAAAGTCATAAATAACCTATGGACACTACGGGAAGGCTCAAAATGCCGAAAATGTGCAAAAATTGAGGAAATGACCTGGAGGGTCATTACAATATCCACTACTAAAAGGACTTTTATCCGTGAAAGTTAATAGATAGAAAGAGCCCAAAAGCTCGAAGGGACGAGGTATTGGGGTCACATGTCCCGAGTATGACTCCTCAGATAACCTCTAAGAAGAGACAACACTTCTAAGGGATTTTGCCATAGGTATCCCTTTTTCAACCAACTTCCTTACTTCATTTCTTAGATAATCACAACTCAACTTCAACTAGCGATTGGCGTCTAACTAAAACAAGAACGACTGATGCACGCAAACACAAATCACAATACACTGATATCACTAGTATCAACACAACCAAGAGAACACTCAGCCAAGCTGTAGACCACCCAAGGTATGCCTCATGCAACCAACTCTAAATTCCAAAACTAACATTCCTTCGCCTCTCCAAACTGGATGTTTACTCTGAACCATACAAAAAAAAATCATCCCAGTCCTATCTGCATAGATACCTCCCACTAGTATCTGAAAATTAAAGCTGATCAACCCAAAAATTCATACTAGCAAGCATAAGAATAAGTCCATAAGGTGCTACCTGGATACACAAGTGGAGATGATCAAAGCCTGCGATCTCTTGCCAAAGCTACAACTGGTACGGATAACCCTCAAAACTAATACTCATGAATACCAAGCATAATTTCTCAAAGCTGAACGATCCGCTCCAAAATGTCCCATCAATTATAAGTGAAACCATGCTAAGCCTAACTTAAGCACATTTTTTTGCTGACAAGACATTCCAAATTCTGACAAACACTGTGAACTAAGGTCAAGGGCAGTAGAAATCAATACCGTGCTCTGATGGATCATCCCTCGAGCATTTATAAAGTACCATCCATCTAAACTGAAGGATACTGAACCGGTAGGTTTGAGTAGGCTTAGTCAGCCTACCGATGAAGTCTTAGCTGAGTTACGCAATCCATAACTATAATCCTCAAATTGAATTTGAACTACTCGATCTCAACTATCTAAACCAATCCTATTGATGGGTAAGCATCCACATACAAAAATCCATCTTAACTTCTAAGCCGTCATCTAAAAAGGGTAAAAAAATCATAATTGGGGCTAATAAGTCTTCAAGAAGGTCAAATACCCACGTCAATCTCATTACCAAAAATCAAGCTTATATCCAACGACTTCTGCAAGGGTTGAAATTGAAATATTGCTAAATACCATAACCACAACAAAGGAAAACCACTAGCTGAAGATATAAGAAATCAGTTTCATATCTGCTGAGGGCATAATACATCAAGGCATAACCAAGTACTCACCAAGGCTGCAAAGAACACTAATGATAGTCAAATCTTGAGCAACTTAGAAAAAATTACAATCTTAGACTGAATTTGGTCAAACCAACACTGAACTAAAGAATTTCTGAACTCGCCCATTCAAACCAACCTTAACTCAACTGAATCATGAACCACATCATAGGAAGAACAAAATACTCAACTCAACAGCAACACCAATATCAAGATTACTACCGGGTGACGAATCTAGGTGGATCAGAATAATCAATTTAAGACTTACCACCACCAGGAATGACTATAGAAGGGAACCACCAAAGCTAGAATCATAACTAGAATTATGAACAGCCAAACCCTCCTTTCCATAACCTTCTCAACAATGATCAAGGTAGTCTTAAGCCACAAATAAGAACTACAAGATAAAAGGAAAAGCTAACTAGATAACGCCAGTCTAGCCGTCTATCCAGTAAGGTATCAATGGAAACCAAAACAACAACAATAATAATAGTAACACCAGTATAAAGTGCACACGACACAAAATAAAAACCACCAGTACCATTCAGATATCACATCAAGGCTACTATGCTAAAGCAAAGGGACTTTAACCTAAGTGCTACACCCCAAGGAAAAAAATTTCAACACTGACCCACTCAATCCACTACTAAAAGAAATTATCTATGGGGGTAGTCAAACATGTATAAATCTACACTAAGGCATACACGATCAATATAGTAATAGCTAGGCATGTAATAATCGATGGGTACGAAAACCCCAATATAACTCAAATAGAAGCTAAAAGAAAGAAATCAAAGGCACATCTATAACAACGAAATCTAAAGCCATAGACCCTGGCCTACCTAAATGTCACACTCCTAATTCCTACGAGGCGTGATTGGCACCCGAAGCCGATATGGCCCGAGAGAATCAATATTTGCTCATGAACACTCGTACGCATAACCTCGAATGAATAACATACTGATTTATGTAACTGATGAAATATAAAATTCCATACATATACATATATAAAACTTGGCCGTTGGGGCCATCACATCGCACTGAACGTATATATCTTACATCCATATACCCACATATATCTACAAAAGCCTCTAAATACATACACGACTAATTCATAACGCCTACAACATCAAAACCAATGTACAACTTTGATTCGAAAAGCCCCGATCCAACTGGAGCTCACCAAAGATCTGCAAATACCATCAACTTACTGTGGAGGTCTACTAATGCCTGCACCTGCAACATGTAAGGTAAGTCCCTGAGAGGGGTAAGTACGAAGAATGTACTGAGTATGTAAGGCCATAAGAAAACTACATCAGTACGTAAGAACTTCTATGGAAATAATTATAAGAGAAAACTCAATGTGGGGAATTTTGTACAGTTCTTCTGTTATTGCCATGTACGATCATTCATTCACGATCACAACAACCATAGAACCAATATAAGAAAAATAAAAAATGTGAATAAACTCTCTTTCTGTATGTGGGGAACCATGTACATTACGTTCTTTCTTTCTCTTGCCTTTACTTTACTTTACTTTTACATTGCTCATATACTGTTAGGGCCCTCATCATGCAGGTGTTCTTTTCACACCATGGATAAAATATCATCATCATGCAGGTATTCTTTTTACCCCATGGATAAGATCATATCATCATGCAGGTGTTCTTGCACCCCATGGATAAATGAACATCATCATGCGGGTGTTTTCACCCCATGGATAAACTAACATCATAATGCAGGTATTTGTACCCCATGGATATGCATTACTTTATTCTTTACTTCATTCTTTACTTTTGAGATTGATACCTTTACTTGTGAGAGATTGATACTTTTGCTTATGAAAGATCGATACAATGATAGTCACAACTTTATTTGAAGCTTTGGATCAATAATCACTGAGACAATGATCAATGAACAAGACACATGAGTATAACCACTATTGAAACCTTGGAACATAACCTCATCAGACTTTTAGAACATTACTAATGAGTATGAGACATGTATATAACTCTATTTAAACTTGGACTCATGTCATGATTGGAATAATGCTATTCAACTAAACAAGCCCTCTTGACCTCATTACTTTCGTTGAGATAGTTCTCTTAGAATTTACAACATTATGACAGCTTAGGAACTTCAGTCAATGAATAAGAGATAAACGAATCGTAATTCATCTAGGAGTAGGACACTTGTGAATAAAAATATATGTTTACCTTAGTTAAAATACTATAGGACCCCTTTGGAATGTAACACTTTTGGAACCTTAGGATAATGATCACTAAAATACGACACATGTGGATATCAACTGTTCACCAACCTGAGATGCAATACCTTAGAACATTTGAAACTCTTGACATATTAGCCAATGAACGTGAGTCAACCAATGAACATGAGTCACATGATTCACCATTGACCAATGAGTAAGGAATATATGAGTAACTCTAGCCAACTCTCGGATATGGAATACCTTAGAGTATTTCGGAAACGAATGAGTACTATGACAATGTGAACACCATATGTTGCAGAAAGATATAGAGAAGTAACCTTACATACCTTTGAGTCTCACTATGAATACACAAGCTTATATGGAAATACAATAGTCCAGCTCTTTCCTTACGCCACACTCTACATCACAAGTACATAACGAAACTTATATTAGCAACCAACTACTTACAAGTGCACAAGATAACCATGAATCACATAGTTACTTTAGAACGTCATTTCACCTTCTTACAATGTCATTTATCGCATCACCATACCAACACTACCATAACATCCCACTCATTGACCAAGATTTCATTCAACAATAGCATTTCGCATCACACTTACCCTTTATGCTCTCTCGTTAGCATTCCGTCACAATTACCCTATCAACTTGTCTTGTAACAACTTATGAACAATACATACTTAACATAGTCCAAAATGCCTCCATATGACACTTTAAAGTCATTAAAACGACATCACAAGTTGATAATTACATCCATGAAGGGTATAGGGGTTTCGGGGGGCCAAAGGGATGCAAAAACAAGCAATTCGGAGTTCTGGGCCGGTCTGCTAAGCCACCTGCCCCAGCAGGTGGATGACCTGCGTCCGCAGGTGACCTTTGGCAGTAGCTAGAGGCACCTGCGCCCGCAGGTGCTTCGTCTGCGAGGGCGGGTGCCCGTTTCGGCCAAAAAAGGTCTCTTTTGGGTCTTTTTATGCAATGAATGGTCCATGATCATAAATAAACTTATTTTAACATATTTTTGATCCTCTTATATGCCAACAATCAGACATGGTCTCACAACACACATAAACATCACCAAAACGACACTTTACGGTCAATACGTCACCAAAACCATAACCAATTTCACAATAGAAATTTCAAAAATTATACACCATGACCAAACAAGGGGAGACTATAATCACATATCACATGACAATATTGAAGCCATCTAATTCATTTTCTTCAAGACCACAAGCCCATGTTCAAGTTTACAAGGCAAAACCATCCTCCGAGTTAACAAACACATACACTTCACACATAGTGAACTTCTCACACTCCACCAACATAACCAACATAATATAAATCATTTTCCATGCATAAAATATATTAAACCATAATAATATACACTTACCAATACTCACCAAGTGATGATCTTTGGCCAAAAGGATGAAGGCTTAGGGTTTGAGTTGAGAGAATATTGTGGAAATTTCTAGACTTTGGCATGTGTAACCAAGTGAATAAATATCAGATTTTTGGTGCCTTTTATAGACCCTTAATGGTCATCTTTATCCATCTCTTGGTCAATACTTAATGGTTTGATTTGGTCAAATGGAAGATTGGAAGAATGGGTCAAATTTTTATATTGGCCATGTCTTCTTGTTCATTTTGGGCTTCATATTTGGGCCCAATAATACAAGACTTATTAAATGCCCACATTTCAATACAAAAATTATCAATTCTCTCATGTTGTCATATTTCCATAAATGTACATGTAGTCGTATAGGTTCGGCAACATACGGAGTGATACACCTCCCACGAGGGTCTAATCCCTTGTACTAGGCCCAATATCAATTAACTCATCAATAACATTACATAATACATACCTTTGGCTCTCAACACTTAAGTAAATATTGTTCAACGTCATCAAATAGGTTTTGGTAGGTACGGGGTGTTACACTAAAGAAGTATAATATTGAATGTGCCTAACCTCAGACTGAGTATCTAAAGGACCAACAAAAAGACTGAATGCACTACCTCTAGCTAAAGGTGCCACATCCCAAAGGGATTGATCTGACTGTGCTGGCTGCCCAATAATCCCATATCGAGGACACTCTCTGGACCAGTGACCTATCTCTCTGCAGTCGTAACAAACCCCCAAAGTTCTAACTTGGCGAGAAACACGAGCTGCCCCCAACTGGCCGACCAACTCACGCCTGGGGCACTCTCTAGACCAATGACCAACCACACCATACTCAAAACATACTCCTGGAACTCTCTAATGCCATGCACAAGCTAGCCCAAAAATGGTCACCACCACCTGAAGAACTAGACCAAGAACCCCATAATACCGACCAGAACTCTGTCCTCTATAACTACCACAACCTGTCTGAGAGTCACCTATAATCTAAGGTACCAACTGTACGGACTTGATAGGCTACAAGCGATGCTGACCTATACTGGGAGGGTCCCTACTTGCATACAAAATACCACTAACACTGTACTGCTGACATGACCTCTTATCTCCACTACCATACCTCTCAAGACATGCCCTCTCCATAGTCCTCGTATGATCAACAACCTAAAGAAAAGTAGACCCAGCTGCTATCAAATGTTCTGATTCCAAGTAAAGTGGTAAAGCCAATCCTCTAATAAACCCATGCACCCTCTCATGCTCTGTAGGATATAACGCAGAAGTATGCCTGGCCCATTCGAGAAATAGAATCTAATGCTCTAAAACTGACAGAGAACCTTACTGAACACCAACAAACCCAATTCTATCCTGAGAACCACTCGGTACACAAGGTACTCCCACCTATTGTGAAGTTTCCATGAAAAGATAGGGAATCCCTAACGTGGTATCTTGAAAAGTAGGGTCGGTCATAAATTTTAATAGAGCCTGGGATAGCCCCAGACCCTCATGCTGATGCTGAAGATCCTCAATACTAAGCTCGGACTCCCTGGTCTAAATCTAGACTGAAACATTGGAGACATGTGTAGGGGTCTTGGCCGTGCCTATCGGTAACGCCGTGCTATCCATTTGAGGAAGTGTGGGGCCAAAAAAAGAACTCAAAAGTTGATAGAAGTCAAGACACACGATAATAAATCAAGAATTGGAATTTCCTAAGAATTTCCTATAGCCTCCCAAAGATAGGATACAAACGACATTGTACCAATCTGCAGTACTCTACTAGGCATCTTGCTCTTGTACCAACAACACCGGTGAACCTAGGCTCTGATACAAAACTTTCATGACCCAATTTCTTAGGTCATGATGGCACCTACTATAACCCACCAATAGGTAAGCCAACCCTTAGTCCGAAACAACTTGCAACAAACTAATGAGTAAAGCGGAAGACAAGACCAATGAGATAAAAAAAGAAAAACCAGAAGAAAGTAAACATTTTCCCTAAAACCTGGTAAGGTTAGTACAAGAACCACTATCAATCAAGAGTACAAGGGAAAAATAATATACAAATACAAAAACGTCTCTGAAATATAAAGTAAAGATCAGTCCAATAAAAGAGGGAAAGCAGGAACAACTCCGAACGTCAGGAGCTCACCACCAAATCTTAAATCCATGGCAGCTCCGTATGATGCACATGTTAGCAGTGAGAACTTGTACTATGATTTGTAGGGTATAAAATTGTATTATGAGTACCAATACGAGGTACTTAGTAGACATCGACCAACTTAGCTCCAAGGACAATGCAAGTATAAATCATATGTAAAATCGGAGCAAACATTAAAGATGACTATCTAAGAAATGAGACAGAATAATAATACTTAAAGTAAATCTAAGGATAAACTGCCATACCTTACAAGTAATTCGCGACAAAGCTATGCCACTAAGTAGCAATTCAACGTACGATAATATAGTGAAGAATGAGATATATGATATACAATAGAAATATGAAGGAAGAAATATACAAGGCGTATGTAATAGTAATATGAAGAAAGGGTGTATACATGTATATATAGTAATACAACGAAGGAGACCGATCATATATCGTAAGAATAGCTAAACCGAAAAGCGCTAACCAAAGAAAACTAGCCTAACATATCAAGAATCACAACCAACTAGGGGAGCTAACTCTATCATGAACAGGGTCTCTAGTCGAGTATGCATATCTGTATAATGGCTTAATACTAATAAAGAATGTCGTAGAAAGAGTTGAAGGATCAAAAACATACCAATAACCCAAATGCCAGTTCATAACTAGCCTTCCATGAACCATAAGATAATATCAAAAATAATAATATAACCGGCTAGCTTGGGCTAACAATAACCTAAACTGGTGCCCCCATAACCCCGAAGAAGGTACAATCAATCACTCAACAGCAACAAACATAACCTATACCTATGTAGTCCCCCCATAAGGCAGATAGATACAAGTGACAAATATTTATACTGGTGATAGGCGATGCATGCGAATGAATAAAAGACATGAAATGAACCAAGTGAAGCCAGAGAACCCAAGTACCATGTCCAATACAAGTGTATACACCTTCTCCAGCTGAACAGTTCATAAAGGCAGGACCGACGGCGACCATCCTCCTTCGGCACTGTGGCTCATGGATGGAGGGGCCCATAGGGGACTTGAGATATTCGTATATACTACCTGGTCCCAAAACAATACTTCCATACACCAAATCCATAATTATAACAATAACAATAGTCAAAATTTAATCAAAACCATTGGGTAATCACGAGATGCCTGATAATCCATAATCGAGCGATAATAATAGCTGAATTCAAATTGAAACCATAGGGTAATACCTAGAGGCCTGATAATCCATAATCGAGCGATAACAATATCCGAATTCAAACCAAAACCATGGGGTAATAACGAGAGGCCTAATAATCCATAACCGAGCGCCAGGGCTCCCAAATCGTAACCGTGAATGGATGTCCAAACTCGTAACAATGGCACAACTAGTGGTAATCCAGGGGTCCTAAGCCTATAACCAACCTATTTATTCATAAGAATTTAGTCTGAAGCAGTCAAAGATCAGCTACTGCCCTCCCCAAATGTAATAAAGCTAAAATAGGCATGCTATCAAGTCTAAGTCAACCCAAACCCAAGGTAAAAGCCTAAGGGAGCAGTCATAAGTCCATCTAAGTCTAAAAGAAAGTCATTCGAAGCATTCTATCTAAAAAGGGCAATAAGACCCACTACCAGACCTTAGTGGTCCATCCTAAGGCGACACATACCTGAACCTAGGCTAAGGTATCTCAACCCTGACCTAAGGTACTAAAGAAACTAAGACTAGTCCTAAAGGTGGACTATATACTAACATACAGGAGATTAAACCCAACCTGTAGTGGTAAAGGACACTAACCGACTAAAATAAGCATGAGAAAGCGAATGATAAATGCATGCCATCATCAGTATCCACACAAAGCACATATAAGCACCAAAGCGGCTATCACATAAGATACAACTCCTTTTAATGAATAAAAGAACTAACCTGGTGTCCATGGTCTCATAACCAAGGCCTCGGGTCTAAAAAGTAGTATATAAAATAGTAAGACTAGACACGTATTAGTGGAAATTTAGAGGCGGGACCAACAAGAAATATCATTCTGCATGGTGAACTTAACCAATGAATATCTTTGAAAAAAGAGTAATTACTACCCTAACCCCTACACTAAGGGTTTATAAGGCCAACCTAAGGTCGCATACATATATAATCAGGCTTAACAGTATGCTAAAACTATAACGAGTATTGTAGGCTAAGGCTCAATTTACAATGCTATACTCAATCCCCTAAACCGGCCAAATACTAATACAACTAACCTTAACCCCATCTTATAATCCCCACCTAGCATGCAATCAGTACAATACATAGTCCTATAGAGAAGAGTAGACCGTGCCTAACTCAATGCCAAGTCGTAGTCTTGAACCATCCACTACTGCTCGTCTTTGATCCATGATCCCAAAAATGCCATCACACTAGAAAATTTATAAACTACATATTAATACGTGTAAAACGATATCCATATCATAATATAAGACTTCAGACCTAAAATCGGGTCAAAAATAGGCTCGTGGGACACGCAAATGAAATTTCAAAATTGAACCCGTTACAAGGTCCCTCAAGGACAAGGAACTCATGCCCAAAAATTGAGCACAAATGGAGTCTCAATTGGGGCTCAAAAAACCCCCAAGAGCTAAGGGAAAAGAAAGGGGAAAAATCAAGAATCAAACAAGGAATTAAGGTGGAAACTTACGGAATAACGATTGAAAAATGACCACTAATGCATCTTTGACTCAACCCCAGCTCCATCTTAACAATTCCCATAATTTTTTGGGCTTAAGGGTTCATCAATGGAGCAAAAAACTTGAAAATGGTTGAAATTTGTGTGAAGAGAAAATTATATAGACCCAGCAGTTGCCGCTAAAGTAGTCATTTGGAAGCTTGAGTGGCTACCGATAAAGAGGAAATTGACCTCTTAAGCAGTAGGTAAGGAAAAAGGCGAAGGCCGCTAAAGCGGACGTTGGCAGCTAAAGTAAAGTCCGCTTAAGGGGACCTTGACTGCTAAAGTGGACCTTAGCCTAGTAGCCAATGCCTCTAAAATGGCTCTGTGACGCTAAAGCTACTACCGCTAAAGCGACTCTTCGACCGCTTTATCAGTCACACCAGATATCAAAATTGTTACTAAGTCTAAATAGACTCTGACCGGGTGTTCGGGGTTCATTCGGAACCCCATACGCTCAAAAGAACTATGCTACCATGATAAATTTGACATTTTGGATTTAATGGAGCCATCAAAATTTCCATCCGAGATTATTTTGATAAAAAGTGGGGCCTACACCTCAAGGTGCCATTTTAACTAAATTCCACCCAATAGCTCAAAATGAGTCTGAAAGCCTCGGGACCAGGACCAAGGGTCCCCTAGCCTAAAATCAATGTTTCAAAGCTAGTGGCGCTATCAGAATTTTCATCTGAGATCATCTACTAGGAGTTTTATCCAAGATCAATTCCTTAACAGTAAAAGCTCCAAAATAGGGAAATGAGCCTAAAACCCAAACGAATTATTCGATAACCAAACAGACAGTTTCGACAAGTCATAAATGACCTGTGACCGCTACGAGAAGGATCAAAATGCCAAAAATGTGCAAAAATTGAGGAAATGACCTGGAGGGTCATCACACCCTTAGCCAAACAATTTAAAACTTACACTTACCCATTACTAAACCAAGACACCATTCATTAAATTAAAACATTTTAAGCATAATATCCAATCTAACATCATAAAAAACCTATATCAAGTAACAAAAGCAGGGAAGTATCTCTAAATATTACATCCCCGGGACCCGAAAGTCACCGTATAAGAACTTCTAATCCAAAACAAGGTCTAAAATATAATCCATAAATGCTAAAAACAAAAGGATCGCCATTGTACAGAAACAAAAAACATGAACTAGAAGAAGATCCAAGGGTTTTCCAAACATAATGCTCACCCTTGAATCGAAGCTGCAAATTTCAAACTAGAGCCGAGGTCTCATCTCAAATGCTGGAACATGCTCTGCACTCAATAAAAAGAAGAGCACAGGTAGTATCAGTAGAACAACTATGTACTGGTAGGCATCATCAACCGACTTAACTCAACCACATATAAATGGATAATTTAAATGAAAGTAAGAAGTGATCAAGATACAACTCATAATCAACTAACAATTAAATTCATGTTCATAAACACCTCAACTTACTAAACCAACAACTATCCTCTTTATGTCAATATACATTACTTACACTTAGGCAATTTAGTCAATAATAGTCAATGAACAACCACATGTGCAATGTAACAATGAATGCATACATAAAATATCAGCATATATACTAAGATTGGCAGGGACCCTTAGTTATGACATTCAAGGGACAAGCTCAGTCCGTGTACCTATACCGATGTGGTACACAATCATAATATCATTCTGTGTTAGTATGACACTGTCATGCCTCGAGCTGAGGCCCTGGATGTGGCACGCACCCGATACTATTGCTAGTACGAGCGAACATTCTGCCATATCACATGAGCATACATCTAACATAATGAATAAAGCTGAAACAATATAAGATAAGCTTTCTTAAAAGAAAAAGACTTTCATCAATGTTCATTATTAATATCACTTAATGTTTAAAAATACTAGTAGCCATGACAAACAAAGGCTGAAGATTATAAAGTTTGTTTGACATTTACACCCGTCCGTGAAGCCTCTAACGAGTATCAATACTGAAACAAAATATAAAGAAATTTCCATGTCTAAGCTTTCCCCAGGTAGAAAGGAGGCACACCAATAGCAGAAGATGATAATCCTAACGGTGCTTATGGTCACGAGTCTGAGTGCCGAAACCTATATTAGGAAATAATGTAGCGCCACAAGCGTCAATACAAAAATTGTATTGACATGTAAAACCATATAAGGAAGTAATAAAATATGGAAATACAAAGGTGATAAGTATAAATCAAGACGTGATAAGGTGAAAAGGGACGAGAGCATAAACTGAAATAATAATTGGTAATGTAAAATAAATTAATCCGTTTAGTTATTTGTGGAAGGAAGTGGTGAACCGACATAAACCACCATGTGAGTGCATAGAGTCTGATCTCGGCCCGATCAGCTAAGCCATCCTGTACCTTGCCGGGCATAGGACATGACATGACATGATTTGCTAGCAAGAATCCATTAATAGCCCATTTTGGGACTCATGAAAAAAAAGTCATCCGACTTGCGGAATGATCTCTATCCTACGTCGGCAAACGTAGTTTCGGACATTTGTCATTTAGACCTATGCCTTCTCGGTCAGCCAGCTAACTCCCTTAAGCTCATAATGTTAGCTTATTGATTTATGTTTGAAGAGTTAGCCTTATTAGGCTCATGCTCATAGTATAGCCTTTTTTAAGGCTCATGTACATATTTTAGCCCTTTTAGGCTCATAGTCATAGTTAAGCCACTTTAGGGCTCATGCCTGAGAATCAACCAACTTAGGTTCATAAGTCATGAATTTATCGTTCGTTAATATTATTGAGGACTCATGGAAGGTAGAATCATAATTCATTATGTCATATTAATTCATAAGTTAAGGATTTTCATGACTTTAAGGAGAGTGAACTTTTGGAATGTTCATGTTGTTTTTAGCATTCTTGAAGAGTCATGATACATTAGGTTAATGGTTCAGTTCAAAACTTTTCATAGCATTTATAAGCATTATGGAGACAATTGAAACCTTTTTGTTGGGGATCACAATTCCTGTTCAAATGGGAAAGTAGTTTCCAGTGAACAATTAAGGATTTGCCGGTGAACAAACCACATTGAGTTCATAAATTATGAGTTATTATCATTATTGGATAGTTAACTGAAATATTAAAACATTCTTATTAAGATTCATGTTCATATTATATAATGGAAAGGCCTCAAATCAGCAAATTAATCCAATAGTAAAAACAAATTACAGTATTTAAGTTGGAGAATAAACAAAACAGTCCATACTAGAAATCAAGAAAAGTTTCATTCTTTATCAAATTCACAATTTTGGGAGCTAATATGAGTCAAGGTCGTGAAATTCGTAGTAATAAGTTCAATTATTTCAAAAGTTCAAGAGATTCATGGATTTACATAATTTCATACATCAAAAGAATTTTCAACACTTGAGATCATGCATCAATTTCCCATATTTGACATAATTTAGAGGAAAATGAGAAAATAGATAGTTTACCCATAGATATCTTAAAAAAACCTACTTGAGAATTTAATTGAGGAAATAGGATTATGGGAATTCTTCCACCGTAATTTATGTTGGAATAACTTGAATTGGAGGGAACAAAATTCAAAGGATTGCATAGGAGTGATAGTCTTACATACCTCAAAAACACTAAAGAATTTTGATTGGAATGGAGGGTTTGACTTGATTCTTTAATCGAATTCTTGGATGCTTAATAGTTGTGTTAGGGAGGAGAATGAGGGGTGTTATGTGCTGAAAAAAACGTCTGAAAGCTGATGAAGAAAAGGTTTGAATCGTGTTGGGGGTATTTGAAAAGGTCTGGACGAAATTGCCCTTGAAGTGGGTTTTAAACCTGGCTGCATAACTGTTCTGCCACCTTTTATTAAAATGGTGATAACTTTTTATTTCGGACTCGGATTAACAAACGATTGGCGGTATTGGAAAGAAGACTCAATAATCTTTGATTTGGTGGGCGGTGGGACATGTAACTCTTTATATTCTAGGAGGAATGTTTGTTCGAATTTGATCCTAGTAAAAGCTTATACGAAAACTTAATTGGTAGAAAAAACTTTCAACTCAAGTTTGCTAGAGGTTTCTTATGACCGTAATTCATATCTAATACACTTCTCACACTTGAGAATTGACCTTAACACCTAGGTAAAATAAAAATTTATTGGGTTCGGGTCTATCTATATACGTAAAATGGTTCAAATCTTAGCCTGAAAGTTCGAGGTGTTACAGACACCTACTCCCAATATCAACACAATAGGTGATTTAAACAAAATGCTCAATGACCATAATAATCAATAATCTAGTTCATACTACAATCTTCAACACTTAACTTTCAAGTTAATAATTTCAACTTAGCTTTAACATGATCTTAACCCACAATTACAAGTATGCCCGAAGGCTAGTCACAAACATTCAACTCAAATATAAGTAAAGAGTTAAATCAAGTCTATAAACAATCAAGCCTATCCTTTTCTTGCAATTTTTGTTCATTCTTGGTCTATAAACAATAAATAAGGATGATTCAATACAACATCCCCTACTTTTAGACATTATAAACCCAAACCCATTAATTTCAATATATGAACTTAGCCTAGTTCATTATTCTATGGTTTTCTACCCTTTAATCTCTTTAAATTATCTATATTTCATGATTACAAGGAAGAATTCTATGCTAGGAAGTGTATTTTAACAACCCAGATTCAATAATAATGGAATTGAAGTCATTCCTAACTAATTTCCACCAGTTCATACACCTATGGATAAACCTTAATTTTCGACCATGATCATGATCCTTACAATTCTAAGAATCTAATGAAGTAATCACAAGTTTGGATGATAAAAAAACCTTACCTCAAAGATTGAAAACTGCCAAATATGGTGAAAATTACCCTATCTCAATGCTTAAATAAAAATTGAAATAAATAGGAAATAAAATATCACCTTTCTATTTTAATTGGGAATTTTGTGATTTCATTGTTGCAGTGACAAATTCATCACTGTAGCAACATCACTATAGCAATAAGGTACACTCAGATGAAATAAACCCATCATTGTGGCAATGCTTCTTTCACTGCAACGACATCACTGCAGCGGCAAACCTGCGTTGCAGTGATGCTAAAATAGTATCTCTAGAATTGTTCCCAGCCATGTCCATTTCATAACAAACTTTTCAAATTTCAATATCACGTACTGACCCTTTCACGGTAATTTATTTAACTGGAGTTCTACTAACCTATTTTATGCACTGAAAGTTTCTATGACTTCCTAAACTCATGATCTAACACATTATAAACTCAAATCCAACCATCAACACACCAATAACTACCATAATTTCCTAGACCACTCAATACCAAAAATTCATCCAAAACTAGGGTAGCCCTGAATTTCACAAATTTGGCCTATGAAAAGGCTAAGATGTGGTTTTACTTTCAAATTAACTGTAACAATGTTTTGCGTCATTACAAAAACATATACTATGTTGACAGATGGTTATTGCTAGTAAGAAGATTTTGTTAAAGCTAAAAACACACTTACTTAGATGGAGAGAAACGAAGTTAAGCCTAACACAAAAAACATACACCCCACTGATAGATGGTTATTGCAAGCAAGGTATGTTGAATGAAGCTTATAAGATAAAAATTGTCATGGAATCTAAATACTTGGTACCTAAAGTCTATACATAGAATGGAAATTAGAAAAGGTAGATGATGCTCTGAAATATTGCAAAGAAGTACCTACAAAAGGGGTTTAGCTCCAAATATTGTGACTTACACAGTAGTGATTTCTGGCTTATCAAAAAAGGTCGATTAGATGAAGCCCTTAGATTATACAATCAGATGACAGAGGCAGGCATAGTGCCCGATGCTACTGTATACTCTACACTTAGTATGAGAAGCACTTCTCTATGAACTTGTACATCATGAACTTTATTTAGCTAGCTGGAGGTATATATAACAGATTTTTTAAAATTAAACTGGAATCACTGAGTTGAACTATTAGATATTGCACATGTACATTGCTCTAAAATTCTTCTGCCATGCCTAGAGTTTGTATTCTAATATTTACATGTGCATGTCAAAAGGATTAAAATTAAGGGCCATATCTTGTGAATGCTGAAAAGAAAATTCTGCAAGTTCAGTCTATAGGTGTAGACCCAATACTTGTATGTTGTAAGATATTAGTTTCATGTTGAAAATATAAAGGTTAAGAGCCAAATCTTATTTCTTATATAGAAAAGAAAATTTTGTAGGGTTAGTATTTTAGATTTGCTCGGGAGTGTTATCAATGGCAAAAAGATGTTTGAGTTGCTGTTATTACCCCTTTTTTAATTGCGTTTGAGCTTCTTTTAAAATGTGTTTAGGCTATTGTTTTACCATTTTTTTTGTTTTTGGTTCTTTTTAGTTGTGTTTGAGCTGCTTTTAAGATGTGTTTGTGCTGCTGTTTTACCTCTTTTTAATTGTATTTGAACTGCTATTTTTACCCCATTTTAGTTGTGTTTGAGCGGCTGCTTATACAAATTTTCATCTGTGTTTGAGAGGCTATTTTTTCCAGTTTATATGTTGGTTTTGGGTTGCTATTTTTACCAATTCTTTAGCTTATTTTGGAGTTGTTGTTTTACCATTTGAAAGTTGTTTTGGAGCTATTCTTTTACAATTTTAATGCTATTTTTATCTCTTTTTAACTGCTATTTTTATCATTTTTAAAGCAGCTTCGGGGCTGTTTTTACCAATTTTTAGTTGTTTTGTGGTTGTTATTTTACTCTTTCACTGTAAATATATTATTTGTGCATAGGTATTGTGTTAGACATATAGATGCTAATTGGTTGAAAACATGGATAAGTGGGGAGATGAAAAAGATTCTATGGTGTTCTTCATGGAGCATTTATCAGAAGATGCTGCAGAGGACCTACTTGGAAGATATCCACCACAAAAATGGTGCAGGGCCTATTTTGATACAGTTTGCAAAAATCAAATAGTAGAAAATAACTTCACTAAGTCCTTTAACTTTTGGATTTAGAAGCAAGATGAAAGCCTATCCTTAATACATGCGATGATATTAAAGTCAAGACGATAAATTATTTAGAAAGAACGATAAACATGGTAGTAAATGGACTGCAACTATTAGTCCTTAATGCATGAAATTATTTATTGACTATTTAAAGATAGATTACTATTGTTGTGTGGAATTTAATGTTGATAATGGTTATGAAGTCACTGAAGGGGCTGATAGGCATACAATAAAGTTGGATCTGAAGGGGTCTTTTCTGGTATCCCATATCCTCATACCATAAAAGCATTGCAACACAAAAGCTAGCTCCACGTAAAGAAATTCACAGATGGTACAACAAAGAAGTACATCATCTTACTTATAAATTTAAGATGATGCAAGTTAGAGGAGAAATATTTTAAAAATTCTACCAGAACATGCAATAGAGCCTTCTGAGCTTGTAAAAACTATTAGAAGTCCTAAAGTTAAAAAGGACAAGAGAAAATAATAAGGCGAGCAAAGACAAAATGAATGTTCTCACTCTAAAAGGGAATTGTTATGATGTGTAGCAAGTGTTGCAACAAGTGTTGCATCATTAGACCATAATGCATCAAAATGTGATACGGTAATTTTTTTTTTTGAAAAGTCCAATTTCTCTTGAGTTTTTAGTTTTTAAAATTGTTTGTTGTCAGGATTTTGAGACTATTTATGAACAGGTTGGTTCTGAAAAAGGAAAGCAAGGCATGAAAAGGAAAAAAATGAGTAATGAATATGATGAAGAATAAGTTGAAGAAGTTAACTGTTCAACACTTCCATCATGTCAACCAGATACAGATAGTGATTATGTGATCATGTCTACACCAAGTATTCAAAGACAACAAAAAGTACCTTTCAATTTTTTAATTGATAGTGAATCTGATCCAGACTTAAAGCCCTAAGTTATTTGGGAAGCAAAGATAAGATTGTAAAATGAAAATGAAATACTCTAACTATTTATAATAAGGGTGATCAACTTTCAAGAAAACTAACATGGTGTGAGTGAACCCAAAAATTTGCCATAATCTCTTAACAAACTCAGGTGGAAAGGAAAATATGTAAAATAGAGATCAATTGTAGGTTAAAAGACTGACAAAAATCTTTCAAAGTTGAAGGCTAGAAAAGGCACCAGAGTAGCACAAGGATGCCAGGTGGTTCTTTTTTGATAATGTTTCTTACTCTTGTGAAAAATTATTTGGGCACTCGGATATGAAGATGGATTTCATGACCTGAGACTACACCCTAGTCACAACATGGTGCTTAGAGACATTAGTGACCCTAGCTAACCCATGTCCTAACATGACACTAAGAATACTGGATATAACTGAAATATATTGAGCGGAAACTAAAACTAAGGATAATAATCATAATCAAAACCAATACCAATATTGAAGTTTAATACTATAAATATTTGACATAACCATAAGGGTAGAAAATCTAACATACGTCTGAAAGCCTCTAAAAAAGATGAGTTGTTGGGACAAGTCCCAAGATAACTCTAAACTGTATGAAAACCATAAAGAAATACTAAAATGAAAACATAAACTCTCTTTCTTAGATGATGAGGACTCACCACTGTTAGTTACCTGGAAAAGTACCAGAAAGTATCAACTACGGGCTAATTTTGAGCAATTGAACCTATATCACGATACAATACAATACAAGAAAAGGTATATGGTTGGTACTTTAAATGTACTAAGCATGTGAGCTATACAACTATAAAACATGCTGATAAATATGGAAATGCTATACTGAGATGTGATACTGAACTGAAGTATAATAACCCAGTCTGAGATGCATGAATACACATATAAACACTGATATGAAGTAATAAATCTGATGAAGTCATGAGTGTAAACAAATACAACTGAATAAAGGGTCATATACTATACTGAGTTTGTAACTGTGGAAGGTTCTCATAACCAACATAGACCATATGAGAAAACATGGAATCCAACCTATAACCCAAGTTGGGACGGTGTTTTATATCTTTCAAAGAGTAAGAACCATGACTGGAATGAATTCACTCATGATCCCATTCGAGCTAAGGAGTCACTCTCAACTGGCGAGGACACTTTTTTTACCTACAGTGGAACATGGTTTGGGACTTGTGTTATCTGAATCTGTGTCCTCTCGATGCTAAGTACTACTCCCATAATCATATACATATGCTCATAATTATACTAGAAGCTGAGTAAAATATATAAACTAGTTCAATTTACTTTAACTGAAGATGTCCTAAATCATGGAACTAGTTATATATAATTTACTATCTCTGGATATTATGCTAAACATGGTATACTGAATACTTTTCTATAATTATGCTTCAATTTAGATGTTCATTCTAATTTATTCAAGAATCTAGGATCGTGTGTTCATAACATGCCAACTTATACAAAAGCCTTATTTAAAATCATGTATAAACTGATATTAATGATCATAGGATATTCAAAAACACTATTACTAAAAGGAATCATAAAATTGAGATACTTGGGACCATGCCCTAGTTCATGGATTTCATAAAAAACTGAACTTAAAAATATATTTGAGCATGAGGGTGAAATGAGACCCTCATTAAATATCCATATACCTGAAGATTAGAGAATTAAAGTTAAGAACTTGGACTTGGAGCCTTGATAAACCCTAGTTCCTAGGATTTAAGAGAAAAATAATCATACTTCTATTTAGTTTCTGAGTGTTTTGGTAAGAATGAGACTGAGGGAGTGCTTATGTCCCTTTAAACCCTTCCCCAATACCCCTAAAATGACGTACTATAGGTTTAGAAAATCTGTAAAGTATGAAAATACCCCTATTAAAAAGTAACTAATTTTGCTGTACCAGTTGCCATGGGTCGTTAGGATGAGTCATCATGTGTTACAATGGCTCATCGTCAGACTAATTACAACTGGATAGAGTTGCTAAGGTCTAGGGATGACTGGACACAAAGACTCGTCGTCACTAATGATAGGTTATTGTGTTGACTCATTGGGACTGTACCCATATGTTAACTTTCAGGACTTGTTCATGTTGGGGACTCATGAAGACTCATGGGGACTGATAATGACTCTTCATCATGAGTCATTGCCACTGGGATGGATTTTCATCCTTCAGGATTTTGAACACTTTCACTCAGAACGAGGGTCATGACGACTTATTGTGACTGGCGATGACACATCCCCTGGAGTTGTTGCCACTTAGGAGAATTCAAGCTTCAGGACGTTTGGCTAAGTCCTCAGGAAGACTCACCCAATGAGTCATTGGCACTGACGATGACTCATTTCCTGAGTCATTCTGTAGTAAAATTTTCTTGTTTCAACTAGTTTTCTATGCTAAGTCTGAAATAGAGTCTTAGGAACCTTTGGGGTGTTAAAATATCTCCCCTTTGGGAACATTTATCCTTGAATAAAGACTAACTATGCTGAAAAGATAAGAAAAGAGCTGCAATCCCAAATTAATTTCTAAAAGCTGAATACTAACATGATAACAAAATTTTTGACTAAAACATAGACTGGGCTGAACTCATGAAACATACATGCATACTAAGTAATGAGAACAACCGAGGGACATGAAACTGAGAGAAATACTAAGGAGGAAACTGTTACCTTAAGCTGGAACTGAATTTAAAGGAAAAAGATGAGGGTACTTGGTCATCATATCTTCTTCTACTTCCTAAATAGCTCCCTCAACTAGCTGATTCCTCCAAAGAAATTTCACTGAAGTGACTTTCTTGTTCCTCAACTTACAAATCTGTCAGTCAAGAATCTTAACTAGAACCTCTTCGTAAGAAAGACTGTCTTTCACACCCATATTTTTTAAAGGTAAAATTGAAGCTGGATCACCAGTGTATTTCTTTAATAGAGACACAAAAAGTACTGGATGCACCAATGCTAAGTCTGCGGGCAAGTCTAACTCATAGGCCATATTGCCAATGCGCCGTAAAATCGTATAAAGACCAACATATTGGGGACTGAGTTTCCCTTTCTTGACAAACCTCATTACCCCATTTATGGGAAAAATTTTCAAGTAAACCCAATCATTAAATGTAAACTCAAGCTCTCTCCTCCTCACATCTACATAGGATTTCTGACAACTATGAGTAATTTTCAGCCTCTTTCTAATTAGCTAAACTTTCTCCATAGCCTCATGAACTGAATCAGGCCCTATCAAAGTAGCTTTAATAACCTCAAACAAACCAATTGGAGATCTATACCTCCTACCAAAAAGTACTTTAAATAAAGCCATTTGAATACTGGAGTGATAACTATTATTATAGACAAACTCAATCAAAGGCAAGTGATCATCCCAACTACCTTTAAAATCAATCATGCAAACTCTCAATATATCATCTAAAGTCTGAGTGGTCCACTTTACCTAAATATCTATCTATGGGTGAAAATCTATGCTGAGATGAACCTGGGTACCAAGACCCTTGTGAAAAGACTTCCAGAACTATGAAGTGAACTGAGTACCCTTATCCAAAATAATAGTAAAAGGGACTTCATGCAACTTGAAAAACTCTCTAAGTTAGAGTCTAGCATAATCCTCCACTGAATCTGTAGTATTTATAGGCAAAAACTACATGAACTTAGCCATCTGGTCAATGATAACCCAAAGATAATCATATTGTCGGCGAGTATGAGGTAACTTTATAATCAAGTCCATATTTACCTCTTCCTACTTCCAAGTAGGAATACAAATATTTTGAGTCATACCATGTAACGATCCAAATTGTTGTTATGTTGAAATAAGGAGTAGAACCTTCACTAATTTTTTGCTTAGATAATTTTTAAGAAATTCAGTACTGGCCTAGCATTACGTGAATTTTTTGGGTGTAATAGTCTAAAGAAATCTTGTATTAATGTGAGTATTGGTGGGTGTTTAACTTTATTTTTAGCTAGGGGACGCGTTTAGAAAGCCGTAACAACTTTTGGCACATAAAATGGATCAATAAAACTCCAGTTATAGAGTTTACCATGAAAGGGTTTGTTTGTGATGTCATATTTTGAGGAGTGTGTTGTAAAATGGGCTAGTTTGAAAAGAGGCCCCAAGTTTCTACCTCGGGACCACTACAGCAACAAAAGGTACCACTGAAGTAGTGACATTAATGACACTACAAACCAGTGCAGTGGTAACTTTACCACTGTAGTGGTAGCTTTACTGCCGTAGTGATAAAATGCAGTTTCTAGTTTTAAAAACCAGAAATACATTTTCGTTCCAATTTTTTGAAAAACAAACCAAGTCTCTAGGAAAGGAAATTTTTTGCAACTTTTTAGGATTTTCATCTTTGGAGGTAAGATTCCTTAACATTCTAAACCCAAATTACTTTTAAATTAATAGAAATTGCCAGAATCACGTTCATGGTAGAAATTGGGGTTTAACCCTAAATTATGAACTGAAGTCAAATTGATAGGAATGGATATAAAATTAGTTGTTAATGATCCTAGGGTGTTAGAAAACACTATTTAGGGGTAGAATTATGGTTGTTCATGCTAAATAAAATAGAATTCATGAGGTTTAAAAGATAAAAAACCCTAGGGTGATGAACTAGGGCAAATTATGGTTAAAATTGTTGATTATCGATTCCTAATAGTTAGAAAGGATGAAATGATTGAAATGGGTATTTAAACTTATTGTCATAGATCAAGAACAAAGTGAAAGATAAAGAAAAGGCAAGCTTGAAGCCAAAAGGTGATTTTGAGCAAGGAATCGAGGTAGGTTATGATTTAATTATAGCAATTAGACTTGCTTGACTCTATGCTTATATGTAAATTGAGTATTCATTATTGATATCAGGCACGACTTGTGATTATTGACTGTATTTACATATTCATACATTTTGATGATGATTGTGATGGTGTTGTGAAGATGAGTTGATGATATGGATCATGGTAGTGAGACTATGATGATGATATTGATAATGAAATTGCTGATTTTGAGATCATGATGATGATATTATTTAGATGCTGATGATGTTGAGACTAGAAAGAGGTGATACATGCACCTTTCATACATGCATTAAACATATTCATTTGATTCCACATTTATACATCTATGTTGAAGTGAACTTGTTGAAGAATTTAACTAAGTTTTGAAAGTGAAATCTTGTACTTGTACTCTTTATTATTATTGCTATGTTTTATTTACCTATTTGTATAGTGTTGAGTTGAGTGGGTGTCCGAATCCCATTCGGGACGGACTGGCACCCGAAGCCGATATGGCCTGAGAGAACCAATCTTTACTCATGTACATTCGTATGCATATACCCGTATGAATCTTATTATACCTCATGCAACTATGCGGAATTCATGGACATGGAAACATATGCTATATATATATATATATATATAAAACTTGGCCGTTAGGGCCATCAAGTAAAAACGGACTTTCATCTCTTACATTCATATACCCACATATGCCTACAAAAGCCACTAACAAGATCATCTACAAGACCAAATTAAAAAGTCGGGACAAGTCCCCGCTTTATACAACATCAAAACAAATGTACAACTATGACTCATAAAGCACCGAACCAACTGGAGCTCACCAACGATTTGCAAATACCCGGTAATCTACTGCGGAGGTCTACTAGCACCTGCGCCTACAGCAAGTAAAGTAAATTCACCAAGAGGGGACAGTACGAATAATGTACTGAGTATGTAAGGCTCATAAGATCTGTATCATAATAACAACAATGGAGTCAATAAGAGAGAAATAGTCGATGTGAATAAACTCTATTTCTGTATGTGAGGAACCATGTGCATTACGTTCTTTACTTCTCTTGTCTTCACATATATTCATCTTTATTGTTCTACCCATGCTAGGCAGTTCTATCGACCCTGGGATGAGATTAACCCATGCTAGGTACTTTGACCCTGGGGATGTTATATTAACCCATGCTAGGCTTTCATGTCACCCCTGGGATGTTATTAACCCATGCTAGGTACTGTGACCCCTGGGATGTCCTGTGATAACCCATGCTAGGCTTTCGTGTCACCCCTGGGATGTTATTAACCCATGCTAGGTACTTTGACCCCTGAGATGTTAGATTAACCCATGCTAGGCTTTTCAGTAACCCCTGGGATGTTCTTATGTTACATTCGGATCAACCCATGCTAGGTATTTCAACCCCTGGGATACCACCCAAGATTACTCATCGATTATACATTACTTATTTCTCTTATTACTCTTTCTTTCATTACTCTTTCTTTCATTCTAAGAGTGATACCTTGTGACTGAAGCATTCTTGAAACTTGGGACACATACATACATTACTTCACGTCTTTACTCTTGTAAGATTGATACCTTTACTTGTGAGGGATAGATACATTGGCTTGCATATTACTTCCTTCATTACTTTTATGAGATTGGTACTTTTTCTTGTGAGAAATTAGTACAAAGATAATCATAATCTTATTGGACTTTGGAACATGACATAATTGGAAATTCTATTCAAGAATAAATAGATTCTCTTTATATCTTACTCTCGTTGAGATAGTTCTTTTAGAAATTACAACATTATGACATCTTTGGAACTTCAGTCATTGATTAGGAGATAAGTGATTCATAATTCATCTAAGAATAGGACACATGTGAATAACAATATACCTAAACCTGAACTGGGATACTTTAGAACACTTTGGACATGAGTAAGTACCATAACAAGGTGAATACTCTATGCTGCAGAAAGATATGGAGAAAGTAACCTTACATACCTTGTACTCTCAATATGAACGCTCAATTCTATAAGTGAATACAATAGCCCAGCTTCTTCCTTACGTCTTACTCTACAATACAAGTACATAACAAAGCTCATGTTAACAACCAACTACCTTACAAGTGCATACGACGAAAATGAGTTACATGACTGTCGTATAATGTTATTTCATCCTCTTACAATACCATTTACTACATTATCACACCAACAACACCATATATTCCACACATTGACCAAGATATCATACATCAATAGCATTTCACACCACACTTACCCTTTATGCTTTCTTATTATAATTCTGTCACAATTATCTTATCAACTTGCCTCATAACAACTTATGAACAACAATACATACTGAATATAGCCCAACATACCTCCATACTACCCTTTAAAGTCATTAAAATGGAATCACAAATTGATAATTACATCCAAAAAGGGTATAGGGGCCTTCGGGGGTCAAATAGATGTGAAAACATACAAAACCGAACCTGGGGATGACTTACGAAGCCACCTGCACCTGCAGGTGGCTAAGGTATGCCTGCAGGTGTCCTTTGGCAGATGCCATAGGCACTTGTGTTGGCATCTGCGCCCGCAGGTACCCTCGTCTGCGGGGGCGGATGCCCGTTTTGGTCCGAATTGGTCTCTTTTGGGTCTTTTTATGCCATGAAGGGTCCATAATCATAACTAAACTTCCTTTAACATATTTTTGATCATCTTGAATTCCAAACATCAGCTATGGTCCCACAACACACATAAACAACACCCAAAACTACACTCCTCGGTCAATACGACACGAAATCCATAACCAATTTCACAATAACAATTCCAAACATTATACACAAGGGTAAAACAAGGTAATACTATAATCACATCTCACATGCCAATATTGAATCCATCAAGTTCACTTCCTTCAAGACCACAAGTCCATGTTCAAGTTTACAAGACAAAACCATTCTTCAATTTAGAAAACGTGTAACATAGTGAACTTCTCAATACTCTAACAACATAACCAACATGATATACACCATCTCTCATGCATAAAATATATTAAACCATAATAATAAACACTTACCAAGTCTTGTACAAAGGTGATCTTGTCCACAAAGATGAGAGCTTAGGGTTTGTGTGATATAAGAAATGTTGAGATAATTCTAGAAAAAGGCATGGGTGTCACAATGAAATAAAATCTGATTTTTCCTCATATATATAGGTCCCTCAAGTCACTCTTATCCAACTCTTGGCATTAAATTCATGGTTGATTAGTCAAATGGAAGATTGGATCATTTTTGCCCCATTGGGCCAAGTCTTTCTATGGTTTTTGGGCCTCATTTGGCCCAATGGCACAAGACTCATTTCTGTCCAACAATTTAATGTATAATTCATCAAATCTCTCATGTTTCAATATTTCCATAAATGTTACAGAAATTAACTAGGTTAGATTCGGAAACATACGAGGTGTTACATTCTTCCCCCCTTAGGAACATTCGTCCTCGAATGTTAACAACATCGTCTCATGTACAACAAATGCATCTCTATACATGTACTCTCATAGATACTTACTTATTCTTTCTCCACTTCCGCACTTTTGAACTTTTTTTTTCCGTTTGGAACAAATATGGGTACCTTGGTTTCATCATTTATATTTTTTCTCAGCTTCCCAGGTAAACTCTTTGATTTGTTGATTTCTCCAAAGACCTTTTACGAAAGTTATATCTTTATTTACTAACCTTTGCACTTGTCGGTCTAGAATAGCCATAGGTATCACTTTCTAGTGGGATCCTCCATAACTTGTATATTTCTAATGGGAGCAATATGAAATGAAACTCTTGTGCACTTCCGAAAATTTCACATGGCACGTTGTATAGGGCTACTTTTGTTTTTCTTTCTTTCCAAACCCCATTACCCCTCTCATTGGTAACGCTTTTAAGAGTACTAAATCTTCTATGATCACAAACATCTACTATACCATTACGATATGTGTCTTTAGCTCTAATAAATTCACCAACAGGTGGAGATAGTTCAATTGACTTAACTAATGACCCCGGTGTCCCATTAAATTCACAGTAGTCAATGGAGTAACATACGATAGGGTAGAGCTCGGATCAATCAATACATATACATCATGTGAAAATATGGTAATATACCTGTACCTTCATCAGAAGATGCCTCCTCATTCTGCCGGTCCACTAGAGCATAGGTGCCATTTTGGGCCCCATTGGAACTAGCTGCTCCTCTAATATCTCTACCACGACCAATAGACTGAACGCCTCTGCCTGGGGAAGGAATCGATGCTGATGATACAACGGTTGATCCCGTAGGTCGTGCTATACCACTCACACCCCTTTGTGGGCATTCTCTCATTATGTGCCCCGCTGTGGCACACCAAAAACAAGAATTTGTCCCCAACCGACATTCACCTAAATGGTACCTGCCGCAACGCTGACACGGAGGATGAGAAAATCCTACTATCTGTGAACCTTGCCCTTCACTATGCTGTCCAGATTGACTACCCCTAAACCTTCGGGATTGGGGTTGAGTGCCTGCTATGGAATAAGAGAATGAGGTTCTAGGTGATAACATTCAAGCTCTAGGTTCTCCTGGGGACACCATAGACTGCCCCATAGGTCTAGCCCTTTTTGATGGCCCTTCCTCAGATTCCTGCGTCCTTCTTCTTTGCCTTTGGTCCTCCATTTTCTGTGCGAAGGCCTGAATTCTGGCGATGTCCATATCCCTGTTCAAAGCAGCAATAGTGCAGTCTCATACCAAATATGGCTCCAGTCTATCCACATATCGATGGACTCTATCTTCCATTGTGGCTACTACATTTGGAGCATATGGAGCCAAAGAGTTAAACTGTAAATTATATTCTCTAACACTCATATTTTCTTGACTCAAATTCAGAAATTGGTCTGCACGTGCCTCCCGGATATCATATGGGAGGTAATGATCAAGGAAGGCCATTTTAAATTCTTCCCAACCAGCTGGGAGTGCATCAATACCCCTTGATCTTTTTCAGTCCTTATACCACAATATGGCCTCACCCTTCAATCTATAAGCTGCTAGCTCAACTGTTTCTACACCTGTTATGTGCATAACATCTAAGGCCCTTTGAATTTGGTCCATAAAGTTCTGTGGATCTGATTTTTGATTTGACCCTATGAATATGGGAGTGTCTAATTTTAGAAAGTCCTGTGTCCTGCGACTAGCTACTCTAGCCTCATCATCTTTATTTGCCATTAGACCAGTTCGTCCCTGTGTTTGTCCAACCACTAACTGAGTCACCATATGTACTGCATTTCTTAGATCCTAGTCGGTGGCATTCATTGGCGGTTCTGCAGGTACTTCTTTACCTCTTGGATCTTCTGGAGCTGGAAAAGTAGAGGAAGACTGTGATGCAATTTCAGTGTCAACTCCACCTTGACTAGCTTGGTCAAGTGGTGATTTACTCATTCCTTCACCGGCATGCATATCTACCTGCTTACCTTTGCCTCTACCTCTTCTTGTGATTGACATTTTACTATACCAAAGAAACACAATTACCATGGTCAGATATAATTCAACTTACAACACTGGCTCTATTACACGATCTAGAAATGAAGAAAAGAAATGACTCCTAAATGTCCCATAGCCTCCTACTTATAAATGTGATGCACAACACATCGATAAGTAAGACTCTACTCAGACACGGCTTTGTAGACACCCTTAGAATGACCTGCTCTGATACCACTTTTGTCACGCCCCGAATCCCATTAGGGATGGACTGGCACCTGAAGCCGATATGGCCTAAGAGAACCAATCTTTACTCATGTACATTCGTATGCATATACTCGTATGAATATTATTATAACTTATGCAACTATGCGGAATTCATGGACATGGAAACATATGCTATATATATATATATATATATATATATAAAACTTGGCCGTTAAGGCCATCAAGTCAAAACGGACATTCATCTCTTACATTCATATACCAACATATGCTTACAAAAGCCTCTAACATGATCATCTACAGGACCAAATTAAAGTCGGGACAAGTCCCCGCTTTATACAACATTTACAACATCAAAACAAATGTACAACTGTGACTCGAAAAGCCCCGAACCAACTGGAGCTCACCAATGATCTGCAAATACCCGGTAATCTACTGCGGAGGTCTACTAGCACCTACACCTGCAGCAAGTAAAGTAAATCACCCAAGAGGGGTCAGTACGAATAATGTACTGAGTTTGAAAGGCTCATAAGATCTGCATCATAATAACAACAATGGAGTCAATATGAGAGAAATAGTCGGTGTGAATAAACTCTATTTCTGTATGTGGGGAACCATGTGCATTACGTTCTTTACTTCTCTTGTCTTCACATATGTTCATCTTTATTGTTCTACCCATGCTAGGTTGTTCTGTCGCCCTTGAGATGAGATTAACCCATGCTAGGTACTTTGACCTCTGGGATGTTATATTAACCCATTCTAGGCTTTCGTGTCATCCCTGGGATGTTATTAACCCATACTAGGAACTGTGACCCCTGGGATGTACTGTGATAACCCATGCTAGGCTTTCGTGTAGCCCCTGGGATGTTATTAACCCATGCTAGGTACTTTGACCCCTTGGATGTTAGATTAACCCACGCTAGGCTTTTTAGTCGCCCCTTGGATGTTCTTATGTTACATTAGGATCGACCCATGCTGGGTATTTCAACCCCTGGGATACCACCCAAGATTACTCATCGATTATACATTACTTCTTTCTCTTATTACTCTTTCTTTCATTACTCTTTCTTTCATTCTAAGAGTGATACCTTGTGACGGAAGCATTCTTGAAACTTGGGACACATATATACATTACTTCACGTCTTTACTCTTGTAAGATTGATACCTTTACTTGTGAGGGATAGATACATTGGCTTGCACATTACTTCCTTCATTACTTTTATGAGATTGGTACTATTTATTGTGAGAGATTAGTACAAAGATAATTATAATCTTATTGGACTTTGGAACATGACATAATTGGAAATGCTATTCAAGAATAAATAGATTCTCTTTACATCTTACTCTCGTTGAGATAGTTCTTTTAGAAATTACAACATTATGATAGCTTTGGAACTTCAGTCAATGATTAGGAGATAAGTGAATCATAATTCATCTAAGAATAGGACATATGTGAATAACAATATACCTCAACCTGAACTGGGATACCTTAGAACACTTCGGACATGAGTAAGTACCATAACAAGGTGAATACTCTACGCTGCAGAAAGATATGGAGAAAGTAACCTTACATACCTTGTACTCTCAATATGAACGCTCAATTCTATAAGTGAATACAATAGCTCAGCTTCTTCCTTACGTCTTACTCTACAATACAAGTACATAACAAAGCTCATGTTAACAACCAACTACCTTACAAGTGCATACGACGACAATGAGTTACATGACTGTCGTATAATGTTATTTCATCCTCTTACAATACCATTTACTGCATTATCACACCAACAACACCATATATTCCACACATTGACCAAGATATCATACATCAATAGCATTTCACACCACACTTACCCTTTATGCTTTCTTATTATAATTCTGTCACAATTATCTTATCAACTTGCCTCATAACAACTTATGAACGACAATACATATTGAATATATTCCAACATACCTCCATACTACCCTTTAAAGTCATTAAAATGGAATCACAAATTGATAATTACATCCAAAAAGGGTATAGGGGCCTTCGGGGGTCAAATAGATGTGAAAACATACAAAACTGAACCTGGGGATGACTTGAGAAGCCACATGCATCCACAGGTGGCTGAGGTTCATCCGAAGGTGGCCTTTGGTAGATGCCATAGGCACCTGCTTTGGCATCTACGCCAGCAGGTGCCTTCGTCTGCGGGGGCGGATGCCCGTTATGGTCTGAATTGGTCTCTTTTGGGTCTTTTTATGCCATGAAGGGTCCATGATAATAACTAAACTTACTTTAACATATTTTTGATCATATTTAATTCCAAACATCAGCCATGGTCTCACAACACACATAAACAACACCCAAAACTACACTCCTCGGCCAATACGTCACCAAATCCATAACCAATTTCACAATAACAATTCCAAACATTATACACAAGGGTAAAACAAGGTAAGACTATAATCACATCTCACATGCCAATATTGAATCCACCAAGTTCACTTCCTTCAAGACCACAAGTCCATGTTCAAGTTTACAAGACAAAACCATTCTCCAATTTAGAAAACGTGTAACATAGTGAACTTCTCAATACTCTAACAACATAACCAACATGATATACACCATCTCTCATGCATAAAATATATTAAACCATAATAATAAACACTTACCAAGTCTTGTACAAAGGTGATCTTGTCCACAAAGATGAGAGCTTAGGGTTTGTGTGATATAAGAAATGTTGAGATAATTCTAGAAAAAGGCATGGGTGTCACAATGAAATAAAATCTGATTTTTCCTCATATATATAGGTCCCTCAAGTCACTCTTACCCAACTCTTGGCATTAAATGCATGGTTGATTGTCAAATGGAAGATTGGATCATTTTTGCCCCATTGGGCCAAGTCTTTCTATGGTTTTTGGGCCTCATTTGGCCTAATGGCACTAGACTCATTAATGTCCAAAAATTTAATGTATAATTCATCAAATCTCTCATGTTTCAATATTTCCATGAATGTTACGAAAATTAACTAGGTTAGATTCGGAAACATACGGGGTGTTACAGTGGGCCTATGATGCATACTAGTACTTGTTGATGTACTGATGCTACCTATGCTCTTATTTTTATTGATTCCTCTTGTGACCTATCTAGACACACAAGTGTACGTGGTCATGCAAGTAATAAAGTGGCCCTTTCGAGCCGAATGTCGAACCCACAGGGACTTGTCGTTTAACTATTCACTAAGTTAAACTAGTTCTTGATTATTTATTTAAGCGGTGGAATATAGAGATATGATGGTTATAAATTATAAAATAACTATGAACTAAACTAACATAATTAACTTGGGGTATAAACAATGGCAAGTTGAATTCCCAGGGTCAAGGCATTCTGAACGTCATCTCTAGCACATGAATATTAATGGTTAAAGCAAATTGAGCTGTCTATCATGGTTATTGATCACGAGGTTGACAATATGATTATATTCGTCTCCAAACTATAACCTTCTATTAGAAATTGGAAACCTAACTACATCTTTGAGCGGGGATAGATTTAACCAATTCTAACGCCTTTAAGCTATCTTCCCATATTTGAACAAGCACAGCGAATTAGGTACCTCTCGGTCCTAACCGCATAAAAATCTCTTAGAATCCTTTCCTCAAGTAAAGATCATGCTCCTTATATTCCACGTTCTATCTATCAATTTCTCTCTCGAGCTTCTCTCAAGACCATAGATTTATTTTAATGGTAATTAAGCATTAAAATAGTAAAATCAAGAATATAAGAATAACCAATAATTGATAAACTTCAGCAAAAACCAATAAAATTTAACTCACGAGATTCATGTTCGTAGCCTCGACCCCAAGAATAAGCGATTTTAGTCACTAATGGCTTGATTTAACATAAATTGATAAAAAATTATAAAAAAGAAATTAAAATAAAAAGGAAAAAGAATTAACCCTAATTTTGATGCCAAAATCGCCCAAGAGTAGTCCTACCAAGATGGAATTTTTATACAATAACACAAGAGCCCTATTTATAGGCTGGAAATCGAGGCAAAAATTTGCCAAAAAGCGGCCTGGCACGCCCTTAGGCAGGCCCCTGTGCTCCCACTTGAATAGAATTTTCGTCCAAAGCGGCCCGGCACGCCACGGGACCTAAATTCTGATTTTCTTTCCTTTTTTGACTTTTCTTTGCGGATTTGGTTGGATTCTTCAAGTTCAAATCCTTGTCTTGCCTCTTATCTTCAATATCCTTCGCTCGTAGCTCCTCCAAGCCTCGCTTTCCATGCCAAAAATGCTCCAAATAGTCGCAAATTCCACCTACAAGGGTCTAATCACATTTGTTAGCACAATATCATATATTCCATCAAAACCATACAAAATACATACGTATTGCTCTCAAAACTAAGGTAAAGATGGGTTAAAGTTGGCCATAAGGCATATAAATACGCCTTAGATCACCACCCCACACTTGAACCTTTTTTTGTCCTCGGAAAACAACCACAATCAACTCAAGGTGACTCTATAATCACTACTACAACTAAGACACTCAAGCTATCACTACAACGACAACATGAATAGCAAGCTCTACATTTGGCATGTTATATTACAACTTGAAACACATGAATACTACTTCAAAACTTCCTAGCCTCAAGAATTGACTCTACTAAGTTGGCCAACTCATGCACATTACTTAACAAAATGATCATATAAGTCACCTATCTATCATTAAACATGTGCCCTCACCACAAGAGAGTCACGCATATTCACTCACAGATATTCAATTTATCACAATAATGGGTGTAAGAATAAAATTCCGCTCACTCTCACAAAGAATTCACATGTCACATAAGATGAACCATAAGCTTACCCTTAGTGCAGTACTCCACTAGTATCAGAATGTCAAAGCTTAAGATCAAGGAGGACTTTAAGGGTTGTAATGTAGGCTAAGGGACGGGTAGGAACTATTTGGTCAAGAATAGTGACTATCTTCCCTAAGCACTTTAATACATTACAATTTACATTAAGATCACCTCCAACCAACGTATTTTACACCACTTTTATCTTCCCAACTCTCTTTTGTTTTTCCCCATCTCTTTAAGCTAGCTTACACGTATTAGGAAAGGAGTATTTGCTATCAACACTTCTTTTGGTCAATTTTTTTTCTTTTCATTACATTACTCCCTACCAACAACACATAAACTTTTTCACACACCAAAAGCTATTTACTTGGGGCTTCAACTTCACTTTTTCCTTCTTCAATTTTTTACACTCCTTAACATC
Organism: Capsicum rhomboideum; assembly: GCA_031232105.1. NCBI lineage: Eukaryota > Viridiplantae > Streptophyta > Magnoliopsida > Solanales > Solanaceae > Capsicum > Capsicum rhomboideum. Next base: position 51,024,582 of record CP124718.1, read on the forward strand.
TTAATTTGTCAACTAAAGTGCTTAGGAGTTTTGGATCAAATTACGGTTAATTGAAAGAAAAGGAATAAGCTACATATAAGGCTACCAAAGAATAGTCTAAAGGCTCAATGTGGCTAACTAAGATCAAGCAAAAAAGGTAGATAAAGTAGGTATAAAACATGGCTATCAAAGAAATGCCTATATCATCTCCTAAACTCAACACCCTTTATTTTGCTTTGCGAACACACCGGGCAAGTTCTAGACATTAATATGCACATGGAATAACACAAAAACCTCACTCACACATGGCACATGTCTAAATCAAGATGGATCCCTATAGACTCTCAACCAAGCAATAGCAAGAATTCAACATTAAGCAAATATCACAAAAGAGTCAAACAAATGAGCCGAGGTGTCTCAACAATAGTCATTCAATTCACTACACATGCTTCAACATTCAAAACCAACTTGCATCATGTAATCATGCGTAGCATCTAATTAGAGCATCTCTACAATTTTAAAATTACTCCTAAAAATAAAAAGAATACTGGGTTCAAAGGGCTTCCCCTTGGAAAAGAAACGAAAAGAAAAACCGAGGGTTGGATGAAGTGTGATCCTAAATAAAACTAAAAATTACTAAAAGAAAATATTTTTGTATTTTCAAATTTTCAGCAACATAAGCAAAAAACAAATAACCAAAAGACTCCTCTAGCACACTCCACCCTAACCAAATCGGAAGATTTCCCACCCCACACTTAAAATCATACTTTGTCCCCAAAGTATAACTCAAAGAATAAATAAAGAGAAATACTCCCTGAGGCCTCTAGGCCTAGCTAGTAGCATCTTATCCATCAAAGAGGTCCGGAGGACCCCACACTTAGTTTTTGCAATGCTCCTTAGCTTAGATTTTGGGCACTCAGACTTCCCCTACTCTGCAAAACAAAACAAACCAAAATAAAATAAAGGTGATACTAATAAAAAAAAACAAAAAAAAACTACTTACTAAACATTGGGGTGCCTCCCACAAGCGCCTAATTTAATGTCACGGCACGACCCATTAACTTTTTCCTCCACCTTGAGGATATAAATTTCACCCCCAACATCGCATCCATCTTTTTGCTTCGCTCATAGGGTGGTGGTGCACAAATGAAGGGACCAAGTGCTGGATGGTGCATGTTAAATTGCTTGGCCCTGTAGTGAGGCATGTTGTTTTATTGCTTGTATGGTGCAAATTTGATAATGTAGGATTCTTGTTTCTCATCTACACAATCCTCCACTAGTTCAGATGACTCAAAATACATGTCATCATCTAAACATAATGTAGAAAAATGCTTTGAATGAGATCCAATATGTCCCACTTTTTTGCTTGCACTAGCTGCAACATGCTCACATTTATACTCCCTCTCAACGTCAGCCTCAATCAAAGAATGATAGTCAAATTATTGACATTCTTCTTCTTTCTCCGTAGAATGGCTAGTCTCCATAACTATTGGTGATTGGACATCAAACATCTCAATTTTTCTCATCATCTGAACATTCAAGTTATGGATATCTAAGCCAAATTAAGCTATCTCTGGAATAAGCTCATATTTCTCCCCTTTTAATTGGTTTGCCATGGTTGTGAGACCATCCGGGAGATACTCATTAATTTTTAATTGATGTGCTTGCTCCATTAGCCATTCCTGGCTGACTATGTCTTCTTCATCACAATTTTCTTCTACTAGTGCCTCCCTTTCTTCATAAATTTGAGGTTCCTCTTGAGTGTTGGATAAGACTGTAACTTGCTGATTAACACAAGTTTCAGCCCTAGCCTGTAACTTTGTGACTTGGGACTACATCTTCTTTGTGGCTTCCCTCATTCTCTGTATGTCTTCCCTTTGTTGTGTCTGTATCTCCATTATTCGCTTAAGCATATCCATAAAGTGAGCCTCATGTTCTGCCTCATTATCTCCATTAGGCCTAGCATGTTCTGCCTCATTAGATCCATTAGGCCTATCAATATCACAAACAACAGACTGATCATAATAGGGGTTCAGGGGAGGAGAATAATAGTTTGGACAGTCACTCCAATGGCTATCCTGACCACCACACATATGACATCTATTCAATTCAAAAGATTGGGCAGGTGTGCACAACCCTCTCTCTTAAACATCCTGACAATTACCATCCAGGTGTGGTCCTCCACAAAAATAACACGAATTGTCATCATTCAAGTACCATCTATCCCAGGCTGACATATCAACAAGAGTGGTAGAAAAGTGTAACACCCTATACGTTTTCGAGTCTAGCTGACTACTGTACCATTTATGGGAAAATGGGAACATGAGAGAATTGATGAATTATGTATTAATTTGTGGTCATTAATAAGTCTTACACAATTGGGCCCAAAATGAAGCCCAAAAATCATAAGGAAGACATGGCCCAAATGGGAATTTGACCCATTCTTGCCTAGTCTTCCATTGACCAAGTAAACACACCAAGTGTGTGGATGAGATTCATTATAAAGGGACTATATAAAGAAGAGAAAAATAGATTTTTATTCCATTTGGACTCTCATGTTTTTTTAGAATTATCCAAAGCCTTTTCTCACACAAACCCTAAGCTCTCATCTCTTTGTGGCCAAGATCATCAACTTGTAAGACTTAGTAAGTGTTTATTATGATGGTTTAATATATTTTATGCATGATATATGGTTTATATTATGTTTGTTATGTTGGTGGAGTATTGAGAAGTTCACAATGTGTGAAATGTTACATGTTGCTAAATCGGAGGATGGTTTTGCCTTGTAAACTTGAATATATACTTTTTGTGTTGAAGGAAGTGAACTTGATGGAGTGAATATTTACATGTGAGATGTTATTATAGTCTTACTTTGTTTTGTCCTTGTGTATAATGTTTGGAATTGATGTTGTGAAATTGGTGATGATTTTAGTGACGTATTGACCGTGAAGTGTAGTTTTGGGTGTTGTTATGTGTATTGTGGAACCATGGATGGTTGTTGGTGTTAAATATGATCAAAAATATGTTAAAAGTAGTTTGTTTATGATCATGGACCATTCATTGCATAAAAATACCCAAAAGAAATCATTTCGGACCAAAACGGGCATCCGCCCCCTCAGATGAGGGCACCTGCGGGCGCAGATGCCAACACAGGTGACTATGGCTGATGCTAAAGGTCACCTGCATGTGCAAATCATCCACCTGTGGGTGCAGTTTGCAGCACAGGTCAGCCCAGGTTTCCATTTTGTGTGTTTTCATCTCTAGTTGATCCCCGAAGACCCCTATACCCTTTTTGGATGTAATTATCAACTTGTGATGTCGTTTAAATGACTTTAAAGTATAGTATGGAGGTATTTTGGACTTTATTAAGTATGGATGATTGTTCATAGTTTGTTATGAAGGATTAATTGTGACAGAATGATAAAGAGAAAAGCTTAAGGGGTAAGTATGGTGTGAAATGCCATCGATGTATGATCTCTTGGTCAATGTGCGTAATGTTATGGTGTTGTTGATATGATAATGCATTGGATTGTGTTGTAAGGGGTAACATGACATTATATGACAGTCATATAGTTCATTTTCATCTTGTACGCCTGTATAGTAACTAGTTGCTAATGTAAGCTCCGATATGTACTTGTATTGTATAGTAAGACGTAAAGAAGAAGCTGGACTATTGTGTTCATACATAGGCTTGTGTATTCGTACTTGGGAGTAAAGGTATGTAAGGTTACTTTGTTCGTATCTTTCTGCGGCATATAGAATTCACATTTACCTATTTCAAAATGTGCTTAGGCATCCTATTCTCGATTACCAATGGTCATTATCACATAGTTCCTACTCATTGATCAATTGTGAACCACATGTCTCATATTCATGGTTAATGTTCCAAAATCTCCATAAGGTTATGTTCCAATGTTCCAATAGTGATTATACTCATGTCTCTTGTTCATTGATTATAGTCCAATGGTTTTTGCTTTAAAGATATGGCGTCATTATTTGTATGGGGTTCATGTTGATATCTATTCTGATCATGAAATTCTACAGTATATCTTTAAGCAGAAAGAACTCAATTTAAGGCAAAGAAGGTGGCTTGAGTTATTAAAAGATTATGATATTGATATTCTATAGCATCCAGGAAAAGTAAATGTGGTAGCTGATGCATTGAGCTGCATGGCAACCGGAGTCATTGATGACCACTTGACGGAAAAGAAATAGATAATCAAAGATTTATATCAATTAGAAAGCTTGGGGGTTCATCTTCTTGAATCCTCGAATGAGGGAGTTATTGTACAAAATGCAGCTGAATCTTTGTTGACAGCTGAAGTGAAAGAGAAGCAGTTTGCAGATCCTATGCTATTGCAGCTAAAGGAAAATGTACAACAGAATTTGACATAGGCATTTGATCTTACACAAGAAGGGGTGCTACAATGCCAAGGCAGATTATGCGTACCAGAGGTAGATGAGTTGAGGAAATGAATTATGACTGAGGCACATCATTCGCGCTATTCTATTCATCCGGGTGCTACTAAAATGTACCATGATTTAAAAGAAATATATTGGTGGGGAAATATGAAGAAGAACATTGCAGAATTCGTTGCTCAATGCCCGAATTGTCAACATGTGAAAGTGGAGCATCAGAAACCAGGAGGTTACATGGAATGTATCAATCTTTCAGTCTGGAAATGGGATATGATTAATATGGACTTCATCACAGGTTTGCCTCGTACACTTCAGAAATTTGATTCTATATGGGTTATAGTGGACAGGCTTACCAAGTCTGCGTATTTTCTACCAGTTAAGACCACTTATACAGCTGAGGATTATGCAAAATTATATGTTAAAGATATAGTACGGTTACATGGTATTCCACTTTCCATTATATCAGACAGAGGGGAACAGTTTACTGCGCATTTTTGGAGATCTTTTCAGCAGAGTTTGGGTACGCAGGTGAATCTTAGCACGACTTTCCATCCTCAGACTGATGGACAAGCAGAATGTACCATCCAAACACTTAAAGATATGCTACGAGCATGAACGTTAGATTTTCAGGGCAGTTGGGATGACCATTTGCCTCTTATTGAATTTGCTTACAACAATAGCTATCATTCAAGTATTAAGATGGCACCTTATGAAGCTTTGTATGGAAGAAAATGTAGATCACCAATCGGATGGTTTGAAGTAGGTGAAACTGCTTTACTTGGGCCAGACCTTGTTCATCAGGCTATGGAGAAAGTTAAAGTGATTCAACAGCAATTACCAATGGCCCAGAGTCGACACAAGTCATATGCCGATGTTATAAGAAGAGGACTTGAGTTCGTCATAGGTGATTGGGTATTTCTGAAGGTGTCACCGATGAAAGGGGTAATGCGGTTCAAAAAGAAAGGGAAATTGAGTCCACGTTATACAGGCCCCTATGAAATTATTAGAAGATTTGGGCAGGTTGCTTATGAGTTGGCACTACCCCAAGGACTTTCCTCAGTCCATCTGGTATTTCATGTTTCGATACTTCAAAAATGCATAGGAGATCCATCTCGTATTGTTCCAAGTGAAGATGTCCAAGTTACGGAGGATCTTACCTATAAGGTGGTAACTATTGCCATTCTGGATAGACAAGTGAAGCGGATGAGGAATAAAGATATAGCATCCGTAAAGATACTTTGGAGAAATCAACAAATAGAAGAGGTCACATGGGAAGCTGAAGAAATGATGAAATCCAAGTACCTCATTTGTTCCAAAGGGAAGAATGACAAGTAAGTATTTATAAGCTTTGAGTATATCTCTCTATGATGACATGAAGAATGCTCCTATACTTGTAATTGTTTACATTGAATAACAACACTAACATTCGAGGACGAATGTTTCTAAGCGGGGGGAATGTAACACCCCGTACGTTTTCGAGTCTAGCTGACTACCATACCATTTATGGGAAAATGGGAACATGAGAGAATTGATGAATTATGTATTAATTTGTGGGCATTAATAAGTCTTACACAATTGGTCCCAAAATGAAGCCCAAAAATCATAAGGAAGACATGGCCCAAGTGGGAATTTGACCCATTCTTGCCTAGTCTTCCATTGACCAAGTAAACACACCAAGTGTGTGGATGAGATTCATTATAAAGGGACTATATAAAGAAGAGAAAATCAGATTTTTATTCCATTTGGACTCTCATGTTTTTTAGAATTATCCAAAGCCTTTTCTCACACAAACCCTAAGCTCTCATCTCTTTGTGGCCAAGATCATCAACTTGTAATACTTGGTAAGTTTTTATTATGATGGTTTAATATATTTTATGCATGATATATGGTTTATATTATGTTTGTTATGTTGGTGGAGTATTGAGAAGTTCACAATGTGTGAAATGTTACATGTTGCTAAATCGGAGGATGGTTTTGCCTTGTAAACTTGAATATGTACTTTTGGTCTTGAAGGAAGTGAACTTGATGGAGTGAATATTGAAATGTGAGATGTTATTATAGTCTTACTTTGTTTTGTCCTTGTGTATAATGTTTGGAATTGTTGTTGTGAAATTGGTGATGGCTTTGGTGACGTATTGACCGTGAAGTGTAGTTTTGGGTGTTGTTATGTGTGTTGTGGAACCATGGATGGTTGTTGGTGTTAAATATGATCAAAAATATGTTAAAAGGAGTTTTTTTATGTTCATGGACCATTCATTGCATAAAAAGACCCAAAAGAAACCATTTCGGACCAAAATGGGCATCCGCCCCCGCAGACGAGGGCACCTGCGGGCGCAGATGCCAATGCAGGTGCCTCTGGATGCTTCCAAAGGTCACATGCACACGTACCTCATCCACCTATGGGCGTAGGTTGCATCACAGGTCAGCCCAGGTTTCCATGTTGTGTGTTTTCGTCTCTAGTTGATCCCTGAAAACCCCTATACCCTTTTTTGATGTAATTATCAACTTGTAATGTCGTTTAAATGGCTTTAAAGTATCGTATGGAGGTATGTTGGACTGTATTAAGTATGCATGATTGTTCATAGGTTGTTATGAAGGAGTAATTGTGATGGAATGATAAAGAGAAAAGCTTAAGGGGTAAGTATGGTGTGAAATGCCATCGATGTATGATCTCTTGGTCAATGTGCGTAATGTTATGGTGTTGTTGATATGATAATGTATTGGATTGTGTTATAAGGGGTGACATGACGTTATACGACAGTCATATAGTTCATTGTCATCTTGTACGCCTGTATAGTAACTAGTTACTAATGTAAGCTCCGATATGTACTTGTATTGTAGAGTAAGACGTAAAGAAGAAGCTGGACTATTGTGTTCATACATAGGTTTGTGTATTCATACTTGGGAGTAAAGGTATGTAAGGTTAATTTGTCCGTATCTTTATTCGGAATATAGAATTCACATTGACCTATTCCAAAATGTGCTAAGGTATCCTATTCTCGATTACCAATGATCATTATCACATAGTTCCTACTCATTGATCAATTGTGAACCACATGTCTCATATTCATGGTTAATGTTCCAAAATCTCAATAAGGTTATGTTCCAATGTTCCAATAGTGATTATACTCATGTCTCTTGTTCATTGATTATTGTCCAATGGTTTTAATGGTATTATGTTTCCAATAAGGCTATGCTTCCAACAATGTTTATTTACATGTCTCTCACTCATTGTTTAATGATCCAAAGCTTCATATAAAGTTATGACTATCATTGTATCAATATCAAAGTAAAGAATAAAGTAATTCATATGTGGTTAATGATCAAGTATGGGTGGCAGCTTTGGGGGCGAAATGCCTAGCTCAAGCCGATCCCAAGATTGTTGGATTAGGGGGTAGTCCTAGAGGCATAAGCCTAGCTCGAGCTGATCCCAACATAACTTTATGTTATATTAAACCCACTGTTCAGTCGGGGCCCGGGTATCACAGTTCACAGGCAAAGATGAATAACCATAGAATCAAAGAAACAAAGAAAATAAAGAAAGCAATATACATGGTTTCCAAAGTTCAGCATAGTGACTTATCCATATTGGTTATGCATTTGAATTTGATTTCATTGGCATACTCACATATCATATAGTTTCATTTGAGCCTTGCATACTCAGTACATTCTTCGTATTGACCCCTCTTGGGGGATTTACCTTACTTGCTACAGGCGCAGGTACTAGTAGGCCTCCACAGTAGGTTGCCAGTCATTGCAGATCATTGGTGAGCTCCAGTTAGTTCGGGGCTTCTCCGAGTCACAGTTGTACATATGTTTTGGTGTTGTACATGTTGTATAAAGTGGGGACTTGTCCCTATTTTTAATTCATTTTGTTCAATGCACTTGTTAGAGGCTTTTGTAGACAGATGTGGGTGTATAAATGTAAAAGGTATATGTCATTTTTGACTTGATGGCCTCAACGGCCAAGTTTCATATATGCATATATCTCACATGTTCCATGAATTTCGTTGTTAGCATTATAAGCTCCTATGTGATAAGGGTGTTTCTGATGGCATGTACATGAATGAACATAAGTACAGTTTGGTTCTCTCGGGCCTTATCGGCTACGGGTGCCAATCACGCCTCGTTGGAATTCGGGGCTTGACAAAAAGTAAAAAAAAATTTATACAAAAATAAATTATATACAACTCAAACAAATAAAAAGAAAAAGTACAATCTAGATAAACAATTAAAACCTAAGTCCCCGGCAACGGCTCCAAAAACTTGTTGCGACTTAGCTAGACACGCAAGTGTACGTGGTCGTGCAAGTAATAAAGTGGCAAGTAATAAAGTGGCCCTTTTGAGCCGGATGTCGAACCCACAGGGACTTGTCGTTTAACAATTCACTAGACTAAAATAGTTCTTGATTATTTATTTAAGTGGTGGAATATAGAGATATGTTGGTGATAAAGTATAAAATAATTATGAACTAAACTAACATAATTAACTTGGGGTATAAACAATGGCAAGTTGAATTCCCAGGGTCAAGGCATTCCGAACGTCATCTCTAGCGCAAGAATATTAATGTTTTAAGTAAATTGAGCTGTCTATCGTGGTTATTGATCACGAGGTTGATAATATGATTATATTCGTCTCCAAACTATAACCTTCTATTATAAATTGGAAACTTAACTACATCATTGAGCGGGGATAGATTTAACCAATTCTAATGCCTTTAAGCTATCTTCCTGTATTTGAACAAGCACGGTGAATTAGTTACCTCTCGATCCTAACCTCATATTAATATCTTGGAATACCTTCCTCAAGTAAAGATCACGCTCCTTATATTCCACGTTTTATCTCTCAATTTCTCTCTCGAGCTCCTCTCAAGACAATAGATTTATTTTAATGGTAATTAAGCATTAAAATAGTAAAATCAAGAATATAAGAATAACCAATAATTGATAAACTTCAGAAAACACCAATAAAATTTAACTCACGAGATTCATGTTCGTAGCCTCAACCCCAAGAATAAGCGATTTTAGTCACTCATGGCTTGATTTAACATAAATTGATAAAAAATTATAAAAAAGAAATAAAAATAAAAAGGAAGAAGAATTAACCCTAATTTGGATGCAAAAATCACCCAAGAGTAGTCCTACCAAGATGGAATTTTTATACAATAATCCAAAAGCCCTATTTATAGGCTGGAAATCGGGGCAAAAATTTGCCAAAAAGAGGCCCGACATGCCCTTGGGTGCGCTTGGGACTTAGGATAATTTTTGCCTCTGAACAGGTGTGCCCAAGCGGCCTGGAACACCCTTAGGCGTACCCCTGTTCTTCCACTTGAGTAGAATTTTCTTCCAAAGCGGCCCGACATGCCAGTTGGAGCGCCCAGTACCTAAATTCTGATATTCTTCCTTTTTTTGACTTTTCGTTGCGGATTTGGTTGGTTCTTCATGTTCAAATCCTTGGCTTGCCTCTTATATTCAATATCCTTCACTCGTAGCTCCTCCAAGCCTCAGTTTCCATGCAAAAATGTTCCAAATAGTCACAAGTTCCACCTACAAGGGTCTAATCATATTTGTTAGCACAATATCTCATATTCCATCAAAACCATACCAAATACATACGTATTGCTCTCAAAACTAAGGTAAAGATGGGTTAAAGTTGGCCATAAGGCATATAAATATGCCTTAGATCAATTTCATATCATATTTTAGTGTTTTAGATGATACCTCGACTTTAGCCAACAATTCCAGACTTTGATTCAAGGGTGACCACGGTGATTGGGCAGCCATTGAATCATCTTACTTTTGTTCATTTCCTTTGTTTTGGTACTAAGACATTTTTGTATTTCTTTAGTAATTCTAAATAATTTCTTAGTTATGGTTTTGGACATTCTTAGTTGTTCTTGTACGATGACTTCAGGTCCTGGTGTTGTAATAAATAGGGAGATTCTGCACTCAATAGCTTAGTTGTGGTATTTGATTAATCTGGTTTTCATTTTGATTTACTATCAATGTGTTTAGTAACTTGAGTTTAAGAACTTTATCAAAAATAACTTGTGAAGTATCAAACTGACTTGGTATGGATTGGGTTAGATGGTTCTCCTGCCATAGTGTTAGGGTGGGTACCAATCATGACCATTTGGATCATGAAAAAGATAGTATTAGAGCACTAAGTTCACAGATCTCATTGTACAAGAATAGGTCTAGTAGAGTCTTACGGAATGGTACATTGATATTTGTACTTTTCTTCTAGAGGCTACATGGCTTTAGGAAACAAAATACATTTCTTTCTTCCTTCCTTGCTATTACTTGATTCCAATTGGTATATGATGATCCAAATTGGTATCTAACTCGTTCACTCTTATTTTATAGATGGTGAGTACTCATTCCAATAGAGCAACACCTGCACCCGTAACACTACCAGTAACAACACCCGCACTGACCATTGAGGCCATAATATGGGGTAGGCCTTAAGTGAGGGGCAAGACAAAGATATAAGAAAGAGGGGAAACACCTGCTAGGGGTGGAGCTGGAGCAGCCAAAGGACCGAATAGATAGAGAACACCATCCTCTCCCTCTCAGTAGGATGCTCCAGAGTTAGTTCAGAATAAGGATGTGGAGGTTGAGGAAGAAGAAGTGGTAATCCCTAAAAATGTTGTACCTATACAAAATGACGTAGCCCTAGCGCTTATGTCCATCGAATTAATTCAATCAGTGTTAGGGTTTCTGAGCAGCTTGGATGGCATTAATACTACTCTAGTTGTTCCTACATTTCAGTCTCTATCCTTAGAATATGCAGCTGCCCTAGAATGGATAAGGGCTCTGAGACCGGAGTATTTCCCCGGCAGGTGTTAGGATCGATAATGACTGATGATGAACATGGATTATTATGCATGTTTATAAAGATGAAACCTATAGTATTTCAGGGTACAAAGTCTGAGGATGCTTTCTAGTTTTTGATAGATTGTCATGAACGTCTTCATAAGATGGGTATTGTTGAAAGGTATGGTGTAGAATTTATTTCTTTTCAGCTGCAGACCAAAGCCAAGCAATAGTGGAGGTGCTTTTTTTGAGTGTAGAGCTGCCTTACCTCCACTTACTTGGGCATAATTTTAGAATGTATTTCTTGAGAAATATGTTCCCCGCACTTATCGAGATTAGAAGAAGGATGAGTTCTTGAGGTTAGAGTAAAGTGATATGACTGTGGTGGCCTATGAGGCGAAGTTTTATGCATTTTCCTGTTATACACTATAATTGATTACTACAGAGGAGGAGCGAATCAGGTACTTTGTAAAAGGTTTGAACTCAGGGATTTAGATAGATACATTAACGGTAATGGCTTCGGGCAAGTCTTTCCAGGAGGTAATTGAGTTTTCTAAGAAGACTGAAGCTATTGGGAAGCAGGGAGAGGTGAAGTTGGAGGAAAAGTAGGCCCGAACATTGGGACAGTTTAGTGGTACTTATTTGAAGGTTCATGGTTCTCCTTTTTTGGGACTATCACTTAGCCATGCCTGTGTCCATAGGGGGATAATCTGGGGTAACTTATCAGCCTTCATGGCAGGCACTTCTACAACTTCATCTTCTTCAATTCATAGACTTGCTCTGGGCATCAAGTGCTATGAGTGTGGAGGTTAGGGCCATATAAAGAGGTATTTTCCTAATTTCTTATCTGTAGGTCAGTTGACTGAATAACCAACTTCTAGTGCTCTATTTTTGGTAAGTCGTGGTGGTGGAGAAAATGGTAGAGGTCATCCCTAAGGTGCGCATGGTGGCTAGGCTATAGGGAGGGGTGGCTAACAAGCCAACCAACATGGAGGATAGGTTGGTAGAGGTGGTGCTCAATATGGTAAAGGCGGTAGTCAGGGTGGTGGTAGAGCCCAACTTTAGGCTATTCTGGCTCATCCTGATGCGGAAGCTTCTGATGTTGTTATCACAGGTACTATTCTTGTCTATGATCATATGGATTCTATATTATTTGATCCCGGGTTCACTTTTTCCTATGTGTTTGTGAAATTTACTTTGGGTTGGGACATAGACTGTGAATTGCTTGATACCCCTATGTTTGTGTCTACATTAGTTGGGGTGTCTGTATGTGTTGATCAGTTTTATCGAGCATGTCCTGTGATGTTTATAGGGTATAAAACTTTAGTGGACCTAGTACTTTTAGACATAGAGGAGTTCGATATTATCTTGGGAATAAGTTGGTTGTCTCTTTATCATGTGTTGTCTCTTTATCATGCCATTCTTGATTGTTATAATAATACTATCACTGTAACAATGCCCGAGATGGTGAAATTTAGAGAGGTAGGGTACTTTTAAGCTCACTCCTATGAGAATTGTGTCAGCTATTCATGCCCAGAAGTTAGTTAAGAAGGGGTGTATGGTGTTTTTAGCCCATCTTCGAGAAGAAAGTTTAGTAGTTCTTTCTATAGCTTTGGTCTCGATTATGTATGTATTCTTAGAGGAATGTCCTGATGACCTTCCTGGTATGCTTATGTACTATGAATTTGACTTTTGTATAGACTTAGAGATAGGAACTTTCCCCATATCTATCCCTTCTTACCGTATGGCACCGGCAGAGTTAAGGCAATTAAAGTCTCAATTGTAAGAATTGTTAGAAAAGGGAGTTACTCACCTAAGTGTTTCTCTACGGGGTGCTTCCATTTTGTTTATGAAAAAAAAGTATGGTAGTATGTGAATGTGCATAAACTACCATCTGTTGAACAAGAAGACCATTCACAACAAATATCCTTTGCCTAGAATAGATGATCTGTTTGGCCAGTTATAGGGAGCGACGGTGTTCTCCAAAATTAATTTTAGGTTAGGTTATCATAAACTCAAGATTAGGGTGGAGGATATCCCAAAGACTGCTTTCTGAACTCGTTATAGGCACTACAACTTTCTAGTTATGTGTTTTGATTTGACCAATGCCCCAACTGCTTTTATGAGTTTGATGAATGGGGTTTTTAAGTCATTTCTGGATTCTTTCGTCATCATCTTCATTGGTGACATTTTTGTTTACTCTAAGAGTGAATAAGAGTATGAAGATCATTTGTGTATAGTATTATGGTTTCTTAAAGAGAAACAACTATATGCTAAATAATCCAAGTGTGAGTTCTAGTTGTCTTCAGTGTCCTTCTTGGGATATATGGTATCTAAGGAGGGTTATGGTAGATCCTCAGAAAGTTGAAGCTGTTAAAAATTGGGCTAGACTGACAAAGGTACCAAAATTCATAGTTTTGTAGGGTTGGCCAGTTGTTATCGCCAGTTTGTAAAGGGGTTTGCTGCTTTTGCTTTGCATATGACCCACTTTACTCAAAAAGAAGTTCCATTTGTATGGGATGACAAGTGTGAGGAGAGTTTCTAAACTCTCAAAACTCTATTTACTTCAACCCCAATTCTCACTTTACCTATGAAAGGTAAAGATTTCATTGTATTTTGTAATGCTTCATGATTAGGTTTAGGTGTTGTTTTGATGCAATATCAAAATGTGATTGCTTATGCTTTGAGGCAACTTAAGCCTTATGAGAAAAACTATCCTACCCATGACCTGGAGTTGGCAGCTGTGGTCTTTGCTTTGAAAATTTGGAGGCACTATCTCTATCAGGTGAAATGTGAAGTGTTCACAGACGCAGTTTGCAGCATGTGTTCACCCAAAGAGACATGAACTTGAGACAGAAAAGATGGATTGAATTGATCAAAGACTATGACATCTCAATGTTATATCATTCGGGCAAGGGCAACATGGTGGTGGACGCATTAAGCCAGAAGGCGGTATGCATGGGAAGCCTGGCAAGGTTGGAGGTGTCGAAGCACCCATTGGCTAGAGAGGTACAGTCTTTAGCTAATGATTTCCTAATTTTATAGGTGACTAGCAAGGGAGGGGTGCTAGCCCATTGGAGGTTAGGTCTATGTTCTTTGACCAGATAAAAAATAGACAGTTCGAGGACAAGAAGCTGAGCTACCTTAGGGAAAAAGTGTTGCAAGTTGAGGCTAGGGAGGCCATCCTTTATGATGAAGGAGTATAGAGGATTTGGGGGCGTTTAGTGTGCCATCTGTGGGAAACTTGATTTCCACTATTTTTGCAGAGGCTTATAATTTCACATATTCTATACATATGAGTGCAACCAAGATGTATAGAGACTTGAGACAACATTACTAGTAGAGAAGAATGAAACATAACATTATAGATTTTTTGACCAAGTGTCAGAATAGTCAGCAGGCTAAGTACAAGCATCGAAAACCTGGAGGCACGTTTCAAAGGATGCCCATTTTGGAGAGGAAGTGGGAAAGAATAACCATGGACTTAATAGTGGGTCTTCCAAAGACCTTGATGAAGTGTAATTCTATATGGGTTATCATTGACCGATTGACCAAGTCAGCTCATTTCATTCTAGTAAAGCTACATTATGATGCAGCTAAATTGGCCAAGATTTTTGATGAAGGATATTGTAAGTCTCTATGTGTTATCTGTTTCTATTGTGTCAGACCAATATATTCAGTTTACCTCTAACTTTTGGGATAAGTTTCAGTCAGATTTGGGTTTGAGATTAGACCTAAGTACAAATTTCCATCAACAGATCGACTGACAGTCATAATGAACTATCTAAGTACTTGAGGATATGATTCGAGCTTGTGTAATGGATTTTGAGGGTCAGTTGGACCAGTAATTACCCTTGTGTGAATTTTCCTACAATAATAGTTACCACTCCAGTATTGACATACCTTTTTTTTGAAGCCTTATATGGTAGAAGATATAGGTCGCCGATCGGATGGTTTGATGCCTTTAAGGTTAGGAATTAGGGAACTAATATGCTCAAGGTTTTGATGGCAAGGTAAGATTTATATAAGAAAAGTTAGTAGTAGCTCTGATTTAATAGAAAAAGTATGCAGATAACTAGGTAAGAGATGTGAGGTTTGAGATAGGCAAGAAGGTGCTTTTGAAAGTGTCCCCCATAAGGGGGTAATGCATTTTGGTAAGAAAGGCAAGTTGAGCCAAAGGTACATTGAACCTTTTGAGGTTTTGAAAGGGGTGAGTCGAGTAGCCTACAAGCTGGATTTTCCTTCTAGTTTGTCTAGGGTTCACCCGATGTTTCACGTATCCATGCTAAGTACTACGAAGATGGGGATTACATCATCCGTTGGAACTCTGAGTTGTTTGATAAGGATCTATCTTATGAAGAAGAACTAATTGCTATATTGGATTGAGATGTGAGGAAATTAAGAACCAAATTTATTCCATTGGTAAAGGTTTAATGGAGGAACCGTATAGTTGAGAAAGTAACTTGAGAGACAGAGGCGGACATCTGCAAGCGATACCCGCACTTATTCATAGACTTAGGTAAAGGCTCTTGCTTTAGTTGTACTATTTTAGGATGGTTGTCATTTCAGGGATGAACGAGTGGTAAATTGGTATATAATGTAACAACCCAAATTGTCGTTATGCTGAAATAAGTAGTATAACCTTCGGTAATTTTTCCCTTAGATAATTTTTAAGAAATTAAGTGTTGGCCTAGCATTAGGTGAATTTTGAGGGTATAATAGTCTAAGGAAATATAGTATTAATATGAGCATTGGCAGAGGTTTTTGACTTGATTTTTAGATAGGGGACGAGTTTAAAATGTCTTAACAACTTCCAACACGTAAAATAGATTTATAGAACTCCGGTTATATAGTTTACCTTGAAAGTGTTGGTTCACGATGTTGTATTCAAGGAGTGTGTTGTAAAATATGCTAGTTTTAAAAAAGGACCCGAGTTTCTACCTCAGGACCACTGCAGAGGTGCCATGGTACCGTTGTAGCGGTAAAAGGTACCGCTATAGTGGTGACCTCAATGACACTACAAACCATTGTAGCAGTAACTTCACCGTTGTAGCGCTACCACAACGATAACTTTAATGACTCAGCGGTAAAATGCAGTTTCCAATTTTAAAAACCAAAAACACATTTTCATTCCACTTTTCTGAAAAATGAACCAAGGCTCTAGGGACGGAAATTTTCTGCAACTTTTTAGTTTTTTTATCTTTGGAGGTAAGATTCCTTAACATTCTAAACCCAAATTACTTCCAAAATTATTAGAAATAGCTAGAATCATGTTCATGGTCGAAATTGGGGTTTCACCCTAAATTATGAACAAAACTAAAGTTGATGGGAATGGGTGTAAAATCAGTTGTTAATGATCCTAGGGTGTTAGAAAAAATATTTGGGGTAGAATTATGGTAGTTCATGCTGAATAAAGTAGAATTCATGAGGTTTAAATGGTAGAAAAACTTAGGGTGATAAACTAGAGTAAATTATGGTTGAAATTGTTGATTATCAATCTCTAATGGTTGGAAAGGATGAAATGCTTGAAATGGGTATGTAAAATTGTTATCATAGATCAAGAACAAAGTGAAAGGGAAAGGAAAGGCAAGCTTGTGGATTAAAGGTGATTTCAAGCAGGGAATCGAGGTAGGTTATGGTTTAATTATAGTAATTAGATCTTCTTGACTATGTGATTATATGTAAATTGAGTATTTGTAATTACCATCAGGCACGACTTGTGATTATTCACGATATTTGCATATTCATATATGTTGATGGTGATTGTGAAGGTGTTGTGAAGATGAGTTGATGATATGGATCATGGTAGTGAGACCATTATTATGATGATATTGATAATGAAATTGATGATTTTGAGATCATGATAATGATAATGTTGAGATTGATATTAATAATGATGATGATGATGATATATTAATGAGATTGAGATGAGAAAGAGGTGATAATGTACACCTTGGATACATGCATTCATCATATGCATTTGATTCTATATTTATACATCTATGTTGAAGTGAACTTTTTGAAGAATTTAACTAAGTGTTGAAAGTGAAATCGTGTATTTGTACTCTTGTTGAGGAGAATTGTCATGTCTATATTTGGTTGTCTCTAATTGTAAGTTTTGTCTTGATTATTGTTGCCTATGTTTGATTTACCTATTTTTGTTTAATCTGGTTTTAAATTTTATTGACTATGGATGTGTCTAGTAACATGAGATTAAAAACTTTAACAAAAATAACTCTTGTAGTGTCAGACTGACATAGTATGGGTTGGATTAGATGGTTCTCCCGCCATAGTGTTAGGATGGGTGCCAATCATGACATTTGGGTCATGACCTACCACCTGGTCTCTGGTGCTCAACCTTATCCTGTTAGTAATTTGGACACTTAGCCACAAATTCTGCAATATCCTTTTTCATGCCATTCCACCAATAGACTTCTCGTAGGTCACGGTATGTCTTGGTGACTCCTGGGTGAAAAGAATATTAAGAATTGTGAGCTTCTGTCAGCATCTGCTATCTCAAGTCATAAACATCCGGAACACATAATCTGCCCTGACAATGAAGAACACCATCTCCCCCTTAGGAGAAAATCTCAACTTTCTGACTTTGAACTGTTTCCTTCAACTTAAGCAAAATAGGATCGCTATCCTGGTTTGCCTTCACCTCTTCTACTAAAAAAGATTCTGAACTATTCTGAATCATAATACTACCTTCGACTGAATCAACCAACCAAACTCCCAATATAGAAAATCTGTGAACATCACAAACCAATTCCTTCTTCTCACCCTCTACATGAGCAATACTACTCATAGACAATCTGCTAAAAGTTCTAGGTACAACATTCGCTTTACTCGAATGGTACAAGACACTCATATCATAATCTCTTAGCAACTCTAGCCATCTTCTCTGATGAAGAGTTAGATCTTCTGGCCTGAATACATACCGAAGGCTCTTATGATCGGTGAACACATCCACATGAACTCCATAAAGATAGTGCCTCCAAATATTTTCGGCAAAAACAACTACTGCTAACTCTAGATCATAAGTTGGGCAATTCTTCTCATGGGGTTTGAGATTTGTATAGGAATAAGCTATAACCTTTCCAGCTACATCAACATAAAATCGAGGCCAACTCCCAAAGCATCACAATAAATAACAAACCCATCCGAACCCTCTGGTAGAGTCAAAACTGGAGCAGAAGTGAGTGGAGTCTTTAACTCTTGAAAACTCTTCTCACAAGCATCGAACCACTGAAATTTGACTTTCTTTTAAGTTAATATAGACATAGGATATGAAATAGAGGAAAATCCTTTAATAAACCATTTGTAGTAACCAACTAAACCTAAGAAACTCCTATGGTTGATGTTGAGATGGGTCTAGGCCAATTCCTAACTGCTTCGATCTTTTGAGAATCAACCTGAGTGCCCTCACCGAAAATGATGTGAACAAGGAATGCTATTGATTTCAACTAGAAATCACACTTGCTTAACTTAGTGAATAACTGGGGATCTTTGACAATCTACAAGACAATCTTGAAATGGTCTGCATATTCATTCTCACTCCTAGAATAAATGAGGATTTCATCAATAAAGACAATGATGAAGATGTCCAAGTACTACTTAAACACCCTATTCATCAGGTCCATAAGAGATCTAGGAGCATTCATTAGTCCAAAAGACATGACAACAAATTTGAAGTGACCATACCGAGTTCTGAAGGCTATTTTCTGAATGTTACATTTGATGTCTCTAAGATGATGATAGTTGGATCTGAGGTCTATCTTTGAGAAACAACTGGTACCCTAAAGCTGGTTGAACAAGTCATCGATCCTAGGAATGGGATACTTATTCTTGATTGTAACTTTATTCTACTGACAGTAATCTATGCACATTCTGAGGGAACACTCTTTCTTACACATAAATTAAACTGGAGCACCCCATGGAGAGATGTTAGGTTTGATGAAAGTTTTATCGAAGATATCCTTTAATTTTTCCTTCAATTCCTTAAGCTAGGCTAAATCCATTTTATAAGGAGGAATTGAAATAGGCTAGTTATTTGGAAGAAGGTCTATGCCAAAGTCTATCTCCCGCTTAGGAAGGACTTTAGGTAGATCTTGAGGGAATACTTCTGGAAACTTATTCACAACTGGGACTGACTAAAGAATTTGGGTTTTGGACTTAGAATCCTTGACCCAAACTAGATGATAGATGCAACCCTTAAAAATTATTTTCTTAGCCTTAAGGTAAGAGATAAATTGACCTATAGGCGCCGAAGTACTACCCTTCCATTCTAAGACTGGTTCATTCAAAAACTAAAACTGAACGACTCTGTTTCTACAATAGAAAAAGGCATAACAGGAATGTATCCAATCCATGCCAAGAATGACATCAAAATCAGTCATATCTAACTCTACTAGATCAACTGTGTTAATTTTCTAGGAAACTGTGACTGGGAAATTTCTATATATCCATTTAGCTATGACTGAGTTATTAATAGGAGTAAAGACTGAGAAGGGTTATAAAAGGATTTTGGAACTGACACCAAAGTCTACTGCAATATAAGGAGTCACAAAGAAAAGTGTGGCTTTGGGGTCTAACAAAAGACATACATCAATATGGAAGACACATAGCATACCAGTGACTACATAAGGGGAACCCTTCTAATCTTGTCGATTCTACAAAGCATAGAATTTTTCTGACGCTGACTACCACCTGCACTAGATAAGGCACCCTACTGAGTTGGGTGACCTGCTGGAGCTGCTGAAAAGGTAGGCTGATTATAACCACTGATGTCACCTCTCTTGGATAATGGAAAATCTTGAAGTCTGTGTGTTGTCTTTCCACAACTAAAGCATCCATCCCTACCTATCAATCATTCTCTAGGGTGGTTTTTCCCACACTTCTTACAAATTGGGAAAGTATGACCACTAGAAGCACTATAATGGGAATTAGATCCTAATGCCCTACCTTTTTTTATCTTGTATGGGTCTGGGAGATGGAACACTGGTAGATAATGGTGCTAGAGCTAAAGATCTCTGATAAAACTGAAAGCGATTACCACTGCCCGACATCTGCTAAGAATAGTTAAAATTTCCTATTCTAGCTCTCTTAGTCTCCCTTTCATTGTCCTGAATCTTTTATTCCTCAATATGTTGAGCGTGAGTCATAAGCTTGGAGATGTACATTTCCTTGACTATCATAGCGGTTTTACATTTTGACTACAAACTAGGAAACACCCAAAACAAACTTACTTATACGGGCTCTTAGGTTGGCCACCACTATAGGAGCATGCATAGAGAGCTGAGTAAAGTTTAGAGAATACTCTTTCACTGACATATTGCCCTCTTTTAGATTGATGAACTCCTCGACCTTAGCTTCCCTTAACTCAAGGGGAAAGTACTATCCAGAAAAAAAGTCACAAACTTATCCCAATCCACTGGGATTGCGTCTACACCTCTATCCTCCTTCCACTATTTACACCAAGTATGAGACACTCCATTCAACTGATAAGTAGCTAAATTTCAACTCTCAACTAGAGTGATGCCCATAATCTGAGTGATCTTCTGAACCTTGTCAAAGAAATACTATGAATCCTCCTTCACTTTAGAACCATGGAACTTTAGAGGATTCATCCAAGTGAAGTCACGAACTCTCATTTCTACTGCATTACCATTTGTATTAGCTGGTGCAAAAGCCTGTTGGTTGACCTGAGTGGTCATCTTCTAAGAAAGCACCTAAAAAGAAGCCCTGAATTTGGGCTCAGTGAGTTGCTCATTCAAGGGGTCTGTCAGAGTTGGTGGAGCTTACAGGTTTCCACTATCGTTTCTTCTTTTGTTTGCTCTTCTAGGAGGAATTTTTCGTAAATGTGTAGGACACAATTTAGAAGAAGATTTAATAGAGCTCACACTCTATCACATGATATGAACATGAAATAAGTAGAACTTTCCTAAAATGTTGTCTCATAGCCTCTCACTTATAAGTGTGGCGCATTTCACATTCATGAATGAGACTCTACTTAATAAGTCTTTTAGACACCCTAGGACACTTTACGCCAATGGCTCTAATACCAAGCTTGTCATGACCCGAGATTACTCGCTAGTTGCAACACGGTGCTTAGAGCAACAAGTGACCTTAGCTAGCCCATGGCCTGGCATGACTCTAAAAATACTGGATAACTAAAATATACTGAGCAGAAACTAAAATTGAGGATAATAATCATAATCAAAACCAATATTAATAATGAAGTTTAATACTATAAATATCTGACATAACCATAAAGCTAAAAAATCTAACATCTATCTGAAAGCCTCTATTAAAGATGAGTTACTGGGACAAGTCCCAAGCTAAGTCTAAACTATCTGAAAACTTTAAGGAAATACTGAAATGAAAACATAAACTCTCTTCCTCTAATGATGAGGACTCACAACTGTCAGGTACTGGAAAGGCACTAGAATGTATCGACTATGGGTTGATGATGAGTGTCCAAACCTATATAATGATATGATACATGAAATTTCGTCATTCATATGACATGGCTATGGTTTACCCTCTTTTGAGTTCTAATTTTTTTTTTTTGGCTTGCTTTTTGATTGCCCTTCTCTTCTATTTACTGCAGTAAATAAGACTGGGAGTTGCATTTCCTTTATGAGTTTTGCTCTGCTGATCAATCAATAATTCACTTTATTAGGAAGGAGCTGAGAGAAAATGTATGTGGTCAGTAATTTGAATGTACTAAGCATGTGAGCTATGCAACAATAAAATGTGTTGATAAATACTAAAATGATATGTTGAGATGTAAAACTGAACTGAAGTATAATGACCCTATCTAAGATGCATAAATATACATATAAACACTGATATAAATTAACAAATCTGAAGAAGTCTTGGGTTTAAGCAAATACAACTGAACCAAGGGTCATACTATAATGAGTCTGTAACTGTGGGAGGTTCTTGTAACTGGCATAGACCATATTAGTAAACATGGAATCCATCCTGTAACCTAAGTTGGGAGAGTATTTTATACCTTGCCAAAAATAAAAACCATGACTGGCATGAATTCACTCATGAGCCTATTCGGGCAAAGGGATACACTCTCAGCTAGCGAGGACCCTTTTTTACCTACCATGGCTTATAGATTGAGACTTAGGTTTTCTGAACCCGTGTCCTCTCTGTAACACACTAAAAATCCAAGACAAGATGAGAACCAATATTCAAGCACATAAAGAACCATTACATAGGCTTGACATGAGTATTATATGATATTTAAGATCATAAGGAGTCCCTAACTCAAAAAACTTCTTTTCCGACAAGTTCTAGTGTAAGATTATTCTTGGATCAGCTTCAAATGATCGTTTATCCTAGTATATGAAGAGTTAGGTGGCCTAATACCCAAAATATTAAAGTTATTTGAATTATATTTCAAACACTACCGACCGTTTGTAAATTTAGTATCTAAGTAAAATGTTATGTTAATTTTTTACTGAAGCACTATCAAAGCTGTCAGTGGAGACGACTCAGACCCTATGAGTTGTAGGGTGACCATAAGAGTCATAGGGAGACTTATTGAGATAGGAGAGGGAAGAAAATATTGATTCCTATATGATGACTCAGACTACAACTCGTATCCAGACCCTATGAGTCATCACGTGATTCATCGGGACTGATTCCAACAGCTTTTCAGATAATTTTAAAAGGGTTGTTTGGTCTTTTCCCACTCTTTTAACACCAAAATTACATTATTTAAGCTATTATAAGGCTTATTATTAAGACTAAACTACCCCAAATCCCCCATTAACTAAAAAATCAAGCGATACTTAGAATATTCATAGCAAACAGGAGATTTTCTTCTTCAAGGCAAGAATAAGGGTTGTTCATCTTCAGGCCCCAAATCCAAAGATTTCACCAAGGGTTTTTCTTTCAGGTATGTGGGATTTCATCATTGGGTTTTCTTTCACCCATTGATTCCCAAAGTTATCTCAAAATCTCCATTTAATTCACTCTTCAAACTTAAGGTTTCTATGAAAAGTATGAATTCCATTATCTTTCAGTTTCTTGCCTTAAATTAACCATGAATATATGTTTTCCCATAAATTTGAGCATTTTTACATACTGATGACTATGAACTATCATTATATTGATAAATTTCTGATTTTAGGCTTGAGTTATGAAATTCCTTATTACGTTCAGATTATATTATTTCCATGATTAATTGTATTCTTAAGAGATAGTGGGTTATGAACACCCGATGACCTAGAATTTCATGCATATGTAATGAATAATCACTCCTCCATGGTTACATGATGTAGAATACTTTTTAGATAAGTGTCTACTATTTTAGTCTCAGATATCAGTGTTATGAGCCTGTCAATAATTCGTTCTAAATGAACTATCCACTTATCAGTTGGTATTCAATTAGGAGTAGTACTTAGCACCTAGCAGATGTAGGGATGAAATCTCACCCATCAGTTAGGTTGAGACCTTTAGTAGAAGTCCCTAAGTCCTGAAACTACGATGCCATCGTAGGTTCTAAAAGGTCACTCGTCAGACCAGACTTGATACCTTAGTCCTTTTGAACATCAGTTTAGCGGATCCACATCATTCAGTGTTCGTACTCTTTACAAGGTACAAAGCACCCTTCTAGCTAGGGTTACAGGTTGGACCTCAATTAGCTCAGATTGGGGTATGTCAGTTAATGGTAGCTACCACAGTCTAAGATCCATAGTCCATAGTTTAGATTCAGATATGTGCATAATCTTGTACTCCGATCATATGGTATATTATATAGTTACATGTTTACTACTTGGTCATGGCATCAATTTACATGTCTCAGTTTCATGTTCAGTTTATCTTGTTACATTCAGCATATTCATCTTATATTAGATAATACATATCTCACATATTCAGTACATCTAAAGTACTAACTGCATACTTTCCACTGCGCTATATTTTCTTATAATATAGGTTTTGACATTCAACATCCCACTCAAGGGTCATACGATTCAACATCATATCAGTAGTATTATTTTGGTGAGTCCTCATCATTTGAGAACCACTTATCAGTATTTATTTTCTATATATTTCTTAGTTTTAGAAAGTTAGAGTTAGTTGGGGGCTTGTCCTAATAACTCATCTTATTTAGAGGCTTTTCAGATAGAACATTACATTTTTAGCATATTAGTTATGTCAGACAGTGTTAGACTTGACTTTCAGTATTGCTTTTATTTATAATTTTATCATTTTAGTTTAACTTCTGCTCAATATTTCATCAGTTATTTCAGTATTGTTAGTGTCATGCCAGGCCATGAGTTAGCTTAGGGTCGCTAGTGACTCTAAGCATCGTGTTACAAAGAGGGATAGTCTTAGGTCGTGACAAACTTGGTATCAGAATATCAGGCTTAATGTGTTCTAGATGGCTAAAAGTTGCGTTGAGTAGTCTTTTTCATGGGTGTGAAGCACGCCACACTTATGAGTGAGAGGCTATGAAATGTTTTAGGAAAAGTTTTAGGAAAAGTTTCACTACTTTCATGTTCATATCATGAAATAAAGTGTGAACTCTGTTAAAACCTTCTTCTAACTTATGCTCTATGCATTTACAGAAAATGCCTTCTAGATGGGCTAATAGAAGGAGGAATGGGAATGGAAATGGCAATAGAAATAGAAATCAACAAGCACCACCAGCTCCAGTAGATCATTTGAATGAACATGTCTCTCATACTGAGTTCAAGGCTGCTTTCATAGTGCTAGCTCATTCCCTGACCAGTCAGGCTAATCAGTAGGCAGTTGCCTCGGTAAATCCTACTGGTAGCACAATAGAAACTAGAGCCTGAGATTTCACTCGGATGAATCCTTATGAGTTCTATGCTTCTAAGACTGAGAAGGATTTGTAGGAGTTTCTTGATGATATCTAGAAGGTTATTGAGATCATGGGTGTCACTCTAGTTTAGAGTGCTGATTTGGTTACGTATCAATAGAAATGAGTGGCTCACACATGGTGTAAGTAGTGGAAGGAGGATAGGGTAGAATAGGGTGAGTTTGTTACTGCTTTCCTGGACAAGTTTTTCCCACTTGAGTTAAAAAAAAAGCCAAGGTACAGGACTTCATAAATTTGAAAAAGGGCAACATGAGTGAAGGAGTATTCTCTTAAGTTTACTAAACTTTCTAAGTATGCTCCGGCAATGGTTGCTAATTCTGAGCCCATATGAGAAACTTAATGATAGGTTCTTCTGAGGATGCGGTTAAAGAGTATAGAACTACTATGTTGGTTAAGGAGATGGACATCTGCAGATTGATGACTCATGCCTAATAAATCAAAGAGGAAAAGATCAAAGAGAGAGAAAGGGAGAACAAGAGGGCCAGAACAGGTAGTTTTAACTTTTCTCAGCAACAGCCAGATAGTGGTAATCATTCTTAATTCCATCAGAAATCATCATCTCCATCCCCATATTCTGCTAGTGCTCTAGTGCTTAAGTTCAGGCAGGATAATCAGGATAGATCCCCAGGCTCTTAGTCCCAAGGTAATGTTACTAGTGGACGTACTCACCAGGTGTGCAAGAAGTATGAAAAAAACCACTAAGGTGAGTGTATGGCCGATAGGGGTAATTATTTTAGGTGTGGTAATCTAGGTCATAGATTGAGGGAGTGTCCAGTGGCTTTACAAAGGGGTAGGAATGCTCTCCAGTAGAACTATACTAACTCTTTAGTAGCTCCAATAGGTATCCCAACTCAGAAGGGTGCCTCATCTAGTACAGATGGTGGACAATGTCAACATAGGTTTTATGCCCTTCAGACTTGACAAAATCAGGAGGGTTCTCCTGATGTAGTCAATGATCCATTACAAGTTTTTCATATTCATGTCTATACATTATCCCAGAGTACACTTTTTTTTATGTCTCCTTATATAGCAGTAGACTTCGGTGTCTGTCCCGAAATCCTCTTAGAACCTTTCTCAGTCTCTGCTCTAGTTGGTGATTCATTAATAGCCAGATGGATATACAGAAATTGCTCAGTCACAATTTCTATAAAAATCACCTCAGTTGATTTTATGGAGTTAGACATGACAGATTTTGATGTCATTTTTGGCATAAATTGACTAAACTCTTGCTATGCCTCAATTGATTGTAGAAATAGAGTAGTACAGTTTCAGTTTCCAAATAAGCCAATTCTAGAATGGAAGGGTAGTACTCTAGTGCCTCTAGTTAGGTTTGTCTTATACCTTAAGGCCAAAAAAATAATTTTTAAAGGGTGTATCTATCATCTTGTTCGGGTTAAGAAATCAAAGTCTGAGACACCAACTCTTCAATCAGTTCTGGTGGTCAATGAATATCTAAAAGTGTTTCTAGAAGATTTACCAAGAGTTCCTCCCAAGCATGGAATTGACTTCAGAATAAATCTCGTTCCAGATACCCAGCCTATTTCAATTCCACCTTACAGGATAGCTCCGACCGAGCTTAAAGAGTTGAAGGAAAAGTTAAAAGATCTTTTAGATAAAGGTATTATTAGGACTATCATCTCTCCATGGGGTGCTCTAGTTCTTTTCATGCAAAAAAAGATGGTTCTCTCAGAATATGAATCGACTACTATCAGTTGAACAAAGTCACAATCAAAAAACAAATATCATATTCCTAGGATTGATGACTTGTTCGAACAACTCCAGGGTGCCATTTGTTTTTCAAAGATAGACCTCAAATCTGACTATCATCAGCTCAGACTTAGAGAATGTGAAATTTTGAAGACAACCTTTAAAACTCGGTATGGTTATTTTGAATTTATTGTTTGTCTTTTGGACTAACAAATGCTCATCAGCTTTTATGGAATTGATGAACAGAGTATTCAAGCAGTACTTGGGCATGCTTGTTATAGTCTTCATAGATGACATCCTCATTTATTCTCAGAGTGAGAATGAACATGTAGACCATTTGAGGATTGTCTAACAGACTTTTAAAGATCGCAAGTTATTTGCTAAATTCAGCAAGAGTACATTCTGGTTGAAATCATTAGCATTCCTCGATCATATCATCTCCGGTGACAGCATTCAGGTTGAACCCTAAAAGACTGAAGTAGTTAGAAATTAGTCTATACCCATCTCTATATCAAATATCAGGAGTTTCTTGGGTTTAGCTGGTTACTACAGGTAGTTTGTTGAGGAATTTTCTTCTATTTCATCTCCCATGTCTAGATTGACTCAGAAGAAAGCCAAATTTAAGTGGCCCGATTCTTACGAGAAGATTTTTCAAGAGTTGAAGCCTCGACTCACATCCACTCCAGTTTTGACTCTACCAGAGGGTTTGGATAGGTTTGTTGTTTATTGTGTGGCTTCCAAAGTTGTCCTTGGTTGTGTGTTGGTGCAGCATGGGAAGGTTATAGCATATGCCTCTAGACAACTCAAGCCTCATGAGTAGAATTACCCGACTCATGATCTTGAGTTGGCAACAATAGTTTTTGCCTTAAATATTTGGAGGTATTATCTTTATGGGGTTCATGCATATGTGTTCATAGATCATAAAAGCCTTTAGTATGTGTTCAGTCAGAAAGATCTAAACCTTCGACAGAGGAGATGGTTAGAGTTTTGAAAATTATAATATGAGTATCTTATACCATCCGGGTAATGCCAATATTATTGCTGACGATTTTAGTAGGTTGTGTATGGGAAGTGTTGCTCACATAGAGGATGAGAAGAAAGAGTTAGTTTGTGAGGTTCACCAACTTGCTAGACTGGGAGTTCAGTTGGTTGATTCATCCGAAGGTAATATCTTAGTTCAAAATGGTTCAAAATCTTCATTGGTAGCTGAGGTGAAAGAAAAGCTAGATAGTGATCCTATTTTGCTTAAGTTAAAAAAAGTTATCCAAAGTCAGAAGGTTGAGGTTTTCTCCCAAGAGGGAGATGGTGTTCTTCATTCTCAGGGCAGACTTTATATTCCAGATATGGATGAGTTAATGTCACGACCTAAATCCCATTCGGGCCGGACTGGCACTCGGAGCCGATAAGGCCCGAGAGAACCAATCTTTGCTCATGTACTCTCGTATGCATACTCGCATATGAATATCATTTTATCTCATATAATTATGCGGAAGACATAAATATGGAAACATATTCCATAAATATATACTTAACTTGGTCGTTAGAGCCATTACGTCAAAATAAACGTACATCTTTTACTTTCATGATACCCCATATATGTCTACAAAGCCTCTAATAGATACGTGACCATGTCTATACAATATTTACAAAATGCCAAAACCTAATGAACACATGTGACTTGGGAAGCCCCGAAACAACTGGATCTCACCAATAATCTGCGGATATCTCATCACCTACTGTGGAGATCTACTAACACCTGGGCCTGCAGCATGTAAGGTAAGTCCTCTGAGAGGGGTCAGTACAAAGAAAGTACTGAGTATGTAAGTCCATATGAAACTATAGTAATACATAAGTACTTTCAAGAAATTAAGCGTACGAGAATGACCAATGTGAATAGACCTCCAACCTGAATGTGTGGAACCATGTTCATTACCTCTATATTGATATACTCATGCAAGGGATATACTCTCATCTCTTTTACTACAATCTTTATTATTATTCACTCAACTAGTTAGTGATTCATAATACCTTATGGATCATCTCCTTCTAAGTACGTATATAATACCGTGCCTCCACCTTTAGTGGGATATAATGTATATGTATATAGTACCGGGCCTCCATCTTGGTGGGATATATTGTATCGGGCCTCCACCTTTGATGGGATATAATAAATGAATATATAGTACCGGGCCTCCATCTTGGTGGGTTATATATAGTACCGGGCCTCCACCTTTGATGGGATATAATATATATATATATATGTATAATACCGAACCTCCACCTTTGGTTGGCTATAATAAATAACATAGCATAGTATTGAGATTGTTCTATCTTGAACTTACACCCTTTAGATTGTGATCCATACTCAATGTAACATATAGTAACCATACGTACATTACTTCTCTACAAATCTTATACCCTTCCCATAATTATGAGAGTAACACATTAAAGATAATGACATTAATTGAAGCACACTCTTACATACACATCTTACTTCACTCCTTTACCTCATGAGATTGACATCTTCACTTATGATTATACTAACTTGCACATCACCCCTCTTATTATTCTTATGAGATTGGTATTTCTACTTGGGAAAGATTAACACATCCACTTATGAGAGATTGATACTTTAAGGATCATACTAATATTGGAAACACACCTCTATACCTTACTTCACTTCCTTACTCTCAAGAAAGTGATACGCTCACTTGTGAGGGATAGATATATTAGTCCGCACTTTATCTCCTTCACTACTCTTATGAGATTGGTACTAAAATATTCATAATAATATTGGACTTCGGAACAAGACATGATTGGAGAATGCTTTTCAAGAATAAATAGCTTCTCTTTACATCTTACCCACCTTGAGATAACTATTCTAGAATCACAATGTTATGACTCCGTTGGAACATACTATTATGAGAACTTTGGACCCATGTCCATAATTTGGTAACTCATGAACAACAACATTATGAGAGCTTTAGGAATTTCAGTCCATGGATAAGAGATATATGAATGCCAATCGGTCAATGAAAAAGAAACGTGTGGATAACAACATATATCAAATCCGAATGAGATACCTTAGCATATTTTGGGATACGACAAGTGAAATGTCATGATGAACATTATGTGCTGCAGAAAGATACGGACAGAGTAAACTTACATACCTTATCTTCCCAATGTAAGTACACAATCCAATATGTGAGCACAACAATTCCGCTCCTTCTTTATGTTACACTCTACATCACAAGTACATAATGGAACCAAAATTAACCACCAACTACCTTAAAAAGGCATATGACAACAATGAGTTACATGTTTATCTTTAAAATGGCATTTCCTTCTCTACAATACCATTTATGGCATCAACATACCAACAATGTCCCATTCATGCC
The DNA here is from genome assembly GCA_031232105.1 of Capsicum rhomboideum. Lineage (NCBI taxonomy): Eukaryota > Viridiplantae > Streptophyta > Magnoliopsida > Solanales > Solanaceae > Capsicum > Capsicum rhomboideum. Next base: position 51,054,767 of record CP124718.1, read on the forward strand.
ATACATTGACCACAAGCTACATTTCAAGTGTATAAGACAACCATAAGTTACATGAGTTCCCTATTCACCCTTTACAATACCATTCATTGCCCTTTTAATGCCAACAATACCATAACATTTTATACATTGACCACAACATCACATATCAATAGCATTTGACCAAAAGTTTTCTCCTCTACACTTTCTCATAAGCACCATATCACAATTATTCCATTAAATTGCTTCAATACACCTCACAACAACAAATAGGCCAAAATCCCATAATTTACACTTATAGAGAAATAACAAGTTTAGGAACATAATAACACCATACATGTTGATATTTTATCCATACCATGCTTTTTCATCAAAACTACAAGTCACAATTCAAGTCACAATCCCATGGATATCACATCTTTTACCAAAAACACAAAACACCATGTTCAACACTTCCAAGCATAACCAACATGAGTTACATACTCTTCCATGCATATAATATATTAATCCATAATAATAATCACTTACCTAGGCTTGGAAGATGATGATCTTGTTCCAAAGATGGCTCAGGGTTTGAAGAGCCACAAAGAGTTCTCTAGAATTCTCAAGAAAAAGATAGAAAAGAATGTGTGTTGTTGTGTATTAAAAATATGATTTTTGGCCCCCTTTTATAGACCTTTAATTCCATCCTTAGCCACTCTTCTCAATCATTGACAAGTCAAGGCAAGAATGGGTCATTTGACCCATTTTTGGCCCATGACTTTTGCCTTATTTTTGGGCCTCTGTTGAGCCCAATTCACTTGATCCAACAAAATCCATAATTTATCATGTTTAATTTATTTCATACATGTTACAAAAATATTCCCACTCACGGGATTTATATTTGTAGCCTCAATCCCAAAAACAAGCGATTCTAGCCACGTATGACCCATTTTGACCAAAAGGGTAAAATCGTCATTTTGACACCAAATTTTTTTCTCGAGTAATTTTATCATACCAATATAATATTTCACTCATTTCATGTATATTATCATGGTTGTATAAGAATCGTGGAAAAAATCGGCTCAATACGTCCCCGGGCACCCTTGGGACTTAAGAAAAATTCCAACTTTGAAAAGTAGCCAAAACCTGCGTGGCACGCTCTTCGGCACACCAGCTTGCTGCCTATGGACTAAAAATTTTAGCCCAGAGCGGAGTGGCATGCCCCACCCTTAATTTTTTTTTATTTTTTTTTTACTTATTGCTCTCAAAACTAAGGTAAACATGTACGGGGTGTTACATTAGACAGTAGATACTGATAGAAGTTCACAGATCTCAGTATTCTATTCACCCAGGAGCCACTAATATGCATGACCTATGAAAAGTCTATTGGTGGAATGGCATCAAAAAGGATATTGCAGAATTTGTGGTTAAGTGTCCAAATTGGCAGCAGGATAAGGCTAAGCACCAGAGACATGGCGGTATGATTCAAGATATCAGTATTCCTGTATGGAAGTGGGAAATGTTTAACATGGACTTCATTATAGGGTTGCCTCATGCTCGCCGACAACATGATTCTATTTGGGTTATTATAGACCGAATAATTAAGTCAGCCCACTTCTTTCCAGTTAATACTTCAGATTAAGCCAAAGATTATGATAGACTCTACCTTAGAGAGTTGGTTAAATTGCATGAAGTCCCTTTGACTATCATTTCAGATAGAGGTATGTAACACCCCATACATTTCTGACCCTACTTGACAATTTTGAACCATGTTTACCATAGGTTCGAGAGCAACAAGTACGTATTTTGTATTGTTATTGATGAAACATTTAATATTGTGCTAGTAAATGTGATTAGACCATCATAGGAGGTGTTTGGGACTTTGTGGAGCATTTGTGGGGGTGAAAAGTGAGGTTTAAAGGACATCCAAGCAAAGGATATTAAAGATAAGAGGCAAGCAAAAGGTTGGGACTTGAAAGATCCAACCAAATCCGTAAAGAAAAGTCGAAATCAAAAATTTAGTATGGGGCGCTGCAGGTGGCATGCCAGGCCGCTTTGTCCTTATTTTTTTGGGGCACAGGAATCAAGGGGGCGCGCCCAGGGGCGTGCCAGGACGTCCCTGTACACCTTTTCCAGATTTCTTCGACGATGATTAGTCTATAAAGAGGAATCGTGGGTTATGGTATCCTTATTCCATCGTAGTAGGACTACTCTTGAGAGAGTTTGGCATCCGAGTTGTGGTTAATTCTTCGTCACAAGTATTTTACCAATCATGTTCAATTAAGCCATGAGTGGCTAGAATTTCTTATTTTTGAGATTGAGGCTACGAACATGAATCTCGTGAGTTGAATATTGTCGTAAAATTTATGGGATTATTTAAACATGAGATATATGGTGGATCATACATTGAATTTGGTGGGCTAAGCAAACATGTGTAATTGGGCTCAATTTAAGGCCCAAAATGAAGCCAAAAGGCATGGCCTAAAGAGCAAATGACCCATTCTTCAAATTTTACCAAGTAAACATGGAATTTAATGCCAAGAAGTGGCTAAGGATTACTTGAGGGGTTATATAAAGGCAAATATCAGATTTTATTCCAAAAACCACACATGCCTTTCTAGACATTTTCTAAAAGATATTTCTCATATCTTCCAAACCCTAAGTCATCTCTTTGGACAAGATCATCATTTTTTAAGCTTGGGTAAGTGTTTAATCTTATGGTTTAATATATTATATGCATGGTAGAGTATTTAGATCATGATGGTAATGTCTAAAAGTGTAAGTAGGGCACTTTTGCTTTTTGTTAAAAGATGTGTCATCTATGTGATTTAAACTTGAAAGGAGACTTGAGGTTTTGATGAAAGTGCATGGTGTGAATGAAATATAAACATGTATGGTGTGGTTATGTTCCTTAATCTGTTATTTTTATATGAGTATAAATTGTGGGATTGTTTTTCCATATGTCGTTATGAAATGTATTGAGGTGACTTGATGGAGTAATTGTGACGTTGTGGTAATGATGAAGCGTAAATGATGAACTTGGTGTGAAATGCTACCGGTTTGTGATGTTTTGGTCAATGTATGTCATGTTGGGGTATTGTTGGTATGACAATGCCGTGAATGGTGTTGTAAAGAGGGAAATGACATTTTAAGCCAAACATATAACTCATTGTCGTTTTATGCACTCGTAAGGTAGTTGATTGTTAACGTGAGCTCCGTTATGTACTTGTGTTGTAGAGAGAAACGTAAGGAAGGATATGGAATATTGTATTCACTTATAGGATTGTGTATTCATAGTGAGAATACAAGGTATGTAAGGTTACTCTTTCCATATCCTTCTGCAACACATAGTGTTCGCATTGTCATTGTACTTGTTCCATTCCGAAATGTTCTAAGGTATTTCATTTCAGGTTTTCATCCATTGTTAGTCACATATTCCTCATTCATTGATCAAATGTTACTCATGTGTTACATAATTATGGACATGTTCCAAAGTAAATGTTATGTTCCAAAGCTCCTCTATTGTTATGACTAACATTGTGTCAATCTCTCAAAAGTAAAGAAATAAAGTAATGCATATTCTTTTATTACAAGAGTACGGGTGGGAGCTCTAGAGGCATAAGCCTAGATCAAGCCAACCCCGAGACTATTTGATCAGGGGGTAGTATTAGAGGCATAAACCTAGCTCACGTCGAACCTGACAGGTGGTAGCTCTAGAGGTAAGAGCCTAGCTCGAGCCGAACCTGACATATTGGTTTAGGGGTGGCAGCTCTAGAGGTAATAACCTAGCTCGATCTGAACCCGATGTATTGATTTATGGGTGGTAGCTCTAGAGGCATAAGCCCAGCTCGAGTCGATCCCGACATAACGTTATGTTATGTTAAGACCCACTGATCAGTTGGGGCCCGGGTACATTGTGACACAGGTGATGATGAATAAGCATAAAAGAAAAGAAGCAAAGAAAGTAATGAAAGTAATATACATAGTTCCAAACATACGGACCGATGGTTTATCCATATTGGCTATTCTCTTATATTTGATTCCATTGAGGTTCTTATGTATTGATGCAGTGTCTTATAGCCTTACATACTCTGTACATTATTCATACTAAAATCCCTTGGGGAACTTATCTTACTTTCTGCATGCACAGGTGCTGATAGACCCCCACAGTAGACTGCGGATCATTTACCGATCATTGATGAGCTCCAGTTGGTTCGGGGCTTTTCGAGTCACATGTGTACATTTGTTTTGGTATTATAAAGTTGTATACAGTGGGGACTTATCCCGACTGTAGGTTGGTTATGTACATGTATCTGTCGAGGCTTTGTAGACATATGTGGGAAAATGAATGTAAGAGATGTATGTCCATTTTGACTTGATGGCCCTAATGGCCAAATTTCATATATAGCATATGTTTCCATGACTTACGCCATTGGTATTTCATAGTTATATGAGGTAGAATGGTATTCATACAGAGACATACATATGAATGTACATGAGAAAAGATTGGTTCTCTCGGGCCTCAACGGCTTCGGGTGCCAGTCAGCCTCATTGGAATTCAGGGCGTGACAAAAGTGGTATTAGAGCAGGTCGTCTGAAGGGTGTCTGCAAAGCCGTGTCTGAGTAGAGTCTTTATTATGGATGTGTTGTGCACCACATTTATAAGTAGGAGGCTACGGGACATTTAGGAGTTGTTTCTTTTCTTCATTTCTAGATTGTGCAGTAGAGCCAATGTTGTAAGTGGAATCGTATCTGACCATTTGAATTAGTTTTCTTGTTTATAGTAAAATGCCGATGACAAGAAGAGGTAGAGGCAAAGGTAAGCAGGTAGATATGATTGCCGGTAAAGGAATGAGTAAATCACCACCTGATCAAGCTAGTCAAGGTGGAGCTAACACTAAAATTGCATCGCGGTCTTCTTCTACTTTTCCAGCTCCGAAAAAGCCAAGAGGTAGAGAAGTTCCCGTAGAACCGCCAGTGAATGCCACTGACCATGATTTAAGAAATGCAGTGCATATGTTGACTCAGATAGTTGTTGTACAAAGTCAAGAACAAGATGGTCCAACGACAAATAAGGATGATGCGGCTAGAGTGGCGAGTTGCAGGACAAAGGACTTTCTGAAATTAGACCCTCCTATATTCACTGGGTTAGATCTAAAATCAGATCCACAGGATTTTGTGTATCAAATTCAGAGGGCTCTAGATGTTATGCATGTGACTGGTGTTGAAACAGTTGAACTTGCGGCCTATAGATTGAAAGGCGAAGCTATATTGTGGTATGAAGACTGGAAAAGATCGAGGGGTATTGATGTACTTCCAGCTGGTTGGGAAGAATTTAAAATGGTATTCCTTGATCATTACCTCCATGCCTTCACACAGAAAATGGAGGATTAGAGATAGAGAAGAAGGGTACATGAATCCGAAAGAGGACAGTCCAAAAGAGCTAGACCTATGGGACAGTCTATGGCATCTCAAGGAGAATCCAGGCCTTGGATGTTTCCTAGACCGCCTAGACCATCATTCTCCTATTCCACAGCAGGCACTCACTTTCAATTCCGAGGGTTTAGATGTGGTCAATCTAGGTAGAGTAGTGGAATTCACGAATCACAGGCAGCAGGATTTTCTCGTCAGCAGTGTCAGCACTGCGGGCGTACTCATTCAGGTACATGCTGGTTAGGGATGAATGCTTGATTTTAGTGCGGTATGTCGGGGCATATGATGAAAGAGTGTCCCCAGAGGAGCATGGGTAGTATAGCACCACCTGCGGGATCAGTAATTGAGTCATCATCATCGGTTCATTCTTTAGGCCGAGGTGTGTAGTCTATTGGTCTTGGTGGAGGTGCCAGAGGAGCAGCCTGTACTAGTGGGGTACAAAATCGTACTTATGCTCTAGTGGACCGACAGAATTTGGAGGGTTCTCCGATGTAGTTACAGGTATATTGTCCATATTTTCACATCCTGTATATGTATTGATTGATTCGGGCTCTACTTTATCATATGTTACTCCATTGATTGCTGCGAAATTTGAAAGAACACCAGAATCCTTAGTTAAGTCAATTGAAGTATCTACACAAGTTGGTGATTTATTGTTGCAAAAAGAGTATATCGTAATTGTGTAGTAACTGTGTGTGGTCATGATACACTGGCTGATCTTATTGAACTAGACCTGGTGGATTTTGATGTGATAATGGGAATGGATTGGTTGGCTTATTGTTATGCCACGGTAGATTGCTGGGCTAAGAAGGTACATTTTCATTTTTCCACCAGAAAATGTTCTTGAATGGAAGGGTAATGTGGGGGCACCGAGAGGAAATTCATTTCCTATCATAAAGAAAAGAAAATGATAGCCAAGGGGTATATATGTCATTTAGTCCGAGTGCAAGATACTAATGTGGAACCACCAATTCCTCAATCGATTCCGGTGGTTAATGAATTCCTCGATGTATTTCCTGATGATCTTCCAGGTTTACCCCTAGAACGGGAAGTAGAGTTTGGTATTGATGTAATACCAGACACTCAGCCTATCTCTATTCCTCCGTATAGAATGGCTCTAGCAGAATTGCATGAATTGAAGGAGCAATTGAAAGACTTGCTGGACAAGGGATTCATCAGGCCTAGTATGTCCCCGTGGGGTGCACCAGTATTATTTGTACGAAATAAAGATGGCACATTGAGAATGTTCATTGACTATCGGCAATTGAATAAGGTAACGATCAAGAACAAATATCCCCTCCCCAGAATTGATGATTTGTTTGATCAGTTACAGGGTGCCAAATATTTTTCAAAGATTGACTTGAGATCGGGTTACCATCAAGTCAGAGTTAGAGAACAATATATACCTAAGACAGCTTTCCGAATACGGTATGGCCATTGTGAATTTTTAGTTATGTCATTTGGAATAACAAATGCACCATCTATTTTCATGGATATTTGATGAATAGGGTGTTTAAGACATTCTTGGATGTGTTCGTGATGGTATTTATAGATGATATTCTGGTTTATTCCAAATCACAAGAGGACCATGCGAATCACTTACGACAGGTGTTACAGATTCTCTGGGATCGTAAGTTGTATGCCAAGTTCTCTAAATGTGAATTTTGGTTAAAATCCGTAGCATTCTTGGGTCACATTGTGTCAGATGAATGCACCAGGGTGGATACACAAAAGATCGAAGCGGCAAAAAATTGGCCAAGGCCTATGATGCCCATAAAAATTCATAGTTTTCTGGATTGGTCGGTTACTATAGAAGGTTTGTTGAAGGGTTTTCTTCCATTGCTGCACCTTTAATGAAGCTTACAAACAAGGCAGTCAAATTTCAGTGGAATGATGAATGTGAGAAAAGTTTCCAAGAGCTGAAAGATAAATTGACTTCTACACTGGTATTGGTACTTCCGGAAGGCACAGAAGGGTATGCAGTATATTGTGATGCATCCGGAGTTAGCCTCGAATGTGTATTGATTCAGCATGGTAATGTAATAGCATATGCCTCACGACAGTTGCGTCCACACTAGAGAAACTATCCCACACATGACCTTGAGTTAGCAGCTGTGGTATTCGCTTTAAAGATATGGCGCCATTATTTGTATGGAGTTCATGTTGAAATCTACACTGATCACAAAAGTTTGCAATATATCTTTAAGCAGAAGGAACTCAATTTGAGGCAACGAAGATGGCTAGAGCTCTTAAAAGACTATGATATTGATATTTTATATCATCCAGGAAAAGCAAATGTGGTAGCTGACGCACTAAGTCACAAAGCAATTGGAAGCAATAATGATCAGTTGAGGGAAAAGCAAGATATAGTAAAAGATTTACATCAACTAACCCGTTTGGGAGTTTGTCTTCTTGAATCTCCAGATGAAGGGGTCATTGTGCAAAATGCAACAGAATCTTCCTTAGTAGCTGAGGTTAAAGAGAAACAGGATGCGGATCCTATTTTATTGCAACTATAAGTAAATGTACAACAGGGTCTCACTAAGGCATTTGATATTACGCAAGAAAGAGTTCTTCAATGCCAAGGTAGATTATGTGTACTAGATATAGATGAACTGAGAAGACGAATTATGACAGAGGCGCATCATTCACGATATTATATTCATCCGGGAGTTACCAAAATGTACCATGATTTGAAGGAAATGTATTGATGGGGAAACATGAAGAAGAACATTGCAGAGTTTGTAGCTCAATGTCCAAATTGTCAACAAGTAAAAGTGGAGCATCAGAAACCAGGAGGTTATATGCAATGTATCAGTCTTCCAGGATGGAAATGGTACATGATTAACAAGAATTTCATCATAGTTTTGGCTCGTACACTACGGAAATTTGACTCTATATGGGTCATAGTTGACAGGCTTACCAAGTTAGCGCATTTCCTACCAGTCAAGACCACCTATACAGCTGAAGATTATGCAAGATGGTATGTTAAAGAGATAGTACAATTGCATGGGATTCCAATTTCCATTATATCAGACAAAGGAGCACAATTTACAATGCATTTTTGGAGATATTTTCAGAAGAGCTTGGGTACACAAGTGAATTTGAGTACGGTTTTTCATCCTCAAACAGATGGACAAGCAGAATGTACTATCCAAACACTTGAAGATATGCTACGATCTTGCACGTTAGATTTTCAAGGCAGTTGGGATGACCATTTGCCTCTTATTGAATTTGCTTACAACAATAGCTATCATTCAAGTATTAAAATGATACCTTATGAAGCTTTATATGGAAGAAAGTGTAGATCACCGATTGGATGGTTTGAAGTGGGTGAAACAACTTTACTTGGGCCAAATCTTGTTCACCAAGCTATGGAGAAAGTTAGGGTGATACAACAGCGGCTCCAAACGGCCCAAAGTCAACACAAGTCATATGCTGATGTTAGAAGAAGAGGAATCGAATTCGGCATAGGTGATTGGGTATTCTTGAAGGTGTCACCGATGAAAGGGGTAATGCGGTTTGGGAAGAAAGGGAAGTTTATTCCCCGATATATAGGGCCATATGAAATTGTCCGAAGATTTGGGCAAGTTGCGTATGAATTGGCACTACCTCAAGAACTCTCCATAGTTCATCCAGTATTTCATGTTTCGATGCTTTGAAAGTGCATAGAAGATCCATCTCGTATTGCTCCCATTGAAGATGTACAAGTTATGGAGGATCTCACCTATGAAGAGATATCGATTGTTATTATGGATAGACAAGTGAAAGGGTTAAGGAATAAAGAAGTGGCTTTATTAAAAGTACTTTGGAGAAATCAACAAGTAGAGGAGATCACATGGGAAGTTGAAGAACTGATGAAGTCCAAGAATCCTCATCTGTTTCAAATGGAATAAAAAGTTCAAAGTGCGAAAGTGTAGCAATAACAAGTAAGTATCTTTGAGCATTATGTGTATATGTATATATATATGCTAATATAGAGATGCATGTGTTGTACATGAGACAATGTTATTAACATTCGCGGATGAATGTTTTTAAGGGGGGAAGAATGTAACACCCCGTACATTTACAACCCTACTTGACAACTTTGAACCATGTTTACCCCAGGTTCTAGAGCAACAATTATGTATTTTGTATTGCTATTGATGGAACATTTGATATTGTGCTAGTAAATGTGATTAGACCGTCGTATGAGGTGTTTGGGACTTTGTGGGGTGAAAAGTGAGTTTTAAGGGACATCCAAGCAAAGGATCTTAAAGATAAGAGTCAAGCAAAAGGTTGGGACTTGAAAGATCCAACCAAATTTGTAAAGAAAAGTCGAAATCAAAAATTTAGTATGTGGCGCTGCAGGTGGCGTGCCAGGCCGCTTTGGCATTATTTTTTTGTGGCACAGGCAGCAAGGGGGCATGCCCAAGGGCGTTCCAGGCTTCCCCTGCACACCTTTTCCTGAGCTGAAATTTTTCTAAGTCCCTAGGGCGCCCGAGTGCTTGCTGGGGTGCTTTTTGCCAAATTTCTTCGACGATGATTAGTCTATAAAGAGGAATCGTGGGTTATGGTATCCTTATTCCATCATAGTAGGACTACTCTTGAGCGAGTTTGGAATTCGAGTTGGGGTTAATTCTTCGTCACAAGTATTTTACCAATTATGTTCAATTAAGCCATGAATGGCTAGAATTTCTTATTTTTGAGATTGAGGCTACGGACATGAATCTCGTGAGTTGAATATTGTCGTGACATTTATGGGATTATTTAAACATGAGATATATGGTGGATCATACATTGAATTTGGTGGTCTAAGCTAACATGTGTAATTGGGCTCAATTTAAGGCCAAAAATGAAGCCAAAAGGCATGGCCCAAAGAGCAAATGACCCATTCTTCAAATTTTACCAAGTAAACATGGCCTTTAATGCCAAGAAGTGGATAAGGATGACTTGAGGGGTTATATAAAGGTAAAAATCATATTTTTATTCCAAAAACCACACATGCCTTTCTAGACATTTTCTGAAAGATATTTCTCATATCTTCCAAACCCTAAGTCATCTCTTTGGACAAGATCATCATTTTTCAAGCTTGGGTGAGTGTTTAATATAATGGTTTAATATATTATATGCATGGGAGAGTATTTATATCATGATGGTTATGTCTAAAAGTGTAAGTAGTACACTTTGCTTTTTGTTAAAAGATGTGTCATCTATGTGATTTAAACTTGAAAGAAGACTTGAGGTTGATGAAAGTGCATGGTGTGAATGAAATATCAACATTTATGGTGTGGTTATGTTCCTTAATTTGTTATTTTTATATGAGTATAAATTGTTGGATTGTTGTCGATATGTCGTTATGAAGTGTATTGAGGTGACTTGATGGAGTAATTGTGACGTTGTGGTAATGAGGAAGCGTAAAGGATGAACTTGGTGTGAAATTCTATCGGTTTATGATGTTTTGGTCAATGTATGGCATGTTGGGGTATTGTTGGTATGACAATGCCATGAATGGTGTTGTAAAGGGGGAAATGACATTTTAAGGAAAACATGTAACTCATTGTCGTTTTATGCACTCGTAAGGTAGTTGATTGTTAACGTGAGCTCCATTATGTACTTGTGTTATAGAGTGAAATGTAAGGAAGGAGATGGACTGTTGTATTCACATATAGGATTGTGTATTCATTGTGAGAATACAAGGTATGTAAGGTTACTCTTTACGTAGCCTTCTACAGCACATAGTGTTCGCATTGTCATTGTACTTATTCCATTCCGAAATGTTCTAAGGTATTTCATTTCAGGTTTTCATCCATTGTTAGTCACATATTCCTTATTCATTGATCAAATGTTACTCATGTGTTACATAATTGTGGACATGTTCCAAATTTCCAATGATGTTATGTTCCAAAGATCCTCTATTGTTATGACTATCATTGTGTCAATCTCTCAAAAGTAAAGAAATAAAGCAATGCATATTTTATTATTACAAGAGTACGGGTGGTAGCTCTAGAGGCATAAGCCTAGATCAAGCCGACCCCAAGATTATTAGATCAGGGGGTATTCTTAGAGGCATAAGCCTAGCTCACGTCGAACCTGACAGGTGGTAGCTCTAGAGGTAAGAACCTAGCTCGAGCCGAACCTGACATATTGGTTTAGGGGTTGCAGCTCTAGAGGTAATAACCTAGCTCAAGCCGAGCCCGATGTATTGATTTATGGATGGTAGCTCTAGAGGCATAAGCCTAGATTGAGCCGATCCCAACATAAGGTTATGTTATGTTAAGACTCACTGATCAGTTGGGGCCCGGGTACATTGTGACACAGGTGATCATGAATAAGCATAAAAGAAAAGAAGCAAAGAAAGTAATGAAAGTAATATGCATAGTTCCAAATATACGGACCGATGGTTTATCCATATTGGCTATTCTCTTATATTTGATTCCATTGAGGTTCTTATGTATTGATGCAGTGTCTTATAGCCTTACATACTTAGTACATTCTTCGTAATGACGTCCCTTCAGGGACTTACCTTACTTGCTGCAGGTACAGGTGCTCATAGACCCCCACAGTAGATTGTAGATCATTTGATGATCATTGATGAGCTCCAGTTGGTTCGGGGCTTTTAGAGTCACATGTGTACATTTGTTTTGGTATTGTAAAGTTGTATAAAGCTGGGACTTATCTCGACTGTAGGTTGGTTATGTACATGTATCTATAGAGGCTTTGTAGACATATGTGGGAAAATGAATGTAAGAGATGTATGTCCATTTTGACTTGGTGGCCCTAACGAAAAAGTTTCATATATAGCATATGTTTCCATGACTTTCACCATTGGTATTTCATAGTTATATGAGGTAGAATGGTATTCATACAGAGACATGCATATGAATGTATATGAGCAAAGATTGGTTCTGTCGGGCCTCAACGGCTTCGGGTGCCAGTCTGCCTTATTAGAATTTGGGGCGTGACAAGGTACTTAGTTTACCTCTCAGTTCTAGAAGACATTTCAGAAGGGTCTTGGTACCCATGTTCACCTTAGTACAACTTTTCATCTATAAACAGATGGTTAGGAAGAGCGGACCATTCAAAATTTAGAGGATATATTGAAAGCTTGTGTGATTGATTTCGAAGGTAGTTGGGATGATCACTAGCCTTTGATTGAGTTTTCCTATAATAACAGCTATCACTCCAGTATTCAATGGCTCCATTTGAGGCACTTTATAGTAGGAGATTTAGATCTCCTGTTGGTTGGTTTGAGGTTGGTGAAGCCACCTTGATAAGTCCTAATTAAGTCCATGAGGCTATGGAGAAAGGTTAGTTAATTAGAGAAAGGTTGAAAAGAACTCAGAGTCGTCAGAAGTCTTATGAAGATATGAGAAGGAAGAAACTTGAGTTTTCTATTGGTGATTTAGTTTACCTGAAAGTTTCACCAATGAAAGGGGTAAAGATATCTGGTAAGAAAGGGAAACTCAGTACTCGTTATGTGGGTCCTTATAGGATTTTGAGTCGCTTTGGCAATGTGGACTATGAGTTAGATTTGCCTGCAGACTTAGCATCAGTGCATTTAGTTTTTCATGGGTCTCATCTGAAGAAATCCATTATTGATCCAGCATCGGTTGTGCCTTTAGATAGTGTGGGTGTTAAAGATAGTCTCTATTATGAGAAGGTTCCAGTTGAGATCTTTGATCGTTAGGTTAGTAATTGAGAAATAAGAAGGTTCCTTTAGTAAAAGTTCTTTGGCAGAATCAACTAGTTCAGGGAGCTACATGGAAAGTAGAGGTGGATATGATGACCAAGTACCCCCATATTTTCTCTTCAAATTCTGTTCCAACTTGAGTTAATTGTTTTCTCTTAATTAATTTTTTCTGTCTCATGTCACTCAGTTATTCTCATGTAATAGCACCCATTCATTAGTTCAGTTCAGTCCATGTTTCAACACAGACTCAGTTACCATGCTAGTGTTTAGCTCTTAGAAATTCAATGTTGGGATTGTATCTCTTTCCCTATCCTTTCAGCTTAGTTGGTATTTATTTGGGGATGAATCCAAGAGGGAGATATTATAACACCCCAAAAATCCAATATAAGATCAAAACCAATCTTCAAGAACATAAAGAACCATTAAATAAGCATGACATGAGTATTATATGATATTTAAGATCATAAGGAGTCCCTAACCCAAAGTTGAGTTGAAAACTCCTTTTTCGGCTAAGTCTAGGGTAAGATTTTCTGGGGTCAACTTCAAACAATCATTTCTCCTAGTATATGAAGAGTTAGGTGGCCTAATACCCAAAAAATTGAAGGTATTTGAATTATCTTTGCAAAACTACCAACTCTTTGTAAATTTGGTATCAGAGTAAAACGTTATGTCCATTTTATTAAAGCATTATCAAAGTTGTCAGTAGCGACGACTTAGACCCAATGAGTCATCGGGGTGAAAGAATCTATCCAGAAAAGCATTCACAAACTCATCCTAATCCACTGGGATTGCATCTACACCTCTATCCTCCTTTCACTATTTACACCAGTATGAGCCAGTCCCTTCAACTGATAAGCGGGTAAATTTCAACTCTCAGCTAGACTGATGCTCATAATATGAGTGATCTTCTGAACCTTGTCAAGGAAATCCTGTGGATCCTCCTTCACTTTAGAACCTTGGAACTTTGGAGGATTCATCCAAGTAAAGTCCCGAACTCTCATTACTACCACATTCCCATTTGTATTAACTAGTGCAACAACCTGCTGGTTGACCTGAGTGGTCATCGCCTAAGCAAGCTCCTAAAAAGAAGCCCTGAATTTGGCATGGGTGACTTGCTCATTCAAGATGCCTGTCGGAGTTGGTGGAGCTTCTAGGTTTCCACTGTCGTTTCTTCTTCTCTTTGCTCTTCTAGGAGGAATTTTTTGTAAATATGTAGAGCACGAGTTAGAAAAAGATTTAATAGAGCACACACTTTATCACATGATATGAACATGAAAGAAGTGAAAATTTCCTAAAATGTCTCATAGCCTCTCACTTATAAGTGTGGTGTGTTTCTTCACACTCTTGAATGAAACTCTACTTAATGCATCTTTCAGACACCCTAGAACACTTTAAACCTAAAGATCTGATACCAAGCTTGTAACGACTTGAGATTACACCCTAGTTACAACACGATTCTTAGAGAAACAGGTGACCCCGAGCGAACCCATGGCCTGACATGTCACTAAGAATACTAGATATAACTGAAACATACTAAGTGGAAACTAAAATTGACGATAATAATCATAATAAAAACCAATACCAACATTGAAGTTTAATCCTAGAAATATATAACATAACCATAAAGCTGAAAATCTAATTGTCTATCTGAACGCCTCTACTAAAGATGAGTTGTTGGGACAAGTCCCCAGCTAACTCTAAATTTTTTGAAAACTATAACAAAATATTGATATGAAAACATAAACTCTCATCCTGGGATGATAAGGACTTACCATAGTCAGTTACTAGAATGGCAATAGAACGTATCAACTATGGCCTGATGCTGAACATTTTAACCTATATCATGATACAATACATCACAAAAAAGGTATGCGGTCAGTACTTTCAATGTACTGAGCAAGTGAGCTATGCAATTAAACAAACTGATAATTATTAAAATACCATGTTGAGATATGAAACTGAACTGAAGTATAATGACCCTATCTGAGATGCATAAATATACATAGTAACAAATCTAAAGAAGTCATGAGTTTAAGCTAATACAACTAAATCAATGGTCATACTGTACTGAGTCTATAACTGTGAGAGGTTCTTGTAACCGACATAGACCATGTGAGTAAACATGAAATCTAACCTATAACCTAAGTTGGGAAGGTGTTCTATACCTTGCTAGGGGTAAGAACCATGACTGGTGTGATTCACTCATGAGCATATTCAGGCTAAGGGAGACACTCTCAACTAGCGAGGACCCTTTTTTACCTACCATGGCTTGTTATTTGGGAGTTGGGTTGTCTGAACCGTGTCCTCTTTGTACGACCCCAAAAATGCAAGATAAGATTAGAACTAATATTCAAGCACATAAAAACCATTACATAATCATTACATGAGAATTATATGATATTTAAGATCATAAGGAGTCCCTATCCCAAATTTGAGTTGAAAACTACTTTTCCAGCAAAGTTCTAGTGTAGGATTCTTCTTGGGTCAACTTCAAATGATAATTTCTCCTAGTATATAAATATTTAAGTGGATTAATACCTGAAAAATTGAAGGTATTTGAATTCTCTTTCCAACCACTAACAGTTTGTAAATTCGGCATTAGAGTAAAATGTTATGTACATTTTACTAAAACACTGTCAAAGTTGTCAGTGTAGACGACTTAGACCCTATGAGTCATGGGGTGACCATACAAGTTGTAGTATGACTCGTTGGGATGGGAGAGGGAGTAAAAAATTGAGTCCTAGGTGATGAATCACGCTACAACTCGTATCCAGAGTCGTCACGTGAGTCATTGGGACTGATTTCAACAGTTTTTCAAACAATTTTAAAAGGGTTGTTTGGTATTTTCCCACTTTTTTTAACACCAAAAGTATGCCATTTAAGCTATCCTATGGCTGATTAATTAGCCTAAACTACCCCAAATCCCCCATTAACACAAAAATCAAGCGACACATAGAATATTCCGAGAAAACAAGTGATTTTTTTCTCCAAGGCAAGAATAAGGGTTCTTCAACTTCAGGCCCCAAATCCAAAATTTCACCAAGGGTTTTTCCTTCAGTTATGTGGGATTTAATAATTTGGTACCCATTGAGTCCCAAAGTTATTTCAAAATCTCAATTTAATTCAATCTTAAAACTTAGGGTTTCCATGAAAAGTGTAAATTCCATTATTTTTCAGTTTATTACCTTGACTAAACTATGAGTATATGTGTTCCCATAAATTTAAGCATCTTTACATACTCATGACTATGAACTATCATTATATTGATAAATTCCTGATTTTGGGCTTGAGTTATCGAATACCTTATTACATTCAGATTAGAGTATTTCCATGATTAGTTTCATTCTTCAGAGATGGCGGGTTTTGAATACCCGATGACCTAGGCTTTCATGTATATGTAATGAATACTCATTCCTCCATGGTTACATGATGTAGAATAATTTCAGATAAGTGTCTACTATTTTAGTCTCGGATATCAGTGTTATGAGCCTGTCAATATTTGTTCTAAATGAACTATCCAGTTATCAATTGGTATTTAGTTGGGAGTAGTACTTAGCACCAAGACAATCTAGGGATAAAGGCTCACCTGTAAGTTAGGCTAAGACCTTTAGTAGAAGTCCCTAAGTCCCAGAACTACGGTGCCATCATAGGTTCTAAAGGGTCACTCGTCAGACCAAGCTTGATACCTTAGTCCGTTTGAATATCAGTTTAGTGGATCCACATCAGTCGGTGTTCATATCCTTGGTAAGGTACAGAGCACCCTTCAGCTGGGATTACAAGTTAGACCCCAGTTAGCTTAGATTGGGGTATGTCAGTTAACGGTAGCTTCTACAGTCCATAGTCCACAGTCCATAGTTCATATTCAAATATGTGCATAACCTTGTACTCAAATCATATGGTATATTATACATTTATATATTTACTACTTGGTCATTGCATCAGTTTACATGTCTTAGTTTACCATGTTACATTCAGCATATTCATCTTATATTAGATAATGCATATCTCACATGCTCAATAAATTCAAAGTATTGACTGCATACTTTTCTTTGCGCTATATTATCTTATAATATAGGTTTTGATAGTCAGCATCCTGCTTGAGGCTAGTACGATTCAATATTATATCAGCAATAGTATTTTGGTGAGTCCTCATCATTTGAGGACCAGTTAGTAGTATTTCATTTTAGTATTTTTCTTAGTTTCAGACCATTTGAGTTAGTTGGGGGATTATCCCAATAACTCATCTTATTTAGAGGCTTTTTAGATAGACCGTTAGATTTCCAGTATGTTGGTTATGTCAGAAAGTGTTAGCCTTGACTATCAGTGTTGGTTTTATTTATGCTTATATCATTTCAGTTTAGCTTCTGCTTAGTATTTCATTAGTTATTTTAGTATTCTTAGTGTCATGCAAGGTCATGGGTTAGCTTGGGGTCGCTTACGACTCTAAGCTCTGTGTTATGACTAGGGGGTAGTCTCGGTTGGTGACACTCTCAGTGCTAAGTACTACTCCAATAATCATATACATATGTTCATATTTATACTAAAAGTTGAGTAAAATAATATACTATTTCAAATTACTGTAGTTGAAGATGACTGAAATCATGGAACCAGTTTCATGCAATCTACTATCTCTAAAAATCATGCTAAACAAGGTATATTAAATATTTGTCTGGAATTATGCTTCAATATAGATGTTCATGCTCATTTAATAAAGAATCTGGGATCATGTGTTCATAACACCTGGTGATTTATACGAGTACACCACAACAACAAGCATCTGATTCGATACCTGGTCCTTGTATGAGAAAAATAAAGAGTAGCAAGAACAAAAAAATAATCAGCAGTAAAGGAAGGACACATGTTTATGTGGAAACCTCCTTGCTTAAGGGAGTAAAACCATGACCTACCCCAGAAGGATTTCACCAACAAATATAACTAAAACAAGAGCAATGGTTGGATTAGACTTTTTCTCATAATCCTATGGTTAACCTCTTAACCCCATCCCCTTGAGCTAATGACAATATCAAGCCATGCTACAATATACCAAATATATCCTACAACCAACTTGTAACACCCCGTATCCTACGTATACTAGTTCTACATATATGTCACTTGATATAGCCTTATAGTACGGGTAATGGACTCAGTTTCCTCTATGACTAGCGACGGTAAGATAGGTTAGAAGGAACTGCCCGTACAATTTAATGTGACATGACTAAGTTAACGTCGGTGCAACTATTTAAATTTGTGATATTGATAATGTATTTTGAATCTAAAGTTTAAAGTGACCAAGTGTACACAAGCTGCAAGTTAAATTAAAGGGATTAAAAACTAAAAATGAAATTAACTATTGAGGTGCTTGCTTGACTTAATTAAGCTAGTAGGTGAATCACCTACTTGATATATATGGACCAAGTTAATGTACCCAAGGTTATGGATAAGATTTGGGCCAAGTTAAATGTGCCAAAGAGGTGTATTAGTGATACGATACAAAATATGAAAAGACAAAGAAACCACGAACACAAGGAAACACAAATACGAAAAGACGAAACAAACACGAAAACAAAGACAATAAAGTAAAGGATAGATAGATAGACACAATACGATGAGGAAAAGGACAACCAAAGGTAGTCAAACCAAAGACCATCCTTTATATTACCGTAAACACCTATCTCTTATGAAGATCGAAGAGGAATTGGACCTCAACAACCAACGTTTCTAGAAAATTAAGAAAGCTCCCAACAAGCTAACATCAAAAAACTCTCAAGTGTATTCTTCATTCAAAATCATCTAACCCTCAAATAAAAAGAAAGCTAACTATTTATAGCCATGGTCCTTATTACATAATGGGCCCAAAAGTGACCCTAAATGCCATATGGGACCAAAAGTGACCCAATGCACCAAATACTCATCCTTCAACAACCAACATCATCGTGGTGGGTTGAAATACTCTTCCTCATCTCTAAAAGGGCGCCAATTGCCTTGCTTGAAGATCCTTTGGCCAATTTGGGGTTTATCATCCTCTCCTTCTTGAAGAGGATTTGTCCTCAAATCTGAGAAAACATCATTTTCAAGCTCAAGATCCCCAAGAAAGTCTTTGAAATTAGGAGAGTTCTTAATTCACTTAGCCAAGAAAAGTGGAATGCTAATCTCCTTCTTGAGTCCAAACCTCTTCAATGGGCACTTTGTTGGCAAGCATATTTGGCATGGTGATATCCCCATCACATGGATATCCTTCACCCTCAACATTTTCATCAACATTATGAACCCCTTCTATGAGTTTCTCTTCTTGCTCCACTTCATCTTTATAGTAAGGATTACCTTTCTAAAGTATGATGTCTCTCCGGGTAGGACACTCACTCATTCGGTGACCCCATCCTTGACACTTAAAACATTGATTACCCTTAGGATTTGGATTACCTCTTTCTCTTGGGGGATATCTTGGAGCATTCTTCTCAAAGGGCTTCTTGTAAAAAGATATCTTGAACTCGAAACCTTGAGTCCATGTTGATGACACTTGATTTCCCGCCTTAGGGTGGATGGCCTTCTCCAACTTAATATATTGTTCAACATCAATAGCCGCTTCTAAGAGATCATCCATCCGGGCAAACTTGTGTATTGAAAATCTAGAGGCAATCTCTTGATTCAATCCCACTTTAAATCAGATCTTGGTGTGCTCTTCATCCTCGTTGTAATCAAGCTTCAAGAGTAGCTTTTGGAATTCATCATAGTATGCTTCAACACTCTTGTCTTCTTGTCTCAAATTGTACAACTTGGCAAGCAACCCTTGTCTATATCTATCCGGCACATACTTGGCTCTCATAAGGGCCTTCATCACTTCCCATGGTGGATAATTACCTCCATGGAGAACCCCTTGTATTCTCTTAGTCGACTCCCACCAAGTCAATGCATAACCTTCAAATTGGGCAACGGAATAGGTAGTCTTCTTAACATCGGGCAAGTCATTAGCTTGGAAGATCCTATCACATTGCGACTCCTACTTGAGGTATCCTTCGGGATCACTAACTTCTTGAAAATTAGGAAGAGTGACCTTGATAGAGTTGAGACCGCCTTGGTCTCTTGGTCCATTTCCTTGAGCACCATACCCATATCCTCCTTCTACTTGTTTCTCAAACTCTCCTTGGAGTCCTAGGGCTTGGTTGGGTGGCATTTGGTTAAGTGGATCTTGGTAAGGTGGTTTTGGGTCTTGTGGTCTTTGATAGTGTGGTACTTGGGCTTGGGGTACTTGATAGGGTAGGTAGTAGGGTGGATTGAGACCTTGTGGGTTCAAACCTTGTGGAATTTAGTAGTTTGGGACTTGGTTTTGTGGTGCTTGGTAGGGTGGAACAGGCATTTGCGGAGCTTGAGGTTGGGGTGGGTTCAATTGTAGGGGTCGGGATACATGTCGTGGAGTTTGATCAACTATAGTAGTAGGTAAGGGAACACTACCTTGTTGAGGAGGGTAGAACATGTTTTGGAGAGTCCTAGGATAGACGGTAGCCGAAGTTTATTGAACTTGTCCACTAGAGGAAGCTTGGAGATTGTTTTGACGAGTAGCATTTGAAGAGTTAAGGTTTCCCTCCACATTCACCATTCTTCCTTCCATATTTGATACTCTCTCAGCCATGCCCGACATTTTCTCATTTATATTAGACATCTCTCCCCTATTGACATTCATGTCTTGACGTATTCCCATGATGTCCTCAGCCAAGGTTTCTAGACTTGTCCCCTTCGTGGTAGGTTGGATCTCATCTCCCATTGCCATGGTACCTATTAACAAGACACTCAATACAACTAACAAACAAGGTTAACGTTAGCAAACTCACAATCACTAGTGTCTTCACACTTGGATTGCCTCACAATTATCTCAACTTGTTGGTCTTGCTTGTTCAAGTTGGTATAGGAAGTTTCAATTGGTTGTCCTTGGATAAAGAGAGTTTTGTTGAGAGAAGAAAGGACGACTCAATTTTTGAACACAAAAGAACTTGACTCAAGAAGTTAAATAAGAAAGAAAAGATGAAAGCACACAAACAAAAAGGACGAACAAAGAAATAGGACTCAAGAACTAATCAACAACTAAGTAGGATAATTACTAGTTGAAAATTAGTTTAGGAAACAAAAATTGAAATAAAGAATCAAGAATTGAAACTAAGATAATGGAACCTAAGTAAAATGGTTTTGGAGTGCTTGAGTTGCATTTTGATGGGTTGTGGATGCATGTGGCGACCTGCCTTCGCATATGGAGTTCGCATGTCAAAAATAGGTTGCTGGAAAATGACCTGCGTTGCTACCTGCGTGGGCAGGTGAAGCCGCAGGTACCCAGACAAAATAGCTGAAATTTTGATTTTTGGCTCTTTCTGTGGGCCCTTTTGGGTTCTCTCTCCTAGAATATTCCCTTTTCTTTGGGGATATTCATTGTACCAACACCCAAACACTTTTATCTTTCTTCCCTTTTGGATCTAACACACCTTTTTGAATATTCCCCTTCAACAAGATATGAATGTCATAAGAACACCAAGAACATGGATGAACTTCAAAATTTCAAATCTGCTTCGTTTTAGCTCGGAATTCAATGAAATTTGAAATCTAGGCTCTCTTTGATATGAGGAACAATCCCCAATACTCTTTAACCCTCAGTTCCAAGCCAAGTTTTTTAGATTTTCAAACCCATTTGAAGCTTCTTCAAGCTTCAAACTCAAAAATGGTGGATTCTCCAAAACTCCTCCAAACAACTCAAAATTTTAGATCTAGGGTCCCTTTGATATGAGAAGTTCCTTCCAACTATTTTCAACCCTCAAATCCACACCAAAATCACAAGATTGAGAAACCCTTTTTCAATTTTCTTCAAACTCAAGAACACAACATTAGGGTTTTTTCAAATCTACGCAAAACACATACAAAGCTCAAGATTCCGACTCTAATAACACTAGATGAAACAAATCTAGTGTTGAAACTACAAGAAAACTCAAAAACACAAAAATATTTTTTTGGAGATTTTCTCAAAAACAAATTTTCAGATTTTTTTTAATTTTTTTTTTGAGATTTTTGATTTTCTAGATAACAAGAACCGAAGATTGAATTCGTGAGGACGAACTCAAGCTCGGCTTTGATACCAAATGATATGATACAAAATATGAAAAGATGAAGAAACCACGAACACAAGGAAACACGAATACAAAAATACGAAACAAACACGAAAACAAAGACAATAAAGTAAGGATAGATAGATAGACACAGTACGATAAGGAAAAGGACAACAAAAGGTATTTCAAATCAAAGACCTTCCTTTATATTACCGTAAACACCTATCTCTTACGAAGACCGAAGAGGAATTGGACCTCAACAACCAACATTTCTAGACAATCAAGAAAGCTCCCAACAAGCTAACACCAAAATACTCTCTAGTGTATTCTTCATTTAAAATCATCTAACCCTCAAATGAAAAGAAAGCTTACTATTTGTAGCCATAGGCCTTATTACATAATGGGCCAAAAGTGACCCAATGCACCAAATACTCATCCTTCAACACCCAACAACATCATGGTGGGCTGCAATACTCTTCCTCATCTCTAAAGGGGTGCCAATTTCCTTGCTTGAAGATCCTTTGGCCAAGCTGGGGTGTATCAATTACCTACTTATGTTAATGGATCATATTAAGACATATATTAATGGACTCTTTTAAGGCCCAAACTATGTAAAATAAAAGGAGAGGAGAATGGGCAGCCCAACACCTAAAATCTGCCCAAAAGCCCAATGAATTGAAGGTCCATTTTGGACATTGATAAAGCAAGTAGGTGTATCACCTACTTTGACCTTTGAGCAACTTGAACTCCCTATGTAGGTGCATTACCTACTTGGATCAATTTGTGGATGAAAATGGACCTAAAAGAGGAGGTTCTAGATAGCCTATTTAAGGGTCAATTTGACAAATTTTAACTTATAATAATTCAGCAAAATAACCAAAATTCTCTCAAAGATAATAAGCTCTCTCTCTCTCTCCCTTCAAGTAGCAGCCGCAAAACTCCTCTAGGGTTCTTGGTATAGTTGCCTCTTTGAAGCCAAGGTAAGTAGTGATTAACTTATGGATTTAGTTTAATTTAACCATGATAAGGTGATGGAAATCAGGTTTTTCATGTTTGAAGTGTAGAACACCCTTCAAAGTTTGGCAGTCCACCTTTATCTAATTTCTACAAGGTTTCTCCTCTTTATGGTTCTAGTGAAAAGAAGTTCAAGTTCTTGTGGCAGTTGAGAGTATAAGGATTTCCACCAATAAAAGGTAGGCTACTGCACATTTTATTACTCCTCCTTGTATGTAAATTTGAGTGGAAAATTGTGCATGTGTTTCTAAGAACTTAGAGATGGTGAGTGCAATATTGTGTTGCTAGGATGAAGAATATTTGGGTCTGTTTTAGAGATTGTTTATGTGTATATATGTTGGGACAACTTGGTTGGTCTTAAAAAAGGATGCTTGTTGTTGATATTGACATATAAAAGGAGGGTATGATGATACAACACTTAATTAGATATTGTATAAGCTTGCTGGCTATCATACTTTATGGACAATTTTGTACATGTTATAAAGACAGAGGAGTCTCCGGGAATCTTATATGAATCCATGTGTTGTGAAAATATAATTAGAGGAGGAATGGGTGGAAAGAACACCCTTGATTTGGTGAATTATGGGCGTGCCACCCAGCTACTATTTTGAGTGAAGTTGAATAGCCTGAATTTGTTAATTAATTACTAATAATAGTTTTACGACGTACTTCATTGTAGATAAGTAATCTGAAAGGAAGGAGGTTAATTCGGGGTAATACCTGAGTTATACAAGGTATGTAAGGCTACTCTATTTCGTATTCTTTGGCATGAAATCCAACACTTGTGTTACAAAGTAAACTTCCAAAGTTCTCCTATAGTAAATGATACATAGTGGAAGCGTACGATCTCCCATGTAGCTAACAACCTTGTTCCTACTCCCTAACATGTTAAAATCTTCAATATGTGCTTATTATTAAGTCTGCACGTCTACTTTTACTAGCAAGTTTCGGGAGTTCTCCCTTTAGTTAAATAAGATTTATATGTTATTTCAGCTCCTAATCATTTCATTAGTGTACAAATTGATCCCTACCTCATTCTTACTGCATCAAGTGTTTATTCACATGTCTCTTACTGGTGAACTACTATCCCAAAGGACAATAATGTCCTGACCACCAAAGTAACTATCTCAAAGGTAATAAACTAAGAAATGCAAATCTGGTTATGCATGGGTGGTAGCTCAAGGGCGTAAGCCTAGCATGGGCCGATCCCAATTCGTTTATATATATGTGGCAGCTCAGGGGTGTAAGCCTAGCATGGTCCGATCCCAACTTGTGTATTTACCATTGATCTGTTGGTCATTTGTATCGCATGGCTTACAAAGATTACAAAGTAAGAATGATAAAGTGAAGAAAAGAATGTAATATACATGATTCCACAGATACAGGTAAAGGTGTTCTATTATGGGTTACACTTGTTCTGATTTCATTTGAGTTCTCACTTTACACATTAGTTACTCTTTGCCTTACATATTCAGTACATTCTTTCATACTGATGTCCCTCATGGGGGAACCTGCATTTCATTTTGTAGGCACAGGTACTTTAGCTAGTAGACCCCTCCAGTAGGAGCATAGGACATCCAGCGGCTATTGGTGAGCTCCAAGTTGATTCGAGGCTTTTCGAGTCTGTTATATATGTTTTGGTATTATATCGTAGCTAAGTGTAATGCAGGGACTTGTCCCTACCTTAACTAAGTTTATATATCTTTTAGAGGCTTTGTAGACGGTAAAGTGAAGTGTGGTTGTGCCTTGTCTTCCAGTCATCGTGGCCCCAATGGCCAAGTTATGTATATAGTTTTGGGCTTGACTACGTGGTTTATTTTCATTAAATCTTAATATCCATATTTGGCAGCATCTTTAAAAGTTCATGGTAATGCATGGTAAGTACAAGGTTATGGGTTAGTGCTCTCGGGCCTTTACGGCTATGGGTGCCTGTCTGGCCAATAGGATTTGGGGCGTGACAAAAGTGGTATCAGAGAAGGTCATCCTAGGGAGTCTACAAAGTCGTGTCTATGTATTGTCTTGCTTATAGATGTGTTGTGCACCATATCTATAGAAAAGAGGCTATGGGACAATTAGGAGTTGTCTCTTTTTCTTCATATCTTCGATCCTGCAATAGAGCCAAGGTTGTAGGTGGAGTCATATTTAACCATTGAATTTTCTTTTTTTACATTATAGTAGAGATGTCGATTACATGAAGGACTAGGAATAAAAGTAAGCAAGTAGATGTGGCTGCTGGAGAAGGGACCAGCAAGTCACCACCTAGACAAGCTAATTTAAGTGAGGCTCAAGATGAGTTTGCATCACGGACCTCTTCTACTCCTCCATCTCCAGAAGAACTAAGAAGGAGAGGAGTACCCTCATAATCACCTATTAATGCTACTGAGCAAGATTTAAGGAATTTGGTGAAATTGTTGACTCGTATAGTTGCTGGACAAGGTCAAGGACAAGCTAGTCCAATTACAGGTACTAGTGGTGCGGATAGGGCAGCTAGTCTACGAACATAGGATTTTATTAAATTAGATCCTCCCACATTTACCGGGTCAGATCTTAATGAAGACCCACAAGACGTTATTGATAAAATACAAAGGGCCTTGGATTTCATGCATGTATCTGGTAAAAAGATAGTTGAGCTAGCAGTATATAGGTTAAAAGGGGAGGCTATATTATGGTACAAAGACTGGAAACGATCTAGGGGTACAGGTGCACCTTTAGCTAGTTGGAAAGATTTCAAAGAGGTATTTCTTGATCATTACCTTCCCTTTGAAATTCGAGAGGCTCGTGCAGATCAGTTTTTAAATCTTCATCAAGGAAATATGAGCGTGAGGGAGTATAGTTTTTGATTTAACTCTTTGTCTAGGTATGCTTCTAATGTAGTAGCTACTATGGATGATAGAGTTCATCAATATGTGGATAGATTGGATCTGTATTTGGTTAGAGTTTGTACTATTGCTGCTTTGAATAAAGATATGGATATAGCAAGGATACAAGATTTTGCACAAAAAATAGAGGATCAAAGGCAAAGGAGAAGAACACAATATTTGAAAAGAGGGCATCCCAAGAGGGCCAGACCTACGGGGCAGTTTATGTCATCCCAAAGTGAGTTCAAACCTCGGTTTCCTAATAAACCACTTAGGCCATTATCTTTCTACTCTGTAGAAAGTTCTCCACCCCGATTCCAAGGATTTAGAGGCAATCAATTTGGGCAAAGAAGTGAGAGCCAAGGTTCACGGACAGTGGGGTATCAAGAGCAAGGGAGTATGAACCAATCAAGACCCCTCGACAACCATGTAGGCAATATGGAAAGCTTCATTTAAGTGCACGCCGGTTTGGGACAGATGCTTGCTTTTAGTATTGTATGTCGGGGCACATGATGAGAGAGTGACCATAAAGGGGCATGAGTGGTATAACATGACCTACTGGATCAGGTATTGTATCGTCATTATCGGTGCCTTCTTTGGGTAGGGGTACACATCCTATAGGTCGTGGTAGAGGTGTTAAAGGAGCAGTTAGTCCGAGCGGAGTTCAAAATCATACATATGCTCTAGCGTGTTAACAAAATTTGGAGGCTTCTCCTGATGTAGTTATAGGTGCATTGTCCGTCTTTTCACATAATATATATGCATTAATTGATCCGGGTTCTACACTATCATATGTCACTCCATTAATTGCTGGAAAGTTTAGAAGAACACCGAAATCACTAGTTAATCCATTTGAAGTGTCTACACCGATTGGTGAGTCTATTATAGCTAGAAGAGTTTATCGTAATTGTATAGTAACCATTTGTAATCATGACACATTGGCTGACCTTGTTGAACTAGAAATGGTAGACTTTGACATTATAATGGGTATGGATTGTTGGATTTTTGCTATGCCACATTAGATTACCAAACTAAGAGGGTGCATTTCCATTTTCCTAAAGAGGTAGTCCTTGAATTGAGGGGTAATATTGGGGCGCCAAGAGGTAAATTTATTTCTTATCTTAAGGCAAAGAAAATGATGTCTAAAGGGTACATATGTCATCTAGTGAGAGTGAAAGATATAGATGCGGAGCCATCAAATCTTCAATCGGTTCCAGTGGTAAATGAATTTCCCGATGTGTTTCCTGAATATCTTCTAGGTTTACCTCCAGAACAAGAAGTAGAGTTTGGTATTAATGTGATCCTAGATACTCAACCTATAGATATTCCTCCGTATAGAATGGCTCAGTAAGAATTAAGGGAGTTGAAAGAGAAATTGAAAGACTTGCTAGAAAAAGGATTCATAAGGACTAGTATATCCCCTTGGGGCGCACCAGTGTTATTTGTGCGTAAGAAAGATGGCACATTGAGAATGTGTATTGACTACCGGCAACTGAATAAGGTGACTATTAAGATCAAATATCTCCTTCCAAGAATTGATGATTTATTTGATCAGTTACAAGGTGCTAAGTGTTTCTCAAAGATTGATTTGCGGTCGGGTTACCACCAAGTGAGAGTCAAAGAGAAAGATATACCCAAGATAATTTTTAGAACATGGTATGGTCATTATGAGTTTTTAGTTATGTCATTTGGGCTAACAAATGCACTAGCAGCTTTTATGGATTTGATGAATAGAGTGTTTAAGCCATTCTTAAATGTGTTCGTGATAGTATATATTAATGATATTTTGGTGTAATCAAGATCGAAAGAGGACCATGCTAATCATTTACGGCAGGTGTTATAGGTTCTTCGTGATCGTAAGTTATATGCAAAGTTCTCTAAATGTGAGTTTTGGTTAAAATTTGTAGCATTCTTGGGCCATATTGTATCTGATGAAGGAATAAGGGTTGATACTCAAAAGATAGAATCCGTGAAGGACTGGACAAGACCAACAACACCTACAGAGGTTCATAGTTTTTTTGGGTTGGCAGGTTATTATAGAAGGTTTTTTGAAGGGTTTTCTTCTATTTCTGCACCTTTAACAAAATTAACACACAAAGTAGCCAAGTTTCAATGGAATGACACATATGAAAGGAGTTTCCAAGAGCTGAAGAATAAGTTGACTTCTACACCCATATTGGTACTTCTAGAGGGTACAAAAGCGTATGTGGTGTATTGTTATACTTCAGGAGTTGGCTTAGGATGTGTATTGATGCAGCATGGTAAAGTAGTAGCTTATGCCTCAAGACAATTGCGGCCACATGAGAAAAATTATCCAACACATGATCTTGAGTTATCAACGATTGTATTTGCTTTAAAGATATGGCGCCACTACTTGTATGGGGTTCATGTTGACATATATACCAACCATAAGAGTTTGCAATATATCTTTAAGCAGAGAGACCTAAATTTGAGGCAGCGGAGGTGGCTTGAACTATTAAAAGATTATGATATTGATATTTTGTATCATTCGGGGAAAACAAATGTAGTAGCTGATGCATTAAGTCGTAAGGAAATAGTGAGCACTTATGGGCAGTCTACGAAAAGACAAGGGATGACTAAAGATCTACACCAACTAGCTAGCTTGGGAGTTTACCTTCTTGAATCTCCAGACGAAGGGGTTATTGTACAAAATGCGGTAGAATATTCATTAGTAGCTGGGGTGAAAGAGAAGCAGTATGTAGACCCTATTTTATTATAGCTTAAGGAGAATGTACAACAAGGTATGACAAAGGCATTTGAGCTTATGCAAGAGGGAGAACTTTAATGCCAAAATAGATTGTGTGTACCTAATGTAGATAGGCTAAGAAAGAGGATTATGATGAAGCATATCATTCAAGGTATTCCATCCATCCGAGATCAACTAAAATGTATTATGATTTGAAAGGAGTGTATTGCTGGGGAGACATGAAGAATAACATTGCAGAATTTGTAGCCCAATGTCCAAGTTGTCAACAAGTTAAAGTAAAACACCAAAAACCCGGAGGTTTTATGCAATGTATGGATCTTCCAATTTGGAAGTGGGACATGATCAACATGGATTTCATCACTAGTTTGCCTCACACAATTTGAAAGTTCGATTCCATATGGGTAATAGTTGAAAGACTTACCAAATCAGCATACTTCCTGTCAGTTGAGACTTCTTATACAACTGAAGAGTATGCAAAATTGTATATTAAAGAGATAGTTTGGCTGCACGGAGTCCCAATCTCTATTATATCTGATAGGGGAGCTCAATTTACTGAAAACTTTTGGAAGTCATTTCAGAAGA
This sequence comes from Capsicum rhomboideum, assembly GCA_031232105.1. NCBI lineage: Eukaryota > Viridiplantae > Streptophyta > Magnoliopsida > Solanales > Solanaceae > Capsicum > Capsicum rhomboideum. The sequence goes on from CP124718.1 coordinate 51,084,095, forward strand.
GTTAGGGAATGCAAGTGAATTTAAGTACAACATTTCATCCTCAAATGGACGGACAAGCAGAACGTACCATTCAAACACTTGAAGATATGCTGCGAGCTTGTGTATTGGACTACAAAGGTAGTTGGGATGATCATTTTCCACTTATTGAATTTGACTACAATAATAGGTATCATTCAAGTATCAAAATGGCACCTTATGAAGCTTTATATGAAAGGAAGTGCAGATCACCAATTGGATGGTTTGAAGCTGGTGAAACTGCCTTATTTGGGCAAGCTATTGTTCATCAAGCTATAGAAAAAGTTAAGGTGATACAACAGCGGCTAGAAAAAGCTCAAAGTCGACACAAATCATAAGCATATATTAGAAGAAGAGGGCTAGAATTTTCTATAAGAGATTGGGTATTCTTAAAGGTATCACTAATGAAAGGGGTAATGAGGTTTGGTAAAAAGGGAAAACTAAGTCCACGTTATAGATGGACATATAAGATTATTCAAAGGTTTGGGCAAGTCGCATATGAGTTAGAGCTATCCCAAGAGCTCTCAACAGCTCATTCGGTATTTCACGTAATGCTTCGAAAGTGCATAGGAGATCCATCCTGTATTACTCCTACTGAAGATGTACAAGTTGTGGAAGATCTTACTTATGAAGAAGTACCCATTGCTATTCTTGATCAACAAGTTAAGAAGTTAAGAAATAAAGAAATAGCTTTTGTAAAGGTACTTTAGAGGAACCAACAAGTAGAAGAGATCATGTGAGAAGCTGAGGAAATGATGAGATCTAAGTACCCTCATTTATTTGAATCTAAAAACAAGGTCCAAGATGCTGAATTGGAGAAATAATAAGTAAGTATATATATATATATATAACTATTATGTTGTAACAGGAAGATTAATCTTAGGCTTGAACTTGTTTAGGTTGGATAATCATGCTAACATTCGAGGACGAATGTTCCTAAGGAGGGGAGGATGTAACACCCCGTATCCTACGTGTACTAGATCTACTTATATGTCACTTGATATAGCTTTATAGTATGGGTAATGGCCTCGATTTCCTATATGATTAGCGACGGTAAGATGGGTTGGAAGGAACTGCCAGTACACTTTAATGTGACAAGACTAAGTTAACGTCAATGCAACTATTTGAACTTGGGATCTTGAGAAGGTATTTTGAATATAAAGTTTAAAGTAACCAAGTGTACACAAGCTGCAAGTTAAATTAAAGTGATTAGGAACTAAAAATGAAATTAACTATTGAGGTTCTTGGTTGATTTAATTAATCTAGTAGGTGAATCACCTACTTGATATATATGGACCAAGTAAATGGACCCAAGGTTATGGATCAGATTTGGCCAAGTTAAATATGCAAAAGAGGTGTATTACCTACTTAAGTTAATGGATCAGATTAAGGCCTATATTGATAGACTCTTTCAAAGCCCAAACTAAGTAAAATAAAAGGAGAGGAGAATAGGAAGCCCAATACCTAAAATCTGCCCAAAAGCCCAATGAATTGAAGGTCCATTTTAGACATTGATAAAGCAAGTAGGTGTATCACCTACTTTTACCTTTGAGCAGCTTGAACTCGCTAAGTAGGTCCATTTGTGGTTGAAAATGGACCTAAAAGAGGAGGTTCTAAAGAGCCTATTTAAGGGTCAAGTTGACATATTTTAACTCATAATAATTCAGCAAAATAACCAGAATTCTCTCAAAGATAATAAGCTCTCTCTCTCCCTTCAAGTAGCAGCCATAAAACTCCTCTAGGGTTCTTGATATAGTTGCCTCTTTGAAGCCAAGGTAAGTAGTGATTAACTTATGGATTTAGTTTAATTTTACAATGAGAAGGTGATGGAAATCAGGTTTTTCATGTTTGAAGTGTAGAACAACCCTCCAAGTTTGGCAGTCCACCTTTATCTAATTTCTACAAGGTTTCTCTTCTTTATGGTTCTAGTGAAAAAAAGTTCAAGTTCTTGTAGTAGTTGAGAGTATAAGGATTTCCACCAATAAAGGGTAGGCTACTGCACATTTTATTACTCCTCCTTGTATATAAATTTGAGTGGACAATTGTGGATGTGTTTCTAAGAACTTAGAGACGGTGAGTGCAATATTGTGTTGCTAGGATGAAGAATATTTGGGTCTGTTTTAGAGATTGTTTATGTGTATATATGTTGGGACAACTTGGTTGGTCTTAAAAAAGGATGCTTTTTGTTGATATTGACATATAAAAGGAGCATATGATGATACAACACTTAATTAGATATTGTATAAGCTTGCTGGCTATCATACTTTATGGACAATTTTGTACATGTTATGAAGACAGAGGAGTCTCCGGGAATCTTATATGAATCCATGTGTTGTGAAAATATAATTAGAGGAGGAATGGGTGGAAAGAACACCCTTGATTTGGTGAATTATGGGCGTGCCACCCAGCTACTATTTTGAGTGAAGTTGAATAGCCTGAATTTGTTAATTAATTACTAATAATAGTTTTACGACGTACTTCATTGTAGATAAGTAATCTGAAAGGAAGGAGGTTAATTCAGGGTAATACCAGAGTTATACAAGGTATGTAAGGCTACTCTATTTCGTATTCTTTGGCATGAAATCCAACACTTGTGTTACAAAGTAAACTTCCAAAGTTCTCCTATAGTAAATGATACATAGTGGCAGCGTACGATCTCCCATGTATCTAACAACCTTGTTCCCACTCCCTAACATGTTAAAATACTTCAATATGTGCTTACAATTAAGTTTGTACGTCTACTTTTGCTAGAAAGTTTCAGGAGTTCTCCTTTTAGTTAAATAAGATTTATGTGTTATTTCAGCTCCTAAGCATTTCATTAGTGTACAAATTGCTCCCTACCTCATTGTTTCTGCATCGAGTGTTTATTCACATGTCTCTTACTGGTGAACTATTAACCCAAAGGTCAATAATTTCATGACTACCAAAGTAACAATCTCAAAGGTAATAAATTAAGAAACGCAAATCTGGTTATGTATGGGTGGCAGCTCAGGGGCGTAAGCCTAGCATGGGCCGATCCCAATTCGTTTATATATGGGTGGCAGCTTAGGGGTGTAAGCCTAGCATAGGCCGATCCATACTTGTGTATTTACCACTGATCAGTTGGTTATTTGTATAGCATGGCTTACAAAGATTATAAAGTAAGAACGGTAAAGAAAAGAAAAAATGTAATATACATGATTCCACAGATACAGGTAAAGGTGGTCTATTATGGGTTACACTTGTTCTTATTTTATTTGAGTTCTCACTTTACACATTAGTTACTCTTTGCCTTAAATATTCAGTACATTCTTTCGTACTAATGTTCCTCAAGGGGGAACTTGTTGTAGGCACAGGTACTTTAGCTAGTAGACCCCTCTAGTAGGAGCATAGGACATCCAACGGCTATTGGTGAGCTCTAAGTTGATTCGAAGCTTTTCGAGTCTGTTATATATGTTTTGGTATTATATAGTAGCTAAGTGTAAGGCGGGGACTTGTCCTGACCTTAACTATGTGTATATCTCTTTTAGAGGCTTTGTAGACGGTAAAGTGAAGTGTGGTTGTGCCTTGTCTTTCAGTCATCGTGGCCATAATGGCCAAGTCATGTATATATAGTTTTGGGCTTGACTACCTGGTTTATTTTCATTAAATCTTTATATCCATATTTGGCAGCATCTTTAAAAGTTCATGGTAATGCATGGTAAGTACAAGGTTATGGGTTGGTGCTCTCGGGCCTTTATGGCTACGGGTGCTTGTCCTCCCCAATAGGATTTAAGGCGTGACACAACTGACTCTAGTCGACACACCTTGGCTAACTCTTGCCCAACTTTCAACTACCTCTAGTTGATAAACTTTTCACAAGAGAAAAGTCAAATAATGACACCTACATTTGCTTCTCATAAGAGGAGTAGGTTTATAATCAAGCACAATTACAAAGACTCAAACAACAATGGACTAAGAATGACTATCTTGACTAAGAGTAGTTCTCTTGTTGTAGGAGCTTTAAGCTTGAAGAGATGTGGTGGTTTTTACTATAAAGAGTGATCTTGTTGAGTATATGCAAAAAAATGAACTTCTCTTCTCAAGATAATAAATATATAGGATGAGCATTAGGAGATAAGATTTCTCATTGGAGGATCTTGATGAGGTCCAATGCAGACCATGTCCCACATTTCTGTTCCTATTGCTAGATAGTTCAAAACAGCTGGCATATAAGACAAATCTGTTCAACTGCATATTGGACCACCAGTTGGCGTACCTAGTCCTTCAACTAGGTTTGTCAATCATCAAAACATGAACACAATAAGATGATGACAAACACAGATTCACACATCTCCTTTCATCACTATATAGCATACCAAAAGTTCCACATTTCACTATGTTCCTCCTGACTCCATTCTCAATTCATTTCACAAAAGGATCTATATATATGGAGCAAATGAGAGGGAAAACCTTGAATATTTCACATTGGTCAAGGTTGGAAAGCCTGCTGCTCCTTTGCAGTCGTACCACCAACTTTTCTTCAAAAAGTACAACTAACAGTTGTATTGTTGACTGCCAGAAAGATCAATGACCAATGGACCTGGTCCCTCAGCAGGTTTGTCAAATCATCAAAATAAAGCATAGTAGTGTAGTTACTTTGCATCATCAATTTCCTCTATTTTGATGATGACAAACCGATAACCAATATAGTAGAAGGTTCGTAGAGGTTTCCTATTATCGACACTTATCCCTTCTTTAGTTTCTCCTACTAGCTAGGAGAATCAGGTCCCTCATTAGTTCCTTCTATCACAACCATATCTCTTATTAGTTACCCATATCACCAATCATTGGTTCTCCCTTTCAATCAGTCACCAGTTCACTGATCAGGTCCCTCCTTTAGGTTTGCCAATCATCAAAACACTGAAATACAGAAGGCACTAGAAACCAACATTTTCCCCCTTTCTGATGATGACAAACTTTATTCCCCCTGTCACAATACCAAATTATATCTTCCCCTTTTTGGCATCATAAAAAGAGAAAAATAGTATAAGGTAGATATAATAAGCATAAGCCAACACAAAATAAGGATATGGTAAGCATGAAAAGAGCCCAAAACTTAGATAAGAACAGAAACAGTTGCAATGAAAGGCTACCATTCAAAATAGATATAATAGGTTAACATCTAAATCATATAGGCAATTAAAAAACATATAAGAGTTCCAAGTCTAGAATAGGGTAAGAAAAAGGATTTCAAAATAAACTAACACAAGGAATAAAGAATCAGGGAAAGAAGGAGGATAGAAGTTATGATGTGAAGAGGAGGTCGTCAAAACGCTTCATAGAGACTCTATTATCGTCAATCAACTGCTGAGTAAGAGCATCCACCTTTTTTTACTGTATATTTTCTAACTTTATATCAACAATTTTCACAACAAAAGAGTCTGAGACACTTGGTCCCTGACTGGCTCTATGATACGCCTGAGCCACTTGAGCCTTTAATATTGCAATTTCATAATCCTTTATAGTAACAAAACTGACTTTTTCTTAAATTCTAGGAATATCAGTTTGAGAAGAATAATTCAAGTCAGTTTTGGAGATTAGACTTGTCATTTTAAGTGATTCAAATAGTAAGGGAATAGTTTTGGCTAGAGAAAGAATGGGCATGGCCTATATTATAATTTCAGACACTAGTATGGATGAAGATTCTTTGATGAGGAGTGAGGTTTGTTAACAAGACAAGAGGATCAATGTGTCACTTCTAGAAGCAAAATGACATTTGGAATTAAAAGCAACACGACGACGTATGGTGGTGGAGGGAAAAGAAAATATGACCTAGCACATAAGTATATTTAATAATTTATAAGTATGACCATAGGCGCGTACCTGTATTAGAGACGAGGCCTTCTTTTCAGCTCAATTTGGTTGCACTTTTGACTTTAAACACAGTGTCCCATCCCTAACCAAGTGTAAGTCCTTCATGAGTGAATACCTTCAAGATTTATTTAGCAGCTTTGTCCAATTTGAAAACATGATATAGAAACTCATAACTTTCAAAACTAGGAGATTGTTTAACATAAACTTCTTCCTTCAACTTGACATTCAAAAGGGCACGTTTAACATCCATTTGAAATAATTTAGACTCCACGTAAGGGCAAAAGAAATTAGAATTTGAATAGCCTTCATTTTAGCAATTGGAGCAAAGATTTCATCATAGTCTATTCCCTCTTCTTGACTATAGTATTAAACAAACAGTCTTGTATTATTTCTAGTTGTGTTACCAAATTCATCAGCTTTGTTTCTGAATACTCACCTGATCTCTATAATAGTTTTGTCAGATGACCTAGGAATTAGGTGACAAATCTTATTTCTTTCAAACTGATGTAGCTTATCCTGCATATCATTAATACAATTTGTATCTTTTAGAGATTCTTTAATATTTTTGGGCTCAATCTTCTATACTTCCTGTTTGAGACTTGAACTTTTACTTATTCCTAACTAGGACCCGATTGATCAATGAGATCCCTTTCATGTTCTTGAGTTGTTGATGAGTTGATGTTGCTTTCACTCACTGTAGGTGCATGTTCAGAGAATCTTGAGTCTGGGTGGAGGAGGAGGTTGTCACTGGTAATTCATCCTCATCCTTCTCATCATGAGTTGATTTTGCAACAGTTGAGTTAGATAGATTAATTGACTCTTCTATGATTTTGTTTTCTTTTAACGCCCACATCACATACTTTACAATCCATAAACTTCCTATTGGATAATCCATATACCAGGTTCCTTGATATTACATTATTAAGCAAAGAAAAGATTACATGGCCCATCCTTCTGTGCCATAACTCATCATCTTTACTCACTACACTTAGACATTGTAGATCTTCACCATAGATGGAGTCAAGATCTGCAACATACACTTATTTGTATCTATGAGCCACTAGAATGATGTCACTAGTCTCAATGCTCCCCACAGTACATGAAGTTGAGATGAACTTCACTTTATTTCCTTTGTCACAGATTTTAGAGACACTTAGCACGCTATACTTTAACCTGTTATCATTTTTAGTAGCATGCTCAAAGGATTTTCCAATTTGACCAACTCCAAGAATATACCCATTTTTTCCATTACCAAATGACACACTTCCTCTTTGGAATGCCTTGAGTGAGAGAAAACCTTCCATTCTACCAGTCATATGCTTAGAGAAATCACTATCTATGGAACATTTTGTCATATTTGGCTGCCTTCTCTCACTCGCACCTTCAAGCATAGTCCTTTATTGGATTTTGAAACCCAAATCAGTTTGGGTCCCTTATAATTTGTAAAGGGATGAATAAGATTTTTCCTTTTCCAAGCTGGCAAAGTAGACCTTTTCACTAGGGGACTAGGTCCCTTAGACATTTTGTGAGCCTTAATAAATTTCACATTCTTCTTCCTAGCATGAGAAAAGATTGACGTCTATCCTTGTGGTGCCCATTTTTACCACAGTAAGAGAATAACTATTTTTTTCGGAATAGATATATACTTACTATAAAGATTGTATGGAGCATTGTTTTTTTGAAATCTAAGGCCTGCTCTAGAGTTGGACTTCATGTTACTCAACTTAGTGAGAATTTCTGATGAAGTAATCCAACAAAGAGCTTTCAAGCTCATTCTTAGTTTTATTCAGATTCGCCTCTAGCTTCATATTACATTCAAGTGAGGATATAAGAGCTAAACTAGTCTTTATAGGCCTCTTTTCAAGACTTATGTAAGTCTCACTGGCCTCCACCTTCCCAAAAACTCTTTTGGGTTTTTCATTCAGCATTTTGTTTTCATTCTTAACCTTAATAACTTCTACTTCAAGCTCGAAAATTCTTGAGGATAAAGAAACTCTCCCTACTTCAAATTCATTTAGATCATTAGATAGTGACTTCTTTTCTATAACATCATTGCAAAAAGCATCAATTAAGACATCAGTTAATGACCTTAACTCCTTCATAGAGTAGTTCCTTAAGTTCTTTTGAATGTCTAGAAAGGTTACCTCATCTTTTCCTTCATTATTGGATTTGTCCATATAAGTAAATAGTGAATCAAATCTTGAGTGCTCAACTTCAACAGTCATCATAGATGCATCTAGATCCTCATTACCTAATTTCGATCCACTCAAAGAATATCCCCAAGTGGCCAAGGCATGCTTGACTATTTTTTCTATTGCTTCTATTCTCCTATGCTTGTCAGAGACTTTGTTCCTCCTTTGGGGCTTCTCAGGATTATTCTTAACAAACTCCTTGTAATCCTTTTTGTGAAGAGGACACTTCTTGATATAATGAGCAAGTTTTCCACACTTATGACAATAGTTGTTTCCTCTGACATTCTTGCTAGAACTACCTCTACTTAAGAAGCCTCCACTTCTTATCATCTTTTGAAATCTTCTAGTGAGATATGCCATGTCTTGTTCACAGTACTCAAGTCATTTTTATCATCCTTGAATGCCATACTCTCTTAAATTTTTCTTCTGTTAGCATCTGTGTATTCTTTATGAGTTTTGGGAACAAATCTGGTACCTTTACCTTTCTCGAGATTTGGTGGAGCTGCCATCGAGAACATGATTCTTCCTAGGTGTTAACCTTTTAGGAAGAATTGTTCTGATACCAATTAATGACTTATGTGAGTCTACCATAGCAACAAGGACCTGATTCAATATCTAGTCCCTATATGAGAAAAATAAAGAGCAGTAAGAACAAAAAAAATAATCAACAGTAAAGTAAGGACACAAGATGTTTATATGGAAACCTCATTGCTCAAAGGAGTAAAACCACGATATACCTCAGTAGGATTTCACCAAAAAATATCACTAAAATAAGATGAATGGTTGGATTACAGACACTCTCTCATAATTCTATAGTTAACCTCTTAACCCCATTCCCTTGATCTAATAACAACGCCGAGCCACGCGATAGTGTACCAACTATAGCCTACAGTCAACTAACTCTAGACGACATACCTTGGCTAACTCTAGTCCAACTATCAACTACCTCTAGTAAATGCACTTATTCACGAAAGAAAAGTGTAACTATCCGAGACTACCCCATGGACGTCACACGATGCTTAGGACTACATGTAGCCCCAAAGCTAACCCATGGTATTTACTTAGAATGAAATCAAGATAACTTACTTTAAAGAAACATAAGCGAAAGTTATAAACTTAAAAGTCTGAATTTATTTGGATAACCAATCCTAACGTCTCGTGATGAAACTAAATATCAAATGAAACATACAAATATCTGAAGACATCTACCAAGTCTAGACAAGCCTCTAAACATATTGAAGAGCCACTGGGACAAGCCCCAGCTGAACTAAAAACATGAAGTCTGAAGTAATATAAGCAAGTCTAGTGAAAGCAAGACATAATCCAGGTCCTCGAAATTTAAGGACTCAGCAACTGACGAGAGGTAGGAAGTGGTGATCATGGCTAACCGTGATGCTGAGAGCGAACACCAAAACCTACATCATAATAGAATGCAGAGCACAAAGAGTATGTGGTCAGTACTTATGGAATGTACTGAGTACATGAGGGTGCATGCAATGAGTAAAATTGGTATGTATCATAAGATGAAACCATGGATTCGAGGTTTATATAGACTCACCATATTGCATGAATAAAACTGAAAGCTGAACTGTCATAGAGCATAGGTAGTAAAACATAATCAAATAACGCCAGTGAGTCATTGCACTTAGTTTTAAAAATCAATATTTCTATGGGAGTTTCTCTTAGCTGACATAAACCACATTAGCTAATGTGGAAATCGATGTATACTCCCCATCAAGAGGACCCAATATACCTTGCCAAGGCATAAAGGCATGAATGAGTAGAATTCAATGTATACGCCCTATTGGGAGGACCCAATATACCTTTTCCAAGGGTATAAAGGCATGACTATTATGGAACCATAAACATAAATCCAAATGGCGAAATAGACCTATGGTGGCACATAGTTCTAGGACTTACGTACGCTAAACCCATGTCCGCTCGGTGCTCAATACTATTCCCAAAACTATGCAAGTGTTCATAATATATGAAATTCACTATAAGATGAGCATACAGGTTTATACGTCTAAAAACCCATCATGCTTCTATTTCTAATTTATGTTCATAAGTAAATATGTGAATTTCATATTGAGTTTGAGTTCATGAGTCTGAATTTTGTATCAACTGAAAAATTATGCAAAAACCATGTACATTTACTATATTATAGTATTTCATGTCAAGAATGATAAAATTCAATTCATAAGATCAACCATATGAGTAAAAAGATAAGTAAATCATGAATTCTTGAGATAATATGCAATTCAATTCATAAAGGACATAATAGTTTAAAATCATGTAAAGCGAGCATGAACCCTATTTGTATAGTTCATAAAATCACTTATGAAAATAAATTTCTTAGGCACAAGGATGAAAGTAAACCCTTGTTCAAACCCCACATACCTAAACTTATGATTTATTGAAGGAAACTTTGAGTTTGGAGCCCTTGAAGTTGAATTATGGGAGAAACCCTTGGTGGAGAGTTCTTGAGAGTTTGAGAGGAGAATGAATGATGAATTCTCTTAAGCAATGAGGGAAAAACCTTTTTATATAAGTCATAAGGTTATTTAGGACCAAAAGGACTAATTTACCCTCAAAAACCAAAAGAAAAATGGAATTTCACGTCGCTGTGACCACTAGCATGGCACAACTTTAAAACGGTGTACAAATGGCATGCCATGGCCTTAAAATGGAGTATAACTTTCATGTCATGCAAAAATCACTGACCCCTACTATCTTAGTTTTCTTCCCCGTTACCTTCGTGACACGTACAAATCACAGACTTCTACTGGTTCGCTCACGAAAAGGCACATAACTTTATACTTCTTATTGGATTAAGGAGAAATTAGATGCGTTGGAAAGAAGACTCAAATACCTTTCATTTGGAGGGTCTTGAGCTCCAAAAATCTTTATATTGTAGATGTTACACTCGTTTGAATTCAACCCTTGTAAGATAGAATACTAAAACACAACCGATAAAATTGTTCTCAACTCAACTTTAATCTAAATGTTTCTTATGACCATAATTCACATCAAAAGTGCTCACCACACTAGGGAAATGATCATGAAACTTATATATGGTTAGAAATCATAGCTTTTGGGCCTATACACATATCACAAATGGTTTAAGCATAGCTAAGAGTTTGTGGGGTATTACAAAAAGTCAAATAATGACACGTACACTTGCTTATCACAAGAGGAGTAGGTTTAAAATTTAGCACAATTACAAAGACTCAAACAACAATAGACTAAGAATGACTATCTTAACTGAGAGTAGGTCCCTTGTTGTAGGAGCTTTAAGCTTGAAGACATGTGTTGGTTTTTGCTGTAAAGAGTGATCTTGTTGAGTCTATGCAAAAAAGTAAACTTCTCTCCTCGAGATGATAAATATATAGGATGATCATTGGGAGATAAGATTTCTTATTAGAGGATCTTGATGAGTACCACTGCAAACCATGTCCCACTTTTCTATTGCTGCTGCCAGATAGTTCAAAATAGCTGGCATATAAGACAAATCTGTATAACTACATATTGGGACAACAGTTGACGTACCTGGCCCTTCAACTAGGTTTTTCAATCATCAAAATATGAACACAATAAGATGATGACAAAATAAACTCACACATCTCCTTTCATCACTATATAACATACCAGAAGTTCCCCCTTTCACCATGTTTTTCCTTACTCCATTCCCAATTTATTTTACATAATGATTTTTCTATATATGGAGCAAATGGGAGGGAAAATCTTGAATATTTCTCATTGGTCAAGGTTGGAAAGCCTGCTATTCCTCTGCTGTTGTGCCACTAACTTTACTACAAAAAGTACAACTAAGAGTTGTATTATTAACTGTAGAAAGTTCAACAACCAATGGACCTGTCCCTCATTCTGGTCCCTCAACCGGTTTGTGAAATCGTCAAAACAAAGCATAGTATTGTAGTAACTATGCATCATTAACACGCCAAAATATGAAAAAACCTTATTTAAAACCATACTCAAACTTATAATAATAATTATAGGATATTCAAAAACACACTTACTCAAAGGAATCATAAAATCGTGATACTTGGAACCTTGCCCTAGTTCATGGATTTCTTAAAAACTAAACTTGAAAACATATTTGGTCATAAGGGTGAAAAAAAACCTCATTGAATACCTACATACCTGAAGATTGGAGAATTAAAGCTAAGAACTTGGACTTGGAGCCTTTGGAGATGAACCCTAGTTCTTGGGAATTGAGAGAAAAAGTTTTTGAGTGTTTGGGTGATAATAAGATGGAGGGAATGCTTAAGTCCCTTTAACCCTTTCCCAACTACCCCTAACATAATGTCGTATAGGTCCAAAAAATAGGGAAAGTACAAAAATACCCCTATTAAAACATAGCTAATTTTGATGCACAAGTTGCCACGGGTCGTCAGGATGAGTTATCGTATCTAACAATGATTCATCATCAGACTCATTGGGACTGGGTAGAATTATTGAGGTCTGGAGACAACTGGACATAACGACTCATCTTCACTATTGAATGGTCATTGTGTTGACTCATTAGGACTAGACCCAAATGTTAACTTTTAGGACTTCTTTAGGATGGGCACTCATAACGACTCATGGGGACTGACAATCACTTATCATCATGAGTCGGTGCCACTGGGATGGATTTTTATCCTTCAGAACTTGAAACAATTTCACTTAGAATGAGTGTCATGATGACTCGTTGTGACTGGCGACAATTCATCCCTTAGAGACATTGCCACTGTGGAGAATTCAATCTTCAGGACTTTTGGCTATGTCCTCAGGATGGCTCACCCAACAAGTCATTAGCATTGATGACCACTCGTTTCCTAAGTCGTTTTGTGGTAAAATTTTCTGGTTCTAACTGATTTTCTGTGCTAAGTTTGCAATAGGGTCATAAGAACTTTTGGGGTGTTACAATGCATTTCCAACAATCAAAATTGGTCGATTTTTGCATTATTTGATTGTTGGAAATCTCGAAAGCTATTGTGTAGTTTGGATAGTTTGTCCAACTATTTTTGTGTAGTTTAGTTCTTTTATCATATGGACATGTGAATTTTCCAATACAATGATATTTTATCCAATTTATGTTGAGTTTATCATATATTTTTGCTCAATTTTGTTGTAGTGTAGGGGTATTAGGTTCTCTGATTAGTTGAGTGTGAAGTCGATTTTTTGGGATAACTTTCGGGTGCATTTGATGTCTTTTCTTCAATGAAACATTGATCTTCTTTAATAATTTTAAAAAACAGATTCCACATTGGATAATATTATTATTTAATTATTTTTTTAATATTTAAAACTTTAAAATGAACCAAAAATATGGTTCTAAATTATAATTAGGTAGAAAGTACTAATCTAGATGTTTAAAATCGAGTAAAATTTTACCTTATATAAATTCTTTTCTTATTTGAACTATTTAACATAACTATAAATCTTCCATAGTACTTTGGCAAATTTAGGACTTTAAAATTAAGTATAATTATGTTTATTAATTTTTTTATTTAAACTATGTAGAAAGTCTTAACATGTACTTTAAATAAATTATATCAATTACCCCATATAAATTATGTTCTCACGTGAACGATGTCACATAATTTTGTAACTAAATATTTAAACATTGGACAAACAAATACACATACCTTTCTTCTTTGATATTGAAACACGTATAATGCATGTACACTAAACTAATTATATTAAAACTGTGAAGGACCGTAAATATGTTCTTTTAACTTTTTGCCCTTCATTAAAAGGCTCTGTAATACATAAATCGTCTTTTCACTATTTTTATACTATTTTTATGATATTAAATACTATAACCAAAAAAATAGGCAAAAAATATTTTACAACTAAAATAGGCTTAGTTCAAAAAAATATCCAAAAAACAATCACCGCTGTTTAGTAATAACAACAGACCTATATAAAACATATAGGAGTTCAAAATTGAATCCTTATAAATCCTCTTTTTATCTATTTTAAAACCCTTCTATAAAAGGGGTTACAATTTCAAGCTTTTCTTCACTAGCTTTGTCTAATCTCCAGCTTTATTTGTTTTCAAGTCTACTTCATGTAAATAATGAAATTTTGAGCTTTCCTATTTCCACGTCTTCATTAACTTTGTCTAATGTTCTCTTTTTTTATATTCTTGACTCCAGTTCTGTGCCTATTGAAATTAAAAATAATAAGAAACAAGAACTGACAAAAAATTTTCAAGACAAAGAGGAGAAGATGACGAGGATAAGGAAGAAGAATGGCACACCTTGAAAAAGCCATTGAATTAGCACTCGCAGAAGATCAGTAATTTGTCGAATTGTTGTTGGTAAGTCATCCAACACAAACACTCTTAATATTTGTAGGTTTTTAAATTTTTATTTATTTATTCTCTTTTCTTTAATATCACATCCAACTCAAGAAAAGACAAATGGTAGAATTTGAGATTATTATCTTTAATGTCGCAGCTAATTCAAGAAAAGGCAAAAGATAGTATTTGAGATTATTATTGAATCACATAAGGGGATCAAGTCAGTTGAATACTGAATACTTGCTAACTGTTAATGGAGGAATGTGTGACACATTCAATAAATCTGTAAAAGAAAGAGGTTTATAAATGGTCTGCCTCCATAGGTACATATAAACCAATTTGTCTCTGAACAGAACTACATTCTAACATCTTTAATAATATGGCCAATTATGAAATAGGTTGAGATCTAAATATAGAAAATTAAAAATTATTCCCAATTTGAAGGGGCAAACCAAGTCAATACATGAATACAAACAACACTAAACATGTATCTATCTTTACATTATCAAAATATTTTTTTTATAAGATTGTGTAGCATCCTTGAGGTCTTAATTCTATCAAATAATATATTTTTTGCAATGCTTAACATGTGTTTACGTGAATTTCAAATATATATTATGCCAAGTGTTAAGACATATAAAGTCTTATCTTAATTTGTTTGTTGACGTTTCAGTAAAATTGCCTGAATTACTTGCATATATAAAAATCGAACAAGAAACATTGACTTGATTACAGCAGAAATTGATAGATTTTCACAGGTATATACTCTTTTCAAAAATTCAGTTCCTATTCCTACTCTATTCCCCCAAAATTGCACAAATTAAAAAATTATAGAATCAGTGTAGATACATGAACATATAATTGTCACGACCCAAAAATGGGTCATGATGGCACTTATCACGGCACATCCTTGATAACTAAACCAATTTCCCAAATTGATAATTGAAAATTGAAAACAACAATAATATAACCCAAGGTGAGACTTCTAGAACAAAGTCAGACCCATACAAGTATTAAATAGCGGAAACTGAACCAATACAATAAATCACCCAAAACCCGGTGTCATAATGCAAGAACATCTAATACAATATCCAGAAATCGAAAATACTCATTTGTCTATGATAACCAAAACAAAGACAATACCATAAATCACCCAAAATTTGGTGTCATAATGTAAGAGCATCTAATACAATAGCCAGAAAATGAAAATACACATCTGTCTATGATAACCAAAATAAAGACAAATAAGGATAGATGAGGTCCGAATCAGCCCCGAACTCTGGAGCAAATCAGTACCTTGAAATCTGTAATCTCCACACAAAATCAACTGCAAGGGGAAATGCTCATACTAGGATCTGCACCGAAATGGCACAGTAGGGGTGACTACGGTCCTATATACTTAGTAGTCATTATAGGCAGACTGAGCAAAATAGATAATAATATAAGTAAAGAAGACTATGGGCACGTCAACTGCAAATAAAAAAGTTCTCAAATAGTAGCTCACGCCATCTCCACTAAGAGTTCTAATATAATACGAAATTGAAACCACACAGACATACATGAAAAGCATACGGAAACTAAACACAAGTCAAGGAAGCTAATGAAATCACAAAAGGTGCATATGCAATGCAATGCAATGATGATGATGGGGTGGAACAGTGAAAGTCATCGCATGACTTTCTGTATACACCTACAGAGCTCGCAGCTCCATAATTGGACCCATGGAGAGTTCGCAACCCATATACTATAACTTATAGCTCAATCTCAACCCACCTTTCTGGCTCGTGTTCACGCAGAGGATTTTTATAAAAATATCTCATTTTCTTTCAAAAACAATGTTCCTCAATGGTACCAATATCTCATGAATGTATATATGGAATGAAGATGTAATACTCACAATCAAATCAGCATGAAGATATCTGTCCAATTCAATACATGTATATCAGTAAGCCCAAAATCAACTCAATAAGTCCACAATTCATGATTATTAACTCTAATTAGGCACCATCGGAATAAATATGCATGTAAGACATCATTAATATCATATTAACCCCTAACTCGGGTTTTTCGATCATGATCCATACAATCAATGCTCCATAAGGCTTATAATAACAATTTAAGCCCTCGCATGGGCATCCTATCTAGTACAAGGCATATAAATGCACAAATAAGTCCAATGATGTCAAATAAGGCACCACTCGGGCAACACGCAGTATCAGATATCACAAATCAACAACCATCGAATATAAGCCCCCACACGGACACACAACAGTAATAATAATCTCAAAATATAAAACTCATAGTTATTTTCCCCAACCTATACTATGCTTTACTTATTTATTAACCACCCAGCTCAATCTGAAAGAAGTTAAGCCATAACCTACCTCGATACAATAAAATCCTGGCGTAAAGTCCCTTAACACAGAGCTTTCCCCTTTTGAACGTCTTCAGAATCAACTAAAATATACAAATATAGCATCTACGTGTTAAAAGAAAGCCAACAATATCCATATTGCCCAAATTTAAACTAGGTCCAAAACGGACATGAAAAATGAGTTTGAAAATAAGAGGGGTAATACTAGAATTATTTTTTAGAAACACATTCCTCAAGGTTATAGGAGTCTATATAAGAAAACCCAAGCAAAAACAAGGTTAGAATGAGTTCCAAATTGAAGAAAAACCATTTTTAAGCTTTACCGGTAAAAACGTTTAAAAACATGATTTAAAGGTACCTTAGAAGATATAATCAATGAAAAATAATGGGAACAAGGTTTTGGATCTTACCCAAGCTCAAATGGTGAAGAAATATTGAAGAATTGCTCAAACACAAAGGTCAAAGGTCTAAAAATGGAGGAAAAATGAGAAAAAGTCACTTATATACTGTTCAGTGAACAGTACCTCACGATTGCGGACCCCACCTCCTGATCGTGAGGGTCAACGGTTGACCGGATATAAATTGGCCTTTGCGTTCGCGACAGCCTCATCGCAAGCTCGATTGCCCTTCGCGATTATGACCACCACCTCGCGATCACGATGAAGGGTGATTTTCTTCTCCTCATTCGCTTCCAGGGCCCGTGTTCACAAAAAAGGATCCATGCACCATATATCAAGTATGCACCAGCTGATTTGCATAGTTTCCAATTCTCCGAACGGATCTTCAAAATTCGTTCAGGATCCGATAGAGACAAACTATAAATACTACTAGGCTAATTTCGATATTTTGGACTCAATGGTGACGTCAGATTTTTGGATAAAAGATTGTTTTCAATAACCTAACACCTGGAACCCCTTTTTCACTATTTTACAAATAAAGGGTCGAAATGAGATATAAAGGCCACGAAACTGAACCAACCTTGCTACTAACCCAAATTCAACATTCCAAATCTGTCGTCGCAGTCCAAATCATCGTCCGAGACTCAAAACATGAAATGTTGACTAAAGTCAATTATTGGCTCATAAAGCCTCAAAACAACCTCAAACTTGCTCAAATCACTCCTTATTACATCAGGAACCATACCAACAATTCCCACACCCCAAAACCAATATGTAGAAACTACGGGAAAGGGAAAAATGGTCAAAACATGAAAAAGGTAAGTTTTCATAAAACATGACTCTACTTTGTCCTCGAACCAAAAAGCAAAGGAATAACTGAATCGGTGAAAAATTGGGGGTAACAACTACGCATATCGTACTTGACCTCCCAAGTAGCTTCCACAACGGAACGGTGTCTCCACTGAATCTTAATTACATAAATATCCCTAGAGCGCAATCGTGTAACATCCTTAGCAAAAATGAAGACTAGCTCCTCAACAAAGGTTAACCTCTCATCGAACTAGACCGAATCCCAACGAAGCACATAAGATTTATTAGGAACAATCGGAGTATAGATACACAAAAAACTGGATGAACAGATGATAAATTTGTAGGTAGAGCTAACTCATAAGCAGCCTCCCTAACTGTTTGAAGAATACCAAAAGGTCTGATGTACCTCTGGCTAAGCTTTTCCCTATTTCTGAACCTCATCACGCCCTTCATGGGCGACACACAAAGAAAAACCTGATCTCTAATACCAAACTTCAAGGTACAAAGTCTGCGGTCGGCATAACTCTTTTACCTACTCTGGGCTACTCGAAGCCTATCCTGAATCACCTGAACTTTCTCCAAAGACTCGCGAAGAAAGTCAGTACCACGGGGTCTAGCCTCGAAAGTCTCAAACCAACCAATTGTTGATTTACAACGCCTCAAAGGTGCCATCTCAATACTCAAATGGTAGCAATTATTATAAGCAAACTCCGCCAAGGCTAAATGCTGCCTCACTTACCTTCAAAGTCCATTACACATGCGCGGAGCATGTCCTTCAAAACCTGAATAGTCTGCCCCAACTGATCGTTGTTCTAGGGGTGAAAAGTTGTGCTAATGTCAACCTGAGTACCCAATTCCTCCCGAAACGTCCTCTAAAAGCTAGAAGTGAACACTGAACCTCTATCTAAAATAATAGACACGGGCACTCCATGAAGACGAACTACCTCTCGAACATAGATATGAGTCAAACTCTTGGCACTAGATGAAATCTGAATAGGGATGAAATGGGTTGATTTGATCAATCGATCCACGATAACCCAAATACTGTCTAAACCACGAGATGTACGAGGCAACCCTCTCACAAAATCCATAGTGATCCACTCTTATTTCCACTTTGGAATGGGTAATATCTGAAGCAAACAACTCGGTCCCTGATGGTAGGCCTTCACATGCTGACAACACAAGCAACGAGCTACAAAATCTGCTACATCCTTCTTCATACCACACCATCAGTAAAGCTGCCTTAAATCACGATACGTCTTAGTCACCCTAGGATAAATGGAATATATGGAACAATGTTCCTCTTCCAAAATCAATCTCACCCATCCACCTACCCTCTAACACAAACTCGGCCAGCAATCCTCAAAACACCATCAGGATAAAGTGAAGCCTCCTTAGCCTCTCCACTCAACACCTTAGCCCAAATAGCCCTTAAACCCTCATCATCAAAACTGGTGAGCTCAAATCTGCTCCATCAAAGAAGATCTAGCATCAATAAAGGCTAAAGAACATCTAGGTGTTGAAATATCAAACCTAACCATCTGGTTAGCTAAAGACTGAACCTCTAAGGCTAAAGGCCTCTCCTGAGTCAAGAGATGAGCTAAACTTCCCATACTAGTAGACTTCCGACACAAGGCATCAGTAACCTCGTTAGCCTTACCCAGATGATACAGAATAGTGATGTAATAATCCCTAAGCAACTCAAGCCAATGCTATTGTCTCATATTAATCTCTCACTGGGTGAAGAAGTACTAAAGACTACAATGATCTGAGAAAATCTCACAACAAACTCCATATACGTAAGGCCTCCACAACTTCAACACAAACACAACTGCAGCTAACTCCAAGTCATGGGTAGGGTAATTCTTCTCATAAGGCTTCAACTGATGAGAAGCATAAGCAATCACCTTACCTTTCTACATCAATACAACACCAAAACTAACACCGAAAGCATCACAAAACACGGTAAAACCCATGCCCTCCTTCGGCAAAGTTAAGATAGGAGCCAAAGTCAAAAACTCCTTGAGCTTTTGGAAGCTCTTCTTACAAGCTTCTGACCACTGAAAGGTAATTTTTTCTGAGTTAACCTGGTCAAAGAAGCCGCAATAAAAGAGAATCCCTCAATAAAATGTCGATAATAACCTGCCAAGCAAACAAAATTTCGACTCTTAGTAGGACTAGTAGGCCTAGCCCAATCACAAATTACTGCAATCTTGGCTGGATCGACCATAATACAATTCTATGCCACCACATGACCCAAGAAAGAGATAGAATCCAACCAAAACTCACACTTGAAAAACTTAACATACAACTTCTCATCATGCAATTCCTGAAGTACAGTCCTCAAGTGTCTCACCTGATCGACCTCATTCTTGGAATAATCCAAGATGTTATCAATAAATACAATTACAAATGAGTCAAGATACGGTCTAAACACTCAATTCATTAACTCCATGAACGTTGTTGGGGCATTGGTCAACCCAAAAGATATGAAAAAGAACTTATAATCCCTATTTTGAGTCTGAAAAGTTGTCTTTAGAACATCCAAAGCTCTAATCCTCAACTGGTGATACCCGAATCTCAAATCAATCTTAGAAAACACGAATACACCTTGAAGATGGTTAAACAAATCATCAATGCGAGGAAGAGGATACTTGTTCTTAACTGTCACCTTGTTCAACTATCGAAAATCAATACACATGCGCATAAAACCATCCTTCTTCTTTACAAACAAGATAGGCTCACCCCAAGGAGATACACTAGGTATAATGAAACCTTTACTTCACAATTCGTACAATTGCACCTCCAACTCCTTCAATTCAACCGGGGCCATCCTATAAGGAGAAATAGAAATGGGCTTGGTACCCGACTCCACATCAATAGCAAAGTTAATATCACGATCCGGAGGCACACCAGACAAATTTGTTTAAAACACATCCATGAACTCGCAAACAACCCAAATATATTCCATAGGAGGCAGTGAGGCAACACTAGTATCATGGACATGATCCAAATAAGACAAACAACCTTTTTCCACCATATGACGAGTACGTAGAAAAGATATAACTCCCTTCAAACCCAAATTAAGCGTACCCTTCCAAGCTAACCTTGGCACACCCAGCGTAGCTAAGGTCACGGTCTTGGTATAACAATCTAAAATAGCATGGTAGGGAGCCAACCACTCCATACCAAAGATAACATCAATATCAACCATATCTAGGAGGATCAGGTCTACCTAAGTCTCACACCCCATAAAGGTAACTACACAAAATTGGTACATGTAATCCACCATTAAAGATTCTCCTACCGGGGTAGATACATGAAGAGGCATAGCAAGGGGCTCACAAGCAGCATCAAAATCAGAAGCAAAATATGTAGACACGTAGAAGAATGTAGATCCAGGGTCAAATAACACGAAAGAAGATCTATAGAAAATTGGGATGATACCTGTAATGACTGCATCAGAGGTCTCCACCTCAGGCTTCCTAGGTATAGCATAACACCATCCACATCCACTCCCATACTGAGTAACCCCGTAACCATTACCATGAGCTCTCCTACCTCTACCTCAAGCACCCTTATCACTACTCCTTCCACTCTGTGAACCACCTCCGACTAAAGAAATATAAGTAGGGCAAAGCTAAAGCTGAGATCCCTACTATGGTTGTCCATACAGACATCGATGGAAATCATTGGCCACATGGCCAAACTTATCACAAACAAAAAATTTGCTAAGGCTTGACTCAATCTGAGGAGGTGTGTATGAACCAGAACGACCACCCTGTCCTGAAGAACCGAACCAAGAACCTCCACTCGTATGACCTGATACCTGGTTACCAGAAGACACAGAACCTGAAGGTCTACCATCTGATCCCTGTAATGCAGCTTGAACTAGCCTACCATAATAACTACGGGAACATCAACTAGAGAAGTTTTTACCTCGGCAGGCGTGTCTACTAAATTCACCCTAACGATGCACCTTCTTAGTGCCTCCCTGAGTAGCCTAGATAATAGACTCAGTCAACTTGGAATGCTCAATATGACTCTACAAAGAAGCCCCTGAAGCTACCATCTGAGTTTTAGCCAACTGAAATGAACCATCTAACCCATTCACAAACTTCTGAATGCTCTCAGACTCGGTGGAGATGCTAGCGGCTGAATATCTAGATAGAGCATGGAAACGTGCCTCATACTCGGTGTTGACACCCAATTTTTGACTCTTCATTTTCCTAAACTTAAATTTTTCTATGCTATGAGTCTCGGTGACTGTGCCAAAATATCTTTCTTATTTTTTGAATTAATTTGGATAAATTAGGCACCAGTAATTATTTTGAAAATATTATTTTCATTACATTCTATATATATATATAGTAAATACTAGTATCATATTTTATAAAATTGATCACAAAAATAATAATACATATATTTTTATAATTTATTCTTTTCACTATTTTCCCAAAAAAATATTAGAGTGTTAAATTTTATCTCAAACTATAAATAATATCTTGCTATACTAATACACTACCCAATTTATGATTTTTACTAATTATTATCAAATTATTTAAAGTATAATATATGTATATATATATATATATATATATATATACATACACACACACACATATATGTATATATGTATGCATATATGAGTGTGTATACATATACCTTTAGGAAAATTAGTCAGGACAAAAAGAAGCATCGTTAAATTTAGTGGAATATGATTGGAGAAAATTGGATTTTTTTTCATACAAAACTAGTTTATTTACTAAATTTGGTCCTGATTAATTTCTAATCCCACCCAACAAATAGTAGCCCACTATTCTAATTCCCCAACCCGTCCTAAATCTAACACCTAAAAGTTCCTAATCTTCATCAACAACAAACACACGCACAAACTCAATCGATAAAACCCAGACAAACTCTTAACTACTCCCTACATCGCCCATCTCCCTCACCTCAAATCCATCGTATTTTCAACGAGACCGGCGAAAAATCAGGTTGTCAGCATAAATCTCGCCCTTTTCTCTATTTTCTTTGGCATTTCAGATTGTAAAAATCTCACCTTCTCCACTGTTAGCTTGGAGTAGATGATAAAATCTAAATGTCATTAGGATAAGGTCCGAATAACCAGATATTTTTCTCTCCATCTCCTTCAAATCAGCTTGAAAAGGTAAATCCTTATCTTTACTCCATCTCTTTTCAAGATATGTAGATTGTCCCATCCATAACTTTTGAAATTCAAATTTTGAATTCAATTTAGAGCCTCTTTGAGAAGATTTTACACTCCAAAATATGCCTATAAAAAGGGGCTTTGGCCATCCCTTTAAGGACAAGGGTTGAAGGTTGAAATTTTTTTAAGGATAATTGAAAGGATTCATTTTCTTTGTTCTCCAAAGTTCTCTATCGCCTCTGCTCTATTTTATTTTTTTTCAATGTAGTAACACCTGCCATCGTTACTTTTCATCATTCACACTCAGAGCCAGAGTAGCGGAGCTTGAAATTCGACACTTCAACGGTCTCAGTCACTACCCTACAAAAAGGTAAATTCTATCCCGTCTAAGTTTGGTTGGTTGATTGTGGATATGAACGTAAAGTAAAATGGTGTTTGGATGTTTGATTTTTGTTAGGTAGTGTGTTTGTAAAGGGTTCATAGTTTGCAATCTATCTTAAATAAAACTTATAAAGTTTGGGTTTCTCAAATGAAATTGGTCCTTTATTTCACTGTATGCATATGTGAACTTGAAGCGGCATTTCTCGCTTCATTTGGTTTCATATATATTTGGTGGTATGCTTATAGATTATTCTCAACCCTGAATTAATTTTGAACGAACTCTGTGAAGTTTTAAATTTTTTGATATATACTTGGTGGACTGTTTGAGGTCATTTTAACGTCGGTTTGGATGCTTTAACGTGCTAATAATGATTTAGCACATATATGTTTGGTTGTTGTATTTACAAGATGCCGACAGCTCCATTTTATCATGGAAATTATTTTTAAAAGGGTCAAAACTTTACAAATGCTTGGCTGTCCGTAATGAGATTTTTGTGCCTTCTTTTGCTTGAATACGACGTCATGTTGGTACTGTTTTATGATAGAAGATATCCCTTTACTTAAACATGATTTATTTTAAACTTCTAACTTAGCGTGAAAATAGGTTACCAAGCCTTAAGTTCTAGAAAAGTATTTCACTGTATATTGAAGCTCTCTATTTTTGTTCGATTTCATAGAAGTATTAACTTCATTTTAAAAATGATTAGAGAATCTTGAGTTCACTGTGAAGGTGGTTCTTAATTCGTTTGAGCAACTTTTTCTATGGTTAAGCACCGTCTTGCCTTGTTCATCACTTGTCTCATCTCGTCTGTTACTATATGGGTTGTTTATATATGAATATGTGAAGTACATGGTTGTTAGATAATATGAGTTCGAATCACTGGCAAAATAGTATAGAAAGTAAATGGTTCACTAAAAAAAAGATTATGTTTTAAAAATCATAAGCTAACTTCTCCCTCTTACACTTTCTTGATCCTTTTGAAACGTAGAGATATAAATTGTGTTGTTACTTAATCTCCTTCAGATTTTGTAAGACTGCTTTCTTCCCCTGTTTCTTTCATTTATGATATGTGAACGTGTTTATATGTAATGGTTGGTTGTACTTTATTGATTGCAAAGTTCACTAACACGCTAATCTAGTTCATCTGAGTTTTCAAATGTATATAGCTAACTGTTTAAGGACATTTAGATGTTGGTTTGAATGCTTTGAACATGGTAGTGGTGGTTTGTCTATGTCTTTGTTTGGTTGATATATTTGCAAGGTGTTAGCAGCTATAATTTTGTATGAAAAGGGGTTCCAAAAGGCTTAAAAAATTTAAAAATGCTTGGCTGTCCGCCATGGATTTTTTTTGCACTTTTTATTTTTGGACTGAACACTTGAACATGGAACCAATTATTGTTTATCTTAGGCTAGCTATCCATTTAAACAAGATTCTCAATTTCTAACGTGGCACGAAAAGGTCTCACAAGACTGATTAACTGTATGTTCTTGAGTTTACTATTTTGTTTGGCTTCATGACATGAATACGAAAGTACTAACTTAAGTCTCAAATGTTTCTGAATAAGCGTGAGTCCGCACTATTGTATGAACACTATCCATCTGAATGTTTTTTTTTGTGTTTCAATATGGTGAATAGTCTAAACCATTCAATAAGAATAGGTTCCTCGATGAAGTGGTGCTAAGCCAAAAGAATGGGGCATCGAGCTGTGATTGTTTTCTTGTTTTCACTAGAGCATGTGTACTTATATACTCACTCAAGTACCATTTTATCAAGCATATCTGAACCTTTCTCAAAAGATTCATTCCATGGACGTCACACCTTTAAAAATTTCAAACTCATAAGGTTTCAAATAAAATGATCTTGTAAGTTTGTTTGGCTTATCGATTTTGTTTCATGGACCAAAAAGGAAGCTAGACAAACTAGCTATTTTATCCCAATTGAAATCCGTGAGAACTAATTAGTAAGTAAATATGTCATGTTCATTTTATACATTTAAGTGTCGGTAACGCCTTTATAAACAACTTAAAATGCCTTTAATCGACTAATCATGGGACATTTTCTTGTAATCTCATTAATGTTTATTTGAACAAGTTAATTGTAATGCTTATAGGGGATAGGATTTCCAATAATATGTATATTGTGAGCATGCCTAGATTGGTTTTAAAAGTGTTTAATGGTTTCAATGAGTTTGTTTTAAGTGTTTGGTTTCATCAAATTCTAGTTGAATTCTAAAATTATTGAGTCCTCTTTGGAATAGTTTTTTTTTAGTTTGTTCTTCTCACTGAGGCTACTGGCCAACTTTACAATTTTGGAGTTTTAGCTCATTAATTTTCTCTCTTCTACTATTTGCATTGGGTAATTTAGAAAGGATTTCTATTTCCCATTGAGTGTCATCTCCTCTAATCAAGCATTTTTTAAAAAAATATCGCCCTCTTAATATGGTCTAGAGCTTTAAGTTTCAACCTTATTCGGATAGTAACTTAGAATAACTAGTGTTTGTGATTAAATTAAATTGGAGTTCAAGTAAAAATAATTTTGAGTTTGAATATGCAAAATCCTTCCTTTCGCCTCTCTTGATCAACTTTGCTGGCAGCTTTCTCACTAACATAAATGGTGTTTTCTCTAAATTGGTTTCGACAATGTGTTTACAAAGCTCTTACTCATGTGATACTCTACTGGTGAATCTGGTAACTAGAATTTTAATGCCATGGATTTTCTTTACTAATATACAAGATGTTATAGCTTTTTATCTAGCATTAACTTCAAATCAAAACTCCGTGTGACTGTCAATTTTCATTGTAACTAACTTCCTTGAAGTGATCTGGATAATATCTGGCTTATACCTAATGTTATTCTGAACTATCGTGGTTACTAGCCCTTTTTTCTGTGTGACTTGAAAACATTTGTACATTTATCACTTAGTTCGCTTTATTGAGTTTGTTACTAATCCTTATCTCTTTTTGTTTGTTTTCATGGTATAACTGGAGAGTTGGAGTTCCTTTTGAAACTCGTTCATCGTCCAAATGCACTTGGGTCGGCAGCTATAGGATTGGCATGTTCTTCAAAGTCGAGTATTAGGAGTTGGACTCTTAAAGTGCCTAACACTTCTTCATTCCTTTCTTCAGTATTTACTTATGTTGTTATTTTTATTATTTACTAACTCTATGTGTTTGCGTTGGCCCTTGTATGAACTGACAACCAAGTGTTAATAGTCGACCTCCCTTCCCCTTAAAATGGAGTTCTCATATTTAGCATACATCTCTTATGGAACTGCTTTCGTAGTTTGTTAGAAAAAGAGCTTAAAATATGATACTCTTCTTTTAAATTAATAGTATCTACAACTACATTCTTTATGATATTTTAACCCATACCCATGTATTGTTTAGGCAAAATGCCGTGTGGCAAAAGATTTTTCATGATCCAATTGAAATGGCTAGGAGAAAATAGGGCTAAACTTATAAAATCAGATTTTTGTCAAAACATAGTAGTCCAAATATTTTATGGTGGTCTATATTCACTGGTTAACATTATTTCAAGTTTTTTTTTCATATTTTTAAAGTCTCCAAAAAGCAAGGTATATACGTACTTATGCTATCATATACAAGGTATATTTTGTCGGTGTTATTATATTTTTTGCTACCGTTATTTTTTACATGTTATTTCAACCTTATTATACATATAAACTTTATAATTACACTTTAGTCCTCACTTATTTCAACCCATTTGGGTTCCTCAAATAAAATTTTAAGAAAATGAATTTTCACAATTCTTTCATATACTCTTATACATATTTACATTTTATGTTTATAATATATAAATTCTCACATACTTTTAAACTACACTTTCTTTATTTTATAAAGATTTTATTCATATACTTTTAAACATATTTTTTTACAAAATTATAAGACTACAGATTTTAATATATGTATAATTACGAAAAAATATATTTACTTATCTTCTTTTCCATATTTTTAAAATACATATTTTTGTTTTACAATAATTACACCACGTCCTTGTATATCGTAATGGTACATATTATATGTAACACCCCATACCTTTCCGACCCTACTTGCTTGGTGATCTAGGGCGTAATTATATGCCTTATTGCCAACTTTGAACCATGTTTACCTTAGTGTTTAGAGCAATAAGTGCGTGTTTTGTATTGGTTTTGATGGACTATTAATATTGTGCTAATGTCCGCAAAGAAAAGTCGAAGAAAGGAAGAAAATTGAAATTTTAGTGTCAGGCGTGCCCAGGGGCATGCCGAGCCACTTTTGACAGAAATTTTTTTTGGCATGGGCAGCAGTGGGGCGCACCAGGCAGCGTACCAGGCCGTTTTTTGCCAAATTTCTTCTCCGACCACTAGTCTGTAAATAGGGCTCTTGGGTTATTGTATCATTATTCCATCTTGGTGGGACTACCCTTGTACGATTTTGGCATTCAAATGAGGGTTAATTCTTCTTATTTATTTATTTTTTTATTTTTTTTATAATTTTTATCAATTTATGAAAAATTAAGCCATGAGTGGCTAAAATTGCTTATTCTTGGGGATGAGGCTATGAACATGAATCTCGTGAGTTGAATATTGTCTTAACATTTATGGAAATATTTAAACATGAGATGGATGGTGGATATATATTAATTTTGTTGGGCTAAATTAATCTTATGCTATTGGGCTCAATTAAGGCCCAATAATTAGGCAAAAGACATGGCCCAAAATGGAGAAATGACTCATTCTTCCTTTTGACCAAGTAAACCATCCATTATTGATTAAAGGGTGGCTAAGGATAAGATTAAAAGGGACTATATAAGGTGGAAAAAATCAGATTTTTATTCACAAAAAGGGCACATGCCATTCTAGACTTTTCCCAAAAAAGGATATTTTCACTCTACTCTCAAACCCTAAGGCAACCATCTCTTGTGGACAAGATCATCACTTTGAAAACTTGGGTAAGTGTTTATTCTTGTGATTTAATCTATTATATGCATGAGGGTTTGTGTAGATCATGATGGTTATGTCTATAGGTGTTGAGTGGTGCACTTTTGGTTTTTGCTAAAAGATGTGTCATCTATGTGATTTGAAGTTGTGGTATTGTTGGTATAAAAATGTCGTGAATGGTATTGTAAAGGGTGAAATGACGTTATAGGGCAATCATGTAACTAATTGTCGTCTTATGCACTTGTAAGGTAGCTAGTTGTTAACATGAGCTCCGTTATGTACTTGTGTTGTAGAGAAAAATGTAAGGAAGGAGCTGGATTATTGTATTCACATATAGGACTGTGTATTCATATTGGGAAGATAAGGTATGTAAGGTTACTCTTTTCGTATCCTTCTGCAGCACATAGTGTTCACATTGTCATTATACTTGTTGCATCCCAAAATGTTCTAAGGTATCTCATTTCAGGTTGTCATTTATTGTTATTCATATGTTCCTTATTCATTGATCAATTGTTATTCATGTGTCACATAATTGTGGACATGGTTCCAAAGTTCCAATAATGTTATGTTCCAAAGTTCCAATAATGTTTCAACCACCAATGTATTAATCTCACATAAGTATAGGTATCAATCTCTCACAAGTAAGGAATGAAGTAATGTATATATATATATATATATATATTATGGCCCATCGATAAGGTGGATGATTGTTGATATTATATTATGGCCCACCGATAAGGTGGATGATTATTAATATAATACATTATATTATGTTATGGCCCACCGATGAGGTGGATGATTGTACTATAGCCCACTGATCAGCTAGATGAATGATATATGGCCCACTGATCAGCTGGATGAATGATAATAAGGATGAATGTAAAAGAAAAGAAAGTAAAGCACTTGAATGAAAGTATATCACTTGAAGGAAAGTATATATGAGCAATATATTATATGAACGATAATGATATGAATGGATGATCGAAAATGAGAGTAATGAAAGCAATGTACATGGTTCCACATATACAGAATGGAGGTTTATCCATATTGATTATTTCACTTGTACTTGATATCATTGAAGTACTTATGTATCATGTAGATTCTTACAACCTTACATACTCAGTACATTCTTTGTACTGACGTCCCTTGGGGGACTTACCTTACTTGTACAGGCACAGGTACTAGTAGATCTCCACAGTAGGTCACAGGTCATTTGCAGATCTTTGGTGAGCTTCAGTTGGTTCGGGGCTTTCCGAGTCACACGTGTACATTTGTTTTGGTATTGTAAATGTTGTATAAAGTGGGGACTTGTCCCGACTTTAGGTTGGTTATGTATATACATCTGTTAGAGGCTTTGTAGACGTACGTGGTGAGATGAATGAAAGAATGTATGTCCATTTTGACTTGGTGGCCCTAACGGCCAAGTTTCATATTTATCATATATTTTCCATGACTTCCGCGATTGACAACTTATGTCTATATGTGATGGTGATGTTTATCGAGTGACTTACGTATGAGTGTATATGAATGAAGATTGGTTCTCTCGGGCCTTAACGGCTTCGGGTGCCTGTCCGCCCTGTTGGAATTCGAGGCGTGACATTATATGCATCAAGTTACTTTTTATTAAAAAATAAAAATATTTTCTTATTGCTATTTTAGCAAATAATAAAGTAAATATTTTCCAATATTTTTCTAAAACTAACTCTAAGGTCTATCTTTGGATAGGCTCTAAGGGGTGCTTAACACCTTCCCCTCGAGTAACCAAAAACCTTACTCAGAATCTCAAATAATTTCAAGGACCAGAACAGAGTTTTACATCACAAAAAATGGTTTCCCTAATTTTTCCTAAAATTTAGGTGGCGACTCTACACCTTTTCAAAACAAGGTAGAAGAGTTTGACGTTGCAAATGTATTTTGACCAGTTCAAAATAAGGGCGCGACAGAATGGAGACTCTGCTGGGGAACTTAACTTAGGTTTTCACCTTATCAGGCTTAGTTTAGGAATTTTATGTGGAATATTTGTTTATTTTTAGTACATTGCTTGCTTTATTTATATTTATATCATGATTTATTTGAAAGGACGCAAACCAAATCCAAACTTGTGTTCCTTATTTGTTTAAAAATACTACTTGTTACTGCTTTCTCATTTGTACTTTTTATCAAGTCTTTGGTTGTACACAAACACACACTAAACATGCGAGGGTTGTCCTACACTCCTCCGAACCTTTCTTGGATAACTTAGTTTCAAAGTCGGTGTAATTAGGTTAGTGCGTCTTCTCGCAATTATTGAATCCTACTCTAAAACATCTAGGGAAAACTCTTACTCTAGAAATAGGTTATATTGCATATACCTTAGGCGGGACAGTCCAAGGCATCATCTCTATAATTTGAAATTCACCCTTCACGTCAACGGGTTCCTCATAAACCCAACGACATTCTTTGTGTGAAAAATGATTGATTTATCCAAATATTAAAACCGTAAAATATTCAGGACATTAGGCTTACTTCTCCTTTCTTTAATCATATGCAAATCAATCAAAACCTTGCAAACATCCAGATGATGTCCGTGGTCCCTCAAATTCTAAGGCATTGGTGGGGAAACATTCGGGTAGCTCATGAAGAAGAAATAATGTCGCATCTTGGATCCTTGACTGATTTGCTGGAGCTGAGGGTGAACAGGTTATTCATTTGGCTAATGACTGAATTTTAGGATCCAACCACGGTTACCTTCAGGTTCTCAGACTTTGAAATCACGCCCACATTAGAGGAAGTGAGCCAAATTGCTAACTTACCATTGGTTGGATGGGCGCCTTTGGCCCTACGTACTAATCCAAAAATGGTTTCCATTGCTCGTTGGGGATAAGAGTTAGTCCAGGAATGAAAATGTTTGAGGCAGGCTGGGTCAGCCTAGAGTATCTTTTTGAGAGATTTGGTCGGAGAAAAAGTTACGATCGATTTCAAAATAATTTCCTCTTTTCCAGGGTTGATTGTGAAAGACACAAGGCTATTATCTTCATAGTGTCTTTTTTAGGGATCATGGTGTTCCCAGTGAGAGGAAATTGAATAATTATTGATTTGCTTCCAATGGTTATTTTTATGTTTAGAGGAGCACTCAGGGTGACAATCGTGTCAATGATATTTGCGGAAATCTTTCGATCATTGTCTACATGCTCCAGGGGTATGACTTTTTTAGAGAATGCAATTTGATATTGCAAGTATGGGCATTGGAGCACTTTCATAGGAGGAATGCATATAATGGAATCAGAGAGGCTGGGTGTAACAAAATCTGCATTCATGAGCATAGGATGAACATGTGGGATGTATTAAACGATGGAGAATAATGGCGTATTTTCCTGACTCACATCACTGGAAATCTCATCCAATGGAGGCTACCATGGGTCAATGGTCGAGTGATATTGAGAAGACATTACTGTTATTTCCTTGAATTAATCGGGCAAGAAGGAATTCAGCCCTACATACCATTAAGGGTTCTTTGGCAGTTTGGGATAACACAGGATGTCCCTTTATGGCCAAACATGGCGCTAGCTAGCAGAAGGAAATTATGAAGGGAGGATACCTCTAAAGAGACTCAGGAACTTAATAGAAGGATGGGGAGACATTTTTAGCCTGGGCATGGGGTCTATTCATGGTGCACTACAGAGTACTGCACATGGTATATGGAGGGAGGAATTTTATCCAAGCTGAGTTATGAAGGACTCTAGGGGATCGCTGTCATCCACAGGGCGAATCAGATCAAGAATCAACTCTTACAACTCATGCCAATATCTACTTCTATGTACCAGCAGGTGATTTCCAGGATCAGTTAACCATCTCATACCGTTAGTTGAAAATGAACCAAAAGAAGAGATGGAGAAAGATCCAGATGAAGATCTGAAGGAGGATCTAGAAGAAGATCCGGAGGAAGATTCAGAAGAAGATTTGGAGAAAGATCTAATGAAAGATATCAAGGAAGATCCATAAGAGGAGTCAATAAAGGAAATGGAGAAATATTTAGAAGAAGAGTTAGAACATAATCATAATGACTACAACCCTAGAGATGGGGGAGTAATAGATGTGGACTTAGAAGGAAGTGAACTCACTTCGGATATACACTCCGAGTACGGACCCATAGGATTTGGTAGTGAAGAGGATGCAGATCACTAGGAGTGGAAACCTGAGGAATCTCCAGAGTATCACCCTAGGCCCTATTATAATTTGGATGATGACGACTTGGATCCCCCCACCTGGCCTTAAGCTTTTATTTCCTACCTTAGTCTTCCTAAAGGTTTTGCATGATCTATTTAGATGTTTCTGTACTTTTATTTCCTATCTTTTAGTTCTTCTAAAGGATTGCATGACCTTTCTTGATGTCTCCATATTGGTATGTCAACTATTATGTAATCCCAAAATTAAGACTTTTTCTTGAATTCACTTTTCATTATGTAACTCGGGGTTTTTCACCCCCCCTTTTGGATATTAATGAAGTTAGACTTGTCCTGAATCTGAAAATGTGTTGAAATACTTTTGATCAATTAATCATTACTGATTAAATTGTAGGTCCACCTCTGGCAAAAAAGGATCCAAATGTAACACCCCGTACTTTTCTAACTTCATTTGATACCTTGGGGTCATATCTACCTAGGTGTTGAGATTCCATGGGTATGTGTTTTATAGTGTCATTAGTGAAACATTTGATATCGGACCTAATATGTGCGATTATACCTTTGTAGGAGGTGTAATACCCCGTACACATTCCAACCTCATTTGGTGAGTTGGAGTCATGTTTACTTGATGATTAATATCACTAACTATTTTGTAGTGTTTTGATAGGGTATTGGATGATATGCAAGTGTTGGAAAAATGGCCAAAAAATTCAGCAAAGCATGGAAACTTGTGCCACTCCTTGTTTCAAGGGGTGTGGCGCAAGCCCCTGATTCAGAGGGCACTGATTTCTTGCACTACTGCCTTGCTTTGCAGCAGTGGCGCAAGGCACAAAAAATGTGCCCTTCCGGGCTCGTTTCGTAACGCAATTCTACGTCGATTCTTATATTGTTTCTTTTGGTTATTTGGAGTTCTTTGAGCATTGTTAAAACTTCAAATACTTCAATACACTCCTACATACTCCTACATTATCAAATCATGAAATATAAATAGTTATCCAAAATGTTCAATGAAGCCATGGGCGACTAGAATTCCTATTTTGGCGATTGAGACTACGAATGAGAATCTCGTAAGAGAATATTGTCGTGAAATTATGGAATTATTTAAACATGAGATATATGGTGAATTATACAGTAAAGTTGATGGGCTAATCTAACATGTGCAATTGGGCCCAAAATGGAATAAAAGATATGGCCCAAAAGGGCAAAATGATCCATTCTTCCACTTTGACCAAGGGACCATGGCATTTAATGTCAAGGAATGGCTAAGGATGACTTGAGAGTGTATTTAGAGGAAAAAATCAGATTTTATTCATATAACACTCTCATGCCTTTTAAGATATTTCTCAAACATTTCTCTAGTTTCCAAACCCTAAGGCAACTATTTCCTTTGGACTCTTTGGTAACGATCATCACTTTGCAAGACTTGGTAAGTGCCTGCTCTCATGGATTAATATCTTATATGCTTAATATGGTATGTATATCATGATAGTTATGTTGGCAAGGTGGTGAATAGTGTAGTTTTGCTTTTGGTGAAAGATGTGACATCTTTGTGATTTGAACTTGAAAAGAGACTTGATGTTTTGATGGAAGAGCATGGTATGGATAAAATATGAACATGTATGGTGTGATTTTGTTATTAAATTTGTTATTTTTTCTAAAAGTGTATATTGTGGGATTTTGGCCGATATGTGCTATGAGGTGTATTAAGGTAATTTGATGGATTATTTGTGATGTGGTGTGGATAAGAAAGTGTAAAGGAGAAGTGTTGTGGTGAAATGTATTGATTCTCATGTATTGGTCAATGTATGGAATATTGGGGGATTTTTGAAATAATAATTTCATCAATGGTTTTATCAAGGGGAAATGGCATGTTTAAAGGCAAACATGTAACTTATTGATGTTATATGCATTTGTAAAGTAGTTGATGGTTAATGTGAATCCCGTTATATATTTGTGTTGTAGAGTGACACATAAAGAAGGAGCGGGACTATTGTATGCACCTTTAGGATTGTATATTCGTTTTGAGAATACAAGGTATGTAAGGTTACTCTGTCCGTATCTTTCTGCGGGAAATAGTATTCATATTGACATTACGCTTGTCCCATCCCGAAATGTGCTAAGGTATTCTATATCCGGTTATCAATGGTCATTATCATATGTTTCCTACTCATTGATCAATTGTGAATCTCATGTCTCATATTCATGAATAATGTTCCAAAAGCTCAACAATGTTATGTTCCAAAGTTCCAATAGTGGTTATACTCATGTATCTTGTTCATTGATTATTGTCTAATGGCTCCAATGGTGTTATGTTTCCAATAAGGCTATGGTTCCAACAATGTTTATTCACATGTCCCTCACTCATTGGTTAATGATCCAAAGCTTCAAGTAAAGTTATGGCTATCATGGTATCAATCTCAAAGTAATAAACAAGGTAATGCATATGTGGTCAATGATCAAGTATGGGTGGCAGCTTTAGGGGCAAAATGCCTAGCTCAAGCCGATCCCGAGGTTTTTGGATTAGGGGGAAGTCCTAGGGGCATAAGCCTAGCTCGGGCCGATCCTGACAGCGGGTAGCTCTAGGGGTAATAACCTAGCTCGAGCCAAACCTGAAATGTTGTATGGGTGGCAGCTCTAGAGGTACTAACCTAGCTCGAGCCAATCTCGATATATACATTGATTCATAGGGTGGAAGCTCTAGGGGAATAATCCTAGATCGAGCCGATCCCAACATAACGCTACGTTATGATTAAAACCCATTGTTCAGTCGGGGCCCGGGTATCACAGGTCAAAGGAAGAGATGAATAATCATGGAAGTAAAGATACAAAGAATGTAATGAAAGCAACATACATGGTTTCCAAAGTACAAAATAGTGACTCATCTACATTGTGACTTATCTATATTGGTTATGCATTTGAACTTGAGTTCTTGACATAGTTTCATATCTTACAAGTTTCATATGGCCTTACATACTCAGTACATTCTTCGTACTGACCCCTCTTGGGGAATTTACCTTACTTGCTGCATGCGCAGGTACTAGTAGGCCTCCACAGTAGGTTGCCAGTGTTGCAGATCTTTGGTGAGCTCCAGTTAGTTCGGGGCTTCTCCGAGTCACAGTTGTACATATGTTTTGGTGTTATACATGTTGTATAAAGCGGGGACTTGTCCCGACTTTTAGTTCATTTGGTCAATGCGTTTGTTATAGGATTTTGTAGACGGATGTGGGTGTATAAATGTAAAAGGGATATGTTGTTCTTGACTTGGTGGCCTCAACGGCCAAGTTTCACATATGTATATATATATATCATGTTCCATGAATTCCATTGTTGGTATCTATAGCTATTATGTGATTATGGGTTCTTATGGCATGCATATAGCTGAATAGAGACAAAGCTTGGTTCTCTCGGGCCTTGTCGGTTACGAGTGAAAATCCGTCCCGATGGGATTTGGGGGGTGACAAAAGTGGTATCAAAGCAGGTCGTTCTAAGGGTTTCTACAAAGCCATGTCTGAGTAGAGTCTTACTTATCGATGTGTTGTGCACCACATTTATAAGTAGGAGGCTACGGGACACTTAGAATGTTGTTTCTTTTCTTCACTGCTAGATCGTGCAATAGAGCCAGTGTTGTAAGTAGAATTAAATCTGATCATGGAAATTATTTTTCTTTGGTAAAGTCGAAAATGCCAATCACAAGAAGAGGTAGAGGTAAAGGGAAGCAGGTAGAGGTGCCTGCTGAAGAAGGAATGAGTAGACTACCACCTGACCAAGCTAGTCAAGGTGGAGCAAATGCTGAAATTTCATCGCAGTCTACGTTTACTTTTCCAGCTTCGGAGGAGCCAGTTGGTAGAGAAGTATCCGCAGAACCACAAATGACTGCCACAGATCAGGATCTTAGAAATGCAGTTCATATGTTAACACAGTTAGTGGTAGCCCAGAGTCAAGGACGAGCTGGTCCAATGACACATGATGATGATGCGGCTAGAGTGGTAAGTCGCAGAACACAGGATTTCTTGAAACTGGACCCTCCTATCTTCACAGGGTCAGATCCAAAAGCAGATCCACAGGACTTCGCGGATCAAATTCAGAGAGCCTTGGAAGTTATGCACGTGACAGGGTAGAAACAGTTGAACTTGTTGCGTACAGATTGAAAAGAGAGGCAATATTGTGGTACGAGGATTGGAAGAAATCCCGTGAGATTGGTGCAAATCCAACAAATTGGGAAGAATTTAAAACAGCTTTCCTTGATCATTACTTGCCTTACGAGATCCGTGAGGCACGTACAGATCAGTTCCTAAATCTCCGTCAGGGAAATCTAAGCGTCAGGGAATATAGTTTGCAATTTAATTCCTTGGAACGATATGTTCCAAATGTTGTGGGTACGATGACAGACAGGGTCTATAGATACGTGGACAGACTAGAGCCATATTTGGTAAGGGATTGCACCATTGTGGCCTTGAACAAGGACATGTACATAGCTAGAATACAAGCCTTCGCCCAGAAAATAGAACATCAAAGACAGAGATGAAGGGTACATGAATTTGACAGAGGACAGTCCAAAAGGGCTAGCCCTATGGGACCATCTATGATGTCCCAAGGAGGATCTAGGCCCCGTATATTTCCTAAGACACCTAGACCATCGTTCTCGCATTCCACAGTGGGTGTACACTCTCAGTTTAGAGGGTTTAGAGGAGGTCCAACTGGGCAGAGTAGTGGAGGTCACGGATCACAGGCAGCAGGTTTTCCTCGTCAGCAGTGTCAGCACTGCGGGCGTATTCATGCAGGTACATACAGAGTGGGGACAAATGCTTGTTTCTGGTGAGGTATGATAGGACACATGATGAAAGAGTGTCCCCAGAAGAGCATGAGTGGTATAGCACGATCGGCAGGATCGGCCGTTGCGTCATCAGCATCAGTTCCTTCACTGGGCTGAGGTGTGAAGCCTGTTGGCCGTGGTAGAGGGGCCAGAGGAGCAGCCAATATTAGTGGGGCCCAGAATCACACTTATGCTTTAATGGACCGACAGAATTCAGAGGCTTCCCCTGATGTTGTCACAGGTACATTATCCATATTCTCGTATAATGTATATGCATTGATTGACCCAAGTTCTACATTTTCCTATGTTACTCCATTGGTTACTGCAAAATTTGCAAAGGCACCAGAATTATTAATTAAACCAATTGAAGTGTCTACACCGGTCGGTAAATATATTATTGCAAAAAGAGTATATTGTAATTGGGTGGTAATGGTGTGTGGTCATGATACATTGGCCGATCTTATTTAATTAGACATGGTGGTTTTTGATGTGAACATGGGAATGGATTGGTTGGCCTCTTGTTATGCTACGGTAGATTGCCGGGCCAAGAAGGTGCAATTTTGTTTTCCACAAAAAAATGTTTTTGAATGGCGGGGAAATGTAGGGGCACCACGAGGGAGATTTATTTCCTATCTGAAAGCAGGAAAATGATTACTAAAGGTTATTTATGTCATTTAGTACGGGTGAAAGATAAAGATGTGGAACTACTAACTCCACAGTCGGTTCCAATAGAGACAAAGCTTGGTTCTCTCGGGCCTTGTCTGTTACGAGTGCCAATCTACCCCGATGGGATTCGGGGCGTGACACCATATTAGGATGCATTTTGTGAATGTTGCCAACTTGGCATATATATGTGTTATATACTTATTATATCTTCCGATATCTCCCAAATGAACATGGTTTTCCTTTTCTTTCTTTTATTTTATTTTTATTATTAATCCCCCACTAGAACGTTGATTTGTGTTGATTTGCAAATTGGCTGAATCATAATACAACCTCCTATCTAAAAGGAAAAATGATGGAAGAATCCAATAACACCTTGATGGTACCAAAAGCTCCCAAAAGTTGATAGATACTCAAAACGACAAATAAATGGCCAACATGGCATAGGAAATTGAGATCCTAAAGGAAGAATTATGCCAAGTGCAGGACTTGACTAAGCTTACGAATGCTACCTTTCCCACTCAATACCAATTTTCAAGTGCTAAACTACCTCCAGTCACTCCTGCCAACTTGACAAACCCACCCAAGCAAACCCCACATATTCCCATCTATGATCAAGTTTCACTTATTCCTCCAACCACTACCAGGGATGCACCTGATCTTTCATTGCCTGCTCAAAACTTTACCATTCCCATTCACCAAGCAATGCAACACATTCCTGAGGCACACGTCACTTGTAAGATACATGTGCCACCGATATATGATACTGAAGCTCCTACTTTTGTAACATCCGCATCTGTCAAAGTACCGTATGAAGTCAATCAGTATGTAGAACTAGAGAAAGACGTCCAATTTAAAGGAGAAAGGTCATTAGTAGCTCAACTCAAAAGTATAAAAAAGGCATTTAGAAACATCCAAGTCACTAGGGGAACCGAGAGCTTGGATTATGATGACTTATGCATCCACCTAGACATCAACATACCAGTTGGGTACAAGCCACCAAAGTTTGTTGTATTTGATGGAAAGGGTGACCCTCATGCACACCTAAGAGCCTATTATGACAAGTTGGTTGGTGTAGGAAGGAATGAGAAATTAAGGATAAAGCTGTTCATTTGTAGTCTGTCAGGAGAAGCTTTGACTTGGTACACTCATCAAGACCATCGTAAATGGCGTGATTGGAAAGAAATGGCAGAAGATTTCACTAGTCACTTTACGTTTAATACTGAAATCACTCCACACAGATTCTCATTGGCCAACATACAAAAGAAGCCATCTGAGTCATTTCAGGAATATGCATAGTGTTGGAGGACTGAGGCTGCTAGGATCCAACCCCTACTGGATGAGAAAGAACTCTCCAAGTACTTTATCTAAGACCAAGAAGGCGTTTACTTTGACAAGATGATGTCAATGATGGGCCAAAAGTTTACAGAGTTGGTCAAGATGGGAGATTTCATAGAAGAAGGCATCAAGTTAAGAAAGATTCAGTATATGGTTGCATTGCAAGATGCAAGTAAGGCCATACAGTCAGGTTCCATCGGTGGTAACAAGAAAAAAAAGGAAGATGTCTCGACTATCACACTATACTACCAACCCTAAAGTTCTTCCTACTAATACCCTAACAACTGCCAAATTATTGTGCATACCCCATATGTTCCAGTATACAATACCTAGCCACACTACTATCCACCACGAGCTCCAACATGCTAAAATCATCCAAGACCATAGACCAGTCCACAAAAATAGACCAGTATATGCACCAAGACCACATCCAAATCTCTAAGCCAGAAATACCCGCACCTACACACCTATTGCCAAACTTTTGGCTCAATTGTTTGAAATCTTTAGGGTAGCAGGATTATTTCACCCAATCAAAGGAAAAGTCTCTGATCTAACCTCTCAAAAGTTTAATGGAAACAAGAGATGTACTTATCACTCAGGAGTCCAGGGGCATGACACGGAAGAGTATTATGGTTTGAAGAACCAAATTGAGTCTCTAATCATAAAAGGAGTAATAAAATACACTATAGCTCCTCCAAATGTGAACAACAACCCTTTGCAAAATCATGAGATTTGAGAAGTCAACATGATTAATCTAGAGAAAGAGTATGACTTGGAGGGAGCTATTATGCCTGCTTAGAATGCAGAAGAAGTTACCACCACATCTCCAGTATAACGTTTTATCATAGTTCAGTTAAGAGAGCCTTTGACTATTCAAACCTACCTACCGAGAGTTGTAATAACTACTATAGCTGCTGGGAATCCTAACTATGACACTAAAGTAGTCCCATGGGACTACTGAGTGAAAGCCAAGGGAAAGATGATAGACGTTGCTGTAGCTCATGGAATGACCAGGTCGGGAAGGTGTTATGCCCTGGAGGATCTAAATCAAGGGGGTTTGGGGAATGAACAAAATCCAAAGAAGAATGTTACTGATACTGAAGCCGCAGAATTTTGGAAAAAGATGTAACCTAAGGACTATTCAGTCGAAGAATGACTGAATAAAACACTAGCCCATATATCCATTATGTCCTTGCTTATGAGTTTTAAAGCCCATAAGAATGTTTTGATAGAAGTGTTAAGTAGAGTTAGCATATCAAAAGAGACCATAAGCAAAACTTTTCCTGCAGTAATTAGGTGTATGGTGGAAGCAAATAAGATCTCTTTCCATGATGATGAGCTACCGTCAGAAGGAGCTGGGCACAATAAAGCACTTTATATCGCCGTCAAATACTGTAACAAGGTCATGAATAGGGTTCTAATCAATGGTGGATCTTGTTGTAATAACTGTCTATTCTCCACTCTAGATATTTAGGTGCAAATAAAGAAGAAATAAGAGAAAGTCGGGTGAAGGTCCGAGCTTTTGATGGATCGCAAAGGAGTGTCATTGGAGAAATCTACCTAACATTGCAAGTAGGGCCAGCTGAATTTCCCAACTTATTTCAAGTGATGGATGTGGCGTCTAGTTACAACCTATTGTTGGGAGGCCATAGGTCCATATGGTGAGAGCAGTTTCGTCAACTCTCCATTAGTATGTGAAGTTTGAGTGGGGTTGCACAAAACTCACCATTCATGGGGAGCTAAGTCATCCTATCTATTCTTTTAATTTTGTTTCGGTCACTGAAGAGTTAGATGCAACCATTTTTCATACTCTGGAGATCATGCAAGATACAAGTATCGATGAGAAAGTAGAGTCGGTTGAAGTGAAAATGTCATGTGCAACAAAGATGGTTGCATCAAAGATGTTTAAATATGGGTATAGGCCAATGATAGAACTAGGACCAAAAGCCAACGGTATAATTGAACCAATTTAGTTAAAATATCAGAGAGGTGTAACACCCCGTACTTTCCCAACCCTACTTGACGACTTTGCACAATGTTTACTTAGGTGTCGAGATTCCATAAGTATGTGTTTTGTAATGTTATTGATGAGATGATTGATACTGGGCC
This sequence comes from Capsicum rhomboideum, assembly GCA_031232105.1. Classification (NCBI taxonomy): domain Eukaryota; kingdom Viridiplantae; phylum Streptophyta; class Magnoliopsida; order Solanales; family Solanaceae; genus Capsicum; species Capsicum rhomboideum. Next base: position 51,125,607 of record CP124718.1, read on the forward strand.
TAGTACATGTGATTAGACCTTCGTATGACGTGTCTTGTGACTTCGTGGAGAATTTGTGGGGTTAAAAAATGAGGCTTGGAGGACCTCCAAACAAAGGATATTAAAGGTAAGAAGTAAGTTAAAGAATAGAACTTGAAGTATCTCACCAAATCCGCAAAGAAAAGTCGAAGAACGAAAATTTTCACAAAAAAAAATAGGCCAGGCGTGCCAGGCCTCTTTTTGCCCAAAATTTTTGGGCACTGGTAGCAAAGGGGCGCGCCTAAGGGCGTGCCAGGCTGATTGTGCACACCTCCCAAATGTTGGAAATTTTTCTAAGTCCCAAGGGTGCCCGGGGACGTACTGGGCCGATTTTTGCCACATTTCTTCTCCAACCACGAGCCTATACATGGGATAATTGAAGTATTATATTGTACTTCCATTTTGATAAGATTATTCGTGGACGAAGTTGGCATCCAAATGATGATTTTACCCTTTCGGTCAAAATAAGCCATGCGTGGCTAGAGCCACTTGTTTTTGGGATTGAGCCTACGAATATATATTGCGTGAGTGGGAATATTGTCGTAACACGTATGAAATGATTTAAACATGAGAAATTATTGATTTTATTGGATTAAGTGAATTGGGCTCAATGAAGGCCCAAAAGAAGGCAAAAGACATGGCCCAAATGGGCCAAATGACCCATTCTTCTACCATTGACCAATTAAACATGGGATTTATTGACAAGAAGACTTGAGGGTGTATATATATGTGGAAAAATCAGATTTTTATTCCAAAATACACACATCACATTTCTAGAATTTTCAAGACAATTCTCTTTTGGCTCTTCAAACCCTAAGTCATCTTTTCGGCAAGATCATCATTTCTCAAGATTTGGTAAGTGCTTATTCTTATGATTTAATATATTATATACATGAGAGATGGTTTATATCATGTTGTTTATGTTGGCAAGGTTGAATAGGGCACTTTTGTTTTTTGCTAAAGATGTGCCATTCTTGTTATTTAAACTTGAAAAAGGACTTGAGGTTTGAATAAAAGTTAATGGTATGGATAAGATATCAACATGTATGGTGTGATTATGATCCTAAACTTGTTATTTTTTTATAAGTGTAAATGATGGGATTTTGGCTGATATGTTGTTGTGAGGTGTATTGAGGTGACTTGGTGGGGGAATTTGTGATGTTGTGTTGATGAAGAAATGTAAAGAACAAACTTGGTACGAAATGCTATTGAATTATGATATTTTGGTCAATGTTGGGCATGTTGTTGTATTGTTGACATAACAATGCCGTAAATGGTATTGTAATGGGTGAAATGACATTATATGGCAGTCATATAGCTCATTGTCGTCTTGTACACTTGTAAGGTAGTTGATTGTTAATGTAAGCTCCGTTATGTAATTGTGTTGTAGAGTGAAACGTAAGGAAGGACCTGGACTCTTGTGTTCACGTATAGGATTGTATTGTTGTCTTGAAGAGATAAGGTACGTAAGGTTACTCTTTTCGTATCTTTCTGCAGCATATAGTGAACACCTTGTTATGGTACTTACTCATTTTCGAAATGTCCTAATGCATCTCTTTTTAGGTAATCATCTACTGTTAACATATATACCTTATTCTTGATCTATTGTTATTCATGTGTCACATAATTATGAACATGGTTCCAAGTTCCAATAATGTTACATTCAAAAGTTCCTATAATGACATAATCATCGAATGAACTATTTCTATGATTGAGGAAGTGAGGTAATGAAGTCTTTATTCTTGGGTGGTATCCCAGGGGTTAAATACCTAGCATGGGTTGATCCCAATATCTTCGGGTGTTATCCCAGGGGTTCAAATAAAGCCTAGCATAGGTCTATCCCGTTACCACGGGTGGTATCCCTGGGGCAAAAGAAAAGCCTAGCATGGGTCGATCCCAAAAATTATTGGTTACCCACTGATCAGCTTGGGGCCCAGGCATTGTAAGAATGGAAGGATGAGTAGTGCATGAAAAAGTGAGTGATGAAGGAATGAATGAGTGTAAAAGTAAAGGAAGTAATCCATCGAATTTACATACTTCCATACATATAGAGTGATGAATTGTCCATGTTGGTTCTTTACTACATTTGATTCCATTGAAGTATTGATGTATCATATAGTTTCTTATGGCCTTACATAGTACATTCTTCGTACTGACGTCCCTTGTGGGACTTGCCTTACTTGCTGCAGGCACAGGTGCTAGTAGGCCTCCATAGTAAGTTGCGGATATTTTGCCGATCTTTCGTGAGCTCCAGTTGATTCGGGGCTTTTCGGGTATCATATGTACATTTGTTTTGGTACTGTAATGTTGTGCAAAGTGGGGACTTTAAGATGGTTCTATATGTACTTCTGTTAGAGGCTCTTGTAGACATATGTGGGTATATGAACGAAGGGATGGATGTCCACCTTGACTTGATGGCCCGAACAACCAAGTTTCTTATATGTTTATATATAATGCTCCATGATTTTCGCTATTAGAATTTTATGTCTTTACGTGGTGATGTTTCTTATGGCATGCATATGATTAGGCATGAGTAATGATTGTTCTCTCGGCCTTATCGGCTTCGGGTGCCAGTCCACCCCATTGGTATATGGGGCGTGACAAAAGTGGTATGAGAGCAGGTCGTCCTAAGGGTGTCTACAAAGCCGTGTCTGAGTAGAGTCTTACTTATCGATGTATGGTGCACCACATTTATAAGTAGGAGGCTACGGGACATTTAGGAGTTGTTTCACTCCTTCATTTCTAGATCGTGCAATAGAGCCGAAGTTATAGGTGGACTTGTTTCTGACCATAAAATTGTTGTTCTTGTATATTATAGCAAAATATCGATGACATGAAAAGGTCGAGGTAAAAGTAAGAGAATAGACAGAATTACTGAAGAAGGAACTAGTAGAGCCCCGCCTGAACCAGTAAATCAACGCGGTGCTGAACCAGAGATGGAATCACAGGCTTCCTCTACTCTTCCATTTTCAGAAGGGTCAATAGGAAGAGAAATACCTGCAGAACCACCAATGAATACTATTGACCAGGACTTAAAGAATGCAGTGCAGATCCAAATAATTGTTGCACAGGTTCAGGGACAAGGTGGTCAAATGACGGGTGATGATAGTGCAGCGAGAGCAGCCAGTCGAAGGACGCAGGATTTTTTGAAACTAGATCCTCCTACATTCACTGGATCAGATCTGAATGAAGATCCGCAAGACTTTATAGATCAGATTCAAAGGGCTTTAAATATTATGCATATAACTGGGGTAGAAACAGTTGAACTTGCTGTGTATAGATTGAAAGGAGAGGCGATATTATGGTATGAATATTGGAAAAAATCTTGTGGTGTCGGTGCAAATTCACCTAATTGGAAAGAATTTAAAGCAGCTTTCCTTGATCACTATCTTTATTATAAGATTCGAGAGGCTCATGCGGATCAATTCTTGAATCTTCTTCAAGGGAACCTGAGTGTCAGAGAATATAGTTTGCAGTTTAATACTTTGGCTTGATATGCTTCAAATGTAGTGGCCACAATGACAGATAGAGTCCATCGATATGTGGACAGATTGGAGACATATTTGGTACGAGATTGCACTATTGCTTCCTTAAACAAAGATATGGATATAGCGAGAATTCAGGCCTTCGTCCAGAAATTGGAGGACCAAAGACAGAGAAGAAGGGTACATGAATCTGAACGAGGACAGTCCGAAAGGTCTAGACCTATGGGACAGTCTATGGTGTCCCAAGGAGAATATAGACCTCGGATGTTTCCTAGACTGCTGAGACCGTCATTCTCTTATTCCATAGCAGGCACTCAAGCTCAATTTTAGGGGTTTAGAGGTAGTAATGTTGGGCAGAGTAGTAGGATTCGAAGGTCGCAGACTACGGGATTTTCTCGTCAGCCATGTCAGCAATGTGGACGGTTTCACTTAGGAGAATGCCGGCGTGGGTCAAATGTTTGCTTTTGGTGCGGTATTACGGGGCATATGATGAGAGACTGCCCACGAAGAGGCTTGGGTAATGTGGCGCGACCTGCGGGATCAACCGTTGCATCATCATTATCGGTTCCTTTCCTAGGCAGAGGTGTGCAACCAACGGGTCGTGGTAGAGCTGCCATAGGAGCAGCAAGTACTAGTGGGGTCCAGAATCGCACTAATGCCTTAGTTGACCGATAGAATTCGGAGGCTTCTTCTTATGTCGTCACAGGTACATTATCCATATTTTCATATAATGTATATGCATTGATTGACCCGGGTTCTACATTATCCTATATTACTCCACTAATTGCTGCAAAATTGCAAGGCACCAGAATTATTAATTAAGTCAATTGAAGTGTCTACAATGGTTGGTGAATATATTATCTCAAAAAGAGTATATCGTAATTGTGTGGTAACTGTGTGTGGTAATGATACACTGGCCGACCTCATCGAACTAGAAATGGTGGATTTTGATGTGATAATGGTGATGGATTGGTTGGCTTCTTGTTCTGCCATGGTATATTGCCTGGCCAAGAAGTTGCATTTTTGTTTTCCGCAAGAAAATGTTCTTGAATGGCAGGGTAATGTGGGGGCACCAAGAGGAAAATTTATTTCCTATTTGAAAGCAAGGAAAATGATTGCCAAGGGATACATATGTCACTTAGTGTGAGTGAAAGATAATGATGTGGAACCACTAACTCTATAGTCGGTTCCAGTGGTCAACGAATTTCTTGATGTATTTCCAGAGGATCTTCCAGGCTTACCCACAGAACGGGAAGTAGAGTTTGGCATTGATGTGATTCCAGGTGCTCAGCCTATCTCTATTCCTCCATATAGAATGGCTCCAGCAGAATTGCGTGAATTGAAGGAGCAATTGAAGGATTTGTTGGACAAGGGCTTCATCAGGCCTAGTATGTCCCCGTGAGGTGCACTGGTATTATTCGTACAGAAGAAAGATGGCACATTGAGAATGTTCATTGACTATCGACAATTGAATAAGGTAACGATCAAGAACAAATATCCCCTGTCACGCCCCAAATCCCATTGAGGTGGACTGGCACCCGAAGCCGATATGGCTCGAGAGAACCAATCTTTGCTCATGTACATTAGTATGCATATCCACGTATGAATATTATTATACCTCATGTAACTATACGGAAGTCATGGACATGGAAACATATTCCATATATATATATATATATATTTATAAAACTTGGCCATTGGGGCCACCAAGTCAAAACGGAAATTCATCTCTTACATTCATATACCTACATATGTCTACAAAAGCCTCTAATAGAAATACATACACGACCAACCTAAATTCGGGTCAAGTCCCCGTTTTACATAACATCTACAACATCAAAACAAATATACAACTGTGACTCAGAAAGCCCCTAACCATCTGGAGCTCACCAAAGATCTGCAAATACCTGGTAATCTACTGCGGAGGTTTACTAGCACTTGTGCCTGCAACAAGTAAAGTAAGTCCCCTGAGAGGGGTCAGTACGAAGAATGTACTGAGTATGTAAGGCTCATAAGAACTGTATCATACATAATAACAACAATGGAGTCAATATAAGAGAAATAGGGAATGTAAATAAACTCTCTTTCTGTATGTGAGGAACCATGTATGTTACATTCTTTACTTCTCTTGTCTTCACATATGTTCATCTTTATTTTTCTACCCATGCTAGGCTGTTCTGTTGCCCCTGGAATGAGATTAACCCATGCTACGTACTTTTACCCCTGGGATGTTATATTAACCCATGCTAGGCTTTCGTGTCACCCCTGGGATGTACTGTGATAACCCATGCTAGGTACTGTGACCCTTGGGATGTTATATTAACCCATTCTAGGCTTTCGTGTCGCCCCTAGGATGTACTGTGATAACTCATGCTAGGTACTGTGAACCCTGGGATGTTATATTAACCCATGCTAGGCTTTCGTGTCGCCCCTGGGATGTCTTTATGATATATTGGGATCGACCCATGCTAGGCGTTTCTTCCACCCCTGGGATACCACCCAAGATTACTCATAAACTAATCATTACTTCTTTCTTTCCTTACTCTTTCTTTCATTCTAAAAATGATACCTTTGTGATTAAAACATTCTTGAAACTGGGAACACATACATACATTAGTTCACGTCTTTACTCTTGTAAGATTGTTATCTTTGCTTGTGAGGGATAGATACATTAGCTTGCACATTACTTCATTCATTACTTTTGTGAGATTGGTACTTTTACTTGTGAGAGATTGGTACAAAGATAATCATAATCTTATTGGACTTTTGGCACATAACATGATTGGAAACACAATGCTATTCAAAATGAATATACTCTCTTAACATCATTACTCTCTTTGAGACAGTTTGCTTAGAATTTACAACATTATGACAACTTTGGATCTTCAGTCAATGAATAGGATATAAGCGAATCATAATCCATCTAAGAATAGGACACATGTGAATAACAATATATGTCAACCTGAATTGAGATACTTCAAAACCCCTTCGGAATTGAACCAGTACAATGTCAATGTGAATACTATGTGCTGCAGAAGGATACGAATAGAATAACCTTACATACCTTATCTTCTAAATATGAAACACATTCCTATATGTGGATACAATAATCCAGCTCCTTCCTTATGTGTTACTCTACAACACAAGTACATAACAAAGCTCATGATAACAACCAACTACCTTACAAGTGCATACGACGACAATGAGTTACGTGACTGTCGTATAATGTTATTTCACCCTCTTACAATAACATTTACTAAATTATCACACCAAAAACACCATAACATTCCACACATTGACCAAGATATCATACATCAATAGCATTTCACACCACACCCTTTATGCTTTCTTATTATCATTTCGTCACAATTACCTTATCAACTTTCCTCATAACAACTTATGAACAACAATATATAATGAATATAATCCAACATACCTCCATACGACCCTTTAAATTCATTAAAACTGCATCACAAGTTGATAATTACATCCAAAAAGGGTATAGGGGCCTTCGGGGGTCAAATAGATGCGAAAACATACAAAACCGAACCTGGGGCTGACCTACGAAGCCACCTACGTCCACAGTTGGATGATTTATACACGGATTTGGCCTTTGGTAGATGCCAGAGGCACCTGCGTTGGCATCTGCACCTGCAGGTGCCCTCGTTTGCGAGGGCGGATGCCAGTTTTGGTCCAAATTGGTCTCTTTTGGGTATTTTTATGAAATGAATGGTCCATGATCATAAATACACTTATTTGAACATATTTTTGATCATCTTGGATGAAGGCCTAGGGTTTGTGTGAGAGAGAAATGCTTGAGAAAATTCTAGAAAAAGGCATGTGTGTTGTTGTTGAATAAAAATCTGATTTTCTCTTTCTTTTTATGGTATTTAATAGTCATCCTTAAAAAATTTAATGCATATTGTCTTGGTTAAACACAAGAATGGATCTTTTCCATATTTGGGCCATGTCTTCCATGTGATTTTGGCCCTCATTTAAGCCCAATGGCTCATGACTCATTAATGCCCAAGAAATTAATGTATAATTCATCAAATCTCTCATGTTTAACTAATTCCATAAATGTAAATGTAGTCATATAGGTTCGGAAACATACGGGGTGTTACATTCCCCTCCCTCGAATTGATGATTTGCTTGATCAGTTACAGGCTGCCAAGTGTTTTCCAAAGATCGACTTGAGTTCGGGTTACCATCAAGTCTGGGTTAAAGAAGAAGATGTACCCAAGACATCTTTTCAAACACGGTATGTACATTATGAATTTTTAGTTATGTCATTTGGACTAACAAATGCACCGGCTGTGTTCATGTCATTGATTAATAGGGTGTTCAAGCCATTTCTAGACGTGTTCGTGACTGTATTTATAGATGACATCGTGGCTTATTCAAGATCACCATAGGACCATGCTAATCACTTACGACAGGTGTTATAAATTTTCTGTGAGCGTAAGTTGTATGCAAAGTTCTCCAAGTGTGAGTTTTGGTTAAAATCCGTTGCATTCTTGGGTTATATTGTGTCAGATGAAGGAATACAGGTTGATAAATAGAAGATTGAAGCAGTGAAAAATTGGCCAAGACCTATGACACCTACAGAGATTCGTAGCTTTCTTGGATTGGCAGGTTATTACCAAAGATTTGTGGAAGGTTTTTCCTTCATTGCTGCACCGTTAACAAAGCTTACACATAAGACACTTAAATTTCAGTGGAATGATACATGTGAGAAAAGCTTCCAAGAGTTGAAAGATAAATTAGCCTCCACACCAGTGTAAGTACTTCCTGAAGGCACCAAAGGTTATGCATTGTATTGTGATGCTTTTGGGGTTGGCCTTGGATGTATATTGATGCAGCACAAAAATGTCATAGAATATGCCTCACGACAATTGAGGCCACAGGAGAAAAATTATCCCACACATGATCTTGAATTAGCAGCGGTGGTTTTTGCTTTAAAGATATGGCGTTATTATTTGTATGGAGTTCATGTTGATATCTATACTGATCACAAAAGTTTGCAATATATCTTTAAGCAGAAGGAACTCAATCTGAGGAAACGAAGGTGGTTAGAGCTCTTAAAATACTATTATATTGATATTCTCTATCATCCAGGCAAAGCAAATGTGGTAGCTGATGCATTGAGCCGTAAGGCAATGGGGGCCACTAGTGGTCAATTGACAGAAAAGCAGGATTTAGTCAAAGATTTACATCAATTAGCCAATTTGGGGGTTCGTCTTCTTGAATCCTCAGATGATGGAGTTATTGTGCAAAATACAGCAGAGTCCTCCTTAATAGCTGAAGTAAAAGAGAAGCAGTTTGTGAATTCTATGTTATTGCAGTTGAAAGAGAATGTACAACAGGGTCTGACTGTGGTCTTCGATCTTACACAAGAAGGGGTACTTCAATGTCAAGGAAGATTATGTGTACCGGATATAGATGAGCTAAGAAAATGAATTATGACAGAGGCGCATCACTCGCGCTATTCTATTCATCCGGGTGCTACTAAAATGTACCATGATTTAAAAGAAGCGTATTGGTGGGGACATATGAATAAGAACATTGCAGAATTTGTCGCTCAATGCCTGAATTGTCAAAAAGTGAAAGTAGAGCATCAGAAACTAGGAGGTTACATGCAATGTATCAATCTTCCAGTCTGGAAATGGGATATGATTAATATCGATTTCATCACAGGTTTGCCTCGTACACTGCGGAAATTTGATTCTATATGGGTTATAGTGGACAGGCTTACCAAGCCAGCGCATTTCCTATCAGTCAAGACCACCTATATAACTGACGATTATGCAAGATTGTATGTTAAAGAGATAGTGCGGTTACATAGGATTCTGATCTCCATTATATCAGACAGGGGAGCTCATTTTACTACGCATTTTTGGAGATATTTTCAGCAGAGTTTGTGTACACAGGTGAATTTGAGTATGGCTTTCCATCCTCAGACAGATGGACAAGCGGAGCGCACTATCCAAACACTTGAAGATATGCTACGAGATTGCACGTTAGATTTTCAAGGCAGTTTGGATTACCATTTGCCTCTTATTGAATTTGCTTACAACATTAGTTATCATTCAAGTATTAAAATGGCACCTTATGAAGCTTTGTACAGAAGGAAATGTAGATCACCAATTGGATGGTTTGAAGCGGGTGAAACTACTTTACTTGGGCCAGATCTTGTTCATCAGGATATGGAGAAAGTTAAAGTGATCCAACAGCGGTTACAAACTGCCCAAAGTCTCCACAAGTCATGTGCTGATGTTAGAAGGAGAGGGATTGAATTTGCCATAGGTGATTGGGTATTTTTAAAGGTGTCAGCGATGAAAGGGGTAATGCAGTTCGGAAGGAAAGGAAAATTGAGCCCAAATTATATAGGCCCATATGAAATTATTAGAATATTTGGGCAAGTTGCGTATGAGTTGGAACTACCCCAAGAACTTTCCTCAGTCCATCCAGTGTTTCATGTTTTGATGCTTTGAAAGTGCGTAGATCCATCTCATATTGTTCCCGTTGAAGATGTCCAAGTTACGGAGGATCTTACTTATGAAGAGGTACCCATTGCTATTCTAGATCGACAAGTAAAGAGGTTGAGGAATAAAGACATATCTTCCGTAAAAGTCCTTTGGAGAAATCAACAAGTAGAGGAGATCACATGGGAAGCTGAAGAAATGATGAAATACAAATACCCCCATCTATTTCAAATGGAAGAAGAAGTTCAAAGTGCGGAAGTGGAGCAATAAAAAGTAAGTATCCATGAGCCTTAAGTGTTTATGTATATGTATGCTAATATAGAGATGAATTTATTGTAATTGAAGCGATATTGTTAACATTCGAGGACGAATGTTTCTAAGAGTGGAAGAATGTAACACCCCGTACCTTTTCAACCCTACTTGACGACTTTGCACAATGTTTACTTAGGTGTCTAGATGCCATAAGTATGTGTTTTGTAATGTTATTGATGAGATGATTAATATTGGGCCTAGTACATGTGATTAGACTTTCGTAGGAGGTGTCTTGTGACTTTGTGGAGAATTTGTGGGGTTAAAAATGAGGCTTGGAGGACTTCCAAACAAAGGGTATTAAAGGTACGAAGTAAGTTAAAGAATAGAACTTGAAGTATCTAACCAAATCCGCAAAGAAAAGTCGAAGAACGAAAATATTCAAAAAAAAATAGGCCAAGCGCACCAGAGGGCGTGCCAGGCCTCTTTTTGCCCAAAATTTTTGGGCACAGGCAGCAAGGTGGCGCGCCCAAGGGCGTGCCAGGCTGCTTGTGCACACCTCTCAAATGTTGGAAATTTTTCTAAGTCCCAAAGGTGCCCGGGGACGTACCGGGCTGCTTTTTGCCACATTTATTCTCCAACCACGAGCCTATACATGGGATAATTGAAGTATTATATTGTCCTTCCATTTTGATAAGATTATTCGTGGACGAAGTTGGCATCCAAATGACAATTTTACCCTTTCGGTCAAAATAAGCCATGCGTGGATAGAATCACTTGTTTTTGGGATTGAGGATATGAATATAAATCATGTGAGTGGGAATATTGTTGTAACACGTATGAAATGATTTAAACATGAGAAATTATTGATTTTATTGGATTAAGTGAATTGGGCTCAATGAAGGCCCAAAATAAGGCAAAAGACATGGCCCAAATAGGCCAAATGACCCATTCTTCTACCATTGACCAATTAAACATGGCATTTAATGCCAAGAAGACTTGAGGGCCTATATTTATGTGGAAAAATCATATTTTTATCCCAAAAGACACACATCACATTTCTAGAATTTTCAATATAATTCTCTTTTGGCTCTTCAAACCCTAAGTCATCTTTTGGGCAAGATCATCATTTCTCAAGATTTGGTAAGTGTTTATTCTTGTGATTTAATATATTATATACATGAGAGATGGTGTAGATCATTTTGTTTATGTTGACAAGGTTGAATAGGACACTTTTGGTTTTTGCTAAAGATGTGCCATTCTTGTTATTTAAACTTGAAAAAGGACTTGAGGTTTGAATAAAAGTGAATGGTATGGATGAGATATCAACATGTATGGTGTGATTATGATCCTAAACTTGTTATTTTTCTATAAGTGTAAATGATGGGATTTTGGCCGATATGTTGTTGTGAGGTGTATTGAGGTGACTTGGTGGAGAATTTGTGACGTTGTGTTGATGAAGAAATGTAAAGAACAAACTTGGTACGAAATGCTATTGAATTGTGATATTTTGGTCAATGTTGGGTATGTTGTGGTATTGTTGACATGACAATGCCGTAAATGGTATTGTAAAGGGTGAAATGACGTTATACGGTAGTAATATAGCTCATTGTCGTCTTGTACACTTTTAAGGTAGTTGATTGTTAATGTAAGCTCCGTTATGTAATTGTGTTGTAGAGTGAAACGTAAGGAAGGAGCTGGACTCTTGTGTTCACGAATAGGATTGTATAGTCGTCTTGAGGGGATAAGGTATGTAAGGTTACTCTTTCCGTATCTTTCTGCAGCATATAGTGAACACCTTGTTATGGTACTTACTCATTTCTGAAATATCCTAAGGCATCTCTTTTAAGGTTATCATCTATTGTTAATCATATATACCTTATTTTTGATCTATTGTTATTCATGTGTCACATAATTATGAACATGGTTCCAAGTTCCAATAATGTTACATTCAAAACTTCCTATAATGACATAATCATCAAATGAACTATTTCTAAGATTGAGGAAGTGAGGTAATGAAGTCTCTATTCTTGGGTGGTATCCCAGGGTTAAATGCATGGCATGGGTTGATCCCAATATCTTCGGGTTGTATCCCAGGGGTGCAAAGAACACCTAGTATGGGTCGATCACGTTACCACGGGTGGTATCCCTGGGGCAAAAGAAAAGCCTAGCATGGGTCGATCCCAAAAACTATTGATTACCCACTGATTATCTTGGGGCCCGGGCATTATAAGAATGGAAGGATGAGTAGTGAATGAAGAAGTGAGTGATGAAGGAACGAATGAGCGTAAAATTAAAAGAAGTAATCCATCGAATGTACATACTTCCATACATATAGAGTGATGACCTGTCCATATTGGTTCTTTACTATATTTGATTCCATTGAAGTACTGATGTATCATATAGTTTCTTATGGCCTTACATACTCAGTACATTCTTCGTACTGACGTCCCTTGTGGGACTTACCTTACTTGCTGCAGGCACAGGTGCTAGTAGGCCTCCATAGTAGGTTGCGCATCTTTTGTCGATCTTTGGTGAGCTCCAGTTGGTTCGGGGCTCTTCGGGGCTCATATGTACATTTGTTTTGGTACTGTAATGTTGTGTAAAGCGGAGACTTTAAGATGGTTATGTATGTACTTCTGTTAGAGGCTTTTGTAGACATATGTGGGTATACGAATGAAGGGATGGATGTCCACCTTGAATTGATGGCCCTAACGGCCAAGTTTCTTACATGTATATATATAATGCTCCATGATTTCCGTTGTTAGCATTTTATGTCTTTACGTGGTAGTGATATTTCTTAAGGCATGCATATGATTGGGCATTAGTAAAGATTGGTTCTCTTGGTCCTTATCGACTTTGGGTGCCAATCCACCCCATTGGGATACGGGGCGTGACAAGAGGTACTGCCGAGCTTGGATATGAACCCACATTAAGAGGATTCCGTGGTGTAGGATCAGGTAAGACAGTGTTTGTACCAGCCCAAGTCTCAATTTCAGAGCAAGCAGTTGATGAGGACATCATAAAGGGAATATGGAATCTATTTATGGTCGTGATTTATAAAGGACTTGAAATAGATCTCAAGGAGCTGACCATCCGTGATGCTGAACCTAGAGAAATCTTGCAAAATTGGACCATCAGCCCATCATTGTTTTGGCGGGAGTCCTGGTAGTGTGGAATCATAGTTGATTTCAAAGTTGTTTTTGCATGATCAATTGAGGCTTGAATCATGACTAAGATTTTTTTTTGCTGCTTACCTTTTGCTAAAAGTTGAGCGCTTTTCTTTAAAAATTATTTTTCCTATTTTTCATTAAAATATATTTATTTTACTCACCTTTTATAATTTTCAGCGCTAACATTAGTAAAAGTTCCCCGTTCAACGATTATGACATGTAACGAATCCACTGAGCAAAATGTGAGTGATGGGTGGGATTATGAGGAATATGACGAAAGGATGATGCCTGAAAACCTGCTGCATGAGATCAAGCAACTTAAAAGTCAGAAGAAGCCTAACCTTGATGAAACTGAGGTTGTTAATTTGGGTTACAAAGAAATGGTAAATGAAATACGAGTCAACATACACTTGGAAGACAAGACGAAGCAAGAGTTGCTCAAATAATACGTTGATGTGGTTGCTTGGTTCTATGATGATATGCTAGGTTTAAGCACTGATATCATCTCACACGGGCTGCCAATTAATCCCGCTTGTCCGCCAGTGAAGCAAAAGCCAAGGAAGTTTAAACCCAATTTGAGTTTGAGAATCAAGGAGGAGGTGACCAAGCAGATAGAAGCAAATATCGTTAGGTTCATAAATTACCCCATATGGTTGGCCAATATTGTGCCAATGCCTAAGAAGGATGGGAAGATCAGGATATGTGTAGATTATCCATATCTTAACAAGGCTAGCCCTAAAGATGACTTTCCTCTTCCAAATATTCACATACTCATTGATAATTGTGCAAAACATGAGTTTTAGTAATTTGTTGATTGCTTTACGGGGTATCATCAAATCTTGATGAATGAAGATGATGCTGAGAAGACAGCCTTTATCACTCCGTGGGGAGTATATTGCTATAAGGTCATGCCATTTGGACTCAAAATGCCGGAGCTACTTACATGAGGGCCATGACTGCCCTTTTCCATAATATGATTCACAAGGAGATTGAGGTGTATGTGGATGATGTCATTATCAAGTTAAGGAAGAGTTAGGATCAACTGGATGATTTACGAAAGTTTTTTGAAAGGTTGCGAAGGTATAACCTAAAGTTGAATCTAGCTAAATATGCTTTTGGAGTTCCTGTGGGAGAATTATTTTGTTAGCAGGAGGGGTATAGAGTTGGATCCTTCCAAAATCAAGGCAATCCAGGAATTACCACCCCCCAAAACTAAGAAGGACATAATGAGTTTCTTGGGAAGGCTCAATTACATCAGTCGGTTCATAGCTCAGTCGACGATAATATGTGAAACCATATTCGAGTTGCTGAAGAAGGATGCCACCACAAGATGGATGAAAGAATGCCAAAAGGCCTTCGATAGAATCAAGGAATGGTTGTCCAACCCATCGGTGAGCCCAGGAAGCCTTTGCTATAGTACCTATCCATTATGGATGGTGCATTTTGACGTGTGTTTGGACAACATGATGAGACAGGAAAGAAGGAGCAAGCTATTTACTACCCAAGTAGGAAGTTCACATCAAATGAAGCAAGATATACGTTGTTGGAATGAACCTATTATGCGGTGACCTAGGTTACATAAAGGTTGAGGCACTAATAATCTACATACACCACATACTTGATTTCAAGAATGGATCCACTCAAGTACATCTTCCAGAAATCGATGCCTACTGGAAAATTAGCAAAATGGTAGATTTTGTTGAGTGAGTTCGGTATTGTGTACGTGACACAAAAAGCCATTAAGGGACAAGCTTTGGTTGATCACCTATAAGAAAATCTAGTAGATCAATATTACCAGCCACTCAAGACTTACTTCCCTAATGAAGAAGTATTATTCTCATAAGAGAACATCTTAGAGTCATATGATAGGTGGAGGATGTTCTTTGATGGAGCTTCAAACTTTAAACGAGTCAGAATTGGCGCAGTCCTAGTTTTATATACAAGTCAACATTATCCAATCTCAGCATGATAAGGTTTTCTTGTACGAATAACATGGATAAATACAAAGCTTGCATTCTCAGACTCAGAATAGTTGTGGACATGAACATCAAACAGCTATTGGTGATAAGAGATTCTGATTTGGTAGTTCATCAGGTACAAGGAGAATGGACCACTAAGAATGTCAAGATCCTTCTTTATGTACAATGTGCGACAGAGCTGAGCAAACGATTCAAGAAGATTGAGTTCGTTGATGCCCTAGCAACACTATCTTCAACGATTCATCACCCAGATAAGAATTACATTGATCCCATCAAGGTGGAAATAAATGATCAACATGCATATTATTTCCATATAGATGAAGAACTGGATAGAAAGTCGTGGTATTATGACATCAGAAGGTTGCTCAAACCAGGAGAATATCCAGAAAGTGCCACTAGCAAACAAAAGCAAACTTTGAGAAGGATGGCCAATCACTTCTTTCTCAATGGAGAAATCCTGTACAGGAGGACTCTAGATTTGGGATTTCTATGATGTGTTGATACAACATAAGAAACAATATTGTTGGAAGAAATACATGTAGGAACTTATGAACCCCACATAAATGGGTTCATGCAAGCAAAGAAGATTTGAAGAGCCAGATACTCCTGGATCACCATGGAGAGAGATAGCATCTGATACGTGTAGAAATGTCATCAGTGTCAAGTTCATGGGGATTTTATACGGGTTTTACCAAATGAGCTCATTGCTATGGGTTCTCCTTGGCCATTTACTGCTTGGGGCATGGATGTTATTGGGCCAATTGATCCTTCCGCATCGAATGGACACCATTTCATCCTGGTAGCTATTGACAACTTTATGAAATGAGTTGAAGAGTTAATGCACAAGGCAAGAACTAAGAAGGTGGTAGAAGATTTCATTCATAATAACATAGTTTGTCGGTTTGGGATTCCAGAGTTAATCATAACAGACAATGGGGCCAATCTTAATAGTGATCTCATAAGAGTGACTTATGAAAGGTTTATGATCTCTCACCAGAATTCCACAGTGTATCGGCCATAAATGAATGGAGCAGTTGAGGCCGCGAATAAGAACATTAAAAGGATCTTGAGAAAAATAGTGGAAAATAATAAAGAATGGCATGAGAAGTTACCATATGCTTTGCTCGGCTATCGCACCATGATCAGAACATCTACTAGGGCAACCTATTACATGTTGGTTTATGGTTTGGAAGCAGTATTACTATCAGAAGTGGAAATTCCTTCCTTGAGAATCATCCAAGAAGTTGGCCTAGATAACGCGGAATGGATTCGTAGCAGGATTGAATAGTTAGTGCTTATTGATGAGAAGAGAATGGATGTAGTCTATCATGGTCAACTCTATCAAAATAGACTGATCAAGGCATTCAACAAGAAATTCAAGCCTCAATGATTAACACCAGGAAAATTAGTATTGAAGAATATATTTCCTCACTAAGTTGAAGCTAAAGGGAAATTTGTGCCAAATTTGCAAGGTCCCTATATGATTCACCGAGTTCTTTCAGGATGAGGAGTAATCCTTGCAAAAATAGATGGCACAGTGAGCACCAAGCTGATTAATTCAGGCGTTATCAAGAAATACTACATTTAAAGACATCAAGACTAGTTTTCTATCTCCTTGTACTTTTGCATTTTTCTGTATGTTACAGAACTACATATTAGCCTAACTTTCAGGGGGGGATACGTAGGCAAACCTCATCGGGTCCGTTCTCCTTTAAAAAAAACAAAAACATCATCTTTTATGTATTCAAAACTACACTCGACCTAACTTCTCTTGGTGGGATACATAGGTAATCCTCATCGAATTTGGTCCCTTCATATTTTACTTTTTATTGTACTGAACAATGGCCTAACCTGATTCCACTTGGATATGTAGGAAGCTTGAGTCAGGCTCGATCATTGCATTGCATAGTTTTATTTCTCCCCTTATACTCAGACTATATACAGACCTAATTCCTATTTTGGGATACGTAGACAACCTAAAATGTCCAGTCATACCCTTAGAAAACCTCTTTTTTTGCTTATAGCATAACCCCAGAATATAAGAGATCTCGCCATCAGAATCATCTTGGCATCTGCAAAAAGCCAGATGAGCGTCATCTGAAGGATAAAGCTACGTGGATATACAATCGATAAATGGATAGGCTCAATGGATTTTGGAACATGTCATAATCTAATAACGATAGAGGATTACTATATATATATATATACTCAATATATATGGAATATATCTTGCAAAATATATATACTTTTGAAATATTTTCCTACTCCTCCACCTACCAAGTCTCTGAGATTGGGAAGATCGAGCAGCCGAGGATGTATTGAATGACTTTGATGACAAAGACAGGATCCCCAAATTGACACAAATCAACACCCCTTCCCAACTACAATTTTTATTTGAGTGCAGAAAAAAAGGAATCAAGGAAGACGATATCATGACAAGATCATGGACATAATTAGAGACATCATGCAGATTATCACTACAACATGAGCCAAAATATTGTCTTCCTACTCTATTTTTTAAGAGCATTTATACTGATCCCCATAAGCTCTAAAAGTTTTATTTGAAATTTTTGCAAGCATATCCAAGATTCGTATTGGAAGAATAAATAAAGAGGATCCTAATAGGATAATAAGGCTATTTTACTTCTTCCAATAAACTCCACCAATCGGAGCTCGCCACCTAAATGCGTCAAATAACTTCGCCAATCAAAGAATCACCGTCTAATTGTGTCAAATAACTCCGCCAATCAAAGAGTGTTGTATAACTTCATCAAAAGCTCCCGCATTTCGATGATTGTATATAATCTAACAAAGTCAAGCTCCCATATTCCGAGAATTGTACATAAGAAAATAAAGCCAAACTCCCATACTCCGAGGACTGTACATTAGCAAACAAAGTTGAATCCTATATTTCGAGTGTAACACCCCATACGTTCCTAACCCTATGTGATGACGTTGAATAATGGTTATTTAGGTGTTGAGGTGCCATGAGTATGTGTTTTGTAATGTTAGTGATGAGAAAATTGAAATTTGGCTTAGTACGTGAGATTAGCCCTTCATAAGAGGTGTTTTGTGATTTTTGTGGAAAATTTGTGGGTTTCAAATGAGGCTAACATAAACTCTAAACAAAGGATATTAATGTTAAGAAGTAAGTTAAAGAATAGGACTTGAAGTATCTAACCAAACCCGCGAAGAAAAGTCGAAAAACAAAATTTTCAAAAAAAAACAGAGGGCGTGCCAGGCCGCTCTGGGACAAATTTTTGTTCCCATAGGCGGCAAGATGGCAAGCCCAAGGGCGTGCCAGGATGGATTTTTCAATTTTTCGAAAGTTGGAAATTTTCTAAGTCCCAAGGGTACCCGGGGATGTACCGAGATGACTTTTGCTACGTTTCTTCTAAAATCATGAGCATATACATGAAATACGTAAAGGATTATATTGGTATTATAAAATTACTCGAGAATGAATTTGGCATCAAAATGACGATTTTACCCTTGTAGCCAAAATAAGTCATACGTGGCTAGAATTGCTTGCTTTTGGAATTAAGGCTACGAGTATGAATTAAATGAGTGAGAATATTGTCATAACGTGTATGAAATGAATTAACATGAGAAATTATGGATTTTAGTGGGTGAAGTGAATTGGGCTCAAAATAGGGCCCAAAAATGAGAAGAAAACATGGGTCAAGAATGGGTCAAATGACCCATTCTTCCATTTACTAATGCAACACATTGCATTAAATGCCAAGAGTGGATAAGGAAGAAAATTAAGGGCCTATATAAAGGGGAAAAAGGATGATTTTATTCAAGAGAAATACACATGCTTTTTCTATCTTTTGCTAGAGAATTCTCAAGAAAGCTTCTTTGGCTCCCAAAACCCTAAGGCACTTCTTGGAGAAAGATCATAATCTTTCAAGATTAGGTAAGTAATTATTCTTATGTATTAACATATTATAAGCATGAGAGATTATGTATATCATGTTGGTTATGGTTGGAAGTATTGGACATGGCACTTTTGGTTTTGTGAAAAAGATGTGTTATCCATGGGATTGTAACTTGAATTATGACTTGTCACTTTGATGAAAGAGCATGGTATAGATAAAATATGAACATGTACGGTGTGATTTTATTATTAAACTTGTTGTTTTCATATAAATATAAATTATGGTATTTTGGCCGATTTGTTATGTTGAAGTGTATTGAAGTGAATTGATGGTATAATTATGATGTTGTGATGATGGAGAGTGGAAAGTATGAACTTGGTGTGACATACTAGTGGTTTATGATACTTTGGTCAATGTTGGGTATGTTGTGGTATTATTGATATTACCATGCCGTAAATGGTATTGTAGAGAAAGAAATAACATGTTAAAGCCAAACATGTGACTTATTGTTATTGTATGCCATTGTAAGGTAATTGGTGGTTAATGTTGGTTCCGTTATGTAATTGTGTTGTAGAGTGAAACATAAGGATGAATCGGGACTATTGTAGGCACACTTAATATTGTAGAATCGTATTGAGAAGACAAGGTATGTAAGGTTACTCTTCTATATTCTTCTGCAGCATATGGTGTCCACATTTTCATAGTACTCATTTGATTCCAAAATGCTCTAAGGTATTCCGAATCCGGTAGTCGACTAGTGTTACTCATATGTCTCATATTCATTGAGCGGTTGTGAATCACATGTCTCATATTCATTGAGCGGTTGTGAATCACATGTCTCATATTCATTGGCAATGGTCCGAAAGTCCAATAAGGTTGTGTTTCAAAGTTTCAATAGTGGTTAGACTCATGTATATTGTTCAATAATCATTGTCCAATGGTTCCAATAGTGTTATGTTTCCACGAAGGCTATGTTTCCAATAATGTTTATTTGCATGTTTCTCACTCATTGATTATTGATCCAAAGCTTCAAAGAAAGTTGTGACTATCATTGTATCGATCTCTCATAAGCAAAAGTATCAATCTCTCACAATAAAGGTATCAATCTCAAAAGTAAAGAAATGAAGTAAGAAAAAGTAATGCATATTGATATGTTCATTTATCCATGGGGTGCAAACACCCGCATGATGATGTTCATTTATCCATGGGGTGCAAGAACACCTGCATGATGATATGATCTTATCCATGAGGTGAAAAGAATACCTGCATGATGATGATATTTTATCCATGGGGTGAAAAGAACACCTGCATGATGAGGGCCCAAACAGTATATGAGTGATGTAAAAGTAAAGTAAAGTAAAGGCAAGAGAAAGAAAGAACGTAATGTACATGGTTCCCCACATACATAAAGAGAGTTTATTCACATTTCTATTTCCTTATATTGATTCCTTTATTGTTGTTATTATGTATGATAATTTCTTATGAGCCTTACATACTCAATACATTCTTCGTACTGACCCCCTCGGGGGACTTACCTTACATGTTTCAGGTGCCGGCATTAGTAGACTTCCTCAGTAGACTGTGGATCATTTGCAGATATTTGGTGAGCTCCAGTTGGTTTGGAGCCCCCTGAGTCATAGCTGTATATGTGTTTTGATGTTATATATATTGTATATAGCGGGGACTTGTCCCGACTTTACGTTGGTCTTGTAGATGCATCTGTTAGAGGCTTTTGTAGACATAGGTGGGTATATAAATGTAAGATATGTACGTTCAGTTCGACGTAATGGATCCAATGGCCAAGTTTGGTATATATATTTATGGCATATGTTTCCATATTTATGTCTTCCGCATAGTTGCATGAAGTATAATAAGATTCATACGGGGTTACGCATACGAAGGTTCATGAGCAAAGATTGGTTCTCTTGGGCCATATCGACTTCGGGTGCCAATCACGCCTCGTTGGGATTTGGGGCATGACATCGAGGACTGTACATAAGCAAACAAAGGAGATTACTGTATCTCAAAGACTGTATATAAGCAAACAAAGTCAAACTACAGCATTCCAAGGACCGTACATAAGCAAATAAATTTTGCATTTCAAAGATTGTACATAAGGAAGCAAAGCGACCCTCTGCCAAAATGAAGGATGTAAATAAGCAATATGACTCTCCGTCATATCAGAGGTTGTACATAAAAAAAGTGACACTTTGTTATATTGAAGGATGTACATAAGCAAAGTGACACTCCTTCATAGTGGAGAATTATATTTAAGCAAGCAAAACACGCTCTGCCAATCAAAGATCCCCACCATAGCAAACGCCATCATAAATCCACTATCACAGTAGTATCAGATCCCAATAGCAATATCATCATCGAGCTCGCATTAAAAATTACCTTGCCAGAAGAATGCTTTTCCTTTTAAGCAACAGCCCCACTAGTCGGAGGCTTTTACTTTTAAGCAACTGCCCCACCAGTCGGAGGGTTTTACTCTTCAGTAATTACCCCACCAGTCGGAGGCTTTTACTTTTCAACAATTGCCCCACTGACTGAGGCTTTTATATTCCAGCAATCGCCTCACCAGTCGGAGGCCCCTACAGAATGGAGATCACAACCCTAGTTTGAATATCTACACTATACTCTTTACATTATAATTTTAATTTTAATTTTTTTGAACCGCAATCAATCATTTGTAATTCCATATAGAACTCGTCTATTCTTATGAACATAATTATTCTTCTCTAATCCACCTTTCAAAATCCTCATAATTTGATACTATACATCGAGGGTCCTACCTCCATCTAACAATCCAATATGATCTTATAGAGATGTGAAGCACACTTAAGCAGAGTTCTGCTGATGGGTGTGTCGCGCACCATATTTATAATAAGGAGGCTATAAAGTAGGCTCCATCCCAAAAAAGATTTTTTTTAACCCAAAAATTCATCTACCTTTAGCACCATGAATTTAAAAGAGACCAGTGTCAACAATAAATCTTACACTGGGCAAATTTTGCGGACCATCTCAAAATTTACCATAATCTGTTATTCCTGGACAACGACCGACCTGATTTCTTAGGAATACGCAGGTAGCTTAAATTCAAGCATGGCCTTACCCACTCCATTCATAGCAAAGTACTCTTATCTCCATCACAATTAATATTAGTGTCATCATAAACCCAACACTGTGGCAAAATTTTGAGGACCCCTCAAAATTTTACCATTACTCCATTTTTGAACTACATCGGCCTAATTCTCGTGATACCCGAGATATGTAGGCACCTCAGAGACCAGGGTTTGGTCAAATTCATAATCACTCTAATGCAGACTCTAGCTTCACATTCCACCTTTCAACTGCATCCTTTCCAAAACCAATTTGATTTACCAGTCGAGACAAAATAGGTTAACGTCAACGTCTTCGCCCAAAGACTCTTTCATTATCTTTGGTCTAAGAGGGGCAAGTTGTTGACACCTAATTTTAGCTCTTTATTTTCCTAAAATTAATTTTTTCTATGCTTATGAGTCCCAATGTCTGTGGCAAAATATCTTTCTTATTTTTAAAATTAATTTTGATAAATTTGGCGCCAGTAATGATATTAAAAATATTATTTCCATTACAATCTACATATATATACATAGTAACTACTAGTATCGTATTTTATAAAATTTCTCAAAAAAATAATAATACATATATTTTTTATAATTTAGTCCTTTCACTATTTTCCCAACAAAATATTATAGCATTAAAATTTATCTCAAACTATAAATAATACTTTGCTATACTAATACACTACCCAATTTATGATTTTTATGAATTATTATCAAATTATTTAAAGTATAATATATGTATATAAAGTAATATATATATATATATATATATATATACACACACACACATATATACATATATGTGTGTGTATACGTATATCTTTTGGAAAATTAGAAGAAGAATCGTTAAATTAATTTAGTGGAAAATGATTGGAGAAAATTGGATATTATTTTTCCTACAAAACTAGTTTATTTACTAAATTTGGGCCTGATTAATCTGTAATCCCACCCAACAAATAGCAGTCCACTACTCTAATTCCCCAACCTGGCCCAAATCTAACACCTAAAAGTGCCTAATCTTCATCATCTTCATCAACAACAAACACATGCACAAACTAAATTGACAAAATCAAGATAAACTCTTAACTACTCCCTACATCTCCCATCTCCCTCACATCAAACCCATCGAAATTTCAACTAGGTCGACAGGAAATTAGGTTGTCAACATAAATCCCTCCCCTTTCTCTATTTTCTTTGGCGTTTCAGATTGTAAAAATCTCACCTTCTCCACTATTAGCTTGGAGGAGAGGATAAAATTTGAATGTCATTAGGATAAGGTCTGTACAATCAGATTTTTTGCTCTCTATCTCCTTTAAATCAGCCTGGAAAGGTAAATGCTTATATTTACTCCATCTCTTTTCAAGATCTGTGGATTGTCCCATCCATAACTCTTGAAATTAAAATATTGGATTCAATTTGGAGACTCTTTGACAATCTTTTACACTCCAAAATATGCCTATAAAAAGGGGCTTTGTCCATCCCTTTGAGGACAAGGGTTGAAGGTTGAAAATTTTCTAAGGATAATTTAAAGGATTCATCTTTTTTATTCTCCAAAGTTCTCTATCGCCTCTGTTCTATATTTTTTCTTTTTGCGATGTACTAACACCTCTCTCCATTACTTTTCAAAATTCACACTCAGAGCCAGAGTAGTAGAGATTGAAACTTGACACTTCAATGGTCTCAACTGTCTAATTATATTGTACTTAGTTTTTGCGGTTCATTGATCTTTTGAGTTTGGTTGGTTGATCGTGTCTATGAACGTAAAGTAAAATGGTGTTTGGATGTTTGATTTTTGTTAGGTAGTGTGTTTGCAAAGGGTTCATAGTTTTCAATCTATCTTAAATAAAACTTATAAAATTTGGGTTTTTCAAATGAAATTGGTGTTTTGTTTCACTGCCTACAAATGTGAACTCGAAGCGGCATTTCTCGCATCGTTTGGTTTCATATATATTTGGTGGTATGCTTATATATTATTCTCAACCTTGAATAAATTTTGAACGAACTTTGTGAAGTTTTAAATTTTTTGATATATACTTGGTGGACTGTTTGAGGTCATTTTGACGTCGGTTCGGATGCTTTAACGTGGTAATAATGATTTAGAACATACATGTTTGGTTATTGTGTTTACAAAATGCCGGTAGCTCCATTTTATCATGAAAATTATTTTTAAAAGGGTCGAAACTTTAGAAACGCTTGGTTGTCCTAGTGAGATTTTTGTGCCTTCTTTTGCTTGAACACTTGAATACGACGTCATGTTAGTACTGGTTTAGGATAACGGATAGGACTTTACTTAAACATGATTTTTTTAAACTTCTAACTTAGCGTGAAAAAAGGTTATCAAGCCTTAAGTTCTGAAAAAGTATTTCACTTTTATATTGAAACTCTCTATTATTGTTCGATTTCATAAAAGTATTAACTTCATTTTTAGAATGATTAGAGAAGCTTGAGTTCACTCTGAAGTTAGTTCTTAATTAGTTTGAGCAGCTTTTTCTATGGTTAAGCACTGTCTTTCCTTGTTCATCACTTGTCCCGTCTGGTCTGTTACTATATGGGTTGTTTATATGTGAATATGTGAAGTACATGCTTGTTAAATAATATGAGTTTGATTCACTGGCAAAATAGTATAGAACGTAAATAGTTCACTAAAAAATAAGATTTTGTTTTCACGAATTATCTATTCGGTGAATTTTTGAATAAATCTGTCAGCTTATTTATAGTTTGGATTATCATTTTAAAAATAAGAAGCTAACCCCTCCCTCTTACACTTTCTTGATCCTTTTTAAATGTAGATATATTAATTGTGACGTTACTTAATCTCCTTCAGATTTAGTAAGACTGCTTTCTTCTTTTGTTTCTTTCAATTATGATATGTGAACGTGTTTATTTGTAATGGTTGGTTGTACTTTATTGATCGCAAAGTTCACTAAGACACTAATCTAGTTCGTCTGAGTTTTCAAATGTATATAGCTAACTGTTTAAGGATAGTTAGATGTCTGTTTGAATTCTTTGAACATGGTAATGGTGGCTTGTCTATGTCTTTGTTTGTTTGATATGTTTGCAAGGTGCTAGCAGTGATAATTTTGAATGAGAAGGGGTTCCAAAAGTCTTAAAACTTTACAAATGCTTGGCTGTCCGTCATAGATTTATTTTGCACTTTTTCTTTTCGGCCTGAACACTTGAAAATGGAACCAATTATTGTTTATCTTAGGCTAGCTATCTATTTAAACAATATTCTTAATTTCTAACATGGTACGAAAAGGTCTCACAAGAGTGATCAACTGTATGTTCTTGAGTTTTCTATTTTTTTTTGGATTCACGACATGAATACGGAAGTAGTAACTTAAGTCTCAAATGTGTTTTAATAAGCGTGAGTTCACACTATTGCATGAACACTGTCCATCTGAATGTTTTTTTTGTGTTTCAATATGGTGAAGAGTTTAAGCCATTCAATAAGAATAGGTTTCTCGATGAAGTGGTGCTAAGCCAAAAGAATGGGGCATCTAGCTGTGATTGTTTTCTTGTTTTTACTGAGCATGTGAACTTATAGACTGACAAAAGTACCCTTTTATCAAGCATAGCTGAAACTTTCTCATAAGATTTATTTCGTTGACGTCACACCTTTAAAAATTTTAGACTCGTGCGGTTTCAAATAAAATGATCTTGTAAGTTTGTTTGGCTTATCGATTTTGTTTCATGGACCAAAAAGGAAGCTGTCCGAACTAGTTATTTTATCTCAATTGACATCCATGAGATCTAATTAGTGGGTAAATATGTCATGTTTATTTGATTAGTTTAAGTGTCGGTAATGCCTTTATAGACTGCTTAAAAAGCCTTGAATCGACTGCTCATGGGACATTTTCTTGTAATCTCATTAAGGTATATTTGAAAAAGTTAATTGTAATGCTTATAGGGGATAGGATTGCCAATAATATGTATACTGTGAGCATGCCTAGATTGGTTTCAAAAGTGTTGAGTGGTTTCAATGAGTTCTTTTTTAAGTGTTTAAGTCATCTTTGGAATGGTTTTCTTTAGGTTGTGCTACTCACTGAGGCTACTAGCCAACTTTACCATTTTGGAGTTTTAGCTCATTAATTTTATATCTTCTACTATTTGCATTGGGTAATTTAGAAAGGACTTTTGTTTCCCATTGAGTGTCATCTCCGCTAATCAAATATTTTTTAAAAAATATTTCCGTGTCAATATGGTCTGGAGCTTTAAGCTTCAAGCTTATTCGTATAGTAACTTAGAATTAGTGTTTGTGATCAAATTAAGTTGGAGTTCAAGTGAAAATATTTTGAGTTTGAATATGCAAAATCCTTCCTTTCCCCTCTCTTGGTCAACTTTGCTGGCAGCTTTCTCACGAAACAGAAATGGTGTTTTCTCTAACTTGATTTCGACAATGTGTTTACAAAACTCTTACTCATGTGATACTCTACTGGTGAATCTGGTAACTAAAATTTTAATGCCATGGATTTTCTTTACTAATATACAAGATGTTATAGCTTTTTTATCTAGCATTAACTTCAAATCAAAACTCCGTGTGACTGTCAATTTGCATTATAACTAACTTGCTTGAAGTGATCTGGATAATATCTGGCTTATACCTAATGTTATTCTTAACTATCGTGGTGACTAGCCCTTTTTTCTGTGTGACTTGAAAACATTTGTACATTTTTCACTTAGTTCGCTTTATTGAGTTTGTTACTAATCCTTATCTCTTTTTGTTTGTCTTCATGGTATAACGGGAGAGTTGGAGTTCCTTTTGAAACTCGTTCATCGCCCAAATGCACTTGGGTCAGCAGCTATAGGATTGGTGTGTTCTTCAAAGTCGAGTATTAGGAGTTTGACTCTTAAAGTGCCTAACACTTCTTCGTTCCTTTCTTCAGTATTTACTTATGTTGTTATTTTTATTATTTACTAACTCTATGTGTTTGCGTTGGACCTTGTATGAACTGACAATCAAGTGTTAATAGTCGACCTCCCTTCCCCTTAAATGGAGTTCTCATATTTAGCATACATCTTTTATGGAACTGCTTTCGTAGTTTGTTAGAAAAAGAGCTTAAAATATGATACTCTTCTTTTAAATTAATAATATCTACAACTACATTCTTTATGATATTTTAACCCATACCCATGTATTGTTTAGGCAAAATGTCGTGAGGCAAAAGATTTTTCATGATCCAATTGAAATGGCTAGGAGAAAATAGGCCCAAACTTATAAAATCAGATTTTTGTCAAAACATAGTAGTCCAAATATTTTACGGTGGTCTATATTCACCTCTTAACATTATTTCAAGTTTTTTTTTTTTCAGAATTTTAATGTCTCCAAAGTGCAAGGTATATAAGTACTTATGCTATCATATACAAGGTATATTTTGTCACTATTATTATATTTTTTGCTATCGTTACTTTTTTTACACGTTATTTCAACCTTATTATACATATACACTTTATAATTACACTTTATTCCTCACTTAGTTCAACCCATTTGGATTCCTCAAGTAAAATTTTAAAAAATGAATTTTCACGTTTCCTTCATATACTCTTATACATATTTACATTTTATGTTTATACTATATAAATTCTCGCATACTTTTAAACTACACTTTCTTTATTTTGTAATGATTTTATTCATATACTTAACTTCATATACTTTTAAACATATTTTCTTACAAAATTTTAAGGCTATATATTTTAATATATGTATAATTACAATAAAATATATTTACTTATCTTCTTTTTCATATTTTTAAAATACATATTTATTTTACAATAATTACACCATGTCCTTGTATATCGTAGCGGCACATCTTATATGCATCAAGTTGCTTTTTATTCAAACATAAAAATATTTTCTTATTGCTATTTTAGCAAATAATAAAACAAATATTTTCCAAATATTTTTCTAAAACTAAGTCTAAGGACTATCTTTGGATAGGCTCTAAGGGATGCTTAACACCTTCCCCTCGAGTAACCAAAATCCTTACTCAGAATCTCAAATATTTTCAAAGACCAGAACAGAGTTTTACATCACAAAAAATGGTTTTCCTAATTTTTCCTAAACGTTAGGTGGCGACTCTACACCTTTTCAAAACAAGCTAGCCGAGCTAGGTGTTGCATCTGTATTTTGACCAGTTCAAAATAAGGGCGCGACACTCGGCAATAGACATGGAGCCCTGCTTCAAATGGTCAAACTCATCTCTTATCTGATCTCTCAAGCTATAAGGCACAAACCTCTCTAAGAATGCCTCAAAAAATTGAGTCCAAGTCATAGCAAGCGAACCCAAAGGTCTACAACTAGCAAGCAACCTCCACTAATCCCTAACCATATCCGTTTGATAATAGGTAGTATAGGTAACTCCATGAGACTCAAGGGATCCAAGATTATGTAACTTCTCCTCTAAATAGCAACCGGAGGAATAGTAAGTCTGGTAGGCAAAGAGTTCGTATGTAGGGGTATGATAGATGATGGTTGTACCCCAGAAGCAGGAATACCATAAGCAAATGTCAGTACAAATGGCAGAATACCACTCAAAGACTGAGGAATACCCGGTACACTCAAAGGAACACCATCCAAACAACTCAAAAGACGAATCAACAAATCTTGAAGTATTAGGGTGTCAACTAAACCCTGTGGGACCTAAGCTAGCCTCGGACCCCTTGTCTGATAATAATCTCTAGTATACTCAACCTCGGGCTCGGGAGAGGCCTTCCTAGTACACTCTCTGAATGGGGAAGCTCCTTATGCCCGTCCTCTACCTCTGGGCCATCTATGACCCCTGCCTCATCCACGAATCGAGGCTCCCATATCGGGTGTTGAATCAGCATTGTTGGAATCTCTGGACCTAGTCCTCACCATCTACGTAGAAAGACTGGAATACAAGTTTAGAACATTGGGTATGAACAACCTGTACGATAAGGAATCAAATTAGAGAAGTTTTTCATAAAGACATCTTATAGCCTCTCAAAGATAGATACGAATGTCTACGTACCGATCTGTGAGACTCTACTAGACATTCTGCTCTTACACTTATGAGATCAGTGAACCTGATGCTCTGATACCAATTTGTCAAGACTACAAAATGAGTCATGATGGCACTTATTGCGGCAAATCCTTGATAAGTAAGTCAATCACCCAAACTAATAATTGAAAATTGAAAACAACAACAATATAACCCAAGGCAAGACTTCTAAAATGAAGTATGACCCATACAAGTATTAAATAGCGGAAACCTGAACGAATACCATAAATCACCCAAAACCTGGTATCATAATGTAGGAGTATATAATATAATATACAGAAAACAAAAATATGGTATCATAATGTAGGAGTATATAATACAATATATAGAAAACAAAAATACACATTTGTCTCTAATAACAAAAATAAAGACAAATAAGGATAGATGAGGTTAGAATCAGTCCAAAACTTTGGAGCAAATCAGTACCTCAAAAACTAGAATCTCCATACAAAATCAACTGCCAGGGGAGGTACTCATACAAGGATCTACACCAAAAGGGCACAGTAGGGTGAGTACGGTCCCATGTACTCAGTAGGAATCATAGGCCGACTGAACAAAATAGATAATAATATAAGTAAAGAAGACTATGAGCACGTCACTTGTAAATAGAAAAGTTCTCAAACAATAGCTCACACCGTCTCCAGTAACAATTCTAATAAAATGAGGAATTGAAACAACAAAGACAAACACGAAAAGAATATAGAAACTACAGAAAAGTCAATGTCACGCCCAAAATCCCATCGGGACGGATTTACACTCGTAGCCGACAAGGCCCGAGAGAACCACGCTTTGTCTCTATTTAATCATATGCATGCCATAAGAAACCCATAATTACATAATAGCTATAGATACCAACAATGGAATTCATGGAACATGATATATATATACATATGCGAAACTTGGCCGTTGAGGCCACCAAGTCAAGAACGACATATCCCTTTTACATTTATACACCCACATCCATCTACAAAAGCCTCTAACAAATGCATTAACCAAAATGAACTAAAAGTCAGGACAAGTCCCCGCTTTATACAATATGTACAACACCAAAACATATGTACAACTGTGACTCGAAGGAGCCCCGAACGAACTGGAGCTCACCAAAGATCTGCAACACTGGCAACCTACTGTGGAGGCCTACTAGTACCTGCGCATACAGCAAGTAAGGTAAATTCCCCAAGAGGGGTCAGTACGAAGAATGTACTGAGTATGTAAGGCCATATGAAACTTGTAAGATATGAAAATATGTCAAGAACTCAAGTTCAAATGCATAACCAATATAGATAAGTCACAATGTAGATGAGTCACTATGCTGTGCTTTGGAAACCATGTATGTTGCTTTCATTACATTCTTTGTATCTTTACTTCCATGATTATTCATCTTTGCCTTTGACCTGTGTTACCCGGGCCCCGACTGAATAGAGGGTTTTAAACATAACATAGCGTTATGTTGGGATCGGCTCGAGCTAGGCTTATGCCCCTAGAGATTCTACCCTATGAATCAATATATATATCGGGATCCGCTCGGGCAAGGTGAGTACCTCTAGAGCTTCCATCCATAAAACATTTTAGGTTTGGCTCGAGCTAGGTTATTACCCCTAGAGCTGCCCCCTGTCAGGATCGGTCCGAGCTAGGCTTATGCCCCAAGGACTGCCCCCTGATTTGGGATCGGCTTGAGCTAGGCAATTCACCCCCAAAGCTGCCACCCATACTTGATCATTGACCACATATGCATTACTTTGTTCATTACTTTGAGATTGATACCATGATAGTCACAACTTTACTTTAAGATTTGGATCATTAACCAATGAGTGAGGGACATGTAAATAAACATTGTTGGAAACAAAACCTTATTGGAAACATAACACCATTGGAACCATTAGACAATAGTCAATGAACAAGATACATGAGTATAACCACTATTGGAACTTTGGAACAAACATTGTTGAGCTTTTGGAACATTATTCATGAATATGAGACATGAGATTCACAATTGATCAACGAGTAGGAAATATATGATAATGACCATTGATAGTCGGATATAGAATATCTTAGCACATTTCGGGATGGGACAAGCGTAATGTCAATGTGAATACTATTTGCCGCAGAAAGATATAAACAGAGTAACCTTACATACCTTGTATTCTCAATACGAATATACAATCCTAGAGGTGCATACAATAGTCCCGCTCCTTCTTTATGTGTCACTCTACAACACAAATATATAATGGGATTCACATTAACCATCAGCTACTTTACAAATATATATAACATCAATGAGTTACATGTTTGCCTTTAAACATGCCATTTCCCCTTGACAAAACCATTGATGAAATTATTATTCCAAAAATCCCCCAATATTCCATAAATTGACCAATACATGAGAATCAACACATTTCACCACAACACTTCTCCTTTACACTTTCTTATCCACACCACATCACAAATAATCCATCAAATTAGCCTAATACACCTCATAGCACATATCGGCCAAAATCCCACAATTTACACTTTTAAAAAAAATAACAAGTTTAATAACAAAATCACACCATACATGTTCATATTTTATCCATACCATGCTCTTCCATCAAAGTCACAAGTCATAATTCAAGCTTGAATCTCATGGATCACAAATCTTAGATAAAACACAAAGTACCATGTCCACTATTTCCAAGCATAACCAACATGATTTACATACTCTCCCATGCATATAATATATTAATCCATGAGAATAAATACTTACCAAGGCTTGGAATAGGATGATCTTGTCCAAAGAGTCCCAAGGAACTATTTGCTTTAGGGTTTGGAAGAGCAGAGAAATGTTTGAGAAATATCCAAAAAGGTACGAGAGTCTTTGTGAATAAAATCTGATTTTGGGGCCTTTATAGAGACCTCAAGTCATCCTTAGCCACATTTGGCATTAATTGATATGTTTACTTGGTCAAATATTGGAAGAATGGGTCATTTTGCCTTTGGGCCTTTCATTTTGGCTCACTTTGGGCCTCAAATTGGGCCCAATAACTTATCTCAACTTAGCCCACCAAATTCCATATATAATCAACCATATATCTCATGTTTAAATAATTCCATAATTTCACGACAATATTCTCTTACGAGTTTCTCATTTATAGTCTCAATCGCAAAAATAGGAATCCTAGTCGCCCATGGCTTCATTGAACATTTTGGGTAACTATTTATATTTCATGATTTGATCTTGTAGGAGTATGTAGGAGTGTATTGAATTATTTCAAGCTTTAACAATGCTCAAAGAACTCCAAAGAACCAAAAGAAACCATATAAGAATCGACGTAGAATTGCGTTGTGAAACGAGTCCGGAAGGGCACAATCTTTGTGCCTTGCGCCACTGCTGCAAAGCAAGGCAGTGGCGCTAGAAATGCACCCCCTCTGAATCAGGTGGCTTGGGCCACGCCCCCTGAAACAGGGAGTGGCGCAAGTTTCCATGCTTTTTTGAATTTTTCGGCCATTTTTCCAACACTTGCATATCGTCCAATACCTTATCAAAACACTACAAATACTTACTTAGTGATGTTAATCATCAAGTAAACATGACTCCAAGTCACCAAATGAGGTTAGAATGTGTACGGGGTATTACACAAATGCTCCACGAAATCATAAAACACCTCCTACGAAGGTTTAATCACATATACGAGGGCCAACTTCAATTATCTCATCAATAGCAATAACCAATACATACTTATAGCTCTCGACACCTAAGTAACCATTATTTAATGTCATCAAGTAGGGTTGGGAAGGTACGAGGTGTTACATTCTTCCCCCCCCCCCCCCAGGAACATTCATCCTCGAATGTTAATAGTATCACTTTGATTACGACAAATGCATCTCCATATTAGCATACATATACATAAACACTTAATGCTCATAAATACTTACTTGTTAGGACTCCATTCCCGCACTTTGAACTGTTTCATCGATTTGAAATAGATAGGGATACTTGGATTTCATCACTTCTTCCGCTTCCTATGTGACCTCCTCTACTTGTTGATTTTGCCATAATACCTTTACGGAAGCTATGTATTTATTCCTTAATCTCTTTACTTTTCAATCTAGGATAGCAATGGGTACCTATTCATAAGAAAAATCCTCTGTCACTTGAACATTGTCAATTGGAACAATACGAGATGGATCTCCTATGCATTTTTGAAGCATCGAAACATGAAAAACTGGGTGGACTGAGGAAAGTTCTTGAGGTAGTGCTAATTCATAAGCAACTTGCCCAAATCTTCTAAGAATTTCATATGGGCCTATGTAACGTGGACTCAATTTCCCTTTCTTTTCCAACCGCATTACCCCTTTAATCGGTGACACCTTTAAAAATACCCAATCACCTATGGAGAATTCAAGCCCTCTTCTTCTAACATCGGCATATGGCTTGTGACAAATTTGAGCCATTTGTAACCGCTGTTGGATCACTTTAACCTTCTCCATAGCCTGATGAACAATATCTGGCCCAAGTAAAGCAGTTTCACCCGCTTCAACCCATCCAATTGGTGATCTACATTTCCTTCCGTACAAGGATTTATAAGGTGCCATTTTAATACTTGCATGATAGCTATTGTTATACGTAAATTCAATAAAAGGAAAATGGTCATCCCAACTGCCTTGAAAATCTAATGTGCATGCTGGTAGCATATCTTCAAGTATCTGAATAGTACGTTCTACTTTTCCATCAGTTTGAGGATGGAAAGTTGTACTCAAATTCACCTGTGTACCCAAACTCTGCTGAAAAGATCTCTAAAAGTGTGCTGTGAACTGTGCTCCTATGTCTGATATAATGGAAAGTGGAATACCATGCAATCGTACTATCTCTTTCACATACAACTTCGCATAATCCTCAGCTGTATAGTTGGTCTTGACTGGTAGAAAAATGTGCTGATTTGGTAAGCCTGTCCACTATGACTCATATAGAATCAAATTTCCGCAATGTACGAGGCAAACCTGTAATGAAATCCATATTAATCATATCCCATTTCCATACTGGAAGATTAATACATTGCATGTAACCTCCCAATTTCTGATGTTCCACTTTCAATTGGTGACAATTCAGGCATTGCGCGACAAATTCTGCAATGTTCTTTTTCATATTTCCCCACCAATACTGTCACGCCCCGACTTTCAACGAGGCGTGATTGGCACCCGAAGCCGACATGGCCCGAGAGAACCAATCTTTGCTCATGAACCTTCGAACACATATCCTTGTATAAATATTGTTAAGCCTTAAGCAACTATGTGTAAAACATGAACATAGAACATATGCTATCTATATATAGATTTATGAAACTTAGCCGTTGGGGCCATCAAGTCAAATGGACTTTTATCTCGTACATTCATAACCCACACATGTCTACAAAAGCCTCTAACAGATGCATTTACAAGACCAACTAACATTCGGGATAAGTCCCCGCTTTATACAATATTTACAATATCAAAACAAATATACAACTATGACTCAGGAGGCTCCGAACCAACTGGAGCTCACCAAAACTCTGCAAATGATCCACAGTCTACTGAGGAGCTCTACTAATGCCTGCACCTGCAACATGTAAGGTAAGTCCCCCGAGGGGGTCAGTATGAAGAATGTACTGAGTATGTAAGGCTCATAAGACAATGTCATCAATACATAAGAACTTTAATGGAAATAATTCTAAGAGAAAACTCCATATGTGAAACCATGTACCTTTCTTTTATTAGCATTACTATTTTTGATCACTCACACGTGATACCTTTGCTCAATGGATTCTTCCTTTGATTAACGCTCATTATCAATTATTAGACATTCAACATACATCCACTCTTTTGGTGGGTTAACATACATCCACTCTATGGTGGGTAATAACATACATCCACTCTTTGGTGGGCAATGACATACACCCACTCTTTGGTGGGCAATAACATACATCCACTCTATGGTGGGCAATGACATACATCCACTCTTTGGTGGGCAATGACATACATCCACTCTTTGGTGGGCAATAACATACATCTACTCCATGGGTAGGTCAACATGCATCCACTCTATGGTGGGTTAATAACATACATCTACTCCATGGGTAGGGTTAACATAACATAACATAACATTGCTTCCTTTTTTTTTTTATTATACATTACTTCATTTCCCTTCCTTTCATACTATGAGTGATACCTTGATGATAGAAACATTCTTGAAACTTGAAACACAAATATACATTACTTCACATCTTTACTCTTGTAAGATTGGTATCTTGACTTTACTTTACTTTTGAGATTGATACTTTAACTTGTGAGAGATTTGGTACTTTTGCTTATAAGAGATTAATACAATGAGAGTCACAACTTTCCTTGAAGCTTTGGATCAAAAATCAATGGGTGAGAAACATGTGAATAAGCATTATTGGAGAACATAGCCTTCGTGGACACATAACACTGTTGGAACCATTGGGACAATGATCAATGAATACGATACATGTGGATATCAACTATTCACCAACCCAAGGTGCAATACCTTAGAACATTTAGAACATTTGACATGTTAGCCAATGAACATGGGTCAACCAATGGGCAGGATTCATACGATCACCATTGACCAATGAGTAAGGAACATGTTATTAACACTATCCAACTACCGAATACGGAATACCTTAGGGCATTTTGGAATCAAATGAGTACTATGACAATGCAAACACCATATGTTGCAGAAGGATATAAAAGAGTAACCTTACATACCTTGTATCCTCAATACGATTCTACAATTGTAAGTGTGCATACAATAGTCCCGCTCCGTCCTTATGTTTCGCTCTACAACACAAGTTCATAACAAAACCAACATTAACGACCAATTACCCTATAATGGCATACAATAATAATAAGTCACATGTTTAGCTTCAACATGTCATTTACCCCTTGACAATACCATTTATGAAATCATCATACCAATCATCCCACAATATTCCCTACATTGACCAACACATGATAACCAATAGCATGTCACACCAAGCTCATATGTTATGTTTCTCCATCACCATCACATCACAATTATTCCATCAAATGACTTTAATACACCTCACAACAACAAATTGGCCAAATTCCCATAATTTAGACTTATAGAAAAATAACATGTTTAACAACAAAATAACACCATACACGTTCATATTTTATCCATACAATGATCTTTCATCAAAGGCACAAGTCATAATTCAAGCTACAATCCCATGGATAACACATCTCTTTCACAAAACCAAAAGTGCCATGTCCAACATTTCCAACCATAACCAACATGGTATACATATTCTCTCATGCTTATAATATGTTAAAGTACAATAATATTCACTTAACCAAGCTTGGAAGATGATGATCTTGTTCCAAAAATGGCTTAGGGTTTGAAGAGCCTCAATGGGGTTTTCTTGAAAAGTCTAGAAAATGCAAGAAAAACATGTGTGTATTTGTGGATTAAAATCTGATTTTTCCTCCCTTTTATAGACCCTTGAAGTCCTTTCTCAATTATTGCTTTAGTCAAAAGAAGAATGGGTCATTTGACCCATTCTTGGCCCATGTTTTTCTTCCACATTTTGGGCCCTTTTGAGCCCAATTCACTTAATCCAATAAAATCAATAATTTCTCATGTTTAATTCATTTCATACGTGTTAATACAATATTCTTAGTCATGCAATTCATACTCGTGGCCTTAATTCCAAAAACAAGCAATTCTAGCCACGTATGACTTATTTTGACCATAAGGGTAAAATCATCATTTTGATGCCAAATTCGTTCTCGAGTAATTTTATCATACCAATATAATACTTTACTCATTTCATGTATATGCTAATGGTTGTAAAAGAATCGTGGCAAAAAAATCGGCTCAATACATCCCCGGGCACCCTTGGGACTTAAGAAGAATTCCAACTTTTGAAAGGTGCGCACAAGCAGCCCGGCACGCCCTTGGGCGCGCTACCTTACTGCCTGTGGACTAAAAATTTTAGCCCAGAGCGGCCCAGTACGCCCATGGGCGCGCCCCACCTCTTTTTTTTCAAAATTTTCGTTTCTTCGACTTTTCTTCGCGGATTTGGTTGGACACTTCAAGTCCTATTCTTTAGATTAATTCTTACCCTTAACATCCTTTGTTTAGAGTTAACCCCACAACTGCGCCATAAAAATCACAAAACAACTCTTATGAAAGGCTAATCACATGTATGAAGCTAAATTTCAATTTTTCTCATCTTTAACATTACCAAATTCATACTTATAGCTCTCGACACCTAAGTAAACATTATTCAATGTCATCAAGTAGGGTTGGTAAGGTACGGTAATTTACAAATACACTTCTTTCAATTCATGGTATATTTTAGTAGCACCCGAATGAATAGAATAGCGCGAATGATGCGCCTCTGTCATAATTCGTTGCCTGAGCTCATCTACATCCGGTACACATAATCTACCTTGGCATTGGATCACCCCTTCTTGGGTAGGATCAAATCCCTTTGTCAAATTCTGCTGTACATTTTCCTTTAGATGCAACAACATAGGATCCACAACCTGCTTCTCTTTCACTTCAGCTATTAAAGAGGATTCTACTGCATTCTGCACAATAACCCCTTCTTCTGGAGTTTTAATAAGGAGAACTCCCAAGCTGGCTAGTTGATGTAGATCTTTGATTATCTCATGCTTTTCAGTCAACTGGCCACTAGTGCATTCTACTGCCTTGCGGCTCAATGCGTCAGCTACTGCATTTGCTTTGCCTGGGTGATAAAGAATATCAATATCATAGTCTTTCAAGAGCTCTAACCACCTTCGCCGCCTCAAAGTGAGTTCCTTCTGCTTAAAGAGATATTGCAAACTTTTGTGATCCGTATAGATATCAACATGAACTCCATATAAATAATGGCGCCATATATTTAAAGCAAAGACCACCGCTGCCAATTCAAGATCATGTGTGGGATAATTTTTCTCGTGTGGCCGCAACTGTCGTGAGGCATATGCTATGACATTACCGTGCTGCATCAATACGCATACAAGGCCAACCCCGAAAGATCACAATACACTACATAACCTTCGGTACCTTCGGGAAGCACTAAAACTAGTGTGGAGGTTAATTTATCTTTCAACCTGTGGAAACTTTTCTCATCGCATCATTCCACTAAAATTTTACTGCCTTATGTGTAAGCTTTGTTAACGGTGTAGCAATGGAGGAAAAACCTTCCACAAATCTTCGGTAATAACCTGCCAGTCCAAGAAAACTATGGATTTCTGTGGGTGTCGTAGGTCTTGGTCAATTTTTCACTGCTTCAATCTTCTGTGTATCACCCTGTATACCTTCATCTAACATAATGTGGCCCAAGAATGCAACTAATTTTAACAAAACTTCACACTTAGAGAACTTGGCATACAGCTTATGCTCACGGAGAATCTGTAACACCTGCCGTAAGTGATTAGCATGGTCCTCTGGTGATCTTGAATAAACTAGGATGTCATCTATAAATACCGTGATGAACAAGTCCAGAAATGGCTTAAACACCCTATTCATCAAATCCATGAACACAGCTGGTGCATTTGTTAGTCCAAATGACATAACTAAAAATTCATAATGACCATACCGTGTTCGTAAAGCTGTCTTGGGCACATCTTCTTCTCTAACTCTGACTTGATGGTAACCCGACCTCAAGTGGGCACATCTTCTTCTCTAACTCTGACTTGATGGTAACCCGACCTCAAGTCGATCTTTGAAAAACACTTGGCACCCTATAACTGATCAAACAAATCATCAAGTCGAGGGAGGGGATATTTGTTCTTGATCGTCACCTTATTCAATTGTCGATAGTCAATGCACATTCTCAATGTTCCATCTTTCTTTCGTACAAATAATACCGGCGCACCCCACGCGGACATACTAGGCCTAATGAAGCCTTTGTCCAGGAAATCTTTCAATTGCTCCTTCAATTCACACAATTCTGTTGGAGCTATTCTATATGGAGGAATAGAAATAGGCTGAGTACCTGGAATCACATCAATGCCAAATTCTACTTCCCGTTCTGGAGGTAAGCCTGGAAGATCCTCTAGGAATACATCAAGAAATTCATTGACCACTGGAACCGACTGCGGAGTTAGTGGTTCCACTTCAGTATCTTTCACCCGTACTAGATGACATATATAACCCTTAGCAATCATTTTTTTGGCTTTCAAATAGGAAATAAATCATCCTCGTAGTGCCCCTACATTACCCTGCCATTCAAGAACATTTTCTTGCTGAAAACAAAATTGCACCTTCTTGGCCCGGCAATCTACTATAGCAGAACAAGAGGCCAACCAATCCATTCCCATGATTACATCAAAATCCACCATGTCTAATTCAATGAGATCGGCCAATGTATCATGACCACACACTGTTACCACACAATTACGATATACTCTTTTTGCAACAATATATTCACCAACCGGTGTAGACACTTCAATTGATTTAATTAATAATTCTGGTGCCTTTGCAAATTTCGCAGCAACTAATGGAGTAACATAGGAAAATGTAGAACCGGGGTCAATCATGTACCTGTGACAACATTAGGGGAAGCCTCTGAATTCTCTTGGTCCACTAAAGCATAAGTGTGATTCTGGACCCCACTAGTAATGGCTGCTCCTCTGGCACCCCTACCACGGCCAACAGACTGCACACCTCAGCCCAGTGAAGGAACCGATGCTGATGACGCAACGGCCGATCCTGACGCTCGTGTTATACCACCCATGCTCCTCTGGGGACACTCTCTCAACATGTGTCCTGTTATGCCGCACCAGAAATAAGCATTTGTCCCCACTCTGCATGTACCTATATGAATACGCCCGCAGTGCTGACACTGCTGACGAGGAAAACCTGCTGCCTGTGATCCGTGACCTCCACTACTCTGCTCAGCTGGACCACCTTTAAACCCTCTAAACTGAGAGTGTGCACCTGTTGTGGAATGCGAGAACGATGGTCTAGGTGGTCTAGGAA
Organism: Capsicum rhomboideum; assembly: GCA_031232105.1. Taxonomy (NCBI): domain Eukaryota; kingdom Viridiplantae; phylum Streptophyta; class Magnoliopsida; order Solanales; family Solanaceae; genus Capsicum; species Capsicum rhomboideum. Next base: position 51,165,996 of record CP124718.1, read on the forward strand.
ACATACGGGGCCTAGATCCTCCTTGGGACATCATAGGTGGTCCCATAGGTCTAGCCCTTTTGGATTGTCCCCTATCGAATTCATGTACCCTTCGTCTCTGCCTTTGATCTTCCATTTTCTCGGCGAAGGCCTGAATTCTCGCTATGTCCATGTCCTTGTTCAAGGACGCAATGGTGCAATCCCTTACACAATATGGCTCTAGTCTGTCCACGTATCTATGGACCCTGTCTGTCATCGTAGCCACAACATTTGGCGCATATCGAGCCAAGGAATTAAATTGCAAACTGTATTCCCTGACGCTTAGATTTCCCAGATGGAGATTTAGGAACTGATCCGCACGTGCCTCACGGATCTCATAGGGCAAGTAATGATAAAGGAAAGTTGTTTTAAATTCTTCCCAATTTGGTGGATTTGCACCAATCTCACGGGACTTCTTCCAATCCTCGTACCACAATATTGCCTCTCCTTTCATTCTGTAAGCAGCAAGTTCAACTGTTTCTACCCCCGTAATGTGCATAACTTCCAAGGCCCTCTAAATTTGATCCACGAAGTCTTGTGGATCTGCTTTTAGATCTGACCTTGTGAAGATAGGAGGGTCCAGTTTAAAGAAATCCTGTGTTTTGCGACTTGCCACTCTAGCCGCATCATCATCATGTGTCATTGGACCAGCTCGTCCTTGACTCTGGGCTGCCACTAACTATGTTAACATATGAACTGCATTTCTAAGATCCTGATCTGTGGCATTCATTGGTGGTTCTGCGGGTACTTCTCTACCAACTGGCTCCTCCGAAGCTGGAAAAGTAGACGAAGACCGCGATGAAATTTCAGCATTTGCTCCACCTTGACTAGCTTGGTCAGGTGGTAGTCTACTCATTCCTTATTCAGCAGGAACATATACCTGCTTCCCTTTACCTCTACCTCTTCTCGTGATTGACATTTTGACTATACCAAAGAAAAACAATTACCAAGATCAGATTCAATTCAACTTACAACACTGGCTCTATTGCACGATCTAGAAGTGAAGAAAAGAAACAACATCCTAAATGTCCCGTAGCCTCCTACTTATAAATGTGGTGCACAACACATAGATAAGTACGACTTTACTTAGACACGGCTTTGTAGACACCCTTAGAACGACCTGCTCTGATACCACTTTTGTCAAGCCCCGAATCCCATCGGGACGGATTGGCACTCGTACCCGACAAGGCCCGAGAGAACTAAGCTTTTTCTCTATTCAATCATATGCATGCCATAAGAAACCCATAATTACATAATAGCTATAGATACCAACCATGGAATTAATGGAACATGATATATACATACATATGCGAAACTTGGCCGTTGAGGCCACCAAGTTAAGAACGACATATCCCTTTTACATTTATACACCCACATCCGTCTACAAAAGCCTCTAACAAATGCATTGACCAAAATGAACTAAAAGTTGGGACAAGTCCCAGCTTTATACAACATGTACAACACCAAAACATATGTACAACTATGACTCGAAGGAGCCCCAAACTAACTGGAGCTCAGCAAAGATTTGCTACACTGGCAACCTACTGTGGAGGCCTACTAGTACCTGCGCCTGTAGCAAGTAAGGTAAATTCCCCAAGAGGGGTCAGTACGAAGAATGTACTGAGTATGTAAGGCCATATGAAGCTTGTAAGATATGAAAATATGTCAAGAACTCAAGTTCAAATGCATAACCAATATAGATAAGTCACAATGTAGATAAGTCACTATGCTGTACTTTGGAAACCATGAATGTTGCTTTCATTACATTCTTTGTATCTTTACTTCCATGATTATTCATCTTTGCCTTTGACCTGTGTTACCCGGGCCCCGACTAAACAGTGAGTATTAAACATAACATAGCGTTATGTTAGGATCGGCTCGAGCTAGGCTTATGCCCCTAGAGCTTCCACCCTATGAATCAATATATATATCGGGATCCGCTCGAGCAAGGGGAGTACCTCTAGAGCTGCCACCCATACAACATTTTAGGTTTGGCTTGAGCTAGGTTATTACCCCTAGAGCTGCCCCCTGTCAGGATCGGTTCGAGCTAGGCTTATGCCCCGAGGACTTCCCCCTGATTAGGGATCGGCTTGAGCTAGGTAATTCGCCCCCAAAGCTGTCACCCATACTTGATCATTGACCACATATGCATTACTTTGTTCATTACTTTGAGATTGATACCATGATAGTCACAACTTTACATTAAGCTTTGGATCATTAACCAATGAGTGAGGGACATGTAAATAAACATTGTTGGAAACATAACCTTATTGGAAACATAACACCATTGGAACCATTAGACAATAGTCAATGAACAAGATACATGAGTATAGCCACTAATGGAACTTTGGAACATAACATTGTTGAGCTTTTGGAACATTATTCATGAATATGAGACATGAGATTCACAATTGATCAACGAGTAGGAAATATATGATAATGACCATTGATAGTCGGATATAGAATATCTTAGCACATTTCGGGATGGGACAAGCGTAATGTCAATGTGAATACTATTTACCGCAGAAAGATATAAACAGAGTAACCTTACATACCTTGTATTCTGAATACGAATATACAATCCTAGAGGTGCATACAATAGTCCCGCTCCTTCTTTATGTGTCACTCTACAACACAAATATATAACGGGATTCACATTAACCATCATCTACTTTACAAATATATATAACATCAATGAGTTACATGTTTGCCTTTAAACATGCCATTTCCCCTTGACAAAACCATTGATGAAATTATTATTCCAAAAATCCCCCAATATTCCATAAATTGACCAATACATGAGAATCAATACATTTCACCACAACACTTCTCCTTTACACTTTCTTATCCACACCACATCACAAATAATCCATCAAATTATTAATACACCTCATAACACATATCGGCCAAAATCCCACAATTTACACTTTTTTTAAAAAATAACAAGTTTAATAACAAAATCACACCATACATGTTCATATTTTATCCATACCATGCTCTTCCATCAAAGTCACGTCATAATTCAAGCTTGAATCTCATGGATCACAAATCTTAGATAAAACATAAAGTACCATGTCCACCATTTCCAAGCATAACCAACATGATTTACATACTCACCCATGAATATAATATATTAATCCATGAGAATAAATACTTACCAAGGCTTGGAATAGGATGATCTTGTCCAAAGAGTCCCAAGGAACTATTTGCTTTAGGGTTTAGAAGAGTAGAGAAATGTTTGAGAAATATCCAAAAAGGTACGAGAGTCTTTGTTAGTAAAATCTGATTTTGGGGCCTTTATAGAGACCTCAAGTCATCCTTAGCCACATTTGGCATTAATTGATATGTTTACTTGGTCAAATATTGGAAGAATGGGTTATTTTGCCTTTGGGCCTTTCATTTTGGCTCACTTTGGGCCTCAAATTGGGCCCAATAACTTATCTCAACTTAGCCCACCAAATTCCATGTATAATCAACCATATATCTCATGTTTAAATAATTCCATAATGTCACGACAATATTCTCTTACGAGTTTCTCATTTATAGTCTTAATCACAAAAATAGGAATTCTAGTCGCCCATGGCTTCATTGAACATTTTGGATAACTATTTATATTTCATGATTTGATCATGTAGGAGTATGTAGGAGTGTATTGAAGTATTTGAAGCTTTAACAATGCTCAAAGAACTCCAAAGAACCAAACGAAACCATATAAGAATCGACGTAGAAATGCATTGCGAAACGAGTCCGAAAGGGCACAATCTTTGTGCCTTGCGACACTGCTTCAAAGCAAGGCAGTGGCGCAAGAAATGCACCCCCTCTGAATCAGGTGGCTTGCGGCACACCCCCTGAAACAGGGAGTGGCGCAAGTTTCCATGCTTTTTTGAATTTTTCGGCCATTTTTCCAACAACTTGCATATCGTCCAATACCTTATCAAAACACTACAAAATACTTACTTAGTGATCTTAATCATCAAGTAAACATGACTCCAAGTCTCCAAATGAGGTTAGAATGTGTACGAGGTATTACACAAATGCTCCACAAAATCACAAAACACCTCCTACGAAGGTTTAATCACATATACGATGGCCAACTTCAATTATCTCATCAATAGCATTACCCAATACATACTTATAGATCTCGACACCTAAGTAGCCATTATTTAATGTCGTCAAGTAGGGTTGGGAAGGTACGGGGTGTTACAGTCAAGAAAGCTAATGAAATATCGAAAGATGCATATGCAATTCAATGCAATGATGATGGGGTGGAGCAGTGAAAGTCATCGCATGAATTTTTGTATACACCTATCGAGCTCGCAGTTTTGTAATAGGACCTATGGGGGATTCGCAACCCATATACTATAACTTTTATCTTAATCTCAACCCACCTCTCCAGCTCGTGTTCACAAAGAGGGTTTTCATAAATATGTCTCATTTTCTTTCAAAAACAATGTTCCTCAATGGTACCAGCATCTCATGATTGTATATATGAAATAAGGATGTAATACTCACAATAAAATCAGTATGAAGATATTCGATCAATTCAATACATGTATATAAGTGAGCCCAGAATCAACTCAATAAGTCCACAATTCATGATTATCAACTCTAATTAGGCACCATCAGAATAAATATGCATGTAAGATATCATTAATATCATATTAACCCCTAAATAAGGTTTTTCTATCATGATCCAGGCAATCAATGCTCAATAATGCCTATAATAATAATTTAAGCCCGCACGGGCATCATATCTAGTATAAGGCATATAAAAGTACAAATAAGGCCCCCACTCAGGCAACACGCAATATCAGATATCACAAATCAACAACCATCGAATATAATCCCCCACATGGGCATACAACAGTAATAATAATCTCAAAATATAAAACCCATAGTTATTTTACCTAACCTATATCATGATTTACTTATTTATTAACTACTTAGCTCAATTTGAAAGAAGTTAAGCCATAACCTACCTCGAAACGACTAAATTCGGGCCTAAAGTCCCTCAATATGGAGCTTTCCCCTTTTGAACGGCCTTAGAATAAACTAAAACATACAAATATAGCATCTACACATTAAAAAAATCCAACAATAACCATATTACTCATATTTAAATTGGGTCCAAAATGGTTTTCAAAAATAAGTTTGCAAACAAGAGGGGTAAAATTGGAATTTTTCTTTAAAAACACTTTCATCAAGGTTATAGGAGTCTATATAAGAAAACCCAATTTAAAACGAGCTTAGAATGAGGTCCAAATTGAAGAAAAACCATTTTTAAGCTTTATCGGTAAAAACCCCAATTTTCTGATTTGAAAATATGATTTAAAGGTATTTTAGAAGATATAATGAATGAAAAATAATGGGAACAAGATTTTGGAGCTTACCTAAGCTCAAATGGTGAAGAAATCTTTAAAAATTGCTCAAACCCAAAGCTCAAAGGTCCAAAAATGGAGTAAAAATGAGAAAAAAACTTATTTACTATTCAATGAATAGTACCTCATGATCATGGACCCCACCTCGCGATCGTGAGGGTCAGTGGTTGAATGTCCATAAATTGGCCTTCACGTTTGCAACCTAGGCTTCGCATTTGCGAAGGCTGATGACTCATGCCTTCGCATTGGCGACAGCCTCATCACGTTCGCAAAGAAGAAGATCGATTACCCTTCGAGATCGCAGCCACCACCTCATGATCGCGATAAAGGGTGATTTCTTTCTCCACGTTTATGAAAATGGGCCCGCATTTGTGAAGTAGGATCCATGCACCAGATATCAGCTGTGCACCAGCTGATTTGCATGGTTTCAAATTCTCTGAAAGGACCCTCAAAATTAATTCGGGATCCGACAGAAACAAACCACATATGCTACTAGGCTAATTTTGATGTTCTGGACTCAATGGCGATGTGAGATTTTTGAAAAAAGATTGTTTTCAATAACTTAATCCCCAGGACCCCTTTTTCACCAATTTTGAAATGAAAGGGTCAAAATGAGATATTAAGGCCCTAAACCTGAACCAACCTTGCTGCTAACCCAAATTTGACATTCCGAATCAGCTGGCGCAATCCAAATCATCATCCAAGACTATAAACATGAAATGCTGACCGAAGTTAATTATTGGATCATAAAGCCTCAAAACAACCTCAAACTCGCTCAAATCACTCCCGATCGCATCAGAAACCATGCCAACCATCCCCATACCCCAAAACCAACATATAGAAATTATGGGAATGGGTAAAATGGTAAAAATACGAAAAAGACAAGTATTCATAAAATAGGTCTTTACAATAATACGTAAAAACTATTTCTACAATATTTGAACAATCACAGTAGAAGAAGTTTCATATGGGGAGAGAATCAAATCATCCAAATAAAATCATGATGGAGATTAGAGAGCATCCCAAGATGGATAAATCAATTTATTAGGAACCCTTGCATAATCTATATGGATAGTACATATAGCATATAGGATCCCTCGCACTCTCAAGAGTCTAATGATTCTAACGTTTACACATTCACCTTATTTTGAGAAAGCTTAACAGAATTAGTGCAGAGAGGGGGGGACTCAATAGGTTGAGAACTAAGTCTAGATCAAAGTAAAATCAATGGACTAAGTTGATAAGGCGAATCCCAAATAGAGACAATACATAATTTCTTCGATAAATATAAAACAATGAACATAGACTTATGGTAACAAAATATTAGTATCATAATTTACAAAATTTGACTCTAATACCAAGTGCTTTTTTCCATCCAATAAAGATGGAGCAATCTAAAAATTATTATATCCTCTTGAAATTATCACATAGTCGAATGTCTAATCAAATGGTGTGTATCACTAACAGCCAATAGTGCATCAAAATGATAATATAATGACACAAATTGTGAACCAGTTATCAAAAATACAATTAGAGAAGATATAAGACAACTAATAGATTTTTGTTAAATTCAATTTCGATAAAATACAAATATGAAAGAAGATACATGTGATAAAAAAGCATAATCCTTCAATTTCGTCAATTAATTACAACATTTCTAAACTAAATTAGCCATTTTTTCTAAACTTAAGAGATAAATCTGTCTTTGTTTCATAGAAACGAAAGCTGCGATGTGCGAGAACCTTCTTGCCTTCAAAGTAGAGAATTGGTTGATTGAAAACTTATAATTAAAAATCTTCACGACAATGTTCTTAAATCTTTCTTGAATTTAATTACTTATCTTATTAATTTCAAATAATCTTATATTGGTACACAGGATAGCTTTTGAATTCAGAAGATACACAAGCATATTACATTTAACTATTATGCCAATATAATAACATTTGTTCTTTATTAATGGTATTGAGGTCTCTGCACATGGTATAGAACAACACATGTCGAAATAAATTTGTGAAGCAACATGAAAGCTTAATTTGACATCTTTTTTATTTAAGCATGAGTACTTTGGATAATTAGTATCATCATCTATTACTTTGTTGCTATCATCTTCCAATAATACTAAAAAATTTAACCCACGAATGTCATTGTATAACTAAATTAAGAAGTGTGGACAGAATTTTGAAGAAGCTCAAAAAGGGAAAAGAACAATGAAGAAAAAAGAGAAGAAGGTACTGGAAAAACTAATCAAAAAAATACCTACATCTCGAACACATAGCAACAAGAACGCAAACACTCTTGAAACTCGAGAGAAAGAACAGAAGCATGGAAAAGTCAATTGCAATTACAAAGAAAGAAAGGAAAAAATTGCTTTACCTGTGTGGAAATTAATTTACATGTAGAACAAATAATTTTATAGTAGTACTCCCCAAATTTGATGCCACTCTCTAAACAGATTGCAACAACCTATTCAACACAAGCAAAAAAACTTATCACGAATTATAACAGCTAATAATTCATAAACTTAAGACACTCAAATGATAAATAAGTGTAGAAATAGATCTAAACATAAAGATGTATTGCATGTCTGCATCGAATATAATGTTGTATTAGATCAAGTTTGTATATGATATTACTCCTTTCAAATTTTACAAGTGAAGCTTAGATGGTGAAAACTCAAATCAATATAATAATGTTAACTACAGTTCAAAGTTAAGCCTTGTTCTTAATATCATTACATCAACTAGGATAACATTTCGTTAATAAGGATCAATTGTCTATGATAAAGTCGTGCATCATTTCTAGTAATATATAACATAGTACAATTTTGAAGGTTCTTGTACTTTCATTAGTGAAAGATCACTTTTGACAGGCTGCAAAAGCAAAAGTGAGATGAGATAACCTTTGTTGATTCATGACAATTCACATGTCATTTTACCCCTCTTTAGATGGGCTCAAGCACAATAAACTAGCTAAAAGTTCCATCAAATGTGTAGTCATTTTACCTTTCAATCTCATTAAACGTCTTCACACAAGACTTGACAAACTCCTAAATAATATGTATATCTGAAAGATGTGTACATGTCTGAAATGTACCTACCTTATATCATATTTATCAATTCTATAGACTAAACACATTTCGACTCAAAGGAATGGAGAACGCTTTACTAAATCATCTTGTCAGTAATTTGAACCTTCAACTAATAGAAAACCTAAATGGTAATGAAGGTAAATATCTAAAAGAATAATCTATTTTTAACTACAATGAAATATTTGAAGAAATTCCCACTGGTTACACTTAAGCCACTGAAATGGACCTAGCTTTTACCATATTCATTGAAAATTCTATAAACTAAACACATTGCGACTTTTATCATGATATAAGAAAAACTCAACACCATAGATCCATATCTATTGAATGGAAAATGCATCACATTCCTCGATGAAAACCACAGATTCATGAATTTTGATAATAAAAACAAGAACCCAAAAAAAGAGAAAATACATCAATAACATACCAGTATAATCCCACAAAGTGGGTTCAAAAAAGATAGAGTAGAGTGTTTGCAAACCTCACCTCTACCTTAGAGTTAGAGAGGCTATTTGGGACAGATCCTAAAAATTTATATGCATATAGAAAGTATCTGCCACAACTTTACTTCCTCTTTCGACAACCGGTATCCAACTTATCCAACATCGCCAGAGAACACATTTTAAGAAATCAGAGGAAGAATATTGAGATCAAGATATCAAACCTACTAAATAAGAGCAATTAAGAATCCAAATAGGAAGTATTTGACTATAAAGAGTGAATTAAGAAAACACAAAATCAAATCTTTATTAAATTAGCGATAACCTGAGAACACAAGAAGATAATCCTTTGACAAAGAAGCAAATTGGTGGTATCTAAGTTCTTCAAATTTGGGCAACCAAGAAGGCATTTTTCGTTTACTAAAAACGCCCCAGCTCCTCGGTAGTGTTGACTTTGCTGTTGAAAAGTTCTGGGTTGATGCTTCTTTGTGTGATGTTAATTGGTAGGTAACTTTTCACAACCCAAAACGATCGTGAGTGGTACCCATGCTAACCCTCTAGTGGGAGAACCATCTAACCCGAATAATCACTATCAACACTTAGCCATAGTTAAATGAGAACAAACCAATTCTATATTAAATTCTCAATGTCTAAATAACTTAAACAAAACGGTGCAGATTTATATCAAATAATCTAAAACGTCCTAAAGAACTGAATGTCATCATACCAGAACATCTAAACAAGATAATCCATGGGTACAACCCAGAAACTAATAATAAAATAAAATTGTCTGTGTTCAAAATAAACGAACAAGAACATAATGCAGGAAAGATCCATGGCTGCTCGAAAGATGACGCTCACCCTTGAATCAGCAATCGGTCACTACATACAAATGTGGTTTTGTCTGAGCCACTAGAATATGCTATGTACTCAATAAAAAAAAATACAGAGTAGCATCAGTACAAAGCCACTATGTGCTGGTAGGGTGATAGGCTAACTCAACTTAACAAATGTGAACACTCAACCAATAATTTGTAAACAAGAAGCAACAATGTAATATTAACAATTATCCATTCAATTAGTCTTTCCTTTACAGATTTACTTAAAACGGGCAATCAAGTATATAAGGAAAACATTTACAAGTATGAAATATTCAACGCAAGTCAACTACCATGACTTATAGAACAACAACTCAACCTTGTCACAAATACCACTTTTATTGAACTTAAACTACAATATCTTAGTTCAACTAGTATATTAATATCCCAAGCCACACAAGGATCCAAAAATAACAAACAACAATGTAACTCGGTTCACTCAAGGAATTGTCAAACTCTCCAATACCATGTAAACACATGCTAAGGGTCTTATATATGCCAACTAGCCATGACCTGTAGGGGATGAGCTCAGTCCATATACCAAATAACCCAGACAACTAGTGTTTGCCCCCTTATCCCAAACCAAGTGTTATCCCATCTTTATTCCAATGTCCCCACCCTTATACTCCCTGAAATCCATCAATTATGTGACAATAAACCTTTATCGGTTCATCTCACAATATCAAATAATACCATAACATGTACAATTACATAATGAGATAATTCAACCACACTTCCATATTAAAACAAGACTTTTTACATAATCTCATTTTAGGTGATAAAAAACCAACTTATATATATATGCAACAAGTTTAACATTCAATAACATGTATTGCAACAATTAGGCAAATATGCAGTTAACGTACACATATAAATCAACTTGAGCTTTTAACTCCATTTCAACCATCACCTACTTCAATTCAAGCCCTACAATGCTCTAACAAACTTGAGCCTTGCCTTTTCTTGAAGCTTCAACTTGATTGTGGTCTAAAAACAACGTATAAAGCACTAATTAACCAATGTTCTAACAATCTTTACGATTATAACCTAATCCCATAATCCCCAAGGTCAAATTCATGAATCATTCCCTTATTCTAGGTGTTTTCTGCTTTTATTCCATTTTAATTTTATCAATTTCACACTTACAAGAGTGAATTCTAATAATATAATCAAAACCCATCCACCCTTGACCAAAACCCAAGGATTAAACCTTCTTTTCACTACTTTGCACCAGAAAACTAATCTAGGTCAAGTTAATTCCTCCATCATGATCAAAATCTAGGGATTAATTAATGAAAACTAGTTAAATAGGTGGATTAACTTACCTCAATGATGAAATTTGGATGAAAACTGGTGACATTCTCCCTAAATCGCCTTCCTATGGCCTTAAATGATTTTGGAATTAAAATAACATTTTAAGTCTAAAAACTACTATTTACTACATATAGCCTACTATAGAGGCCCAATTCCTGCTATAGCAGTCTCACTATAGCAAGATCTACTTGCTAAAGAGCTGGACTGGCCATTATTGACTTCTAATATAGTGGGAAAATTCCCGCTATAGCGAGCTCGTGGTAACGGCCTGCTTCCTGCTATAGTGGCATAGTCGAGGTAGTAACTTTGGGCAGTCTTAACTTTTGCCAATTTTACAACACACTCCCAGATTTCAACCTCCTGAACTAACCCCTTTATGTCAGCCACTATATCCGGAGATCTACTAACCCAAATTCAATTTCAAAAGTTTTACGAACTCCTTAACCTCGTAGCTAACACATTATGGTGTTAAATTGTATAATCATCTGCATATCCATTATCGACTTTATCTAGACCGTACCACACTTAGAATTTGTCCAAGACTATCCTAATTTATAATTTTTAACACTTCATCCGAGTAGAATCTTAACTCAAATTTTGGGTTACTAAAATATACCATAACAACTAAGATGGTCATTACATAACTGGTGTGAAATTGTTTGACAAAAGTAGAATTATAATGAATGCACATAGAAGATCTTGCTGGTGCTGAAGCTTTGGTGAATGTGAGACAACCTCTTTATTAAATAAAGCTAACAGGAAATGATTCTACAGCTGAAGAAGCTAACATGCAGGCGAGCTGAAAACCAGGAGACTTTGAGCGGAGAAGAGAGGAGTTGAAGAGCTTTCTAGGAGTTCTCTAATTGAGCTTTATCGGTGTAGTGCTATTTTGGTGGTTGTCTTGAGTCGATTTGGACATTTTTTGCTGGTTAATTATCTTGTTTTTTTAATTTTATGTTAGCTTGGCCCCTCATCATGTTTGGAAGACTTCATATATGTGATATATGTGACATAATTCAAATTTCGAGAGCCACACAGTACTTTCATCAAATCTTTTTACATGTCTTAGTATTTTAAAGTTGTTATTTGCTATTTTATAGTACGTTTACATATATTTCAAATATATAAATTTTATTTAAAATAAAAACTTAAACCTACTATATCTGAATTCACCGTAAAAGTTCAAAATTTTGAATCACAAAATTTCAACAATGCCACATAAATTTTGACAAAGGCTTTGCGTATTTTGATTTGACATGGAGTTTTAGAAAATAAAGATGACTTTTAACTCTTGTGGTCTTAAACTAATACATAGAATGTATTAAAATATTCTTTAATTTTATGGTTTAAAATAGGCATATCGATAGTTTAAATTAAAGAGTTGCCAAATAAGAAAAGAGGACATTCTTTTTAAAATGGACTAAAAATGAAAGTAAGATATGTAAATTTAACCGAAGGGAGTAGGTTTTTTTTGGCCTTTTGGCCATTTCGAAGAAACCAATTGGCTTGATCTTATTTTTTATACATTTTTATTAGAAAATGCATGATACACGTGTAGAACACGTATATTAAACTAGTTTATGAAATGAAGAAACAATTATGTCATTTTTTTAATTAATTATATAAAATATGTTTTACAATGTAAAATTCCCCCTTAAAAAGAATGAGATAATCACACTTAAATCTAAAGAATTTCTTTATTGTTATAGATATATTTGTATTATAGAGAATGTTTATATTTTATATTTAGTGAAGAAAAGTTAGGAATCCTAACTTTGGAACCAAGTCAATTTTTCCCTATAAATAAAGAGGTTTTTCTTCATTGTAAATCATTTCTCAAGAGAAATAAGAAGTTTCTCTCTTCTCTCCACCTTGTTATTTTTATTCTTGTATCATTTCATAATATATTATCAACACGAGTCTCTAATTTATCTAGTAAAATTTGATTAGCTCAACTGTTCTACTTGAGTAATTAATATTTTAATGTAGAGTAGGCTTGTAAAATTTTCCACCATGAACTATTTAGTTTCAAATTCTGACCAGAAAAGATATTCAACTTTTGCCTTTAGTTTGGAGCCTAAAAGAATTTCTAACCAGACAGGTAATCTAAGGTTTTCTGCTCCTCGTTGGCTTAAATCAGTACTTGTTCAATTTTGAGAATGTCACTTAAAACAATAGGTATAGGTTCTGAGCTATCTAACCTAGTTTTTTTCGATGCACAAAGTTAAAGGAAATCAAGACGTAAAACTACAAATTTTACTCAATTAAAATAGGAATTGACTAGAAAAGTTGATGGAAAATGATCAAGAAAAGTTGAATTAACATACCTCATCTCAAATAGATGATTTTTCACAATTTCTCTAAGCTCCAATGTCCAACAATGGTGAATCAGGACTTAGAAAATGGTTTTTAATCATGATGGAGAAGTATATATACTGCCAGCGGGTTACTCATCGGGATCAAGGGACCCCACCAGGTTGACCCGCGATGGTCTTCTTCACAATCGTGAAGAAGGACCTGGTCTGGGTCCTATAGACTCTTCATCGCGATAAGGATGGGCCTGTCGTGATCGTAAAGAACAAATGGGACCTGCACCAGGTGTTGTGCACCAGCAAAATTTCCTAAGTTGGAAATTCTCTGAATGAGTCATCGAGATTCGTTCAGAACCCTGTGCATGTAAACCAAAAGTGTTACCTTATCAAAAATGGCATTTCAAACTAAATGCAATCGATGAAAGTACCATCAGATGTTAGTTAAATAAAATGTAGGCCACATGCCCATTCTTTCCATTTTAACTAAAACTACCCAATAGCCCAAAATAAGTCCAGAAGCCTCGGGACCCAAACCAAAGGCCCCTCTAGCCAAAACTCCATGTTCCAAAGCTAACAAAACTGCCAAAATTATCATCTGAGGCTATTTACTAGAACATTTGACCAAATTCAAATTTCTCAACTTCAAAAGCTCCAAAATAGAGAAATTGGCTTAAAGCTCAAATGAACTGCTTGGGAACCAAACTGCTAGTCCCAACAAGTCATAAATGACCTGGGGCAACTGTAGGAAAGCTCAAAAGAAATTGGACTGCATATCCTCGTCAGTCTCCTAAGTATCCTCCTCGATGAGACGGTGCCTCCATTGAACCTTAACATTCGTAATCTCTCTAGACCTTAGTCATCTGACATCCTTCACTAAAAGAGACACCAGCTCCTGCTTGAAAGTCAAATGGTCATCTAATTGAACTGAATCCCACTAAATCACATGAGACTCATTTGGAATATTACACCGAAGCATCGATACATGAAAAACAAGATGAATACCCAAAAATATTGGTGGTAAAGATAACTCATTTTCCATATCCGCTACTCATTGTAGAATCTCGAATAGACCAATATACCTAAGGCTGAGATTGCCCCTCCTTCCAAATCTCATCATGCCCTTCAAGGGAAACATACAAAAGAACACTCAATTACTAACCCCAAACTCTGATGCTCAAATCCTATGGTCAGCATAACTTTTCTTCCTACTTTGAGCTACCCATAACCTATCCTGAATCACCTAAACTCCTTCCATCGAATTACATAACAAATCAATACCCTGTGGCATATCCTCAAACATATCACACCACCTGACTAGAGATCTACACCGTTTACCATATAACACTTCAAATAGATCCATCTAGATAATCGAATCATAGCTGTTATTATATGTAAACTTAGCTAAGGTTAGCAACTAGTCCCACTAATCTCCAAAATCCATAACATATACCCAAGTATGTTCTCCAGAACCTAAACAGTTTTCTCAGATTAACCATTAGTCTTGGGATGACAAGTTGTACTAAGGTCGACTCGGGTACCCATCTTCTCCTGAAATCTCTCCAAAAGTTAAAAGGTGAACTAGGTACCTCTATCAGAAATAATAGACACTGGCACCCAGGGAAGATAAACAATCTCTCAACATAGATCTGGGCCGACCTCTCTGTACTGTCGAAAGGCTTAACAGGTAGAAAGTGAGCAGACTTGGTCAATCGATCAATGATGACCCAAATGCTATCAAATACCCAAAAATTGAACAGCAAACCAGTCTTAAAGTACATAGTAATTCATTCTAATTTATACTCGGGAATAGGTAACCTCTAAATCAAACCACCAGGTCTCAAGTGCTAGAACTTCACCTGTTGATAATTCATGAGCTGAGATACGAAGTTTACTATATCCCTCTTCATGTCACACCACCAATAATGTTATCTCAAGTCTCTATACATCTTATATGTCCCTGGATTAATGGAATATGTAGAGTAATGAACCTCCTGTAATATCAACTAAATCTAATCACCAACCCTAGAAACAAAAATACGACCCTCAAATCTAAAAACACCCTTCAAATCCAAGGTGGATTTCCTAGCCTCGTATCTCTACACCTGATCTTGAATCCCACATAATTGACTATCCTTAAACCTTCGCTCCTTAATCTGCTCTACCAATGTAGAATGAGCCTCAACACTAGCAAGAACTCTTCTAGGATTAGAAATATAAAGTCAAACTAACCTATTGCCTAAGGAATAGATGTCTAAGGCTAATAGTCATTTCGAAGCTGCAAGAAATGCCAAACACCCCATACTCACCACCTTCCGACACAAGACATCTGGTACCATGTTTTCCTTGTTTGGATGGTACATAATAGAAATATCATAGTCCTTCAGAAACTCTATCCACCTATGCTGCCTCAAATTAAGATCCTCTTGGCTAAGAGTGTACTGTAGGCTACAATCGTTAGTGAATATGTGGTAATGAACATCATATAAGTAAGGCCTCCAACTCATAAGCGCGAAAACCACTGCTGCCAACTCTAAGTTATAGATGGGGTAGTTGCACTCATGCACCTTCAACTTTTTAGAAGCATACACTATCACTTAGCCCTGCTGCATCAGAACACAGTCCAAACCAACACTAGAAGCATCTCAAAACATTGTAAATCCCTGGACCTCAACTAGAAGAGTCAAAATAGAGTTGAAGTGAGTAAGACTTGAGATTCAACAAGATTGCCTCACACTTGTCAGACTACTGGAAGGGGACATCCTTCCTAGTTAATATGGTTAGTGGTGTTATAATAGAAGAAAACCCCTCACAAACAATCTGTAGAAACCCGCTAACCCAACAAAATTGCTGACCTTTGTAGGAGTAGTGGGACTATCCCAAACATGAACTCCCTCAATCTTTGCTAGGTCTACCATAATCCCATCCTTGGACACCATACGCCCCAAGAATGTTATAGACTCAAGTTAAAACTCACACTTCAAAAATTTAGCATAAAATACAATCCTCAAATATTGCTCATTCTCTCCCTATTCCTCGAGTAAATAAGGATGTTATCACTAAACACTATCACGAAAGAGTCCAAATAAGTCATGAACACATGGTTCATCAAGTCAATGAATGTTGTTGGGGAATTGGTCAACCCAAAAGACATCACTAGGAACTTGTAATGGTTGGAGCACGTCCTAAAGGCTATCTTAGAGATGTCTGCCACCCTAATCCTCAACTAATGGTAGCTAGATCTCAAGTCAATCTTAGAAAACATGACTACACCTTGAAGCTGGTCAAATAGATCATCAATGCATGGTATCAAATACTTATTCATTATAGTCACCTTATTCAACTATCGGTAATCAATACACATATGCATGGTGCCACCCTTATTCTTCACAAATAGAATAAGAGCACCCTAAGAAGAAACACTTGACCTAGTAAAACTCTTATACAGAAGATCCTGAAGTTGAACATTAAGCTCCTTCAGCACAGCAGGAGCCATAAATGACAAGGTGAAATAAAAATGGGCTTGATGCCCTGCTTAACATCAATAACAAAGTCACTATCATGCTAAAGCTAAAGGCTAGGAAAGTTGTAGGAAAGACCTCAACAAACTCACAGACCAAATGAACAAAATCAAGTGAAGAAATATAGGCACTTGTTTCACTGACGTAAGCAAGATAGTCCAAGCACCCCTTCGACACTAACCTTCTAGCCTGAATATAAGAAATAATTCCTATCCATGCATGACTATCAGAACCTTGCCCCATAACTGGCGATATGCTAGCCATGGCTAAGGTAACGGTCTTACCGCCAAGACCATGTGATAAGGAGATAATTAGTCCATGCTCAGAATAGTATCAAAATCTACCATATCAAGCATAAAAAGGTTTTTCCAAGTGTTATTCTCCCAAATAGTCACCACACAAGATGTATAAACTCAATCCACTACTAAAGAATCACCTACATGAGTAGCTACACGTATAGGAATGGGAAAATTCTTATTAAACCAACCTAAGCGAGAAGTAAAGTATGCAGACACATATGAATATGTAGAACCCAGATCAAATAAGGCAGAGGCTAGGTGAATTATACTTATGATCACGATATCTGATGCCTGTCCCTCCGACCTAAGAAAAAGACATACAACTATTTGCATCTACCACCGAATTGAGTACTCGAATGACCACCTACCTAACCCAACTGATAACTTCCACAAGCACCCTAGGGACTACTCTTACTACCCTAAGCACCATCTCTAGGTGTTGGCGCCACTGCCCTGAGAGGATGAACTGTTTGTACTGAAGGCTCGATTATCTCACCCTAGGGACACTCTCTAGAAAAGTGACTAATCTTCTCACAATCATAACAACTACACGGAGCTCGACCTTGGTTAGAAGTACCCAATGATCCATAATTGGCACCATGGCCTAAAGACCTAGAATGAGAACCCCATAAAGAATGACCAGAGCTCTAACCATTATAACTAGGTTGACTGCCACCAGAAAGCTGAAGTACAGCCTTCCCCTGCCTACTAGGATGGAAGTATTATTTCTTCCAACCTTTACCAAAGGAACCCTTGCTTCTAAACTGACAACCACTAAAACTGCCCTGGCGAAGGGGCCTCTTATTGCTGCCCCCATAGGTGTCATGATGTATATCCTCTATTGTAAGAGCATGGTCAACAATCTCTAAGAACAAATGACCCAAAGATACCATCAACTCTGTAGCTAGAAAAAACTATAGTCTCAACCCCTCTAACAAAGTGGTGCACCCTCTTGTACTCAGTAGGCAGAATCATAGAAACATGTATGGATAATTCATGAAAGCTCGGCTCATACTCAAATACATTCATAGAACCCTATTATAAATCTATAAACTCATCTCTCAGTCATTTTGCATGCTACAAGGCACATACTTCCCTAAAAAACCCTCAGAGAAATATGCCTAAGTTATGGAAGGGGACCAAGCTGGTCTGCACTCAACATACGCCCAGTACCACTGCCTCGCTAACTTATCTAGTTGAAATATGGTATTACCCACTCTATGAGACTCCAATAAACTGAGGTGGTGTGACATTTCCTAGCAACTGATAAGAAACCTATGCGCATCCTCTAGTGTAGCACCCAAAAACCTTAGATCGAAAGAGCCAATCTAATAAATTATCCTAGAATTTTTTGCCTGTCTGATGTCATGGATGGTTGGGCTTCCATCGACTGAGGAACCATTGGTATTGGATCACCTCAACAGGGGGAGCCGCAATGGTAGGTTATACTTCTATACCCTGAATACCCTGAGCTTCTTCCTTAGCTGATGTGTGGAGCATACCCTCTAAAATACTCAACAAGTGGAACAAAAAGTCTTGTAATACCTATGTAGCCACAAATATCGGTGGAGTATGGGCTTGTCCCATACCCACAGGCTGCTAATTTGGAAAATCTATTATCACTGGTTATGGATCAATAATTGACTTTGGCGATGGCACTCTGGCCTGGTCCTGAGATGGTGCGGTAGCTCGCTCTCAGGGTCGACCTCTACCTGAGCCTCTATCTATAGCCCTAGCTGCCGACGTGGAGGCCTCGCCCTCAGCCACTGTAGCCCTCATTCTAACCATTCATAAAAGATTAAAATAAGTGAGATTCCAAGAACCGATAGGAATAAAGGAGAATGACAAGTAATTAAAAGGGTGGAATTTCCTAATAATGCCTTATAATTGTAACACCCCGTACTTACCAAACCCTACTTGACGATGTTGGAAAATGGATACTTAAGTGTTGAGAGTCAAAAGTATGTACTTTGTAAGGTTATTGATGAGATAATTGATGTTGGGCATAGTACATGGGATTAGACCTTTGTATGAGGTGTAACACCCCGTGTGTTGGTGAACCTATACGACGAGGTGTACATTTATGGAATTAATAAAACATGGGAGATTTGATGGATTATGCATTAATTTGTGGGCATGAATAAATCTTGCATCATTGAGCCCAAAATAAAGCCCAAAATTAACAAGAAGACATGGCCCAATATAACAATTTGACCCATTCTTCCAATCTTCCATTTGACCAAATCAACCATGCATTTAATGTCAAGAGATGGATAAGAGTGAATTGAGGGACATATATATATATATATATATATAAGGAATTATACACAAAAGTTAGTGGGCTAAAGAAGTCTTGAGCCATTGGGCTCAAGGGAGGCCCAAAAAGACAAAAAGACATAGCCCAAATGAAGGGGAAATGATCCATTCTTCATTTGAACAAATCAAAACATTAATTATTGACCAAGAGATGGATAAAGATGACCATTAAGGGTCTATAAGAGGCACCAAAAATCTGATATTTATTCACTTGATTACACATGCCATAATCTAGAAACTTCCACAATATTCTCTCAAATCAAACCCTAAGCCTTCATCCTTTTGGCCAAAGATCATCAATTGGTAAGTGTAGGTAAGAATTTATTATGATGTATTCCTATATTGTATGCATGATACATTATGTATATGATGTTGTTTATGTTGGTGGAATATTGAGAAGTTCAGAAAAGTGAAAGGTTACATGTTTGCTTAAATCGGAGGGTGGTTTGTCTTGTAAACTTGGTGTTGGATGTGTGGTTTTGAAGGAAATGAACTTGGTGGAGTAAATATTGACATGTAAAATGTGGTTTTAGTCTTATTTGGTTTAATCCTTGCATATAACATTTGGAATCGATATTGCAAATTGATTGTGGTTTGGGTGCCGTATTGGCCGTGAAATGTGGTTTTGAGTGTCGTTATGTGTGTTGTGAGATCATGGCTGAATGATTGGTGTTTATTATGATCAAAAATATGTTCAAATATGTTTGATTGTTATCATGTACCATTCATGCCATTAAAAGATCCAAAGAAAAGTCATTTCGGACCAAAACGGGCATCCGCCCCCGCAGACGAGGGCATCTGCGGGCGCAGATGCCAACGCAGAAGGCCATGGAATTGTCCAGGAGCTATATGCACATGAATTTAAGCCACGTTAATGTGCAGTTGGCAGCGCAGGTCACTTCCATAAATGGTTTTGTATGTTTCCGTCTCTAGTTGATCCCCGAAAGCCCCGATACCCTTTTTGGATGTAATTATCAGCTTGTGGTGTTGTTTTAATGACTTTAAAGTATCGTATGGAGGTGTTTTGGACTGTATTAAGTATATATGATTGATTATATGTTCTTATAAAGGAATAATTACTACGAAATGATAAAAGGAAAAGCATAAAGTGTAAGTGTGGTGTGAAATGCTAGCGATGTATGATCTTTTTGTCAATGTGGGCAATGTTATGGTGTTGTTGCTATGGAAATGCAGTGTATTGTATTGTAAAGGGGTGACATAACATTATATGGTAGTTGTATGGTTCATTGTCGTCTTGTACGCCTTTATAGTGACTAGTTGCTAATGTAAGTTCCGGTATGGACTTGTATTGTAGAGTAAGACGTAAGGAAGAAGCGGGACTATTGTGTTCATACATAGGCTTGTATATTCATACTTGGAAGTGAAGGTATGTAAGGTTCCTCTTTTCGTATCCTTCTACTACATATTGTCCCTATTGACATTGGGCTTGTTTCAATTCCGAGAGGCTTGAAGTACATCAATTCAGGGTGACATATATTGTTATTCATATGTACCCTATTCTTAGATGAAGTATGATTCACTTACCCCTTGTTCATTGATTGAAGTTCCTAAGATGTCATAACGTGGTCATTTCTTAAAAGAACTATCCCAAGAGAGTAATGATGTAAGAGAATCTATTTACCCTTGAAACGTTTTTCCCAATCATGTCATATCCCAAAAGTCCTATATTATGATGATTATCTTTGTATCAATCTCTCACGTGTAAAAGTACCAATCTTATAAGAGTAATAAGAGAAATGATGTGTAAGTTAATATATTTATTTCTCATAAGTGAAGATGTCAATCTCATGAAGTACAAGAGTGAAGTAATATATGTGTGATTCCAATTATGTCATGATCCTCATTGTATCACTCTTATTGAATGAAAGAAAGAGCAATGAAATAAAGAGTAATGAATTAAAGAAGCAATGTTTGATGGGTGGCATCCCAGGGGTTAAATACCTAACATGGGTCAATCCCAATAACACGGGTGGTATCACAGGGGCGATAAGCCTAGCATGGGTCGATCCCGATACATCCCAGGGGAAATAAGCCTAGAATGGGTTATCTCAGTACATACCAGGGGCGACACGAAAGCCTATCATGGGTTCACATAACATCCCAGGGGTCAAAGTACCTAGCATGGGTTAATCTCATCCCAGGGGCAACAGAATAGCCTAGCATGGGTAGAACAATAAAGATGAATAAAAGATGAGGACAAGAGGAGTAAAGAACGTAATATACATGGCTCCCCACATACAGAAAGCGAGTTTATTCACATTCATTTAATTCTTTTATATGGATTCCATTATTGTTGTTATCGTATATGGTGATTTCTTATGAGCCTTACATACTCAGTACATTTTTTGTTGTAACCCCCTCAGGGGAATTGCCTTACATGTTGCAGGTGCAGGTATTTGTAGATCTCCATTGTATGTCGACAGTTGATTGCGGATCTTTGGTGAGCCCCAGTTGCTTCGGGACTTTCCAAGTCATAGTCGTACAGTTGTGATGTTGTTATTGTACATATTGTATAAAGCGGGGACTTCTCCTAACTGTTAGTTGGTCTGGTAAATGCAGTTGTTAGAGGCTTTTGTAGACATATGTGGGTTATGAATGTAAGAGACAAATGTTCGTTTTGACGTAATGGCCCCAACGGCCAAGTTTCCTAACTCTCTCTATATAGCATACGTTTCCATGTTTATGTTTTCCGTATAGTTGCACAAGGTATAATAAGATTCACATGAGGATATACATACGAAGATTTATGAGCAAAGATTGGTACTCTCGGGCCATATCAGCTTTCGGTGCCAGTCCGGCCCAAATGGGATTTCGAGTCGTGACAAAAGTGGTATCAGAGCAGTTCGTTCTAAGGGTGTCTACAAAGCCGTGTCTGAGTAGATTCTTGTTCATGAATATGTTGTGCACCACATTTATGAGCAGGAGGATATGGGGCCTTTAGGATGTTGTTTCTTTTCTTCCTTCCAGATCGTGCAATAGAGGCAGTGTTGTAAGTTGAATGATATTTGACCAGGGTAATTGTTTTTCTTTGGTATAGAAACATGGCAATGACAAGAAGAGGTACAGGAAAAGATAAGCAGGTAGGTATGCCTGTCGGTGAGTTAATATAGTGGAAAGAACATATCGTGATGGTATAATAGATGTTGTGATCATAGATGAGAAAATATTCTTGACAGTGTCACCAATGCAAAGGGTAGGTGGATTTAAAAAGAAAGGGTGTGAAATGTTTCGGACGTGCATAAGAGTTTCCTTTCATATTGTTCCCGTTAGATATATACAAAGTTCAGGGGATCCCACTAGGGAGAGATGTCTATGGCTATTCTAGACCGACAAGTGCAAGGGTTAATAAATCAATGATGAGAAGCTGGAAACAAAGTGATGAGACCAAGGTACCCATATTTACTCCAAACGAAAGGGAAAAGTTCAAAAGTGTGAAAGTGGAGAATGACTAAGTAAATATCTATGTGAGCACATGTATAGAGATGCTAATATAGAGATTCCTTGTTGTACATGAGACGACGTTGTTAACATTCGAGGACGAATGTTCCTAAGGGGGGAAGAATATAACACCCCGTACTTACCAAACCCTACTTGACGATGTTGGACAATGGATACTTAAGTGTTGAGAGTCAAAAGTATGTACTTTGTAAGGTTATTGATGAGATAATTGGTGTTGGGCATAGTACATGGGATTAGACCTTTGT
This sequence comes from Capsicum rhomboideum, assembly GCA_031232105.1. Taxonomy (NCBI): domain Eukaryota; kingdom Viridiplantae; phylum Streptophyta; class Magnoliopsida; order Solanales; family Solanaceae; genus Capsicum; species Capsicum rhomboideum. The sequence goes on from CP124718.1 coordinate 51,189,282, forward strand.
AGGAGGTGTAACACCCCGTGTGTTGGCGAACCTATACGACGACGTGTACATTTATGGAATTAATAAAACATGGAGATTTGATGGATTATGCATTAATTTGTGGGCATGAATAAATCTTGCATCATTGGGCCCAAAATAAAGCCCAAAATTAACAAGAAGACATGACCCAATATAACAATTTGACCCATTCTTCCAATCTTCCATTTGACCAAATCAACCATGCATTTAATGTCAAGAGATGGATAAGAGTGACTTTAGGGACCTATATATATATATAAGTAATTATACACAAAAGTTAGTGGGCTAAAGAAGTCTTGAGCCATTGGGCTCAAGGGAGGCCCAAAAAGACAAAAAGACATAGCCCAAATGAAGGGGAAATGATCCATTCTTCATTTGAACAAATCAAAACATTAATTATTGACCAAGAGATGGATAAAGATGACCATTAAGGGTCTATAAGAGGCACCAAAAATCTGATATTTATTCACTTGATTACACATGCCATAATCTAGAAACTTCCACAATATTCTCTCAAATCAAACCCTAAGCCTTCATCCTTTTGGCCAAAGATCATCAATTGGTAAGTCTTGGTAAGCATTTATTATGATGGATTACTATATTTTATGAACTATACAGGGTGTATATGATGTTGTTTATGTTGGTGGAATATTGAGAAGTTCAGAAAAGTGAAAGGTTACATGTTTGGTTAAATCGGAGGGTGGTTTGTCTTGTAAAATTGGTGATGGACTTGTGGTTTTGAAGGAAGTGAACTTGGTGGAGTAAATATTGACATGTGAAATGTGGTTTTAGTCTTATTTGGTTTAATCCTTGTATATAACATTTGGAATCGATATTACGAAATTGATTGTGGTTTTGGTGTCGTATTGGCCGTGAAATGTGGCTCTGAGTGTCGTTATGTTTGTTGTGAGATCATGGCTGAATGATTGGTGTTTAGGATGATCAAAAATATGTTCAAATATGTCCAGGAGCCATCTGCGCATGCATGTCAGCTACCTGCATGCGCAGGTGGCAGCGCAGGTCACTTCTAGAAATGGTTTTGTATGTTTCCGTTTCTAGTTGATCCCCGAAAGCCCCGATACCCTTTTTGGATGTAATTATCATCTTGTGGTATTATTTTAATGAATTTAAGTATCATATGGAGATGTGTTTGACTTTATTAAGTATGGATGATTGCTTATATGTTCTTATAAAGGAATAATTACGACAGAATGATAAAAGGAAAAGCGTAAAGGGTAAGTGTGGTGTGAAATGCTAGCGATGTATGATCTTTTTGTCAATGTGGGAAATGTTATGGTGTTGTTGATATGGAAATGCAGTGTATAGTATTGTAAAGGGGTGACATAACATTATATGGTAGTTGTATGGTTCATTGTCGTCTTGTACGCCTTTATAGTGACTAGTTGCTAATGTAAGTTCCGGTATGGACTTGTATTGTAGAGTAAGACGTAAGGAAGAAGCGGGACTATTGTGTTCATACATAGGCTTGTATATTCATACTTGGAAGTGAAGGTATGTAAGGTTCCTCTTTTCGTATCCTTCTACAACATATTGTCCCTATTGATATTGGGCTTGTTTCAATTCCGAGAGGCTTGAAGTACATCAATTCAGGGTGACGTATATTGTTATTCATATGTAACCTATTCTTAGATGAAGTATGATTCACTTACCCCTTGTTCATTGATTGAAGTTCCTAAGATGTCATAACGTGGTCATTTCTTAAAAGAACTATCCCAAGAGAGTAATGATGTAAGAGAATCTATTTATCCTTGAAACGTTTTTCCCAATCATGTCATATCCCAAAAGTCCTATATTATGATGATTATCGTTGTATCAATCTCTCACGAGTAAAAGTACCAATCTCATAAGAGTAATAAGAGAAATGATGTGTAAGTTAATATATTTATTTCTCATAAGTGAAGATGTCAATCTCATGAAGTACAAGAGTGAAGTAATATATGTGTGATTCCAATTATGTCATGATCCTCATTGTATCACTCTTATTGAATGAAAGAAAGAGCAATGAAATAAAGAGTAATGAATTAAAGAAGCAATGTTTGATGGGTAGCATCCCAGGGGTTAAATACCTAGCATGGGTCGATACCAATAACACGGGTGGTATCACAGGGGCGATAAGCCTACCATGGGTCGATCCTGATACACCCCAGGGGTAATAAGCCTAGCATGGGTTATCTCAGTACATCCCAGGGGCGACACGAAAGCCTATCATGGGTTCACATAACATCCCAGGGGTCAAAGTACCTAGCATGGGTTAATCTCATCCCAGGGGCAACAGAATAGCCTAGCATGGGTAGAACAATAAAGATGAATAAAAGATGAGGACAAGAGGACTAAAGAACGTAATATACATGGCTCCCCACATACAGAAAGAGAGTTTATTCACATTCATTTAATTCTTTTATATGGATTCCATTATTGTTTTTATTGTATATGGTGATTTCTTATGAGCCTTACATACTCAGTACATTTTTTATACTAACCCCCTCGGGTGAATTGCCTTACATGTTGCAGGTGCAGGCATTTGTAGATCTCCATTGTATGTCGACAGTTGATTGCGGATCTTTGGTGAGCCCCAGTTGCTTCGGGACTTTCCAAGTCATAGTCGTACAGTTGTGATGTTGTTATTGTACATATTGTATAAAGCGGGGACTTCTCCTAACTGTTAGTTGGTCTGGTAAATGCAGTTGTTAGAGGCTTTTGTAGACATATGTGGGTTATGAATATAAGAGACAAATGTTCGTTTTGACGTAATGGCCCCAACGGCTAAGTTTCCTAACTCTCTCTATATAGCATACGTTTCCATGTTTATGTTTTCCGTATAGTTGCACAAGGTATAATAAGATTCACATGAGGATATACATACGAAGATTTATGAGCAAAGATTGGTGCTCTCGGTCCATATCGGCTTTCGGTGCCAGTCCGGCCCAAATGGGATTTCGGGTCGTGACAATAACCTCCTAAAGTTAGGATATGAATGCCGTCATACCAATCTGTGGGACTCTCCTAGACATTTCACTCATGTACTAATGATACCGATGAACCTATCCTCTGATACCAAACTATCATAACCCAAAATATAAAGTCATGATGGAACCTACTACACCTCACCAGTAGGTAAGCCAAACCCCTTAGCCCAAAATGACAAGTAACAGATTAATAAGAGAAAGAGAAATACACGAGATACAATGGCCAAATCTATCTATCTATCTATCTATCTATCTTTAAATATATATGATAATGATCCTAATCGAGGTGACTAAAATTGTTATCAAAATCAGAATTAAACAACAATATTAAAGGATAGTTGAGAAATAAAAGATGAGAAGTGAAGAAAGAAAGGCTCAATTGAACAACAATTAACCAAGAGAGAAAGAGAACTTGATTACAATTAGAATTAGAGAAACCCAAATTGAATCCACAAATGAGTAACTCTTGTGAAAATCAAGGGAATCAAGGTTAAGAAGTTCTAATTCAACAATGGGAATCCACCCATAACTAATCTAGAATTAGCTACACTAATCTGGCCTAAAAGGAATCCACCCTTGAACTATACTCTCAAAGGAATTTCTTCAAATCTCAAGCAAAAACATTCTGAGGAAGAAAATAAGCTAAGGCATATATTTATAGTTATTGCCTTTACAAAAATAGCCCAAAAGTGACTATTTTTAAGATAACCAACAAGGGCCCTTCTTGATTTCCCAAATAGCATCTTGATTGCCCTTGACCTTCTGTATTTATTACTTCATGTATTTCTCCAGGCTCTAAGATATCATCCATATGTGGAAGCCCCTCCTAATGTGCTCCAAGCTAACCATGCTCGTATCATCCTCCCCTTCTTCAAAAGGATTTGTCCTCTAATTCGAATCTTGCAAAAATATAAGAAGGACAAGCAAAAAAATATTCCTCATAGTATGAGGGTTAGTACCATGGTTAGCACAAAAATTATTATACCAATAGGGAAGAATCTCAAGGAAGAACCAAGTATCTCCCATTTTTATGACCATTAATTCCATAGTTGAAGCACAAGGAAATTGTCTATTCCACATATAAAGAAAATGGGTCCATCCCAAAGATGGTACCTCTATACGCTCAAATAACCCTAAAAGGTCAATCAACTCATGGCTAGGCGCAAGTTCATATACAAGGTAAATCCAAGTTATGCCCTTCCCAGATGAACTATCCCAATTCAAGTATGGAATTACTCCCAAGTCATTTCTAGGGTCAAAAGGGAAGGATACCTCTATGACATACTCGAGAGCTCTCCAAGGTATGGAAATGCACACTTCTAAAGGCACCATAAAATAAGAATCACATAAACCCAAATGGGTGCCACAAGAAATTCCAAGAGTAGTGGTACTCATCTACATGGCTTTAGAAGACTTGGCATAGTACCCAATAGAAGAATGCTCAAGAACTATCTCATTATTCGCCTTTTTCAAAAAGCATTCTACTTTGTTAGAAGTTTTCCCCGTGCACGACATAAGTCCATCAAGTGGATTATAAATCCTTAAGAAAGACCTTACATCATAGGAGAGGGTGCCAACAATCTCACCCAAGTCTTGCTTGTTATCTTTACCAAGCATCACCACACAAGTGCCACCAATCAATTCATTATCGGGGTCAAATGGAAAGGAACTCAATACACTTGGGTTTAGCAATTACCCATTTTCCCGGTTGGCACACTTACCGTTAAATAACTTACTCCACTCACAAGCTTGAGTATCATCATAAGTAAACAAATAATATAGAAAGGTGTCACTTAAATCAACTTCATCTAATGTGTCCTCAAGAGATGGTTCATCCATTGATTCAAACACACTAAGGGCTTGACCAAGAATGAGAACACTAAATGATGAAGGGATAATTATAGAACATACATCACCTTCCCTTTGAACACCAACCTCCCTAATAGATTTACAATCACCTTCCAAGAAGAGATCTCTGTTATCGAAAAGTGTGTCATCACACCATAGTGGACTACTAAGCACCTTGTAGCCTTCAAGATTGGCTACATCTTTATCCATAAAGATGCTCCACTATACACATCCTCAATATTAAGACTCCCTATTTGACACATGTCACCACCACAATCAAAATAATATTAGTTCAAGTTATTATATAAGTCAAGCAATTCATCATCACACTTGTAAAACGAAGGTGGGGTATCATAAAGGGGGTTATAATTAAGACCAATAGTATAAGGGCAATCCTTACTTAGGTTTCTTAAATGGGTGAGAAAATACATGTTATATTCACCCAAAGGATTATCCCTCCTGTATGATAATGCATTTTCATTTAAAGTACAATTGCCAACACTAGGTGGACACAAATCAATCTCACTAGGAGAAATAATCCGGTCATCTAAAGGATCAACTAGTGTAGGATCACTTTTAAAATTGACATTATCACTATGCAATAAGAAGTTATCAAGAACTCCACAAGGTAAAGGATCATTAAGCTCACACAAAGATATGCTATCACTTACACTAAAGTCAATATCACACACATTCATAATATTTGGAGTGTTGAGGTTAGCTATTGTACCTTTAAGCTCATAAGAAGTATTTTCTTCACCTTGGTTATTATCATTGGAACATAATTTCTCCTTTTCCAAGCCTTTAAGTTCCTCATGGTTTGTCGTATGTTGAGGATTCTTATTAGGCTTACCTCCAAGCACACTTGCAAAAGTATTAAGAGAACTAGAAAAGAAAGAGAAGTTACAAGGGTTAGTATAAGGTCGTGACAACCCTCTCACATCACTCCACACAACTTCTCATATTTCCACTCTAGAGTTGTCACTTTTCATACCCTTACTCATCTCAATATTTTGTCTCTTAATTTCATTGGAGTTAGGACAAGTTCCAAGGATTCCTTTTGAAGAGATACGTGATCCCTTCACATTTAGGTTCCACTTTGGTGCACAAAGAATGAATGTGTTGACTTCTATGTTCAACTCCTTATCACTAACCTCAAGTATCTTTATTTGCTTTTGACTCTCTGGTTTTATGATCGGAGACCATTTGAGAGATCTTGTCAGGAGTTACTAGCATGGAAGTAAAATCTTTGTTCATCTTCAAAATAATATGATCCACAATTGAAAGTGGTTCACTTGTATCTTGTTCTTTAGGAGGTGTTGGTGGCAAGAGAAACTTCCCATTGTAGTCCATGAAATACTTGTACCAATCTTGTACGTATGGGATATTATGACTTTGGAACCAGGTACTCCCAAAACGTAGGTGACAAGTATCCAATAAGCCTATACCACACCATACCTCATCTTGATATTCTCCAAGTAAAATGTGTACCTTAACTTGTTGGCTAACCCAAATACCTCCTTCATCAAGGGATAGATCCCTAATCGGATGTAAATGTAGTCTAAGATAGTCCACCACTTCATGGAATATGATATTGGCAAAACATTGATCATAAAGTACAATATCAAGTCCCGAAACACCATTAACATTCACTCTAGTTCCAATACTTCACCTCTTCGGGTCATGCCTTTCTTGGAACCTTGGATTCACTCTACCTTTATGGTTTGTTATTCCCCTCCTAGAAGTAGGTAATGTACTTCTTCTATTGTCTACACGATGACTTTGAATTAGTGCCACCCATACATTGATACCTCCTTGACTAGGATAGGAAATAGCACAAGACGAGGAAGAATATCCAAGCTCACTACTTCTCCTTCTATCATATCTTCCCCCCAAGTATTCATAAGGCATACGGGAGGGAAAATTGTACCTCACATTGTCATCATGGCTATGGTGTGAAGCATGAGAACCTTCATCCTCACTATAGAGCTCACTACTAGGCTTTTCTACCCCTTCGACATCATCACAAGAGTCATAAGCTCTATTCACCTCATGTTCATCTCAGGAGTAGTAGTCCTCACCACCATATCATTCATTACTACTTGGACCTTCATCACTCGCATAGGACCCATCATCAAACTCATGAGCCTCATCACTATGCTCACAAGGACCATCATAGCCCTCATACGACTCATCTCCACCATACTCATAACCTACATTACTACAAGCATACTCATTAATGTCATCACCACAATATTCTGAAGTTACGAATGACATTCTTTCTTATTTCATCTTGTACCTTCCTACAAAACTGGCAAACAATGTTAGTAGCAAAATTCCTCACACCTCTTGTATTTGAAACTCACAACTCACCTTCCTAGAGTATCTTCTCAAAGTTGATAGAGAACTACCTTTTTCCAATCAATTCACAAAGTTACTTATCCTTTGTGGACAAATACATTCTTGTTAACCAAACAACGGACAAAGGACAACCAAAAGAACCAAGAAGTATTCAACGAGATAAGAGCAAGAAAAGCTAGAACAAAGTAGCATGAAAGAAGTACAGACTCAAAAAAAAAAAACTAAGTAATGAAAGTAGGAAAATTACTTGTTGTTGCTTAATTTGAGAATCAAAGAGATGATTTAATTTTTAAAAACTAGTTAACAAGTGATTAAAGATGTTAATTACTTGTTAAATTGTTGAGGAATAGAAAGAGAAAGAGAACAAAAAAAGAATCACAAAATTTGGACACTTAGAAAATTTTTAAGTCCAAAAAACTTTAGGACCCAAAGAAAAAGATGTGTCAAAAACCTGCAATTTTCAGCTGTTTGAATCTGTACCCCACACGCCTACTGATGTGGCATGCTGACGTGGAATTTTTTTTAAAAAAAAATAATAAATTTTTGGGACCTACAAACACTTTGACCAACTTTGACTTGAAGATATTGGACCAAAGTGTACTTTTTCTATCTTTTTCTCCAAGAACAAGATGAAGATGCTCAAGAACACCAACAAAAACCTCAATCTTCACATCTTCATAAATTCTTCATTCTTGCACCAAATTCAATGAAATTTTTACCAACGCGTTTCTTTTCACACCATAAACAAATCCCACTAACTCTTAGCCATCAAAACCAAGCCAAAAATAAACTCACTTTTCAAAATTGGCCAAGTTTCAAAAGCTTCAAACCCTTCAATGACAACTTCACTTCTATAACTCCGAATTGAATGAAATTTGAGATTTAGACTCATAAGACACTAGAGAATCAAGATCTAGTGTCAAAAACAACAAATCTAAACAAAAAAAAATGAATTTGTTTTTTAATTTTTTGGATTTATAAACCTAGAATTGTGATCCGTAGAAGCGAATCCCTAGCCTAAGCTCTGATACCAAGATGATAACGATCCTAATAGAGGTGACTAAAATCGTTATCAAAAATGCAAAATTAAACAACAATATTAAATGATAATTGAGAAATAAGAGATGAGAAGTGAAGAAAGAAAGGCTCAATTGAATAACAATTAAACCAAGGGAGAAAGAGAACTTGATTTCAATTAGAATTAGAGAAACCCAAATTGAATCCACAAATGAGTAACTCATGTGAAAATCAAGGTTAAGGGTGAAACCTTTAATCATAATGTATCAAGAGTTTTTTTACGAGTGCAAAACTGTCAAGTATAATCAATCGTAACAAAGGGTTTTCCTGTATATTCATATGAGAACACGAATGGATAAATACTGAACAATTTAACACTAAGTGTGCATCAATTTCAAATCTCTGAATCATCCAAGAAATAATCATGAAATTAAATAGGGGATAGAAAGTAAAAAACAAGACGAATACCAAAAGATCATACTGGAGACGAATTCATAAGAATCCAGCTTAAAATTGAAACTTTGAAGTGGTGAAAGACGGAGGCGGACAATTTCTCCTCATCCTTACAATACTATGATAATTCCCATGGGGCCTCGATGCTCTGTACCGGAGTTAGTATTGCGGAGTCTCTCGAAGTTCAACATAGAAAGGATGGACCTTTGGGGGTTTTTATTTTGAATGAAGAGACAGAGAAACAAAGAAGTAACAAGACGACATTGGGTATTTCTCTTTGTTGGTAGTTCACTGGCGGTTAGTTGGAGTTGGGTTTCCGATGAAGGGTGGTTGAAGGAGGGAGAAATGAGGAAATAGAGGGAATAAAGGATGAGGAGAGGAAGTGTGAGGAGGCGTAGGGGCGTCATCTCTCTGGTGCTTCATTAGATCCGTGGAGGAGGGGAGGAGATATGATGGAAAAGGGTGTTGAGTTACAGAAAAAGGAAGGGAAAAAGGGGATTGAGATCAATCTTGATGAATGGATAAGATTTAAACAAATAAAAAAATGGGTTAATTTGGTTGAGTTAATTGAAATTGAAATGGGGATTAAAATTGTGGATAAAATTAAAATCACTTGACTTCAAAGTCGCTAAAATTAAATGAATTAGTAGAAATTGAATTGAATTAGGCTACTATTTAATAAATATGACAATAACTCAATAGCTGATTAATAATAATAATAATAATAATAGTAATAGTAATAGTAATAATAATAAATAATACACATATAAATTTTGAAATTAAGATATTCAAAATAATAAATTGTATGACTAATTATTCAAATGTATAAATAATTACATAAATGAATTTAGTATTTTGAAAATATCTAAAAGACGTTAACTAGTCAAATAATAGCCCGAGTTGGATATAGGGAGATCAAAATGGGGTGTCAACATCTTCCACCTTTATACCAACCTAATGCTATGCCACCCTTATCCCAACATCCCCACCCTTATACTCCCTGAGTTCGACCAATTCCATGATGATGACCTTTATTGGTTCAACTTATAATAACAACTCATGTCACAGCATGTATAATCACTAGATGAAATAGCACAACCACAGTGATGCTTCAACAAGACTTTTTATACGAACTCATCATAGGTGATTAAACACTTGTAATATCATCCAGCAAGTCAACATTCACAGTATGCTTTGCAACAAGCAAACAAAGAGGCAATTAAATTGCACACATAAACTAAATTGAGTTTCAACTACAATTCAATAATCACCTACCACAATAACATCGGGGTATAGCAGTACATATATATTTTCAAGTAAAACATACATTACCTTTGGATTCTCCTTTAGTTCACTACTCCTTCTACCAACCACACCGTTATTGTAACACCCCGTACCTACTAAACCCTATGTGACGACGTTGAACAATGGTTATTCAAGTATCGAGAGTCAAAAAATAGGTACTTTGGAAGGTTATTGATGAAATAAATAATATTGGGCCTAGCGCATGGGATTAGACCTTTGTAGGAGGTGAAATACCCGTATGTTGTTGAACCTATATGACTACGTGTACATTTATGGAATTAGAAAAACACATGGGAGATTTGATGAATTATACATTAATTTGTGGATATGAATAAGTCTTACATAATTGGGCCCAAAGTGAAGCCCAAAATTAATAAGAAGACATGGCCCAACATGGAAATTGACCCATTCTTCCAATATGTGTCCATTTGACCAATCAACCATGCATTTAATGCCAAGAGATGGATAAGAGTGACTTGAGGGATATATATATATATATATATATATATATATGAGGAATTATTTATTCAATTTGTGGGCTCAATTAACAAATTGTTAATAAGCTAAATGAGGCCAAAAATTGGCATGAAGGCATGGCCCAAAAAGGGCATAATGACCTATTCTTGCAAGAGAAAGTACCTACATTATTATTGGACCAAGTTTTTTGATAAAGAGATACTTAAATGGGCTATAAATAGAGCCAAAAATCAGAATTTTATTCATTTGGACACCCATGCCTTTCTAGAATTTTTTCAATATTTCCACAAACCCTAAGCTCTCATCCTTTTGGCCAAAGATCATCACTTGGTGAGTAATGGTAAGTGTTTATTATTATGGTTTAGTATATTTTATGCATGGGATATGGTTTATATCATGTTGGTTATGTTGGTGAAGTGTGAGAAGTTCACTATGTGTAAAACAACTTGTGTTTGCTAAATCGGAGGATGATTTTGCCTTGTAAACTTGAACATGGACTTGTGGTCTTAAAGGAAGTGAAAATGACGGAGTTAATATTGAAATGTGAGATGTTATTATAGAATTTACTTATTTTTTCATGGTGTATAATGTTTGGAATTTCTATTGTGAAATTGGTTATGGTTTTGATGACGTATTGACCGTAAAGTGTTGTTTTGGTGTTGTTATGTGTGTTGTGAGACCATGGATGATTTTTTGCATATAATATGATCAAACTTATGTTAAAATAAGTTTATTTATGATCATGGACCATTCATTTCATAAAAAGACCCAAAAGGGACCCTTTTTGGCCGAAACGGGCACCCGCCCTTGCAGACGAAGCACCTGCGGACGCAGGTCATCCACATGTGGGCATAGGTGGCTTAGAGGATCAGCCCAGAACTCCGAATTGCTTGTTTTTTTATCCCTTTGTCCCCCATAAACCCCTATACCCTTCATGGATGTAATTATCAACTTATGAGGTCACTTTAATGACTTTAAAGTATCGTATGGAGGCATGTTGGACTTTGTTAAGTATGTATGATTGTTCATAAGTTTTTATGAGGCAATTTGATAGGGTGATTGTGACGGAATGATATTCAGGAAGCGTAAAGGGTAAGTGTGGTGTGAAATGCTATAGATGTATGATATCTTGGTCAATGTGTGGCATGATTATGGTGTTTCTGGTATGATAATGCAGTGGGGGGTATTTTAAAGAGTGAAATGAAGTTATGTGGCAGTCATATCGCTCATTGTCGTTTTGTACACTTGTACAGTAAATAGTTATTAATGAGAGTTCCATTATGGACTTGTATTGTAGAGTGAAACATAAAGAAGAAGCTGGACTATTGTGTTCATATATATACTTGTGTACTCGTACTTGGAAGTGAAGGTATGTAAGGTTACTCTTTCCGTATCCTTCTACAACATATTGTTCCTATTGACATTGGGCTTGTTTCCATTCCGAGAGGCTTGAAGTATAGCAATTCAGGGTAACGCATATTGTTATTCATATGTACCCTATTCTTAGATGAATTATGATTCACTTATCTCTTATTCATTGCTTGAGGTTCCAAAGATGTTATGACGTTATTCTTGAATAGCATTTTCCAATCATGTCATGGTCCAAAGTCCTATAGTATGAAGATTATTTTTGTACCAATCTTTCATAAGTAAAAGTACCAATCTCATAAGGGTAATAAGATAGGTGATGTGCAAGGTAGTATAATTATTCCTCATAAGTGAAGATGTCAATCTCATGAGTTAAAGGAGTGAAGTGAAATGTGTACATAAGTGTGTGCTTTAATGTCATGATCTCTAATGTGTCACTCTCATAACTATGTAAAGGGTATAAGATTGTAAAGAGTAAGACGCATGGTTACTATATGTTTCATTGAGTATGGATCACATTCTAGAGGGTATAAGGTCAATATGGAAAATCCCACAATTATGCTATGTTCTTTGTTAGATCCCACCAAAGGTGGAGGCCCGGTATCATGTTTACTTATATAAGATCTCATAAGCATAGTGAAGGAGGTGAAGTGCGAGCTAATATATCTATTCCTCACTAGTTAAGGTGTTAATCTCATGAAGTCAAGGAGTGATATAATTGTGTGTTTCAAATAATGTTCTAAGGCATCTCATTTCATGTTATCATCTAGTGTTAATGATATATACCTTATTGTTGATCTATTTTTATTCATGTGTTACATAATTATGGACATGGTTCCAAAGTCCCAGTAATGTTATGTTCCAAAGCTTCCAATAATGTTAAGACTATAAAGGTATCAATCTATCATAAGCAAATGTATCAATCTCTCACAAGTAAAGGTACCAATCTCGCAGAAGTTAAAGAATGAAGTAAGGTATAATTATGAGTATATCCATGGAGTGCAATAAACACCTGCATGATGTATCCATAGGGTGAAAGACCACACCTGCTTGATGTATCCATGGGGTGAAAGACCACACCTACATGATGTATCCATGGGGTGAAAGAACACACTTGCATGATGTATCCATGGGGTGCAATGAACACCTGCATGATGTCTAATTCCCAATATCATAGGATGTATCCATGGGGTGAAATGAACACCTGCATGATGATATTATTAATTTCCCACTGATCAGTTGGGCCTAGGCAGTATACGGTTAATGAGTGACAAAAGTAAAGAAAAGAAGTAATGCGAAGAGGTAATGCATATATGTATGTTCTAATAATATCTTGATACTTAAAGTATCAATCTCTCAAAAGTAATGAAAGGAGTAATGTGCAAGTTAATGTATCTATCCTTCACAAGTAGAGATGGCAATCTTACAAGAGTAAAGACGTAAAGTAATGTATATTTGTGTTTCAAGCTTCAAGAATGTTTCCATCATCAAGGTGTCACTCATAGTATGAAAGAAAGAGAAATGAAGTAAAGAATAATGAAAGAAAAGTAAGCAATGTTATGTAATGTTAACCCTACCCATGGAGTAGATGTACGTCATAACCCACCGAAAGAGTGGATGTATGTTATTACCCACCATAGAGTGGATGTATGTTAACCCACCAAAAGAGTGGATGTATGTTGAATGACTAATAATAATGATAATGAGCGTTAATCAAAGGAAGAATCCATTGAACAAAGGTATCATATGAAAGATAGTATACGAATGATAAGGCTATGATTGAGTGATCGAAAATAATAATAATAATAAAAGAAAGGTACATGGTTCCACATATAGAGCTTTCTCCTATAGTTATTTCCATTGAAGTTCTTGTGTATTAATACTGTTTTCTTATGGCCTTAATTACTCAGTACATTCTTCGTACTGACCCCTCTTGGGGACCTACTTTACATGTTGTAGGTGCAAGCACTAGTAGACCTCCACTGTAGGTTGACAGTATTTGCAGATTTTTGGTGAGCCCCAGTTGTTTCGGGACTTTTCGAGTCACAATTGTATAGTGTTTTGATATTGTAACTATTGTATGAAGCGGGGACTTGTCCCAAATTTTAAATGGTCATGTAAGTGCATCAGTTAGAGGCTTTTGTAGACGTATATGAGTATATGAATGTAAGGAATGAATGTCCATTTTGACATAATGGCCCTAACGGCCAGGTTCCATAAATGTATATATAGCATATGTTTACATGTCCATGACTTTCGTATAGTCGCATAATGAATAATAAGATTCATAAGAGGATATGCATACGAGTATACGTGAACAAAGATTGGTTCTCTCGGGCCACATTGGCTTCGGGTGCCAATCACGCCTCAATGGGATTTTGGGGCGTGACAAAGTGGTATCAGAGCAGTTCGTTCTAAGGGTGTCTACAAAGACGTGTCTGAGTAGAGTCTTACTTATGGATGTGTTGTGCAACACATTTATAAGTAGGAGGCTACGGGACATCTAGGATGTTGTTTATTTTCTTCATTCTAGATCGTGCAATAGAGCCAAGGTGGTAAGTGAAACCGTATCTAACCATTGGTGATCGGGTTTCTTTGCTATAGTAAACTGTCGATGACAAGAAGAGATAAAGGCAAAGGTAAGTAGATGGATATGCCTACCGATGAAGGAATGAGTAAATCACCACCTAACAGTCAAGTCCTTTGATTTCCTTACATACGTTGGTGACTTTATTATAGTTGAAAGGGCATATCGTAACGGGATAGTAGATGTTTGTGATCATGTTATGATGGTTGATCTTATGGAGATAGAAATGAAGGATTTTTCATGTTGTAATGGGTATGAAGTGATTGGCTTCTTGTATGTCACGAACATTGAAAAGACTAAGTATGTATCTATATGAATATATATATAGAGATGTATTTGTTGCATAGGAGACAACGTTGTTAACATTCGAGGACGAATGTTCCTAAGGGGGGAAGAATGTAACACCCCGTACCTACTAAACCCTATGTGACGACTTTGAATAATGGTTATTCAAGTGTCGAGAGTAAAAAAATAGGTACTTTGGAAGGTTATTGATGAAATAAATGATATTGGGCCTAGTGCATGGGATTAGACCTTTGTAGGAGGTGAAATACCCGTATGTTGTCGAACCTATACGACTACGTGTACATTTATGAAATTAGAAAAACACATGGGAGATTTGATGAATTATACATTAATTTGTGGGCATGAATAAGTCTTACATCATTGGGCCCAAAGTGAAGCCCAAAATTAATAAGAAGACATGGCCCAACATGAAAATTGACCCATTCTTCCAATATGTGTCCATTTGACCAATCAACCATGTATTTAATGCCAAGAGATGGATAAGAGTGACTTGACGGATATATATATATATATATGAGGAATTATTTATTCAATTGGTGGGCTCAATTAACAAATTGTTAATGATCTAAATGAGGCCCAAAATTGGCATGAAGACATGGCCCAAAAAGGGCATAATAACCCATTCTTGACCCATTCTTGCAAGAACAAGTCCCTACATTATCATTGGACCAAGTGTTTGGATAAAGAGAGACTTAAAGGGGCTATAAATAGAGACAAAAATCAGAATTTTATCCATTTGGACACCCATGCCTTTCTAGAATTTTCTCAATATTTCCACAAACCCTAAGCTCTCATCCTTTTGGCCAAAGATCATCACTTGGTGAGTATTGTTAAGTGTTTATTATTATGGTTTAATATATTTTATGCATGGGAGATGGTTTATATCATGTTGGTTATGTTGGTGAAGTGTGAGAAGTTCACTATGTGTAAAACAACTTGTGTTTGCTAAATCGGAGGATGATTTTGCCTTGTAAACTTGAACATGGACTTGTGGTCTTATAGGAAGTGAACATGATGGAGTTAATATTGACATGTGAGATGTGATTAAAGAATTTTCTTGTTTTTTCATGGTTTATAATGTTTGGAATTTCTATTGTGAAATTGGTTATGGTTTTGGTGACGTATTGACCGTAAAGTGTCGTTTTGGTGTTATTATGTGTGTTGTGAGACCATGGATGATTTTGGAATATAATATGATCAAAAATATGTTAAAATAAGTTTTTTGTATGATCATGGACCATTCATTGCATAAAAATACCCAAAAGAGACCCTTTTTGGCCGAAACGGGCATCCGCCCTTGTAGACGAAGCACCTGCGGGCATAGATGGCTTAGAGGATCGGTCCAGAACATCGAATTGCTTGTTTTTACATCCCTTTGGCCCCCCAAAACCCCTATACCCTTCATGAATGTAATTATCAACTTGTGAGGTCGTTTTAATGACATTAAAGTGTCGTATGGAGGCATGTTGGACTATGCTAAGTATGTATGATTGTTCATAAGTTGTTATGAGGCAAGTTGATAGGGTAATTGTGACGAAATGATAATCAGGAAGCGTAAAGGGTAAGTGTGGTGTGAAATGCTATAGATGTTTGATATCTTGGTCAATGTGTGGCATGATTATGGTGTTTATGGTATGATAATGCAATGGGGTGTATTGTAAAGAGTGAAATGAAGTTATGTGGCAGTCATATCGCTCATTGTCGTTTTGTACACTTGTACGGTAAATAGTTATTAACGAGAGTTCCATTATGGACTTGTATTGTAGAGTGAAACATAATGAAGAAGCTGGACTGTTGTGTTCATATATATACTTGTGTACTCGTACTTGGAAGTGAAGGTATGTAAGGTTACTCTTTCCGTATCCTTCTACAGCATATTGTTCCTATTGACATTGGGCTTGTTTCCATTCCGAGAGGCTTGAAGTATAGCAATTCAGGGTAATGTATATTGTTATTCATATGTGCCCTATTCTTAGATGAATTATGATTCACTTATCTCTTATTCATTGCTTGAGGTTCCAAAGATGTTATGACGTTATAATTCCTCAAAGAGAGTAATAATGTAAGAGAACCTAGTTATTCTTGAATAGCATTTTCCAATCATGTCATGGTCCAAAGTCCTATAGTATGAGGATTATGTTTGTACCAATCTTTCATAATTAAAAGTACCAATCTCATAAGGGTCATAAGATAGGTGATGTGTAAGGTAGTATAATTATTCCTCATAAGTGAAGATCTCAATCTCATGAGTTAAAGGAGTGAAGTGAAATGTGTACATAAGTGTGTGCTTTAATGTCATGATCTCTAATGTGTCACTCTCATAACTATGTAAAGGGTATAAGATTGTAAAGAGTAAGGCGCATGGTCACTATATGTTTCATTGAGTATGGATTACATTCTAGAGGGTATAAGGTCAATATGGAAAATCCCACTATTATGCTATGTTCTTTGTTAGATCCCACCAAAGGAGGAGGCCCGGTATCATGTTTACTTATATAAGATCTCATAAGCATAGTGAAGGAGGTGAAGTGCGAGCTAATATATCTATTCCTCACTAGTTAAGGTGTTAATCTCATGAAGTCAAGGAGTGATATAATTGCGTGTTTCAAATAATTTCCTAAGGCATCTAATTTCATGTTATCTTCTAGTGTTAATGATATATACCTTATTGTTGATCTATTGTTATTCATGTGCTACATAATTATGGACATGGTTCAAAAGTCCTAGTAATGTTATGTTCCAAAGCTTCCAATAATGTTAAGACTATAAATGTATCAATCTATCACAAGCAAATGTATCAATCTCTCACAAGTAAACGTACCAATCTCGCAAAAGTTAAAGAATGAAGTAAGGTATAATTATGAGTATATCCATGGGGTGCAATAAACACCTGCATGATATATCCATGGGGTTAAAGACCACACCTGCTTGATGTATCCATGGTGTGAAAGACCATACCTGCATGATGTATCCATGGGGTGAAAGAACACACCTGCATGATGTCTAATTCCCAATATCATAGGATGTATCCATGGGGTGAAATGAACACCTGCATGATGATATTATTAATTTCCCACTGATCAGTTGGGCCTAGGCAGTATACGGTTAATGAGTGACAAAAGTAAAGAAAAGAAGTAACGCGAAGAGGTAATGCATATATGTGTGTTCCAATAATATCTTGATACTTAAAGTATCAATCTCTCAAAAGTAATGAAAGGAGTATTGTGCAAGTTAATGTATCTATCCTTCACAAGTTGAGATGGCAATCTTACAAAAGTAAAGACGTAAAGTAATGCATATTTGTGTTTCAAGCTTCAAGAATGTTTCCATCATCAAGGTGTCACTCATAGTATAAAAGAAAGAGAAATGAAGTAAAGTATAATGAAAGAAAAGTAAGCAATGTTATGCAATATTAACCCTACCCATGGAGTAGATGTACGTCATAACCCACCGAAAGAGTGGATGTATGTTATTACCCACCATAGAGTGGATGTATGTTAACCCACCAAAAGAGTGGATGTATGTTAAATGACTAATAATAATGATAATGAGCGTTAATCAAAGGAAGAATCCATTGAACAAAGGTATCATATGAAAGATAGTATACAAATGATAAGGCTATGATTGAGTGATCGAAAATAATAATAATAATAAAAGAAAGGTACATGGTTACACAAATAGAGCTTTCTCCTATAATTATTTCCATTGAAGTTCTTGTGTATTAATACTGTTTTCTTATGGCCTTATATACTCAGTACATTCTTCGTACTGACCCCTCTTGGGGACCTACTTTACATGTTGCAGGTGCAAGCACTAGTAGACCTCCACTGTAGGTTGACAGTATTTGCAGATTTTTGGTGAGCCCCAGTTGTTTCGGGACTTTTCGAGTCACAATTGTACAGTGTTTTGATATTGTAACTGTTGTATGAAGCGGGGACTTGTACCGACTTTTAGATGGTCGTTTAAGTGCATCAGTTAGAGGCTTTTGTAGACGTATGTGGGTATGTGAATGTAAGGAATGAATGTCCGTTTTGACATAATGGCCCTAACGGCCAAGTTCCATAAATGTATATATAGCATATGTTTACATGTCCATGACTTCCGTATAGTCGCATGATGAATAATAAGATTCATACGAGGATATGCATACGAGTGTACGTGAACAAAGATTGGTTCTCTCGGGCCACATCAGCTTCGGGTGCCAATCACGCCTCAATGGGATTTTGGGGCGTGACAGTTATCCCATCAACTTCATGGTTGCTCCGCCACTTCGCATTCTCACCTTTCTTACATCATGCTAGTAAATCAACCCTAAGTAAGGCTTATTCTGCTTAGCAATAATTCATGAAGCATAACCATATTATATCTATCTACTGTTAGATTAGCTTGAATAGATAATACATACCAGTTATAATAACAACTCAACACCACATTCAAGAATACAAGTCTCATTTATATAGCCCTAGATTACTATTTTTATCCAACCAAATGCCTTGCCCATAGGCCTAATCATGAAATATCCCATCAATTTATATTATGCATATGTTTTCTAACACGGGTATGTACTACTCAATTAATCCTAGCCTACCTGGTCACCAAACAGCTGCTACAAAGGTATGAACATAAATTTTTGACTATGTTCTAGTGATTACTGGCATGAAATCCATAAAAAATGATGGATTTAACCCTATTCAAGCATATACCCCTTACTCTCTATTGCTCCAGGGATTTGAGGCAACACTAGGTTTTTTTAAGAATGAAGCCTCACCCTATTTGAAACTAAAGAGAGAAGGAAAAATAAAGAAAATATCGGGGAATATTCTATCTATTCGTGTCCTTCTATAGCGGCTGATAGGCCGCAACCATAGCACCACTATAATAGGAAAATTCCCTCTATAGATGGATGACGTCAGCTCACCCCAAAATTTCAAATTCCAAATATATTAAACTAAGTCTATTATGAAACTATTTCAAGGATAAATACCAAATTCCCATACCTTGAGCCCTTTGAATGAGGTGATTTTAGTAATTATGGAATAGGTCATGTCACGCCCCAAATCCCATTGAGGCGGATTGACACCCATAGCCGATAAGGCCCGAGAGAACCAAGCTTTGCGTATATTCGTTCATATGCATGACATGAGAAATACCACTATCATGTACGAGCATAAAAGGCTCAAAACAAAAATTATATACATATGTGAAACTTGGCCGTCGAGGCCATCAAGTCAAAAACGACATGTACCTCTTACATTCGTACACCCACACACGTCTACAAACGCCTCTAACAGGTGCATTCACAAGACCAACTAAAAGTCGAGACAATTCCCCGCTTTATACAACATATAAAATGCCAAAATACATGTACAACTATGACTCGGAGAAGCCCCGAACTAACTGGAGCTCACCAATGATCCGCAAACAACTGGCAACCTACTGTGGAGGCCTACTAGCACCTGCTCCTGCAGTAAGTAAGGTAAGTCCCACAAGGGACATCAGTACGAAGAATATACTGAGTATGTAAGGCTCATAATAAACTGTATGATATGTAAATTCGCCAATGAACTCAAATACAAGTGAACAATTAATATGGATAAGTTAAAATTCTACACTTTGGAAACCATGTGTATTGCTAACATTATTTCTCTTTGCTTCTTTACTTCTATGCTTATACATCATCTTTTGTGTCACTATATACCCGAGCCCCGACTGATCAGTGGGTCTTTACATAACATAACGTTATGTTGGGATCGGCTCGAGCTAGGCTTATGCCTCTAGAGCTACCACCCATACATCAATATATCGGGCTCGGCTCGAGCTAGGTTATCACATCTAGAACTACCACCAATAAACCAACATAGCAGGTTCGGCTCGAGCTAGGTTCTTACCTCTAGAGCTACCCCTGTCAGGATCGGTCCGAGCTAGTCTTATGCCTCTAGGATGGCCCCCTGATCCAATATTCTCGGGATCGGCTTGAGCTAGGCATTTCACCCCCAAAGCTACCACCCATACTCAATCATTAACCACATATGTGCATTACTTTGTTCTTTACATTTGAGATTAATACAATGCTAGTCATAGTATTATTGGAAATATAGCATTATTGGAACCATTGGACAATAATCAATGAATAAAAGACATGTGTATAACCACTATTGGAACTTTGGAAAACAACCTTATTGGGCTTTTGGAACATTAGTCAATGAATTTGAGACATGTGAATCACAATTGGTCAATGAGTAGGAAACATGTGATAATGACAATTGATAACCGGATATAGGATACCTTAGCACATTTCGGGATAGGACAAGTGTAATGTCAAAGTGAATACTATGTGTTGCAGAAGGATACGGACAGAGTAACCTTACATTCCTTGTATTCTCAATACGAATATACAATCTTTGATGTCCATACAATAGTCCCACTCCTTCCTTATGTTTCACTCTACAACACAAATACATAACGGAGTTTACATTAACCATCAAATACCTTACAAGTGCATATGACGACAATGAGTTACATGTTTGCCTTTAAAATGTCATCTCCTTCTCTACAATACCATTTACGGCATTGCCATACCAACAATACCCCAATCATGTCATACATTGACCACAACATCATATACCAATAGCCTTTCACAACAAAGTTTCTCCTTTACACTTTCTCATTCACACCATATCACAATTAATCCATCAAGTCACCTTAATACACCTCATAGCAACATATCGGCCAAAATCCCATAATTTACACTTATAGAAAAATAACAAGTTTAATAACATAATCACACCATACATGTTGATATTTCATCCATATCATGTTGTTTCATCACAACCACAAGTCATCTTTCAAGTTTAAATTCCATAGATGACACATCTTTTACAAAAACACGAAGTGCCATGTTCAACACTTTCAAGCATAACCAACATGACCAACATGATCTACATAATCTCTCATACATATAATATGCTAAATCATAAGATTAAACACTTAACCAAGCTTGAAAAATGATGATCTTGCTCCAAGAGATGACTTAAGGTTCTTAGGGTTTGAGACAAATATCTTGTATTTTATCTAAAAGGCATGAGAGTTTTGATTGAATAAAAATCAGCTTTGTTCCTTTATATAGGCCCTCATGTCATCCTGTCCAATTCTTGGCATTTAATGCTATGTTTGGCTTGGTCAATGGAAGAATGGGTCATTTGACCCATTTGGCCCATGTCCTTTTTCCTTATTTTGTGCCTTTATTAAGCCCAATTCACTTAAGCCAATAAAATCAATATTTCTCGTGCTTAAATCATTTTATACGTGTTACGACAATATTCCCATCACGTAATTTATATTTGTAGCCTCAATCTAAAAAACAAGCGATTCTAGCCACGTATGACTTATTTTGACCAAAAGGGTAAAAACGTCATTTGGATGCCAAATTCGTCCACGAATAATATTATCAAAATGGAATTCTAGTATTTCAATTATCCCATGTATAGGCTTATGGTTGTAGAAGGAATGTGGCAAAAAGCGGTCCGGTACGCCCCCGGGCACCCTTGGGACTTAGAAAAATTTCCAACATTTGAGAGGTGCGCACAAGCAGCCTGGGCGTGCCACCTTTCTACCTGTGCCCAAAAATTTTGGGCAATAAGTGGCCTGGCACGCCCTCTAGCGCTTGGCCCTTATTCTTTTGAATATTTTCGTTCTTCGACTTTTCTTTGTCGGTTTGGTTAGATACTTCAAGTTCTATTCTTTAACTTACTTCTTACCTTTAATATCCTTTGTTTGGAGGTCCTCCAAGTCTCGTTTTTACCCCCACAAATACTCCACAAAGTCACAAAACACCTCCTACGAAGGTCTAATCACATGTACGAGGCCCAATATCAATTATCTCATCAATAACATTGCAAAATACATACTTATGGCTTTCGATACCTAAGTAAACATTGTTCAAAGTCGTCAAGTAGGTTTGGGAAGGTACAGGGTGTTACATTCTTCCCCCCTTAGAAATATTCGTCCTCGAATGTTAACAATATCGCTTCAACTACAATAAATGCATCTCTATATTAGCATACATATACATAAACACTTAAGGCTCATGGATACTTACTTTTATCGCTCCACTTCCGCACTTTGAACCTTTTTGTCCATTTTAAATAGATGAGGGTACTTGGATTTCATCAATTATTCAGCTTCCCATGTGATCTCCTCTACTTGTTGATTTCTCCAAAGTACTTTTACGAAAACTATGTCTTTATTCCTCAACCTCTTTACTTGTCGATCTAGAATAGAAATAGGAACCACTTCATAAGTAAGATCCTCCGTAACTTATACATCCTCAACGGGAATAATACGAGATGGATCTCCTATGCACTTTCAAAGCATCAAAACATGAAACACTAGATGGACTGAGGAGAGTTCTTGGGGTAGTGCCAACTCATACGCAACTTGCCTAAATCTTCTAATTATTTCATATGGGCCTATATAACGTGGACTCAATTTTCCTTTCTTTCCGAACCGCATTACCCCTTTCATCGGTGACACCTTTAAAAATACCCAATCACCTATGGCAAATTCGAGCCCTCTTCTTCTAACATCAGCATATGACTTGTGTCGACTCTGGGCAGTTTGTAGCCTCTGTTGGATCACTTTAACTTTCTCCATAGCCTGTTGAACAAGATATGGCCCAAGTAAAGCAGTTTCACCCGCTTCAAACCATCCAATTAGTGATCTACATTTCCTTCTGTACAAAGCTTCATAAGGTGCCATTTTAATACTTGAATGATAGCTATTATTGTACGCAAATTCAATAAGAGGCAAATGGTCATCCCAACTGCCTTGAAAATCTAATGTGCATACTCGTAGCATATCTTCAAGTGTTTGAATAGTACGTTCTGCTTGTCCATCTGTCTGAGGATGGAAATCCATACTCAAGTTCACCTGTGTACCCAAAGTCTGCTGAAAAGATCTCTAAAAATGCGCAGTAAACTGAGCTCCCCTGTCTGATATAATGGAGATCGAAATACCATGTAACCACATTATTTCTTTAACATACAACCTTGCATAGTCTTTAGCTGTATAGGTGGTTCTGACTGGTAGGAAATGTGCTGATTTGGTAAGCCTGTCAACTATAACCCATATAGAATCAAATTTTTGTAGTGTACGAGGCAAACCTATGATGAAATCCATATTAATCATATCCCATTTCCAGACTGGAAGATTGATACATTGCATGTAACCCCCTGGTTTCTGATGCTCTACTTTCACTTGTTGACAATTCGGGCATTGAGAGACAAATTCTGCAATATTCTTCTTCATATTTCCCTACCAATACACTTCTTTTAAATCATGGTACATTTTAGTAGCACTCGGATAAATAGAATAGCGCAAATGATGCGCCTCTGTCATAATTCGTTTCCTCAGCTCATCTACATCCGGTACACATAATCTTCCTTGGCATTGAAGTAGCCCTTCTTGTGTAAGATCGAAGTACGCAGTCAGACCCTGTTGTACATTCTCTTTCAGCTGCAATAACATAGAATCCGCAAACTGCTTCTCTTTCACTTCGACTATTAAGGAGGATTCCGCTGCATTTTGCATAATAACTCCATCATCTGAGGATTCAAGAAGACGAACTCCCAAGCTGGCTAATTGATGTAGATCTTTGATTATCTCTTGCTTTTCAGTCAACTGGCCTCTAGTGCTTTCTACTGCCTTACGGCTCAATGCATCAGCTACCACATTCGCTTTGCCTGGATGATAGAGAATATCAATATCATAGTGTTTTAAGAGCTCTAACCACATTCGTAGAATATCAATATCATAGTCTTTTAAGATCTCTAACCACCTTCGTTACCTCAAATTGAGTTCCTTCTGCTTAAATATATATTGCAAACTTTTGTGATCCGTATAGATATCAACATGAACTCCATATAAATAATGACGCTATATCTTTAATGCAAAGACCACCGTTGCTAATTCAAGATCATGTGTGGGATAATTTTTCTCATGTGGCTGCAACTGTCATGAGGCATATGCTATGATATTTCCATGCTACATCAATACACATCCGAGGCCAACCCCAGAAGCATCACAATACACTGCATAACCTTTGGTACCTTTGAGAAGTACTAAAACTGATGTGGAGGTTAATTTATCTTTCAACTCTTGGAAGCTTTTCTCACACGCATCATTCCACTGAAATTTAACCGCCTTATGTGTAAGCTTTATTAACGGTGCAGCAATGGAGGAAAAACCTTCCACAAATCTTTTGTAATAACCTGTCAATCCAAGAAAACTATGAATCTCTGTAGGTGTCGTAGGTCTTGGCCAATTTTTCACCGCTTCAATCTTCTGAGTATCAACCTATATCCCTTCATCTGACACAATATGACCCAAGAATGCGACTGATTTCAACCAAAACTCACTTAGAGAACTTTGCATACAACTTACGCTCACGGAGAATCTGTAACACCTGCCATAAGTGATTAGCATGGTCCTCTGGTGATCTTGAATAAACAAAGATTTCATCTATAAATACCATCACGAACATGTCTAGAAATGGCTTAAACACCCTATTCATCAAGTCCATGAACACAGCTGGTGCATTTGTTAGTCCAAATGACATAACTAAAAATTCATAATAGCTATACCATGTTCGAAAAGCTGTCTTGGGTACATCTTCTTCTCTAACTCTGACTTGATGGTAACCCGACCTCAAGTTAATCTTTGAAAAACACTTGGCACCCTGTAACTGATCAAACAAATCATCAATTTGAGGGAGGGAATATTTGTTCTTGATCGTTACCTTATTCAATTGTCGATAGTCGATGCACATTCTCAACGTCCCATCTTTCTTCTATACAAATAATACCGGTGCACCCCACGGGGACATACTAGGCCTGATGAAGCCATTGTCCAGCAAATCATTCAATTGCTCCTTCAATTCACGCAATTCTGCTGGAGCCATTCTATATGGAGGAATAGAGATAGGATGAGTGCCTGGAATCATATCAATGCCAAACTCTACTTCCCGTTCTGGGGTAAGCCTGGAAGATCCTCTGGAAATACATCAAGAAATTCATTGACCACTAGAACCGACTACGGAGTTAGTGGTTCCACATCATTATCTTCACTCGTACTAAGTGACATATGTACCCCTTGGCAATCATTTTCCTTGCTTTCAAATAGAAAATAAATCTTCCTCTTAGTTCCCCCACATT
Organism: Capsicum rhomboideum; assembly: GCA_031232105.1. Taxonomy (NCBI): domain Eukaryota; kingdom Viridiplantae; phylum Streptophyta; class Magnoliopsida; order Solanales; family Solanaceae; genus Capsicum; species Capsicum rhomboideum. The sequence continues at coordinate 51,215,219 of CP124718.1, forward strand.
ACCCTGCCATTCAAGAACATTTTCCTGCGGAAAACAAAAATGCACCTTCTTGGCCCGGTAATCTACCGTGGCATAATAAGAAGCCAACCAATCCATCCTCATTATCACATTAAAATCCACCATGTCTAGTTCGATGAGGTCAACCAGTGTATCATGACCACACACAGTTACCACATAATTATGATATATTCTCTTTGCAACAATATATTCACCCACCGGTGTAGATACTTCAATTGACTTAATTAATAATTTTGGTGCCTTTGCAAATTTCGCAGTAATCAGTGGAGTAACATAGGATAATGTAGAACCTGGGTCAATCAATGCATATACATTATATGAAAATATGGATAATGTACCTGTGAAGACAACAGGAGAAGCCTCCGAATTCTGTCGGTCCACCAGAGCATAAGTCCGATTCTGGACCCCACTAGTACTGGATACTCCTCTGGCACCTCTACCACGACCAACAGACTGCACACCTCTGCTCTAAAGAAGGAACCAATAATGATGATGCAACAGCCGATCCTGCCGGTCGTGCTATATCACCCATGCTCCTTTGGGGACAATCTTTAATCATGTGCCCCGTCATACCGCACCAAAAGCAAGCATTTGTCCCCAATCGACATGTACCTGCATAAATACGCCTGCAGTGCTGATACTACTGATGAGGAAATCCTGCTGCCTCTGATCCGTTAACTCCACTACTCTGCCCAGATTGACCACCTGTAGACCCTCGGAATTAAGAGTGAGCACCTGCTGTGGAATAAGAGAATGATGGTCTAGGCGGTCTGGGAAACATCTGAGGCCTAGATCCTCCTTGGGACATCATAAATTGTCCCATAGGTCTAGCCCTTCTGGACAGTCCTCTGTCAGATTCATGTGCCCTTCTTCTCTGTCTTTGATCTTTCATTTTCTGGGCGAAGGCTTGTATTCTAGCTATGTCCATATCCTTATTCAATGCAGCAATGGTGGAATCCCTTAACAAATATGGCTCTAATATGTCCACGTATCGATGGACTCTGTCTGTCATTATAGCTACCACATTTGGAGCATATTGAGCCAAGAAATTAAATTGAAAACTGTATTCTCTAATGCTCAAATTTCCCTGACGGAGATTTAAAAATTGATCTGCACGTGCCTCCCGAATGTCATATGGGAGGTAATGATCATGGAATGCTGCTTTAAATTCTTCCCAATTTAGCGGGATTGCACCGATACCACGAGACTTCTTCCAATCTTCATACCACAATATCGCTCCATCTTTCAATCTATAGGCCGCGAGTTCAACTGTTTCAACACCAGTCACGTACATAACATCTAGAGCCCTCTGGATTTGATCCACGAAGTCCTTTTGATCTGCTTTCGGATATGACCCAGTGAATATAGGAGGGTCCAGTTTCAGAAAATCCTGTGTTCTGCGACTCGCCACTCTAGCCGCATCATCCTCATATGTCGTTGGACCAGTTCGTCCTTGACTTTGTGCCGCCACTAACTGAGTTAACATATGTACTGCATTTCTTAAATCCTGATCTGTGGCATTCATTGGTGGTTCTGCGGGTACTTCTCTACCAACTGGCTCTTCAGGAGCTGGAAAAGTAGAAGAAGATCGCGATGAAATTTCAGCATTTTCTCCACCTTGACTAGCTTGGCCAGGTGGTCATCTACTCATTCCTTCTCCAGTAGGCATATCTACCTGCTTACCTTTACCTCTACCTCTCCTTTTGATCGACATTGTTACTATATCAAAGAAAATCAATTCCAATAGTCAAATACAATTCAACTTACAACACTGGCTCTATTGCACGATCTAGAAATGAAGAAAAGAAACGACTCCTAAATGTCCCGTAGCATCCTACTTAAAAATATGGTGCACAACACATCGATAAGTAAGACTCTACTCAGACAGGTCTTTGTAGACACCCGTAGAGCGACCTGCTCTGATACCACTTTTGTCACGCCCCAAATCCCATTGAGGCGGATTGGCACCCGTAGCCGATAAGGCCCAAGAGAACCAAGCTTTGCTTATATTCATTCATGTGCATGACATGAGAAATACCACTATCATGTACGAGCATAAAAGGCTAAAAACAAAAATCATGGAATATGTGATATATATATAAAACTTGGTCGTTGAGGCCATCAAGTCAAAAAAGACAAGTGCCTCTTACATTCGTACACCCACACATGTCTACAAAAGCCTCTAATAGATGTATTTACAAGACCAACTAAAAGTCGGGACAAGTCCCCGCTTTATACAACATATACAATACCAAAACACATGTACAACTGGGACTCGGAGAAGCCCCGAACTAACTAGAGCTCACCAATGATCCGCAAACAATTGGCAACCTACTGTGGAGGCCTACTAGCACCTGCGCCTGCAACAAGTAAGGTAAGTCTCACAAGGGACGTCAGTACGAAGAATGTACTGAGTATGTAAGGCTCATAAGAAACTGTATGATATGTAAATTCGCCAATGAACTCAAATACAAGTGAACAATTAATATGGATAAGTTAAAATTCTACACTTTGGAAACCATGTGTATTGCTAACATTATTTCTCTTTGCTTCTTTACTTCTATGCTTATACATCATCTTTTGTGTCACTATGTAACCGGGCCCTGACTGATCAGTGGGTCTTTACATAACATAACGTTATGTTGGGATCGACTCGATCTAGGCTTATGCCTCTAGAACTACCACCCATACATCAATATATCGGGCTCGGCTCGAGCTAGGTTATCACATCTAGAGCTGCCACCCATAAACTAACATAGTAGGTTCGGCTCGAGCTAGGTTCTTACCTCTAGAGCTACCCCCTGTCAGGATCGGTCTGAGCTAGGCTTATGCCTCTAGGACTGCCCCCTGATCCAATAATCTCGGGATCGGCTTGAGCTAGGCATTTCGCCCCCAAAGCTACCACCCATACTCAATCATTAACCACATATGTGTATTACTTTGTTCTTTACCTTTGAGATTGATACAATAATATTAATAGTATTATTGGAAACATAGCATTATTGGAACCATTGGACAATAATCAATGAATAAAAAACATGTGTATAACCACTATTGGAACTTTGGAACACAACCTTATTGGGCTTTTCGAACATTAGTCAATAAATTTGAGACATGTGAATCACAATTGATCAATGAGTAGGAAACATGTGATAATGACAATTGATAACCGTATATAGGATACCTTAGCACATTTTGGGATAGGACAAGTGTAATGTCAAAGTGAATACTATGTGTTGCAGAAGGATACGGACAGAGTAACCTTACATACCTTGTATTCTCAATACGAATATACAATCTTTGATGTGCATACAATAGTCCCACTCCTTCCTTATGTTTCACTCTACAAAACAAATACATAATGGAGTTTACATTAACCATCAAATACCTTACAAATGCATATGACGACAAGCGATTCTAGCCACGTATGACTTATTTTGACCGAAAGGGTAAAAACATCATTTGGATGCCAAATTCATCCACGAATAATCTTATCAAAATGGAATGCCAATATTTCAATTATCCCATGTATAAGCTCGTGGTTGTATAAGGAATGTGGCAAAAAGTGGCCCGGTACGCCCCCGGGCACCCTTGGGACTTAGAAAAATTTCCAACATTTGAGAGGTGCGCACAAGCAGCCTGGCACACCCTTGGGCGCACCACCTTGATGCCTGTGCCCAAAATTTTTGGGCAATAAGCGGCCTGGCACGCCCTCTGGCGCGCCTGGGCCTTATTTTTTGAAAATTTTCGTTCTTCAACTTTTCTTTGCGGGTTTGGTTAGATACTTCAAGTTCTATTCTTTAACTTACTTTTTACCTTTAATATCCTTTGTTTGGATTTCCTCCAAGTCTCATTTTTAACCCCACAAATACTCCACAAAGTCACAAAACACCTCCTACGAAGGTCTAATCACATGTACGAGGCCCAATATCAATTATCTCATCAATAACATTACAAAATACATACTTATGGCTCTCGACACCTAAGTAAACATTGTTCAAAGTCATCAAGTAGGGTCAGTAAGGTACGGGGTCTTACAGGTCATTACATGGTTGATCACCTATAATGAAATTATATAAAAAAAGCTTATTTGATATGCAACTATGGTTGAATTATCTAATGTTATGATTATACATGAATTGGTATTATTTGATATTATGAGATGAACCAATAAATATTGATCACTCTAGAATTGGTATTGTTGATATTATGAGATGAGACGCTAAAGGTTGACCGTCATGGAATTGGTATTATTGATAATGTGAGATAAACCAGTTAAGGTTATTCATCATAAAATTGGTACATGGATTGAGCTCGTCCCCTACAGGTCATGGCTAGTAGACATAAATAAAACCCATAACATGTGTGTACATGGTAATTGAGATTTTGACCGTTTCTTAAGTGAGCCTGGTTTGCATTATGGTTATTTTGTTGGATCGTTGTGTGGTTCGATTTACTTGATTATATATTTGGGATCTATGTGTGGTTTGATTTACATGATGATATATTTGGGATCTATGTTTGGTCTATTTTACTTGGTGATATTTTAGGGATTATTATGTGGTTCAATTTACTTGATAATATATTTGGGATCCTTATTTCGTCCGGTTAAATTGATGATATATTTGGGATCCATGCATGATCCAATTTACGTGATGATATATTTGGGATCCACACATGGTCTGATTTACTTGGTGATATATTTGGGATCCTTCTGTGGTCCAGTTTATTTGGTGATATATTGGAAGCCTTGTGTGGTCTGGGTTGTTGGTATTGTACTTAAATTGGGCAAATACTAGTTGTTGAATAATAACAAGGCGTTATAAAAAAGTAACAAACTTATATGTTTGGGATTTATTACAGTTGGATCGAGTTGAGTATCAATTGTTAAAACATGTTATGTTATTTGATTGATTTGATAAGAGAATTTGCAAATTATGGTAAAAGAACTGGATTGAATATTTACTTGTTAGATGACATGGTTGCTTCTTCTTTACAAATTGTTGGTTACTTGTTCACAGTGTTAAATTGAGTTGGCCTATGACTCTACTAGTACATTATGGTTTTGTATTGATACTATCTTATGCTCTTCTTTTTGTAGAGTAGAGCATATTTTAGTAGCTTCGATGTGACCTCATTTGTAGACCGCAACACAATTTCTAATCCAAGAATGAGTATCATCTTCTAAGAAGCCATGGATCTTTCCTGCATTATATTCTTGTCCATTTGTTTTGGACATAAACCATTTAGATTATTGTTAGTTTTCTTGGTTGTACCCATGATATTATTTTAGTACATGTTCTGGCACGATGACCTTCAATTTCTAGATGTGTTTTAGGCTATTCAATATATTTCTACACTATTTGTTTAAACTATTTAGGCATTGGTTATTTAATATAGGATATGTTTTGTTCACATTTTAAATATGGCTTAGTGTTGATGGTGTTTATTTAGGTTAAATGATTATCCCACTAGAGAGTTAGTGTAGGTACCACTCACGATAGGTTTGGGTCATGAAAAAGTTTGTATTAAAGCCCCAGTTTCATTGATCTCATCATATCAGAATAGGTCTAGTAGAATCTTGTAGAACAGTACTGAGACGTCTGTACTTTCGTTTGTGAGGCTACAGGACTTTAGGAAAAATTCACTTTATTCTTTCTTTCAAGTTGAGCTAATTCCAATTGGTGTTCAACCTCTTCATTCTGTTGTTTTTGTAGATGGTGAATACAAGAGAAAATTGACCTAGAGTAGAGGAAGAGAAAGAGCTAAGGCAACACCTACCACGCATGGAGGTCAGGCTATAGCTTCTCCAGCTAGGCAGAGTTTTGAGTCACCTCCCTAGCCCAAGGATCATCATAATGAGGTTATGAATGAGGAGATTCTAGAGCAGAAAGAGACTGCACTAGTTTATAGAGGTGCTGCTCTACTACATAAGATGGGTATAGTGAAGTGATATGGGGTTGAAGTTGTGACCTTCAAACTACAGGGTGATGCTAAGCAGTGGTCGAAGGACTATGAGGAGTGTAGGTATTCAACCCTACCCTCTTTATGTGGACTCATTTCTACACTTTGTTTATTGAGAAGTATGTCCATGCACCTTGCAGGACAAAAGAAAGGATGAGTTTCTTGCTCTTGAGAAGGGTAGTATGTCAGTTGCAGCCTCTGAGGCTAACTTTCATGCCTTATGCAGGTTTCCCACCCAGCTTCTTGATACTAAGGAAGAGCAGATCCACCACTTTATAAAAGGGTTGAAGACTAATTTGCAGATTACATCCCTTCAGATGACTTCTTCTGGAAAGATCTTCAATGTAGTAGTGGAGTTTATTAAAAAAGTTGAGGGAGTGAGGTAGGATGGTTATGCTAAGATGGCTAGGTATGGAAAACAGGCAACTTTTGTAGATCTTACTCTAGATACCGCTGTTCTCAGGCCTATCCTGCATGTTCGATACAGTCAGCTCTACTAGTTTCTATAGAGAGTATGTCAGGGACCGCTCAATGGTCTATGGTATGGAAAGCCAAGGGGTTTCATATTCTTCTACTAGCCAGCCTTTTTTAGTTTGATTTTGTTTCCCTTGTGGTAAAGTTTGGCATTATAAGAAGGATTTCCTAATGGTAGGTGGTCTAGTTTTTAAACTCAACAGCAGACCAGAGCCATAGTTTCGGCTGTCAAGGAAGGTGGAGGGAATGGTAGAGGTCATCCATAGGCTGGGTGAGGTACTTATCAGATGGGTCGTGGTGGTAATCATGGTAGTGATAACACAAGCTGGGGTGGTGCACAATCTACTAGAGAGGTTGATCATATTAATGACAGAGCATATTGCTATGCTTTCCTAGGAAAATTTAAGGCAGAATATTTAGATGCAGTCATTACAGGTACCATTCTTGTCTATGATCAAATGGCTACAGTTTTCTTTGATTTGAATTCTGCTTGTTTATGTGTATCTATTAAATTTGCCATGGGTTTAGACATAGTTTGTTATGTGTTTGACTCACCTGTATATGAATCTACTTCAGTTGGAGATTATTTGGTAGTGATTCAAGTATATCGTGCTTTCTCCGTGATATTTATGGGCTTTCAGACTTGGGTAGATTTGGTGATTTTGGATATACTAGATTTTTATATCATCTTGGGTATGACTTGGTTTTCCTTGCTCCATGTTGTCCTAAATTTTTATGTTACGTCTTCGATCTTAGACATGTCGTGCATGGATAAGTTAGAATGGGAAGGAGTTTATAAGCCTGGTCCAGTGAAAATAATTTCCGTCATTCATGCCAAAAGGGTAGTGGGGAAGGGGTGTTCATCCTTCTTGGCACATCTTTGGGATTCTAGTGCAGAGGTCCCATCTATTGATTTTGTTCCTGTAGTGTTTGAATTCCAGGAGGTGTTTCCTACCGACTTGCCTTGTATGCCTCTAGATCAAGAGATCAACTTTTACATCGATTTAGAGACAAACACTCACCCTATCTCTATTCCTTCATATAGGATAGCTCTGACTAGTGAAGAGAGCTTAAGAATTAGTTACATGAGTGACTTGATAAGGGGTTCATTTGTACTACTGCTCACCTTAGGGTGCTCCAGTTTTGAGTGTTAAGAAAAAGGATGTTAGTATGAGAATGTGTATAGACTACCGACCATTGAAAAAGGTAACTATCCGGAGCAAGTACCCATTGCCTAGAATAGACAATTTGTTCGACCACTTACAAGGTGCTTCCATGTTTTCCATGATAGATTTAAGGTCACGATATCATCAGTTGAAGATTCATTCTTAGGATATTACCAAAACAGCTTTTAAGAATCATTATAGGAATTATGAATTCTTAGTTATGTCCTTTTGGATGACTGATGTGCAGGCAACATTTATAAGTTTGACGAATGGTATTTTCAAATCTTTCTTAGATTCTTTCAATGTTGTATTTATTGATGACATCTTTGTTAACTCAAGGAGCAAGGAGGAGCATAAAGGGCACTTATGCATAGTTTTGGATATTTTGAGAGAGAAGAAACTCTATGCAAAGTTCTCTAAATATGAGTTCTAGATGTCATCCATGTCCTTTCTGGGGCATGTAGTTTCTGAAAAGTGGGTGATGATAGATCCCTAAAAGATTAATAATGTTAAGAGTTGGGCTAGGCCTACCTCTGTGACTGAAGTTTGATGTTTTATAGGTCTTGCTAGCTATTACCAGAGATTTTTCAAGAACTTTGCTTCCATTGCTACTCACTTAACAAGATTGACTCAGAAGGAGGTACCTTTTGTTTGGTGTGACAAGTGTGAAGTGAGCGTTCAAAAGCACAAGTTTCTTTTGACCACAACTCACATCCTTAATTTGCCCATTGAAGGTGAGAATTTCATTGTGTTTTGTGATGCTTCACATTCTTTCTTGGGTGTTATGTTGATGCAAGATAAGAATGTGATAGTCTGTGCTGTAAGGTAGCTGAAGGTTCATGAGAGGAACTATCCTACTCATGACTTGGTGCTGGCAGTGGTGGTGTTTGTACTCAAGGTATGAAGACACTACCTTTATGGTGTCAAGTGTAAAGTTTTCACAAACCATCGTAGCCTATAATATGTTTTCATGTAGAAGGTCTTGACTTTGAGACAGAGGCATTGGATAGATTTACTAAAAGATTATGATGTGACCATCTAGTATCATACAAGAAAGGCCAATGTGGTGGTAGACGTACTGAACAAGAAAACTATAAGTATGGGAAGCTTATCTTATTTTAGAGAAACAAAGCGTACTTTGGCTAGAGGGATTCAAACTCTTGAAATGCGATTTATACAGTTTAGGGTGTCTAAAAGGGATAGAGTGTTGGCCAGTGTTGAGGCAAGGTCAACATTCCTTGATCAAATCAAGTCTAAGAAATTTAAAGATGCCAAGTTAAAAATTTTTTGAAACAAGGTGGTGTGTGGTGAGGCCCAGAAAGCCAATCTTGATGCTAGTAGAGTGTTGAGGTTGATGGGACGTGTGTGTGTGCCACATTTTGATGATGTGATTCTTAGTTTGCTTGCAGAAACTCATGGTTCAAGATATTCCATACGTCCCGATGCAACCAAGATATTTCATTACATAAGATAATTTTATTGGTGGCCCTAAACAAAGAGAAAGATATTAGAGTATGTATCCAAATATCAGAATTGTCAGCATGTGAAATATGAACATCAAAGGCCTGCAGATTTGCTTCAAAGGATGCCCATTCTCGAGTGGAAATGGGAGAGAATTGCTATGGTTTTCAAGGTAGGTCTTCCTAAGACCTTGGGACAATATGACTCAATTTGGTTCATTGTTGATAGGCTCACAAAATCTGCTCACTTTATTTTGATTAAAGTGAAGTACAACTCACAAAAGTTAGCCAAGATTTATGTTAAGGAGATTTTGAGATTTCATGGGGTGCTAGTATCCATTATATCCGATAGAGGTACATAGTTTACCTCCAAGTTTTTAAAAAGTTGCATGAAAAATTAGGCACATAGCTTGATCTTGGCATTACTTTTCATCCTCAGACTGATGAGCATAGCAGTCTGAGAGGACCATTCAGGTGCTTGAGGACATGCTTCAAACATATATTTCTTATTTTAACGGTCATTGGGATCAGTTCCTACCATCGAGAAAATTCTTGTACAATAATGGTTATCACTCTAGCATTGATATGACTCCATTTGACGCTTTCTATGGAAGAAGATGTAGATCACCCATAGGTTGGTTTGAGGTGGGTGATGTGAAACCTTTAGGCACATATTTGGTAAAGAAAGCTCAAGAGAAGGTGAGATTTATTCAGGACAAGGTGTTGGAAACTCAAAGCAAACAGAAAGAGTATGCAGATCACAAAGTAAGGGACATGTTCTTCAAGAAGGGTGAACATGTACTACTTAAAGTTTCTCCTATGAAAGGAGTAATGTGGTTTGGCAAGAACGGAAAGCTTAGCCCAAGGTATATCAGTTCATTTAAAATCCTTGATGATGTGGGTCTAGTGGCTTATAGAATTGCATTGCCCCCAAGTTTGTTGTAATTCCATCCAGTGTTTCATGTATCTATGGTTAAGAAATACCATGGATATGATGATTATATCATTCATTAGGACTCAGTATTATTTGACAAGAACCTCTCCTATTAAGAAAAATAGCTAGCGATACTTAATTAGGAAGTTCAAAAGCTGAGTACCAAAGATATTAGATCTATAAAAGTCAAATAGAAACACCGTTTGATTAAGGATGTAACTTGGGAGTCTAGTCGGATATGCGCAACAAGTACCCTCATTTTTTTAACGATTCAAGTACTTTTCCTTTTTATTTTTCCTTTCTCTTTTTTGATTCATCATTCAGGGACGAATGATGGGTAAATTGGTATCTTCTATAATGACCCTTTCCATCATTACTGTATAGCTTAGCCTACCAAAGATTGGGTTAAGATTCTTCCGGGATGAAAAGTTAAAATTTTTTTAGGCTAGGCTATTCTTGGATGAATTCCAAGTGTGGTATGGTCTAGATAAATCTGTTAATGGATAAGTTAATAATTTCATGATTTTTAATCATAATGTATTAGCTAGGCGGTTAAGGAGTTTTTAGAAACCTACAAAATTGAATTTAAGTTAGTAGAACTAGAGATATAGCAATTGGCATGAAGGGATTAGTTTTGAAGTTTGAAATCTAAAAGTGTGTTGTAAAATTAGCTAAAAGCTGGGAAAACTAGAGTTTTTACCTTTCCTATGCTTGTATAAGAGGAGGCAGGCTGTTAGCATGGGCCTGCTATAGTGGAAATTTTCTCACTATACTGAGAGTCAATGTTGGTTAGTCCTGAGATAGCAGGAATTTTCTCTCTATAGTGGGAGTCAATGTCGGTCAGTCCTGCGATAGTAGGTAGATCTCGCTATAACAGGAATGAGGCCTCTATAGATGGATAAGCATTGTAAAAAAAAAAATAGTTTTTTTGCCTTAAATGTTGTTTTCATTCCAAAAATGTTTAGAGGTCAAAGTAGGGCAATTTTGGGTGATTTTCATTAGTTCCCAACCAATTTTCATCATTGAGGTAAGCTAATCCACATATTTAACTAGCTTTTCTTTAATTAATTCTTAGAATCACTAGGTTTTGATCATGGTGGAGGAATTAACTTTACCTAGGTGACTATTCTGGTGTAAATTAGTGAAAAGAGGTGTAAAACCTTGGGTTTTGGTTGAGGATTACTGGGATTTGGCTATTATGCTAGAATTTACTCTTGTAAACGTAAAATTGATGGAATTAAAGTGGAATAAAGGTAGAAAAACCCTAGAGTGAGAGAATGATTTATGAATTTGAACTTAGGGTTATGGGATTAGATTATAATCCTTAATATTGTTAGAACATTTGTCAATTTGTGTTATTTATTTTGTTTTTAGACCATGGTAAAGCTCGAATTTCAATAAAAGGCAAGGATCAAATTCATTAGACCATTGAGGGGCTTGAATTGAGGAAGGTGATAGTTGAATTGGAGTTAAAAACTTAAGTTGATTTATGTGTGCACGTTAACTGACTATTTATCTACTTATTGTAATGCATGTTATTAAATGTTGAACTTGTTGAATGTAATTACAAGTTGATTGATCACCTATAATGAAATTATGTAAAGAGAGCTTATTTGATGTGCAAGTGTGGTTGAATTATCTCATATTACGATTGTACATGAATTAGTATTGTTTGATATTCTGAGATGAACCAGTAAAGGTTGATCGTTATGGAATTGGTATTATTTATATTATGAGATGAGCTAGTAAAGGTTGATCTTCATGGAATTGGTATTGTTACTATTGTGAGATATGTCGATTAAGGTTGATATCATCACAAAATTGGTACATGGACTAAGATCTCCCCCTACAGGTCATGGCTAGTAGGCATAAATAAGACCCATTACATGTGTGTACACGGTAATTGAGAGTTTGACGGTTCCTTTGTGAGTTGAGTTTGCATTATGGTTATTTTGTTGGATCCTTGTGTGGTACGATTTACTTGATGATATATTTGGGATCCATGCATGTTTTGATTTACTTGATGATATATTTGGGATCCATACATGGTTCGGTTTACTTGATGATATTTTTGGTATACACGCATGGTCCAGTTTACTTGGTGATATAGTTGGGATCCTTGTGTTGTTCGGTTTACTTGATGATAAATTTGTGATCCTTGTGTGCTCCAATTTAGTTGATGATATAATTAGGATCCATGTGTGGTCCAGTTACTCAATGATATATTTGGAATCCATGCGTGGTCCGATTTACTTGGTGATATATTTGAGATCCTTGTGTGGTCCAATTTACTTAGTTATATATTAGAATCCTTGTGTGGTCTGGGTTGTTGGTATTCTACTTGAATTAGAGAAATACTTGTTGTTGAATAATAATAAGGTGTTACAAAAAGTAACAAACTTATATGGTTGGGATTTATTATAGTTAGATCGAGTTGAGTATCAATTATTAAAATGTGTTGTGATATTTGATTGACTTGATAAGAGAACTTGAAAATTATGGTAACAGAATTTAATTGAATATTTACTTGTTAGATGATATGGTTGCTTCTTGTTTAAAAATTGTTGGTTACTTAATCACATTGTTCAGTTGGCCTATGATTCTACCAACATATAGTGCTTATTTACTGATACTACCCTGTACTCTTCTTTTTGTTGAGTAGAGCATATTTCAGCAGCTTTAACAAGTCCTCATTTGTAGATCGTAACACGATTTTTGATCCCAAGGTGAGAATCATCTTCTGAACAACCATGGATCTTTCTACAGTATGTTTAATTACATTTCTTTCAGACATACACAGTTTAGATTATTGTTAGGTTATACCCATGGATATTGTTTTAGTAGATGTTCAGGCACGATGACCTTCACTCTCTGGGGGCATTTAAGGTTTTTGGATATATTTTTGCACTCTTTGTTTAAACTATTTAGGCATTGGTTATTTAATATAGGGTTGGCTTTGTTCACATTGAAAATATGTCTAAGTATTGATAGTGATTAGTCAGGTTAAATGGTTCTCCCACTTGAGGGTTAGTTTCGGTGCCACTCACAATGGGTTTGTGTCGTGACAAGTCAGTATGCGGAAATTCAAGTAAAAACATTATTAGTGTTAAACAATCCCAATATGTAAGTCGGCGAAATCATAAAACAAAAATCTTTACAAGCATTTATAATACATAATTAATAGCTTACGACATTTTTCAAGACCTAATTTAGACATGTACAAGAGCTTCTATGATGAGTAACACAAATAGAAAAGACACAACTTCCATGGAAAGGAGGTGCAGAAGTTGATGCTGAATGACCATCGCTCCACTAGAAACTCCTAATCAACTCGCAACAAATCTATATCCCAAAAAAGGGATATAGAAAGATTAGTATCAGCACACCACAAGTTCTACTAAGCATCATCAGTCGACAAGGGTTAGATCATGTAAATATCATATAGAAATCACAGAAAGAAAGCATGGCAGTTTCATATGGAATTTCAACATTAGGTTCACACTACCCATTTCCATACTTCACCTTCTTAGAAAATTCTGATTTTATGTTATTAGCTTGTTTGACCAATTTAGTTATGAGCGAACAATCCACATTACATATAATGGTACTAATTCTTCATCAAGTCTGTGAACGTTCTCTAATAAGAAAACTTCTCATAACTCCAACTCAAGGATTAACCTATGTTTCTTGGTATTGACAAACACATACATAACGAGTACTAACTCCATAATTCATCTTATAAGCCGATAGTGGACACAATGTCCCCACACACTTAAACACGATTCTTCTATCCTCTTTTCAAATTAAGGCAATGCCACAATAATTATCAAGGTGTAAAATTCAGGCATCTCATGAAATATTTTAATTAATAGATAAGCACTACCACACTTAAACATGAATCAAAGCTGAGTAAATAATTAATCAACACATAAAAAGTTATTTCAACCAATAATTTATCATCCATAGATATCCACTTAAACAACAAATAACCTCAACAAGACAAACCTTCTCCCTTTCTCTAAATTCACAATTAAAATTGCAAGTATAAGTTAAACAACAAAGGGAAGGGGTCAATGACTCATCTAATTACCATAAGTGTAAACACACCAAACTATTTACCACTTGACCATCTCACAGGAGTAGACTTCTACCACCTCAATTTTAATGCAACACCTTATAAAATGCAAATGATCAATCAAATGACTATGAACATGTAATAATGCATCATAACCATCCCAACATCCTCTAAATCTATACATGCATACTAAGGGGACTTATATTCCCAATAGTCATGACCTATAGGGGTCGAGCTTAGTCCATGTAGCATACCGACGTGGTACCCGACCCTCTGATTATCAATAGATAAGTAACATATACCGGTGCGGTACCCGACTCTATGAATATCGCAACTTAAGATATCAAAGTCAGTTATCTTTAAGGATAAATGCATTGCACCAATAATGCAAGCACACTCTCTATTTTAGAAACATAGTCAAATTCAACAATCACCATTTCATGTATACACCCAATAACAATTAACTCACTAATCACAAGTCTTCCCGAAGGCCAATTCACAAACATTTAACTCATGAGTAGGCATGGAATTCAAATCAAGTCTATAACTATAAATTAAATTTACAATTACACGTACAATCAAATTGTGTCTAACCTTATGTAAATTGCACTCAACATCCATTTACCCTGTCCTTATCATCTTTAGACTCTCTTATCCACCACACATCACTGTCCCACTCTGATTAAGTCTCCAGGCCAATTCTTTAGGTTATATACTCATATAATTTTGTTATTAATACATCCAAACACCTAAATACATAACAATTAGCATAAAGTTTATATAAAACACAACATTCAAAAAGGAATTTATACATAATCTATGTCATCACCAAGTTAACTCTTTTGATAAAGGTTTTACCATATTTTATCTATCCAAACACCACACCCACAGACCTATACATGATTTCTCCCATCAACTCTATATTATGATTATATTTTCTTAACTATAATCTACTACTCATAAATCATAAGCTACCTTGACGCCAAGCTGCAGTTACGAGGTACATTGGTCCATGTTTCTTGATTTCATTTTAACAATTCTAATGGAGAATTCTCAGGAATATATTTGGGACACATTCTTCTGGAGCTTTGCCTCTCCAGTCTAGTAGTTTTTGGCTTAGAAGTAGCCCTAAGTCATTTTTAAAGAGGAGGCAATCATATTAAACAAGTACAGGGTAAAAAGGGTTTAAAACCTGGGTGGATAACTACTGGAACCCGCTACAACAGCCCGAGCTTCACAATAGTGGGATTGTTGTAGCAGCCATAGGACCGCTGTAGTGGTCCTAGGTAGTCCATCCACCCCCCTTTGATTTTGCTCAGTAATTTTTGATACCCTTAACGATGGCTAATCATGACATTAACTCAATATTGACATAATGTATTAAACTCAGGTATTTATTGAGGTATTGTTAATAACAATGGATTGGGTCATTACATTGGATACCAATTTACCAACTATTCATCTCAAATTAGGCATCAAAAAAAAAAAGAAGTTTAATTGATTCAAAAGGAAATTTCTAACTGCTCAATATTTCACTATGCCTATCCAGATATTGTTTATTTAGATGATTATCCAGTTCAGACTCTAATATGTGGAAGTCGACATTGTGCTAAATTAATGAAATCAACACATACAATAATTGTCCTTAGGAAATGATTCATTACATAGGGTCCTTACAAAAATCTCATGAAGTCTGAAAAGTAGGAATTTGCTACGATACACAATATCACACAAAAAAAAACATGCAGATAAATTTATGCTTGATCACTGCAGTGGCCAAACTTTCGCTACAATGGATCCACTGCAGTGGACAGTGGGCCATAACAATGGTCCTATACAATTTTTAAAGAAGGGGAAATGTTTCATTCCCCCTCATTTCAACCGTCACATTTTTTCTCAATCTTAATTTTTCTTTCCAACCTTTCCTTCCCCAATCAATTTTCTAATGTAAATCATTCCTCCCTTCACTTATTTATGTCATTTATAACTTCTAACTAACGTAATTGTGTTAAAACTGATTGATTTGGGGTATTTGGATAAGGTTCAATCCATGCCCAAATTTGGATGGATTCTTAAAGCGTGATAGTTTTTATTACATCAATGCTTTTATAGCATTCAAGGCATAATTATTACGACATTCATGGGGGTTTTGAAACCAAAAATGGTGTGGGTAAATGCATGATTATTTTTCAAATTGTTTTGAGACATTGGGGATTGATTTGAGTGTTAACCTTCATCAAAATGGTGTAGGATAGTCATACACTATTACCCAATGCTTGATCCACACTTAAAATAGATAAAACAAAGAAAAATCTAAAAAATGGGGTGGTTTGGGTCCAGGTCTAGCTAGGGAAGACAAAGTCACGCTGCAGCAGTGCCCTTATGTTGTAGCAGACCCACTGTAGTAGAGACCCTTTGCTATAGTGGCCCCACTATAGTGAACCCCAAGTCTTTACTTCGGGGATAGACATATTTCCTGCCTGGGCTAATTTAAGAAAATTCCAAGCTCCTTTTTACAACTTCTTGTTTTTCATGCTTAATTTCTTTGTTGAACATTATGGGACACTTATCTAATAATTCTTACTTCTTATTCAGGTACTACAACCATTATGGCTGATGGAGGTAGCTCTCTCTCAGCCTACGAGTAATTTCTCGATCCATAACATATGAGGCACTATTTGGACATGCAACTTAGGGGCATCATATATGAGCATGGGTTTGTGATGGGCAGGGTGGAAGAGGAGGAACCAATGTTTTATACCCAGCTTCTGGAAATGGGATGGGAAAATGGTGCATACAACGAGCAAATGCAACAAGGAGTGGGTGAAAGAGTTCAACACCACCCTCTCTACAGTGGACTAGAATGAGGGTAAACCTCTATATCAAACATTGGGTTAAAGTTGTCCTAATATGGTTGGATGTGATCAACAAGGTTTTGGGGGTACCTGACCCCTAGAACACTGGGTATAAGTCAAACAAGAAGAAGAACAATGGCCAGTGCGTGAACAACTTGTTAGTGGTGGAGGGGAAGAAAGATAAGGTTCCTTAGGCTCATACAAATAAGGGTATCAAAAGCATTGAGTTCATTTCTGAGGCTCCGAGTTGGCTAAACTTGGTTTTCTCGAGGATCTACCCATCGGGGAATGTTACTAATATGACCCTACATGGGCATTGATGATGGATTGCATTCTGGCCCGGATAGATGGGAATGTGGGGGAACAAATTTTGGCCGAGTGAAAGTCCTTATTGCTTACTTCGAAGAACTTTTTCCTTCCTCCTACATTATTGAGCGGTTCCAGAAGGTGAAGGTGCCAGTAGAGTCAGAGGATGTTTGGACTGAGTGTGGTGCTACCTTCAATTCATTAAAGGTGAAAGGTGCTCAAAGGAGGATCAAAAAGAAGAGGAAGATAAGTACCAATGGTGAAAGTAGTAGGGCCTAGGAGGGTGGTGAGTCGAGGACTGTCCCCTCAAGGCCATCGAGGCCCTTCAAGAGATAATAGGATGCCCATTCCTCCCAGTGAGTTTAACTCTTCTAGTGTTGTGGTCCTCTTGGATGTCTAGAGTGCTTACTCTAACTTATTACTAACCCACATGGAGCTCCGAAAGGACATGGAGGCGGAGAAGAAGAAGAAGCGCTCCTAGGACTAGTTGCTTTCACGCATGTGGAGGGGGAATAAAGGTTGTTTTTAATTTCATTGCCCAAGGTAAGAAACTTCTCAAGGTGGGGACAATCGATACCTAGGAGTTCTCATTTCTGAGAGGGCTAGAGGAAGAAGGCTCAGATGCATACAACCTTGGAGATGATGCAACCAGTTATGCTTACTTAGGTATCCCCCCACCCCACCCCTACATCCCGCTTTTATTTTAGACTATGTTGGTTTTTCCCCTATGTGGGCACATTTAAGACATCTCTTTATTTTTCGCACTAGATATTTATAGCTAGTTTTTGTATTTTGGTGTCGCTGGTGTCATCTTAGGATGATGGCCTTGTTTGCAGGCCCATACTTTCTATGAATTTAGCATCGTATTTTAAAATTGCTCTTGAATCATGTTTTAAAGTTTTTGGGAAAAGTTCAAAAGCTTTCTGCCTATGCTCGCTAAAACGACACTTCACCGCTGCAGTGATCCCGCTGTAGCGGTGAAGGGCTCACTACAGCGGCCTAGGCGATAGGTGCAGCCCGCTATGGTTGGCAAGAATCTGCTATGGCGGTCTTGTTGTAGTGGTTTTTTCACCGCTACATCATCCCTAACCAGTAGCCTTGAGAAATATTTTATCTCTTTTTCCCCTTAACGCGATATAATGATATCAACGTGGTTTCATGAGTGTAAATGTCTAATTCCACACACGATGGTCATAGTTTCATAATTAATTTTTAATCCGCTCACAAAAAATCACCACTACCGCACCCATTAAAAAGGAAAGAATCATTTTGACCGATCTTAAATCATACACACAACTTCCATCATTTTACCTCTCACCCTTGATTCGTCACAGTCTTATCACAATGCAAAATTCACCAACTTTACAAGTACAATTATTTAATTCATCTTACCATAATTCATACAATTCAACACATATAGGCATCCATTATCATACATCAGTGAACAAAAATAACCATAAACCCAACATACACTGGCTTCTTATTATCAACATTCACAAACATGAATTAATCCAACCGATAACAATTGGATTCCTCTAGGTTCTAATAGAGAATTCATCGAGATACAAATTGGAATCGACTAGGTACTAAATGGGGTCAACCTAGGTGGACAACAAATAGAGGTAGTACTATCGGAAAGAAGGAAAAGAATGACTCCTAGATGCCTTGTAGCTTCCCAAGGATTAGATATGGACATATCCATATGACTCTACTCGACAGTTGCATTGGTACTTATGAGACCAATAACCTAGGGCTCTACTACCAACTATCACGACCCAAATTATGGGATCATGTGGTCACCTACTTTATTCTATCTAGATAGGAGAACCCTCACCACCCAACTAATTAGTATACAGAAATTCAAGTTTAAACTTTATTCGAGTTAAACAATCCGAATGTGTAAGTCAGTAAAATCATAAAAAAAAATCTTTACAAGCATTTATAATACATAATCAACAGCTTATGACATTTCCAAAGACCTAGTATAGACATGTACAAGAGATTCTATAATGAGAACATCAAATAGAAAAGACACAACTTCCACGAAAAGTAGGTGTAAATGTTGATGCTGAATGACCGCCGCTCCACACAAGAAACTCCAAATCGACCCAAAACATATCTATATCCCATAAAGGAGATACAACAAGAGTAGTATCAGTACACCACAAGTACTAGTAAGCGTTATTGGTCGACCATGGTTATATCACATAAACATCATATAGAATTCACAAAAAGAAAGCATGAAAATATCACATGGCATTTCAATAGTAGGTTCACACTTCCTATTTCTACACTTCACCTTCTTAGAAACTCCCGATTCTATGTGATTAGCTTGTTTGACCAAATTAGTAACAAGGTAACAATCCAAATTACATCTAATGATACTGATTTCACACCAAGCCTGTGAACTTTATCAAACAAAACAACTCCTCATAACTATCATGACCCAGAATTCGAGGTCAAAATTGTACCTACCCTGACCTAATCTTGGTAGGTAAGCCTAACTCAACAAGAGATATTAAAATATGAAAAGAAGATAAATAATAATTAAATACGAGACTTTAGGATAAAGTCAGGCCAATAGTATAAAACAACTCCGAAATCTTAAATAGATACAACTCTAATTCTAGAATCTAGTGTCATGAGTAAAAAGCACTCTAAGAACTGACATAGTGTATGAAAATACATAATACTGTGTCTCTAAATATAAAATAAAGACAAAATGATGATCATGCTCCGGATGAGGAGCTTATCAGTACTTCAAACACTCTCAAATCAGCACAAACTCAGGCTTCATGGGTCACACTCAAACTGGGATCTGCATCGAAAGGGTACATAAAGTAGGAATGAGTACGGTCAACTTGTATTCAGTAGGCATCGTAGGCTAACCAAGTAAAGTTGAAAATTATACATATAAAGGAGACTATAAGCAACGCTTCCACATGCATACAAAAAAGTTCCCAACGCTGGCTCAAGCCGTACAACTCCTAACAGTATAAATAATACAAATACAAAAATAGTATAAGAGTAAAACACAACATCTATACATAAAAGGATGGCTATATTACATAATATCAAACATATAAGAGAAATGCAAATGATACAATGCAACAATATAATAAGGATATAGTGTCTCAATGCCACCTCCTATACACCTTTTGAGCATAATATTTTAGGATAGAACCCATGGGAGTTCGAGACCCATATACTATCACAATCTCATCAATCAACCTTACTGACACATCCCTCTGTTAAGGCATTTTATAAAGTGTCTCATTTCTTTCAAAAATAGTATTTCTCAGTTGTACCAATTCCATGAATATGTATGAATGAATAAGGATGCATTCTAATAACCAATTTAACATCATATAATGAATCAAATCAATAATGGTATAAATGAGCTCAAGTCTTCTCAAATCTCAATAGATCATGATACAAGCCATCGAATGACAACACAGTAGTAGAGAGTCATGTAAGATATTAATAATATAAATCGAAGCCCCCACTTGGATATCACAATAATAATAAAGGACAAATAATGCTCAAATAAGACAAATACCAGCTACCGCACGGGCATCTCAATGATAATAATCTCTCAAATCAATAATAAGATTCATATAAGCCCCCACACGAGAAACACAATAAAATAATGATCTCAAAAGATGAATCTCGCGATAAAATCCCCAACCTATAGCATATTTTGCATGAATTGCTAACTACCCAGCCCGATCTAAAGAAAGTTAAGCTTTAACCTACCTCGAAAGTCAAAATGCGAGCCTGAACCCATCAACAAGAAGCCTTTTCTTTTTCTGTAGCCTTGGAATGAACCCAATCTATCAAGATCATTATCTATACATCAATATGAGTCTAATAATACCCATATTAGCCACTTTCATTTCGGGTCCAAAAATTCATCAAAAATCAACCCCAAAATAAAAAGGGTAAAATTGAAAATTTTATTAAAGGAATCACGTTACCCATTAGGTTACGTATACTCTAAGGGTGCTATATATGGAAGCCCATCGAAAAATAGGTTGAAATGAAGCTTGAAATCTATGGAAAACCAATTTCTCACTTTATAGGGTAAAACCCAAAATTCCATGTTTAAAATCCAAGTTTTTAAATTGTTTTTGAGATAAAATCAATGGGTAATGATAGAAATAAGATTTAGAAGCTTACCAGAACAAGTTTTGAAGAAAAACCTCTTTGAAATCGCCCATTACGAGGCCTCAAGGTCCAAAAATGGTGATGATGGAGTTGGAATCGTGATAATAGAGTGTTTATACTATTTTGTGAATAGTACCTTACAATCGTGGCCACTACTATGCGATCGCGAGGGTTAGCATTGACAAGCATTAAAAATGGTCACTGCGACCGCGGGAGATGGGCCTCACAACTTTGATGAACAACCCAACATGAACTTGTGATCGCGGTGTCCCACTAAAAACTTAACCCCTTGCGATTGCTACCCAATCCCACGTGATCGCAATGAAGGAATGTCTGGTACAGGCAAAACTGGTCACCAACAATCATTCCAAGGCAAAAATGTTCCAAACAGACCCTTGAGGTTCATTTGGGACCCCACAGAAATAACCCAATAGTGCTACTACTCTAATTTCAATGTTTTGGACTTAATGGAACCATTGGATTTACCAAATAAGGTTGTTTTCAACAAGTTACTCCCCGAGAACCACTTTAGAATAAAATAACTAATTTCTTGTCTAATCACTTAAAACTCAAAATAAAGACTCAAAACCCAAACTGACCACGTTACTAACCTAAAAACGACATTCTAGATCTAATGGAACTAAAGAATCATCATGCAATGCTCAAATCACAAAATGTTGACCAAAGTCAAAAGTCTCACTTTAAAGGCTACTCAAAAACTCAAACTCATATAAATCACTCTCGAATGCTTCGAGGACCATGCCAACTATTTCCATAACTCATAAATGATATAAAGCAACCACAAGAAACGGTAAAAAGGTTAAAATGCAGAAAAAGTTACAAAAACATAATGAGGGTTATTACATTATCCGCTACTAAAAAATGCTTTCGTCCTCTAACAAAAAAACAAAGAAAATACCTGAATCAATACAAAGTTGGGGGTATCTACTCCGCATATCGGACTCAACATCCCACGTAGCCTTCTCAATTGGGTGATATCTCCACTGAACTTTCACAATATTCTTGGATCTCAACTTTCAAGTCTGCCTATCCAGGATAGCAATAGGCTCTTCCTCAAAGGACAAATCATGATCTAATGCAATTGAATCCCACCAGATCACATGATAATCATTTGGGATGGTACTGCTTTAACATCAAAACATAGAATACTAGATGAACAACTTACAGGTTCATAGGTTGAGCCAACCTATATGCCACATCTTCGAACTTCTCAAGAATCTCAAAAGGTCTAATAAATCTTGGACTAAGCTTCCCTTTCTTCCCAAATCTCATCACATCTTTCATTGGTGATACCTTCAACAAAACTCACTCACCAAGCATGAATGCCACATTATGAACTCTTTGACTAGTGTAACTTTTCCGCCTTTTCTGGCCAGTGATAAACCTCTACTTAATCAATCTCACTTGATCCATTGAGTCTCTCAACTAGTCAGTGGTCCAAGGCATAATCTCGAATGAATCAAACTATCATACAACAGATCTACACCTTCTCCCATACAATGCCTTAAAAGATGCCATCTGAATGCTGGAATGGTAGTTGTTGTTGTAGGCAAACTCTGTTATGGGCAAGAACTAGTCCCAATTACCACTAAAATATATAACACATACTCCAAGCATGTCTTCTAACACCTGAATGGTTCACTCTAATTGGCCATCTATCTGAGGGTTAAAAGTTGTGCTCATCTCAAATTGATTACCCAACTCATTCTGCATAGAACTCCAAATATTTGAGGTAAACTACATACCTTTATTAGAAATAATGGAGATAGGTACACAATGCAATTGAACAATCTCTTGAATGTAGATCTTGGCCAACTTCTCTGTATTATAATTCACCTTCACAGGTACATAGTGCGTTGAATTAGTCAACTTATCCACAATCACCCAAATAGAATTAAATTTCCCCAAAGTCGAGAGTAGACCAACCACAAAGTCTATAGTGATCCGCTCCCATTTTCACTTTTAGAAAGTCATCCTTTGCATAGTGCCATCCGATCGCTGATGCTCATACTTCACTTGTTGATAATTCAAACACTTGGCTACAAACTATACAATGTTTTTCTTGATCCCACGCCACCAATAGTATTGTTTCAAGTCATGGTACATTTTAGCCTCTCCAGGATGAATGGAATACTTTGAATAATGTGTCTCCTCAAAGATCTAACCACCAACTCTTGGAACACAAACACGGCCACTAATTCTTAAAACACCCTCAGGATCAAGAGATGTCGTCTTCACCTCACCATTCAATATTTTATCATGAATTCTTTCAACTTCTAATCATCAAACTATCGAGCTCGAATCTGCTCCATCAATGAGGACCAAGCCCTAACATACCTCAAAACATGCTCAGGTGATAAAACCTCAAGTCGAACTAATTGGTTAGCCAAAGACTGAATATCTAAGAATAAAGGCTACTTTTTAGCTAAAATATAAGCCAAACTCCCCATAATTACCACTTTCCTATACAAGGCATCCGCTACCATATTAGTCTTGCCAAAATGGTAATGAATAGTGAGATCATAATCCTTAAGCTACACTAACCATCTACGCTGTCTCATATTAAGATCTCGCTGAGTGAAGAAGTACTGAAGGCTATGATGATCAGTGAAAATCTCATAATGAACCCCATACATATAGTGATGCCATAATTTTAACACAAACACAACTGCGACTAACTCCAAATCATGAATAGGGTAGTTTTTGTCATGGACTTTAAATTGTCTCAAAGAATAAGCTATCACCTTACCCTTATGCATCAACACACCACTCAAGCCAACTTTGAAAGCATCTCAAAACACAATGAAACCCTCGCCCTCTTCAGGTAAAGTAAAGATAGAAGCCAAAGTCAGCAACTCCTTGAACTTTTGAATGCTCCTCTCACAATCATCCAACAACTGAATAATAACCTTTTTCTGAGTCAACTTAGTCAAATGAGTGATGATGGAAGAGAAACCCTACATAAACAGTTGATAATAACCTGCTAACCCAACAAAACTATAAATCTTAGTAGGACACCACCGCCATCTTGGTTGGATCGACCATGATGCCATCCTTAATCAACATATGAATGAAGAAAGAAACATAACCCAACCAAAACTCATACTTGGAGAACTTGGCATACAACTGCTCATCTCTTAATTAGAAGTATGGCCCTCAAATGCCTCACATCCTCAGCCTTATTCTTGGAATAGACAAAGTTATCATCGATGAACAAAACCACAAAAAAGTCAAGATAAGGTCAAAATACTTTGTTCATCAACTTCATAAATGTTATTGAGGCGTTAGTCAGCCCAAAAGACATTACCAAGAACACACAGTGGCCATATCACATCCGGAAAGCTATCTTCAAAAAAACCAAAGCTCTAATCGTCAACTGATAGTAACCAGATCTCAAGTCTATCTTAGAAAATTTGAGGCACCCTGAAGCTGAACAAATAATTCATCGATATGAGGAAAAGGATACTTTTTCTTGATAGTTACTTTGTTCAATTTGTCGATAATCAATACACATGTGCATGGATCAATCTTTCTTATTCACAAATAAGACAAGAGCACCCTAAGGAGAAATACTCAGTCTAATAAAACACTTACTCAATAAATCATGCAATTGCTCCTTCAATTCCTTTAACTTTGTCAAGGCCATCCTATAAAGAGGAATGGAAATAGGCTTAGTGTCCTACTATAGATCAATAGCAAAATCAATATCCTTATTCAGAGGAACACAAGGTAAGTCCATTAGAAAAACATCCATGAACTCTAACAACTCTTACAAAGTCTAAGAGAGGTGGTGAATCAACACTGCCATCACACACATAGGCCATATAAGAAAGACACCTCTTCTCTACCGTGCGACAAGCACAAAGAAAAGATGTAACCCCTTATAGACATAAACTAAGAGTACCCTTCTACTCTAACCTCCGTATACCTAGAATAGCTTAGGTCACGGTTGTCGCAAAACAATCTAAAACCTCATGATAAGGAGATAACTAATTAATACCCAATATGACATCAAAGTCAACCATATCAAGGATGATCAATTTTACCCAAGTTTTACACCCCAAAGATGTCACCACACATGTTTGGTACAATTGATCCACCACTAAAGAATCACCTATGGGGGGAGAAAGACAAATGGGCATAGCAAAGACTCATACATAGCATAAATACTAGTAGCAAAAATATGCATAAATATAAGAGAATATAGACCCAGGGTCATAAAATACTGAAGCAGGATGATGGAAAACTTGGTCGATACATGTAATCAGAACATTAGAGACCTCTATCTTAGGTCTCCCAAGAAAAGTATAGCACTGACCATATCCGCTATCGAACTGATCAACTCCATGTCCACTACTACGAGCTCCTTAAGCCCTTCCTCTGGTACCTCTAAATCTACCTCTACTACCCTATGTACCCCCTCTAATTGCTGGCACTAGTATCAAACAAAGCTAAAACTGAGAAATCTACTAAGGAGGTCCCATCACATATTGGGGATAATCCCTCTCTATGTATCCAAGCTTATTATACACAAAACATCCCCTGCTAGATAAATCACACTGTGAGGGCCCAGAAGAACCAAAATGCCTTCCATAACATAATGAACTAGAACAAGAGCCTCGGCCTGCATGACCTGATCTTTGACCACTCAAAGCCTTAGAACCTACAAACCTACTATCTGAACACTACAAAACTGTCTGAACTAGTCTGCTGTGGTAACCGTAAGAACCTCCAACTATAAAATCCATACCTTCGGATGATTGACTACTGAAACTACCTAGTCGGTGCACCCTCTTACTACCATAGTGAATTATCTAGATCATCTTGTCATGATACAAAATAATATAAAAGGATCCAACTAAAATTTGTAAGCCGTTGCCAATTGATAATAACTAGTAAAACCCTTAACAAACTTCTTGATCCTTTCACAGCCTGTAGAGATACTAGCAGTGGCATACCTAGAAAAGGCATGAAAATGAGCCTTATACACAGCAATAGTCATGAAGCCCTGCTCCAAATCATCAAATTTATCCCTCACAAGTTATGAGGGATAAACCTCTCAAGAAAAATCTTAGAAAACTAGGTCATAGTAAAAAAGGGGAAATCCACTGGTCTATAACTAACATAAGATCTCCATTATTGCTTAGCCATATCAATCAACTGGAAGGTAGTGTAATCAACACCATAGGACTCAAGCAATTTGAGGTTTTTCAACCTTTCTTAAAGATTGACTAAGAGCTCATAAGCTTCATCAACAATAGCACCACTTAACATGGTAGAGGATAATCTCACAAATCCCTCAAACCTCTTCTGCTTATTAGTAGACATCATAGTACTAGGAGATACTGGCAGAACAACAAGTCTAGTAGGTAACACCTAGATATGTGGGGCCAGTACAGAAGCCAGATATGCCTCGGGAGTCTGAAAACCAAGAGTAGGAACCTGCCTTAGGGGCTAAACACCCTCTCTCATCTAAGAACCATGTGGTGTACCTTGTAGAATACCTGCCTAAGAGGTGCCATTCAAAATAAAAATTGTTGAATCATAATTTCCTGTAATAGATATACATAAAAGAAAGGCTAAATTACACGATATCAAACACATGGTATAATAATCTCTCAAGTCAATAATAAGATTCACATAAGCCTCCAAACGATCAACACTATAAAATAATGATCTCAAAAGATGAAACTCATGATAAAATCCCCAACCCATAGCATACTTTACATGAATGCTTAACTACCCAACCCGGTCTGAAAAAAGTTAAGCTATAACCTACCTCAAAAGCCAAAATATGAGCCTGCACCCCTCAATAAGAGGCCTTTTCTTTTCATGCAACTTTGAAATGAACCTTATTTATCAAAAATATAATAAATATGTCTATAGGAGAGTAATAATACCCATATTAGCCACTTTTACTTCAGATCCAAAAATAATTTGAAAATCGACCGTAAAATAAAAAGGGTAAAAACAAAAATTTTACCAAATAAATCATGTTACTCATACTCTAAGGAATCTATATATGAATAACCATTGAAAAATAAGTTGAAATCAAGCTTGAAATTACTGAAAAACCATTTTCTCACTTTATCGGGTAAAACCCAAAATCTCAAGTGTAAAATCCAAGTATTGAAGTTGTTTTTGAGATAAAATCAATGGATAATTAAAGAAATAAGGTTTAGAAGCTTACCCAAACAAGTTTTGAAGAAAACCCTCTTTGAAATCACCTATCTCGAGGCCTCAAGGTCCAAAAATGGTGAAAATAGAGTTGGAATTGCAAAACTGGAATATTTATATTGTTATGTGAATAGGATATCATAATTGTGGTCCCCACCATGCAATTTCCACGGTGAGAATTGAGTAGTATTAAAAATGGTCATTGTAATTGCAAGAGAAGGGTCTCACAACAACGATGAACAACCCGACACAAACTTGCGACAGTAGAGTCCCACCTTGCGATCGTGATGCCATAAACTAAACCCTTCACGATCTCTACCCAAAGCCACATGATCATGATGAAGAAATGTCTGGTACACCATAAACTGGGCACCTGCAATAAGTCCAAGGCAAAAATATTCCAAATGGACCCTCGAAGTTTATTCGGGACCCTACAGAAAAAACTTGATAGTGCTACTAGGTTAATTTTGACGTTCTGGACTTTATAGAGCCATTAAATCTACCAAAAGAGGTATTTTTCAAAAAGTTACCCCTCAAGATCCCCTTTAGGTTAAAATAACTAGTTTCTCGTCTAGGCTCTCGAAATCCAAAATAAATACTCAAAGCCAAACCAATCATGCCACTAACCCAAAACGACATTCCAGATCTAATAAAACTAATAAAATTGACATCTGACGTTCGAAGCACAAAATATTGAACAAAGTCAAAAGTCTCACTTAAAAGGCTACTGAAAACCACAAACTCATAAAAATCACTCCCAAATGCTTTAAAGATTGTGCCAATCATTCCCAGAACTTGTAAATGATATAAAGCAACCATGGGGAAGGGAAAAATGACCAAAACACAGAAAAAGCTAAAAATCACAATGAAGGTTGTTACAATAACACTAGCTCAAGGATTAACCTATGTTTTTGAATATTGATACCACCCATACACAATGAATACTAAATACCTAATCCGCCCTCAAGCCCGTAGTGGCCATAATATCTCCACACGGTTAAATATGATTCTTCTATCCTCTTATAAAGTAAAGGCAGTGTCACAATAATTATCAAGGTGTAAAAGTCACACATATCATAAAATATCTCAATTTACAGATAAGCACTACTATACTTAAACATGAATCAAAGCTGAGTAAATTAGTAATCAACACATAACAAGTAATTTCAACCAATAATTTACCATTCACATATAACCACTTAAACAACCAATAAACTCAACAAGACCAACCTTCTCCATATTTCTAAATTCACAATTACAATCATAAGTATAAGTTCAACAACAACGGGGAGAGGTCTATGACTTCACTAATTACCACAAGTGTAAACACACAAAACCATTTACCACTTAACCATCTCACAAGAGTACACTTACGGCTCCTCAATTTCAACGTAACACCTTATGAATTGCAAATGAGCAATCAAATAACTATGAACATGTAATAATGCATCACAACTGTCCCAACATCCTCTAAATCTGTACATATATACTAAGGAGATTTGTATGCCCAATAGTCCTGACTTACTGGGGACTAGCTCAACTTATGTAGCATACAAGTATAGTACTTGACCCTTCAAATATCAATATATAATTAACATGTATTGGCATGGTATCGGACCCTTTGTATATCACAATATAAGATATCAAAGTCAATTATAATTTAGGATAAAATACAGTGAACCAATAATGCAACTACACACTCTATTTTAGACACTTTGTCAAATTCAATAATCACCATTTTATGTATACATCCAATATAAATCAATTCACCAATCACAAGTATGCTTGAAGTCCAATTCACAAATATTTAACTTATAGGTAGGCATGGAATCCAAATCAAGTCTACAACTAAACATTAAATTTAGAATTGAACATACAATCAACTCGAGTATAAACTCATCTAAATAGCAAAAAATATCTATTTACCCTAGGCTTATCAACTTTAGACTCTCCTAACCACCATGTTTCACTGTGTGTAATGTCCCTTCGGGTCATTTTATTTATTTTTGTATATTTTCCTATAGCTACCTTATGTCAGTTATGACTTTCTAGGGCCGGTGGTTTAGTTCTTGGGAATTTCTTGGGGTTTTTAAGTCAACTTCCCTATTTTGGAGCTATTGAAGTTAAATGGTTTTTGGAAAATATTTCTTGCAAATGCCCTAAGTTGAGAATTCCAATAGTTTTTGTAACACCCCGTACATTTCCGAACCTAGTTGATTACCGTAACATTTATGGAATTATTTGAACATGAGATTGTTGGGGTATTACACATTCAATTTGTTGGGCTGAATTAACATGTTCTAATGGGCTCAATTTAAGGCCCAAAATTAAGCAAAAAGCATGGCCCAAATGGAAAAATGACCCAATCTTAGGATTGACCAAGTAAAACACATTTAATGTTTGGCTAAGGATGACTTGAGGTACTATAAAAAGGCACAAAAATCAGATTTTTTATTCATTACAACACACATGCCATTTCTAGATTTTTCTAAAATATTTCTCTTCTCCCACAAACCCTAAGCAACTATCTCTTTGGACAAGATCACTCTTTTGCAAGCTTTGGTAAGTGTTTACTCTTATGGTTTAATATATTATATGCATGAGAGGGTGTATAAATAATGTTGGTTATTTTGGCAAAGTGTGGAGAAGTTCACTATGTGTGAAGTATCAAAACATGACACACTGGATGAACCGCGGAGAGTTCTTGGGGTAGTTCCAATTCATTCGCAACTTACCCAAATCTTCGGACAATTTTATATGGACCTATATAAAAGGGACTAAAATTCCATTTATTTCCAAATCTCATTACCCCTTTCATCGGTGACACCTTCAAGAATACCCAATCACCTATGGCAAATTCGAGCCCGCTTCTTCTAACATCAACATATGACTTGTGTCGACTTTGGATCATTTGTAGCCGCTGTTGGATCACTTTAATTTTCTCCATAGCTTGATGAACAAGATATGGCCCAAGTAAAGCAGTTTCACCTGCTTCAAACCATCCAATTGGTGATCTACACTTCCTTCCGTATAAAGTGTAACACCCCGTATGTTTCCGAACCTAACCTAGTTAATTTCCATAACATTCATGGAAATATTGAAACATGATAGATTTGATGAATTATACATTAATTTGTTGGGCATTAATGAGTCTTGTGCCATTGGGCCCAAATGAGGCCCAAAAATCATAAGGAAGACATGGCCCAAAATAGAAATTTGACCCATTCTTTCATTGCTCTCTCTTTGACGAAGTAAACCATTAAATGATTGGCTAAGGATGGTTGTAAAGGGATTATATAAGTCAAGAAAAATCAGATTTTTATTCATAGAGAAACACATGCCTTTTCTAACATTTTCTCAAACATTATCTCTTACACAAACCCTAAGCCCTCATCTCTTTTGGGACAAGATCACACTTTGGTATGTATTTATTTTCATGGTTTATTATATTATATGTGTAGTATGGTGTATAAATCATGTTTTTTATGTTGGCAAAGTGTTGGACAGTGTACTATGTGTAAAACTATCTATTTTTGCAATCGGAGAAAGGTTTTGCCTTGTAAACATGAAAATGGACTAGTGGTCTTGAAGGAAGTGAAATTGATGGATTCAATATTGACATTTAAGATGTTATTATGGTCTTAACTTGTTTTATCCTTGTGTATAATGTTTGGACTTGTTATTGTGAAAATTGTTATGGATTTGGTGACATATTGAATGAGAAGTGTAGTTTTGGTTGTTGTGAGACCATGGTTGATTGTTGGAATCCAAGATGATAAAAAATATGTCAAAAGAAGTTTAGTTATGATCATGGACCATTCATTGCATAAAAATACCCCAAAGAGACCCATTTTGATCGAAACGGGCATCCGCCCCAGCAGACGAGGGCACCTGCGGGTGCACCTCAGCCACCTGCAGGTGCATGTGGCTTCATAGGTCATCCCCAGGTTCGGTTTTGTATGTTCTCACATCTATTTGATCCCCGAAGGCCCCTATACCCTTTATGGATGAAATTATCAACTTGTGGTGTCGTTTTAATGACTTTAAAGGGTCATATGGAGGTATGTTGGACTATATTAAGTATGTATTGTTGTTCATAAGTTGTTATGAGGCAAGATGATTGGGTAATTGCGATGGATTAATAATGAGGAAGCATAAAGGGTATACGTGGTGTGAAATGCTATTGATGTATGATGTTTTGGTCAATGTATGGAATGTTATGGTGTTGTTGGTATGATGATGTAGTGGATTGTATTATAAAGGGTGCAATGAAGTTATACGGTAGTCATATAGTTTGTTGTCATCTTGTATACTTGTACGATAATTAGTGGTTAACGTAAGCTCCGTTATGTACTTGTATTGTAGAGTGAAATGTAAGGAAGGAGCTGGACTATTGTGTTCATATATAGGCTTGTGTATTCATACTTGGAAGTAAAGGTATATAAGGTTTATCTTTTCGTATCCTTCTGCAACACATAGTAGATACATTGACATATTAACTGTTCCAATCCGAAATGTTCTAAGGTATCCTATTCCCGGTTACCAATTGTTGTTATTACATGTTTCTTATTCATTGAAAAATTGTGATTCACATGTCTCATAGGTATTGACAAATTTTTCAAAGGTCCCATGACTCCAATAATGTTATGTTTCCATTAATGCTATGACAATCATTGTATCAATATCAAAAGTAATGAAAGAAGTAATGCATGTGGTTAATGATTGAGTATGGGTGGCAGCTTTAGAGGCATAAGCCTAGCTCAAGCCGATACCGAGGTTATTGGATCAGGGGGAAGTACTAGAGGCATAAGCCTAGCTCGGACCGATCCTGACAGGGGGTAGCTCTAGAGGTAATAACCTAGCTCGAGCCGAACCTGAGATATGAGTTTATGGGTGGCAGTTCTAGAGGTACTAACCTAGCTCGAGCCGATCCGAACATAACGTTATGTTATGTTAAAACCCACTTTTCAGTCAAGGCTCGAGAATCACAGGTCATTGGCAAAGATGAATAATCATAGAAGCAAAGAAGCAAAGAAAGTAATGAAAGCAATATACATGGTTCCCAAAACACAGAATGACGACTTATCCATATTGGTTATTCATTTGTAGTTGAGTTCATTGACGTATGTATGATTCATACAGTTTCATTTGAGCCTTACATACTTAGTACATTCTTCGTACTGACGTCCCTTGTGGGACTTACCTTACTTGCTGCAGGTGCAGGTGCTCGTAGGCCTTCACAGTAGGTTGCCAGTTATTTGCGGATCATTGGTGAGCTCCAGTTAGTTCGGGGCTTTTCCGAGTCACAGTTGTACATGTATTTTGGTATTGTACATTTTGTATAAAGCGGGGACTTGTCCCAACTTTCAGTTGATCTTGTAAATGCATCAGTCAGAGGCTTTTGTAGACGTATGTGGGTGTATAAATGTAAGAAGGTACATGTCGATTTTGACTTGATGGCCTCGACGACCAAGTTTCACATATGTGCATATATATATTACATGTTCCATGATTTCCGTTATTGGCCTTTTATGTTCTTACGTGATAGTGGTGTTTCCTATGGCATGCATATGAATGAATAGAAGCAAAGCTTGGTTCTTTCGGGCCTTATCGGCTACAGGTGCCAATTCGCCTCGATGGGGTTTGGGGCGTGACAAAAGTGGTATCAGAGCAGGTCGTTCTAAAGGTGTCTACAAAGCCGTGTCTGAGTAGAGTCTTACTTATCGATGTGTTGTGCACCACATTTATAAGTAGGAGGCTATGGGACATTTAGGATATTGTTTCTTTTTCTTCACTTCTAGATCGTGCAATAGAACCAATGTGGTAAGTGGAATCGTATCTAACCATTGGAATTGATTTTCTTTGATATAGTAACAATGCCGATCACAAGAAGAGGTAGAGGTAAATGTAAGCAGGTAGATATGCCTGTTGGAGAAGGAAGGAGTAGATTACCACCTAACCAAGCTAGTCAAGGTGGAGAAAATGCTGAAATTTCATCACGGTCTTCTTCTAGTTTTCCAGCTCTGGATGAGCCAGTCGGTAGAGAAGTACCCGCATAACCACCAATGAATGCCATGGATCAGGATCTAAGAAATGCAGTACATATGTTGACTCAGTTAGTGGCGGAAAAAAGTCATGGACGGGTTGGTTCAACGATAAATGAGGATGATGCGGCTAGAGTGGCGAGTCACAGAACAAAGGATTTTCTGAGACTGTACCCTCCTATATTCACTGGGTCAGATCCGAAAGCAGATCCACAAGACTTCGTGGATCAAATTCAGAGGGCTCTAGAGGTTATGCAAGTGACTGGGGTTGAAATAGTTGAACTTGCGGCATATAGATTGAAAGGAGAGGCGATATTGTGGTATGAAGATTAGTAGAAGTCTTGTGGTATCGGTGCAATGCCACCTAATTGGGAAGAATTTAAAGCAGCATTCCTTGATCACTATCTTTCCTATGAGATCCGAGAGGCTCGTGCGGATCAGTTCTTAAATCTCCGACAAGAGAATTTGAGTGTTAGAGAATACAGTTTGTAGTTTAATTCCTCGGTTCGATATGCTCCATATGTTGTAGCCACAATGACGGATAGAGTACATCGATATATGGCTAGATTAGAGCCATATTTGGTAAGGGACTGCACTATTGTTACCTTAAACAAAGATATGGATATAGCGAGAATACAGGCCTTCGCCAAGAAAATGGAAGATCAAAGACAGAGAAGAAGGGCACATGAATCTGACAAAGGACAGTCCAAAAGGGCTAGACCTATGGTACAATCTATGATGTCCCAAGGAGAATCTAGGCCTCGGATGTTTCCCAGGCCGCCTAGACCATCATTCTCTTATTCCACCGCAGGTGCTCACTCTCAATTCGGAGGGTCTAGAGGTGGTCAATCTGGGCAAAGTAGTGGAGTTCACGGATCACAGGCAGCAGGATTTCCTCGTCAGTAGTGTCAGCACTGCGGGCGTATTCATGCAGGTACATGCCGGTTGGGGACAAATGCTTGCTTTTTGTATGGTATGATGGGGAACATGATGAAAGAATGTCCCCCGAGGAGAAAGGTTGGTATGGCACGAACGGCAGGATCGGCTGTTGCATCATCATCATCGGTTCCTTCTTTAGGCCAAGGTGTACAGTTTGTTGGTCATGGTAGAGGTGCCAGAGGAGCAGCCGGTACTAGTGGGGTCCAGAATCGCACTTATGCTTTAGTGGACCGACAGAATTCGGAGGCTTCTCCTGATGTCGTCACAGGTACATTATCCATATTTTCATATAATGTATATGCATTGATTGACCCGGGTTCTACATTGTCATATGTTAATCCATTGATTGCTGCGAAATTTGAAAGAACACCAAAACTATTAACTAAGTCAATTAAAGTATCTACACCAGTTGGTGACTATATTATTGCAAAAAGAGTATATCGTAATTGTATAGTAACGGTGTGTGGTCATGATACACTGGCCGATCTTATTGAACTAGACATGGTGGATTTTGATGTCATCATGGGCATGGATTGGTTGGAGTCTTGTTATGCCATGATAGATTGCCGAGCGAAGAAAGTATATTTTCATTTTCCACAAACGAATGTTCTTGAATGGAAGAGTAATGTAGGGGCACCAAGAGGAAAATTTATTTCCTATCTTAAGGCTAGGAAAATGATATCCAAGGGGTATATATACCACTTAGTGAGAGTGCATGATATTGATGCGGAACCACTAACTCCCCAATCAGTTCCAGTGGTCAATGAGTATCTTGATGTATTTCTAGAAGATCTTACAGGTTTTCCCCCAGAACGGGAAATAAAATTCGGCATTGATGTGATTCTAAGCACTCAGCCTATCTCTATTCCCCCGTATAGAATGGCTCCAGCAGAATTGCGTGAATTGAAGGAGCAATTGAGAGATTTGATGGACTAGGGCTTCATTAGGCCGAGTATGTCTCCGTGGGGTGTACCCGTATTATTTGTATGGAAGAAAGATGGCACGTTGAGAATGTGCATTGACAATCGGCAATTGAATAAGGTAACGATCAAGAACAAATATCCCCTCCCTCAAATTGATGATTTGTTTGATCAGTTACAAGGTGCCAAGTGTTTTTCAAAGATAGACTTGAGGTCGGGTTACATCAAGTCAGAGTTAGAGAAGAAGATGTACCCAAGACAGCCTTCCGAACACGGTATGGCCATTATGAATTTTTAGTTATGTCATTTGGACTAACAAATGCCCCAGCTGTGTTCATGGACTTGAGGAATAAGGTGTTTAAGCCATTTCTAGACGTGTTCGTGACGGTATTTATAGATGACATCCTGGTTTATTCAAGATCACCAGAGGACAATGCTAATCACTTACGACAGGTTTTACAGATTCTCCGCGAGTGTAAGTTGTATGAAAAGTTCTCTAAGTGTGAGTTTTAGTTAAAATCCGTCGCATTATTGGGTCACATTGTGTCAGATGAAGGGATACAGGTTGATACACAGAAGATTGAAGCGGTGAAAAATTAGCCAAGACCTATGACACCCACAGAGATTCGTAGTTTTCTTAGATTAGCAGGGTATTATAGAAGATTTGTGGAAGGTTTTTCTTCTTTTGCTGCACCTCTAACAAAGCTTACACACAATGAAGTTAAATTTCAGTGGAATGATGCGTGTGAGAAAAGTTTTCGAGAGCTAAAAGATAAATTGACTTCTACACCAGTACTAGTACTTTCGAAAGGCACCGAAGGTTATGCATTATATTGTGATGCGTACGGAATTGGCTTAGGGTGTGTATTGATGCAGAACGGTAATTTCATAGTGTATGCTTCATGACAGTTGCGGCCACATGAGAGAAACTATCCCACACATGATCTTGAGTTAGCAGCGGTGGTATTTGCTTTAAAGATATGGCATCATTATTTGTATGGAGTTCATGTTGATATCTATACTGATCAAAAAAGTTTACAATATATCTTTAAGCAGAAGAAACTCAATTTGAGGCAAACAAGGTGGCTTGAGCTATTAAAGGATTATGATACTGATATTCTATATCATCCAGGAAAAGCAAATGTGGTGGCTGATGCATTGAGCTGCAAGGCAATAGGAAGCACTAGTGGCCAATTGACATAAAAATAGGAATTAGTCAAAGATCTACATCAATTAGCCATTTTGGGGGTTCGTCTTCCTGAATCCTCAGATGAAGGAGTTATTGTACAAAATGCAGCTGAATCTTTATTGATAGATGAAGTGAAAGAGAAGCAGTTTTCAGATCCTATGTTACTGCAGCTAAAGGAAAATGTACAACAGAATTTGACAAAGGCATTTGATCTTACACAACAAGGGGTGCTTGTAACACCCCGTACCTTCTCGACCCTACTTGACGACTTTGAAAAATGTTTACTTAGGTGTCGAGAGCCATAAGTATGTATTTTGTAATGTTATTGATGAGATAATTGATATTGGGCCTCGTACAGGTGATTAGACCTTTGTAGGAGGTGTTTTGTGACTTCGTGGAGTATTTGTGATATCAAACGTAAGAAGTAAGTTATAGAATAGAACTTGAAGTATCTAACCAAACCCGCAAAGAAAAATCAAAGAATGAAAATTTTCAAAAAAATAAGGGCCAGAAGCGCCAGAGGGCATGCTAGGATGCTTATTGCCCAAATATTTTGGGCACAGGCAGCAAGGTGGCGTGCCCAAGGGCGTGCCATGCTGCTTGTGCGCACCTCTCTAATGTTGGAAATTTTTCTAAGTCCCAAGGGTGCCCGGGGGCGTACCGGGCCATTTTTTGCCACATTCCTACTACAACTATGAGCCTATACATGGGATAATTGAAATATTGGCATTCCATTTTGATAATATTATTCGTGGACAAATTTGGCATCCAAATGATGTTTTTACCCTTTCGGTCAAAATAAGTCATATGTGGCTAGAATCGTTTGTTTTTGGGATTGAGACTAAGAATATAAATTGCGTGAGTGAGAATATTGTCGTAACATGTATGAAATGATTTAAACACAAGAAATATTGATTTTATAGGCTTAAGTGAATTGGGCTCAATAAAGGCCCAAAATAAGGAAAAGGGACATAGGCCAAATGGGTCAAATGACCCATTCTTCCATTGACCAAGCCAAACAAAGCATTAAATGCCAAGAATTAGCTAAGGATGACATGAGGTCCTATATAAAGGCACAAAGCTGATATTTATTCAATCAAAACTCTCATACCTTTTAGATAAAATACAAGATATTTCTCTCAAACCCTAAGAACCTTAAGTCATCTCTTGGAGCAAGATCATCATTTTTCAAGCTTGGGTAAGTGTTTAATCTTATGATTTAACATATTATATGTATGAGAGATTATGTAGATCATGTTGGTTATGCTTGAAGTGTTGAACATGGCACTTTGTGTTTTTGTAAAAGATGTGTCATCTATGGAATTTAAACTTGAAAGATGACTTGTGGTTTTGATGAAAGAGAATGGTATGGATGAAATATCAACATGTATGGTGTGATTATGTTATTAAACTTGTTATTTTTCTATAAGTGTAAATTATGGGATTTTGGCCGATATGTTGCTATGAGGTGTATTAAGGTGACTTGATGGATTAATTGTGATATGGTGTGAATGAGAAAGTGTAAAGGAGAAACTTTGTTGTGGAATGCTATTGGTATATGATGTTATGGTAAATGTATGACATGATTAGGGTATTTTTGGTATGGCAATGCCGTAAATGGTATTGTAGAGAAGGAGGTGACATTTTAAAGGCAAACATGTAACTCATTGTCGTCATATGCATTTGTAAGGTATTTGATGGTTAATGTAAACTTTCTTATTTATTTGTGTTGTAGAGTGAAACATAAGGAAGGAGTGGGAATATTGTATGCACATCAAATATTGTATATTTGTATTGAGAATACAAGGTATGTAAGGTTACTTTGTCCGTATCCTTCTGCAGCACATAGTATTCACTTTGACATTACACTTTTCCTATCCCAAAATGTGCTAAGGTATCCTATATCCGGTTATCAATTGTCATTATCACATGTTTCCTACTCATTGATTAATTGTGATTCAAATGTCTCAAAGTCATTGACTAATGTTCCAAAAGTCCAATAAGGTTGTGTTCCAAATTTCCAATAGTGGTTATACACATGTCTTTTATTCATTGATTATTGTCCAATGGTTCCAATAATGTTATGTTTCAAATAATACTATGACTATCATTGTATCAATCTCAAAGGTAAAGAACAAATTAATGCACATATGTGGTTAATGATTGAGTATGGGTGGTAGCTTTGGGGGCGAAATGCCTAGCTCAAGCCGATCCCGAGATTATTGGATCACGGGGCAGTCCTAGAGGCATAAGCCTATCTCGGACCGATCCTGACAGGAGGTAGCTCTAGAGGTAATAACCTAGCTTGAGGCGAACCTGCTATGTTGGTTTATGGGTGGCAGCTCTAGAGGTGATAACCTAGCTCGAGCCGAGCCCAATATATTGACGTATGACTGGTAGCTCTAGAGGCATAAGCCTAACTCGAGTCGATCCCAACATAATGTTATGTTATGTAAAGACCCACTGATCAGTTGAGTCCTGGGTGCATAGTGACACAAAAGATGATGTATAAGCATAGAAGTAAAGAAGCAAAGAGAAATAATGATAACAATACACATGGTTTCCAAAGTGTAGAATTGTAACTTATCCAAATTAATTGTTCACTTGTACTTGAGTTCATTGGTGAATTTACATATCATACATTTTCTTATAAGCCTTACATACTCAGTACATTTTCATACTGACGTCTCTTGTTGGACTTACCTTACTTGCTACAGGCGCAGGTGCTAGTAGCCCTCCACAGTAGGTTGCCAGTTGTTTGCGGATCATTGGTGAGCTCCAGTTAGTTCGGGGCTTCTTCGAGTCACAGTTGAACATGTGTTTTGGTATTATATATGTTGTATAAAGCGGGGACTTGTCCCGACTTTTAGTTGGTCTTGTAAATGCATCTGTTAGAGGCTTTTGTAGATGTGGGTGGGTGTATGAATGTAAGAGGTACATGTCATTTTTGACTTGATGGCTTCGACGGCCAAGTTTCACATATGTATATATATCACATGTTCCACGATTTCCATTTTTAGCCTTTTATGCTCGTACATGATAGTGGTATTTCTCATGTCATGCACATGAATGAATATAAGCAAAGCTTGGTTCTCTAGGGCCTTATCGGCTACAGGTGCCAATCCTCCTCTTTGGGATTTGGGGTGTGACAGTGCTTCAATGCCAAGGTAGAGTATGTATACCAGATGTAGATGAGCTGAGGAGACGAATTATGACAGAGGCACATCATTCGCGCTATTCTATTCATCCGGGTGCTACTAAAATGTACCATGATTTAAAATAAGTGTATTGGTAGGGAAATATGAAGAAGAACATTGCAGAATTTATCGCTAAATGCCCGAATTTTCAACAAATAAAAGTAGAGCATCAGAAACCAGGAGGTTACATGCAATGTATCAATCTTCCAGTATGGAAATGGGATATGATTAATATGGACTTCATCACAGGTTTTCCTCGTGCACTGCGGAAGTTTGATTTTATATGGGTTATCGTTGACAGGCTTACCAAGTCAGCAAATTTTCTACCAGTCAAGACCACCTATACAGCTGAAGATTATGCAAGATTGTATGTGAAGGAGATAGTACGGTCACATGGGATTCTGATCTCCATTATATCAGATAGGGGAGCATAATTTACTGCGCATTTTTGGAGATCTTTTCAGCAGAGTTTGGGTACACAGGTGAACTTGAGTATGGCTTTCCATCTTCAGACAGATGGACAAGAAGAACGTACTATTCAAACACTTGAAGATATGCTACGAGCATGCATGTTAGATTTTTAAGGCAGTTGGGATAACCATTTGCCTCTTATTGAATTTGCGTACAACAATAGTTATCATTAAAGTATTAAAATGGCACCTTATGAAGCTTTGTACGGAAGGAAATGTAGATCACCAATTGGATGGTTTGAAGCAGGTGAAACTGCTTTACTTGGGCCAGATCTTGTTCAACAGGATATGGAGAAAGTTAAAGTGATCCAACAGCAGCTACAAACGACCCAGAGTCGACACAAGTCCTATGCTGATGTTAGAAGAAGAGGGCTTGAATTCTCCATAGGTGATTGTGTATTTTTGAAGGTGTCACCGATGAAAGGGGTAATGTGATTCGAAAAGAAAGGGAAATTAAGCCCACGATATATAGGCCCATACAAAATTATTAGAAGATTTGGGCAAGTTGCGTATGAGTTGGCACTACCCAAGAACTCTCCACAATTCATCCAGTATTCCATGTTTTGATTCTTTAAAAATGAATAGGAGATCCATCTCGTTATACTCCTATTGACGATGTACAGGTTACAGAGGATCTTACCTTTGAGGAGATACCTATTGCCATTCTGGATAGACAAGTGAAGAGGTTGAGGAATAAAGATGTCGCTTCCGTAAGGGTACTTT
The DNA here is from genome assembly GCA_031232105.1 of Capsicum rhomboideum. Lineage (NCBI taxonomy): Eukaryota > Viridiplantae > Streptophyta > Magnoliopsida > Solanales > Solanaceae > Capsicum > Capsicum rhomboideum. The sequence goes on from CP124718.1 coordinate 51,256,318, forward strand.
GGAGAAATCAGCAAATAGAAGAGGTCACATGGGAAGCTGAAGAAATGATGAAATCCAATCACCCTCAATTGTTCCAAAGGGAAGAACAAACTCATGATAAAACATCGGAACAATGACAAGTAAGTATTTATAAGCTTTGAGTATATATATATATATATAATGACATGAAGAATGCTTGTAGACTTGTAATTGTTTAATGTGAATCATGTCACTAACATTCAAGGACGAATGTTTCTAAGGGGGGAAGAATGTAACACCCCGTATGTTTTCGAACCTAACCTAGTTAATTTCCGTAACATTCATGGAAATATTGAAACATGAGAGATTTGATTAATTATACATTAATTTGTTGGGCATTAATGAGTCTTGTGCCATTGGGACCAAATGAGGCCCAAAAAATCATAAGGAAGACATGGCCCAAAATGGAAATTTGACCCATTCATTCATTGCTCTCTCTTTGACCAAATAAACCATTAAATGAGTGGCTAAGGATGATTGTCAAGGGACTATATAAGTCAAGAAAAATCAGATTTTTATTCATAGAGACACACATGCCTTTTCTAACATATTCTCAAACATTATCTCTTACACAAACCCTAAGCCCTCATCTCTTTTGGGACAAGATCACTCTTTGGTAAGTATTTATTTTCATTGTTTAGTATATGATATGTGTAAGATAGTGTATAAATCATGTTGGTTATGTTGGCAAAGTGTTGAATAGTGTACTATGTCTAAAACTGTCTATTTTTGCAATCGGAGAAAGGTTTTGCCTTGTAAACATGAAAATGGACTTGTGGTCTTGAAGAATGTGAACTTGATGGATTCAATATTGACATTGTAACACCCCGTAAATGTACGAAACTAGTTGATTACTGTAACATTCATGGAATTATTCAAACATGGGAGTTTTGAGGAATTATACATCAAATGTTATGGGTCAAATTAATCTTGAGCCATTGGGATCAATTAAGGCCCAAAAAGACTCAAAAGACATTGCCCAAATGAAGGGGAAATGATCCATTCTTCTTTTGACCAAATCAACACATTAAATATTGACCAAAAGATGGATAAATATGACCATTAAGGGTTTATAAAAGGCACCAAAAATCTGATATTTATTCATTTGATTACACATGCCAAATCTAGAAATTTCCACAACATTCTCTCAACTCAAACCCTAAGCAATCTTCCTCTTGGGACAAGATCACTCCTTGGAAAGCTTTAGTAAGTGTTTATGATTATGATTTAATATATTATATGCATGTAATATAGTGTATATCAGGTTGGTTATGTTGGTGAAGTGTGAGAAATTCACTATATGTGAAACAATTTACGTTTGCTTAATCGGTGAAGGTTTTTGCCTTGTAAACTTGGAAATGGACTTGTGGTATTGAAGGAAGTGAATTTGACGGGTTCAATATTTACATGTGAGAGATTATTATATCCTCAACTTTTTTCATTCTTGTACATAATGTTTGGAATTGTTATTGCAAAATTGTGCATGGATTTGGTGGTGTATTAAAGGAAAAGTGTGGTTTTGGTGATGTTCATGTGTGTTGTTGAACCATGTCTGATTGTTGGAATCCAAGAAGATCTAAAATATTTCAAGAGAAGTTTAGTTATGATCATGTACCATTCATTGCATAACCCAAAAGAGACCCTTTTTGGCCGAAACGGGCACCCGCCCTCGCAGACGAAGCACCAGCGGGCGCAGGTGACTTTGCAGGTCAGCCCAGAAGTTTGTTCGGTTGTTTTCGCATCTCTTTGATCCCCCAAAGCTCCTATACCCTTTATGGATGCAATTATCAACTTATGGTACCTTTTAAATGACTATAAAGGAGTATACCGGAGGTATTTTGAATGGAATAAAATTTGGATTTTTGTTAATGTGTTATTGTGAAAACTATCGAGTGACTTGACGGAGAAAAGGTAACTTCGTGTTAATGAGGAAGTGTAAAGGGTAAACTTGGTGTGAAATGTTATTGATGTATGATGTCTTGGCTAATGTGTGGAATGATATGGTGTTGTTGGTATGATAATATAGTGGATTGTATTGTAAAAGAAGAAATGACACTATATAGTAGTCACGTAACTCATTGTCATCTTATGCACTTGTAAGGTAACTAGTTGTTAACGTGAGCTCCGTTATGAACTTGTGTTGTAGAGTGACATGTAAGGAAGGAACTGGATTATTGTATTTACATCTAGTATGGTATATTCATATTGAGATCATAAGGTATGTAAGGTTACTCTTTTTGTATTCTTCTGCAGCTTATTGTTCATGTTGATATTGTACTTATTCCATTCAGAAACGACCAAAGGTAACTCATTGCAGGTTGTTATCTATTGTTAAGTAACATATTCCTCATTCATTAGTCGTTGTTGTTCTTGTGCTACATATTTATGGACATGGGTCCAAAGTCCCAATAATGTTATGTTCCAAAGCTTCCAACAATGTTATGACAATAAAAGTATCAATCTCTCACAAACAAAAGTATCAATCTCTTATAAGTGAATGAATCAATCTCTCGTAAGTAAAGGAACGAATCTCTCAAAAGTAAGAAATAAAGTAATGCATTTATGGTTTAATGTTTGAGGACCGGGATGACTTAAAGGGGTACGTAAGCCTAGCTCGAGCAGACCCTAATACTACCCACCAAAAGGTGGATAAATACCCACTAATAAAGTGGATGCCCACGAAAAGGTGGATGACTACCTACTAATAAAGTGGATGCCCACCAAAAGGTTTATGACTACCCACCGATAAGGTGGATAACCATAATAACCCACCAATAAGGTGGATGACTAATAATAATGATGATGAGCGTAAAAGCAAGGAAAGAAATCTCTTGAATGAAAGAATGTCTTGAATGGAAGAATCTCGTGAATAAAGGAAAATCTCTTGAATGAAAGTTTATATGAAAAATATTATATGAATGATAAGGATATGAATGATTGATCAGAAATGAAAATAACATAAGCAGTGTACACGGTTTCACATATAAAATGATGGTTTATCCACATTGACTATTCTCTTATATTTAATTCCATGGAAGTTCTTATGTATGAGGTAGTTTCTTATAGCCTTACATACTCAGTACATTCTTCGTACTGATCCCCCTTGGGGGGGACTTACCTTACTTGTTGTAGGTATAGCTGCTAGTAGACCTCCACTGTAGGCTACAAGTCATTTGCGGATCATTAGTGAGCTCTAATTTGTTTGGGGCTTTTCGATTCATAGTGTACATTTGTTTTGATACTATGTAAATATTGTATAGGCATGGTCATGTATCTATTAGAGGCTTTGTAGATGGATGTGGGAAGATGAATGTAAGAAATGTATGTCCATTTTGACTTGATGGCCCTACTGGCAAAGTTTTATATATATATATATATATAGCATATGTTGTCATGAATTCTGCCATTGATATTTAATTACATGGGATAGAATGATATTCATACGTAAACATGTATATGAGAGTACATGAGCGAAGATTTATTCTCTAGGGCCTTATCGGCTTTGGGTGCCAGTCCATTCCGAATTGGATTCGGGGTGTGACAAAAGTGGTATCAGAGCTGGTCGTCCTAAGGGTGTCTACAAAGCCGTGTCTGAGTAGAGTCTTGCTTATGGATGTGTTGTGCACCACATTTATAAGTAGGAGGCTACGGGACATTTAGGAGTTGTTTCAGTTCTTAATTTCTAGATCGTGCAATAGAGCCAATGTTGTAAGTGAAAATTTTATCTGACCGTGGAATTGGTTTTCTTTGTTATAGAAAAAAAATGCCAATTACGAGACGAGGTAGAGGCAAAGGTAAGCAGGTAGATATGCCTGCTGGAGAAGGAATGAGTAAATCACCACCTGAACAAGCTAGTCAAGGTGGGGCTGACACTGATATTGCATCGCGGTCTTCAGAACCTCCTGTAAATGAGACTGATCAGGACTTAAGAAATGCAGTACATATGTTGACTCAGATAGTTGCTGTGTAAACTCAGGGATGAGTTGGTCCAACGACAAATGAGGATGACGCGGCTAAAATATCTAGTCGGCAAACACAGGATTTTCTGAAACTAGACCCTCTCATATTCACTGGGTCAGACCCAAAAGCAGATCCACAGGACTTTGTGGATCAAATTCAAAGGGCCCTAGAGGTCATGCACGTAACTGGTATTGAAACAGTTGAGCTGGAAACCTATAGACTGAAAGGTGAAGCTATATTATGGTATGAAAACTGGAAAAGATCGAGGGGTATTGAAGTTCCTCCAGCTGGTTGGGAGGAATTCAAAATGGCCTTTCTTGATCACTACCTCCCATATGAGATCCGACAGGCCCGTGCAGACCAATTTCTAAATCTCAATCAGGGGAATATGAGTGTTAGAGAATACAGTCTTTAGTTTAATTCTTTGGTTCGATATGCTCCGAATATGGTAGCCACAATAGAAGACAGAGTCCATCGATAGATAGACAGATTAGAGCCATACTTGGTAAGAGACTGTACCATTGTTGCTTTGAACAGAGATATGGACATAGCCAGAATACAGGCCTTTGAACAAAAGATAGAGGATCAGAGGCAACGAAGAAGGACACATCAGGTTGAAAGAAGGCCTTCAAAGAGGGCTAGACCAATGAGACAGTTTATGGTGTCCCAAGGAGAATCTGGGCCTCGGAGTTCTCCTCGACTGCTTAGACCATTATTTTTTTCCCTACAGTAGGTACTTCATCATAATTTCGAGGGTCTAGAGGTAGCCATACTGGGCAAAGCAGTGTGGTTTGAGGTTCACAGACAATAAGATTTTCTTGACAGCTGTGCCAGCACTGCGGGAAGTTTTATTCATGTGCATGTTGGTATGGACCGAATGTTTGCTTGTAGTGTCGTATTTTGGGGCATCTGACGAGAGAATGTCTACAAGGGGAAACAGGTAGCATGGCGCGACCTACGGGATCAGCCGTTGTGACATCGTCGTCTGGTGTACAACCTGCTGGTCGTGGTAGGGGTGCTAGAGGAGCAGCTAGTTCAAGTGGAGCCCCGAATCGCACCCATGCTCTAGTCGACCGACAGAATTTAGAGGTTTCTCCTGATGTAGTTACAGGTATAATATCTGTCTTTTCACATAATGTATATGCATTGATTAATCCGGGCTCTACTTTATCATATGTTAACCCATTGATAGAGGAACAAATTTTGAAAGAACACCAGAATTACTAGTTATGCCATTTGAAGTCTATACACTAGTTGGTGAATCTATTATAGATAAAAGAGTATTTTGTAATGATGCAGTAGATATTTGTGATCATGTTACATTGACTGATCTTAGTGAGATAGAAATGAGAGATTTTAAAGTTACAATAGGTATGAAGTAGTTGGCCTCTTGTTACATCACGATAAATTGTTGAGCTAAGGAAGTATTTTTCCACAAAAGAATGTTCTAGAATGGAAGGGTAATGTGGGGGCACCTAGAGGAAAATTTATTTCCTATCTTAAAGTAAGGAAATGATGTCCAAAGTGTACATATGTCACCTAGTAAGACCTAGTATGTCCCCGTGGGGGGGGGGGGGATGGTGCACCAGTGTTATTCGTACAAAAGGAAAATGGCACATTGAGAATGTGTATTGACTATCGGAAACGGAATAAGGCAACAGTCAAGAATAAATATTCCCTTCCCAGAAGTGATGATTTATTTAATCAATTACAGGGTGGACCTGATGTCGGGATATCACTAGGTAAGAGTTGGAAAAAAAATATAATATAATATATACCCGAGGCAAATTTCTGAACACGTTATGGTTACTATGAATTTCTAGTTATGCCATTTGGGCTAACCAATGAACCAACAGTTGTTAGGGATTTGATGAATAGGGTGTTCAAGCCATTTTAAATGTGTACGTGACCATGTTTGGAGATGATATTAAAAATCACAAGAGGACCACGCTAATCATTTTACAGAAAGTGTTATAGAGTTTTCTAAATGTGAATTTTGGTTACAATCCATGGCAATCAGCTTTCGGTAGAATGATGCATGTGAGAAGGGTTCCCAAAAGATGAGAGATAAATTAACTTCCACACCAGTTTTAAGTACTTTCTTGAAGGCATAGAATGTTATACAGTGTATTGTAATACTTTCGGGGTTGGCCTCAGATGTGTATTGATGTATCATTGTAAGGTAATAGCATAGGTCTCACGACAATTGGGGCCACATGAGAGGAATTACCCAACCCGTGACCCTGAATTAGTAGCTGCGATATTTTCTTGAAAAATGTGGTGTCACCATTTGTAAGGGATTGATGTTGATATCTATACTGATCATAAAAGTTTGCAATAAACCTTTAAGTCTTAGGAATTAAATCTGAGGTAGCAAAGGTGTCTTGAACTATTAAAAGATTATGACATTGGTGTCTTGTATCATCCGGGAAAAGCAAACATGGTAGCTGATATACTAAGTTGCAAAGCAGTAGAAAGTACTAATGGCCAGCTCATAGAAAAGAAAGATATAGTCAAGAAATCTATGACAATTACCCAGTATGGAGTTTTGACTTCATGAAACTTCAGATGGAAGAATTATAGTGTACAATGAGGCAGAGTCTCCATTTGTAACTGAGAGAAGGAAAAGCAATATGCAAATCCTATTTTTTTTCAGAAAAAAAAATAAATGTAAAGGGAGTACTTCATATCAAGGTAGATGTTATGTACTAAATATAGACGTGCTAAGGAAATGAGTTCTAACAGAAGCACATCATTCACAGTATTCTATTCGTTCGGGAGCAACCAAAATGTACCATGGTGTAGAATAAATGTATTGATAAGGAAATATAAAGAACGAAAAAAAACATTGTAGAATTTGTAACTCATTGTCCGAATTGTCAACAAATAATAGTAGAGCATCAGAAATCTGGAGGTTATATGTCGATATTAGGAGAAGAGTATTAGAATTTTCCATGGATGATTGAGTATTCACGGAAGTGTCACCAATGAAAGGGATAATGAAATTTGGAAAGAAAGGAAAAGTGACCCTATATAACATGCCATATGAAATTGGCCGAAGAATTAGTCAAGTTGTGTACGATTTAGCACTGCCCCCAAGAACTCTCCACATTTCGTTCAGTGTTCCATGTGTTAAGGCTTCGAAAGTATCTGGGAGATCCATCTCGTATTAATTTCAGTGAATATGTAAAAGTTTTGGAGGATCTCACTTATGAAGAGGTACCTATTGCTATTCTAGATCAATAAGTGAAAGGATTAAGAAATAAAGAATGTAGTTTCCATAAAGGTACAATGTAGGAATCGACAAGTAGAAGAAAGCACGTGGGGAGCCAAAGAAATGATAAAGTCGAAGTACCTGTAATGGTTTCAAACGGAAGAGAAAGTTCAAGGTGCAGAATTGGAGCAATAACCAGGAAGTATATAGAAGCATTATGTGTATATGTAGATCTATGTTAATATAGAGATGCATTGGATGTACATGAGACGATGTTATTAACATTCGAGGACGAATGTTTCTAAGGTGGGAAGAATGTAACACCCCGTACATGTCTGAACCTAGTTGATTACCGTAACATTTATGGAATTATTTAAACATGGGATTTTTGATGAATTATACATAAAATGTGATGGGTCAAATTAATCTTGAGCCATTGGCTCAATTAAGGCCCCAAAAGACACAAAAGACATAGCCCAAATGAAGGGGAAATGATCCATTCTTCTTTTGACCAAATCAACACATTAAATATTGAACAAAAGATGGATAAATATTACCAATAAGGGTTTATAAAAGGCACCAAAAATCTGATATTTATTCATTTGATTACACATGCCAAATCTAGAAATTTCCACAACATTCTCTCAACTCAAACCCTAAGCAATCTTCCTCTTGGGACAAGATCACTCCTTGGAAAGCTTTGGTAAGTGTTTATGATTATGATTTAATATATTATATGCATGTAATATAGTGTATATCAGGTTGGTTATGTTGGTGAAGTGTGAGAAATTCACTATATGTGAAACAATTTTCGTTTGCTTAATCGGTGAAGGTTTTTGCCTTGTAAACTTGGAAATGGACTTGTGGTATTGAAGGAAGTGAATTTGACGGGTTCAATATTTACATGTGAGAGATTATTATATCCTCAACTTTTTTCATTCTTGTACATAATGTTTGGAATTGTTATTGCAAAATTGTGCATGGATTTGGTGGTGTATTAAAGGAAAAGTGTGGTTTTGGTGATGTTCATGTGTGTTGTTGAACCATGGCTGATTGTTGGAATCCAAGAAGATCTAAAATATTTCAAGAGAAGTTTAGTTATGATCATGTACCATTCATTGCATAAAAAGAGCCAAAAGAGACCCTTTTTGGCGAAACGGGCACCCGCCCTCGCAGACGAAGCACCTGCGGGCGCAGGTGACTTTGCAGGTGCCTATGGCTACTACCAAAGGTCACCTGCTTATCCAGTTCATCCACATGCAAGCGCAGGTGGCTTCGCAGGTCAGCCCAGAAGTTCGTTCGGTTGTTTTCGCATCTCTTTGATCCCCCCAAAGCCCCTATACCCTTTATGGATGAAATTATCAACTTATGGTACCTTTTAAATGACTATAAAGGAGTATACCGGAGGTATTTTGAATGGCATAAAATTTAGATTGTTGTTAATGTGTTATTGTGAAAACTATCGAGTGACTTGACGGAGAAAAGGTAACGTAGTGTTAATGAGGAAGTGTAAAGGGTAAACTTGGTGGAAATGTTATTGATGTATGATGTCTTGGATAATGTGTGGAATGATATGGTGTTGTTGGTATGATAGTATAGTGGATTGTATTTTAAAAGAAGAAATGACACTATATAGCAGTCAGGTAACTCATTGTCATCTTATGCACTTGTAAGGTAACTAGTTGTTAACGTGAGCTCCGTTATGAACTTGTGTTGTAGAGTGACATGTAAGGAAGGAACTAGATTTTTGTATTTACATCTTGGAAGGTATATTCATATTGAGATCATAAGGTATGTAAGGTTACTCTTTTTGTATCCTTCTGCAGCATATTGTTCATACTGACATTGTACTTATTCCATTTCGAAATGACCAAAGGTATCTTATTTCAGGTTTTTATCTATTGTTAAGTCATATATTCCTCATTCATCAGTCATTGTTGTTCTTGTGCTACATAGTTATGGACATGGGTCCAAAGTCCTAATAATGTTATGTTCCAAAGCTTCCAACAATGTTATGACTATAAAAGTATCAATCTCTCACAAACAAAAGTATCAATCTCTTATAAGTGAATGAATCAATCTCTCGCAAGTAAAGGAACGAATCTCTCAAAAGTAAGAAATAAAGTAATGCATTTATGGTTTAATGTTTGAGGACAGGGACGACTCAAAGGGGCACATAAGCCTAGCTCGAGCGGACCCTGATACTACCCACCAAAAGGTGGATGAATACCCACTAATAAAGTGGATGCCCACAAAAAGGTGGATGACTACCCACTAATAAAGTGGATGCCCACCAAAAGGTGGATGACTACCCACTAATAAAGTGGATTCCCACCAAAAGGTGGATGACTACCCACCGATAAGGTGGATGACCACAATAACCCACCAATAAGGTGGATGACTAATAATAATGATGTGAGCGTAAAAGCAAGGAAAGAAATCTCTTGAATGGCAGAATCTCTTAAATGGAAGAATCTCGTGAATAAAGGCAAATCTCTTGAATGAAGGTGTTTATGAAAAATATTATATGAATGATAAGGATATGAATGATTGATCGAAAATGACAATAACATAAGCAATGTATACGGTTCCAAATATAAAACGATGGTTTATCCACATTGACTATTCTCTTATATTTAATTCCATGGAAGTTCTTATGTATGAGGTAGTTTCTTATAGTCTTACATACTCAGTACATTTTTTGTACTGACCCCCCTTGGGGGGACTTACCTTACTTGTTGCAGGTACAGGTGCTAGTAGACCTCCACTGTAGGCTACAAGTCATTTGCGGATCATTGGTGAGCTCCAGTTGGTTTGGGGCTTTTCGATTCATAGTGTACATTTGTTTTGATACTATGTAAATATTGTATAGGCATGGTCATGTATCTATTAGAGGCTTTGTAGACGGATGTGGGAAGATGAATGTAAGAAATGTATGTCCATTTTGACTTGATGGCCTTACCGGCCAAGTTTTATATATATATAGAGAGAGAGCATATGTTGCCATGAATTCCGCCATTTATATTTAATAACATGGGATAGAATGATATTCATACGTAAACATGCATATGAGAGTACATGAGCGAAGATTGGTTCTCTCGGGCCTTATCGACTTTGGGTGCCAGTTTGTCTCAAATGGGATTCGAAGTGTGACAGACATGTGAGATGTGATTATGGTCTTAACTTGTTTTATCCTTGTGTATAATGTTTGGACCTGTTATTGTGAAAATTGTTATGGATTTGGTGACGTATTAAATGAGAAGTATAGTTTTGGGTGTTGTTTATGTGTGTTGTGAGACCATGGTTGATTGTTGGAATCCAAGATGATCAAAAATATGTCAAAAGAAGATTAGTTATGATCATGGACCATTCATTGCATAAAAAGACCCAAAAGAGACCCATTTTGATCGAAACGGGCATCCGCCCCCGCAGATGCCGATGCAGGTGCTTCTGGTATCTTCTCAAGGACACCTGAGGGCTCACCTCAGCCACCTGCGAGAGTAGGTGGCTTCGCAGTTCAGCCCCAGGTTTGGTTTTGTATGTTCTAGCATCTATTTGATCCCCGAAGGCCCCTATACCCTTTTTGGATGAAATTATCAACTTGTGGTGTCGTCTTAATGACTTTAAAGGGTCGTATGGAGGTATGCTGGACTATATTAAGTATTTATTGTTTTTCAAAAGTTGTTATGAGGAAAGATGATTGGGTAATTGCGACGGATTGATAATAAGGAAGCATAAAGTGTATACGTGGTGTGAAATGCTATTGATGTATGATGTTTTGGTCAATGTATGGAATGTTATGGTGTTATTGGTATGATGATGAAGTGGATTGTATTATAAAGGGTAAAATGACATTATATGGCAGTCATATAGTTTATTGTCATCTTGTATACTTGTACGATAACTAGTGGTTAATGTAAGCTCCGTTATGTACTTGTATTGTAGAGTGAAACGTAAGGAAGGATCTGGACTATTTTGTTCATAGATAGGCTTGTGTATTCATAATTGGAAGTAAAGGTATGTAAGGTTACTCTTTCCATATCCTTCTGCAACACATAGTAGATACATTGACATATTAACTGTTCCAATTTGAAATGTTCTAAGGTATCCTATTCCCGATTACCAATTGTTGTTATTACATATTTCCTATTCATTGAACAATTGTGATTCACATGTCTCATAGGTATTGACAAATGTTCCAAAGGTCCCATGACTCCAATAATGTTATGTTTCCAATAATGCTATGACAATCATTGTATCAATCTCAAAAGTAATGAAAGAAGTAATGCATGTGGTTAATGATTTAGTATGGGTGGCAGCTTTAGAGGCATAAGCCTAGCTTAAATCGATCCCGAGGTTATTGGATCAGGGGTCAGTCCTAGAGGCATAAGCCTAGCTCGTACCGATCCTTACAAGGGGGTAGCTCTAGAGGTAATAACCTAGCTCAAGCCGAACCTGAGATATGAGTTTATGGGTGGCAGCTCTAGAGATACTCACCTAGCTCGAGTCGAACCCGATGTATTGATTTATGGGTGGTAGCTCTAGAGGCATAAGCCAATCCTAACATAACGTTATGTTATGTTAAAACCCACTGTACAGTCGGGGCCCGGGTATCATAGGTCACAGGCAAAGATGAATAATCATAGAAGCAAAGAAGCAAAGAAAGTAATGAAAGCAATATGCATGGTTCCCAAAACACAGAATGATGACTTATCCATATTGGTTATTCATTTGTAATTGAGTTCATTGACGTATGTATGATTCATACAGTTTCATTTGAGCCTTACATACTCAGTACATTCTTCGTACTGACGTCCCTTGTGGGACTTACCTTACTTCTTGCAGGTGCAGGTGCTAGTAGGCCTCCACAGTAGGTTGCCAGTTATTTGCGGATCATAGGTGAGCTCCAGTTAGTTTGGGGCTTTTTCGAGTCAAAGTTTTACATGTGTTTTGGTATTGTACATGTTGTATAAAGCGAGGACTTGTCCCGACTTTCAGTTGATCTTGTAAATGCATCAGTTAGAGGCTTTTGTAGACGTATGTGGGTGTATAAATGTAAGAAGGTACATGTCAATTTTGACTTGATGGCCTCGACGGCCAAGTTTCACATATGTGTATATATATATCACATGTTCCATGATTTTCGTTATTAGCCTTTTATGTTCTTACGTGATAGTGGTGTTTCCTATGGCATGCATATGAACGAATAGAAGCAAAACTTGGTTCTCTCGGGCCTTATCGGCTACGGGTGCTAATCCGCCTTAATGGGGTTTGGGGCGTGACATAAAGCTTCATAAGGTGCCATTTTGATACTTGAATGATAGCTATTGTTGTAGGCAAATTCAATAAGAGGTAGATGATCGAATTTTGCCTTATAAACGTGAAAGAAGACTTGTGGTATTGAAGGAAGTGAATTTTATGGATTAAACATGTATGAATGGTGATGTCCCTTACTTTGTTTTTTTATGTGTATAATTTGTGGATTGTTGTTGTGAAATTGTGCATGGAATTGGTGACGTATTGAAAGAAAAATGTAGTTTGGTGATGTTCATGTGTGTTGTGAAACCATGATTGTTCGTTAGCATCCAAGAGACCTAAAATATGAAAAAAGAAGCTTAATTATGGCCATGGACCATTTATTGCAAAAAAGGACCCTAAAATGACCCCTGGAGGCTGAAACGGGCATCTGCCCTCGCGGACGGGGCACCTGCGGGCGCAGATGCCAACACAGGTGGCCCTGGATAGGGCCATATGGTCACCTGCGGCCGCATCTCATCCACTTGCGGTCGCAGGTGGCTCCACAACCCAGTTTGAAATTTTGTTTTGTTTGTTTTTGCTTCTCTTTGACCCTCCAAGGGTCCTATACCCTTTTTAGATGCAATTATCAACTTATGGTATCTTTTGAATGGCTTTAAGGGGTCATTCGGAGGCATGTTGGATTATATAAATTATGGATTGTTGTTAATGTGTTATTGTGATAGGTATTGAGATGACTTGATGGAGTAATTGTGACGTAGTGTTAATGAGTAAGTGTAAAGGATAAACTTGTTGTGAAATGCTATTGGTTTATGATGTCTTGGTCAATGTGTGGAATGTTGTGGTATTTTTTGTATGGTAATGCAGTGATTTGTATTGTAGAAGGATGAAATAATGCTATAGAGCAGTCATGTAGCTCATTATCTTTTTATGCACTTGTAATGTAGTTAGTTGTTAACGTGAGCTCCGTTATGTACTTATGTTGTAGAGTAACACGTAAGGAAGGAGATGGATTGTTGTATTCACATATAGGGTTGTGTATTCATACTTGGAAGATAAGGTATGTAAGGTTACTCTTTCCGTGACCTTTGGTAGCATCTCTTGTTCTCATTGTTACCGACTTGTTCTCATCTCAAAAATGTCTCAAAGTATCTCATGTCAGGTTATCATATGTTGTTATTCAAATTTCTTTTATTCATTGACTGAAGTTCCAAATGTCCCATAATGCTATGACTACCAAAAGAACTATCTCAAAGAAAGTAATGATGTAAAGAGAATCTTTTTATTCTTGGGTGGCATCCCAGGGGTGGAAGAAACACCTACCATGGGTCAATCCCAATATCATGGGTGGTATCCCAGGGGTTAAAATACCTAGCATTGGTCGATCCCAATACTCACGCGTGGCATCCAAAGGGTGAAAGAAAAGCCTAGTATGGGCCAGTCCCGATTTGTGTATGTATGAGGAATGCATCTCAGGGGTTAAAATACCTAGCATGGGTCATCCTCTTTTACCACTGATCAGCTGGTCACTTGTTTATCACATGCTTTACAACTTCTTAATGTAAAGAAGGTTGAAGTAATGAATGATAATAATGATGATCCTAAAAGCAAGGAAAGTAATGAATGTAATGTACATGGTTCCACATATACAGAACGGTGGTTTATACATATTGATTTCTCACTTGTTTTGATTCCATTGAAGTACTTATGTATCATGCAATTTCTTATAGCCTTACATACTCAGTACATTCTTTGTACTGATGTCCCTTGGGGGACTTACCTTACTTGTTGCAGGCACAGGTGCTAGTTGACCTACACAGTAGGTTGCGGGCCATATACAGAATATTGGTGATCTCCAGTCGGTTCGGGGCTTTTTGAGTCATATGCGTACATTTGTTTTGGTACTGTATAAACATTGTCGGGGAATTTTCCCGACTTTAGGTTGGTTATGTATCTATTAGAGGCTTTGTAGATGTTGTGAGACAAACGAAGGAAATGTAAGGAATGTATTCTTTTGACTTGATGGCCCTAACGACCAAGTTTCATATATATCATATGTTCTCCATGACTTCCACCATTTTCATCTTGTATCTACATGTGATAGAGTGTTGTTCATTTAGTGAAATCCATATGAGTGTACATGAATGAAAATTGGTTCTCTTGGGCCCTAACGGCTTCGGGTGCCAGTCTGCCCCGTTGGAATTCGAGGCGTGACAATTTTGTTAGCTCTAAAATGTGGATTTTAGGCTAGGGGGACCCTTGGTTCAAGCGCCAAGGCTTCTAGGTTTATTTTAGGCTAATGGGTGGAATTTGGTTAAAATAGAAGGAGTAGGTGCGGGACCCACTTTCCATTGAAATGTCCTCGGTTGGGAATTTTTTCAATTGCATTAAGTTTCGAATTCCATTTTCAGTAGGGTAGCATATTTTATTTGTGTGCACCATGGTTTTAAACAAATCTCAAGCACCCAGTAAAAGTTTTTTTGGACTTAGCAAAAAATTTAGTGTATGGTAACTAGCGCAACTGCTTAAGCGGTTTGTGGACCGCTTACGCAATAACTGGTTTAGTTGCTGGGTGCTACATTAATAGTGGTTGGGTACCTTGACAAGGTTTTTTTTAGTAGTCCTTGGCTGCTTTAGCAGCAACAACTTAAGCAGTCATTTGGCCGCTTAAGTGGCAACTACTGTATGTATATGTATAATTTTCTTCCTACAACAATTCAATTTCTATGTCTAAAATCACCATTGTTACACCTTGAGAGCTTGGAAAACCTTGTGGAACATATTTTGGAGAAGGGGCTAGGTGTTTTCTCGATCCTTGATCACTTTTTCTTCATTAATTCGTAAGTTCCCGAACTAAATTTCAATTGAATCCTTAGTTTTCATTCTTGTTTTTTTTCCTTTTTTGTGGGTGTTTTGGAACTCAATTTTTGGGACTGATCATTCCCAATTATTAAGCATGATATCCTTGTCCCATGAGGGACATAATTGCAGGTTCAAATTCTAAAATCCATATACGGGCTCCATGGGCATATTTTGGCCCGAAGTGTATTATTGTAATGTGGGTTTTGTTTTAATCATATTGATGTGTAGAATATTTTTTTAAAGCATGGTGAATTTTTGATGTCGAGTATAGGGGGTGAGCGACTCACGGATGGTTCCATGGTGCTGTTCGGATACAATGTAGGCTAAGGTCTACTTTCATTTAGACTTTTGTAATGACCGAAATCATCATTACATGTGAAAATACACCAAAAATAATTTACTATAATTAATATTCTCAAATTAGGCCTGGGAAAAATTAAATTGGGAAGGTAAAATGAGACCAAAAGGACCAAAGGATGTTGAACTGGTCAGTGGCCTACCGCTGAATGGTAAAAAACCTACTACAATGGTACTTGGCAGTAACCAGCCAGAGAAAATTGTAAAAACCCTCTCTTATATTACTTTCCCAAGTTGCCTTTTCCCCTAAAACACTCTAAAAAACCTCACTTCCCTAACCATGAGATTCCAGAGATCAAGGTTTATGAGAGCAGTTTTGAGGCACACCCGATGGGAACCTGACATCGGAAGATGCTTAGCACTAGCGGGATAACTCTCTCCTCTCAACAATAGTAAGATTTAACTACGAGGTAGGTTATGATTTATTCATTGTGGCAAATAGACTCAGGCTAGATCCATTTAATATCGATAGTAATATCGGGAGTTATCATGCATTAGGACTTCGGGCAATCTATTTGTAAGGATGGGAACGTGAAAAATCTGATTAGGCTTTAATACTGTGATTAGTTGTTGTAGAATTTCCTTCATGCAATATTAGTAGTGTGGAATATGTTTAATTTATTAGAATCTGGACTAGCTGAATGAATGTTGTAGCATATGATAAGTTAAGTATAGTAGAAAAGAGTAGTAGTATTAAGTTGGGCTGTGATATTGGTGCTCTTTGTGAACTGATAGTTATGGTTGGCATTGAAGAAAGTTAACAAGATATAAATGGGGAGTAGGGTTAAAAGTAACTTAAGAAAGTTTTAGCCAAACTATTAACATATTGTGTAATCATAATGGGTAAGTGGATAAGAGCCATTGAATGATTGGGACAGAGAGGTAAGGCCAAGTGTGAGAGTTTCCAAAAGAAGTATTTAAGAAGTACTTTGATTATTAGGTTGGGGACATGAAGGAGAGTTATGAATGAATAGGGTGAGTAACTGCGTCTAGGTGTAAACCCTCATATGGATAGGATGTGTATAGTGAAAGGTTAAATGATGTATGTACCTAAGTATATGTGGACTACAAGTGATGTTTAATGATTATACATGGAATATTAACTGTGATTTTTTTAAAGCCATGCTTGTGATTGTTAAATGCATTGCATACTCATACATTTTGGTGTTGTTAAGGTGAGTTGACAGGGATGCTGATGTTAATATTGAAATCATGATATTCATGATGTTGATGATATTAATGTCACCGTAATGGTGATGATATTGATATATGACCCATAATGTTCATGAGTTTTGTTATATTTATGATGTTGATGAGGTTGAGAAGTGAAAGAGATGATGTGTACATATTACGTACATGCATTCATATATATGCCTTGACATTTTATTATATCCTTATATTGTTGTTGATTTCTTGGGCAGATCATTTCATTGGTAGAACTGGCGGAATGTAGTGGATCCTGTGAATCCAAGGTACGTCTTAATTCAGGCATGTTAACTGCCTGAGTATATAATTATGGGAGTATATTGTACGGTATCATCCTTTGTCGCAGTGGTTGTTAGTTAATAAGTGCCTTAGTGGATGTAAACCCTATAGTGTGTTGTATTAGCAAAGTACCGAGGTGGTTCAGTCTAATCATGGTTGCCTTAAGTCTTGTAATTTTGTGAGGTCTGCATATCCGATTTAGAAGGAGTTAAGAGTAGTGGAAATCTGGTCCGTAGACTAGCTAAGTACCAAAAAAGAGTGAGTTAGCGTGAGTGATGAAAGGATAAAGATATACAAAAATGTTAAATAGCAGGTAAGTCACAGAGATGTGTAAGTTTGGTATTAATGAATTTACAATCTAGGATTTAGAAATTGGAATCTTACTTAAATGTTTATGATATCTCCCTATTTGTTGTTGATATTATTTATTTCTAACCTTAGTTGGATGATGATGCCTACCAGTATATGTGGTTCTATTGATGCTACACTTACTATATCTCTAATCGGGGATATAGCCATGTGCAGGTTAGTTGGAGTTTCTATACCTGTGATGGTGATCACTCAGCAACAACTCTTGCCCTCTCTTTTCTGCATGGATGTTGTGTCATGGACTATCCTATTCCTTGACTAGTGCTCTTGTACTAGTTTGGCTTGTTTTGGTGGATTCATTGTGGAAAGTTTTCTGCATCACTTTTACTTATCAAATGTATTAAATTTGATTGTTACGTATGAGTAAACTTACTTATTTTATTGAAAATAAACTGTTTAAACTTTAGTATCAAATGAATGGTTGTATAGTAAGGGTTCTCATACCTAGGGTAGGTATTAGGTAGGTGCCCGTATGATCCGACTAGTTGGCTCGTGACAACTTTTCTCAATGAGATTATGTATGGTATCAATTGCATATGGGGTAGGGGTTTATAAGATAGGTTGTTTAAGGTTTATTTTTCTTGTAGGAGCCTTTGACCAAAATTATGCTTTTGAATCCTTATTTTAGGTAGTTGTTTCCCCCTATTAGGCATGGCTTAATATGTGTTGTATTTTTGGAATTAGAATTGGAAGCCGTATTTTAGTTTTGGGTAGTCACTTGCCTTATAATGGGTTCCTCAGGGTATTATAGTTAGCATAGCAATTTCATAAAGTAGCTACTCTAAAATAGTACCCTTTTCATAGCACGTAGACCTTAAACTTCTTTAGTATTGGGTGGTCCACTTGGTACTAACCCTCGGCTTGTGTATTCACCTTGTTACGTCTACAGCCAGGAGTAGGTTCAGCATCCTTGTATACTTGTTATGACCATCAGATGAAAGTAGTGATCCTTAGTGGAAGTTTGGGGTAGCATCTCGCGATAGGGTATGTACTCCTCGCCCGACCCCCTAGTTTCATGTTTTGTCTCCTTATATATATATATATATATATATATTGTTCTGTATGTTGGTGGGCTTGAGGCTTTGGTTATGAATCAGTTGGATTTGATGTTAGTATACTTCGATCTTGAAAGATTATATTTTCTAGTTGTAGATTATGCCTAATTTTTGTGTATACTAGTGATGGCATGCATACATTCATACGTGCATACGAATACATTGTAGAACAATTCCATGGAAAGCATTGATTTTTACTATTATTGTAAAAAAAAGATTTATTCTCATTTTCACTCTTAAACTGAATTTAAAATGGGAATCGTGCCACCCTTACTATTTGATGATGATTTTAAGACTGAAATATACTTGTTTACCGATACTTTCTTGGAATATATAAAGGAATGTAACCCTATTTAATCATTGGTTTATTTCCATTTTCAAAGTGATTTACCCTGGTTTCTATTTACTGACTTCTGCTATGGAACATAATTTATAGAAGTTTTACCTACACACTAGTTTTAAAAAGGAAAGAAACTGGATGACATTAGTCCCAATTAAATTTTGGGAACCTATCATATTTATGATTATTAGTGATTATATTCTTGGAAGTCCATGTTCGGGATCGAGTAGTTTATATGGATATGACAAGTCCCCTATGGATCCTTCGGTCCTTAAGCCGCAGTGTTGGAGAAGGGTTATTTGTAACGACCCTCCTAGTCGTTTTGTAAATTGTACTTACTTTTCCCGTTTTAGTCTTTCTCGTAGTTTCTATATAAGATTTATAACTTGTGAGGATGGGTAGTATAGACCTCGAAGTGTTTGAAAGTGATTTAATTCATTAGTTGGATTCTTGAATTTTAATAAAATTAAGCTTGATCACGGTCAATCTTTGGTTAAGACAACACCGGATTAGTGCTTTAGTGATTCCAATAGGTTTGAAACGTGGATTTTAATCAATTAGCATATTTGATTTGTTTTAATGGGTTTTCAAATAAATTCCGAGGGTCTATTCGAAGTTATGGTTATTTTAGACATTATTTTTGTTGGTGGTTAATGGGACAAATTCATATTTTTTATTTCATGTGACCCGTGTACTAAAATAAACTTAAGTGGGTAGGGTTTAAAATTAACAATAATAATAATAGAATTTGATAGTCACAAGGAGAGGAGAACGATGGTTAGCGATACAATTTTCCCATCCACAGCTTTAAAGATCTCTCAGTCTAGCCTCAGGTCAGTTTTTTGTTAATTATATATACAGTAATAGGCTAGTTATTAGGTGACATGGAATTGTAGATTCCAGTGAATTAATAATTGCATGGTGGAAAGTGTCATTAAATTACATTAAAATAAAAGTGGTGATTGAATCAATCATAGGGTAATGACGAACAAATGATTGGAGAAAGCCAGTGATAATGGGATGAGTTTGGTTTCTATTAATTTTGTACTTGTGCAGTTCTTAACCCTCACACTTCTAAAGCAGTGGTGAGTAAATAATAACGTACCAACGACCTAATCATTCAACAACTATACTAAAACAAGTTTTTGGCTACTGATTTCTCCATATGGTATTGTTGCAGCCATTTGTTTTCGTGCCTAGTTTCCAGTGGCAGGTTTTGCATATAGCATCAACCACTATTTTGACAAATTTAGGTTTTAGTCTAGTGTTATTAGAGTAAGAATTCTTAATTTGAGAATCGAATATAATGACCCATTTTAGTTGAAATTCGACTTGCTAGTTTGTACTCTTATGAGGATCTTACATTGAACAGATTTTGACCATTCAGAAGCTTTACGGAAGGGCAAGGCCCTTGCAAATTAGCCTACATTCGGATTCTTCGGTTGAGGTAGGTTATGGTTTAATTGGAGTTTAGACTCGATTTAATTGTGTATATGCTCCTAAATTGGATGCTTGTTGATTGGCCTTCGGACATACTTGAATTTGATGATATTTGGATTATTGATACTTCTATGAATAATTATTGAAAATCAAACTTGATCGGATTGCCTTATGATTATAAATGTACTTGTAAATTTAGTACGTCGTGTTGTATCTTGAAAGATAGTGTGAATTTAATAAAATGTACATAATAATGTTATGGAGGATCGGGTACCACGCCGATACGGATATGGATATTGATATTACTTATTTATGGAGGATCGGGTACCACGCCAGTACGAATATGGATATTGATATTACTTATTTTTGGAGGATCGGGTACCACGCCGGTATGGTACATGGACCTAGATTGTCCCCTGCAGGTCATGACTAGTTGGGCCGAAATAAGTCCCTTAGCATGTGTGTACAGATTAGTGTTGATTTTGAGAGGTTGTGTAGTTAATAAGCATATGACTAGCTAATGGTGTTCTAATTACGAGGTTGAGACGGATATAGTTTTTACTTATGGTATTATTATTGATTTCATAGTAGTTTACAATGTAGTTGATATTCTTGATGGTTACATGGCCTGTTTGTGGGCATTGTTTGGCCCATCATTGATGTATTTGATGATTCATTGAGTTACTTGCTATATGTTGATGCATGTCTACTTGTTATTTGATTTATGTTGTATACATGTTATTAAATTAAGTTGGCCTATGATACCTACCAGTAAATAGTGGCTTGTACTGATACTACCCTGTACTCTTCTTTGGTTGAGTGCAGAAAGTGTTTCAGAGGCTCAAACACGACCTTATCTCTAGCGTTTGATAGTTGATTTTGATCCAAGGGTGAGCACTCCATCTTCAGGCTACCATGGATCATCATATTAGTCCTTGTCCTTCTTTCAGGCAATGAGACATTTTTATTCTTAATTATTTTGGATATTTTTTTTATACATGATTTTTATTTTAGAAGTTCTTGTACAATGACTTTCGGGTCTTGGGGATTTTAATAGGTAGTTTGCTTGGTTTCCGCTTTAATAATGATTAGTTTTGGATTTATTATCATTAAGTTGATTTTTATGATAACCTCCTCTTAATATTGACTAAATGATTTCATAATGGTTCGGGTTAGATGGTTCTCCCATAGTAAGATTAGTGTGGGTTCCACTCATGGTCATTTGGGTCGTGACAAAGTTGGTATCAGAGCCAGGTGGTTCGTCGATCTCGTCGTACAAGAACATATCTAGTAGAGTCTTGCGGAACGGTATGGAGACGTCTTTACTTTTCTTCAAGAGGCTACAGGACATTAGGAAAAATTCAAATTCTTCTTTTTTTTCGTGCTATCACTTGATTTCAATTGGTATCTGCTGATACAAATTGATATCTAACTTTTTTCATTCTTATTCTCACAAATGGTGAGAACAAGACCAATTATCGAATAGGATTTTCCAGATTGATGTGTAGACATCCACATTAAATCTGCGGAAGGCTGCAAGACATTTTAGGAACTGTTTCACTTCTTCTTTCCTATCATCCATTCGGAGTCAGTTGGATAGTTGGGTTGAGTCCAATTGGTATCTAGTCGACCCCTATTGGTATCTCACTAAAGAAGATTTATATTTATCATCTCAGTTTATAGCCTAGCATTAAATTAGAATAGAGATTATTCTAATTGGTATCTGCCAAAAAATCGCACTGTATGCGAATGATTGAGTAGTAATCGTTGAAAAAAAAAATTACCTTCTAAATAATGCTTATGAATAAAAAGTATGTATGGTTGGTCGTAAAGTACTTGTGTAATTGCACTATCATGGTAGAGTGGATTGTTGCAATACCTTGATTTGTGTTGAATAAATGTTAAGTGATGATGTGTTGATTAAAATTGCAGTTTATTTTATTATTTATTTATTTATTTATTTATTTGGATGAAATTATGTGTTGGTTGAAACTATATGTACTACTTGAACTCTGTGTGATATAGTGACTTATTGAAATATGGGTTACATGGAGAAATATTAATCAAAATTGTGGTATGATAAACTAGCTGATGATGAGTCATGATGAATTGACTGAATAAATTGTCGAATTATGAAATAATGTGTGGATTATGGACCAAAGATTCCAATTATGCTTCTTATGTGGTTTAAATTGACCATGAAGTCAGAGAAATAATGAATGCTTTACTGATGTTGAAATGACAGCATGAGCATCGGATAATAATATTTCTTTTAGAGTGGGTTATGAAAATATGATTGTATTGTTGTTTCTAACAGTAGCATGAAGTTGCTTACTGAAATGATTAGAGTAATTGTAGTGTTGATTGATAATATTGATAATGATAATTTGATTGATAAAGGTTTCTTAACAGGACCGGGATTGTAGATGATATATGACCGTTAAGCTCCTTACAAGGGCTAGTTTATTGCTTTACATTGTTCATCGCTTTTGTATGAACTAGTTTTCTAAAACTGGGCAGATGATGGGATAATTTTGATGTTAATGTAGGAAGTGTGTATGAACATGTTTATTGAAAATATAAAGTTACGAATGTGGTAATTGATTCTAACCTTGTGATGAAACTATTCTAATGAAATAGCTGTGTAAAATTCTGTGAATGCATTCGTAAGTTTGAAAGATAACAACTGGTGGTTGTTAAATTAAATTACTAAGGGGTATGATTAATACCTGGATATTTGTCATTGTGATAACAAGTCTAGTCCGTAAGTTTGAGAGATGTTAAATCAAGGAGTGAAATGCTAAGGATTCTGAGTTAAGGATCCTTGGAATTAAATGGTTTGGAACTAGTTATCAATCGGAAAAATAGGATAAGAAATTAAAATTTTTACAAAACACTGCAGGTGTACCGCTATAGCGGTAACCTTCTGCTACAGCAGAAGGTAGGCAGTGTCTGCATGCCGCTACAGCGGTAGGGAGACAGAATCTCCCCTTGTCCTTATCTTATTTCATTACACTTTTGTCGAGTTTTTTCAAGGTCCTAATTTTGACTAAATCCCTATTCAATTAGTCAGAAACCAGTGTTATGAAACATTAAGGGTACCAAGTCTTAGCATTTTCATAAAAAGAAATGAAAAGTGTGAAAAGAAAGAGATTGAACAGTCTTGTGTTAGGAAGGATTGGGGAAATACTGGAGACTGTTAGCCTTCCCTGGCCTTTATATCTTTCCCCAATTTTATTTTATTTTTTCAAAAAACAAACAAACATATAGATGAAACGATTGGGTGCTAACTAGTTTGGCACATGAGACTTTGATTTAATAAGGGCAGGTTGATCACTTGGCTTGATAACCTAATCGGTTAAAGGTTCCCAACTATTAGTTGTTGATTGTCGTATATTCTTGTAGGGTGCATTAAGACTGTAAGACTAATTATTACAGTCATTGCATGGGTTGGAATTTGGTACCTTGATAGGAGGTTCTAGAAAATGGAAGCCTAAGTTTAATATTTAATGTTTTATTGTTGACTCATAGTTGAGGTATAATTACCTAATTGTAGACATTGTTGTTGGCGATTAATTTATATTCTAGGGTTGACTCCAGTGATATGCTAGGAGGTGATGATAATGATGGATTTACTTGATATTAATAATTGAATATTGGAGTGTTAGCTAAGCTGAATGATCAATAAATCGGTGTGAAAATACAGGTTGACGGATTTAGTATTGTTGTAAGAGTGTGAATAAAATTAGTATTATAACCGTGGTTGAACGCACCTATTGATGGTTGTAGGCTTGAACTTAGTGAAGGAAAAAATGATGTTCGACAACTAATTCTTGTAGTTTTGCCTTGGTTGTGGAGTTTGGGTGTATCCATATTAGCTTAGGCCTTCAGAGGGAGTTGTCATGTTCCTGTTACAGTAATCCTTAAGGTTAGAGGAACGGTTTTAAGTGATTAAAGGCATTGTGGTTGCAATTGTTTAGTGCCTAGACATGTTTGTGGTGATTTGAGGCCTTGTGTATAGATTGTGGTTGTCAAGTATGACTTTTTTTAAGATAGGTGGTAGGGGAATATGTCATGATGAGCGTGTGATTAGGAGAAGTAATATCCAGGGAAATCAATTCCAGTAGACGAAAGAAATTGGTATGTTAAGAGCTGGTGATGTTGTAGATTAGAAAGAGCTGAGAACTTGTGATGACTTATTGAATAAGTGGTGTATTTTAATCATTTGTTTTGGGTGATATGTTATGATGGTTATAGTTCTGTGTGGCTCTGTAAGATCAAAAATTTATATCGTGCCTTTCTTTATCCTTTGACCGTTCAAAAATGAACGATGGGTAAATTGATATCTATTGTGACGATCCATTCCGTCGTTACTAATTTATCCATAGCGGTTTGTAGGTTTAAGACTAAATTTTTTAGTATGGGAGTGAATTTGGTATGATCTAAGGTCATACGAAACGCCTATCACAAAGTCGTATTGAAAGAATTCCTATCGACTGAGTTTCGGTTTAAGTTTAATTTTGGGTCAACTTCAAAGGAATACTACTCCTAGAATATAATGAGTTAGTTTCTCCAAGACCTACCAATTTAAAGGTCTGCGAGTCTTTTTTCCAACGCCACCAACCGTTGGTAAATCCATTATCGGAATAAAAAGTTATGGTCGTTTTACTGAACACTGTCTGTGCAGAAAAACTGTGTGTCGCTATTGCGGTAAAGATGCATTATATATGTGTCCATTGACGGCTTTTGAGTTCCCAAACTCAAAAACTCCGTTCCCAACCCCTAGTGAAGCAATTTGGAGTGATTTAGGTCATTCTTGGATGATTTTCTCCATAAAGTAAGTAATTCTAACTTGTTTTAACAAGTTTTCTATGAATTTATCCTTAGAATCTCTTAAATTCAGGCTTAGGGTTGAGTTAGGGCTGAACCCTAAGTTGGGAAAAAGAGAAAAATTCTAGGTCTTCCAAATAACCCTTGGTAAATTGTCTAAACTCCGTTTAAGGGAAAATTTAGAGGTTTTGATGTTCTTAGTGTTCCTTTAAGAGTAGATTTTGATTTACTCTTTTATATAATCTTATAGATGATGGTGGGTTCGCAAAATCTT
The DNA here is from genome assembly GCA_031232105.1 of Capsicum rhomboideum. NCBI lineage: Eukaryota > Viridiplantae > Streptophyta > Magnoliopsida > Solanales > Solanaceae > Capsicum > Capsicum rhomboideum. The sequence continues at coordinate 51,281,778 of CP124718.1, forward strand.
CATTGGATAAGGTTAGGTTCATCAAGGAGAAACTTATAGCGTCCCAAAGCCGGCAAAAGGAGTATGCGTATCGAAAAGTGAAAGATATGCACTCAAGTGTTGCTCAAGGTTTCACCCATGAAGGGTATTATGCATTTCGAGAAGCGAGGTAAACTTAGTCCAACATATATTGGACCGTTTGAGATTTTTCAGTACGTGGGGCCGATGGTCTATAGGTTGTCTTTGCCTCCGATTTTGTCGGGAGTTCATCTCGTGTTTCATGTATCTATGTTAAAGAAGTTTCTTGGTGATGGTAACTACATAATTCGTTGGGATTAGGTCTTGTTAGATGAAAACCTTTCTTATGAAGAGGAAGCTGTTGTTATTCTTGATAGAGATGTCCATAAGTTGAGGACTAAGGAGATTGCGTCTGTGAAGGTCCAGTGGAAAAATTGCCCTGTTGAGGAGGCCACTTGGGAGACTGAAGCAGACATGCGTAGCAAGTATCCACATATTTTTGTTGATTCAGGTAATTTCTTATTTTTCCTTCTTATTTCTTATGTGCCCGTTCGGGCACGAACGATTGTTTAATTGGTATCTGATGTAATGACCCTCCTAGTCGTTTTGTAAATTGTACTTATTTTTCCCGTTTAAGTCCTTCTCGTAGTTTCTATATGAGATTTATAACTTGTGAGGATGGGTAGTATAGACCTCGAAGTGTTTAAAAGTGATTTAAGTCATTAGTTGGATTCTTGAATTTTAATAAAATTAAGCTTGATCACGGTCAATCTTTGGTTAAGAAAACACCGGATTAGTGCTTTAGTGATTCCAATAGGTTTGAAACGTGCGTTTTAATCAATTACCACATTTGATTTGTTTTCATGGGTTTTCAAATAAATTTCGAGGGTCTATTCGAAGTTATGGTTATTTTAGACATTATTTTTGTTGTTGGTTAATGGGCCAAATTCATATTTTTTATTTCATGTGACCCATGTACTAAAATAAACTTCAGTGGGTAGGGTTTAAAATTAACAATAATAATAATAGAATTTGATAGTCATAAGGAGAAGAGAACGATGGTTAGCGATACAATTTTCCCATCCACAGTTTTAAAGATCTATCGGTCTAGCCTCAGGTCAGATTTTTGTTAGTTATATCTACAGTAATAGGCTAGTTATTAGGTGAGATGGAATTGTAGATTCCAGTGAATTAATAATAGCATGGTGGAAAGTATCATTAAATTAGGTTAAAAGAAAAGTGGCGATTGAATCAATCATGGGGTAATAATGAACAAATGATTGGAGAAGCAATCATTAGCCAGTGATAATGGGATGAGTTTGGTTTCTATTAATTTTGTACTTGTGCAGTTCTTAACCCTCACACTTCTAAAGAAGTTATGAGTAAATAATAACGTACCAAGGACCTAATCATTGAGCAACTATACTAAAACAAGTTTTTGGCTACTGATTTCTCTATACGGTATTATTACAACCATTTTTTTTCGTGCCTAGTTTCCAGTGGCAGGTTTTGCATATAGCATCAACCACTATTTTGACAAATTTAGGTTTTAGTATAGTGTTATTGGAGTAAGAATTCTTAATTTGAGAATCAAATATAATGACTCGTTTTAGTTGAAATTCGACTTGCTAGTTTGTACTCTTATGGGGATCTTACATTGAACAGATTTTGACCATTCGAAAGCTTTACGGAAGGGCAAGGCCCTTGCAAATTAGCCTACATTCGGACTCTTCGGTTGAGGTAGGTTATGGTTTAATTGGAGTTTAGACTCGATTTAATTGTGTGTATGCTCCTAAATTGGATGCTTGTTGATTTGTCTTCGGACATACTTGAATTTGATGATATTTGGATTATTGATACTTGTATGAATAATTATTAAAAATCAAACTTGATCGGATTGCCTTATGATTATAAGTGTACTTGTAAATTTAGTACGCCGTGTTGTATCTTGAAAGATAGTGTGAATTTAATAAAATGTACATAATAATGTTATGGAGGATCGGGTACCACGCCAGTACTAATATGGATATTGATCTTACTTATTTTTGGAGGATCGGGTACCACGCCGGTACGGTACATGGACCTAGATTGTCCCCTGTAGGTCATGACTAGTTGGGTAGAAATAAGTCCCTTAGCATATGTGTACAGATTAGTGTTGATTTTGAGAGGTTGTGTAGTTAATAAGCTGATAATGAGCTAATGGTGTTCTAATTACGAGGTTGAGATGGATATAGTTTTTACTTATGGTATTATTGTTGATTTCATAGTAGTTTACAATGTGGTTGATATTCTTGATGGTTACATGGCTTGTTTGTGGGCATTGTTTGGCCCGTCATTGATGTATTTGCTGATTCATTGAATTACTTGCTATATGTTGATGCATGTCTACTTGTTATTTGATTTATGTTGTATACATGTTATTAAATTGGGTTGGCCTATGATACCTACCAGTACATAGTGGCTTGTACTGATACTACCCTGTACTCTTCTTTTGTTGAGTGTAGAAAGTGTTTCATAGGCTCAGACACGACCTTATCTCTAGCGTTTGATAGTTGATTTTGATCCAAGGGTGAGCATTCCATCTCCAGGCTACCATGGATCATCATATTAGTCCTTGTCCTTCTTTCGGGCAATGTGACACTCTTATTCTTAATTATTTTTGATATTTTTTTTATACATGATTTTTATTTTAGAAGTTCTTGTATGATGACTTTCGGGTCTTGGAGATTTTAATAGGTAGTTTGCTTGATTTTCGCATTAATAATGATTAGTTTTGGATTTATTATCATTAAGTTGATTTTTATGATAACCTCATCTTAATATTGACTAAATGATTGGGTAATGGTTCGGGTTAGATGGTTCTCCCACGGTAAGATAAGTGTGGGTGCCACTCATGGTCATTAGGTCGTGACACTGTTCCCCATGGGTCCTTTCTTGCAAGCCACAGGGCAAGAGGATTTGTATACATTATGGTTAGATGTGGCGTTTATATTATATTTCTAAGTTGCTTTTCATTACATTGCCTATCGCCAATATGTTTGTTGTTTATGCCTTTCAGGCTTATGGGGTCTCGGTTAGGTTATTGTTTATTGTTTGTGGTTATGTATTTATTTTTTTTGTACCTTCTGGGATTATGGGTGCCTTGCTAGATTATTGTTGATTATTGTTGCATATCTTGTGACGGATTACTTGTCAGCGTTCTCTTGTGGGTCAATTATGCCTTGTGGACTCCCTTTTTAGCATTTCCAGCTCTAGTGGTAGATTATCTTATTGATTTGATTATTGTGGGTAGACATTCTGAGTATACTGCTAGTGATATTCTTTTTTAATATGATTATTGTTGTGATAGACTATTAGGATAGCGTTTTTCAGGTAAGTGCTTTCTTCCTTGTTATTTGTATTGTGTACCCCTTCCTTACGTGTTATTTATACTTGTATTTATCTTTTGAGCTCAGTCGTCCTATGATGCCTACTGGGTACTGAATGTTTTGATATTCATACTACACTTATGCATATTTTTCCCTAATACAAATCCTACTATGAGTTCTTGCTACTGACGTGTGCTTCATGCGTAGCAATTCTAAATCGGAGACTTGGGGTGAGCTCCTGACGTTCAGAGTTGTTCCTTCTCCATCTAATTGTTTGGAGCAGTTTTTATTTTGTATCTTAGATATAGTTATGCATATATAGTGTATTTTCTTAATGCTCATGTCTTACGTAGTAGCTCCTGCACCGGCTGATACCAGTTCCTATAGGATTATTCTGTACCTTTGGGTCTCATTCCCTAGATTTAGTTCCTTTATTTTGCCTAGTTATCTCATGTTTTCTTCTTTCTCTTACTAGTAGTTACTTACCATTCTGAGCTATGGGTTTGGGTTACGTACTGGTGGGATATAGTAGATCCATCATGACTTGAGATTTTGAGTTGTGATAGTTTGGTATCAGAGCCCTAGGTTCACCGTTGTTGTTGGTACAAGAGTAAAATGCTCCCACGGATAGGTACGATAACGTCCATATTCTATCTTAGGGAGTCTATAGGGAATTCTGAGGAAATCCTAATCTTTATTCCCTATCGTGCATTCCTATCATACCCCGAATCCCATTCGGGACAGACTAGCACCCGAAGCCGATAAGGCCCGAGAGAACCAATCTTTGCTCATGTACTCTCATATGCATGTTTATGTATGAATATCATTCTATCCCATGTAATTAAATATCAATGGCGGAAGTCATGGCAACATATGCTCTCTCTATATATAAAACTTGGCCGTTAGGGCCATCAAGTCCAAATGGACATACATTTCTTCCATTCATCTTCTCACATCCGTCTACAAAGCCTCTAATAAATACATGACCATTCTTATACAATATTTACATAGTATTAAGACAAATGTACACTATGACTCGGAAAGCCCCGAACCAACTGGAGCTCACCAATGATTCGTAAATGACTAGTAGCCTACAGTGGAGGTCTAATAGCACCTGTACCTGCAGCAAGTAAGGTAAGTTCCCCCAAGGGGGGTCAGTACGAAGAATGTACTGAGTATGTAAGGCTATAAAAACTACATCATACATAAGAACTTCCATGGAATTAAATATAAGAGAATAGTCAATGTGGATAAACTATCGTTTTATATGTGGAACCGTGTACATTGCTTATGTTATTGTCATTTTCGATCAATCATTCATATAATATTTTTCATATACACCTTCATTCAAGATATTTGCCTTTATTCAAGAGATTCTTCCATTCAAGAGATTTCTTTCCTTGTTTTTACGCACATCATCATTATTATTAGTCATCCACCTTATTGGTGGGTTATTATGGTCATCCACCTTATCGGTGGGTAGTCATCCACCTTATCGGTGGGTAGTCATCCACTTTATTATTGGGTAGTCATCCACCTTTTGGTGGGCATCCACTTTATTAGTGGGTAGTCATCCACCTTTTGGTGGGCATCCACTTTATTAGTGGGTAGTCGTCCACCTTTTGGTGGGCATCCACTTTATTAGTGGGTATTCATCCACCTTTTGCTGGGTAGTCATCCACCATTTTGGTGGGTAGTATTAGGGTCCGCTCGAGCTAGGCTTATGTGCCCCTTTGAGTCATCCCAGTTCTCAAACATTAAACCATAAATGCATTACTTTATTTCTTACTTTTGAGAGATTCGTTCCTTTACTTGCGAGAGATTGATTCATTCACTTATAAGAGATTGATAGTTTTGTTTGTGAGAGATTGATACTTTTATAGTCATAAAATTGTTGGAAGCTTTGGAACATAACATTATTGGGACTTTGGACCCATGTCGATAACTATGTAGCACAAAAACAACAACGACTAATGAATGAGGAATATGTGACTTAACAATAGATAACAACCTGAAATGAGATACCTTTGGTCATTTCGGAATGGAATAAGTACAATGTCAATATGAACAATATGTTGTAGAAGGATACAGAAAGAGTAACCTTACATACCTTATCTTCTCAATATGAATACACAGTCCTATATGTGAATACAACAATCCAGTTCCTTCCTTACGTGTCACTCTACAACACAAGTACATAACGAAACCAATATTAATCACAAGCTACATTCCAAGTGCATAAGACGACAATGAGTTACACAATTTCCCTAGAACATCATTTCTCCCTTTACAACACCATTCATGGCATTATCATACCAAAAATACCATAGTATTCCATACATTGACCAAGACATCATAAACCAATAACTTTTCACACCAAGTTTATCCTTTACACTACCTCATTAACACTACGTTACCTTTTCTCCGTCAAGTCACTCGGTAACTTTCACAATAACACATTAACAACAATCCATATTTTATGCCATTCAAAATACCTCCGGGATACTCCTTTATACTCATTTAAAAGGTACCATAAGTTCATAATTGCATCCATAAAGGGTATAGGGGCTTTGGGGGGTCAAAGAGATGCAAAAACAACCGAACGAACTTCTGGACTGACCTGCGAAGTCACCTGCGCCTGCATATGGCTTACCTGCATACGTAGGTGACCTTTGGTAGTAGCCATAGGCACCTGCGAAGTCACCTGCGCCCGCAGGTGCTTCGTCTGCGAGGGCGGGTGCCCGTTTCGGCCAAAATGGGTCTCTTTTGGGTCTTTTTATGCAATGAATGGTCCATGATCATAAATAAACTTCTATTGACATATTTTAGATCATATTGGATTCCAAAAATCATCCATGTTTTCACAACACACATGCACATCACCAAAAGCACACTTTTCCTTCAATACACCACCAAATCCATGCACAATTTTGCAATAACAATTCCAAACATTATGTATAAGAATAAAAAAAAGTTGAGGCTATAATCAAATCTCACATGTAAATATTGAACCCATCAAGTTCACTTCCTTCAATACCACAAGTCCATTTTGAAGTTTACGAGGCAAAAACCCTCACCGATTAAGCAAACGTAAATTGTTTCACATATAGTGAACTTCTCACACTTCACCAACGTAACCAACATGATCTACGCCATATTCCATGCATATAATATATTAAATCATAATAATAAACACTTACCAAATCTTTCCAAGGAGTGATCTTGTCCCAAGAGTAAGATAGCTTAGGGTTTGAGTTGAGAGAATGTTGTGGAAATTTCTAGATTTTGGCATGTGTAATCAAATGAATAAATATCAGATTTTTGGTGCCTTTTATAGACCCTTAATGGTCATATTTATCCATCTTTTGGTCAATAATTAATGTGTTGATTTGGTCAAAAGAAGAATGGATCATTTCCCCTTCATTTGGGCCATGTCTATTGTGTCTTTTTGGGCCTTAATTGAGCCCAATGGCTCAAGATTAATTTGACCCATCACATTTGATGTATAATTCCTAAAAACTCCCATGTTTAAATAATTTCGTGAATGTTATGGTAATCAACTAGGTTCGTACATGTACGAGGTGTTACAACTCCTATCTTTATAAAATTCTAAATACTTCTTTGGCTCTACTCTTCTTTAGATGGATCGCGCGAGATCATTGGATTGTGAAAATGGGACTACAATACCTAGTTCTAGAGTATTAGCCCAAGAGAAGTTTTGGGAGCATTTAGTGGGGGAAATCTTGATATTGAGGACTTATAACATCAACCAGAGAGTCTGGGGACAACTCGAGCTCCGATCGAATTGGTGACCATGGCAGTTCTTCAAAGTACCATGGTTGATATTTTGAGCCTTCTTGTGACTACATCACAGGCAGCGATATTACCTAGTACACCGAGTGGTTTTCAACCTAGAGGTGAGGTCACAGGTATACAACAAAGTTTCTACGCCAGTTTCAGAGTATGAGATGAGGTTTCTTGAGTGGACCAGACATACTTCTATGAATTTTCCTATAGAACATGAGAGAGTGTATAGGTTTGTTAGAGGGTTGATCCTACCACTCCGTTTGGTATCGGAGCCATTAGTAGTACCTAGGTCTCCATTCCTTCAGGTTGTTGATCACTCGAGACTATAGAGTAGCCATGTCTCGAGACCTATGGATGCAGCGGTAAGAGGCCCTGCCATCAACTTAATTTTTGTGTTATTTCGTCCCAAGGTAGGGATTCTTCTAGTAGAAGTCACCGTCACTCTTATCCTAGAAGGCCTATACAGGTAGTGTCTCATATCACAGATGGGGCTTGGGCAGGTTATAGCATTCAGGCTGGCCCACTTTTATTAAGGTTGATGAGTTTCAATGAAAAATCAAGTTTATGTTTATCATGAAAGAAATGTCCAACTTCAAGCCCAAGAGGAAAAGGATTGGGGCCACATGGAGCTTAGAGAGAGGAGCTGACATGGAGCCCAAGAAAGAGCTTGAAGATGCCAACCAAAGAAATGAAAATTAAGCCCACAAATGAGCTGAAATTGTGACCCAACATTGTGTTGATTCACGTGAGTTTTGGCCTAAAGATTGGCTTAAGTTCACGGGTAAAGTTTTGTTCTAAATTGACACGTTCTTTCCATAATTCTTTAAGGAATAATTTTGGTATTATTTTACCTGATTTCCTAGTTTAAAAGTTTCTTATTTTAAAGTTTCCTAGTCAGATTTTTCTATTTATTTCCATACAAGAAGAATTCGAATCCCATGCTATTTGGGATAGGTTTTTCCCTATATATAGGGATGGATTTTTTAATTTTCAAGAAGAACATGATTAATATTATTTGAGAGGTTTCTCTTCTTTACACCTTTTTGTGTGGTGACTATAGATTTATCTTACATCCCTATAGGAATGATTCTTTAGGAGATAAGATTAATTCTTAACTTGATATCTTTTGTTTCTATTAAAATTAATTAAAGAAGGTAATTAGTCTTATACTGATTGTTGTCATTACTTTTTTCAAAGTAGGGGTCTAGATCACTTTGATCTAAGTTCTTTAGTTAACTCTATTAGTATTATAATTAGTCTTAATCCGCTAATTTTTAATACTAAGATCAAAATTAGAATTCTAAGATCAAAATTAGAATATTAAATTTTAAATAAAAGAATACTAAGATCAATTAGGGCTCTTAGCACTTAATCTCGAAATTGGGATCTTATTCTCAATTTTCGCCTATCTTTAATTTTTTGTCTTTAATCTTAGTATTTTCGCTTCCGCATTATTTTCTTGTTTATTCAAGTAACCTGATTCGTATTAAGTGTTATCAGAGTAGTTTTATCAAAATTTCATTCTTGCTAATCTTGGGAGTTTCAAAAAAAATCAATTTCTTATTTTTTTTGTTAAGCTAGAAGTTTAAAAAAGAAAAACCAAAAAAAATATTTTTTAACTGGTAAGTTACATAGCCAAATAAAAAATAGGAAAGAAGAAAAAAAACAAAATTTTAAAAAAAGGAGGAGAGATTCAAGTCCTTGCCATTAAGTTGTTTTTAGAACCTCCGAATTTATTGTCTTTCTTGATTTCCAACGTCAAGAAGGAAAATTAAGAAGAGAGGAAATTTGGAGTTTTCTTGTTACACAAATTGGTCTTTTTCTTGTCTCATCAAACTCTATTTGTCTGGGTATTGATAAATTTTTTTCTTTCTACATCTTACTTCTAAAAGATTATTACTAGTAGGGTCATATATAAATCCTAAAGGATCCAGCCAAAGCTAGTAATTGAGTTGGAAAACGGCAAGAGAGAGTGAGATCAATAGAATTAAAAAAAGGCCAAAAATTGAGAGAGATATGTTTTCTTTGATATTATTTTGAGATCTGTCAAATCGACTGTGATGAACAAAGGACTAATATGGAGGATGAATTAAGAGATCAAAGTGACACCAACTTTGCTAAAGTGCCAATCGCTCAATTAGAGGAAATGAATGTCAATGTAGTTGATTTAAGGAGGGAATTTTTTTTTTTTACAGAGTGTGGAATAAAAGGTAATATTGGCTCTATAATTATTAATTTTGAAAGTGGTGCTAATGTGATAAGTTCATACGTGGTGGAGAAGTTGGATCTTACATGCATCAAACACACTATTCTTTATAAGTGGCAATGGTTGAATGGTTTTGGTGAACTTAAGGTGACTAAACAATGCATGATTTGTTTCTACATTGGGAGTTATTCCGATAATGTTCTTTGTGGTGTAATTCTAATGCAAGATTTTCATATCATGCTTGGGCATGTATGGTAGTTTGAAAGGAATGCAATTTATGATAGGGGAAAGAATAGAGTTTCTCTTGAGTTAAATAAAAAAAATGTCCTTGCACCATTAAATCTATCAAAAGTTTATGGAAATTAGAAACGTACGAAAAAAGCAATGAAAAATTGAGAGAGAAAAGAATGAGAGGAGCAAGGGAGTTCATACTGATATACAAAAGAAGAAAAGGAAGAGGTTATGCTATGTGAAGAGAATAGGATATCAAGTTGGAAAATACTGATGTCAAGAGAAAAGAAGAGAGAGATGTTCAGGAGAGTAAAAAAGAGAGTTTAAGTGAGGTTATTTCTTATTCTAAAATTCCTACTTCTTCTTCTAGTTGCTTTGACTCTCTTGTAGGTACTCATGGGAAAGTATGCATTGTAAAGCCATCATTGGATGAGCTTAATCCTAAGATTGTTAAAACTTCACGTCCCACTGAGCAAATGTTTGTTCATGAGAAGAATATAGGTAAAGAAGATTATTTTGGGTATATTCAGGATAAAACTCAAAACAAGAAGACTAACAAGGCTGTTGTGGATAAAATACCACTAAGCAAGGAAAAAATGAGGTGATGTTGTTCCTTTTCTACATAAGACCAAGTAGTATGTATAATTGGTTTGTTAATATTCTTGATAGTCCTAGAACACTTAACGTCTATTAAGAGGTAATAAACTACACTCTTAATTCTTATGTTGGCGACTTTATTAGGTTTGAGCATGATGATTGATAATGCTCAAGATACACTTCAAGATGTATGCGGTCACTAGCAATATAAGTTTTACCCAACTTGGAGTCTGGGTCGATTCAACAAGGATTGAAGGTGATAGGTTCACCTTCAAGTGTCACAAGTGACTAAATGTTTTCACGTAATGCTAAAAATAATGCGATAAAGTAAATGGGGGATTAATTCAAAATGATTTTGTGTTCAAATTATCAATTTCGACTTTGGATTATCAAAGAAAATTCTAGAGAATGTAATTGATAGGTATAAGCACTTGAGGTTATGCCTTCTTGAGAGTGACCATATGCGTGGGTAACTGAAAATGTACCTAAATTCGATTGATAGTTATGAATTGGCTTGGTCTTAGATATTCGAGGCAATCATTCAATCTACCACCAAATTTCATATGGGTTTCTTTCAAACACCCATATGTATACAATACCAAGCAACCAATGACCTCAAATTAGCTAGTCTATTTCTAGCACTACCTATTAAGTGAGAATTACTCAAGTCTTTAATAACTAAATGTATCCACCCTTGTCTTCTTTTACAAGCAATACAACAGATCTAAGCATGAATAGAGTTTGCAATCTCAATTCTTCAGTTGAAATATAGAGATTTAGCTAATATCATAACATTTAATCAAATAAAAAGGTAAATAATCCATACCCACACAATGATCAACACTCAATAATAAATAACCCCAAACTTGGGAAATTAGCTACTCATAACAAGAGAAAGGGGAGATATACCAATATTCTCATCCAAATTTGCCATAGAATCCAAATATTTCCAAAGAAATTCCAAATTCCAAGCAAGAAATAAACTACATGTAACTAAGATAAAAACCACCGACATGTCAATATCCAAATTCGAATTGGTTCCTGGTCCTGGTTAGAGACCACTGTGTTCGCGCCGGCGGTCCAACAAAGAGGCGAACGGCCCGTGTGGTAGCGGGCGAACTAAGGATTTCGTGCTTGCAAGGAAGCGTGCAAGTGGGTGAACGCACGGACTGGCAGCAAGGAGTCAATTGAATGATCAAAGCATCGGTTGCTTCCACCTGTGGCCTTCTTCGACCCCTACTGAAGATAGGTCGCCAAACTACTATCGAGAGTTTCTTTGAAGCGCCAGTCGCGTAGGGCGACCGGGCTAGCCAACTAGGGTTTCAATTACAAGCTTTAGATTCAAGATATGATAAAAGATAGGGTTCCAAGATGCCAAAAAGACTTTTATAGCTTCAGTAAAAATGGGCCAATAAATTATAGAAAATGCCACCGTGTCCAATTCTGCAAATAACAATACCATTGCTGAAAACTTGGTGATATGCTGAATTGACCTTGTATCACTGAATCAACATTGACTTGGGTTGAAACTTGATTGAACTATTGCTATAAGTGATGGGAACTCCTATTTGGCGATACGCAGGCACCACCAGTGATGCACTGATTTACTTGGTGATTCCTTTTTGCACTTTGAGCTTCAATATTCCATCTTTTTTGCTTCCTTTTTCTCTTCTAATCACTTCTTGGTTTTTACCCCGAATATCAACCAACATAATCATTAAAACCAGCTCAAATAAGTATTGAGGACTTGATTTCTTATCATTATTAGGCCAAATGAGTCGCAAATTGCTGACTCATCAATACACCCAATGAAATCTTTACTCGTCAAAGAGTAAATCGTTGCACAGACAAAAAAATCAACAATGCCTACAAACGGTAATACTTGAGAGCTTAGACACATGGTGCTTTTGTGAAAACACTTTGCCCTCAGGGTTTTGAAAACAATTGCACAAGTCTCACCTATCAAATACTCAATTTGTGAACAACGAGCCTCAAATGTTGAACAAATGTTACCAACCCATGCACGTGCTCATAAACTCTAATAAAGATTAAAGAGTGATCAAGTATTGCAATCAAGTTACACAAAGAAGTTCCTTACCTCAAGAAATGATCAACATTAAAACAAGGGATTTCCATGAATCACTCACACTCTCAAACATGATCATGTACATGATTACCACACCATATGCTTTCCCTTAAGCTCCACTTCACCACTTTCAAGCATGCTCCCTTGAAGATCACTAAGTACTTACTTTGGTTTGTATCATAGGAAATGGGTAAGGTAGAAAAGGCTAGGTTTATAATTACACTACCCCCTCGAAGCATCTAGAGAGACCTCAATTACACTTCTTTCCTAAAATTTTCTTTATAAACAACTCCAAGGACGAATTCTCTAAAATTTTCAAGCCATATTCCTCTTCCTATAATTTCAAACATTAATCTACTTTGAATATTTAAAAACTAGAAACACCATTAAACTATTTTTTTTTAATTCTTTTCAATCTTTTTGCCATTTTTTTTATATATCTACAAATGATAAGAGGATAATTTGAAGAGGAAGTGAATGGTCCATATATTATGAACTTCAAATCACAATACTAACCCAAAAAGGCTCCTCCACCCCCAACTTAGGCTTTTTTATGGCCTCACCAAGATGCTTCAAAAAAGAGTTTAGTTTAGGAGAAGGACTCGTGGAAGAAGGGTTTCGACTTGTAATAAGGTTATCCAAGAAAAAGGGTACTAAGTCATCAAATTAGGGAAAACATTGGTCACTAAACTCACCAAATAAAGGATAATTTGGTTAAATTTTAGGTTCACTCTCGATCAATGGCCTAAGATCACATCGCCAATATCGCACTGTAACACCCTATACCTTTCTGAACTCACGCGATTACCCTAATGTTCATGGAATTAATTAAGTTTTTATAGATGGTATATTATTCATGGAATTTATTGGGCTAAGCAAACCTTGTTCAAATGGGCTCAATTTAAGGCCCAAAATTAGGTAAAAGACTTGGCCCAACAAGAAGGAAATGATCCATTCTTCTTTTGACCAAGTCAACACATCAATTAATGACCAAGAATTTGCTAAGGATGACCATGAGTCACTATATAAGGCAAAAAAACCAGGTTTTTATTAATTTAGACACACATGCAAATCTAGAAATTTCCACAAGATATTTCTCTTTTCTTCCAAACCCTAAGGCACCTATCTCTTTGGACAAGATCACTCCTTTGCAGGCTTGATTAAGTGTTCAATATATTATATGCTTAATATGGTGTATAAATCATTGTGGTTATGTTGGCAAAGTGTTGGACAGTTCACTATGTGTAAAACAATGTACCTTTGCTTAATCGGTAAAGGGTTTTGCCTTGTAAATTTGGAAGTGGACTTGTGGTCTTGAAGGAAGTGACTTTAATGGATTAAATATCAAAATGTAATATGTGGTATTGTCCTTAAATTGCTTTATCTTTGTGTGTAACCTTTGGAATTGTTGTTGTGAAATTGTACTTGGAACCGGTGGTGTATTGAAAGGAAAATGTAATTTTGGTGATGTTTATGTGCGTTGTGAAACTATGGCTGTTCTTTGGAATCAAGGATGATCTAAAATATTTTAATATAAGCTTAGTTATGATCACAAACAATTCATTGCTAAAAAGGACCCTAAAATGACCCCGGAGGCAGAAACGGGTATCCGCCTTCGCAGGAGGGGCACCTGCGGGCACAGATGCCAACGCAGGTGACCTTGGACCAGGCCAATGGTCAGCTACGGATGTACCTCAACCACCTGCAGGTGAAGGTGGCTTCGCAGGTCATCCCAGAACTTTGTTTTGTATATTTTTGTCTCTCTTTGACCCCCCCTAAACCCCTATACCCTTCTTGGATGCAATTATCAACTTATGGTACCTTTTGAATGACTTTAAAGGAGTATCCCAGAGGTATTTTGAATGGTATCAATTATGTATTGTTGTTCATGTGTTATTATGAAAGCTATTAAGATTACTTGATGGAGTAAATGTGACGTAGTGTTAATTAGGGAGTGTAAAGTATAAGCTTGGTGTGAAATGCTATTGGTTTATGAGGTCTTGGTTAATGTGTGGAATGTTGTGGTATTGTTGGTATGATAATGCAGTGAGTTGTATTGAAGAAGGACGAAATGACACTATGTAGCATTCACGTAGCTCATTATGGTTTCATGCACTTGTAATGTAGTTAGTTGTTAACGTGACTTCTGTTATGTACTTGTGTTGTAGAGTAAAATGTAAGGAAGGAGATGGATTATTGTAATCACATATAGGACTGTGTATTCATATTTAGAGGATAAGGTATGTAAGGTTACTCTTTCCATATCCTTCTGCAGCACATATTATTCGCATCGTCATTGTACTTGTTCCATTCCAAAATGTTCAAAGGTATCTCACTTCAGGTTGTCATATATGGTTATTCATATGTTTCTTATTCATTGACCAATTGTTACTCATGTTTCACCAAATCATGGACATCATTCCGAAGTTCCAATAACGATGTTTAACCCCTAATGTATTAATCTCATAAAGGTAAAGGATATCAATCTCATAACAGTAAAGGGAAGAAGCAATGCTTATATGATTACCTTATGGTTACTCTATGGCTACTTTATGGCTATATTATATCCCACCGATAAGGTGGATGAATGTTATATTATGGCCCACCGATAAGGTGGATGAATGTTATACTATGGCCTACTGATAAGGTGGATGATTGTTGATATAATATGTTATATTATATTATGGCCCGCCGATAAGGTGGATGATTGTACTATAGCCCACTGATCAGCTGGATGAATGATAATGAGGATGATCGTAAAAGCAAAGAAAGTATATCTCTTGAATAAAAGTATATACGAATGTTATTATATGAATGATAATGATAAGAATGAATGATCGAATAATGAAATAACGAAAGTAATGTACATGGTTCCACACATATACAGAATGAAGGTTTATCCATATTGATTACTCACTTGTTTGATTCCATTGAAGTACTTATGTATCATGCAGTTTCTTATAGCCTTACATACTCAATACATTCTTCGTACTGACGTCCCTTGGGGGACTTACCTTACTTGTTGCAGGCACAGGTGCTAGTAGACCTCCACAGTAGGTTGTGGATCTTTTGCCGAACATTGGTGAGCTCCAGTTGGTCCGGGGCTTTCCAAGTCATATGTGTATATTTGTTTTGGTATTGTAAAGTTTGTATAAAGCGGGGACTTATCCCGACTATAGGTTGGTTATGTACATGTATCTGTTAGAGGCTTTGTAGACATATGTGGTAATATGAATGTAAGAGATGTATGTCCATTTTGACTTGATGGCCCTAACGACCAAGTTTCATATATATCATATGTTTTTCCATGAATTTGGCCATTGGCATCTTATGTCTACATGAGTAGAATGTTGTTCACTCAGGGATATGAATATGAATGTACATGAATGAAGATTGGTTCTCTCAGGCCTCAACGGCTTCGGGTGCCAGTCCGCCCCGTTAGAATTCAAGGCGTGACAAAAGTGGTATCAGAGCAGGTCATCCTAAGGGTGTCTACAAAGCCGTGTCTGTGTAGATTCTTGCTTATAGATGTGTTGCGCACCACATTTATAAGTAGGAGGCTACGGGACATTTAGGAGTTGTTTCTTTTCTTCATTTCTAGATCGTGCAATAGAGCCAATGTTATAGGTGGAGTTATATTTGATCGTTGAAATTGATTTTCGTTGTTATAGTAAAATGTTGATGACAAGACAAGGTAGTGGCAAAGGTAAGGAGGTAGACATGATTGCCGAAGAAGGAACTAGTAAATCACCACCTGACCAAGCTAGTAAAGGTGGGGCTGAAACTGAGTTTGCAACGCAGGCTTCCCATACTTTTCCAGCTCCAGAAGAGAGGAGAGGGAGAGAAGAACCTACCAAACACCTGCTAATGATACTGAGTAGAATCTAAGAAATGCGGTGCAAATGTTGACTCGTATAGTTACTTGTATAGTTGCTGCACTGAATCAAGGACAAGTAGGTCCAATGATAAGTAGTGATGGTGTGGATAGGGCAGCTAGTCAGCGGACACAAGATTTTCTGAAATTAGGCCCTCCCACATTCACCGGGTCAGATCTGAATGACAACCCACAAGACTTCGTGGACCAAATCAAAAGGTCTCTAGATGTTATGCGTGTGACTGGTATAGATATAGTGGAGCTTGCAACATATAGACTAAAGGCGAGGCTATATTATGGTACGAAGATTGGAAATGATCTAGGGGTATAGGTGCACTTCCAGCTAATTGGGAGGAATTTAAGGCGATATTTCTTGATTACTATCTTCCCTATCAGATCCTAGAGGCTCGTGCGGATCAGTTTTTAAATATTTGTCAAGGGAATATTAGCGTCAGGGAGTACAGTCTTCGGTTTAATTCTTTGGCCAGGTATGCTCCAAATGTAGTAGCCTTTATGGCCGACAGAGTCCATCCGTGTGTGGAAAGATTAGAGCCATATTTTGTGAGGGACTTTACTATTGCTGCGTTAAATAGAGATATGGATATAACAAGAATACAAGCCTTTGCACAGAAAATGGAGGATCAGAGGCAATGGAGAAGGACATAAGAATTTAAAGAAGGGTCGTCAAAGAGGGCTAGACCT
This sequence comes from Capsicum rhomboideum, assembly GCA_031232105.1. Taxonomy (NCBI): domain Eukaryota; kingdom Viridiplantae; phylum Streptophyta; class Magnoliopsida; order Solanales; family Solanaceae; genus Capsicum; species Capsicum rhomboideum. The sequence goes on from CP124718.1 coordinate 51,298,646, forward strand.
ATGGGACAGTTTATCGCATCGCAAATTTAGGTCTCGAGTTTTTCCTAAACCGCCTAGACCATCATTTTCTTACCCTACAACAAGTACTCCATCTCAATTTCAAGGGTTTAGAGGCGGTCAAGATGGGCAAAGTAGTAGGACTCGGGGTTCACAGACAGTGGGGTATCGAGAACAAGGAAGTATGGGCCAATCGAGGTCTTTTTGTCAGCTGTGCCAGCGCTGTAGAAAGTTTCATTCAGGTGAATGTTGGTTTGGAACAAATGTTTGCTTTTGGTGTGGTGTGTCGGAACACAAAATGAGAGAGTGCCCACAGAGGGCCATGGGTAGTAATGACACGACCTATGGGATATGCCATTGTGTTATCATTGTTAGGTGTACAATCTGCTGGTCATAGTAGTGGTGCTATAGGAGCAACTAGTTCTAGCGGAGCCCAGAATCATACCTTTGTTTTAGCGGATCGACAGAATTCGGAGGCTTCTCCTGATGTAGATACAGGTACATTATTCACATTTTTACATAAGGTATATGCATTGATTGACCCGGGGTTCTACATTATCATATGTTACTTTTTTGATTGCGAAAAAATATGAAAGAACACCAGAATTACTAGTTAAGCCATTTTGACGCATCTACACTAGTTGGTGAATCTATTGTAGTTAAAAGAGTATATTGTAATTGTATAGGAACTGTTTGTGGTTATGATACACTGGTTGGCTTCTTGTTAGGCCACATTAGATTGCCGAGTTAAAAAAAAAACAAGTACATTATCGTTTTCTCCAAAAAGATGATCTTGAAATGAAGGGTAATGTTGGAGCACCGAGAGGTAAAGTTATTTCTCATCTTAAGGAAAATAAAATGATACCCAAATGGGTACATATGTCACTTAGTAAGAATGAAAGATACTGATGTGGAACCACCAACTCTTCAATCGGTTCCGGTGGTAAATGAAATTCTTGAGGCATTTCCTGCAGATCTTCCAGGTTTACCTCTAGGACGGGAAGTAGTGTTGGTATTGAGGTAATGCCAGGTACTTAGTTTATCTCTATTCCTCCATATAAAATGGTCCTAGCAGAATTATGGGAAGTAACAGAGCAATTAAAAGAATTGTTGGAAAGGGATTCATAAGGCCTATTATATCCCTTTGGGGTGCACCAATGTTAATTGTACAAAAACAAAAAAAAAAGGATGGTACATGGAGAATGTGTATTGACTAACGACAACGGAATAAGGTGACAATTAAGAACAAATATCCCCTCCCCAGGATTGATGATTTATTTGATCGGTTATAGGGTGTCAAAATAGTTTTCAAGGATTGACTTGAGATCGAGACAGCACCAGGTAAGGGTTAGAAAAAAAAAATATACCCAAGACAGCTTTTCGAACACGGTATGGTCACTATGACTTTCCAGTTATGCCATTTGGACTAACCAATGCACCAACACTTGTTAGGGATTTGATGAATAGGGTGTTTAAGCCATTTTTAGATGTATTCGTGACCGTGTTTATAGATGACATTCTGGGTTATTCAAGATCACAAGAGGACCATGCTAATCACTTGCGGCAGGCGTTACAGATTCTTCGTGATAGTAAGTTATATGCAAAGTTCTCTAAGTGAGAACTTTGGTTAAAATCTGTAGCATTCTTGGGACACATGGTATCAGATGAAGGAATAAGGGTTGATACACAATAGATAGGAGCTGTGAAGAATTGGCCAAGGCCTACGACTCCTACGAAAATTCATAGCTTTATTGGGTTAGCAGGCTATTACAGTAAGGTTGGTTGAAGGGTTTTCTTCCATTTTGGCACCCTTGACAAAGTTAACACGTAAGGATACCAAGTTTTAGTGGAATGATGCGTTCGAAAAGAGTTTCCAAGATCTGAAGGATAAATTGACTTCTACACCTGTGTTGGTACATCCAGAAGGTATAGAAGGGTATGCAGTCTAGGGTGAGGCTTCAATTTTATTGATACAACATGATAATATGATAGATTATGCTTCAAGACAAGTACGTCCACATGAAATAAACTATCCAACATATGACCTTGAGTTAGCAGTCGTGATATTTGCTTTAAGTATATAGGGCTACTATTTGTATGGGGTTTACATTGATATCTACTGATCATGAAAGTTTGCAGTATATTTTTAAGCAAAAGGACCCACACTGAAGACAACATAGGTGGATGGAATTACTCAAAGATGAGGATAGTGATATCTTATACCATCCGGGAAAAGAAAACGTGGTAGCTGATGCGTTAAACCACAAAGCTTTGGGAAGCATTGATGGATGGTCCACTTACAAAAAAGCAAGGTATTATTAAGGATCTACGTCAATTAGAAAGCTTGGGGGTTCATCTTCTTGAAACTCTAGATGAACGAATTATAGTATAAAATGCGGCAGAGTCTTCACTTGTAGCTGAGGAAAGGAAAAGTAATATGCAAATCCTATTTTATTTCAGTTGAAAAAGAATGTACAGCAAAGTTCGACAAAGGCATTTGATCTTACGCAAGAAGAAGTACTTGACTACTTCAAGGCCAAGGTAGATTTTGTGTACTGGATATAGATGAGCTAAGGAAATGAATTATGAGAAAAGCACATCATTAAGGGTATTCTATTCATTCGGGAGCAACAAAAATGTACCATGGTTTGGAAGAGATGTATTGGTGAGGCAACATAAAGAAGAAGAACATAGCAGACTTTGTAGCTCATTGTTCGAATTGTCAACAAGTAAAAGTAGAGCATCAGAAACCTGAAGGTTATATGCAATGTAGGAATCTTCCAGTTTGGAAGAGGGATAGGATTAACATGAGTTTCATCACAATTTTTCCTCATACACTTTGGAAATTTGATTCTATAAGGGTAATAGTTAACAGGCTTTCCAAGTCAGCGCATTTTCTACCAGTCAAAACCACTTATACAACTGAAGATTATGCAAGGTTGTATGTTAAAGAGATAGTGCAATTACATGGGATTCCAATCTCTATTATATCAGCCATGGGAGCTCAATTTACAGTACATTTTTAGAGATCTTTTCATAGAAGTTTGGGAACCCAAGTGAATTTGAGTACAACTTTACATCCTCAGACAGATGGAAAAGAAGAACATACTATCCAAACGCTTGAAGATATATTGGACTTTAAAACATTAAAGGTAGTTGGGATGCTCATATACCTCTTATTGAATTTTCTTACAACAATAACTATCATTCAAGTATCAAAATGGCACCTTATGAAGCTTATATGGGAGAAAGTGTAGATTACCAACTGGATGTTATGAAGCAGGTGAGACTGCTTTACTCGGGCCAAATCTTGTTCATCAAGCTATGGAGAAAGTTAAGGTGATACAACAATGGCTACAAACGGCCCAAAGTCGACACAAGATATATGCTGATATTAGAAGAAGAGGGCTTGAATTTTCCATAGGCGATTGGGTATTCTCGAAGGTGTCACCAATGAGATTTGGAAAGAAAGGAAAGTTGAGTCCACGTTATATAGGTACATATGAAATTATCAGAAGATTTGGGCAGGTTGCGTATGAATTGAAACTACCCCAGGAACTCTCCACAATTCATCCAATATTTCATATTTCAATGCTTCGAAAGTTCATAGGAGATCCATTGCTCCTAGTGACTATGTACAAGCTACGGAGGATCCCACCTATAAAGGGATACCTATTGCTATTTTGGATGGACAAGTGAAGAGGTTAATGAATAAAGAAATATCTTCCGTAAAAGCCCTTTGGAGAAATCAACAAGTAGAAGAGATCACATGGGAAGCTGAAAAAATAATGAAGTCTAAGTACCCATATTGGTTTCAAACCAAAGAGAAAATCCAAGACACTAAATTGGAGCAACAGCAAATAAGTATCTATGAGCATTATGTGTATATATGATAACATGAAGAATGATACATCTGTGTAAATTGGATAATGTTACTATCATTCAAGGACGAATGTTCCTAAGGGTGGAAGGATGTAACACCAAGTACCTTCCTAATGTTCATGGAATTAATTAAGTTTTTATAGATGGTATATTATTCATGGAAGTTATTGGTATAAAAAAACCTTGTTCAAATGGGCTCACTTTAAGGCCCAAAATTAGGTAAAAGACATGGGCCAACAAAAAAGAAATGATCCATTCTTCTTTTGACCAAATAAACACATCAATTAATGAACAAGAATTGGATAAGGATGACCATGAGGCACTATATAAATCAAAAAAAATCAGATTTTTATTCATTTAGACACACATGCAAATCTAGAAATTTCCACAAGATATTTCTCTTCTCTTCCAAACCCTAAGGCAACTATCTCTTTGAACAAGATCACTCTTTTTCAAGCTTGAGTAAGTGTTTACTATTATGGTTAAATATATTATATGCTTAATATAGTGTATAAACCATGTTGGTTATTTTGGCAAAGTGTTGGACAGTTCACTATGTGTAAAACAGTGTACTTTTGCTTAATCGGTAAAGGGTTTTGCCTTGTAAACTTGGAAGTGGACTTGTGGTATTGAAGGAAGTGAATTGTATGGATTAAATATAAACATTTAATATGTGTATATTTCCTTAACTTTCTTTCTCTTTGTGTGTAACATTTGGAATTGTTGTTGTGAAATTGTACATGGAACCGGTGGCGTATTGAAAGGAAAATATAGTTTTGGTGATGTTTATGTGCGTTGTGAAACCATGGATGTTTTTTGTCATCTAATATTATATAAAATATGTTAATATAAACTTATTTATGATCATGGACCATTCATTGCGAAATAGTACCTAAAATGACCCCCGGAGGCTGAAATGGGCATCAGCCCTCGCGGGTGGGGCACCTGCGGGCACAGATGACAATGCAGGTTAGCCTGTACCAGGACAATGGTCACCTACAAGCGTACATCAACCACCATTGGGCTCAGGTGGCTTCGCAGGTCATCCCAGAACTTTGTTTTTAATGTTTTTGTCTCTCTTTGACCCCCAGAAACCCTTATACCCTTGTTGGATGCAATTATCAACTTATGGTACCTTTTGAATGACTTTAAATAAGTATCCCAGATGTATTTTGAATGTTATAAATTATGGATTGTTGTTCATGTGTTAGTATGAAAGCTATTAAGATGACTTGATAGAGTAAATGTGACGTAGTGTTAATGAGGGAGTGTAAAGTATAAACTTGGTGTGAAATGTTATTGGTTTATGAGGTCTTAGTCAATGTGTGGAATGTTGTGGTATTATTGGTATGATAATGCAGTGAGTTGTGTTGAAGAAGGATAAAATGATGCTATGTAGCAGTCTCGTAGCTCATTATCATTTCATGCACTTGTAATGTAGTTAGTTGTTAACATGAGTTTTGTTATGTACTTGTGTTGTAGAGTAACACAGAAGGAGCTGGATTTTTGTAATCACATATAGGACTGTCTATTCATATTGAGAGGATAAGGTATGTAAGGTTACTCTTTCCATATCCTTCTGCAGCACATATTGTTCACATCGTCATTGTACTTGTTCCATTCCAAAATGTTCAAAGGTATCTTACTTCAGGTTATCAAATATGGTTATTCACATGTTTCTTATTCATTGACCAATTGTTACTCATGTGTCACATAATCGTATGTTATTATATGAATGATAATGATAAAAATGAATGATCGAATAATGGGAACCTGACATGAGAAGGTGCTTAGCACTAGCGGGATGACTCTCTCCTCTCAACAACAGTAAGATTTTACTACGAGGTAGGTATGATTTATTCATTGTAGAAAATAGACTCAGGCTAGATCCATTTAATATCGATAGTCATATCAGGAGTTATCATGTATTAGGACTTCGGGAATTCTATTTGTAAGGATGGGAACGATAAAAAATCCGATTAGGCTTTAATATTGTGATTAGTTGGTGCAGAATTTCCTTCATGCAATATTCGTAGTGTGGAATATATTTAATTTTATTAGAATCTGGACTAGCTGAATGAATGTTGTAGCTTGTAAGCATAGGATAAGTTAAGTATGGTAGAAAAGAGGAGTAATATTAAGTTGGGCTGTGATATCGGTGCTCTTTGTGAACTGATAGTTATGGTTGGCATTGAAGAAAGTTAACAAGATATAAATGGGGAATAGGGTTAAAAGTAACTTAACAAAGTTTTAGCCAAACTATTGACATATTGTGTAATCATAATGGGTAAGTGGATAAGAGCCATTGAATGATTGGCACAGAGAGGTAAGGCCATGTGTGAGAGTTTCCAAAAGAAGTATGTAGGAAGTACTTTGAGTATTAGGTTGGGGACATGAAGAAGAGTTATGAATGAATAGGGTGAGTAACTGCTTCTAGGTGTAAACCCTCATATGGATAGGATGTGTATAGTGAAAGGTTAAATGATGTATGTACCTAAGTATGTGTGGACTACAAGTGATGTTTTATGATTATCCATGGAATAGTAACTGTGATTTTTTTAAAGCCATGCTTGTGATTGTTGAATGCATTGCATACTCATACATTTTGGTGTTGTTAAGGTGAGTTGACAGGGATGCTGATGTTTATATTAAAATCGTGAAATTCATGATGTTGATGATATTAATGTTACCGTAATGGTGAAGATATTGATATATGACCCATAATGTTCATGAGGTTTGTTATATTTATGATGTTGATGAAGTTGAGAAGTGGAAGAGATGATGCGTACATATTACGTACATGCATTCATACATATGCCTTGACATTTTATTATATCCTTATATTGTTGTTGATTTCTTGGGCAGATCATTTCATTGGTAGAACTGGCGGAATGTAGTGGATCCTGTGAATCCAAGGTACGTCTTAATTCAGGCATGTTAACTGCCTGAGTATATAATTATGGGAGTATATTGTACGGTATCATCCTTCCTCGCAGTGGTTGTTAGGTAATAAGTGATTTAGTGGATGTAAACCCTGTAGTGTGTTGTATTAGCAAAGTACCGAGGTGGTTCAGTCTAATCATGGTTTCCTAAAGTCTTATAATTTTGTGAGGTCTGTATATCCGATTTAGAAGGAGTTAAGAGTAGTGGAAATCTGGTCCGTAGACTAGCTAAGTACCGAAAAAAGAGTGAGTTAGCGTGAGTGATGAAAGGATAGAGATATACAAAAATGTTAAATAGCAGGTAAGTCACAGTGATGTGTAAGTTTGGTATTAATAAATTTACAATCTGGGATTTAGAAATTGGAATATTACTTAAATGTTCATGATATCTCCCTATTTGTTGTTGATATTATTTATTTCTAACCTTAGTTGGATGATGATGCCTACCAGTATATGTGGTTCTATTGATGCTACACTTACTATATCTCTAATCGGGGATATAGCCATGTGCGGGTTAGTTGGAGTTTCTATACCTGCGATGGTGATCACTCAGCAGCAACTCTTGCCCTCTCTTTTCTGCATGGATGTTGTTTCATGGACTATCCTATTCCTTGACTAGTGCTCTTGTACTGGTTTGGCTTGTTTTGGTGGATTCATTATGGATAGTTTTCTGCATCACTTTTACTTATCAAATGTATTAAACCTGATTGTTACGTATAAGTAAACTTACTTATGTTATTGAAAATGACTGTTTAAACTTTAGTATCAAATGAATGGTTAGATAGTAAGGGTTCTCGTACTTGGGGTAGGTATTAGGTAGGTGCCTGTATGATCCGTCTAGTTGGCTCGTGACAACTTTGCTCAATGAGATTATGTATGGTATCAATTGCATATGGGGTAGGGGTTTATAATATAGGTTGTTTAAGGTTTATTTTTCTTGTAGGAGCCTTTGACCAAAATTATGCTTTTGAATCCTTATTTTAGGTAGTTGTTTCCCTCTATTAGGCATGGCTTAATACGTGTTGTATCTTTGGAATTAGAATTGGAAGCTGTATCTTAGTTTTGGGTAGTCACTTGCCTTATAATGGGTTCCTCAGGGTATTATAGTTAGCATAGCAATTTCATAAAGTAGCTACTCTAAAATCGTAACCTTTTCATAGCATGTAGACCTTAAACTTCTTCAGTATTGGGTGGTCCACTTGGTACTAACAATTGGCTTGTGTATTCACCTTGTTACGTCTACAGCCAGGAGTAGGTTCAACATCCTTGTATACTTGTTATGACCATCAGATGAAATTAGTGATCCTTAGTGGAAGTTTTGGGTAGCATCTCGCGATAGGGTATGTACTCCTCGCCCGACCCCCTAGTTTCATGTTTTATCTCCTTTTACATATATATGTATGTATATATATATATATATATATATATGTATTGTTCTGTATGTTGGTGGGTTTGAGGCTTTGCTTATGAATCAGTTGGATTTGATGTTTGTATACTTTGGTCTTGAAAGATTATATTTGCTAGTTGTAGATTATTCCTAATTTTTGTGTATACTAGTGATGGCATGCATACATTCATACGTGCATACACATACATTGTAGAAAAATTCCATGGAAAGCATTGATTTTTACTATTATTGTAAAAAAAGATTTATTCTCATTTTCACTCTTAAACTGAATTTAAAATGGGAATCGTGCCACCCTTACTATTTGATGATGATTTTAAGACTGAAATATACTTGTTTACCGATACTTTCTTGGAATATATAAAGTAATGTAACCCTATTTAATCATTGGTTTATTTCCATTTTCAAAGTGATTTACCCTGGTTTCTATTTACTGACTTCTGCTATGGAACATAATTTATAGAAGTTTTACCTACACACTAGTTTTAAAAAGGAAAGAAACTGGATGACATTAGTCCCAATTAAATTTCGGGCACCTATGGTATTTATGATTATTAGTGATTATATTCTTGGAAGTCCATGTTTGGGATCGAGTAGTGTATATGGATATGCCAAGTCCCCTATGGCTCCTTCGGTCCTTGAGCCGCAGTGTTGGAGAAGGGTTGTTCCCCATGTGTCCTTCCTTGCAAGCCACAGGGCAAGAGGATTTGTATACATTACGGTTAGATGTGGCCTTTATATTATATTTCTACAGTTGCTTTTCATTGCATTGCCTATCGCTAATATGTTTGTGGTTATGTATTTTTTTTGTACCTTCTGGGATCATGTTTTCTTCTCTCTTACTAGTAGTTACGTACCATTCTGAGTTATGGGTTTGGGTTACGTACTGGTGGGATATAGTAGGTCCATCAGGACTTGAGATTTTGAGTTGTGATAGTTTCGTATCAGAGACCTAGGTTCACCGTTGTTGTTGGTACAAGAGTAAAATGCTCCCACGGATCGGTACGATAACGTCCATATTCTATCTTAGGGAGTCTATAGGGCATTCGGAGGAAATCCTAATCTTTATTCCCTATCGTTCATTCCTATCTCTATAAACTTCTAAATTCTTCTTTGGCTCTACTCTTCTTTAGATGGATCGCGCGAGATCGTTGGATAGTGAAAATGGGACTACAATACCTAGTTCTAGAGTCTTATCCCAAGAGAAGTTTCGGGAGCATTTAGTGGGGGAAATCTTGATATTGAGGACTTATAACATCAACCAGAGAGTCTGGGGACAGCTCGAGCTCCGATCGAATTGGTGACCATGCCAGTTCTTCAAAGTACCATGGTTGATATTTTGAGCCTTCTTGTGACTACATCACAGGCAGCGGTAGTACCTAGTACACCGAGTGGTTTTCAACCTAGAGGTGAGGTCACAGGTATACAACAAAGTTTCTACACCAGTTTCAGAGTATGACATGAGGTTACTTGAGTGGACCATACATACTTCTATGACTTTTCCTATAGAACATGAGAGAGTGTATAGGTTTGTTATAGGGTTGATCCTACCACTCCGTTTGGCATCGGAGCCATTAGTAGTAGCTAGGCCTTCATTCCTTCAGGTTGTTGATCACTCAAGACTATAGAGTAGCCATGTCTCGAGACCTATGCATGTGGCGGTAATAGGCCGCGCCATCAACTTAATTTTTGTGCTATTTCTTCCTAAGGTAGGGATTCTTCTAGTAGAAGTCACCGTCACTCTTATCCTAGAAGGCATATACAGGTAGTGTCTCATATCACAGATGGGGCTTGGATAGGTTATAGCATTCAGGCTGGCCCACTTGCATTAAAGTTGATGGGTTTCAATGAAAAATCAAGTTGATGTTTATCATGAAAGAAATGTCCAACTTCAAGCCCAAGAGGAAAAGGATTGGGGCCACATGGAGCTCAAGGAAAGGAGCTAACATGGAGCCCAAGAAAGAGCTTGAATATGCCTACCAAAGAATTGAAAATTAAGCCCACAAATGAGCTGAAATTGTGACCCAACATTGTGTTGATTCACGTGAGTTTTGGCCTAAAGATTGGTTCACGGGTAAAGTTTTGTGCTAAATTGACACTTTCTTTCCATAATTCTTGAAGGAATAATTTTGGTATTATTTTTACCTGATTTCCTAGTTTAAAAGTTTCTTATTTTGAAGTTTCCTTGTCAGATTTTTCTATTTATTTCAATAAAAGAAGAATTCGAATCCCATGCTATTTGGGATAGGTTTTTCCCTATATATAGGGATGGATTTTTTTATTTTCAATAAAAACATGATTAATATTATTTGAGAGGTTTCTCTTCTTTACACCTTTTTGTGTGGTGACTATAGATTTATCTTACAACCCTATAAGAATGATTCTTTAGGAGGTAAGATTAATTCTTAACTTGATATTTTTTGTTTCTATTAAAATTAATTAAAGAAGGTAATTAGTCTTATATTGATTGTTGTCTTTACTTTCTTCAAAGTAGGGGTCGAGATCACTTTTGATCTAAGTTCTTGAATTAACTCTATTAGTATTATAATTAGTCTTAATCCGCTAATTTTTAATACTAAGATCAACATTAGAATTCTAAGATCAAAATTAGAATATTAAATTTTAAATAAAAGAATACTAAGATAAATTAGGGCTCTTAGCACTTAATCTCGAAATTGGGATCTTACTCTCAATTTTCGCCTATCTTTAATTTTTTATCTTTAATCTTAGTATTTTCGCTTCCGCATTATTTTCTTGTTTATTCAAGTAACCTGATTCGTATTAAGTGGTATCAGAGTAGTTTTATCTAAATTTCATTCTTGCTAATCTTGGGAGTTTCAAAAAAAAAATCAATTTCTTATTTTTTTTTGTTAAGCTAGAAGTTTAAAAAAGAAAAACCAAAAAAAATTATTTTTTAATTTGCAAGTTACATAGCCAAATAAAAAATAGGAAAGAGGGAAAAAAACAAAATTTTAACAAAAGGAGGAGAGATTCAAGTCCTTGCAAATTAAGTTGTTTTTATAACCTCCGAATTTATTGTTTTTCTTGGTTTCCAACGTCAAGAAGGAAAATTAAGAAGAGAGGAAATTTGGAGTTTTCTTGTTACACAAATTGGTCTTTTTCTTGTCTCATCAAACTCAATTTGTCTGGGTATTGATAAATTTTTTTCTTTCTACATCTTACTTCTAAAAGATTATTACTAGTAGGGTCATATATAAATCCTAAAGGATCCAGCCAAAGCTAGTAATTGAGTAGGAAAATGACAAGAGAGAGTGAGATCAATAGAATGAAAAAAAGGCCAAAAATTGAGAGAGATTTGTTTTCTTATATGTCAAACCGGCTGTGATAAACAAAGGACTAATATGGAGGATGAATTAAGAGATCAAAGTGACACCAACTTTGCTAAAGTGCAATCGCTCAATTAGAGGATATGAATGTCAATGTAGCTGATTGAAGGAGGGAATTTTTTTTTTACAAGGTGTGGAATAAAAGGTAATATTGGCTCTATAATTATTAATTTTGAAAGTGGTGCTGATGTGATAAGTTCATACGTGGTGGAGAAGTTGGATCTTACATGCATCAAACACACTATTTTGTATAAGTGGCAATGGTTGAATGGTTTTGGTGAACTTAAGGTGACTAAACAATGCATGATGTGTTTCTACATTGGGAGTTATTCCGATAATGTTCTTTGTGGTGTAATTCTAATGCAAGATTTTCATATCATGCTTGGGAGTGTATGGTAGTTTGATAGGAATGCAATTTATGATAGGGGAAAGAATAGACTTTCTCTTGAGCTAAATAAAAAAAATGTCCTTGCACCATTAACTCTATCACAAGTTTATGGACATTATCACAAGTTTATGGACATTAGAAACGTGCGAAAAAAGCAATGAAACATTTTGAGGGAGAAAAGAATGAGAGGAGCAAGGGAGTTCATACTGATATACAAAAGAAGAAAAGGAAGAGGTTATGCTATGTGAAGATAATAGGATATCAAGTTGGAAAAAAACTGATGTCAAGAGAAAAGAAGAGAGAGATGTTCATGAGAATAAAAAGGAGAGTTTAGGTGAGGTTATTTCTTATTCTAACATTCCTACTTCTTCTTCTAGTTGCTTTGACTCTCTTGTAGGTACTCATGGGAAAGTATGCATTGTAAAGCCATCATTAAGTATGCATTGTAAAGCCATCATTGGATGATCTTAATCCTAAGATTGTTAAAATTTCACATCCCACTGAGCAAACGTTTGTTCATGAGAAGAATATAGGTAAAGAAGATTATTTTGTGTATATTCAGGATAAAACTCATAACAAGAAGACTAACAAGGCTGTTGTGGATAACATACCACTAAGCAAGGAAAAAATGAGGTGATGTTGTTCCTTTTCTACATTAGACCAAGTAGTATGTATAACTGGTTTGTTGATATTCTTGATAGTCCTAGAACACTTAACGTCTATTTAGAGGTAATAAACTACACTCTTAATTGTTATGGTGGCGACTTTATTATGTTTGAGAATGATGATTGATACTTCTCAAGATACACTTCTAGATGTATGAGGTCACTAGCAATATAAGTTTTACCCAACTTGGAGACTGGGTCGATTCAACAGGGATTGAAGGCGATAGGTTCACCTTCAAGTGTCACAAGTGACTAAATGTTTTCACATAATGCTAAAAATAATGCGATAAAGTAAATGGGGGATTAATTCAAAATGATTTTGTGTTAAAATTATCAATTTCGACTTTGGATTATCAAAGAAAATTCTAGAGAATGTAATTGATAGGTAAAAGCACTTGGGGTTATGCCTTCTTGAGAGTGACCATATGCGTGAGTAACTGAAAATGTACCTAAATTCGGTTTATAGTTATGAATAGGCTTGGTCTTAGGTATTGGAGGTAATCATTCAATCTACCACCAAATTTCATATGGGTTTTTTTCAAACACCCATATGTATACAATACCAAGCAACCAATGACCTCAAATTAGCTAGTCTATTTCTAGCACTACCTATTAAGTGAGAATTACTCAAGTCTTTAATAACTAAATGTCTCCACCCTTGTCTTTTTTTTCAAGCAATACAACATATCTAAGCATGAATAGAGTTTGTAACCTCAATTCTTCAGTTGAAATATAGAGATTTAGCTAAAATCATAACATTCAATCAAATAAAAAGGTAAATAATCACTACCCACACAATAATCAACACTCAATAACACATAACCCCAAACTTGAGAAATTAGCTACTCATAACAAGAGAAAGGGGAGATATACCAATATTCTCATCCAAATTTGCCATAGAATCCAAATATTTCCAAAGAAAGTCCAAATTCCAAGCAAGAAATAAACTACATGTAACTAAGATTCCAACTAGGGTTTCAATTACAAGCTTTAGATTCAAGATATGATAAAAGATAGGGTTCAAGATGCCAAAAAGGCTTTTATAGCTTCAGTAAAAATGGGCCAACAAATTATAGAAATGCCATCGTGTCCAATTTTGTGAATAACAATACCATCGCTGAAAACTTGGTGATACGCTGAATTGACTTGTATCACTGAATCAACATTGGCTTGGGTTGAAACTTGATTGAACTATTTCTATTAGTGATGGGAACTCCTATTTGGCAATATGCAGGCACCATCAGTGATGCACTGATTTACTTGGTGATTCCTTTTTTCACTTTGAGCTCCAATTTTCCATATTTTTTGCTTGCTTTTTCTTTTCTAATCACTTCTTGGTTTTTACCCTGAATATCAACCAACATAATCATTAAAACCAGCTCAAATAAGTATTGAGGACTTGATTTCTTAGCATTATTAGGCCAAATGAGTCGCAAATTGCTGACTCATCAATACACCCAACTTAAATCTTTGCTCGTCCTAGCGTATATCTATGCACACACAACAAAATCAACAATGCCTACAAACGATAATAATTGAGAGCTTAGACACATAGTGCTTTTGTGAAAACAATTTGCCCTCAGGGTTTTGAAAACAATTGCACAAGTCTCACCTGTCAACACTCAATTTGTGAACAACGAGCCTCAAATGTTTACCAAATGTTACCAACCCATGCACGTACTCATAAACTCCAATAAAGATTAAAGAGTGATCAAGTATTGCAATCAAGTTACACAAAGAAGTTCCTTACCTCAAGAAATGATCAACATTAAAACAAGGGACTACCACAAATCACTCACACTCTCAAACATGATCATGTACATGATTACCACACCATATGTTTTCTCTTAAGCTCCACTTCACCACTTTCAAGCATTCTCCTTTGAAGATCACGAAGGACTTACTTTGGTTTGTATCATAGGAAATGGGTAAGGTAGAGAAGGCTAGGGTTATAATGACACTACCCCCTCTAAGCATCTAGAGAGACCTCAGTTACACTTCTTTCCTAAAATTTGCTTTATATACAACTCCAAGGACCAATTCTCTAAAATTTTCAAGCCATCTTCCTCTTCCTATAATTTCAAACATTAATCAACTTTGAATATTTACAAACTAGAAACACCATTAAACTATTTTTTTTTAATTCTTTTCAATCTTTTTGCCATTTTTTTTTATATATCTACAAATGATACGAGGATAATTTGAAGAGGAAGTGAATGGTCCCTACATTATGAAATTCCAATCACAAGATAAACCCAAAAAGGCTCCTCCACCCCCAACTTAGGATTTTTTATGTCCTCACCTAGATGCTTCAAAAAAGAGTTTAGTTTAAGAGAATGACTTGTGAAAGATGGGTTTCGACTTGTAATAAGGTTATCCAAGAAAAAGGGTACTAAGGCATCAAATTATGGACAAAATTGGTCACTAAACTCTGCAAAGAAAGGATAATATTGTTAAATTAGAGGTTCACTCTTGATCAATGTCCTAAGATCACATCGCCAACATCGCACTGTAACACCCTGTACCTTTCTGAACTCACGTGACTACCCTAATGTTCATGGAATTAATTAAGTTGTGATAGATGGTATATTATTCATGGAAGTTATTGGGCTAAACAAACCTTGTTCAAATAGGCTCAATTTAAGGCCTAAAATTAGGTAAAAGACATGGCCCAACAAGAAGGAAATGATTTACTCTTCTTTTGACCAAATTAACACATCAATTAATGACCAAGAATTGGCTAAGGATGACCATGAGGCACTATATAAGGGAAAAAAACAGATTTTTATTCATTTAGACACACATGCAAATCTAGAAATTTCCACAAGATATTTCTCTTCTCTTCCATACCCTAAGGCAACTATCTCTTTGGACAAGATCACTCCTTTGCAAGCTTGATTAAGTGTTTAATGGACAAGATCACTCCTTTAAAAGATTGATTAAGTGTTTAATCTTATGGTTCAATATATTATATGCTTAATATGGTGTATAAATCATGTTGGTTATGTTGGCAAAGTGTTGGACAGTTCACTATGTGTAAAACAGTGTACTTTTGCTTAAATGGTAAAGGGTTTTGCCTTGTAAACTTGGAAGTGGACTTATGGTCTTGAAGAAAGTGACCTTGATGTATTAAATATCAAAATTTAATATGTGTTTGTGTCCTTAACTTGCTTTCTCTTTATGTGTAACATTTGGAATTGCTGTTGTGAAATTGTACATGGAACTGGTGGCGTATTAAAAGAAAAATGTAGTTTTGGTGATCTTTATGTGCGTTGTGAAACCATGGCTGTTCTTTGGCATCTAATATGATCTAAAATATATTAAGATAAGCTTAGTTATGATCATGGACGATTCGTTGCGAAAAAGGACCCTAAAATGACCCCCCAGAGGCTGAAACGGGCATCCGCCCTCGAGGGTGGGGCACTTGCGGGCGTAGATGCCGATGCAGGTGACCCTGGACAAGGCAAATGGTTACTTGTGGATGCACCTCAACCACCTTCAGGCGCAGGTGGCTTCGCAGCTCAGCCCAGAACTTCGTTTTGTATGTTTTTGTCTCTCTTTGACCCCCCAAAACACCTATACCCTTCTTGGATGCAATTATCAACTTATGGTACCTTTTGAATGACTTTAAAGGAGTATCCCGGAGGTATTTTGAATGGTATCAATTATGGATTGTTGTTCATGTGTTATTATGAAAGCTATTAAGATGACTTGATGGAGTAAATGTGACGTAGTGTTAATTAGGTAGTGTAAAGTATAAACTTGGTGTGAAATGCTATTGGTTTATGAGGTATTGGTCAATGTGTGGAATTTTGTGGTATTGTTAATATGATAATACAGTGAGTTGTATTGAAGAAGGAAGAAATGACGCTTTGTAGCAGTCACATAGCTCATTATGGTTTCATGCACTTGTAATGTAGATAGTTGTTAACGTGACTTCTGTTATGTACTTGTGTTGTAGAGTAACACGTAAGGAAGGAGATGGATTATTGTAATCATATATAGGACTGTGTATTCATATTTAGAGGATAAGGTATGTAAGGTTACTCTTTCCATATCCTTCTGCAGCACATATTGTTCGCATCGTCATTGTACTTGTTCCATTCCGAAATGTTCAAAGGTATCTCACTTTAGATTGTCATATATGGTTATTTACATGTTTCTTATTCATTGACCAATTGTTACACATGTTTCACCAAATCGTGGACATCATTCCGAAGTTCCAATAACGATGTTTAATCCCTAATGTATCGATCTCATAAGGTAAAGGATATCAATCTCATAATAGTAAAGGGAAGAAGCAATGCTTATATGATTACCTTATGGTTACTCTATGGCTACTTTATGGTTATATTATATCCCACCGATAAGGTTGATGAATGTTATATTATGGCCCACCGATAAGTTGGATGAATGTTATACTATGGCCCACCGATAAGGTGGATGATTGTTGATATAATACGTTATATTATATTATGGCCCGCCGATAAGGTGGATGATTGTACTATAGCCCACTGATCAGCTGGATGAATGATAATAAGGATGATTGTAAAAGCAAAGAAAGCATATCTCTTGAATAAAAGTATATATAAATGTTATTATATGAATGATAATGATAAGAATGAATGATCGAATAATGAAATAACGGAAATAATTTACATGGTTCCAAACATATACAGAATGAAGGTTTATCCATATTGATTACTCACTTGTTTGATTTCATTGAAGTACTTATGTATCATGCAGTTTCTTATAGCCTTACTTACTCAGTACATTCTTTGTACTGACGTCCATTGGGGGACTTACCTTACTTGCTGCAGGCACAGGTGCTAGTAGACCTTCATATTCATATGCAGTTTCTTGTGTATCCATATGAATGTACATGAATGAAGATTGGTTCTCTCGGACCTCAACGGCTTCGGGTGCCAGTCCGCCCCGTTGGAATTCGAGGTGTGACACGCACACTTTTTTACTTATCCATAGAACAGCCACGCAAGTTCTAAGTGGACTCGATGAGCAAGATCAAGTTGAATCCTCATCCACATATGGAAATCAATCATGTACTTGAAGCACCCTTCCTCAATTGATGTACCACATTCATAGCGCATATCAAAATAGATACTCAAGTAGTCAAAAAATATGCGGGTGTTCACAAATAATGAGCGGCTAACTAGTTCAAATAAACCAAAAAAAGATTAAAAAAGGGGCACATTTTGAAAAATTGAGCAATTCACAATGATTTATCATTTCTAGGATTTTGTACATGTGAATAATCTCCCCAAAAATACCATTTGAGTCAAAGTGTTCTATGGCTAGTACAATTTTCTCTTAAGTATGCATACCAAAAAGAGTTTTCTATTTACAACTAAACTACGAGCTACTACGGTAAAGAATAAAAAGTAAAGAAATGAAAATGAAAAATCATACACCCCACTCAATGAAATCCAAAACACCAAATCTAAAATATTACAACCCAAACGAAAAATATCCAAACATCATCCAAATTAAAAACAAAGCCACACGACAACATAAAACAAAGTATCAAGAACAAATATCCAAAAGTGGGCTAAAATATTGCAGATCAAAATAAATAAATACCCCACCACCAACTCTAAAGTATGCATTGTTCATAATGAAATAGGACTAAGAGAAATAAAGCAGAATGAGAGTAAGGGTACCCCTAAACATGGCTAAGCATGTGGCAGTGACTGGCTCGTAGAAATGTTCTTTATCTGGGCATCTGTGCCCGACTTATTCCCAAGTCTATCTTGTGGGGGTGGATCTGGAACTGTATCCTTGGCCTTGATAGCATCATCTGAACTAGAGGTCATAATCTGAGTTGTCTCTCTGGTTGACCTCTCCAAAGTGGTAGCAAGAATAACATCCTTAGTCTCATGCCAATCAGTATGTGCATCAACCTGCTCCTCAACCCTTGGCTCAACCTATATACCAACTTGTCCCTGCTCCTCAAAGTGAGCTTTAATATAGGCCTCATCAATCTTTTCATCGGTAGAAGGCCGGTCTACCTCGTCCTCCTACCCCTTCTCTGCAGCCACTGTATCATCAACAGGAATAGGTGGTGGGCCAGGAGTCTGAGATGGAGCTCTCTATAAATGTGATAAATCTAGAATCCAGAGCTCATCCACATACTTCTAAAGAGAAGGGGATAGCCAACCCCGAAGATCATCAAAAATTTTCAAAGAACAAGTGGTGAAGTACTGATATGTATCAAGTCTATCTCCATAGACTATATTACTCAAGGCCCTATCACACTTAGCATTCACACCCTACACATTCACAACATCTCGAGTCTCTTGAACTTTACCCTTTCTCCTCTTATCAGGTAACAACTTTTTATAAGCTTAATAAAACTCTTGTACCCATGTATTAACATATGGCTTCAAGGGTTGAGTGAATTAATTGAAGTTGTCATACCGAATGACATCTAACACCTTACATTATTTTTCTTCTAGCCCATTAATGGTCAATCATTGCGATTGTCCTCTTTCTGGGAACCTTGAACCAGTTGAGAAAACTTTGACCTCCCCAAGGGTGAGGGTTTGCTGCAGTATGAGGAGTTTCTTCAAAAAATTTCTTCTTTGACGGTGCAGCCTTTGAAGTTTGGAGTGGAGCATGAATAGAGGTTGTGTTTCCTTTCTCCTAGAAATTAGTGTTGTCTCTCTATGAGTTGGAACTGTGATTTGGGATATACTCTTCATTAATAGGAGCCTCACTTCTTATGTCCTCAACCCTCTTTATCTTATAGACCCTTTGTTCTTATTATTTTTCCATAATGGTAACCCTCTTTGAGATTTTAAAAGTAGGAAGAGGGGAGAGGGTTTATTTCTTAGTCAAATGTTTATTACAAGGTATATCTACACATAGGGGAAGCAATGGACTAGGCTAAAGTTAGAAAAAACAAAACATAACGATTTCTAGAATAGCATCGTCAAAACATCAAATCACCAATATGCTCGCTGATGCGGTTCGGCTATCGCCAATTAAAATAGAAAGGGGGAAGAGGATTCAGCCAATAAAAGTGGAGAATCGGTGATACACCGAAGAGATTGGCAATATTCCCCTAGCATCGCTGAACTACTAGGGCATCGCCAAAACGTAACTTAGATTTTCCAAACACAATGTGACTTTCAATGATATGGGGAGTTCTTTGGCAATACACCACAAAGTTCGGTGCATTGCTGAAGTACTCAACCCATCGTTGATTCGTCATTTTCCCTAAGATGACTGTTGTAATTTTTCAAGTAATTTTTAAGCCATTTTCATGGTAATTCTAGTTCCAAACAACCATGGGTACCCAGACTTCCCCAAGTTTCAACAACAAAATAACCATTCGATGATTTTGCCCTGAAGAACGACGTCACCCAAACTATCATTGGACAAAATCAGTCAATTTTAAGTCTAGTTCAAGAACCCAACAACCCATTTCAACAACAAACAATCCACAAATCATATATTCACGATTAATGCTCAGGTAGTCCCCAATTTCATTAATCCATCACCTAAAAATCACGAGTTCAACAAAAAATTCATTTTTTAAGCACAAAATTAAAATACCATGAACGACATAAGAGCAAAAGTAAAAACAAAGACATGAGATTTAAACCAAAATTCAGTTTTTTTACCTTTAAATCTAGAGAGAAGCCGCATGAAAAATCAGAGAACTCCAGTGAAGTTGCAATGGTGATGGTGGTTTGTTTCATGTGCAGTGGTGGCGAGAGAATATCTAAAAGTGTGTGTGAGTATTGAATGAGTAAGATGATAGAAGAGGGGGATGTTAGGAATGGGAAAGTATTTTGATAAAGCCTAAGTGTCTAAAGAAATTAAAAAGTGAAGGGTTAAGAAGTCAAATTGTTTTCCTTTAAATGGTTCAGTTCGGCGATGTCAATTGCCTGCATAACCCATCGGCCTCGCATAATCCATTGGCAATACGTCGATTTACACTTTGATTGTTGATTTTAACAGTGTCAACACTTGGGAATTCCTTATCGGCGAACCAATTTGGCAATGGTCAGCCCATCTCCAATCACTTCGGTGATACACTAAATGAATAGTACCATCACTAATTTTGATAGTTTTACATCCCTGGGAGTTTTTTTTGGTGATTTGCTGATGGGTTTGGTACATCACCAAAGCCTCTTCCTTGGAGCTTTGAACATGATCTTCCATATTTTTCTTCTCCGACTTGTGTTAAGACATGTTTACCACATTCCAACTCCATCACATACCTGCACCAATAAACACACGTTATTCAAAACAACAAAAAAAAAACTTGGGTTGTCTCTCAAGAAGTGCCTTAGTTATCATCGAGGCATGATATTGTTCTTTATCAATCATGCACCTCCGAGAAATATTCTTTAGGTAATAACCTATGATGATGTTTAACTTTGTCCATTTATGGTACATCAGGATCTCGTATCATTCTTCGATTTTATAGCTCCACTACGAAAACATTGCACCACCTTAAGGGACCCGACCATCTAGTTTTGAGCTTACTAGGAAACAACCTGTACCTTGAGTTGAAAACTAGGACATCATAACCCATATCTTAAATTCTCTTTTTAGGTTCTTGGCATCATGCCATATCTTCATACGTTCCCTGTAGAGAGTGTAACTCTCATAATCTCTCAAGCGAAATTCATCGAACTCTTGAAGTTTCTCCATCCTTGATTTAGAGTCATCCTCCAAATTCATATTCAATTTGTGCAAGGCCCATAATTCTTTGAGTTCTAGTTCAATAGGTAGGTGACAAGCCTTGCCAAACACAAATTAATATTGTGGAATTCCAATGGGAGTTTTGAACATGGTTCTATAGGCCTACAAAGCATCATCAAGTTTTCGGGCCCAATCCATTCTACTAGCATTTATGGTTTTTGCCAAAATCCCTTTTATCTCTCGGTTAACACTTCCACTAGCCCATTGGCTTTAGGATGGTAAGAATAAGCCACCTTATGCTTCACTCCATAGTTGGCAAGTAAATAATCGAATGATCAATTACGAAAATGAGAACCACCGTTGCTTATGATAGCATGGGGTGTCCCAAACCAGTTGAAAATGTACCTCTTAAAAAATTGAGTGACACTCTTAGCTTCATAATATTGCAATGCAACAGCCTAGACCTATTTGTAAAAATAATCAACTACTACCAAGATATTGCGGTTCTCATACGAGCTCACAAAAGGTCCCATGAAGTCCAACCCCCATACATTAAATTACTCCATGTCTACACTTAGTTGTAAGGTAACTTTATTCCTTTCTGAGATTTCACCTTGCCTTTGTCATTGCTCACATGCTCGCACCATCTTATAGGAATCACGATACAAAGTTGGCCAGTAAAATCCGCTTTGGAAAACTTTTCCAGCTATACACACATCACAACGGTGACCACCAACCGCTAATGAATGGAATTCCTTGAGAGTAGGCCTCATTTTTACTCCAAAACACAATGACATATCACTCTATCCGTACACTCGCTAAAGAGATATGGTTCATCCCATTAGTACCTTTTCACATCATGGAGGAAACGTTTCCATTGGTAATAGTTTAAGTCATCGTGGAGCAACCCACTCACCACATTATTTGCAAAATCAGTATACCATGGTAGCATACTCCCCATGAGAGAAATGACAAGCTCATCGGGAAATGTTTCATCAATCTCAATTTCACCCCACTTTTCCTTGTTAGAATCGAGGTGGGATAGGTGATTCGCTACTTGGTTTTCACACCCTTTTTGATCCTTGACATTCAAATCAAACTCTTGAAGAAGCAAGATCCACCTAATAAACTGAGACTTGGCTTTATTTTTAGCTATCAAATACAAAAGGGATGTATGAATTTCGTGCACAACAAATAGGCACAAAACTTCTCCAAAGCATAGACTACGACAAGCAACTCTTGGTTCGTAACTGTGTAATTTCCTTATGCATCATTCAAGGACTTGCTAGAATAATAGATAGGATGAAAAATCTTGTCTTTCCTTTGTCGTAATACCGTACCCAAAGCAAAGCCACTTGCATCATCTAAAAATTTAAAAGGTTGGGACCAATTCGGGGCCACAATGATAGGAGTTGACATAAGTTTTTCTTTTAGGTAATTGAATTCCCTCATGTACTCTCCATCAAACTCGAATTTTTCTTCCATGTAAAGAAGCTTACACATTTGATGGGATATCTTGGATAAATTCTTGATAAATCATCTATAGAAACTGATGTGCCCAAGAAATCTCCAAACATCTTTCACGGAGATTGGAGGGGGTAGCTTGGAAATAACTTCAACTTTAGCTTGGTCAATTTGAATACCTTGACCTGAAATCTTATGCCCAAGCTCAATGCCCTCCTTTACCATAAAATGACACTTCTCCCAATTCAATACAAGATTAGCTTCAACATATCCTTTAAGCACCTTGCCCAATTGTTTAAGACATGATTCAAAAGTATCACCCACAAAGTAAAAATCATTGATGAAGACCTCCATAGTATCCTCCACCATATCTAAAAAGGTTAATAGCATGCATCTTTGAAAAGTGGCGGGTGCATTACATAACCTAAAGGACATGTGCTTGAAGGAAAAAGTGGAATATGGACATGTGAAGGTCATTTTCTCTTGGTCCTTAAGTGCGATGCAAATTTTGCTATAACCGGAGTACCCATCTAAGAAATAATACCAACCCTACCCTATAAATCAATCAAGCATTTTATCCAGGAATATCATACGGAAGTGGTCTTTCTCCGTCCAAAAATTCAACTTTCGATAATCCATGCATACTCTCCTACCTATCACCAGTCTCATAGGAATAAGCTTATAGTTTTCATTAGGAATCACCAAGATTCCTTCTTTCTTTAGGATACATTAAATCAGTCTCACTCGAGTACTATCCGAGATCAGATACATGACACCCATGGATAACCACTTGATTATCTCTGTTTTCACAACTTCTTGCATTGGTGGATTCAACCTCCATTGATGTTCAACACTCGGTATAAAATCTGGCACCAACTTTATTTTGTGAGTACAAATACAGAGAGCAATCCCGATAATATCTGCAATAGTCTACCTAATAGCCCAAATATATTTTCTTACAACTGACTTCAATACTCCCACAATAATAATGGGTAAGGTTTTACCTTCCCTCAAAAAGACATAGCAAATGTGCGGTAGTAATGGTTTAAGCTCTAGTTATGGTGGCTCTACAATTGAAGGCTTAGCGGTAGTACTATCCCAATTTTTCAAGTCAAGTCTAATTTGCATGATTTCGTTCTGTAGGAACCAAAACCCGTCAAGGAAGCCACAACCTCATCATACTCCTCAATCTCTTTACTTCCATAATTCCACAAGACCCCTCTAGTGTCTCACTAATGTAATCCACCTCTATAACATCATCCACCTAATCATCAACATGTCAATCAGGGATATCACTTTTAAGTCCTTAGGTTACTTTATGGACTTACACATATTAAATTTCACCTCTTCGCTATTCACCCAAAACATTATTTTGCCACGTTCCACATCAACCAATTTCACCTCTTCACTGATTCAAGGGGAAGCGGTTTATGATTCCACATCAACCAATGCCCTTCCATATAATATCACTACAACTATGTGAGATATCTACCATTTTGAAGTCCATGGTTCTCTTCTTGTCACCAACTTTTTCATGAACTTAGCATATCCGAATATTTCAAGTAAAGCTTCAATCAAAGGAATGCTTACCGATAAGTTGATAAATTTAGGGAGGAACTTCTTGAACTTTTTATCATCCTCCTTCTTCTTGAGCCTTTGTGGGAATCATAGAGGTATTTTGATTGGTGTCTTTAGGACAACTGGCCCTTTTTCCGATTTTGACACATTATCATCAACCACTTGTGGTCTCTCTACACCTTCAACCCTCTCTTCCACTTCTTTTAAATTTTCAACATTTGGCTCATTTGGAATATGGACTTCATCATTCGACTTATCTAGATATTTCCTCTTTCCTCTTGCTTGCTCCTCAACCCCCCTCTCATTGGGGTCTTCATAAAGATTCACAATATCATTAACAAGCGTTCAACCACCCCTAGTGACAATTTCCATGATATAGGCATCAGTTTTTTGATTTTCCACGGTGTCACTAGGTAAACCACCATTTTGCCTTGTATTTGGATGAGCCGAGATTTGGCCCAATTGAGTTTCAAATTGTTTGATTGAGGTTGAATGTGAGGTGACTATTTGATCGAGTTTTGAAAAGTCTCTCATCATATACCTTAACATTTTGTCACTCCCCTCAATCCCTATAAGGATATAAGCAAGCACGTCTTATTTCTTATAACTTTTCGGGTCCACTGTGGTAGTTTCTTTTCCTTTTTGCCTATCGTAAGGAGGGATACTTCTATCATGATCACATTCTTTATATCTCTAATCGCGATTCCGATCTCTCTCCTTCTCCCTCCAATTACAGACTTGATCCTTTTTCTTCCAATCTTAATTGTTGCGTTGCCTGTGGTAGGTAGGTCAAGAACCCCCTGTTTGGTTCGATAAGAACCAAATTTCTTTATCAAGTACCTCCACATCATCATATTCATATGCTCTAGTATCCAATGAAGTTACGACATTGACCTCTTTTGGAGTTGAACCCATGACATGTTTTGTGAGAATATCCATTTGTGTCATCATATTGTCCATGTTTTCGTCTCTCTCCTCATCCTTCTTTCTTTGTTCTTTGCTCACATAAAAAATTGAGGGAGCACCCATTGCCACCTCGGTATCTCGTGTGTGCCATGCCCTACTTTGCTTTGTCACTTGGTCCAACAATCCCTAGGTAACCCCAAAAGATTTGTTGATCAATGACCCTCTGGCTGCGTTATCTGCTACCATCTTGTTCAATTGGTCTAATGGTCTATAGAAGAATTTAAGAAGAATTTATCCGACACTTCATGGTTTGGATATTATAGCAACTTTTTTTTAAACCTCAACCACGCTTCGTGCAATGGTTCAACACTTACTTGTCGAAAGTTTGTGATCTCGTCTCTAAATTGAAGCATGCAAGATGGTAGGAAAATCAATCTAGAAATGATAACCCCCAAAATACAAAAAGAGGGATAAAGTACGAAAACAAGAAGAAAGATAGAATTGAAATACGAAAAGTAAAGGATAAATAGATAGAGATAAAAAGATAGACACAAACAAAGGAAATCAATGAAACTAAAGGATATATTAAATCCAATAACCTCGAAATATTAATCCAAAGAAGGTACCTAACTCATACGAACGAGCACGAGGGAATCGTAACACCCTTGTAACTGCTGTTTCTAGGCAAAAATCAACCAAAGCTTTTCCAAGCTACACTCATGCTCCATAAGGAGTCTCACAATATCAATATCATCAAAAACTAAGGAAAATGAAAAGGAACTAGTATTTATGGCCTTGATCCTTTTATTACATTTAATGGGCCCAAAAGTGACCCATTTCTGCAAATTAGGCATCCGCCCACGCAGGTGGGGCACCTGCTGGCGCATGTCAGGGTGCAAGTGCCTCTGGAAAGGCTAAAATGGCCACCTGCTGGCACAGGTGGATGACCTGCGACCGTAGGTCAGGGCGCAGATGGCCTCAGGTCATTTTTTAGCTCCCTTTAGCTCTTTGACGACCTCTCCAATGGTTCGTTTGACTCCAATCTATCTTTTATATACGATATTGCTCTACTTGAAGTGCAAAATGGACCCTCCAACCATGTACATGTGGACTTAAGCTCTCTGTGGTTTGGTTCACTTGTTGTTGCCCTTGAAATACAAGCCAAAAAAGGTTGACGCCAATTTGGCTTGTATCATCCTCCCCTTCTTGAAAAGGATTCGACCTCGAATCCAAAACCTTGGAAGATCATTGGGAAAACAAACAACAACAATTTACTCATGGCTTGAGTGTTAGTGTTATAAAAATCAGTCATTGCACCATGCCAAGGTTGCACACACTAAAGATATAGCCAAGGATCCCTTGTGTTTGACAGAAAAAGCTTATTGAAAAAGGTATAAAGGAACTGGCTATGAAGAATACTATGATATAAGGAAACCGCAAAGGTCATAATGGCATCAACAAACCCAGGAGGTAAGATCACATTCATTTTAGGAGCCATAAGAAACAATTGTTTCAATAACTCTCTAAGAGACCACACCAAAGGTGGTGCCACCAATGGTTCAAAAGTCCACAAGAGTTTTTCGGGGTCAAAGATATTAATGACCCACATTGCATCATTACTCAAACAAGTGGACCAACAAAAGGACATACTACCTCTAAATAAAACAATTCCACAACTAGTATGAACATCATCATAAGCAAAAAGGTAATATAGAAAGGAATCAAGTATAGAAATCTTATCCGGGGTATTACTATCTACAAGAATGCCACATGGCTCAAGAGATTTAGCAACTAATACACTCAAGGATGGATTCAAATCATTTTGGCACATGATATTTTTCCTTCCTAAGTAATTCATGCCCACATAAGATGTTGATTCAACATGGTTATGAATAACATCATATGCAAAAAGGTAATAAAGAAAGGTGATAAGGACACTATTCTCTTCTAAGGTAAGCTCTTGGGTAGGCACACACAAGAAGAGAAAGATACATTTCAAGCATATATAACCTCTCTTCTTCAAACAACTTCCTAGAGTCCCACTTGACACTTAAAATTGTCTAACCCTATGAAGGTGATAAGAAGTCTTTAACAACTATAG
The DNA here is from genome assembly GCA_031232105.1 of Capsicum rhomboideum. Classification (NCBI taxonomy): domain Eukaryota; kingdom Viridiplantae; phylum Streptophyta; class Magnoliopsida; order Solanales; family Solanaceae; genus Capsicum; species Capsicum rhomboideum. The sequence goes on from CP124718.1 coordinate 51,325,994, forward strand.
AATCTCCCACAAACAAGTAATCAACTTAGCATCCAAAAGTTGTGGTCCACACAACTTAAGCACAAGTGTGTCAAATAAGGATGCAAGTATATAAGAAATACCCAAAAAAGGCAATGACACATTTGCCCTAGTGTTCTCAAGAATGATACCACCTTTGAGTAAGGGGTCATCAATTGTAAATAGGAAATAAAGAAAGGTATCACATAAATGGAATTCAACCAAAGTGATTTCAAGAGAAAACTCACTCTTTGACCTAAAAACAATAGAGCATTTGTCATGAATGGAAACACACCATGGAGAATTCTTTTGGTCCATTTCATTGATCCCCTTCTTTAAAGAACTCTCATCCTTGTTACACATATCTCCCATGAACAACTTGAGTCTACCAAGTGGATTGTAAATCCCCAAGAAAGACATTCCATCATAGGGAAGGATACCAACAACCTTATTCAAACTTTGCTTGTCATCCTGACCAAGCACCAAGTTGGGTGTATAAGAATCACCACACTCCAAGAGGTCACCGGGGTCAAATGGGAGAAGTATCCAAGAACATGGTTCAATGCAATACCCATTTTCCCCAAAGGTGTCAACCTCACAAATAGTTATACCCTCGACACTATCATTGATAATTTCATAAGCAAAGAGAGGGTAGAGAAAGATGTCACAAAAGTTAACTTCAACTAAGGTGTCCTCATGCATGTACTCACTATTAGGTTCAATATCGTCACCATGAGTATCCTCAATGAAGGAAGCAGACAAAGAAGAAGTAGAAGCACTTTCTAAACAAATAACACCTTCTTTTTGAAGGGAAGGATCATTAAATAGACACAAACCATCAACAACCTCAAGGAGGTCATGACTCAAGACCTTACAAGGATTACGTAAGTCATCCTCACATTTATCAAACAATGGTGGGGTGTCATACAAATGATCACAACCAAAATCATTTTCACAAGAACAATCACTAGTTGGGGTCCTCAAATATTCAAGCAAATCTATATTATCTTCACCCAATTGATCATTCCTTTTCACAAGTGAGAGATCACTATCAAAAATTTGATAGTTAGCACAATCTTCACTCAATCCTATATTCTTAATGGATTTCAAGAAATAAGATAACAAGTGAATCTTAAGCATACCATCCCTCTTTTTGACAACATCACCTTGCACATCACTATGTGTCATGCAAGAAGTGATCTCATTATTTTCAAACAAGACATATTTCTTTGTGAGAGGATAAATAACTAAAGGTAAGTAATCAAAACATGCAAGCTCACTCTAAAAAGGATACATGTCATCCTTCACAACATCTTCATTCACATGATATCTATGAGCAAGGCTAATAATAGGATCTTGACATGCTCAAAGAATTATTTCTCATCACATGATCAACTTTATCAACAACATCACTATCTTGAAGCTCCTAAAGCACACAACACATGCGCTCAAGTAGTGGATTAGATTCACAAACAAGTTGATTAATGCACACACCTTCACTAGTTGTAGGCCCTTCACATGCCAACATAGACTCACCTTGATTTTCACAAGGGTAAACTAGTGTGTGAATACTCTTATCACATGGCAATGGGACTTCATTTAAGTTACAAGTGCTAGCACTAGGTGGACACAAATCGATCTTACTAGAAGAGTCAATTCGGTCATCTATAGGATTAACTAGTGTTTGCAAACTCACAACAAGAACTTGATCATCATGCAACTTAGCACTACCAAGAGTATCACAAAGGGAAGACTCATGAGACTCTAAATTGGACAAGCCACCAATTACACTCACTTGGTTACTAGCCTCATCAAGGCATTTCAAGTTTAGGGAGGTGAAAGGGTTAGCATTGTTACATTGTAACTCATGCAAAGTATGGTCTTCACTGTAACACCCCGTACATGTTTACCTTAGTTTTGAGAGTAAAAAAAAAAAAAAAAAAAAAAAAAAAAAAAAAAAAAAGTGCGAGATGGGGAGCGTGCCACGCCGCTTTGGGCCAAATTTTTGTGCCCATAGGCAGCAAGCTAGCGTGCCCAAGGGCGTGCCACGCTGGGTTTGGTCACTTTTCAAAGTTGGAATTTTTCTTAAAGTCCCAAGGGTGCCCGGGGACGTATTGAGCCGATTTTTGCTACGTTTCTTATACAACCAAGAGTATAGACATGAAATGAATGACATATTATATTGGTATGATAAAATTACTCGAGAACGAATTTGGGGTCAAAATGACGATTTTGCCCCTATAGCCAAAATAAGCCAAACGTGGCTAGAATCACTTGGTTTTTGGATTGAGGCTACGGATATGAATAGCATGAGTGGGAATATTATTGTAATATATATGATACAACTTAAAAACGAGAAATTATTGATTTTATTGGGTGAAGTGAATTGGGCTCAAAAAGAGGCCCAAAATGAGAAGAATGCATGGGCCAAAATGGGTCAAAAGACACATTCTTGCCTTGACCTTCTAGACTCTCATATGTAATGGATAAGGATGGACCTAAGGCTCTATAAAAGGGGGAAACAAATCAGATTTTTAATTCACAAAAGACACATGCTTTTCTATCTTTTATTCTAGAAATTTCCCAAGAACACCTCTTTGGCTCTCAAACCCCAAGGCACTTTGTGGAGCAAGATCACCATTTTTCAAGCTTGGGTAAGTGAATATTATTGTACTTTAACATATTATAAGCATGAGAGAATATGTATATCATGTTGGTTATGGTTTGAAATGTTGGACATGGCACTTTGTGCTTTTGTATAAGATTTGTGATCCATGGGATTTGAGCTTGAATTTGGACTTGTGCCTTTGATAAAAGATCATGATGTGGATAAAATTTGAACATGTATGGTGTTATTTTGTTATTAAATTTGTTATTTTTCTATAAGTGCAAATTATGGGATTTTGGCCGATTTGTTGTTGTGAGGTGTATTGAAGTAAAGTGATGGCATAATTGTGATGTTGTGATGATGGAGAAGTGTAAAATATGAACTTGGTGTGGCATGCTATTGGTTATCATGTGTTGGTCAATGTATGGAATATTGTGGTATTCTTGGTATAATGATTTCATAAGTGATGTTGTGAAGGGGGAAATGACATGTTGAAGCTAAACATGTGACTTATTGTTATTGTATGTCATTATAAGGTAATTGGTGGTTAATGTTGGTTCGTTATAAACTTGTGTTGTAGAGTGAAAACATAAAGGAGGAGCGGGACTATTGTACACGCGTCTAAAATTGTGTATTCGTATTAAGAAGACAAGGTATGTAAGGTTCCTTTTTCCATATCCTTCTGCAACATGTTATTCACATTGACATTGGACTTGTTTCAATTTCGAGGGGTTTGAAGTATCTCAAATTCAGGTTGACGTATATTGTTATTCATATGTGTCCTATTCCTAAATGCATGATGATTCGTTTTCCTCTTGTTCATTGAGTGAAGTTCCGAAAATGTCATAACGTTATCCTTCCTACGTGAACGATCTCAAGAGAGTAATAACATAAGAGAACCTATTTATTCTTGAATAGTATTTTCCAATCGTGACATGTTCCAAGTCCTCAATTATGATGATTATCTTTGTATCAATCTTTTATAAGTAAAAGTACCAATCTCATAAGATTTCATAAGAGTAACAAGAGAGGTGATGTGCAAGTTAATATATCTATTCCCCATAAGTGACGATGTCAATCTCATGAAGCAAGAGGGAAGAAGTATATATGTGTGATTCCTTCAATATCTCAATCACTCTTAAGAATGGAAGTAAGAATAACAAGAGAAATAAGAGGTGTATATTAAGAAGTAATAATGGGTGGTATCCCAGGGGTTAAAATACCTAGCATGGGTCGATCCCAATAACACGGGTGGAATCCCAGGGGCGACAGAAAAGCCTAGCATGGGTCGATCCCGATACATCCCAGGGGCGATATAAAAGCCTAGCACGGGTTATGATGGTACATCCCAGGGGCGACACGAAAGCCTAGCATGGGTTAATATAATATCCCAGGGGCGATAAGCCTAGCATGGGTTAATGATATCCCAGGGGCGACACGAAAGCCTAGCATGGGTTCACATAACATCCCAGGGGTCAAAGTACCCAGCATGGGTTAATCTCATCCCAGGGGCGACAGAAAAGCCTAGCATGGGTAGAACAATAAAGATGAATAAAAGATGAAGATAAGAGGAGTAAAGAACGTAATATACATGGTTCCATGGTCCCACATACGGCAAGAGAGTTCATTCTCATTTCTGTTTCCCTATATTAATTCCATTATTGTTGTTATTATGTATGATGAATTTCTTATGAGCCTTACATATTCAGTACATTCTTCGTACTGACCCCCTCGGGGGAATTACCTTACATGTTGCAGGTGCAGGCATTAGTAGACTTCCTCTGTAGACTGGGGATCATTTGCAGATATTTGGTGAGCTCCAGTTGGTTCGGAGCCCCCTGAGTCCTAGATGTATATTTGTTGTGATGTTATATAAATTGTATAAAGCGGGGACTTGTCCCGACTGTAAGTTGGTCTTGTTGATGCATCTGTTAGAGGCTTTTGTAGACATATGTGGGTATATGGATGTAAGAGACGAGTATGTAGAAACGAATGTCTATTCTGACTTAATGGCTTTAACGGCCAAGTTTCCTAAATATATATATGTATAGCATATGTTTCCATGTTCAAGTTTTCCGCATAGTTGCATAAGGTTTAATAAGGTGCATACAAAGATATGCATATGAATGAACATAGGCAAAGTTTGGTTCGCTCGGGCCTTATCGGCTACGGGTGCCAATCATGTCTCGATGGGATTCGGGGCGTGACAAAAGTGGTATCAGAGCAGTTCGTTCTAAGGGTGTCTACAAAGCCGTGTCCGAGTAGAGTCTTGTTCATGGATGTGTTGTGCACCACATTTATGAACAGGAGGCTATGGGGCATTTAGGATGTGGTTTCTTTTCTTCATTCTAGATCGTGCAATAGAGTGTTGTAAGTTGAATTGTATCTGATCATGGTAGTTAAAAGACTATACCGCAAGTGTATAGTAGATGTTTTGGTTAACATTAGTAAGCTGGAAATGGTGGATCCTGATGATTATAATGAGTATGGATTGGTTGGTTTTTATGCTATGGTAAAGTGCCAAGTTAAGGGGTTACAATTTCATTGTCCACAAAAGAATGTCTTGAATGAAAGGGTACATATGTCACTTAGTCAAAGTGAAGGATACTAGTCTGTCCCCGTAAGGTGTACCAGTGTACAGAAGTACCGACAAAAGACGCTACGTTGAGAATGTGCAGTAATTATAGGCAACGAAATGAAGTATCAGGAAGCTTTTATGTGTCGGACATATATATGAGCTAAAGGATTGCATTATGATAAGGGCACATCAGGGAGTAATCAATATGTACCATGAATGGGAAGCGACCTATTGATAAGATTACATGGAAAGAATATTGTGAAAGTTATGCTTCAGTAATTGAAGTAAGAGCAAGTAAAGATGAAGTGTTGGGAATCTGAAGGTTATAGGCTATGAAAACAGATGTGATGCCATATGGGTGAAATGGACGACAAGTGCAAAGGTTGGTAAATAAAGGTGTAACATCATAAAATTTCTTTGGAGAAATCAATAAGTCGAAGAAATTGCATGAGAAGTTGAGAAAACAAAAATAGGATGAAATCGACGTACCTATATTTGTTTCAAAAGGATGAAAAAGTGCAAAGTGTGGGAGTGGAGTAATAACAAGTAAGTATTTATGAGCATTAAGAGTCTATGTCTGTGTATGCTAAGATATAGATGTATTTGTCGTCATTGAAGCGATATCATTAACATTCGAGGACGAATGTTTCTAAGGGGGGAAGAATGTAACACCCCGTACATGTTTACCTTAGTTTTGAGAGTAAAAAAAAAAAAAAAAAAAAAGAAAAAAAAAAAGTGCGCGATGGGGAGCGTGCCACGCCGCTTTGGGCCAAATTTTTGTGCCCAGAGGCAGCAAGCTAGCGCGCCCAAGGGCGTGCCACGCTGGGTTTGGTCACTTTTCAAAGTTGGAATTTTTCTTAAAGTCCCAAGGGTGCCCGGGGACGTATTGAGCCGATTTTTGCTACGTTTCTTATACAACCAAGAGTATAGACATGAAATGAATGACATATTATATTGGTATGATAAAATTACTCGAGAACGAATTTGGGGTCAAAATGACGATTTTGCCCCTATAGCCAAAATAAGCCAAACGTGGCTAGAATCACTTGGTTTTTGGATTGAGGCTACGGATATGAATAGCATGAGTGGGAATATTATTGTAATATATATGAGACGACTTAAACACGAGAAATTATTGATTTTATTGGGTGAAGTGAATTGGGCTCAAAAAGAGGCCCAAAATGAGAAGAATGCATGGGCCAAAATGGGTCAAAAGACACATTCTTGCCTTGACCTTCTAGACTCTCATATGTAATGGATAAGGATGGACCTAAGGCTCTATAAAAGGGGGAAACAAATCAGATTTTTAATTCACAAAAGACACATGCTTTTCTATCTTTTATTCTAGAAATTTCCCAAGAACACCTCTTTGGCTCTCAAACCCCAAGGCACTTTGTGGAGCAAGATCACCATTTTTCAAGCTTGGGTAAGTGAATACTATTGTACTTTAACATATTATAAGCATGAGAGAATATGTATATCATGTTGGTTATGGTTTGAAATGTTGGACATGGCACTTTGTGCTTTTGTATAAGATTTGTGATCCATGGGATTTGAGCTTGAATTTGGACTTGTGCCTTTGATAAAAGATCATGATGTGGATAAAATATGAACATGTATGGTGTTATTTTGTTATTAAATTTGTTATTTTTCTATAAGTGCAAATTATGGGATTTTGGCCGATTTGTTGTTGTGAGGTGTATTGAAGTAAAGTGATGGCATAATTGTGATGTTGTGATGATGGAGAAGTGTAAAATATGAACTTGGTGTGGCATGCTATTGGTTATCATGTGTTGGTCAATGTATGGAATATTGTGGTATTCTTGGTATAATGATTTCATAAGTGATGTTGTGAAGGGGGAAATGACATGTTGAAGCTAAACATGTGACTTATTGTTATTGTATGTCATTATAAGGTAATTGGTGGTTAATGTTGGTTCGTTATAAACTTGTGTTGTAGAGTGAAAACATAAAGGAGGAGCGGGACTATTGTACACGCGTCTAAAATTGTGTATTCGTATTAAGAAGACAAGGTATGTAAGGTTCCTTTTTCCATATCCTTCTGCAACATGTTATTCACATTGACATTGGACTTGTTTCAATTTCGAGGGGTTTGAAGTATCTCAAATTCAGGTTGACGTATATTGTTATTCATATGTGTCCTATTCCTAAATGCATGATGATTCGTTTTCCTCTTGTTCATTGAGTGAAGTTCCGAAAATGTCATAACGTTATCCTTCCTACGTGAACGATCTCAAGAGAGTAATAACATAAGAGAACCTATTTATTCTTGAATAGTATTTTCCAATCGTGACATGTTCCAAGTCCTCAATTATGATGATTATCTTTGTATCAATCTTTTATAAGTAAAAGTACCAATCTCATAAGATTTCATAAGAGTAACAAGAGAGGTGATGTGCAAGTTAATATATCTATTCCCCATAAGTGACGATGTCAATCTCATGAAGCAAGAGGGAAGAAGTATATATGTGTGATTCCTTCAATATCTCAATCACTCTTAAGAATGGAAGTAAGAATAACAAGAGAAATAAGAGGTGTATATTAAGAAGTAATAATGGGTGGTATCCCAGGGGTTAAAATACCTAGCATGGGTCGATCCCAATAACACGGGTGGAATCCCAGGGGCGACAGAAAAGCCTAGCATGGGTCGATCCCGATACATCCCAGGGGCGATATAAAAGCCTAGCACGGGTTATGATGGTACATCCCAGGGGCGACACGAAAGCCTAGCATGGGTTAATATAACATCCCAGGGGCGATAAGCCTAGTATGGGTTAATGATATCCCAGGGGCGACACGAAAGCCTAGCATGGGTTCACATAACATCCCAGGGGTCAAAGTACCTAGCATGGGTTAATCTCATCCCAGGGGCGACAGAAAAGCCTAGCATGGGTAGAACAATAAAGATGAATAAAAGATGAAGATAAGAGGAGTAAAGAACGTAATATACATGGTTCCATGGTCCCACATACGGCAAGAGAGTTCATTCTCATTTCTGTTTCCCTATATTAATTCCATTATTATTGTTATTATGTATGATGAATTTCTTATGAGCCTTACATATTCAGTACATTCTTCGTACTGACCCCCTCGGGGGAATTACCTTACATGTTGCAGGTGCAGGCATTAGTAGACTTCCTCTGTAGACTGGGGATCATTTGCAGATATTTGGTGAGCTCCAGTTGGTTCGGAGCCCCCTGAGTCCTAGATGTATATTTGTTGTGATGTTATATAAATTGTATAAAGCGGGGACTTGTCCCGACTGTAAGTTGGTCTTGTTGATGCATCTGTTAGAGGCTTTTATAGACATATGTGGGTATATGGATGTAAGAGACGAGTATGTAGAAACGAATGTCTATTCTGACTTAATGGCTTTAACGGCCAAGTTTCCTAAATATATATATGTATAGCATATGTTTCCATGTTCAAGTTTTCCGCATAGTTGCATAAGGTTTAATAAGGTGCATACAAAGATATGCATATGAATGAACATAGGCAAAGTTTGGTTCGCTCGGGCCTTATCGGCTACGGGTGCCAATCATGTCTCGATGGGATTCGGGGCATGACAAAAGTGGTATCAGAGTAGTTCGTTCTAAGGGTGTCTACAAAGCCGTGTCCGAGTAGAGTCTTGTTCATGGATGTGTTGTGCACCACATTTATGAACAGGAGGCTATGGGGCATTTAGGATGTGGTTTCTTTTCTTCATTCTAGATCGTGCAATAGAGTGTTGTAAGTTGAATTGTATCTGATCATGGTAGTTAAAAGACTATACCGCAAGTGTATAGTAGATGTTTTGGTTAACATTAGTAAGCTGGAAATGGTGGATCCTGATGATTATAATGAGTATGGATTGGTTGGTTTTTATGCTATGGTAAAGTGCCAAGTTAAGGGGTTACAATTTCATTGTCCACAAAAGAATGTCTTGAATGAAAGGGTACATATGTCACTTAGTCAAAGTGAAGGATACTAGTCTGTCCCCGTAAGGTGTACCAGTGTACAGAAGTACCGACAAAAGACGCTACGCTGAGAATGTGCAGTAATTATAGGCAACGAAATGAAGTATCAGGAAGCTTTTATGTGTCGGACATATATATGAGCTAAAGGATTGCATTATGATAAGGGCACATCAGGGAGTAATCAATATGTACCATGAATGGGAAGCGACCTATTGATAAGATTACATGGAAAGAATATTGTGAAAGTTATGCTTCAGTAATTGAAGTAAGAGCAAGTAAAGATGAAGTGTTGGGAATCTGAAGGTTATAGGCTATGAAAACAGATGTGATGCCATATGGGTGAAATGGACGACAAGTGCAAAGGTTGGTAAATAAAGGTGTAACATCGTAAAATTTCTTTGGAGAAATCAATAAGTCGAAGAAATTGCATGAGAAGTTGAGAAAACAAAAATAGGATGAAATCGACGTACCTATATTTGTTTCAAAAGGATGAAAAAGTGCAAAGTGTGGGAGTGGAGTCATAACAAGTAAGTATTTATGAGCATTAAGAGTCTATGTCTGTGTATGCTAAGATATAGATGTATTTGTCATCATTGAAGCGATATCACTAACATTCGAGGACGAATGTTTCTAAGGGGGGAAGAATGTAACACCCCGTACATGTTTACCTTAGTTTTGAGAGTAAAAAAAAAAAAAAAAAAAAAAAAAAAAGTGCGCGATGGGGAGTGTGCCACGCCGCTTTGGGCCAAATTTTTGTGCCCAGAGGCAGCAAGCTAGCGCGCCCAAGGGCGTGCCACGCTGGGTTTGGTCACTTTTCAAAGTTGGAATTTTTCTTAAAGTCCCAAGGGTGCCCGGGGACGTATTGAGCCGATTTTTGCTACGTTTCTTATACAACCAAGAGTATAGACATGAAATGAATGACATATTATATTGGTATGATAAAATTACTCGAGAACGAATTTGGGGTCAAAATGACGATTTTGCCCCTATAGCCAAAATAAGCCAAACGTGGCTAGAATCACTTGGTTTTTGGATTGAGGCTACGGATATGAATAGCATGAGTGGGAATATTATTGTAATATATATGAGATGACTTAAACACGAGAAATTATTGATTTTATTGGGTGAAGTGAATTGGGCTCAAAAAGAGGCCCAAAATGAGAAGAATGCATGGGCCAAAATGGGTCAAAAGACACATTCTTGCCTTGACCTTCTAGACTCTCATATGTAATGGATAAGGATGGACCTAAGGCTCTATAAAAGGGGGAAACAAATCAGATTTTTAATTCACAAAAGACACATGCTTTTCTATCTTTTATTCTAGAAATTTCCCAAGAACACCTCTTTGGCTCTCAAACCCCAAGGCACTTTGTGGAGCAAGATCACCATTTTTCAAGCTTGGGTAAGTGAATATTATTGTACTTTAACATATTATAAGCATGATAGAATATGTATATCATGTTGGTTATGGTTTGAAATGTTGGACATGGCACTTTGTGCTTTTGTATAAGATTTGTGATCCATGGGATTTGAGCTTGAATTTGGACTTGTGCCTTTGATAAAAGATCATGATGTGGATAAAATATGAACATGTATGGTGTTATTTTGTTATTAAATTTGTTATTTTTCTACAAGTGCAAATTATGGGATTTTGGCCGATTTGTTGTTGTGAGGTGTATTGAAGTAAAGTGATGGCATAATTGTGATGTTGTGATGATGGAGAAGTGTAAAATATGAACTTGGTGTGGCATGCTATTGGTTATCATGTGTTGGTCAATGTATGGAATATTGTGGTATTCTTGGTATAATGATTTCATAAGTGATGTTATCAAGGGGGAAATGACATGTTGAAGCTAAACATGTGACTTATTGTTATTGTATGTCATTATAAGGTAATTGGTGGTTAATGTTGGTTCGTTATAAACTTGTGTTGTAGAGTGAAAACACAAAGGAGGAGCGGGACTATTGTACACGCGTCTAAAATTGTGTATTCGTATTAAGAAGACAAGGTATGTAAGGTTCCTTTTTCCATATCCTTCTGCAACATGTTATTCACATTGACATTGGACTTGTTTCAATTTCGAGGGGTTTGAAGTATCTCAAATTCAGGTTGACGTATATTGTTATTCATATGTGTCCTATTCCTAAATGCATGATGATTCGTTTTCCTCTTGTTCATTGAGTGAAGTTCCGAAAATGTCATAACGTTATCCTTCCTACGTGAACGATCTCAAGAGAGTAATAACATAAGAGAACCTATTTATTCTTGAATAGTATTTTCCAATCGTGACATGTTCCAAGTCCTCAATTATGATGATTATCTTTGTATCAATCTTTTATAAGTAAAAGTACCAATCTCATAAGATTTCATAAGAGTAACAAGAGAGGTGATGTGCAAGTTAATATATCTATTCCCCATAAGTGACGATGTCAATCTCATGAAGCAAGAGGGAAGAAGTATATATGTGTGATTCCTTCAATATCTCAATCACTCTTAAGAATGGAAGTAAGAATAACAAGAGAAATAAGAGGTGTATATTAAGAAGTAATAATGGGTGGTATCCCAGGGGTTAAAATACCTAGCATGGGTCGATCCCAATAACACGGGTGGAATCCCAGGGGTGACAGAAAAGCCTAGCATGGGTCGATCCCGATACATCCCAGGGGCGATATAAAAGCCTAGCATGGGTTATGATGGTACATCCCAGGGGCGACACGAAAGCCTAGCATGGGTTAATATAACATCCCAGGGGCGATAAGCCTAGCATGGGTTAATGATATCCCAGGGGCGACACGAAAGCCTAGCATGGGTTCACATAACATCCCAGGGGTCAAAGTACCTAGCATGGGTTAATCTCATCCCAGGGGCGACAGAAAAGCCTAGCATGGGTAGAACAATAAAGATGAATAAAAGATGAAGATAAGAGGAGTAAAGAACGTAATATACATGGTTCCATGGTCCCACATACGGCAAGAGAGTTCATTCACATTTATGTTTCCCTATATTAATTCCATTATTGTTGTTATTATGTATGATGAATTTCTTATGAGCCTTACATATATTCAGTACATTCTTCGTACTGACCCCCTCAGGGGAATTACCTTACATGTTGCAGGTGCAGGCATTAGTAGACTTCCTCGGTAGACTGGGGATCATTTGCAGATATTTGGTGAGCTCCAGTTGGTTCGGAGCCCCCTGAGTCCTAGATGTATATTTGTTGTGATGTTATATAAATTGTATAAAGCGGGGACTTGTCCCGACTGTAAGTTGGTCTTGTTGATGCATCTGTTAGAGGCTTTTGTAGACATATGTGGGTATATGGATGTAAGAGACGAGTATGTAGAAACGAATGTCTATTCTGACTTAATGGCTTTAATGGCCAAGTTTCCTAAATATATATATGTATAGCATATGTTTCCATGTTCAAGTTTTCCGCATAGTTGCATAAGGTTTAATAAGGTGCATACAAAGATATGCATATGAATGAACATAGGCAAAGGTTGGTTCTCTCGGGCCTTATCGGCTACGGGTGCCAATCATGTCTCGATGGGATTCGGGGCGTGACATTCACCTTGGTTTTCAATATGGTAGCTCATTTGCTCCTTTGGGAAGTCCTTATCACTCTTTCCAAAGTTGGAATTCTTAGCCAAGAAATCCATTAGGTCTTCAAGCATATGTTCCTAAGGAACTCTCCTTGGATCCTCCTTTGAAAGTTCATAAACCTGCACAAGAGAAGAGGTGATACTAGGTAAAATGCTAGCATCATGGTTAGTAGGTAGCAAGGGATTAGTGTTGACAAGTACCACAATTAAGTATTCCTTACCCACTTCTTTCAAGCAACTACTTTGCTCATCAATCTTTTTCAACTCTCCTCTTTGAGGCAAACCTTCCCTTCCTTGTACAAGGGATAATTCTTTTTCCCTCTTCTCAACTTCCTACTTCTTCAATACTTCCCGAAACCCTTTCATAATCTCATAGTCCTTACTCACTTGCTCGAGTGTTTAGGGTATGATGTTGATCTTTCGTCCTCCCAATACAATTGAGTACCTATTTGACTTCTCTTGATATTGGGCAACCTTATCATCTTTCCACGACCTACCAAATAATATATGAAAACCTCGCAAGGGTACTACATCACATCGCACTTCATCTTGAGAATTGCCCCAGCTAAATTTAATAACCACTTGCTTGGTCACCTCTATTGGACCACTCTCATCTAGACACATGAGCTTGTAAGGCTTGGGGTGCCTTTGTGTAGGGAGTTTCAAGAAATCAACACATTTGCAAGACATAACATTAGTGTTACTCCTCCTATCAATGACTAAGGAACATAGGGTATCCATCACCTTAACCCTCATATGAAACAAATTCACACTTTGTTCTAGTTCCTCTTTCACAAGGTCTCCCACAATTTTCCCTAAATCAAAAGATAAGCTCAAGTCTACCTCCATTACAGGTCCAAAAGTAACACCTCCCGCACGGTTTGGTGTTTCTTTTTCCGAAGCCATTGTACCTAGAAATTAAGACACTCAACAAAGACAATAAACAATGTTAGCATTAGTAAAATAAAGCTCACAATCACTCATGTTTACACATCTTTGATTGCCTCACAATTGGAGCGGCTAGTGTTGAAGATTGCCTATACTTCGGTAGTATACAAGGTGTCGATTACTACTCTTGGCCGGAGTGGATTCTTGTTAAGAGAAGGACGGATGAACCAATTACAAACTAACGTACTCGAATCAAGAAATAACTACTAAACAAACCAGAAAAGCACACAAGAAAAAAGGACGAAGAAAGAAATAGGATTCAAGAACTAATCAACAATTAAGTAGGATAATTACTAGTTGAAAATTAGTTTAGGAATCAAAAGAAAAATGAATTAAGGAATCAAGATATGAAACTAAGACAATGGAACCTGAGCAAAATGAGTTTTGAAGTCATTGAGGTGTGTTTGGATGACCTACGGGCACAGATCACGACATGCCATCGCAGGTGAGGGTCGCAGGTCAAGAAACAACTTGCTGGAAAGTCATCTGCATTGCCACCTGCGTGGGCAGGTGGATGACCTACGTAGGCAGGTGAGGCGACAGGTGCCTTTGGCAGAATTGCTGAAATTTCAATTTTGGCTCTTTTTGTGGGCCCTTTTGGGTCCTCTCTCTTAGAATATTCCCTTTTCTTTAGGGATATTCCTTGTACCAACACCCAAACACTTTTATATTTCTTCCCTTTTGGATCTAACAAACCTTTTTGAATATTCCCCTCCAACAAGATATGAATGTCATGAAGAACTCCAAGAACACGGATGAACTTCAAAATTTCACATCTTCTTCATTTTAGCTTAGAATTCAATGAAACTTTAAGCCCAATCTCCTTTAAACCTCACGAACACAACCCAAGGACAAAAATTTCCATATTTCTCAAACCCACTTGCATATTTCTTCGAACTTTAAGCCCAAAAATGGTGGATCTTCAAAAATTTCTCAAAATCACACCAACTTTACGATTTAGGGTTAGTTTGGGTTGGGGAATGCTTTCCAACTATTTTTAACCCTCAATTCCACACCATAGTCACAATATCGAGAAACTCCTTTTCAATTTTCTTCAAACTCAAGAACACAACATTAGGGTTTCTTCAAATCTACTCAAATCAAGCTCAAAGCTCAAGATTCCTACTAAAATATACTAGATGGGACTAAATATAGTATAGAAACTTCAAGAAAAAACTCAAAAATACAAAAAAAATTTTGGAGATTTTCTCAAAACAGAATTTTCAGTTTTTTTTTTTTTTTTTTTTGAGAATTTCAATTTTCTAGATAACGAAACCCAAGATTGAATTCATGGGAATGAACTCAAGCTCAACTCTGATACCAAATAATAACCCCCAAAATACGAAAAGAGGGATACAGTACAAAACCAAGAAGAAAGATAGAATTGAAATGCGAAAAGTAAAGGACAGATAGATAGAGATAAAAAGATAGACACAAACAAAGGAAATCAACGAAACTAAAGGATATATTAAATCCAATAACCTCGAAAGATTAATCCAAAGAAGGAAACTAACTCATATGAATGACCACGAGGGAATCGTAACTCCCTCACAACCACCGTTTTTAGGTAAAAATCAACGAAAGCTTTTCCAAGCTACACTCATGCTCCATAAGGAGTCTCACAATATCAATATCATCAAAAAAATAAGGAAAATGAAAAGGAACTAGTATTTATAGCCTTGGGCCTTTTATTACATTTAATGGTCCCATAAGTGACCCATTTTAGCAAATTGGGCATCCGCCCACGCAGGTGGGGCACCTGCTGGCGCATGTCAGGGCCTAGATGCCTTTGGAAAGGATAAAATGGCCACCTGCTGGCGCAGGTCAGGGTGCAGATGGCCCCAGGTCATTGTTTTGCTCCCTTTGTCTCTCCAACGACCTTTCCAATGGTACTCTTGACTCCAAGCAATTTTTTTTACACGATATTGCTCTACTTGAAGTGCAAAATGGACCCTCCAACCATGTTCATGTGGCCTTAAGCTCTCTGTGGTTTGGGTCACTTGTTGTTGCCCTGGAAATACAAGCCAAAAAGGGTTGACGCCAATTTGGCTTGTATCAAGAAAGGATTCTGTCAATTCAACTCACAATGTTATTGAGCCCTCGGGTAATTCTCGTAATCACAACACCACATCACCTATCAACGAGAATGGGAAGAGCCCCAATCATATAGACTCTTGTGAAATATTAGCAATGCCAAACTGGTTACAAACATCTATAAAGTTCTTCCAGTGGATGTTTGCCTCTCCATGAGATTGACCTCTGAATAGCCCTTTCATTTGGAATAAGTGGAGCGTTAAACTTGTGACATGGAATATTCCATTACTCTCCGAAGTTAGGATGCAAATTTCACTTGCCCTTCCCGGCATCCCCTTAGTGATCTACATCTTCAAGTTGTCGATCAATGGTAGCGATGTCGCTCCCATGTTGACTCATCATGGCATGTTTACTTAGATTATCACCTAATCATGACAAAAACAACAAATAAAGTTAAGTTTACACTATGGCTAACAAAAGAAACTTATAAAACTACAATGAATGAATGCTACATATCATTCTTTGGCAATGTCACCATTTTGATAATGCTCAAGATACAACTCAAGATGTATGTGGTTGCCAACAAGATATTTTTTACCCAACTTGGAGTTGGGGTCTATTACAGAAGGAGTGAAGGTGATAGGTTCACCTTGGAGTGCTAGAAGTGACAAAGAGTTTACACATAATTCTTAAAATACTGTGATGAAGTAAATGGGGGATTAATTCAAAATGATTTCATGTTCAAATTATCAATTTCAACTTTGGATTATAAAAGTGAATTTTAGAGAATGTAATTGATAGGTAAAAACA
The DNA here is from genome assembly GCA_031232105.1 of Capsicum rhomboideum. Lineage (NCBI taxonomy): Eukaryota > Viridiplantae > Streptophyta > Magnoliopsida > Solanales > Solanaceae > Capsicum > Capsicum rhomboideum. The sequence continues at coordinate 51,342,549 of CP124718.1, forward strand.
CTTGGGGCTACGCCCTCTTTAGAGTGACTATACGCTTGGTAAGTGAACATGTACCGAAATTTGACTGATAGTAATGAATAGGCTTGGTCTTAGGTAATCTACTGCTAAATTTCATATGGGTTTCTTTCAAACACCCATTTGTATACAATACCAAGCAACCAATGACCTCAAATTAGCTAGTCTATTTCTAGCACTACCTAGTAAATGAGAATTATTCAAGTCTTTGTTAACTAAATCTCTCCACCCTTGTCTTTTCTTTCAAGAAAGACAAGAAATCTAAGAATGAATAGTGTTTGCAACTTCAATTCTTGAATTAAAACATAGAGAGTTAGATAAAATCATGACATTCAATCAAATAAAAAGATAAATAATCACTACCCACATAATAATCAACACTCAATAATGCATAACCCCAAACTTAAGAAATTAGCTACTCATAACCAAAGAAAAAAGGAGATATACCTATATTCTCATCCCAATATGCCATAGAATCCAAATATTTGTAAAAAATTCCAAATTCCAAGAAAGAAATAAACTATAAGTGACTAAGATTCCAACTAGGGTTTCAACTACAAGCTTTAGATTCAAGATATGACAAAAGATAGGCTTCCAAGATGCCATAAAGGCTTTTATAGCTTCAATAAAAATGGGGCAATAAATATAGAAATGCAACCAAGTTTAATTTGGTGAATGAAAATACCATCCCTGAGCAACTCGGTGATATGCCAAATTGACCTTGCATTGCTGAATCAGTGTGACTCTAAACCTTAAGGTTTGGCTTCTGTGACCTTTGGCGATGGAGAATTGCTTCGCTGATTGACTAGGTGATATACCGATTGACATGGTGACATGCTGATTTGTTAATCATCGTCGCCAAACTGCTTATGTTGAAACTTGATTGAACTATTACTATTAGTGATATGAACTCCTATTTGGCAATAGGCAGGTACCATAAACTATTGGTGATTCTTCTTCTCTTATTCTAGTGTCGAAACATTTTTTGTGTGATGACTTATTAGAATATGATTCTTTCTATTAGATAATACATAATTCTTCAAGTCTTGGTGATTGTAAGGTTAAAAAGGTGTCTGCTACTAGTGATGAAGAAATACATGACTATTATGTTACCTGTAATCAAATACCCTTTGTTGAAGCTATTCATGATTCCTTGTTGGAGAATTTGAGCAATTACTTTGAATTTAATGGAGATTCTATTTTGAGATAAAAGGTTCTTCTAACCTTCTTGAAATCTCCTATGCTTATGTGAATAGGTTTTATGTGGAAAAATCTTTGGGAAGTGTAATTGATGATGCTTGGATATATCATAAAAGTATTCAATTTGATACATATTCTATGGCACTTACGTAGTCTTTGACAAGCGCATTGGAGTAATTTATTGATAGATCTAAATTGGAGAGGCACATATCATTCCCTACATCATCTATACGTGAAGTTTGTTGTGCTCATACAAGAAATAGAATTTTCTATTGGGATGATGATGTCCACATGATTTATAAGGGTGTATTTATACATTCTAGGATTATCTGGGTTAAGTGGAAACATGGTCACTATCTAATTTTGTTCCTTCCATTGTTGCTTTCAAGTAATGGATGATGTTTACTATTGTATGTATTCTTGATTTTGCGATATTCAAATTGAGGATGAATTATTTTTAAGAAGAGGGGAATGATAGCATCCAGGAGGCCCACTTGCATTAAAGTTGATAAGTTTCAATGAATAATCAAGAAGATGTTTATCTCAAAAGAAATGTCTAATTTCAAGACCAAGAGGAAGAGGATTGGGGCCACATGGAGCCCAATAAGAGGAACCGACATGGAAAAAAAGAAAGAGCTTTAAGATGCCCACAAAAGAACTGAAAATTAAGCCCACAAATGAGCTGAAATTGTGGCCCAACATGGTGCTGATTCACGTGAGTTTTGGCCGAAAGATTGGCTGAAGTTCACGTTTAAATTTTCGTGCTAAATTGACGCTTTCTTTCCATAATTCTTTAGAGAATAATTTTGGTATAATTTTTACATGGTTTCCTAGTTTAAAGTTTCCTAGTTTAAAAATTTTCTAGTATAATGTTTCCTAGTTAGGTTTTTCTATTTATTTCCATAAAAGTAGAATTTGAATCCCATACTATTTGCGATATGTTTTTCACTATATTTAGGGATGGATTTTGTTATTTTCAAGAAGAACCTGATTAATATTATTTGAGAGATTTCTCTTCTTTACACCTTTGTGTGTGGAGACTATGGATTTATCTTGCAATCTAATAAGAATGATTCTTTAGGAGGTAAGATTAATTCTTAACTTGATGTCTTTTATTTTTTATTAAAGTTAATTAAAGAATGTGATTAGTCTTATACTAATTGTTATCTTTAGTTTCTTCAAAGTAGGGGTCTAGATGTCACAATCCAACTAATCAAATCGTGAGGGCACCTACTTATATCCACCTAGATAGGAGAACCCTTACCACCCATTTCAAAATACATTCGGAAGTTAAAACAAATTCCATCAAGGATTCTAAAATATGATAAATGATACAATCTTTTACAGTAAAATTATAAATGAAAACACTTTCCCCGAAGATCTAGTCTAGACAATGTACAAGCGCTTCTAATATAGAAAAGACAAACCAAAAGATACAACTCCCACTGTAGGAATGAAATGAGTAGAAGCTGCTAGATTTCACTATCCATGACACCTGATAAACATCAATAGATCCTGCAACTAGATGATACCCCAAAAATGTATAACAAGAGTAGTATCAGTACAACCACATGTACTGGTAGGTTTCATCGGCTGACCAGGGTTAGATCATGTATACACAATATAGGAATCACAAAAAGAAATCATGATAACTTATATAACACTTTAACTCACATCACTTTCATCCACTTATGTTACATAAGAGTATTCCATTCCTTTTCTTGCTGAATAAGTTGTATCGAATTCATCACTAGTAGTCAATATGTAACACTGACATTCCCCTTATACCATTCACACTTAATCTCATTAATCATGGATCACCCTTCATATCAAATGTCATCCATCATAACTCGCACTTGTTTAACCCCAATAGTATTATAAGGAAATCTATTTAACTTACACCTTAATTACCCTTAACAATAAATGAGAACAAATAAACATAACCTTGTAATCAAGTACAATTATGAACACTTAACAATTACTTCCGTTATTTTACCCCTTAGCCTTTCACAACAACACCAAGAATTTAGTCAAGTGTAAGTCAATATAGACAATATACCAAATCAAAACCATGACTACCAACAGTAGACCAAGTCAACAAAACTGTGACTAACCACAATAAGCATAGTCAACACAACCATCAATCACAACAATAACTTACACCTTATATCAAATACACCTGTAAGTAGACGATAACATGATCAATGTCATTCTTTTATATCCTTAGCCCAGACAACTCAAGGATCAAATATAATCAACAAGTGAGTAATCATAATTCCTGGTTAGCACAAGAGCACAAATATAACAAATCAATATATAAACCCAGTCCACTCATGGAACCAAATATAATATCAGATAACACATAAACTCGAAACACTCAAGGAACCAAATATAATATGAGATAAGACATAAACCTGATTCACTCAAGGAACAAAATATAATATAAGATATCACATAAACTCGATTCACTTAAGGAACCGTCACACCCACCAATATCTTGTACACATATGCTAAGGGTCTTATGGTCACCCACTAGCCATTACCTGCATGGGATGAGCTCTAGTCCATGTACTAAAAATCCCAGACATCTAGTGCCTGCCAACCTTATATCATCCAATCCCATTAAGATTTCTAAATAGCGGTACATCCCACAATAATAAATATAAATTCCATAAAGATATCCAAATACCGGTACATTCCATAATAATAAATATAATCCCGTGAAGATGTCTGAATATCGGTACATCACACAATAATAAATATAATCCGATGAAGATGTCTAAATACTAGAACATCAAACAGTAATACGTAAAATCCCGTGAAGATGTCCAAATACTGGTACATCCATAATAACAACAGATATCACAATAATCAAAACCATAATAAGAATAAGCTCATACTTGTACAGTCAATGAACCTTTGATATAACCTCACTATATGCGATTAACACATAGGATATCATTCAACAATTTACTTTCTTGAACATGCATTGCAACAAGTAGATAAGCACTCTAAACACTTGGTCAAACTCAAGTTGATCATTCATGTAAACAATAATTATTCTTTAACATACAAAATCACAAGTGTGCCCGAAGGTCAGACAACAACTTATAATTTAGGCCTTATCAATCAATTCATATTCATCAATTACAATATGCCCAAGACCAATCCACAACTTATTCAAGTAAGCTCTATCAAGCCATATTCATTTTAGGAGTGCACATTTAACCAAATGGAGTCAAAACTCTAGTTCCACAATCATAAATTCATTCACCAATATTTCACACGATACCAGTAATTCCACAATTATCTAGCAACCCTTACATTCACGCCACTACTAGGTCTATGAATCTACCCTATTAGCCAACCATTAACCATTCAACTTACAATGCTAACTTTATTCACACACTCTTACACATCTTACTTCCCAACCCTTAACCTAACTTGACTTTAGGCTCTTAACTTATGCTACCCCATTTCCCTCATAGAAATAATACTTCAATAATATTACAATAAGAATATAACACATTCAAGACATGTCAAACCATAGGACCACCCTTTTTATGGTATTTAGGCCGAATCACTAGGTTTTAAGCTCATAAAATCTCCTTATCACCATCTATATTCACATAATTCATATTACAACCCATCTTGGAGTCATACGAACATAAAACCCCCATCAAGGATTTATACATTAACATATCAACACACTATTAGGTTATTATTATATTAATTCTATATTTTATCCATCCAAACTCCATGCCCGCAGGCCTAAGCATGATTTCTCTAGTCAAATCTATATTACGAATAAGATTTCTAACCACATACTACTACTCATAAACCATAACCTACCTGGGCGCCAAGCTGCTGCAATAAGCAAGCTATACCATAGATGATCTTCCTTTCTCTTCACGTTTTCGAATGCTAAATCATCTTATAACAGTGATTATAAGAGTAATTAATCAACTACTCTTCAAAAAAATACTTTGAGAATTCAAACCCACTAGTTCCACACTTTAGTCTACTCAAAATCTATATATTTTTGAAAGGTTAGATCAATTTCTAGTCCCAAGGATATAATCTATCATTACTAACTAAAATTCAAGGGATTTCAACCTATTAATTCACTTTAAACCAGAAAATTCTATCTATACTAACTTTCTACCACCACCATGATAAATCTAATGTTATTATAAGGATTTTAGAGTAAAATGAGTGTTAGATTGATAGAAAAATATACCTTGAAGGAGGAAATTGATAGAAAACTAATGAAATCACCTCTCTAGGGATGGGGAGTGAATATTTTGAGTTCTAAAACTGAAACTCATAAAAAATAAGCTTATAAATTGCCATCATCCTGCTGTAATAGGAAAATTTCTGTTATAGAGGCTTGATCCTGCAACAGTTGTCTCAGCTTTTTAGAATAGACAATCTTCAGTAAAATGGTCATAACTTTTTACTCCAACGCCGGATTAATGAACGGTCAGTGGCGTTGGAAAGAAGGTTCAAAAATATTTCAATTGGTGGATAGTGGGACCCATAATTCTTTATATTTTAGGAGGAGCGCTCATTTGAAGTTGACCTTGTTTTAAACATAGCTCGAAACTAAATTGGTAAAGACACTTTCAACTTAACTTTGCGCAAGGGGTATTGTATGATCGTTATTCATAACTAATGCACTCATATACCAAGGAATTAATCCTAACACCTATGACGAATGAAATTCATATACCTTTATTATTGATCTTTTCAGTAATGATGGAATGGGATCATTTCATTAGATACCAATTTACCATTTGTTCATCTTCAAATGGGCATTGTTTGAAGATAAACACGAGGTTGGAATTAGAAAGACAGTACTTTCAAAGTTGCTTGAATTTCACCTTACTTACCCACTCACTATCATTTATCAACTAAAACATATTTATACTCGGCCTCCCTATTGAGGCTTTTCAAGACAAGAAGATGTGGGGCCAAACATTTATGCACGAATTAGCTATTTCTCTTATAGCGGTCTATGAATGAAACCTTGAGAATTCATGATAAGACACCATCTAAAATTTGAGAAAACTGAACAACTACTACATCGAGCCCTCTATAGCAACCTAATTTCTATAATAGCAGGAAAATTCTTGCAATAGCGGGAAAATTCCCGCTATAGCTGCCCTATAGTAGCGGCCTGCCTAGCCCTATAGCCGGATAGGTGAGGCAAAAACTTGGGATTTTTCCCAATTTTCCATTTTCACAACACAATACTCAGCTTTAGATATCCCAGACTATCCCCCTTACGTCAAACGTTATATTCAGAGTTCTATTAACCCATTTTTCATTCCGAAAGTTTCCATGGAATATTATGTCCCTTATCTATCATGATATCACCTTAATTTCATCAAACAAAACACCTTGATACACCAATAACTCTAAACCACGCAATGTCATATATTCATTGGAACCCACCCTAGCCTAAGATTTTATCGCCTCTCATTCTAAAACAAACTCTACTCGAGTACTTACACCCTTATAATGCTATAACAAACACATCACAACCAAACACTTACACCATGTTTTCCACCAAGACATATACTTTAAGACTTTTGTTCACACCTCCATGATTAGTGCACAAGAATAAACCAGCTAAGCACAACCGCCAACCAACACAACACTATGGGTTTTATTAAAACATAAATTCTCCACCACATGTTACATTAGTCTATTAGACCCTCAATAATTAATCATTTATAAACAACCATCTTTTTAGTTATTACCCGAGGATAAGCTATACTTATTAGCCTCACGACTAGCTTACTACTACTCAAATTACTGACTCAACATACCTCAACCACTCATGGATCAACACTAATCAAGTATTATTGTACAATAATGAGAGGGATATGACTATTCATAAACATATCTAATAACAAGTCAACAACATCTTTACTTTACTTTATTTCCATCAATATTAAGAAATCAAATAGGTATAATTCAATGCAGAAATCCACCTAGGAAACATCCTGACCAATGACAACAACCAATAACTAGGCAAGTATAAGTTATGAAAGACAATTCATCAAGTCAAGAACACAACAAACAACAATAGACCAAGTCAACAGTTCCTGACTAACGACAATAAGTTCCACCTTGCCTCAATTATTCTTTATATAGACATCAATAGAAATTATACTTTCCAATTATACCAATTGCCTGGATCACTCATTGATCCAATTAAAAATAACAAAAACCACCAATTCAAATAAAGTCTGATGTTCAAATATATATGTAACTTCGAACAGACAACATGCCCATATCAGATATTTACTTATTAACATATCATATTCTATCAACCACATCATTCAACTTTCATGCCAAGGACTTACATATCACCTCCTCAACCATCTAATAGAAAATACAGTCATTAACGGACATTTTAGCCATCAATTAAACCTTCAAATTATCACAAAATTCAAAACCAAATCAGATTCCTTTATAAATGGTTAATTCAAACAACACTTTTACTAACCATACAAGTTACTACCGTAAAGCCAAGAAACGATCACAATCCCATCTTATAATACACCAACAAAGTTACAACCAAGTAATTTTATCATAAGTCCTAGCTCTTATGGACAAACACCAATTCGAGAGAACTAGGTTCTAATTGCGAATTCCTCAAGATACTAATTGGAATTGACTAGATTTCAATTATGATTGCAGAGATACTAATTGGAATCGAATAAATACTAATTGAGCTTAACCCAAATACACAGAAACTGAGGTAGAATGATAAGAAAGAAGAAATGGAAGCAATTCCTAAAATGCCTCATAACTTCCCGAGGATTTGATATGGATATTTATACACCAATCCACATGACTATACTCTATATTAGCTTCTATACTTGTAAAACCAGTAACGAAGTGCTCTAATACAACCTGTCATGACCCAACTAACTGGATCATGAGTGCACCTACTCTAATCTAACTAGATAGGAGAACCCTTACAACCTATTTCAAAATACATGCAGAAATAAAAGCAATTCCATAAAGGATTTCAAAATTTGATAAATGATACAATGTTTTACAATAAAACAATAAATGAAAACACTTTTGAGAAACTGAGGTAGCATGATAGGAAAAATAAAATGGAAACAATTCATAAAATACCTCATAGCTTCCCGAGTATTTGATGTGGACATCTACACACCAATCCGCAGGAATCTACACGATATTTGCTCTTGTACTTATGAAATCAGTAACCTAGTGCCCTGATACCAACTGTCACGACCCAACTAACTAGATCGTGAGTGCACCTAGTCTAATCCACAAATATAGGAGAAACCTTACCACCCATTTTAAAATATAAGTAGAAGTTAAAAGTAATTTCATTATGGATTTCAAAATCTGATAAATGATACAATCTTTTATAATAAAACTATAAATGAAAACACTTTCCCCAAGGACCTAGTTTAGACAATGTAAGAGAGATTCTAATATAGTAAAAGAAAAAACAAAAGACGTAGCTCCCACTGTAGGAATGAAATGAGTAGAAGTTGTTAGAGAACACTATCGACATCACCTGATAAACACCAAATGATCCTATAGCCAGGCTATACCTCTAAAAGGGTATAATAAAATTAGTATCAGTATAACCACACGTACTGGTAGGTATTATTAGTCGTCCAAGGTTAGATCATGTAACCACAATATATGAATCATAGAAAAAAACCATGACACTTTAAATAACAATTTAATTCACATCACTTTCATCCACTTATGTTACGTAAGGGTATTTCATTCTTATTCTTGCTGACTTAGTTGTATCCAATTCATTACTAGTAGTCAATATGTACCATTGACATTCCCCTTATACCATTCACACTTAATCTCACTAATCATGCATCACCCTTCACATAAAATGGCATCCATCATAACTCTCACTTGTTTAATCCCAATAGTAATTATAAGGCAATATGTTTCACTTACACCTCAATTAACCTAAATAATAAATAAGAACAAATAACAATAACCTTGTAAACAAGTACCACCATGAACACTTAACAATTACTTCACTTATTTTACCACTTAGCCGTTCACAATAACACCAAGAATTCAGTCAAGTATAAGTCAATATAGGCAATATACCAAGTAAAAACCATGACTACCAACAATAGACCCAATCAACAAAACCATGACTAACCACAATAAGCCAAGTCAACAGAATCATGAGTCACAATAATAATTTACATCAAATACACCTGTAATAAGTAGAAAGTCATTATAATAATTTACATCAAATACACCTGTAAGTAGAAAATAACAACATCTATGTCATTCTTTCATATCCTTAGCCCAGACAACTCAAGGATTAGATATAATCAACATGTCAGTAATCATAATTCCTAGTTCACTGAAGAACCCAAATATAACAAGTCAACACATAAATTAAGTCCTCTTAAGAAACTAAATATAATATTAAGTAACACATAATGTGGTTCACTCAAGGAACCAAATATAATAGCAGATAACACATAAAATTGATTCATTCAAGGAACTAAATATAATATAAGATAACACATAAACTCAGTTCACTCATGAAACTGTCACCAATACATTGTACACACATGCTAAGGGTCTTCTGGTAGCCTACTAGCCATGACCTGTAGGGGATGAGCTCTTGTCCATGTACCAACAATCCCAGACATCTAATGCCTACCAACCTTGTATCACCCAATCTTGTGAAGATGACCAAATATCGGTACATCATAAAATAATAAATATAAATTTGGTGAATATGTTCAAACACTAGTACATACCATAATAACAAATATAATCCCAACACCTACTGTTTTGATAGTAGTTTCAATTATGTGGCATTATAAATGACTTACTTAATATCATTGTCAAAATAGTTACCCCACCAATGTCTTAGAGACTGCTGCATGAAAGATATGAAAATAATGAGATGCAAAATCAAATTCTTTAAGTGGTTTGAAATCACTGGAAAGCCCTATAATGAGAAGGAATCTCTTCAAGTTCTCATTAACAAGTGGTATACTACTATTAATAAGGTTGTTGAATCCATTACCCCTCCTCTTAAAGGAATAAATAACCTAATTGGCAATGTAATTATAACTGCCTCTCCTTTTAAAAAGAGAAATGAAAAAACACCTAGCCATAACTACATATGAAGACCTTGATAGAGTCATCCAACTGAACAATTATAAAAATCAGCTTCTCTATGTGGTTTCTAAACAAATTGAACAAACCCAAGAAAAGTCCCTCTTCAAAAACCAACCCATTATTTCCAAAACTAGTACCCGTCAATCCTTTGAACCAAATCATGTCTTTAAAATGACAAAATTTTCTCGTGAAAAGGTTCCTAAACTTAAAAAAGACTTTGATATCCTTGATAAAATCAGTGAAAAACTTTCTAAGTTTAGCGTTTCTAAGAAAACACCTTCAAAGACAAAAGTCTCAAGATCATTTCTGAAGCTACTAATCTTCTTCAAAAGCTCTCTAACTATCGGTACCATAATCGAAAAACTATTATAAGCATCATATCTCAGGTCTTTGGGGGGTTGGGGATCTAACAAAGCTCGGCTTTTGTAGGATCGAGGGTGTAAGAGGAACTAAGGCGAAAGACCTATTCATCTGGGTCTTTTCCTCTTAGGTTGCTCCCTTTAAGGGAGATTTGGTTGCTCTCATTTTTTTCCTATAAAAATTCTCTAGTTAGAAAATCAGGTAGAGAGTTATCTTCTTCAAATTCTGCTTTGGAGAAATTCCAGGTGATGATGAAATAAATTCTTTTCTTATTGTAATATTAACATATTTTAATATGCTCTGAAAGTGTAGTGATTTCTTCCACTTTCTACTAGTAAAAGGATCAAGGATATAAAAGCGATAAAATCTTAAAATACTTATAAATTTTATTGCACACTTGAAAATATAGAAAAATACAATATAAAGAGGGAGAGAGGGCTTTAGAAAATCTTGGAAATTTTCTGATGTTTTTTTCTCTGGAATGGGGTAAGTCTTAAATAGACTTTTAAAGGGGATGCCTTTCATCTTAGGCTTACAAGTGGAAGAGTATGATTTTCCCGACATTGGTTGGGGGTCCAGTACTTTTAAAAGCTGTGATTGATGGCTTTGTCCACTAGTGACTGCCATTATTGGATTCCCTTTTAGGAACAGTAATTCAGGTTCTTTGAACCTCTACTTTCCCAAAGGCCGTACTACTATTCTTTAGTAGGGGTCTATATAGGCGGATACTATTTTGGTAGGGTATAGCTTGTCTCTATTATTTCTTTCTCTAGAGGATGATTCTTCAACGAGTTGCACAATGAGTTCTTCATTTGGACTTTCTTCATTGTCTATGTATTCTAATGCCTTTTTTAACTTCTGTTTGAGGGCTTATTTGTTGGAGATCTTATTTGAGAGGTAAAAATTTGAATCTCCTTTTGAGCTTTAGGCGCTGGTTTTGGAGTCCAACCTTTAACTTTTATCTCTTTGGATAGATATTTAACCTTGTCAAATTCTTCTCTAGAGAAATTTTAGGTGTTTATGAAAGAAAATCTTTTCTTAATGTAATATTTTCATATTTTAATATGCTCTGGAAGTTTAGTGATTTCTTCCACTTTTTGGAAGTCTTCAAATGTATTAGAGAACTAATTGGGTAAGATTTGTTTGGTTCCTCGAAATCTTTCCCACCATTCATAGAACCATTTTGGGATGGTTGTTTGAACTAATTCTAGACTGTATTTAACAAATCATGTGTGTCCTGGCCTAAGATACAGAAAGTTAAAGCCTGAGGTCTTATAATCATACCAGTTATAAGTTTGTGGTTTATACGCCATTGGCAGGGCGATTAGAGTGTGTAGGTGATCTCCAAACCACTCTAATGGAGTCAAGATCAACTGGATTATGAACCTAGAGTAATTGATAACATTTGGGTCTTGATGCGCCATGGTTTCTTGGAATTTTTGATGCTTAAAACAAGGAAAATATGCAACAAATTGGGTATGTTTGGTAGGTATGATGTGTTTTATATTCTATATTGTAGGAGAATAGGTTTTTGGATGCAAAATGATCAATAAGGAACAATCATGCTTGAAAATAAAGTATTTGAAGATGAAAGAACCAGGTCCTACACCAGAGGAGTGACTCACGACAGGACTCACGTGTCGTGAGTCCACCCACGTGGTGTGAGTGGGTACCGTGAGTCAACTTCTGAGGATTTCCAATGTTGCCTGATTTCCATGAAACTAACCTATATGGCGTGACTTGGTTCCACAACACCAAGTCATGATACCATGGAAAGTTGCCGACTCTGTTTTCCTGTTTTGTTTAGGATAGGATTCATCTTGTATCTATAAATACCCCTGTATTGTCCTATGTTCAGGAGTTAGTCAGTACATTATTTTGAGACATATTTCCAGTATTTTAAGCCAACAAATGCATTACTGATTTTGTAATCTTGGATCACCAATCTAGGATTTTTAATAATATTGAGATTTCGGAGTTTTCTTCATTATCGTGAGTTTACAATTTTGTTTTCATCTTCGAATTCTTCTTGTGTTCTTGCAATAATGAGCAGCTAAACCCATTAACTAGGGTTGTGTGAACCATGAGAAATTAATGAAATAGGTTACGTGCACAGCAAATTTTGAAATGATGTGACTGCATGTATTGTTATTACCTTTGTTATAATTGATCTTCCAACGGTTGCAAACGTTAGATACTCGGCTGTATCATAAACTTGCTCGAGAGAGAGGTAGAGATTGGGAAAAAGGAATAACAACATAGATTTGAAGCTATCAACCTTCATCTAATAACTTGAGCCATAACAGGGATAGTTATCTGAGATACAAGACAAGGGTTAGTAGTGCAACACTCGGAGATCAAGAGGACAAAAGTGAAATTTGTTTAATCAAGGTCAAAAGACGTTTAGATGAACATATCTTGTTAAATTTTGCATGCAATATAGCTGGATAATTTTTCCCAAGTACAAATAACCGATGAAGTTAAGGAATCATTGGGGATCACAATCCTAGTCTATTTCTCATATTGATAACAAATTTAACCATCAACAATCGTTACTGTTACTATTTGTTTACAAAGAATCCCCACTTTTACTTACTTGACAATTAATCAGACTAGCATTCGACAAACTTATGCCCTATTGCCTTATGGGATCGACCCCAACCTAGTTGGGTTCTATATTTGATACAGCGACCGCATTATACTTTTCTGAAGGAATATTTTGGGCGACATCAAATTTTGGCACCGTTGCTGGGGAAGTACGGTTATGAAAGTTGAGTAGCTTGCCGTTTGAGTTGATTGGTTTTATTTCTATATATTTTTAATGGCACACACCAGTATATGCCCAATATAAGGATTTAAGGCAATCCCCTGATTTCGCTTGATCCTAAGATACAAAGAACACTAAGAACCAATAGAAGAATGGTGAACACAGACGGAGTTCAAGATCCTACATCCGCGGGAGACATTCATAACCAACCAATTCAGCCAGTTGGTCATGAAACAACGGACCAAACTACCGCTTGATTGAGACAGAAAGAGCAAGCTAGGCAAGCTGCTATTAGGCAAGCTGAAAGAGATAATCGATCTATGTAAGAAGTAGCACAATGTTTGGATGATGCTGAAGAGAGGCAAAAAAGACTGAGGGCGTACCATGCATCTCAGAGACCATATTTGCCAATTTTTGATGATCCAAAAGAAGAGGATATGACTTATTTTGAGCCGGTAGAGACTGGTGCCATTATTCCACCAGAATTACCTCAGGGCACTAAGTTCAATATTACAAGTACTATGATCTACCTGCTTAACTTGAAAGGCATATTTCGTCGGTCTTCTTACTGATGATCCAAACATACATGTGATGAAATTTGTGGGGTCTGCAATTCATATAATTTTGCTTGGACTGGACCAAGTGTCTATTCGGTTAAGATTGTTTCCATTCTCTTTAGCAGGAGAAACGACTTTGTGGTTGGCCGAATTACCATGAGGCTCCATTACTGCTTGGAAAGAGCTAAGAAATCAATTTTTGGAGAGATTTTTCCACCCTCCAAGATGTTGATGCTAATGACACGGCCAAAGCGAACCATGCTAGTGCTAAAATTGATCAGAAGAAGGGATCAACTACATAGATTTACAACTTCAGACTACAACATACTGAAGCACTTTATGAGACATGGTTAGGATTTAAGAAGAAGCTGCAGAATGTTCCAAATCATAGGATGAGTGGTAGGAGTTTACTGAAAATCTTATACAGTGATTTAAACACAAATACCAAGGCTGTTGTAGGTACTATCACTGGTGAAGCATTTATGAGTCTAAGGTGGGAACAAACTTCAGAGATTTTAGATCGTATCACTAAGACCAATAGAGGATGACACACTCGAGAGGTAGAGACATTTATGAGCATCAATAACACAATGGGCTTTTGATAAATCTGTAGCTCAAGAGGTTGCACAACTGAGAACAGAAATTAGTTAGCTAGCTAAACAGATTTCGGCTAGAGATGCTGAAAAGGTGTGTGCCGTAAGGATAGTATAAAGGATAAGAAAACCAAGAAAATTTCTTGAAGGAAATTAGGGTTTCAGGAATAAGTCAAAAAGTTAAATCTCACTCAACTGCCATAAAGTAGTTGGAGCAACAGTTCTGGAAAATATCGGTGGCATTGAACCAACATCAACTGGGCACCCTTCCGAGCAACACCATTTAAAATCCAAAAAATGATGGTCATTGTTTAGACATTACTACAAAAAGCAAAAAGAGCATAACTAACCCATCTATTCACATGGATAATGGTAAGAAATATTAGCAAGTAGTGGTCGTTGAAGAGGTTGAGATGGAGCCAGGAAATTTAGCAGTAGAATATAGTATTACAATGGAAGTTGAATCTGAAAAGAGGCAAGAAAAGGAGGTTCCACAATTGTTGAAAACTATCCCACTACCTCCTACTCCCTTTCCTCAAAGAGTGAAAAGGAAGGCTGAGGAAGGTAACTACCAAAAATTCATTACAATGTAAAAAGAGCTATCGATAAATATCCCTCTTGTTGAGGTATTGGAGCAGATGCCAGGTTACGCTAAGTTCATGAAAGACTTGGTGATGAAGAAGAGAACTGTTAGTTTTGAGCCAGCAGATAACTTACATCATTGTAGCGCAGTTGCTTCGCGTTCCCTAGTAGAAAAAAAGGATGAAGGAGCTTTCACAATTCCTTGTACTATCAGGTCGTATAACTTTGCAAAGGAACTGTGTGATTTGGGTGCTAGCATTAACTTAATGCCGCTAGTCGTGTTCAAGCATTTGGGTTTGGGAGTACCAAAACAGACTTCTATGAGGCTTCTTATGGCAGATAGAACTATGAAAAAGATGATGGGCATTCTATATGATGTTTTGGTAAAAGTTGCATCTTTCATCTTTCCAGCTGACTTTGTGATTTTAGATTGCGAAGTTGATTTTGAGGTTTCTATCATTCTGGGGAGACCATTCCTTGCCACTGGCTGTGTGTTCATTGATATGGAAACTGGGCAGATGAAATTCAGGTTAAACGATGAACATTTTACTTTCAATGTTTGCCATTCCATGAAGTAACCGAAAGATATGCAGGTAATTTCTGTAATTAATATACTTGATATGAGTACCATAGTCGTTCCAATTAAGGAAAAGTTGGGGGTAAAAGCTCTTGTGGCTGTGGTTATGAATTTTGATAGTGATAGGATTGAGGAGTACAATGAGATGGTTGGTGCGATTGTTAGTAGGGGATCATTCATATATGCTCCAAAGAAACTCGATCTTGATCTGAAAAATAAGGTAACACCACCAGCTCGCCTTTCTTTTGATGAGCCTCCAGTCTTAGAGCTTAAGGCTCTTCCTTCTCACCTTCGCTAGTTATTTTTGAAAACCAATAACACCTTGCTCGTAATCATTTCTACTGTGTTAATAGAATGTCAGGTAGAATCTTTAGTTTTGGTATTGTCTCACCGGATTGGATGATGCTGTTTGAAGTTATGTGTGATGCTAGTAGAGTATCCTTGGGTACTGTTGTTGGCCAAAGATGAGAGAAGACTTTACATCCAATTTACTTCGCTAGCAAAGCACTTAATCCAGCTCAAAAGAACTACACTGTGACTGAACAAGAGTTGTTGGCAGTTGTGTTTGCTTTCAAGAAATTTCATTCTTAATTGATTGGCACAAAGGTAATTATGCATACAAACCATGCACTACTTCGGTATCTTATGTCGAAGAAGGATGCTAAGCCAAGATTGATTCGGGGGGTGCTTCGACTGCAAGAATTTGATTTTGAAGTCAAGGACCAAAAGGGAATCGAGAGTCAGGTCTCTTACCATCTATCATGCCTTGAGGAGGAGGCCATGCTTAAATTAAGGGATGATCTTGATCTTGATTATAATTTTCCAGATGAACAAGTGGTGGAAGCATCACAAGATTTAATCCCTTAGTTTGCAGATTTTGCCAACTTTTTGGCAAGTGACCTAGTCCTAGAAGAAATGTTGTATTAGCAGAGAAAGAGATTCATGCATGAGGTGAGAAAGCTCTTTTGGGATGAACCTTATTTGTTTAGGGTGTGTACAGATGGTATAATTCGAAGATCTATTTCGTAGGTCGAAATAATGAGTAATTTGGAGGCATGTCATTCATCTCCAGTTGGTGGTCATCATGGAGGCGCGAGGACTGCTCATAAGGTCTTTTAATGTAAGTATTATTGGACCATCATCTATAAAGACTCTCATGACTATGCTCAGTCTTGTAACTAATGTCAAAGACAAGGGAATATCTCACGTAGACACGAACTTCCTATGACACCTATCCTTGAGCTCGAATTATTTGATGTTAGGGAATTGATTTTATGGGCCCATTTGTGAGCTCACATGGGATGAAATACATTTTGGTAGCTGTCGACTATGTTTCTAAGTGGGTGGAGGCAATTGTACTTCCTAATAATGAAGGAAGAAGTGTCACGACATTCTTAAAAAAGAACATATTTTCACGATTTGGTACACCCCGAGTAATCATTAGTGATGGAGGATCTCACTTCTGCAGTAGGCTGTTCAAAATCCTACTTGAAAAATATGGTGTCAAACATAGGGTGGTCACACTTTACCACCCTCAGACAAGCGGGCAAGTGGAGGTGTCAAATAGTGAGATTAAGTCTGTTTTGGCAAAGACGGTGAACGCCAATAGAACTAATTGGGCGAGAAGATTGGATGATGCTTTATGGGATTATCGAAGTGTATTCAAGAAACCTATTGGTGCATCTCCATATCATCTGGTTTTTGGTAAATCGTGCCATTTGTCGATCAAACTTGAACATAAATCATTATGGGCATTGAAGAGGTTGAATTTGGAATGGAGTGATACAGCTAAATTGAGGCTAGATCAGATGAATGAGATGGAAGAATTTCATCTATGGGCTTATGAACGTTTAGCACTTTATAAAGAAAAGATGAAACTGTATCATGACCAAAAAATCAAACGACGAGAATTTCACCCAGGATATTTGGTGTTGCTCTATAACTCTAGGCTTCGCCTTTTTCCTATTAAACTGCGGTCCAAATGGTCTGGATCATTCACTGTTGTAAGAGTGTTCCCTCACGTGGCAATTTAGCTAAAAGGTGATAATGATGTCCTTTTTAAGGTCAATAGTCAGCGTGTGAAGCTTTATTTGGTAACTGCGGAAGAAGTAAAGAGGAGTGAAGAGCATAGTCTTGATGAAGTCTCAGTAGTCAAGCTAGCCACGTCGTACCGAGACGTTAAATCAGGTGCTTCATGAAAGGCAAACCATGAGCTGGTTGGTAAATTCTGAGTATCCAAGTTAGCTATGTCATGTCGCGACATTAAATTAGTCTCTACTTAGGAGGCAACCCAAGGTCTTATTATGTGTGATCTGAGCATTGGAGGATACGTTAGCAGAAATTCACAATATTGAACTGAAGATGTTTAGTACTACCTATGTCATTGATTCACGTGACGTAAGTTCATCTACATAATGTGGGTTGGTATTGTATAAGTCAGAGAATATTTTCCACCTGCAGAACCCGACCCACTACAGGGACCAACATGACGTAGGTCCACCCACATCACGTAGGTTCATGCTGTGGAACTCAGTGAAAAATATTACTTGCAGGACCCGACCCACGTCAGGGACCTATGTGGCGTAGGTCAACCCACGTCACATGATTCTGTACTATGGAACTCAAAAATGAATTTAACCCAAAATCTTACTCGACCCAATAGAAATTTATTTCGGCCTAATATAAACCCAACTCAAATCCGACTTCAACTTTCTCAAATCCAAATCATAAAATAAACCCTATATTTTTTAAAATTCATCAAAATACCAAGTATATAATCCAAATTCATCAAATTCCCACGTATAAAATCCAACATTCATCAAACCCCACCCATCATTTAGCCCAAAATCCCTAATTTTTCAAAACCTAAACCTACAACCCAACCCGAGTCCGACCAGATTCAAACCAAACCAAACTCGACCCACAACCAACCCATACCCTACCCAAAGTGTCCAATATGCCATCCAAATTCAACCCCAAACATGGAGACATGGGTTCTTTCTCGAGAATCCAAACAAAAAATCCTGAATTTACAATTAGGTTGCATGATGAACCTTCGATGTCAGATAAAAGTGTATTTGAAGAAGTATACAAGTTGGATAACGATGATGCTACACTGGTACCTTGTACCAAGAGCTTAAAAACTAGGACACAAGATGCTTCCTCAGCCACACTTTAGCCTATCCCACAACCTGCCAAGCCGACTGCTCCTGATCAGTTTTCTGATTCAGCCCCCTATTCTGAAGAGTGGGAGGATGCTTTGGAAACCGGTGATGAATAGGAGGTTGATGTATCTGGATCAGAGAAAAATACTGAAGGACCTGGTTATTCTGCTGTTGAGGCGACAACATCTATTTCTGGTATTAGGGGGCAAAATTCCACGACTTGCTCCTAAAGAAGGGACAACAAGTGATAGTGTGTTTAGGGTATGAGGGGATTTTATGATAGGGATGTCGAACTTACTGAGCGGGGCGTGTGTAGATGAAGTATTACTGAGGAGCCCCGATATTGGCTAGAGGAGTTAAAGGCACTACCCAACATTAAGGCAGTGTTTGATCATTATAAATTTAGGTGTTTGACGTAGCCTCCTGGTCACTATAGACCAGAGTTGGTTCATGAGTTTTATGCTTCCTATGCTACATCTGTTGATTTGATCACACCTATTGAGGAGCGGATTTGGGACCAACCACCATTTACTCACACTTTGGTTTGAGAGACCAGAGTAGATATCTGTGAGTAGTCTATCCACAAATTCTTGTTTGGTGCTGAACATCCATTTCTAGCCACGACTGCTGAATTTGATCACCATATGGAGACTGTCAGAAATAAGACTAAAATAAGGGACGCCGATCAGTAGTTGGAGTTACTATAGTGGATTGTGGGGTATATAGCAGAGGATGGTGTAGATGCTAGTTGGGTAACTGAGAAGCTGGACATCAAGAAGTCCACGCTCTACTTTATGGGCCAGTTTTGGTGGTCGGTGGTTAGGCATCATTTGGGTTGCACTAATTTTTATAATTCAGTCACTTTGGATCGAGCTATTTTGGAAGCAAGCATCATCGTTGGATATGAAATCAACATCGCTCGTTACATTATTAGAGAGATCCATGAGCGCGCCTTTAGAGATTTTACTTGTATCCCTTTCCCTTGTATTATTCAGGGTCTATGTGATAGTGTTGGTGTGGTTAAGATGCCTGCAGTAGATCATTATATTGAGGTGACCCACATTGCAGCTATTGGGTTGATGCAACAACGGAGATCTCACCCAATTTTTTCGTGGAGGTCTCAACCTCCCATGTCATCAAGAGTAGCCCTTTTTAAAGGGCCTGGAGATAGAGAGGAGCCAGTTAGTATGCCAACACCGATGAGTATACCTAAGACTGTGTATATACCTGCTGAGGGTACATTCCCAGTGATTGAGGATGAGGTCACAGGTACTACAGCAGTACCCCCCACCCCCACCCGATATGGTTTCAGTTTTGAGGGACTTCCTAGAGCAGTTGGTGGATCGGCAGACGCAAATGTTTGAGAGGTAAGCTCATACGGAGGCCTAGATGGCTAAGTTGGTATCCCAGCTTAAGCCATGGGTTCAGACCACAGTAGAGGCTTTAAAATCTAGAGTGGAGGCTAGGATGAATGCGGCTATGGATAAATTTATAAGAGAGCTACATGGGAGGATTGATAGCTTTGAGACACGGATGGCCACCCAGATGAGTTCTACATAGATTCTTGATATGGAAGGATTGACACAGGAGGTGACTGCATTGAGAGAGGAGGTTAGAGCTTTGGCACCGACCAGCACTCCTGTCATTCCACCTATGCCCATTCCAGCCTCGATGAGGCCGACTTTTCAGGTGGATTTGTTTGCTAATGAGAAGCCTCCTATTGATAGAGGCAAAAGACCACGTAGTCTGGAGGATAAAATTGCTAGTGGTGATGAGTCTGAGGGTGATTCCCAAAGACTGATTAAGGCCTCTAGAGTAGAGTACCATGTCAGCCAAATTGCTCAGGAGTAGAGGGTACGGGGTGCAACCTCTAGTCAGGTACCCCCTCACCGGACGCACCTAGCAGAGAGCCTAGAGAGCATGCTGATGATCTTACTATGGGCGAGGCCACATCCAGCGCCTAGGGTAACGCAGGTATGTCTTCACTCCCTTACACTTATTCTATTTATAGTTCTGCGCTAGTGGTAGTGCACCATTTTTTAGTTGGGAGTGGAGGTATACCGCCACTTGGGGGTTTTTGTTATGGTGTTTCTTTTCCCTCAAGTTGCTATCATAGTAGAACCGGCATGTTTAGGTTTTAAGGTTGTTATTTATAGTATTTATGTGTTTTCATGATTAAGTAGGAGAAAAATAGGGGAACCTTAGTGCAGTCCAGTTTTGAACAAGTTGTGTTTCTTGATTGTTTAAAGGACACCCCTCCTAAAAATTTTGTTTTAAAAGTGTGTGTGTAGAATGTTAGTTTGTGACAGCTGCTGGATCTTGTTATGGCATTAGTATTATAGGCAGAATAACTATAGCTAGCATTGCATGAACTGGATAGGTAGTAGTTGACAGTGTAACCCTGTGCTATATGTGTGTGAGGTCATTACCGAGTTTACTTTGTGTGTGTAATCCAGAACTTGCCCGATTAGTCTTGCCTAGGTTATAGGATAGTGGTTAGGAAATGATCATAGGCCGTTTTTGAATAAGTCCACTTTTAGCGAAAATGCCCGAACAAATGAAATAAATATCCCTTGATCTCGACTTTCAGCTTTAAGTGACCTATTTCTTTCATCAGCCTATTCACCTTCCCATTTTAATTTACAATGAACCTGTCTTTGCCCTGGTCTGTCCTTGGACATCGTGTCCCTCAACTCAGGCAAATAGCCTAAGTTGAGGGTGGCTATTATAGTGGTGCATAATTTAACTTGGGTATGAATAAGGGGTTAGAAGAAGATAAAGAGAACAAAATTTGGTGTGAAAAAAAAAGTGTGTTGTGAAATTATGAAGAAAATCACACCCAAAATCTGAAAATAAATGAAGGAGAATAACGAAGAATAAAATTAGAATGGTTGGAAAGTGGAGCCAAAAATAGTGTAGAGTCAAGGAGGGTTGAGTCACTATATTCATATGTACCATACCCGTCCCCAAGCCTACATTACAAGCCGATGAAAGTCCTATAATGATCCTAGTCCAACTGTTCGAAAAACTAAGGCATAGAAAATAAGGGCAAGCCTATGGTATTTCACGCACATTGTTTGAACTTCTTTGTGAGAGAGAGTGTTTAGAACTAGTCCTTGCTTTAATATTCATTAGTATACTGTGAGTGCATGGGACGTCTTTGTTGTGAGAGTACATGGGTTACATTGATAGCTGCTATTTGGTCGGATAATGTCATTTATATATATGCTAAGTTGTTTATTTATAATCTGATGCCATCACTTGATCCCTTCTATGTCCTGATAATATGTTGCATGTATACACAATGTGGTTTTGATTTGCAAGTAGGAGGGGTCATAAAAGTTTTGAGTTCAAAAGAAATGAGTCGACTACCGTAGGTCCCTTAGGTTTCTCTTAGTTAAGCATCATCATTTTTATTTTGTTTTGTTCGCCTGAGGACATGCAAACGTTCTAAGTTGAGGGTGTTGATATGCCATGGTTTCATGGCATTTTCGATGCTTAAAATAAGGAAAATATGTAACAACTTGGGTATGTTTGGTAGGTATGATGTGTTTTCTGTTCTATATTGCAGGAGAATAGGTTTTTGGAGTAAAAATGATCAATAAGAAAGAATCATACTTGAAAACTGAGTATCTGAAGATGAAAGAACCAGGTCCTGCAACAGAGGAGTGGCTCACAACAGGATTCACGTGCCGTGAGTCCACCCACGTAATGTGAATGGGTGTCGTGAGTCAACTTCTAAGGATGTCCAACGTTGCCTAATTTCCACGAAACAGACCTACGTGGCGTGACTTGGTTCCACGACACCAAGTCACAATACCGTGGAAAGTTGATAACTCTATTTTCCTGTTTTGTTTAAGATAGGATTCATCTTGTACATATAAATACCCCTATATTGTCCTATGTTTAGGAGTTAGTCACTATATTATTTTGAGACATATTTCCAGTATTTTGAGCCAACAAACGCTTTTTTGATTTTGTGATCTTGGATCACCAGTTCTAGGATTTTTATTAATATTGAGATTTCAGAGTTTTCTTCATTATCGTGAGTTTACAATTATGTTTCCATCTTAGAATTCTTCTAGTTTTCTTGCAATAATGAGCAGCTAAAACCATTAACTAGAGTTATGTGAACCATGAGGAATTAACAAAACAAGTTACGTGCAGAGCAAATTTTGAACCGGTGTGACTGCATGTATTGTTATTACCTTCATTATAATTAATCTTCTAACAGTTGCAAACATTATATACTCGTTTTTATTCTAAACTTGCTCAAGAGAGAGGTAGAGATTGGGAAAAGGGAATAACAACAGAGATTTGAAGCTATCAACCTTCATCTAATAACTTAAGCCGTAACAGGGATAGTTATCTGAGATACAAGACAAGGGTTAGTAGTGAGACACTCGAAGACCAAGAGGACAAGAGTGAAATTCATCTAACCAAGGTCGAGAGATATTTAGATGAACATATCTTGTTAGATTTTGCATGCAATATAGCTGGATAATTTTTACCAAGTACAAATAACCGGTAAAGTTAAGGAATCATTGGGGATCACATTCCTAGTGTATTTCTCATATTGATAACAAATCCAATCATCAACAATCGTTACTGTTACTATTTGTTTACAAAGAATCCCCCAGTTTTACTTACTTGCCAATTACTCAGACTATCATTCGACAAACTTATGTCCTATTTCCTCGTGGGATAGACCCCAACCTAGTTGGGTTCTATATTTGATACAATGACCACATTATACTTTTTTGAAGGTATATTTTGGGAGACATTAGTTCTCTTGGACACATTGAATGTTCAATCATAACGGAGTTGGTATCTACTAGGTTGGCCTTGTAGTACTCTATAGTTTTAAGCGGATTTTCAGTATCCACATAATTAAAGTCAGTATATCAAGGTTTGATGAGTACATTAGTATTCATGCCTTCATAATTTTTGTCCAATGCTAGGACTGGTAGTACCTGTGATGTGATAAATTCAAAGGCTTCTTCCTTTTTGGAAGAGTTGGACTCTTGAGGCTTTCTGGTAGAAACCTCGGGGTTGACTGCTTGGGCAAAAGTTTTTGGAACCTTGATGGCATAATTTTCTTTAGTCTGTGCTGAAGTGTTTGGAATATTTTCTTCAAAAGGTCTAGCCATTTTCAGAGCTATTTACTTCGACAGTTGGTGGAGCTGAGGTATAGGTAGATTAGGGAATTCTTCCAGAGCTATGTACCTGCTGAATATCTTAGGTCTTTGGGGATCTAGGGATTGAACAAAGGTCAACCTATGTAGGGTCGAGGGTGTGAGAGGAACTAAGGCAAACGGCCTATTCATCTGGGTCTTTTCCTTTTGGGTTGCTCCCTTTAAGGGAGATTTGGTTGCTCTCATTTATTCCCTGTAAAAATTCTCTAGTTAGAAAATCAGGTAGCGAGTTATCTTCTCCTTTAATGAAGTCTATTTTAAAATCAAAGATATATAGTGGAGCTTGCCATCTAGCAAATATTTATTTTGAAACAAGGTTTTTGACATCCTTCTAAAGGATCTTTTTGGCTGATTTACAATCAACTCTTAAAAGAAATTCTTTATTAATAAGGTCGTCTGGAAATTTAATGAGACATAACACTATAGACAGAACTTCATTTTTGACAGTTGAGCAATTTTTTTGGGCAGGATTCCAAACTCCTGGTTCTAGGATCTGTTTAAGAATTCCTCCATAACCAATGTTGGAGGAATCAGTTTCTACAATCATATAGGCCTTAGGATTAAAGATACCTAAGCAAGGAAGGTTCTGAACAAGTTTTTTAACTTGGACTACCACTTTGGTTTGTTCTGAGGACCAAGGGATAGGGTTCTTCTTGAGATGTCTATAAAGAGGTTCGCAAACCTGTCTAATATGTGGAATAAAATATGCAACATAATTGAGGCTACCTAAGAACCTTTGAAGCTGAGTTTTATTATTGATAATATTAGGGAATTTTTTTGAGAATTCAATAGCCCTGTAGATAGGTTTGTAATTCCCTTAATAGAGATCATGGACTAAGAATCTGATGCTAGTTTGAAATAACTTAATTTTCTTAGCACTAATGACTAAGCCATTAATTTTGACAATTTTAAAGAAAGCATTGAGATGCTTAAAGTGAGAATCAATGTCCTCATAAAATATTAGTACGTCATCTATATAAACTATAGACATATGACAGTAAGGATTAAAGATAAAATTTATATTATTCTGAAATTTTGAAGGGTCATTTTTGAGCCCGAAAGGCATAATGTTCCATTCATATTGTCAATGGGACATTGAAAGAAGTCTTATATTTGTCCTTTTCAGCAATTTGTATTTGCCAAAAGCCAGATTTCATATCAAACTTGCTATAGACATTAAACTGTAAGTTCATTTCAAAAGGTCTGTCTTATTAGGTATTGGGTACCTAATCCATTTCAAGACCGCATTTAGGGGCTTATAGTTAATAACAAGCCTTGAAGATCCTCTCTCTTTCTAAACACTATTGCTTACATAGAATGCAGAACAACTCCAAAGAGATTTAGAGGGACAAATAATACCACTTTTTAGGAGATAGGAGATTTCTTTTTTTACAGAATTCCATTATGTCTTGATTCATCTAAATAGGTCTAGCCTTGGTGGAGATGACATGTTTGTTGATCTCTTTAATGTAAGAAAGGTCAAATACATGTAGATTTGTTTCCCAAAAAGCATTAGGGAAATTAGAACATATTTCTAGTTCAAAAGTGTTTTGAAAATTAGCTATTTTACGGGGGGTTTAAAATTTGTTCGATTTTTTAAAATTTTATTTCTTCTTTTAGAAAACTAATATGTTGAGAAAGCCTGTTAATTCAAAATAAAGTGTTTTTTCTAATAAAATTACTTTCTTCATTAGAAATCATTTTTAGGAAGGAAAATAATAATTCTTTTCCCAAAATAGTGGTGGAAATACCATTTAAACCTGTAGTATAAGGTTTAAGTTGAGTAATAAAAGTGATACACAAAATAATATCCTCATTGATATCTTCAGTAATGAAAAACTCATTAGTAAAACAGATACCATCATTACAAATATGAGCTTTAGTAAGCTTGTAATGGATATGTAGCTATTTCAAGCTGGCAGAGAAGAGTTTGGAGGGGTTTTTTTTGAAAATATTTGGTTGGAACAAGTCCTTTAACGATGCAGTTACGATCTGCTCCACTATCAAGCAGGGCGATATTGTTAAGGACAAAATTTTTGTTAATGATAATTTTAATAGAAATATGATGACTCTGGGGTCTAACAGAGGTAACTACAGCGATGCCAGGAAAGGTAAAGGTAGAGACAATGTCGTTAGCTGTAGGTGGCTTGAAAAGATGGACATTGTTGTTACGTAGTTCATCGTCATCAATGCCCTCACTATGGTAGGTGGTGTTTTTGAGGACCTGATCCATTAAGACATCAAGTTTGACCTTTTATAGTCTACCTTTAATGTCTCAGATTTCCTCTTTGAGGGAAACAAATTCATGTTTGAGATCAGAAATGGAAGGTTCAGGGATTTTATCAAACCTGGACATAAGATGTTTCATATTGAAAGGCTCAATTACCTATGGTCTTGGTTTCTCTTCATGAGAAAGAATAAGTTTTTTAAGTTCTAATGAATAACAATTTTTGGAATCGTCATCGCTGACATGTTGAATAATATCAAAAAGGGCTTCTTTAGAGTCATTAGTGAGAACATTGATCTTTGGAGAATAATAACATACACAAAAAGCTTCAGTACAATTGCATTCTTCGCCAGATTGACTTTTATCAGAATCATAGGCGATATTGATGTTTTTGTCGTTGCTACATTCGATAGAGGAATTGGCTGAGGAGTAATCTGAGAATTCTTCTTCAAGAATAAAGAAGATTTTGATTTTGAAGTCCTCATTGAGATTAAGAAGATTAACCTTATTTTTCTTCTTACTATTTTGCATTCACTAGTTCTATGGCCAATTTTGCCACAGTCCCAACAAACGTCATTGCGGAATCTCTTAGATCTTTTCTTAGAGATTTTTCTTTCGAAATATCTTCTAGAATTGCTATGGTGAACCTTCTTATGAGATTTAGTACTTTTTTCTCTCTTATAAAGGGTAGAAGAAGTAGAGACATTGGTAAATCCAAAGTCTTGACAGAAACTACCCAATTCTTTTTGGGAAGAGGATCACTCTTTCTTAAGTTGATGTCTTAGTTTAAGATTAATTTAGAGCTCTATACCTATAACATTTATAATACTGGCTATATCACCATAAGTCAATTGATGGTAAGGAATTTTACCTTCACATCTATCCTAGATTTTGGTTCTAACCTTATCTGAGAATAGAAGAGGCAGACTGCTAATGAATAATTCTTTCCAGAAGTCGTGGTTATAGTCAGGTCTGATCATGACCTTGGTGATGAAATCTTCCTTATACCATTTGAAGTCATCTAAGGTAGGACAAGAATAGTTGTTAAGGATTTGGAGACTCCTATCTTGGAAGAGTTTGGGTTCTCCTATGAAATGCTTGGTGGTTTGATAAAGAAGGGTGTAGCACAAGCATCTTCTTTAACTGTTTGAGCTGAGGTCTTAGAATTTCCTTCTGTTTTGATGGTAGTTTCAATTGCAGTGGCATTGTAAATGGCTTGCTTAATATCATCGGCGAAATAGTTATCCCACTAATGTCTTAAGGTGCAAGTAAAAACCACAATAATCATGTAGGTTGCTTCTTTATCAGAGGAATTTTTGATCTTGTAAGCAGTGATGGCGACTCCCATTTCATGGAGTTTGTTATAGATTTGATGTTCTTTAAGACCATCTATATTCCATTCTATGATACCTCTTCCATCATGAGAGGAGGTGGATAAAAAATATTTTCCTTAAATTAAACATCGGGGAAAGAGGGACTCTTATAATTGTTTTTTCGATTATGGTACCTATCGTTAGAGAGCTTTTGAAGAAGATTAGTATATTGAGAAATGACCTTTAGACTTTTGTATTTAGGGGTGTTTTCTTCAGAGACACTAAAGTTAGTAAGTTTTTCATTGATTTTATCAAGGATATTTCCAGGGATATCAAAGTCTTTTGTGAGTTTAGAAAACTTGTCACGAGAAAATTCTGTCATTTTAAAGACAGGATTTGATTCAAAGGATTGACCAGTACTAACTTTTGAAGTAATGGGTTGGTTTTTGAAGAGGGACTTTTCATGGTTTTCTTCAATTTGTTTAGAAACCACATAGAGAAGCTGATTTGTATAATTGTTCTGTTGGATGACTCTATCAAGGTCTTCGTTGATAGTTATGGCTAGGGGTTTTTCATTTCTCTTTTTAAAAGGAGATGCATTTATAATTACATTGCCGACTAGGATGTTTATTCCTTCAATAAGACGGGTAATGGATTCAACAACCTTATTAGTGGTGGTATACCTCTTGTTAATGAGAACTTGAAGAGATTCCTTCTCATTATCGAACTTGCCGGTAATTTCAAACCACTTAAAGAATTTGATTTTGAATCTCATTCTTTTCATGTATTTCATCCAGTAGTCTCTAAAGGATTCTCTTTGTTGAAGTGAGTAAGTATCGACATACCAATTTCTTTTGATTTATTTGTCAGGATGGATCTATAAATCATTAAGGACTTTAGGATCTGGGATGAATGGTTTGTTGGAATTAATCATCTTAAAGAAACTAGGGATTTTATCGTTAGAAAAAATTGTGGGGGCTTCCATTTTGCTCCTAGAAGGGCTACCAGGGACATAAGTACCAGTTTGGTAGTAGACAAAATTAAAATTATTTTTTAAATTGTCAAGTTACATAGCCAAATAAAAAAAGGAAAGAAGGAAAAAAAAAATTTAAAAAAAGGAGGAGAGATTCATGTTCTTGCAAATTAAGTGGTTTTTAGAAACTATAGATTTATTGTGTCTCTTGCTTTCCAACATCAAGAAGGAAAATTAAATTTGGAGTTTTCTTGTTACACAAATTGATTTTTTTCTTGTTTCATCAAACTCAATTTGTCTGGGTAATGATAATTTTTTTTATTTCTACGTCTTACTTCTAAAAGGTTGTTACTAGTAGGGTCATATATAAATCCTAAAGGATCCATCCAAAGGTAGTAGTTGAGTGGGGAAATGACAAGAGAGAGTGAGATCAATAAAATGAACAAAGGCCAAAAATTGAGAGAAATTGTTTTCTTTGATATTATTTTTGAGATGTGTCAAACCCGTTGTGATGAACAAAGGACTCATATGGAGTATGAATTAATAGACCAAAGTGACACAAATTTTTCTAAAGTGCCAATTGCACAATTGGAGAATATGAATGTCAATGTAGCTGATTTAAGGAGGGGATTTTTTTTACAAGGTGTGGAATAAAAGGTAATATTTGCTCTATAATTATTAATTTTGAAAGTGGAGGTAATATGATAAGTTAATACGGGGTGGAGAAGTTGGATCTTACATGCATCAAACACACTATTCATTATAAGCGTCAATTGTTGAATGGTTTTGGTGAACTTAAGCTGACTAAACAATGCATGATTTCTTTCTACATTGGGAGTTATTCTGATAATGTTCTTTGTGGTGTAGTTCTAATGCAAGATTTTCATATCATGCTTGGGCGCATATGGCCACTGGATAGGAATGCAGTTTATGATAGGGAAAAGAATAGAGTTTCTCTTGAGCTAAATAAAAAAAATTTCCTTGCACCTTTAACTGTATCACAAGTTTATGGATATTAGAAATGCGTGAAAGAAACAATGAAAAATTTTGAGAGAGAAAAGAATGAGGGGAGCAAGGGAGTTCATGTTGATATCACAAAAGAGGAAAAAGGGAGAGGTTATGCTATATGAAGATAATGGGATGTCAAGTGGGATAAAAACTGGTATCAAGATAAAAGAAGAGAGTGATGTTCATGAGATTAAAAAGGAGAGGGATGATTTTGAGGTACAGAGAGAAAAGGGAAAAGAGTTTGCGTGAGGTTATTTCTTATTCTAACATTCCAACTTCTTCTTCTAGTTTCTTTGACTCTCTTGTAGGTACCCATGGAAAAGTTTTCATTGAAAAGCCATCATTGGATGAGCTTAATCCTAAGGTGGTTAAAACTACACGTCCCACTGAGCAAACGTTTGTTCATGAGAAGAATATATGTAAAGAAGATTATTTTGGGTATATTCAAGATAAAACCCATTATAAGAAGACTAACAAGGCTGTTGTGGATCGAATACCACTAAGCAAGGAAAGATGAGGTGATGTTGTTCCTTTGCTACATAAGACCAAGTACGGTATGTATAATTGGTTTATTAACATTCTTGATATTTCTAGGAAACTTAACATCTATTTAGAGGTAATAAACTACACTTGATTCTTATGTTGGCGACTTTAATATGTTTGAGCATGATGATTGATAGTGCTAAAGATACACATCAAGATGTATACGGTCGCTAAAAATATAAATTTTACCCAACATAGAGTCTGGGTCGATTCTACAGGGAATGAAGGCGATAGGTTCACCTTCGAGTGTCACAAGTGACTAAATGTTTGCACGTAATGCTAAAAATAATACGAGAAAGTAAATGGTGGATTAATTCAAAATGATTTCGTGTTCAAATTATCAATTTTGACTTTGGATTATCAAAGAGAATTCTAGAGAATATAATTGGTTGGTAAAAGAACTTGGGTTTACGCTCTGTTGAGAGTGAATATATGTGTGGGTAACTGAAAATGTACCTAAATTTGATTGATAGTTATGAATAGGCTTGGTCTTAGGTATTGGAGGTAATCATTCAATCTACCACCGAATTTCATATGGGTTTCTTTCAAACACCCATATGTATAAAATACAAAGCAACCAATGACCTCAAATTAGCTAGTTTATTTCTTGCACTAACTATTTAATGAGAATCTCAAGACTTTAATAACTAAATGTCTCCACCCTTGTCTTATTTTTCAAGAAATACAAGGGATCTAAGCATGAATAGAGTTTACAACCTCAATTCTTGAGTTGAAACATAGAGATTTAGCTAAAATCAAAGCATTCAGTCAAATAAAAAGGTAAATAATCACTATCCATACAATAATCAACACTCAATAATGCATAACCCCAAACTTGGGAAATTAGCTACTCATAACAAGAGAAAGGAGAGATATACCTATATTCTCATCCAAATGTGCCATAGAATCCAAATATTTCTAAAGAAATTCCAAATTCCAAGCAGGAAATAAACTACATGTAACTAAGATTCCAACTAGGGTTTCAATTACAAGCTTTAGATTCAAGATATGATTAAAGATAGGGTTCGAAGATACCATAAAGGCTTTTATAGCTTCAGCAAAAATGGGCCAATGAATTACAAAAATGCCATCGTGTCCAATTTGGTGAATAATATTACCATCGCTGAAAAACTTGGTGATACTCTAAATTGACCTTGCATCACTGAATCAATGTCGACTTTAAGTTTTAGGGGTTGGCTCCTGTGACCTTTGGCAAGGGAGAATTGCTTTGCCGATTGACTCGACGATATGCCGATTTGTTAATCTTCATCGCCAAACTGTTTGGGTTAAAACTTGATTGAACTGTTACTATTAGTGAATGGAACTCCTATTTGTCGATATGCAAGCACCATCAGTGATGCACCAATTTTCTTGGTGATTCCTTTTTGCACTTTGAGCTCCAATTTTCCATCTTCTTTGCTTATTTTAGCTCTTCCAATCACTTCTTGGTTTAACTCTGAAAATCAGCCAAAACAATCATTAAAACCAGCTCAAATTAGTATTGAAGACTTGATTTCTTATCATTTTTAGGCCAAATGAGTCAGAAATTGATGACTCATCAACACCTCCAACTTAAATCTTTGCTAGTCCTCGAGTAAATCCATGCACAAAAAACAAAATCAACAATGCCTTCAAACGGTACTACTTGAGATCTTAGATACATGTTTTTTTTGTGAAAACACTTTGCCCTCATGGTTTTGAAAACTATTGCACAAGTATCACCTATCAAACACTCAATTTATGAACAACGAGCCTCAAATGTTAACCAAATGTTACCAAACCATCCACGTGCTCATAGACTCCAACAAAGATTAAAGAGTGATCAAGTATTGCAATCAAGTGCCCTTAGACAAAGAAGTTCCTTACCTCAATAAATGATCAATATTAAAACAAAGGACTACCACAAATCACTCACACTCTAAAAGATGATCATGCACATGAGTACCACACCATAGGCTTGCCCTTAAGCTCCACTTCACCACTTTCAAGCATGCTTCTTTGAAGATCACTAAGGACTTACTTTGGTTTGTATCATAGGAAATGAGTAAGGTAGGGAAGGTTAGGGTTATAATGACACTACCCCCTTGAAGCTTCTAGAGAGACCTCAGTTATACTTCTTTCCCAAAACTTGCTTGTTAAGCAACTCTAATGACCAATTCTCTAAGATTTTCAAGACATATTCCTCTTCCTATCCTTTTAAACATTATTCTACTTTGAATATTTACAAACTAGAAACACCATTAAATTATTTTTTCAATTCTTTTCAATCTTTTTGCCATTTTTTATATATCTACAAAAGATATGAGGATAATTTGAAGAGGATGTGAATGGTCCCTACATTATGAACTTATAATCGCAAGACTAACCCTAAAAGGCTCCTTCACCCCCAATTTAGGCTTTTTTTATGGCCTCACCTAGTTGGTTCAAAAGAGTTTGGTTCAAGCGATGAACTTGTGGAAGAAGGTTTTTGGCTTGTAATAAGGTTGTCCTATAAAAAGGGTTCTAAGGCAAAAAATTAGGGACAAAATTGGTCATTGAACCCACCAAAGGAAGGATAATTTGGTTAAATTGGAAGTTCACTCTCGATCAATGGCCTAAGATCACTTCTCTAACATTGCATACTTTTTTGCTTATCCATAGAGCAACCGGGAAAGTTCTAGGTGGAATCGATGAGCAAGATCAAGTTGAATCCTCACCCATATATGGCACTCAATTGTATACTTAAATCACCGTTCCTCAATTGATGTACCACATTCATAGCACATATCAAAAAAGATACTCAAGTAGTCAAGACAATATGCGGTTGTTCACAAATAATGAGCGGCTAGTTCAAGTAAACCAAAAAAAAAAAATTAAAATGGGCACATTTTGAAATATGGAGCAATTCACAATGATTTATCATTTTTAGGATTTACACATGTGAAAAATCTCCCCAAAAGTACCATTTGAGTCAAAGTGTTCTATGGCTAGTACAATTTTCTCTTCAGTATGCATGCCAAAAAGAGTTTTTTATTTGCAACGAAACTACAAGCTACTAAGCTAAAATATTACAGATCAAAATAAATAAATACCCTACCCCCAACTGTAAAATATACATTGTCCTTAATGCAATAGGACTAAGAAAAATATAATAGAATGAGAGTAAGGGTACCCCTAAACATGGCTAAGCATATAGCAGTGACTGGCTAGCAGAAGCATTTCATGTCTGGGCATCTGTGTCCGGCTTAGTCACAAGTGTGTCCTATGGGGGTGGAACTAGTACTATCTTCTCGGCCTCCATAGAAACAGCTGAACCAGAGGTCCCAATCTGAATTGTCTCTGTGGTTGACCTCTCCAAAGGGGTAGCAAGAATAGCATTCTTAGTCTCCTGCCAATCAGTCTACACATCAACCTGCTCCTCAACCATTGTCTCAACCTATATACCAACCTATCCCTGCTCCTAAAATTAAGCATTAATCTGGGCCTCATCAATCTCCTTATTATCAAAAGGGCGGTCTTTCTCATCCCCTTCATCCTCTGTAGCCACTATATCATCAGTACGAATAGGTGGTGGGGCTGGAGTCTGAGATGGAGCTCCCCATAAATGTGATAAATCTAGAAATTGGAGCTTATCCATATTCTTCTGGAGATTTAACACATCATCTAAAACTGCAGTCTGTGGGGTGCTCAACTCATCCAACTTGGTACCATATATACGCTGGGTCTTAGGAATGCTCTGTATCTCATAATGAACCAGCACCATTGTGGATTTCACCACACCATCAATCATATGAGGTATCTAAACCTCCAATCTAGACGATCTCATGTTACCCACATAAGAAAACTAGCCCATCCTAATGATGTCAGCCTGAGTCTATGGGGTTATCGATGTTCCCAAAGTAGTGGATGGGTAAGGTCCAGTAGCAGCAAGTCTATGAGGGTGAGTTGATGAAACTCTGGAAAAGTGCAATACCCCGTATGTTTCTGAGTCTAGCTGACTACCGCAATATAGATGGAAATAATGAAACATGAGATATTTGGTGAATTATGCATTAAATTGTGGGCATGGACAAGTCTTCAACAATTGGGCCCTAAATGAGGCCCAAATATCATGAAGAAGACATGGCCCAACATGGTGTTTTCGACCCATTCTTCCAATTTGACCCATTTGACAAAATCAATACTTGCATTAAATGCTAAGGAAAAGATAATAGAGACATGAGGGACTATATAAAGAAAAAAAATCAGATTTTTATACCATTGGACTCTCAGAACATTTTCTAGATTTTTCCAACATTATCTTCTTTGCTCTCAAGAACCCTAAGTCGCTCCTTTGGCCAATATCATCAATTGATAAGACTTGGTAAGTGTTTATTATGATGTATTAATATATTTTATGCATAATATATGGTGTATATTATGTTGGTTATGTTTGTGGAGTATTGAGAAGTTCAGAATAAGTGAAGTGTACATGTTTGCTAAATCGGAGGATGGGTTGTTTTGTAAACTTGACTATGCACTTGTGGTTTTGAATAAAGTGAACTTGGTGGAGTAAATATTGACATGTGAGATGTGATTATAGTCTTACTTTGTTTAATCCTTGTGTATAACGTTTGGAATTGTTATTGTGAAATTGGTTATGGTTTTGGTGTATTGGCCGTGAAATGTGGTTTTGGGTGTAGTTATGTGTGTTGTGAGGCCATGTCTGAATGTTGGTATTTAATATGATAAAAAATGTGCCCAAATATGTTTGATTGTGATCATTGACCATTCATGGCATTAAAAGACCCAAAAAAAGCCATTTCTGACCAAAACGGGCATCTGCCCCCGAAGACAAGGGCATCTGCGGACACAGATGCCAACGCAGAAGGCCCTGGAATTTTCCAGAGGCCATATGTGCATGCACCTCAGCCACCTACTTGCACAGTTGGCAGTGCAGGTCACCTCCAGATTTGGTTTTGTATGCTACCGTCTCTAGTTGATCCTCGAAGGCCCCTATACCTTTTTTGGATGTAATTATCAACTTGTGATGTCTTTTTAATGACTTTAAAGTGTCGTATGGAGGTGTTTTGGACTATAATAAGTATGGATGATTGTTCATATGTTGATATAAAGGAATAATTATGACGGAATGATAAAGGGAAAAGCATTAAGGGTAAGTGAGGTGCGAAATGCTATCGATGTATGATATTTTGTTCAATGTGTGTAATGTTATGGTGTTGTTGATATGGAAATGCAGTGGAATGTATTTTAAGGGGTGACATGACATTATATGGTAGTCACATAGTTCATAATCGACTTGTATGCCTGTATAGTGACCAGTTGCTAATGTAAGTTCCGGTATGAACTTGTATTGTAGAGTAAGACGTAAGGAAGAAGCTGGACTATTGTGTTCATACATAGGCTTGTGTATTCATACTTGGAAGTGAAGGTATGTAAGGTTACTCTGTCCGTATCTTTCTGCGGCAAATAGTATTCACATTGACATTATGCTTGTCCCATCACGAAATGTACTAAGGTATCCTATATCCGGTTATCAATTGTCATTACCATATGTTCCGTACTTATTGATCAACTGTAAATCTCATGTATCATGTTTCATGTTCATGAATAGTATTCCAAAGTCCCAATAAGGTTACGTTCCAAGTTTCAATGGTGGTTATACTCATGTATCTTGTTTATTTATCATTGTCTAATGGTCCCAACAGTGTTATGTTTCCACAAAGGCTATGTTTCCAATAATGTTTATTCACATATCTCTCACTCATTGGTTAATGATCCAAAGCTTCAATTAAAGTTATGACCATCATTGTATCAATCTCAAAGTAATGAATAAAGTAATGCACATGTGATTAATGATTGAGTACGGGTGGCAGCTTTGGGGGTGAAATGCCAAGCTCAAACCGATCCCGAGATTATTGGATCAGGGGGCAGCTTTGGGGAAGAAAGCCTAGCTCAAGCCGAACCTGACAGGGGGCAGCTCTAGGGGTAAAAACCTAGCTTGAGCCGAACCTGATATGTTGATTTATGGGTGGCAGCTCTAGGGGTATAAGCCTAGCTCGAGCTAATCCCGATACATTGATTTATGGGTGGCAGCTCTAGGGGCATAAGCCTAGCTTGAGCCGATCCCAGCAGGATGATATGTTATGTAAAGACCCACTGATCAGTCGGGGCCCGGGTAAATTGTGACACATGTATTGACAAGCAAACAGTGAAGTAAAGAAAGCAAAGAAAGTAATGAAAGCAATACACATGGTTTTCGAAATGCAGAATGGTGACTTATTCATATTGATCCTTCATATGTATTTGAGTGCATTGTGATATTCATGCTTCATATAGTTTCATCTGAGCCTTACATACTCAGTACTTTTTTCGTACTAACCCCTCTTGGGGAATTTACCTTACTTGCTGCAGGCGTAGGTACCAGTAGGCCTCCTCGGTAGATTGCCAGTTGCTAGCAGTTCTTTGGTGAGCTCCAGCTAATTCAGGGCTTCTCCGAGTCACAGTTGTATATATGTTTTGGTGATGTACATGTTGTATAAAGCGGGGACTTGTCCCGACCTTTAGTTTGTCTGGTCAATGCATATGTTAGAGGCTTTTGTATAAGTATATAAGATGACTCATGAAGTCTTGTTTTGATGGCCTCAACGGCCAAGTTTCTCAAATGTGTATATATATATATATATATATATGTCACATGTTCCATGATTTCCGATATTAGCCTTTCATGTTCTTATGTGATGGTGGTGTTTCCTATGACATGCATATGATTGAGTAGAATCAAAGCTTGGTTTTCTCGGGCCTTATCGGCTTCGGGTGCCAATCCGTCTCGATGGGATTTGAGGCGTGTCAAAAAGTCTGGAGGAGTAGGATCTACAATAGTAGAAGTGGGTTGGTTGGTACCACTATCAATAGAAGCAAGGTCAATTACCCGAGAAACATCCACCTGGGCTGTCACGCCTCGAATTCCAAAGGGGCGGACTGGCACCCAAAGTCGTTAAGGCCCGAGAGAACAAATATCACTAAATGAACAATGCTCTATCACAAATAGATACAAGATGCCAATGGCGGAAGTCATGGAAAAATATTCAATAGATATGAAACTTGGCTGTTAGGGCCACCACGTCAAAAGCATACATCCTTTACATTTCCTTTATTTGTCCCGTAACATCTACAAAGCCTCTACAGATACATAGACATAACCAACCTAAAGTCGGGATAAGTCCCCGCTTTATACAACATTTATGCAATACCAAAACAAATGTACATAGTGACTTTGAAAGCCCCAAACTGATCTGGAGCTCACTAATAATCCTTATATGACCCGCAACCTACTGTGGAGGTCTACTAGCACCTGTGCCTATAACAAGTATGGTAAGTCCCCCAAGGGATGTCAGTACAAAGAATGTACTGAGTATGTAAGGCTGTAAGAAACTGCATGATACATAAGTACTTCAATGGAATCAAATACAAGTGAGTAATCAATATGGATGAACCACTATTCTGTATACATATGGAATCATGTAAATTACGTTCATTACTTTCTTTGCTTTTATGTTCATTCATCATCATTCATTACTTTGCTTTATCCTTCTTTGAATTAATAAACTGTGACACATATGATAAAATAATGACCAGCTAATCAGTGGTAAAAGAGGAGGACCCGTTCTAGGTATTTTAACCCCTGGGATGCGGTCCTCATACATACCTAAATCGGGATCGACCCATGCTAGGCTTTTCTTTAACCCCTGGGATGCCACCCGTGATTATTTGGATTGACCCATGCTAGGTATTTTAACCCTTAGGATACCACCCATAATATTGGGATTGACCCATGCTAGGTTTTCCTTCCACCCCTGGGATGCCACCCAAGAATAAACAGATTCTCTTTACATCATTTCTTTCTTTGAGATAGTTCTTTTGATAGTCATAACATTATTGGAGCTTTGGAACTTCAGTCAATGAATAAGATACATGTGACTAATAACATATGATAACCTGAAATGAGATACTTTGAGTCATTTTGAAACGAGAGCAAGTTGGTAACCATGAGAACAAAAGATGCTGCCAAAGGATACAAAAATATTAACCTTACATACCTTATCTTCCAAATATGTATACACAACCCTATATGTGAATACAATAATCCAGCTCCTTCCTTACGTGTTACTCTACAACACAAGTACATTACGGAGCTCACGTTAACAACTAACTATATCACAAGTGCATAAAACAATAATGAGCTACGTGACTGCTTTATAGCATCATTTCATCCTTCTACAATACAACTCACTGCATCACCATACCAACAACAACACAACATTCCACACATTGACCAAGACCTCATAAACCAATAACATTTCACACCAAGTTTATCCTTTACACTTCCTTATTAACACTACGTCACAATTACTCCATCAAGTCATCTCAATACCTTTAACAATAACACATTAACAACATTCCATAATTGATATAATCCAACATCCCTCCGAACGACCCCTTAAATCCATTCAAAAGGTACCATAAGTTGATAATTGCATTCAAAAAGGGTATAAGGGCCTTGGGGGGTCAAAGAGAAGCAAAAACAAACAAAATGAAATTCTGGACTAGGCTATGGAGCCACCTGCACCCAAAATTGGATGAGATGTAGATGGAGGTGACCATCTGGCCCTGTCCAGGGCCACCTGCATTGGCATCTGCGCCCGCAGGTGCCCCGTCCTCTAGCGCTAGAGCCCGTTTCAGCCTCTAGGGGTCATTTTAGGGTCCTTTTTTGCAATAAATGGTCCATGGCCATAATTAAGCTTCTCTTTTCATTTTTTAGGTCATCTTGGATGCCAACAAATAATCATGGTTTCAGAACACACATGAACATCACCCAAAACTACATTTTTCCTTTCAATACGTCACCAATCCCATGCACAATTTCACAACAACAATTCCAAATGTTATACACAAAGATAAATCAATTTAAGGACATAACCACATCTTACATGTTTCTGTTTAATCCATCAAGTCCACTTCCTTCAAGACCACAAGTTCACTTTCAATTTTTTAAGGCAAAACCCTTTACCGATTAAGCAAACATAGACTATTTCACACATAGTGAACTTCTCCACACTTTGTCAACATAACCAACATGATTTATACACCCTCTCATGCATATAATATACTAAACCATAAGATTAAACACTTACCAAAGCTTGCAAAAGAGTGATCTTGTCCAAAGAGATAGTTGTTTAGGGTTTGTGGGAGTAGAGAAATATTTTAGAAAAATCTAGAAATGGAATGTGTGTTGTAATGAATAAAAATCTGATTTATGTTCCTTTATATAGTCCCTCAAGTCATCCTTAGCCAAACATTAAATGTGTTTTACTTGGTCAATGGTTGAATGGATCATTTTATCCCTTTGGGCCATGTCTTGTGACTTAATTTTGGGCCTTTATTGAGCCCATTAGCACATGTTAATTCAACCCACTAAAATTAATGTGGGTTACACCAACCATCTCATGTTTAAATAATTCCATAAATGTTACGGTAATCAATTAGGTTAGAAAATGTACGGGATGTTACATGGGCTTTCTTTTTCTTCATTTTTGCATGGTATCAAGGCTGGTAATATCAACGGTAGAGGTAGGAAAATTCTCACAATCTTTCTTTTTATCATAGAAAAACCTAGCATGGAGACATAGCTCGGTGATTATTCATGGGAAGGTAAGGGAGGTTCACTTTTGTTGAGCCCGATGAGCAATGTCTGGGAGAATGAGCATAGCAACATTGAGCCTTTCCTTTACTATAATTGTTCCTACAAGTACTTCCCGCAGATGCACAAAAATCAATTCATTTTGGGAAGGCAAGTGTTGCTACACACAAAATTAACCAATACCAATCTTATAAATTGATCTTACTTTTCTCAGTAGAGGTTTACGAAGTGAGCCATGTAGGTGTCCTATCACTAAGCAAAAGGGCTAGCCAACCCCAAAGATCATCAAAAAAATTCAAAGAACAGGTTGTCAAGTAATGATGTGTATCAAATCTATATCTATAGACTACATTAATAGAGGCCTCATCACACTTAACATTCACACCCCATACCTTCACAACATCTCAAGTCTCTTGATCTTTACCCTTTCTCCTTTTGTCAGAAAACAACTTCTAATAAGCTTCGTAAAACTCTTGTACCCATGTCTTAACATATGTCTTCAAGGGTTGAGTGAATTTTTTAAAGTTGTCATATCAGATGACATCTAACACCTTAGGGTGTTTTTCTTCTAGCCCATTGTGGTCAAGTGATGATGTGTATCAAATCTATCTCTATAGACTACATTAATAGAGGCCTCATCACACTTAACATTCACACCCCATACCTTCACAACATCTCAAGTCTCTTGATCTTTACCCTTTCTCCTGTTGTCAGGCAACAACTTCTAATAAGCTTCGTAAAACTCTTGTACCCATGTCTTAACATATGTCTTCAAGGGTTGAGTGAATTTTTTAAAGTTGTCATATCAGATGACATCTAACACCTTAGGGTGTTTTTTCTTCTATCCCATTAATTCACAATCTTTGCTCTTCAATGATTGTCCTCTTTTCGAGAACCTTGAACCAGTTGAGAAACGTATGACCTCCCTGAGGGTGAGCGTTTGTGACAGTATGAGGAGTTTCTTTAACTTTTATTATTTGATGGTGAAGCCTTCAAGTTTGGAGTGGAGCATGAATGGGGTTTGTGTTTCCTTCCTCTAAGGAATTAGTGTTGTCTCTCTCTGAGTTGGAATTGTGCTTTGGGCTAGACTCCTTATTAACCGGAGTCTTAATTCTTGTGTCTTCAACCTTCTTTATCTTGTAGACCCTTTGTTGTTGT
The DNA here is from genome assembly GCA_031232105.1 of Capsicum rhomboideum. Lineage (NCBI taxonomy): Eukaryota > Viridiplantae > Streptophyta > Magnoliopsida > Solanales > Solanaceae > Capsicum > Capsicum rhomboideum. The sequence continues at coordinate 51,383,634 of CP124718.1, forward strand.
TATTTTTCTAAAATGGTAACCCCCTTTGAGATTTTGGATGTAGGAGGAGAAAAGAGGGTTTGTTTTTTAGCCAAACATTTATTACGAGGCATATCTGCACATAAGGGAAACAATGGTCTAGGCTAAAGTTAGCAAAAACAAAACATAACTATTTCTAAAATAGCATCGCCAAATAATTTGGCAAATCACCAATGTGTTCGGTGATGCGGTTTGGCTATCTCCAATTAGAATAGAAATGGGGAAGAGGATTCAGCCAATAAAAGTGGAGAATTGGCGAAATGCCAAAGAGTTCGGCAATACTCCCCCAACATCGCTGAACTGCTAGGGCATCGTCAAAACATCACTTAGATTTTCCAAACACAATGACTTTAACGATATGGGAAGTGCTTTGGCGATACACCACAAAGTTTGGTGCATAGGTGAAGTACTCAACCCATTGCTGATTTGTCATCATCCCTAAGATGGTTGTCGCAATTTTCTTGGAGATTCCAGTTCCAAACAATCCCCAGGTTTCAAAAAAAAAATAACCATTCGATGACTTTGCCCTTAATAACAATGTCACCCAATCCATCATTGGGCAAAATCAGTCAATTTTAAGTTTAGTTCATGAAACCCAACAAACCTTAGATACCAATTTTAACAACAAATAATTGACAAATCATATATTCATGATTAATGCTCAGGTAGACCCTAATTTCATAAACCCATCTCCTAAAAATCATGAGTTTAATAAAAAACTCAATTTTTAAGCGCAAAATTTAAACAAGAACAATTTTTTAAATACCATGAACGACATAGAGCACAAGTAATAACAAAGACATGAGATTTAGACCAAAATTTGATTTGTTTAGCTTCAAATCTAGAGAGAAACCACACAAAAAATAAGAGAACTCCGGTGAAGTTGCAATGGTGATGGTGGTGTGCTTCGTGTGCAGTGTTGGCAAGAAAATATCTAAAAGTGTGTGTGTATATGTGTGGAATAAGTGAGATGATAGAAGAGGGGGAAGTTAGGAATGGGAAAGGATTTGAATTAAGCCTAGGTTTCAAAAGAAATTGAAAAGTCAAGAGTCAAGAAGTCAAATTGTTTTCCTTTAAATGGTTTAGTTTGACGATGACAATTGCCTCGCATAACCCATCGATCTCGTATACCCCATCGGTGATACACCAATTTACACTTTGATCACTAATTTTAACAGTGTCAATATTTGGGACTTCCTTAATGGTGAACCAATTTAGTGATGGTAAGCCCATATCAAATGACTTTGGCGATATGTTGAATGATTCATACCAACACTAATTTTTACAGTTTTACATACCTGGGAGATCATTTTCGACAATTCACCGATGGGTTCGGCGTATCACCAAAGCCTCTTTCCTAGAGCTTTGAACATGATCTTATATATTTTTCTTCTCCGACTTGTGTTAAGACATGGTTTCCACATTCCAACACTATAACATACGTGCACCAATAAACAAACATTATTCAAAATAACAAAAAAAAAAAACTTAGGTTGCCTCCCTAGAAGTGCCTTAGTTATTGTAGTGGCACGATGTTGTTCTTCATCAATCAGGAATCATTGAGGTAGAGAACCTCCAAGAAATATGCTTCTGATAACAACCTATGATGATGTTTAACTTTTTCCATTCACGGTATATCGGGATCTCATATTATTTTCCAATTCTATACCTCCACTAGGAAAATATTACACCACCTTAAAAGGACCCGATCATCTAGTTTTAAGCTTACCCAAAAACAACTTGTACCTTGAATTGAACACTAGGACATCATCACAGATCTTGAATTCCCTTTTTAGAATCTTGGCATCATGCCATATCTTTATGCGCTCCTTGTAGAGAGTGTAACTCTTATAAGCTCTCAAGTGGAATTCATCGATCTCTTGAAGTTTCTCCATCCTTGATTTGGAGGCATCCTTGAATTCATATTCAATTAGTGCAAGGCCCATAATGCTTTGTGTCCTAGTTCAATGGGGAGGTGACAAGCCTTGACAAACACCAATTGATATGGTAGCATGCTTATGGGAGTTTTTGAACACGGTTCTATAGGACTTCAAAGCATTTTCAAGTTTTTATGCCCAATACGTTCTACTAGCATTTGCGATTTTTGCCAAAATACCTTTTATCTCTCGATTGATACTTCTATTAACCCATTGGCTTGAGGATAATATGGATAAGTGACCTTATACTTCACTCCATATTTGTAAAGTAAAGAACTGAATGATAAATTACAAAAATGAGAACCATCATCGCTTATGATAGCATGGGGTGTCCCAAACAGAGTGAAAATGTACCTATTCAAGAATTGAGTGACACACTTAGCTTCATTATTTTGAAATGCAACAACCTCGACCTATTTGTAAAAATAATCAACTGTTACAAAGATTTAGCGGTTCCCATACGAGCTCACAAAGGGTCGGTCCTATGAAGTCCAACCCCCATACATCAAATAACTCCATGTCCACACTCGGTTGTAAGGTACCTTTTTGACTTCCTAAGATTACACCTTGCCTTTGTCATTGCTCGCATGCACACACTAACTCATGGGCATCACGATACAAAGTTGGCCAATAAAATCTGCTTTGAAGGACTTTTGCAGTTGTACGTACACTATAATGGTGACCACCAACCAGTGATGAATGGCATGCCTTGAGAATATGACTCATTTATTCCTCCATAACACAATGACATATCACTTTATCTGCATACTCCCTAAAGAGATAGGATTCATCCCATTCATACCTTTTCACATTGTAGAGGAAATGTTTCCATTGGTAATAATTTAAGTCATCGAGGAGCAACCCACTCATCACATAATTTGAAAAATCAGCATACCATGGTCCATACTCCTATGAGAGCCATGACAAGCTTATCGAGAAATATTTCATCAATATCAATTTCACTCCACTTTTCCTTGTTAGACTCGAGGCGGAATAGGTGATCTGCTATTTGGTTTTCACAACCTTTTTTGATCCTTGACTTTAAAATCAAACTCTTGAAGTAGCACTATCCACCTAATCAACTGAGGCTTGGCTTCATTTTTATCCACTAAATACCAAAGGGTTGCTTGGTTGGTGTGAACAATGACTTTCATGCCCAACAAATAGGCACAAAACCTCTCCAAAGCGTAGACTACAGTAAGCAACTCCTGGTACGTAACTGTGTAATTTCATTGTGCATCGTTCAAGGACTTGCTAACATAATAGATAGGATGAAAAATCTTTTCCTTCCTTTGTCCTAATACCACGCACAATTCCAAGCCACTTGCATCACACATCAATTCAAAAGACTGGGACCAATTCGGGGCCACAATTATAGGAGCCGACATAAGTTTTTCTCTTAGTTAATTGAATGTCCTCACGTACTTTCCATCAAACTCAAATTTTTCTTCCTTATCAAGAAGCTTACACATCAGATGAGCTATCTTGGAGAAGTCCTTGCTAAACTGTCTATAGAAATTGGCATGCCTAAGAAATCTTCAAAAATCTTTCATGGAGATTGGAGGCGGTAGCTTGTTAATAAACTCAACCTTAGCTTGGTCAACTTGAATACCTTGACCCGAAATCTAATGTCCAAGCACAATGCCCTCCTTTACCATAAAATAACATTTCTCCCAATTCAATGCAAGATTAATTTCAACATATATTTCAAGCACCTTGCCCAAGTGTTTGAGACATGATATAAAAATGTCACCCATAAAGGAAAAATTATCGCTAAAAATCTCTATAGTATACTCCACCATATCCAAAAATATTAATAGCATGAACCTTTGAAAAGTGGCTGGTGTATTGCATAACCCAAAGGGCATGTGCTTGAAGGAAAAAGTACAATGTGGACATGTGAAGGTAGTCTTCTCTTGGTCCTCGTCTGCGATGCAAATTTAGTTATAACCAGAGTACCCATCTAAGAAACAATACCAACCCTACCCCATAAATTGATCAAGCATTTGATCCAGGAATAGCATAGGGAAGTGGTATTTCTCCTTCCAAGAGTTCAACTTCCGATAATCCATGCATACTCTCCTACCTATTACTGGTCTTACGAAATTAAGCCCATTTTTTTTCATTAGTAATCACCGCGATTCCTCCTTTCTTTGGGATGCATTGAATTGGGCTCACTCATGTGCTATTCAAGATCGGATACACGACGCTAGTATCTAACCACATGATTATCTCTTTTATCACAACTTCTTGCATTGGAGAATTTAACCACTATTAATGTTCAACACTTGGTACAAAATATGGCTCCAACTTTATTATGTGAGTACAAATACAAGGAGCAATCCAGATAATATCTGCAATAGTCCACCCAATAGACTAAATATATTTTCTTACAACCAACTTTAATACTTCTACTTGCCATGGAAAAAAGTCTCCCGCAATAATAATGGGTAAGGTTTTACCTTTCCTCAAAAAGGCATAGTAAATGTGCGATGGAAATAGTTTAAGCTTTAGTTGTGGTGGATCTACAATTGAAGGCTTAGCAGGAGGACTTTCTTTAATTTTTTAATTCAAGATCTAATTTGCATGGGTTCTTGGTGCAGGAACCATGACCGGTCAAGGAAGCCATGACCTCATCATACTCCTCATTCTCTTCACTTCCATAACTCCATAAGACCCCTTATAGTGGCTTACTAATTAAATCCACCTCTATAGTATCAGTCACCTCATCATTAATCATGTCAATCATGGATATCACTTTCAAGTCCTTAGGTTTCTTTATGGACTTGAACATATTAAATTTCACCTCTTCGCTATTCACCCAAAACTTTAATTCACCACATTCCACATCAACCAATTTCACCTCTTCACAATTCAAGTGGAAGCAGTTGATGATTCCATATCAACCAATACCCTTCCATATAATAGCACTACAACTATGTGAGATATCTTTTATTTCAAAGTCCATAGTTCTCTTGTTTGTCACCAAATCTTTCATGAACTTGGCATATCCGGATATTTCAAGTAAAAATTCAATCTAAGGAATGTTTACCAATAAATTGCTAAATTTAGAGAGGAACTTATTGAACTTTGTATCATTCTCCTTCTTCTTGGGCCATTGTGTGAATCATGGAGGTATTTTGATTGGTGGATTTGGGACAACTAGTCTTTCCTCCAATTTTGATACATTATGACAACCGCTTATGGTCTCTCTTTACATTCAAACCTCTCTTTCACTTCTTCCAAATTTTTAACATTTGGCTCATTTAGAATATGGACTTCATCATTTGACTTATCTAGACATTTTCTCTTTTAGATTTCTTGCTCCTCAAATCCACTCTTATTGGGGTCTTCATCAAGATTCACAACATTATTAAGAAGAGTTCAACCACTCCTAGTGAAAATTACCATGATATGGACATCATTTATCAGATTTTCCATGGTGTCACTAGGTAAACCACAATTTTGCCTTATATTCAGATGAGCCGAGATTTGGCCCAATTGAGTTTCAGATTGCTTGATTGAGGCTAAATGTGAGGTGAACATTTTATTGAGTTTCAAAAAGTCTCTCTTTATCTACCTTAACATTTTGTCACTCCCCTCAACCCCCATAAGGATATAAGCATGCACATCTTGTTTCTTATAACTTTTTGGGTCCACAATGGTAGTCTCTTTTCCTTTTTTCGTATCATGATGAGGGATGTATCAATCATGATCACATTATTTTTCTCTCTAATAATGATTCCTATATCTCTCCTTCTCCCTTCAATTACTATCTTTCCAAACCTGATTCTTTTCCTTCCAACCTTGATTCTCGCGTTGTCTTTGGCAGGTAGATCAGGAACCCCCTATTTGGTTCGTTAAGAACCAAATTTCTTCATCAAATGCCTCCATATCATTTTATTCATATGCTATATTATGGTATGAAGTTACGACGTTGATCGCTTTTGGAGTTGAACCCATGACATATTTCTGAGAAGATCCATTTGTGTCATCTTCTTTTCCATGTTTTCGTCTCTCTCCTCATCCTTCTTTCTTTGTTTTTTGCTCATAAAAAATAGAGGGAGAACCCATGGACACCTAAGTATCTCATGCGTGTCATGTTTTACTTTACTTTATCACTTGGTCCAACAATCCTGAGGCAACTCCAAAATATTAGTTGATCAATGATGTAACACCCCGTAAGTTCCGGAGTCTAGTTGATTACTGTAACATTCATGGAATTATTTGAACATGAGAGACTTGATGAATTATACATTAAATTTGTTGGGCATTAATGAGTCTTGTGCCATTGGGCCAAATGAGGCCCAAAATCAGGAGAAAGACATGGCCCAAAAGAGAATTTGACCCATTCTTGCATAGCTCTTTCATTGACCAAGTAAACACATGAAATATGTGGATAAGAATGAGACTTCATGGGACTATAAAAGGGTATAAAAATCAGATTTTTATTCAAAGAAACTCTCATGCCATTTGCTAGACTTATCCAAAACTTTTCTCTCTATGTACAAACCCTAAGCTCTCATCTCTTTTGGAACAAGATCACTCTTTGGTAAGTATTTATTCTCATGTTTTAGTATAATATATGTTTAATATGTTGTATAAATCATGTTGGTTGTGTTGGCAAAGTGTTGGACAGTGTGCTATGTGTTAAACTGTCTATTTTTGCAGTCGGAGAATGGATTTGTCTTGTAAACTTGAACATGGACTTGTGGTCTCGAAGGAAGTTAACTTGATGGATTAAATATTTTCATGTGATATGTGATTATAGTCTTACCTTGTTTTATCCTTGTGTATAATTATTGGGATTGTTATTGTGAAAATGGTTTTGGATTTGGTGACGTATTGATCGAGAAGTGTAGTTTTGGGTGTTGTTTATGTGTGTTGTGAGATCATGGATGATTGTTGGAATTAAAATTATCAAAAATATTTCAAAATAAGTTTATTTATCATCATGGACCATTCATTGCATAAAAAGACACAAAAGAAACCAATTTGGACCAAAACGGGCATCCGCCCCAGCACACGAGAGCACCTGTGGGCGCAGATGCCCACGCAGGTGCATATGGAATCTTCCAAATGCCACCTGAGGGTGAACCTCATCCACCTGCGGGCGAAGGTGGCTTCGCAGGTCAGCCCAGGTTCGGTTTTGTATGTTTTTGCATCTCCTTGATCCCTGAAGGCCCCTATACCCTTTTTGGATGTGATTATCAACTTGTGATACCGTTTTAATGACTTTAAATAGGAGTATGGAAGTATGTTGGACTATATTAAGTATTTATTGCTGTTCATAAGTTGTTATGAGGCAAGTTGGTAGGGTAATTGTGACGGAATGATAATGAGAAAGCATAAAGGGTAAGTGTGGTGTGAAATGCTATTGATGTTTGATATCTTGGTCAATGTGTGGAATGTTATAGTGTTGTTGGTATGAGAATGCAGTGGATTTTATTGTAAGGGGTGACATGAAGTTATACGGCAGTCGTATAGCTCATTGTCGTTTTGTACGCTTGTATAGTAACTAGTTGCTAATGTAAGCTTCGGTATATGCCTGTATTGTAGAGTAAGACGTAAGGAAGAAGCTGGGATATTGTTTTCATGTATAGGATTGAGTGTTCATATTGAGAGGATAAGGTATGTAAGGTTACTCTTTCCGTATCCTTCTGCATCATATTGTTCGTATTGACTATGTACTTATTCCATTCTGAAATGTTCAAAGGTATCTCATTTCAGGTTGGTATCTGTTGTTAAGTCACATGTTCCTCATTCTTTAGTCATTGTTGATCATGTGTTATATAATTATGGACATGGTTCCAAATTTCCAATAATGTTATGTTCCAAAGCTTCCAATAAGGTCATGGCTACAATATGTCAATCTCTCACAAACAAACGTATCAATCTCTCTTAAGTGATGGTATTAATCTCTTATGAGTTAGCGTGACAAACTCTCACAAGTAAATGTACCAAACTTGTAAAAGTTAAAGAATGAAGTAAGATATTATGAGTGTATCCATGGGGTGAAATAAACACCTGCATGTTGATATCCATGGGGTGAAAGAAACACCTGCATGACGACTATCCCAACATTATGGGTGTATCCATGGGGTGAAATGAACACCTGCATTATGATAGTATTAATTTCCCACTAATCAGTTGGGCCCGAGAAGTATATGATCGATGATCAAGGAAAGTAAAGAAAGTAATACGCGCAGTTCCAAATATATATATAGATTGATGGCTTATCTGTATTGGAGATTCCCTTGTAGTTACTTTCCATTAAAAGTCTTATGTACTTATACAATTTTCATACAGCCTTACATACTCAGTACATTCATCGTACTGACCCCTCTTGGGGGACTTACCTTACTTACTATAGGCACAGGTACTAGTAGACCTCCCCAAAAAGTTGCAGGACATCTACTGATCTTTGGTGAGCTCCAGTTAGTTCGGGGCTTTCCGTGTTCAAGTTGTACATTGGTTTTGGTATTGTAGATGTTAAGTAAAGTGGGGACTTGTCCCGAATTTAGGTTGGTCATGTATGTATTTCTGTTAGAGGCTTTTGTAGACGTATGTGGGTATGTAAATGAATGTGAAGGAAAGAGATGTACGTCCGGTTGACTTGATGGCCCTGAAGTCCAAGTTTCACATATATATATATATATATATATATATATATATATATCACATGTTCCATGATTTTCAATATTAGCCTTTTATATTCTTACGTGATAGTGGTATTTCCTATGGCATGCATATGAATGAATGTAAGCAAAGCTTGGTTCTCTCGTGCCTTATCTGCTACGAGTGCCAATTCCCCTCGTTGGAACTCGGGGTGTGACAAAAGTGGTATCAGAGCAGGTCGTTCTAAGGGTTTCTACAAAGTCGTGTCTGAGTAGAGTCTTACTTATCGATGTGTTGTGCACCATATTTATAAGTAGGAGTCTACGGGACATTTAGGATGTTCTTTCATTCCTTCATTTCTACATCGTGCATTAGAGCCGAAGTTATAGGTGGGATTGTTTCTGACCATAAATATTGTTGTTCTTGTATATTATAAAAAAATGCCGATGACAAGAAGAGGTCAAGGTAAAAGTAAGAGGATGGATAGAATTGCTGGAGAAGGAACTAGTATAGCACCACATGATCAAGTTCATCAAGGCGATACTGAGAATGAATTTGTGTCGCGGGATTCCTCCACTCCCTCTGCTCCAGAAAAGTCGAGTAGAAGAAGCGCATCTGTAGAACCACCAGTAAATACTACGGACCAGGACCTAAAGAATGCAGTGCAGATGCTGACCCGAATAGTTGCTGCACAGGTTCAGGGATAAAGTGGTCCAATGATAGGTGATGATAGTACAGCGAGAGCAGCTAGTTGAAGGACACAGGATTTTCTGAAACTAGATCCTCCCACATTCACTGGATCAGATCCAAGTGAGGACCCGCAAGATTTTATAGATCAAATCCAAAGGGCTCTGGAGGTTATGCATGTAACTGTGGTAGAAACAGTTGAACTTGTTGCTTATAGATTGAAAGGAGAGGCGATATTGTGGTACGAAGATTGGAAGAAAGCTTGTGGTATTGGTGCAAACCCACCTACATGGGAAGAATTCAAAGCGGCATTTCTTGACCACTATCATCCTTATGAGATCCGAGAGGATCGTGCAGATCAATTCTTGAATCTTCATAAAGGGAATCTGAGTGTCAGAGAATACAGTCTGCAGTATAATTCTTTGGCTCGATATGCCCCAAATGTAGTAGCCACGATGACAGACAGAGTCCATAGATATGTGGACAGGTTAGAGTCATATTTGGTAAGGGACTGCACCATTGCTGCCTTAAATAGGGATATGGACATAGCTAGAATACAGACCTTTGCGCAGAAAATGGAATATCAGAGGCAACGAAGAAGAACACAAGGGTTTGAAGAAGGGCCGTCGAAGAGGGTTAGATCTACGGGACAGTCTATGGCATCCCAAGCAGAGTTCAGGCCCCAAAATTTTAATAGACCACCTAGGCCTTCATTTTCTTATTCCACGACAGGTACTTCCTCTCATTTTCGAGGGTCCAGGGGTTTTAGTCATGTCGGGAAAAGCAGCGGGAGTCGTGGTTCACAGACAGTGGGATCTTTTTGCCTGTTGTGTCGATATTGTAGACGATTTCATGCAAGTAAATGTCGGCAGGGGATGAATGGTTGTTATTGGTGAGGTATGACGGGGCATATGATGAGAGACTTCCCACAAAGAGGCTTGGGTAATGTGGTTTGACCTGCGGGATCAACCGTTGCATCATCATCATCGGTTCCTTCCCTAGGTAGAGGTGTATAGCCGGTGGGTCGTGGTAGAGGTGCCAGAGGAGCAGCCAGTACTAGTGGGGTACAGAATCGCACTTATGCTTTAGTGGACTGATAGAATTTAGAGGCTTCTCCTGATGTCTTCACAGGTACATTATCCATATTTTCATATAATGTATATGCATTGATTGACCCGGGCTCTATATTGTCCTATGTTACTCCATTGATTGTTGCGAAATTTGCTAAGGAACCAGAATTATTAATTAAGTCAATTGAAGTGTCTACACTGGTTGGTGAATATATTATTGCAAGACAAGTATATCGTAATTGTGTGGTAACTGTGTGTGGTCATGATACACTGGCCGATCTCATTGAACTAGACATGGTGGATTTTGATGTTATAATAAGAATGGATCTGTTGGCTTCTTGTTATGCCATGGTAGACTGTCGGGCCAAGAAGGTGCATTTTTTTTTCTGCAAGAAAATGTTCTCGAATGGCAGGGTAATGTAGGGGCACCAAGAGGAAAATTTATTTCATATTTGAAAGCAAGGAAAATGATTGCCAAGGGGTACATATGTCAATTAGTATGAGTGAAAGATAATGATGTGGAACCACTAACTCCGCAGTCGATTCCAGTGGTCAATGAATATCTTGATGTATTTCCAGAGGATCTTCCAGGCTTACCCCCAGAACGGGAAGCTGAGTTTGGTATTGATGTGATTCCAGGAGCTCAGCCTATCTCTATTCCCCCGTATCGAATGGCACCAACAGAATTGCGTGAATTGAAGGAGCAGTTAAAAGATTTGCTGGACAAGGGCTTCATCAGGCCTAGTATGTCCCCGTGGGGTGCACCAGTAATTTTTGTACGGAAGAAAGATGGCACATTGAGCATGTGCATCGACTAACGACAATTGAATAAGGTAACAATCAAGAACAAATATCCCCTCCCCCGAATTGATGATTTGTTTGATCAGTTACAGGGCTCCAAGTGTTTTTCAAAAATTTACTTGAGGTCGGGTTACAATCAAGTCAGAGTTAAAGATGGAGATGTACCCAAGATAGCTTTCCGAACATTGTATGGCCATTATGAATTTTTAGTTATGTCATTGGACTAACAAATGCACCAGCTGTGTTCATGGATTTGATGAATAGGGTGTTTAAGCCATTCCTAGACGTGTTCATCACGGTATTTATAGATGACATCCTGGTTTATTCAAAGTCACAAGAGGACCATGCTAATCACTTACGACAGGTGTTATAGATTCTCCGCGAGCGTAAGTTGTATGCCAAGTTCTCTAAATGTGAATTTTGGTTAAAATTTGTTGCCTTGTTGGGTCACATTGTGTCAGATGAAGGGATTCGAGTTGATACATAGAAGATTGAAGCGGTGAAAAATTGGCCAAGTCCTACGACACCTACAGAGATTCATAGTTTTTTTGGATTAGCAGGTTATTACCAAAGATTTGTGGAAGGTTTTTCTTCCATGGCTGCACCTTTGACGAATCTTACACATAAGGGAGTTAAATTCCAGTGGAATGATGCGTGTGAGAAAAGTTTCCAAGAGTTGCAAGATAAATTAACCTCTACACCAGTTTTAGTTCTCCCCGAAGGTACCGAAGGTTATGTAGTGTATTGTGATGCTTCCGGGGTTAGCCTCGGATGTGTATTGATGCAGCGTTGTAATGTCATATCATATGCCTCACGACAGTTGCGGACACATGAGAAAAACTATCCCACACATGATCTTGAATTAGCAGCGGTGGTTTTTGCTTTAAAGATATGACGTCATTATTTGTATGGAGTTAATGTTGATATCTATACTGATCACAACAGTTTGCAATATATCTTTAAGCAAAAAGAACTCAATTTGAGGCAACGAAGGTGGTTAGAGCTCTTAAAAGACTATGACCTTAATATTCTATATCATCTAGGCAAAGAAAATGTGGTAGCTGATGCATTGAGCCGCAAGGCAATAAGAGTCATTAGTGGCCAATTGACGGAAAAGAAAGAGATAATTAAAGACCTACATCAATTAGACAGCTTGGGGGTTCGTCTTCTTGAATCCTCAGATGAAGGGGTTATTGTACAAAATGCAGCTGAATCTTTGTTGTAGCTGAAGTGAAAGAGAAGCAGTTTGCATATCCTATGTTATTGCAGCTAAAGAAAAATGTACAACAACATTTGACAAAAGAATTTGATCTTACACAAGAAAGGGTGCTTCAATGCCAAAGTAGATTATGTGTACCTGACGTAGAAGAGCTGAGGAAACGAATTATGACAGAGGCGCATCATTCGCGCTATTCTATTCATCCGGGTGCTACTAAAATGTACCATGATTTAAAAGAAGTGTATTGGTGGGAAAATATGAAGAAGAACATTGCAGAATTTTTTCCTCAATGCCCGAATTGTCAACAAATAAAAGTAGGGCATCAGAAACCAGGATGTTACATGCAAATTATCAATCTTCCAGTCTTAAAATGGGATATGATTAATATGGATTTCATCACAGGTTTGCCTCGTACGCTGCGGAAGTTTGATTCTATATGGGTTATCATTGATAGGCTTACCAAGTCAGCACATTTTCTACCAGTTAAGACCACCTATGCAGCTGAGGATTATGCAAGATTATATGTTAAAGAAATAGTGTGGTTATATGGGATTCCGATCTCCATTATATCAGACAGAGGAGCTCAATTTACTACGCATTTTTGGAGATCTTTTCAGCAGAGTTTGGGTATACAGGTGAACATGGATACGGCTTTCCATCCTCAGACAGATGAACAAGCGGAGCGTACTATCCAAACACTTGAAGATATGCTTCGAGCTTGCACGTTAGATTTTCAGGGCCATTGGGATGACCATTTGCCTCTTATTGAATTTTCTTACAACAATAGCTATCATTCAAGTATTAAAATGGCACCTTATGAAGCTTTGTATGGAAGGAAATGTAGATCACCAATCAGATGGTTTGAAGCAGGAGAGACTGCTTTACTTGGGTCAGATCTTGTTCATCAAGCTATGGAGAAAGTTAAAGTGATTCAACAACGGTTACAAATGGCCCAAAGTTGACACAAGTCCTATGCTAATGTTAGAATAAGAGGGCTTGAATTATCCATAGGTGATTGGGTCTTTTTAAAGGTGTCACCGATGAAAGGGGTAATGCGGTTCAGAAAGAAAGGGAAATTGAGTCCACGTTATATAGGCCCATATGAAATTATTAGAAGATTTGTGCAAGTTGCGTATGAGTTAGCACCACCCTGAGAACTCTCCATAGTTCATCCAGTATTTCATGTTTCGATGCTTCGAAAGTGCATAGGGGATCCATCTCATTTTAATCCCATTGATGATGTGCAAGTTACAGAGGATATTACCAATGAGGAGATACCTATTAGAAGAGAAATTCAAAGTAAGTATTTATAAGCATTGAGTATATATATATGATAATATGAGAAATGACCTTAGACTTGCCATTGTGTGTGCATTGAATAACATCACTAACATTCGAGGACGAATGTTCTAAGGGGGGAAGAATGTAACACCCCGTAAGTTCCTGAGTCTAGTTGATTACCGTAACATTCATGGAATTATTTGAACATGATAGACTTGATGAATTATACATTAAATTTGTTGGGCATTAATGAGTCTTGTGCCATTGGGCCAAATGAGGCCCAAAATCAGGAGAAAGACATGGCCCAAAAGAGAATTTGACCCATTCTTGCATAGCTCTTTCATTGACCAAGTAAACACATGAAATATGTGGATAATAATGAGACTTCATGGGACTATAAAAGGGGATAAAAATCAGATTTTTATTCAAAGAAACTCTCATGCCATTTGCTAGACTTATCCAAAACTTTTCTCTCTATGTACAAACCCTAAGCTCTCATCTCTTTTGGAACAAGATCACTCTTTGGTAAGTATTTATTATCATGTTTTAGTATAATATATGTTTAATATGGTGTATAAATCATGTTGGTTTTGTTGGCAAAGTGTTGGACAGTGTGCTATGTGTAAAACTGTCTATTTTTGCAATCAGAGAATGGTTTTGTCTTGTAATCTTGAACATGGACTTGTGGTCTTGAAGGAATTGAACTTTATGGATTCAATATTATCATTTGATATGCGATTATAGTCTTACCTTGTTTTATCCTTGTGTATAATGATTGGGATTGTTATTGTGAAAATGGTTTTGGATTTGGTGACGTATTGACCGAGAAGTGTAGTTTTGGGTGTTGTTTATGTGTGTTGTGAGAACATGGATGATTGTTGGCATTCAAATGATCAAAAATATGTCCAAAGAAGTTTAGTTATGATCATGTACCATTCATTGCATAAAAAGACCCAAAAGAAACCAATTTGGACCAAAACGGGCATCCGCCCCCGCAGACGAGGGCCCCTGCGGGCGCAAATGCCAACGCAGGTGCCTTTGGCATCTAAAAAAATCCACCTGAGGACGCAACTCATCCAACTGCGGGCGTATGTGGCTTCTCAGGTCAGCCCCGGGTTCGCTTTTGTATGTTTTTGCATCTCCTTGATCCCCGAAGGCCCCTATACCCTTTTTGGATGTGATTATCAACTTGTGTTACCGTTTTAATGACTTTAAAGGGGTGTATGGAAGTATGTTGGACTATATTAAGTATTTATTTTTGTTCATAAGTTGTTATGAGGCAAGTTGATAGGATAATTGTGACAGAATGATAATGAGAAAGCATAAAGGGTAAGTGTGGTGTGAAATGCTATTGATGTATGATATCTTGGCCAATGTATGGAATGTTATTGTGTTGTTGGTATGAGAATGCAGTGGATTGTATTGTAAGGGGTGACATGACGTTATACGGCAGTCGTATAGCTCATTGTCATTTTATATGCTTGTATAGTAACTAGTTGCTAATATAAGCTTCAGTATGTGCTTGTATTGTAGAGTAAGACATAAGGAAGAAGCTGGGTTATTGTATTCACATATATGATTGAGTGTTCATATTAAGAGGATAAGGTATGTAAGATTACTCTTTCTGTATCCTTCTGCATCATATTGTTCGTATTGACTATGTACTTATTCCATTCCGAAATGTCCAAAGGCAACTCATTTCAGGTTGTTATCTATTGTTAAGTCACATGTTCCTTATTCTTTAGTTGTTGTTGCTCATGTGCTACATAATTATGGACATGGTTCCAAATTCCCAATAATGTTATGTTCCAAAGCTTCCAATAAGGTCATGGCTACAATATGTCAATCTCTCACAAACAAACGTACCAATCTCTCATAAGTGATGGTATTAATCTCTCATGAGTTAGCGTGACAAACTCTCACAAGTAAACGTACCAAACTCGTAAAAGTTAAAGAATGAAGTAAGATATTATGAGTGTATTCATGGGGTGAAATAAACACCTGCATGTTGATATCCATGGGGTGAAAGAAACACCTGCATGACGACTATCCCAACATTATAGGTGTATCCATAGGGTGAAATGAACACCTGCATTATGATAGTATTAATTTCCCACTGATCAGTTGGGCCCGAGAAGTATATGATCAATGATCAAGGAAAGTAAAGAAAGTAATACGCGCAGTTCCAAATATATATATAGATTGATGGCTTATCTGTATTGGAGATTCCCTTATAGTTACTTTCCATTAAAAGTCTTATGTACTTATACAATTTTCATACAGCCTTACATACTCAGTACATTCATCGTACTGACCCCTGTTGGGGGATTTATCTTACTTACTATAGGCACAGGTACTAGTAGACCTCCCCAGAAAGTTGCAGGACATCTACTGATCTTTGGTGAGCTCCAGTTAGTTCGAGGCTTTCCGTGTTCAAGTTTTACATTGGTTTTGGTATTCTAGATGTTATGTAAAGCGGGGACTTGTCCCGAATTTAGGTTGGTCATGTATGTATTTCTGTTAGAGGCTTTTGTAGACATATGTGGGTATGTAAATGAATGTGAAGGAAAGATATGTACGTCCGGTTGACTTGATGGCCCTGAAGTCCAAGTTTCACATATATATATATATATCACATGTTCCATGATTTCCGATATTAGCCTTTTATGTTCTTATGTGATAGTGGTGTTTCCTATGGCATGCATATGAATGAATGTAAGCAAAGCTTGGTTCTCTCGGGCCTTATCAACTACGAGTGCCAATCTGTCTCATTGGAACTCGGGGCGTGACAAATGATCCTCCGACCGTGTTATCTGCTGCCGTCTTATTCAATTGGTCCGATGATCTATAGAAGAATTTAAGAAGCATCTTATCTGACATTTCATAGTTTGGACATTATTACAACTTTTTTTAAAACATCAACTAAACTTTGTGCAATGGCTCAACACTCACTTGCCAAAAGTTTGTGATCTCATCTATTAATTGAAGCATGCGAGATGGCAGGGAAAACCAATCTAGAAAATATGATCTCTATCAACATCTCTATTCCCCTTATCAATTCTCCTTTCTTGTTTAGGTCTATGAATTTCTCTATCAATTCCATTACCTTATCCTTACCTATGAGATTCCAATATTTTCTCCTTAATTGACCTAGGAGTTATTCCCGGGAATCTGTCGAACCCTCCGGTAATTCCCTTAATCATAACACCGCATCACCCATTAATAAGAATGGGAAGAGCCCCAATCCTATAGACTCTTGTGAAATGTAAGCAATGTCAAATGGGTTGCAAACATCTATAAAGTTGTTCAAGTGGATGTTTGCTTCTTCATGAGCTTGACCTCCGAATTGCCCCTTTATTTTGAATTAGTAGAGCATAACACTTGTGACATGGAATACTCCATTACCCTTCAAAGTTAGGATGCAAATAGCACTTTCACTTCCGGCATCCCCTAAGTGATATTCATCTTCAAGTTGCCTATCAAAGGTAGCAATGTCGCTACCTTGTTTACTCATTGTGGTGTGTTGACTTAGATTATAACCTAAATAGGACAAAAACAACAAACATAGTTAAGATTACACTACGGCTAACAAAAAAAACTTATAACACTATAATGAATGAACACTACATTCCATTCTCTGACAACGTCAGCATTTTGATAACGCTCAAGATACAACTCAAGATGTATGTGGTCGCTATTAATATAATTTTTACCCAACTTAGAGTTGGGGTCGATTACCTAGGGAGTGAAGGTGAAAGGTTCACTTTCTAGTGTCAGAAATGACTAAGTGTTTGCATGTAATTCTTAAAATAATGTGATGAAGTAAATGGGGGATTAATTCAAAATAATTTCATGTTCAAATTATAAATTTCGACTTTGGATTTTCAAAGTGAATTCTAGATAATGTAAGTGATAGGTAAAAGAACTCGGGGTTACGCTCTCTTGAGTGTGACTATATGCGTGGGTAACTGAAAATGTACCTAAATTCGATTGATTGTTATGAATAGGCTTGGTCTTAGGTTGTAACACCCCGTACCAACTTCACCCTACATGACGACGTTGAACAATGTTTACGCAAGTGTCGAGAGTCAAAGTATAAATTTTGTAATGTTATTAATGAGACAATTGATATTGGGCCTAGACATGGGATTAGACCTTTGTAGGAGGTGTAACACCCGTATGTTGTTAAACCGCCACAACTACGTGTACATTTATGGAATTAGTAAAACATGGGAGATTTGATGAATTATACATGCATTTTGTAACACCCCGTACATGTTTACCTTAGTTTTGAGAGTAAAAAAAATAAAATAAAATAAAAAAAATAAAATAAAATAAAAGTACGCGATGGGGAGCATTCCACGCCTCTTTGGGCCGAATTTTTGTGCCCAGAGGCAGCAAGCTAGCGCGCCCAAGGGCGTGCCACGCTGGGTTTGGTCACCTTTCAAAGTTGGAATTTTTCTTAAAGTCCTAAGGGTGCCCGGGGACGTATTGAGCTGATTTTTGCCACATATCTTCTACAACCATGAGAATATACATGAAATGAGTGAAATATTAAATTGGTATGATAAAATTACCCGAGGACGAATTTGGGGTAAAAATGACGATTTTGCCCTTTTGGTCAAAATAGGCCATACGTGGCTAGAATCGCTTGTTTTTGGGATTGAGGCTACGGATATGAATAACATGAGTGGGAATATTGTTTTAACATGTATGAGATGACTTTCACACGTGAAATTATTGATTTTACTGGGTTAAGTGAATTGGGCCCAAAAAGGACCCAAAAATGAAATAAAAGCATGGCCCAAAATGGGTCAAATGACCCATTCTTGCCAAGACCTTCTAGAATACCACATTAATGACTAATTATGGACTAAAGGTCTATAAAAGGGGCCAAATATCTGATTTTATCATGATAAACACCCATGCCTTTTCTATCTTTTTCTAGAAATTTCCCAAGAACATCTTTTTGGCTTTCAAAACCCTAAGGCACTTCTTGGAGCAAGATCATCATCTTCCAAGCTTGGGTAAGTGAATATTATTGTACTTTAAAATATTATAAGCATGATATAATATGTATATCATGTTGGTTATGGTTGGAAATGTTGGACATGGCACTTTTTGGTTTTGGGAAAAAGATGTGAAATCCATGGGATTGTAACTTGAATTATGACTTGTGGTCTTGATGAAAAAGCATGGTATGGATGAAATAAAAACATGTATGGTGTTATTATTGTCCTAAACTTGTTATTTTCATATAAGTGTAAATTATGGGATTTTGGCCAATTTGTTGTTGTGAGGTGTATTGAAGTAAAGTGATGGCATAATTGTGATGTTGTGATGATGGAGAAGTGTAAACTATGAACTTGGTGTGTCATGCTATTGGTTATCATGTGTTGGTCAATGTATGGAATATTGTGGTATTATTGGTATAATGATTTCATAAGTGATATTGGTGGTTAATGTTGGTTCATTATGAACTTGTGTTGTCGAGTGAAAACATAAAGGAGGAGCGGGACTATTGTACACGCGTCTAAAATTGTGTATTAGTATTAAGAAGACAAGGTATGTAAGGTTACTCTTCCCTATACTTATGCAGCACGTGGCGTTCACATTTGTCATAGTACTCTTTTGATTCCGAAATGCTCTAAGATATTCCATATTCGGTAGATGGTTAGTGTTACTCACATGGTCCTTAATCATTGGTAATTGGTGAATCATATGAATCATGTCCATACGTTGAATTGTGATCATTGACTAGTATGTGATTAGTATGTGAAAAAGTTCTATAAGTTTCTGAGGTACCGCATTTCTAGTTGGTAAGCAGTGGTTACTCCCATGTGCCTTATTCATTGTTCACTATCCTAAGGTTCCAAGAGTGTTACATTCCAAGAGAGGTATATAATATTCACATGTCTCATATGCATTGATAATGTGTCGAAAGCCCAATAGTGGTTATGTTCATGTATCATATGTAGTGATCGTTGTCCTAAGATTTCAAAGGTGTTCTATTCCAAAGGGGTTCTATAGTATTCCAACTAAGGTTGACATACATTGTTATTCATATGTGATTTACTCCTATACGAATCATGACCCACTTAGTTCTTATTTATGAGCGGAAGGTCTTAAATCGTCATGTGTGGTAGATCCTAAGAGAATTATCCCAATAAGAGCAATGAGGTAAAGAGAGCTTGTTTAGTTGAATATCATTGTTCCAATCATGGTATGATTCCTATGGTATGATGACTATCCTTGTGCCAATTGTAAGAGTATCAATCTCATACGAGTAAGAGAGGTGATGTGCAAGTTGGTATAATTATACTTCATAAGTGAAATTGTCAATCTCATGAGATAAAGGAGTGAAGTGAGATGTACATGTAAGTACGTGTTTGGCTAAGGTGTTAATCTCATGAAGTACAAGAGTAAAGTAAAGCATATGGGTGTGTTCCAATTAGTGTCATGATCCAAAGATCCAATAGAGTTATACACATGTCTCATATTCATTAGTAATCTTTCAAAAGTCTAATGAGGTTATGTTCCAAAGTTTCGATAGTGCTTATACTCATGTATCTTGTTCATTGATCATTGTTCAACGGTTTCAACAGTATTATGTTTCCATGAAGGCTATGTTTTCAAGAATGTTTATATGTATGTCTCTAGCTCATTGGTTATTGTTCCAAAGCTTCCAACAATGTTAGGACCACAAAAGTATCAATCCCTCATAAGCCAAGGGTACCCTAATTTCGGGTATCAATTATGGTTCATCATATGTTATTATGCAGGAATCACTTGTCATTCACATGTCTCATATGCTTTGAGTAATGTTCTAAATATTTCATGGTTCCATCAATGTTACATTTCAAAGTTCAAAGTGAGATTATGACTATCAAAGTATCGATCTCTCTCAAGTGAATGAATCAATCTCCCACAAGCAAATGTACTAATCTCAAAGTAATGAAATAAAGGAAGCAATGTTAGGTAGTGTTTACCCACAATAAAGTGGATGCCCACCAAGAGTGGATGACTACCCACAACAAAAAGGGATGCCCACCAAGAGTGGATGACTACCCACAACAAAAAGGGATGCCCACCAAGAGTGGATGACTACCCACAACAAAGTGGATGCCCACCAAGAGTGGATGACCACCAACAATAAAGTGGATGCCCACCCAAGGGTGGATGACTACCCACAATGAAGTGGATGCCCACCAAAAGGTGGATGATCATAATAACCCCCCAATAAGATGACGAATGTAAGGAAGGAAAATAATAAACGTAACGCACATGGTTTCCCCCATACAGAAAGAAAGTATATTCACATTGCTATTTCTTTTATATTGATTTCATGGTTGTTGTTATTATGTACGAATCCTTGGAGATCATCATAAAGAAAGAAAGGTACATAATTCCACATATAGAGCTTTTCTTATAATCATTCCCATTGAAGTTCTTATGTATTGATGCATTGATGTCATTGTCATTTCCTTAAGGCTTTACATACTCAGTACATTATTCGTACTGACCCCTCTTGGGGACTTACCTTACATGTGCAGGTGCAGGTATTAGTAGACCTCGTCAATAGGTTGCGGATCACAGACAGGTCCTTGGTAAGCTCCAATTGCTTCGGGGCTTCCAAAGTCACACGTGCATACTCGGTTTTGGTATTTTGTAAACATTGTATAGACATGGTCATGTATCTATTAGAGGCTTTGTAGACATATGTGGGAAGATGACAGTAAAAGCTGTACACTCATTTTGACGTAATGGCCCTAACGGCCAAGTTTTCAAATATTACACCTATTGCCATGAATTGATATTGAATTACGTGAAATAAAATGATCTGCCTACGCGGACATACACATGAGAGTGCATGAGTAACGATTGGTTATCTTGGGCCATAACGGCTTCGGGTGCCAATCACGCCTCGATGGGAGTTGGGGCGTGACATAGGTATTGGAGGTAATCTTTCAATCTACCACCAAATTTCTTATGGGTTTCTTTCAAACACCCATATGTATAAAATACCAAGCAACCAATGACCTCAAATTAGCTAGTCTATTTCTAGCACTACCTATTAAATGAGAATTACTCAAGTCTTTGTTAACTAAATCTCTCCACCCTTGTCTTTTCTTTCAAGTAAGACAAGAAATCTAAGCATGCATAAAGTTTGGAACCTCAATTCTTGAGTTGAAACATAGAGATTTAGATAAAACCATGACAATCAATCAAATAAAAAGCTAAATAATCACTACCCACATGATAATCAACACTCAACAATGAATAACCCCAAGCTTGAGAAATTAGTTACTCATAACTAGAGAAATAGGAGATATACCTATATTCTCATCCAAATCTGCCATAGAATCAAAATATTTCCAAATAAATTCCAAATTCCAAGCAAGAAATAAACTACAAGTAACTAAGATTCCAACTAGGTCTTCAATTACAAGCTTTAGATTAAAGATATGATAAAAGATAGGCTTCCAAGATGCCATAAAGGCTTTTATAGCTTCAACAAAAATGGACCAATAGAAATATAAATGTTTTTGAATGACAATACCATCATCGAACAACTCGGTGATACACCAAATTGACCTTGCATCGCTGAATTAGAGTGACTTTAAGCTTTAGGGTTTGCCTTCTGTGACCATTGGTGATGGAGATTTACTTCGCCGATTGACTTGGTGATTCACTGATTGACTTGGTGATATGCTGATTTGATAATCATCATTGCCAAATTTCTTAGGTTTAAACTTGATTGAACTGTTACTATTGACGATGGGAACTCCTATTTGGTGATAGGCAGGCACCATCGGCGATGAGCCAATTTCCTTGGTGATTCCTTTTTGCACTTTGAGTTCCTGTCCTCCATCCTTTTTGCTTCTTTTAGCTCTTCCAATCACTTCTTAGGTTTTACCGTGGAAATAAAAAAAAAACATCATTAAAACCAACTCAAATTTGTATTGAGGACTTGATTTCTTATTGCTTTTAGGCCAAATGAGTCACAAATTGCCGACTTATCAATGATATATTATTATATATTAAGTCATTAACTTTAATCACTAAGTTTACTAAGAGTAATTCATTCCCTTCTAAAATTGATCATGACATTGTTGAATATGGATTCTCACTTGTTGAAATGAGGCATGATGATTGTGCGTGGAGGATTATGAATGAGGTATATGATTCTTCTTCTTTTATTCTATTGTTGAAATATTTTTTTTGTGATGACTTATTGGAATATGATTCTTTCTATGGGATAATACATAATTCTTCAAGTCTTGGTGATTGTAAGGTTAAAAAGGTGTTTGCAACTAATGATGAAGAAATACATGACTATTATGATACTAGTGATCAAATACACTTTGTTGAACCTATTCATGATTCCTTGTTGGAGAATTTGAGCAATTACTTAGAATTTAATGGAGATTCTATTTTGAGATTAAAAGGTTCTTCTACCCTTCTCGAAATCTCCTAAGCTAATGTGAATAGGTTTTATGTGGAAAAATCTTTGGGAAGTGTAATTGATGATGCTTGGCTATATCATAAAAGTATTCAATTTGATACATATTCTATGGGGCTTACATAGTCTTTGACAATCACATTGGATTACTTTATTGATATATCTATATTGGAGAGACACATATCATTCCCTACATCATCTATACGTGAATTTGTTGTGCTCATAAAAGAAAGAGAATTTTCTATAGTGTTGATTCACGTGAGTTTTGTCCCAAAGATTGGCTGAAGTTCACGTTTAAATTTTGGTGGTAAATTGACACTTTTTTTCCATAATTCTTTAGAGAATAATTTTGGTATTATTTTTACATGCTTTCCTAGTTTAAAGTTTCCTAGTTTAAAAGTTTCCTATTATAAAGTTTCCTAGTTAGGTTTTTCTATTTATTTCCATAAAAGTGGAATTGGAATCCCATACTATTTGGGATATATTTTTCCCTATATATAGGGATAGATTTTCTTATTTTCCAGAAGAACCTGATTAATATTATTTGAGAGGTTTCTCTTCTTTACACCTTTGTGTTTGGTGACTATGGATTTATCTTGCTATCCTATAAGAATGATTCTTTAGGAGGTAAGATTAATTCTTAACTTGATATCTTTTATTTTTATTATAGTTAATTAAAGAAGGTGATTAGTCTTATTTAATTATTGTCTTTAGTTTTTTCAAAGTAGGGGTCTAGATGTCACGATCCAACTAACCAAATCATGAGGGCACCTACTTTAATCCACCTAGATAGAAGAACCTTTACAACCCATTTCAAATTACATGTGGAAGTTAAAACAAATTCCATCAAGTATTTCAAAAAATTATAAATGATACAATCTTTTACAATAAAACTATAAATGAAAATACTTTCCCCGAAGATCTAGTTTAGATAATGTACAAGAGCTTCTAATATAGAAAACACAAACAAAAGACACAGCTCCCACCGTAGGAATGAAATGAGTAGAAGCAGTTGAAAATCACTATCCACATCACCTGAGAAACATCAATATATCCAGCAACTAGACGATACCTCAAAAAGGGTATAACAAGACTAGTATCAGTACAACCACATGTACTGGTAGGTTTTATCGGCTGACCAGGGTTAGATCATGTATACACAATATAGGAATCCCAAAAAGAAAGCATGACAACTTATATAACACTTTAATTCACATCACTTTCATCCACTTATGTTACATAAGAGTGTTCCATTCTTATTCTTGATGACTTAGTTGTATCGAATTCATTACTAGTAGTCAATATGTACCATTGGCATTCCCCTTATACCATTCCCACTTAATCTCACTAATCATGCATCACCCTTCACATCAAATGTCATCTATCATAACTCCGACTTGTTTAACCCCAATAGTTATTATAAGGCAATTTGTTTCACTTAAACCTCAATTTACCTCAATAATAAATGAGAACAAATAACCATAACTTGTAAACAAGTGCAACCATGAACACTTAATAACTAGTTCAGTTATGTTACCACATAGCCTTTCACAACAACAACAAAAATTTATTCAAGTGTATGTCAATATAGACAATATACCATATCAAAACCATGACTACCAACTATTGACCCAGTCCCACTATCAATGAGAAAAGAGGACACATTCTCTTTAATAAGACACTTTGAATGGAATAAATTCTCCCTTTGACTTGGGTCATCTAATGACTTAATAATCATCGCTCGTCTTACCACAAAGTTCCAAACCATGAACTCTCTTTCTTGAGGCTAAGTATCCTTAATTAGAGCCTTCCTCATCATTCCCTGGGGCACGATAATCTCTCCATCATCTTGATCTTCCCCAACGTACTCATCTTTTTCTGGGCATCTTCTTCACTACTCTCTTCTTGTCCCACCTCTTCCCTAAGGTAATACATCCTTCCTTTACTAAGCACAATGTTTCTCAAGTTAGGACACTCATTCACCTTGTGACCCTAACTTTGAAATTTAAAACAATGAACACCCTTAGAATTAGAAGTTGGATATTTGTTACCTTAATTCGTTGGTGGATACTTTGGAGTAATCTTTTCAACAAAATTATTGTCAAAAGACTTATTGACGTCCTTTCTCTTTTTCCTACCCAATAATGATTGAGATACCTCTTTGTTCTTTCCTCAAGAATTGGTCGATGAGTACCCTTTGAACTTGGTAGTTGTCTTCTTCTTGAAATCTCTCTCAATATCTAAAGCCGCTTAAAAGATTTCTTCAATAGTAAAAAATTTGTGACAATTCATCAATGAAGAAATCTCCTTGTTCAACCCAACTTTGAAATGGATGACAATGTGTCCTTTTCCTTAAGTTGTACAACTTAGCAAGTAAGTCAATACCTCTCCGGTACATATTTTTGTCTCATAAGGTCCTTCAATGCATTCCATGGCAGTGGTTGTCCCTCATGAAGGACTAGTTTATACTTCTTGGCATATTCCCACCATTTAATAGCAAATCATTCAAATTAGTCTATGGTATAACAACTCTTCTTGACCTCGGTTAGATTATTAACTTGAAATATTCTCTCATAAGTTGACTCTCATGCTAGCTAAGTCTTTGGATCACATTCTCCCTTGAAGGTTGGAATATTAGTCTTGATGGAATTTATTCCTACATCTCGAGCTCCATTGACACCTTGATCCTCATATTTATTCCATTTTCCTTCTCCTTAGGGTTGATTTCCCAAGTTTTTTCTTTCATGTGGATTTAGCCAAAATCTTCCTACTCAACCTCTATGCCCTACTTTAACCCTTGTTATATTCCTCATATATTATGCAAACAATTCCACTTCATCTAACTGTTCATACTCAACTTGTGGACCTTATTGGACTTGGACGGGTCGATTTTGGTTAAGTGGTACTTGGGGTGGTGGATTTTGGTTTTGTGGATCTTGGAGCAGACCTTGGTTTGAGGTATTTTTTAAGGTGTGTATTGGTTTTATGGGATTCTTGGTTAACTTGGTTGAATTGTGGTTGGAGTGGACGAACGAGATTTCGGTTATGTGGGTAGGTAGTGGCATGGGTGATGGGATGTTGTAATTGTCTTAGGGAATTTTACATTTTGTGAATTATATACATGGTAATGGTAGTGAAGGAGTCTTATACATTCCTTCTAGAGGAGGTATGATAGTTTTGGGGAGTGAAATCGGTAGATTTCAAATGACCCTCCATTTGGACAATCCATCCTTCTATACTTGACATTCTCCCATCCATTTTTACTAGCCAACTATCCATGCCCATACCCAACATTTGACATCTTATTTCATTCATATCTTACGTTATACCCATGATGTCCACCATTAAGGCTTCCATAATAATTTCTCTCGAAGAACCTTGAGTGTCATCTCTAGGAGCCATAATACCTACCAAGAAGAAACACTAAACAAGTTAGCGTTAAGAAATCAACCTCATAATTCCACACACTTTTGTATTCCCTCACACTTGGATCTGCTAATGTTGAAGGCTTGTTTATACTCTGATGGTAGATGAAGTGTCGATTTCTATTCTTGGTCAGAATAGATTTTTTTTTATTAGAACAACGAATGACTCAAAGCAAATACGGACCTGAAATAATAATTAACAAAGAATACAGATGAATAAAGCACAAAAGAAAATAGGATGGAGAAATAAACGGACTCAAGAACTAATCAACAACTAAGTAGGGTGATTACTCATTGGTAAATAGGTTAGGAATCAAAGAAAAGTGAATTAGAATCAAATAAAGGAAACTAGGAATCTAGAAATGAGTTGACTGATTTGGTTTCACTTAGTGGTTCAGTTGGTGGTTCATTAATGGTTTAGGGGGTCGTCAAGGGGAATCCTCAACCCTAGTCAAAATGTTGTGTAAAATTGTTCTTTGTGACGAATTTGTTAGTGGTTCATCATTGGTTTGGTAATTTTTCAAGGGCAACCGTTTAGCCTAACCAGAATGTTAGCCAAGCTTGTTTGTTGTGATGGTTTAGGATAGTGATTCGTCAATGGATTGGTGGTTCATCAATGTCAACGATCAAGCCTAACTAGAATAATGTCCAAGCTTGTTTTTTATGACGGTTTGGCCGGTGGTTCTTCAAGGGCTTGGTGGTTAGTCAAGCCTAGACAGTTGTAGCCTTTTGTGGGCCCTTTTTGTACTCTACTTTTTTCCTTTCCTCTTTTGGAATATTCCTTTAGCATAAACAAGTAAACCTTCCTTTTCCTTTGCCCTTTTGGATCAATTTTCCTTTTTGAATGTTCTTCCGCAACACGACATGAAGATTATGAAGAACACATGAACATTCAAAATTTGTTCCTCACTCAAACGAACTCCAAATTCGATGAAATTTTAACCACGAACACCTTTGAACCTCCCAAACAAGACCCAAGTATTTTTAAGCCTCAATTTCCCACCAATTTCTTTAGATTTTAGATTGTTTCTTCAAACTCAAACTCAACAATGGTAGAATCCTTAAATCAACTCTGATTAAGCTCAAATCTCATATTTAAACACACTAGATAATAGAGATCATGATTCTAGTACCGAAAACTCAAACAAGACTCAAAATTTTTAAAAAACAAAATTTGAGAAACTACAAAAATGTTTTTAACCCTTTTTTTGTAGTAAAAAATCCCAAGACTAGAATCGTTGGAACGATCCTAAGTTTGGCTCTGATGCCAAAAGAGTGAACAAATGGGGAAAGAGACTTGTGCTATAATGGGGTGATTGGGTGTAGGTACACCTACAAAAGGATTGATTCCTAACTAGTAGAAAGACCAAATTGATGCCATGAGTTGATGGACCCTTCCAAGTTCTTGAGAAGATAAATGATAATGTATATAAGATTGATCTCCCACCAGAATATCAAGTACACAACATCTTCAATGTGTGTGATCTTTTCCCATTTGACATATCAAATAGTATCACTTCTTATTATTTTCCATATTATTTTTTGGTACCAACCAAAATACGAAAGAAGGAATAAACTATGAAAACAAAGTGGAAATCGAGAGATAAGATAGATAGATACAAGAAGATAAGAAAATAGGAACCAATGAATATATCAAATTCAAAAATCACTAATTAGAATACCATCAAGCTCCTAATCTCCTACGTTGACCAAGACAAAATCGTAATGCCCTCATAACCAATTATTTCTAAACTCACATTCAACAAAAGCTTACCAAATCTCTTTGGAGTGTTCTTCATCAATATTTAAATACTAGCTAAGGAATAAAAACCTATGTTTAGCTATTTATAGTTATTCCTATCTATTACATAAATAGCCTAAAAGTAGCCCTTGAAAGCAATGAAGGAAATAGTAAAAATAGTCCTTGCTGGCGCACTGTTTAGCCTTGATGAACCACTAAGTGAGCCATCAAGGCCTTAGTGGTTTGTCACTGGAATAGTCAATCCAAGGCAGAATCATTCTTCCTTGGTATCTTCTTGACGAACTGCCAAGTGAGCCATCAACGCCTTGGTGGTTTGCTACATGAATCGTCACCACAAGACATAATGTCTTTTTCCTCCTCTTGAGTCCCTAGCCTAATTTTCAAGACATGAAACCTTTAGGTGAGATTAGAACACACTCTAATACATCCATCTTCATGAACAATCCTTGAAGGTATTGCAGCTCTCGAGCTTGGCTTCTTGTAAATGGCTTAGAGGAGATTTGGATTGTATCATTTTTACCTATCGAATGTAATGAACAGAAGTTGATTATTTATTAAAAAATTCTTCTTGCATCTAAAATTTGTTTTGTTTAACTTCCGGACTAATTGAATTGTTGGGTAGTAAGGGTTCTCCTATCTAGGATTAAGTAGGGTAGGTTTCTGTATGATCCGTGGATTGGGTCTTGACAGTTTCTCTTCAAGTTCTTGTCTTCTTATGAGGTACATAATAATTTAGTGAGGAAAAAAATTTCATCCTCATGCCATGATTTCAAAGGTTATTCTACTTCAACTTAAGTTAGGGTTTCAAAACCTCAAATCTCCAAATTCTAATTCTTTAGGTCTTGTACTATTCTTTGAATGATTTGAGAAAGGGAGTATACTACATTATAAAAATTGTTTTTTTAATTTTAAAGTTAGGTTTTTAAACCCATGTTAATAATTTCTCTTATTTTATAATTTGAGTTTATTTTATTGTTGTTTAACCTTGAAAAGCTATAGTTATATATGAAAAATGAAATCTTTTTTACCAATTGATATTCTAGTATATGTTAGAAAGAGTTTATGAATTTAGAAGTTTCACATTGTAGTTCTTTTCAAATTTTGATATGCCTTTCATGAAATTCCCTCCAATCTTATTCAAAGCATATTTTAAGAAAATATTAAGTTATAATAAAGTTCAAACAATTTTTATAAACTCATAGAAGAGTTGATCTTGAGCATAGTTCTTGAAAAGATGATTTTGAGTAAGGATTTATAATTTACTTTTTTATTAGTAGAAATGTATACATTTATGAGCATATAATTATACAATTAATTTTGAGATAATTATTTAACACTAAGAGGATATGATCTTAGATAAACATGTCCCATAAATATGTTGCCACCGTAGGTTTAAGGATCATTTGCAAGTCGGGTAACTCTTAATATCCCAAGAGGCATATTAAAGGATCCACAGATAGATAGATAGACTCTATGTCCCGACAAGGCTTAGAGCATCCCTTGTACATAATAAGCCCACATGATATATGTTGGTTGTAAGAAACCCCCACTTGAAGAACTTTATATTATGCTATTTCAATTTTTTTTGGTTATTTATGAAAACATAGATATGATGATTCTCTTTCATAGATACAGCTTTAGATACGATTCAGTTTCTTTTTAAAATATCATTTTATGGTACACGTTTTTAAAGACTCCTCTTTGAGAAATATTTATGCTTTATGACTTAGCTTTGTTTTTCTTATGTTCAAGAAATACTATTTTGGTTTAAAACATTAAGTTTTAAGATAAGTGTTATTGATAATGTCTTACTTCAGACTTTCTTTAAGATTCAGTATTTCATTCAGCCTATGGTTTTAGATAGTATGATTTAGTCATTGAGTATTCCAGCAATTCAGGCTTAGTTTTAGTTTTATAGATTTCTAGCTACTAAGTCCTCAGTTTTGACTTTGTCATTAAGTTACTACTTATACCTTGACATACTCTTTAATGACCTGTTCCTTAGTCACTAAATAGTTTCATAATTAAAAAGATTCAATTTCTAATGTTATATCGTGTCAAGGTTGAGTTGGGGTAAGTCTGGGTGCGTATTTGAATTTTTTTAGCGCAAGACAAAAGGGTACCCATGCTTACTTCCAGAGGACCACTGTAGCAGTTCCTTAAGCCACCATAGTGGGCCTTGAGCTGCTATAGCGGTGCCTTGGTAGTAAGCCCAAGTGGGCAACCCTTTATTTTTCCTATTTTTTTTTTACTTCAGTAGCCTCACCCTAAAAATGCCTTAAGGATATTTTTCAAGGAAAAATATACGAGAATAGGGAGGCAAAAACTTGAGTGGCGCATCTATAATCTTTCCCCCCAAATCTAGCCCCCAAAATCAAGGAACCAAGATTCAAGTACTCAAATGGTAGTATCTTGACAAATGAGGTAGGTTATGGTTAATTTGTAGTATACTTTGGGTTAGTTGCGTGTACATAACATAGTTTGGACAGGAGATATCATGCTTAGACCTATAGACACAAAGTTTGGTTGAATAATCAATATGAGAAGGGAAGAAGGGACATAATATTGCCATTTAATATGTGTAATATGATTATTGTTATAGTATTTAGTGATTAAACAAAAATAATTGGTGTTAACTAGCAAACTATGGAAGTCTAGTAATGATAGAACAACTAAAGGGTAATGAAAATGATTGTGTAGTGGTGTAAAATGGTATAGTTGTCATATGGGTAAACGTAACTACGTGTAATAGTGTTGTAGGGGATTGGCCTAGTTGTATATTAGTATATGTTTGATAAGGGAAGGGGATATTGTAATCCATGGAGTTTAGGGTAAGGTTAATCATGTGTTGGGGATGGGTTGAGTAAGGTATGAAGTTATAACAGTAAATAGAAATAACACATAGGTTGTATTTGTTAATAATTGGCTAAGGATGTTGTTTGTAGGTTAAGGATGACATTATATGGGAGGACTATTAGGTATTCTTGGGTATATAGAGATGGTTATTATTGAAGGAGACTGGGTTCATAAAAAAATATTGGTATAGTTGAATTGTAGTTATAGATTTAATTTGAATTCTATGCCTAATCATGAGTTGAACAATTGTGAATTGGCCTTTTTACATATATGTAATTAGTGAATTTAATTACATTTTGTTAAAGTGTTGTATGTAATACATGGTAGCATGAGTCCATTTTTGTGAATTCATTAAGTGATGAAGGAAACTGGTATGTTTTACATTTATGGTGTTTAGGGAAGTCATTGTACCCCCCTTTTTAAGTTTAAACTCATACTTGCTATTATAATTTTGAGGTTACTGATAGGTAATAGATGATCTCCAGGAGGTTGTTGGCAGACTTAGGGACCTATTTGTGTTTGATAATTGTTGTTAAATTTCATAGGTTGTGTCTTAGCTTTGCTTGTGTAGTTACCCTAGATGTGTTTGTGTAAATAAGGAGATTGATGTATTAAGGGGAGAATAAAAAATAAGTAACTGAACTTATTAGCCTTGCTAGCTTAAGGTCTTGGGAGTGAGTTCTTCTAGAGCAGGGAGAATGAATGATGGTGTCATTTAGAATAGGTAATTATGTTATCGTGGGACTCCGAGTAATTGTTTTGAGTGAAATAAGGATAATTAGAAGGTGTCCAAAGGAAAGGTTGAATGTTGAATAAATGTTGAGTGTTAAATTAAAGATGCCATGTATAATTCCTTGATTTTTTATATGTTGTTATATGTTTCTAACCCTATTCGACCGATGATGCCTACCAGTACATGTTGTTGTACTTATACTACTCTTGTTATATCCCTTTTTTGGATATAGATATACTACAGGATCAGTTGGGGTTTCTTATTGGAGCAATAGGTATTCACCAGCAACTTTTTCTCATCCTATTCCTACGGTGGGAGTTCTGTTGTTTATTTTTGTCTTCATTGATTTATAGATCTTATACATATCTACACTAGGTCTTGGGTATTGTATATTATTTGAAACTATAAAAGATCTTGCTACTTAATTTTAGGTTCTATTTAACTTGTTGGGTTATTTTGTAAAAGATTATGATTCTTTTTGCATATCTTAGTTGGTGTTAAGGGTTGTCCTATCTAGTTAGAGTAGACTAGGTGCTTGAATTTTCCTGTAATTTAGGTCGTGACAGGTTATATAAGAGCGCTAGGTTACCGATCTCATAAGTATCATAGTAAATATTGAGTAAGTCTTGTGGATTAGTGTGCTGACGTCCACATCAAATCCCTAGGAGGCTACTAGGCATTTAGTAATCATTCTTTTTCTTCTATACTATCTTGCTACCTCAGTTATTTTCCACATGGGTTAAGTGAAATTAGTATCTAGATGTTTTAAATTGGTATCTCCATAAAGAAAATTGGAACTTAGTCAGTCTCAATATGTATCTCAATAGTGTTTGAAAGTTTAAAACTAGTTGCT
This sequence comes from Capsicum rhomboideum, assembly GCA_031232105.1. Taxonomy (NCBI): domain Eukaryota; kingdom Viridiplantae; phylum Streptophyta; class Magnoliopsida; order Solanales; family Solanaceae; genus Capsicum; species Capsicum rhomboideum. Next base: position 51,416,357 of record CP124718.1, read on the forward strand.
TCTAACTTGTGTGGGCAAATAGGATGCATAGATGTGGTATTCTTAGTATTGATTGCCCTCAGTTTAATTGAGTGTTGCTATTTTATGCTCTTAATGTTGTTTGTTTTGGACTAAGTAAGTTGCTATAATATTAAATTGAAATTGAGGGGATGGAATTATTTGTTGATTGTTTTGATATTGTATCTTAAATAAGAGCTTGTTGTTGGTATATGGTGACGTGATGAGCAGAGTATTGATTTTTAAATGATTAGTTAAGCTATGTCCTAATTTATAATCATCATACAGAAATTCAATAGTGGGTAGTTATGTCCGTCATGGGTGAAGTTGGAACCACAAGGATCTCATGTCGGCATGATAATATCGTCAATAGTGAAGGAAAACACCAAAAATTCCCCTAATAAATTTGTTAAGAGTCGCTGCAGTGGAAGGAGTGTCGTTGCAGTGGGACCGCTATAGCGTTCTATATCTACTATAGAAATTATGCCCCAACTATCGAGGATTATTACGTTCATCCACTTGGTCCCCACAATGGTATCGCTGTAGCAACTGATGGCACCGCTACAACAATCACAAGGTAGTGAGTTACCCTGGTCTTGCATTTCTCAACCTTTTTTTTTTAATTCATTGATTTTGACGCTATTTTTCCACACTTAAAATGATTATGTAAGAGTGCGGGCCTACAAAAAATGCCATTGTTCCAAGATGCCACTAATGTCACCAAAAACCAACCCAAAACAGTATTAAACTATCCAAAAATGTTGTACAATAAGGATGTCTATGCAAAGCCGAAGTAGGGGCAAAAAAACCAACAGTATCTAAATAAATAAGGGAGGGGGTAGGCAATATCATGCTATGGTCTAGCCCTCTGCATCATTCTTAAGACTCGATTCATCAGAACCATCCTCGTCAAGTCTGCACAAGAACGAAAACTCTTGTGTATCTGAGGTCCTTACCTTGGGAGACTTCTTGTCCAAGAAAATAGCTTTGTATGAATTTTCATGCCTTTCCATGCACACCCCAACAAGTAATCAATCTCGATAATGCCTCTTCTTCTTCTTCAGATCCAAGTCCTTTCAGCGCTCTACATAGGCTCGAGCTAACAAAGCATAAGCAATACCAAGGTCAGGGAAACCTATAGGGGTACTGGAGAAAGTTGATCTCATTGGAGGCATGTGTGTCCTTAATAGTATCTCCTTCAACACACCTAGGTACGACTCCAGCTGTCCAAAGGGCCCTGACGCAGAGGGGGAATCGTCCCTAAAACTCCACCCTCTTTGGGCCCACTGCTCTTCTCATCCATGCTAAACTTTCCCTTTTTTTTATTTCTTGACTTGCGGCCCTTCACCCTTAATTGGTCAAATGCTGGGTCACACGAAGTCCATTCATCCACCATCTCCTTCTATAAATGATCTTGGTGACACAACTCTATGATCAACGAAGGGAAAAATATTCATTTGTTGGTTGTAAAAAGCCTTCCACCCTTGTACTATTTGCTCCCCAATATTCAGCTCACCCTTTTCAAAATACAGCCAATCACCAGGTCCTACTGGAATGTCACATTTAAGAAGGTACAGATCCTCTGAGAAACTAAGTCCAACCACCGTCTATGCACGCCCCAAATCCCATTGAGGCGGACCGGCACCCGAAGCCGATATGGCCTAAGAGAACCAATCTTTACTCATGAACATTCATATGCATATCCTCGTATGAATATTATTATACCTCATGCAACTATGCGGAAGTCATGGACATGGAAACATATGCCATATATATACATATGAAACTTGGCCATTGGGGCCATCAAGTCAAAAAGGACAATCATCCCTTACATTCATATACCCACGTATGTCTACAAAATCCTCTAACGTATGCATCAACAAGACCCACTTAAATTCAGGACAAGTCCCCGCTTTATATAACATTTACAACATCAAAAAAAATATACAGTTGTGACTCGAAAAGCCCCGAACCGACTAGAGCTCACCAAAAAAATTTGCAAATGATCCACAGCCTACAGAGGAGGTCTACTAGCACCTGCTCCTACAGCAATGAAAGTAAGTCCCCCAAGAGGGGTCAGTACGAAGAATGTACTGAGTATGTAAGGCTCATAAAAACTGTATCAGACATAATAACAACAACAATGGAGTCAATATAAAATAAAAATAGTCAATGTGAATAAATTCTCTTTCTATGAGGAACAATGTATATTACGTTCTTTACTTCTCTTGTCTTCACATATGTTCATCTTTATTAGTCTACCCATGCTAGGCTGTTCTGTTGCCCCTGGATGAGATGAACCCATGCTAGGTACTTTGACCCCTGGGATGTTATATTAACCTATGCTAGGCTTTCGTGTCGCCCCTGGGATGTACTGTGATAACCCATGCTAGGTACTGTGACCCCTAGGATGTTATATTAACCCATGCTAGGCTTTCGTGTTGCCCCTGGGATGTACTATGACAACCCATGCTAGGCTTTCGTGTCTCCCCTGGGATGTACTGTGACAACCCATGCTAGGCTTTTAAATCGCCCCTGAGATGTATCGAGATCGACCCTTGCTAGGATTTCGTGTCGCCCCTGGGATACTACCCATGTTATTGGGATCGATCCATGCTAGGTATTTTAACCCCTGGGATACCACCCATGAATACTCATCAATTATGTTTCTTATTATTCTTACTGTCATTCTAAGAGTGATACAATGAGGATCGTGACATTATCTGAAGCACACACATATATTACTTCACTCCTTTCCTTCATGAGATTGACATCTTTACTTGTGAGGGATAGATATATTAGCTTGCACATTACTTTCTTTATTACTCTTATGAGATCTTATGAGATTGGTACCTTTACTTGTGAGAGATTGGGACAAAGATAATCATAATATTATTGGAAACATAACATGATTGGAACCATTGGAACAATAATCAATGAATAAGAAACATGTGCATAACCATTATTGGAACTTTGGAACACAACCTTATTGGGCTTTTGGAACATTAGTCAATGAATATGAGGCATGTGAATCACAAGTGATCAGTGAGTAGGAAACATGTGATAGTGACAATTGATAACCGGATATAATATACCTTAGCACATGTAGGGATAGGACAAGTGTACTATCAAAGTTAATACTATATGCTGCAGAAGGATACGGACAGAGTAACCTTACATACCTTGTATTCTCAATAGGAATATACAATCTTAGATGTGCATACAATAGCCCTGCTCCTTCCTAATGTTTCACTCTACATCACAAATACATAACGGAGTTAACTGTAACACCCCGTATCTTCCCAACCCTATTTGACGACATTAAATAATGTTTACTTAGGTGTCGAGAGCTCTAAGTATGTATTTGGTAATGTTAGTGATGGAAAAATTGAAATTTGGCTTCGTACATGAGATTATCCCTTCATAAGAGGTGTTTTGTGATTTTCGTGGAACATTCGTGGGGTTAAAAACTAGGCTAAGAGGACCTCTAAACAAAGGATATTAAGGTTAAGAAGTAAGTTAAAGAATAGGACTTGAAGTATTTAACCAAACCTGTGAAGAAAAGTTGAAAAGCAAAATTTTCAAAAACATTAAGGCACAGGCGCGCAAGAGGGTGTGCCAAGACACTCTGGGCCAAATTTTTGTGCCCATAGGAATAAAGTTGGAGCTCCCCAGGGCGTGCCAGGATGGATTTTTCAATTTTTCGAAAGTTGGAAATTTTCTAAGTTCCAAGGGTGCCCGGGGACGTATCGAGCCGATTTTTGTCACGTTTGTTCTACAACCACGAGTATATACATGAAATGAATGAAGTATGATATTTGTATGATAAAATTACTCGAGAATGAATTTAGCATCAAAATGACAATTTTACCCTTATAGCCAAAATAAGCCATACGTGGCTAGAATTGCTTTTTTTGGAATTTAGGCTACGAGTATGAATTGCATGAGTAGGAATATTGTCGTAATTTGTATGAAATGAATTAAACATGAGGAACTATGTATTTTAGTGGGTTAAGTGAATTGGGCTCAAAATAGGGCCCAAAATGAGAAGAAAACATTGGTCAAGAATGGGTCAAATGACCCATTCTTCCATTGACTAAAGCCACACTTAGCATTAAATGAAAAGAGTGGCTAAGTATTTCCCCCAAGGATTATAAAAAGGGGCCACAATCATATTTTTATCACATAAAAATCTCATGTCAATCTAGAAATTTCCCAAAAGCCTTTTCTTTCAACTTCAAACCCTAAGAGCTCAAAGCCTAATTTTAGAGCAAGATCATCCTCTTCCAAGATTAGGTAAGTGATTTTTCTTGTACTTTAACATATTATAAGAATGATAGAATATTTATATCATGTTGGTTATGGTTGGAAGTGTTGGACATGGCATTTTTGGTTTTTGTGAAAAAGATGTGTTATCCATGGGATTATAGCTTGAATTATGACTTGTGATTTTGATGAAAAAGCATGGTATGGATAAAATATGAACATGTACGGTGTGATTTTGTTATTAAAATTGTTTTTTTCATATAAATATAAATTATGGGATTTTGGCCGATTTGTTATGGTGAAGTGTATTGAAGTGAATTGATGGTATATTTATGATGTTGTGATGATGGAGAGTGGAAAGTATGAACTTGGTGTGACATACTAGTGGTTTATGATACTTTGGTCAATGTTGGGCATGCTATGGTATTATTGATATGACCATGCCGTAAATGTTATTGTAGAGAAAGAAATAACATGTTAAAGCCAAACATGTGACTTATTGTTATTGTATGCCATTGTAAGGTAATTGGTGGTTAATGTTGGATCCATTATGTAATTGTGTTGTAGAGTGAAACATAAGGACGAAGCGGGACTATTGTAGGCACACTTAAGATTTTATAATCATATTGAGAAGACAAGGTATGTAAGGTTACTCTTTTATATCCTTCTGCAGCGTATGGTGTTCACATTGTCATAGTACTCATTCGATTCCGAAATGCTCTAAGGTATTCCGTATCCGGTAGTTGACTAGTGTTACTCATATGTTCCCTATTCATGAGCAGTTGTGAATCACATGTCTTATATTCATGAATAATGTTCCAAAAGTCCAATAAGGTTATGTTCCAAAGTTCCTATAGTGGTTATATTAATGTATATTGTTTATTGATTATAGTCAAATAGTTCCAATGATGTTATGTTTCCAATGAGGCTATGTTTTCAATAATGTTTATTGACATGTCTTCTATTATTGGTTATGGTTCCCAAGCTTCCAAAAATGTTATGCCAAAGGAATGCATCAATCTATCACAAGCAAATGTATCAATCTCTCATAAGTGAAGTATCAAGCTCTCACAAGTAAAAGTACCAATCTCGCATAAGTTAAAGAATGAAGTAAGGTATAATTATGAGTGTATCCATGGGGTGAAAAGAACACATGCATGACGTATCCATAGGGTGAAAAGAACACCTGCATGAAGTATCCATGGGGTGCAATGAACACCTACATGATTTCTATTCTCAATATCACGGGATGTATCCATGGGGTGATATAAACGCCTGCATGATGATATCCATGGGGTGAAATAACACCTGCATGACGATACTATATTTCCCACTGATCAGTTGGGCCCGGTTAAGACAAATGAGTGAGGAAGTAAATAAAGTAATGTGTAAGAGAATCTATTTATTGTGATTAGAATTTTATAATCATGTCATGTTCTAAAGTCCAATATTATGATTATGTTTGTACCAATCTCTCATAAGTATAAAAGTACCAATTTCATAGAGTAATAAGAGAGGTGATGTGTAAGTTAGTAAAACTATTCCTCATAAGTAAAGATGTCAATCTCATGAAGTAAAGGAGTGAAGTGAGATGTGTATATGAGTGTGTGCTTTAATGTCATGATCTTTGACATGTCATTCTCATACCTTTGTAAAGGGTATTAGGTTGTGAAAGAGTAATGCGCATGGTTACTATATGTTTTAGTGAGTATGGATCACATTCTAAAGGGTATAAGTTCAATATGGAAAATCCCAATGTTATGCTATGTTATATTATTAACCCACCGAAAGGGTGAATGCATATTATTTTATCACCTACTAACTAAGTGGATGAATAGCAAGGGTGATGAGCTTAGAGGAATTAAAGAGTCTCTTGAATAGAAGGATCTCTTGAATAGAGGAGAAGAATCTCTTAAGTGAAGGAAATCTCCCTTGAATGAAGATGTGTTTGAAAGATAGTATATGAATATTAAGGCTATAAATGAGTGATCTAGAATAACAGTAACATAAGTGATCTATATGTTTCCACATTAAGAACGATGATGGTAAGAGTGAACGAGCAAGTAATGCAGATAATGGGAGAAATGAACCTGGTTCCCCACATACAGACAGAACGATAATCAAAGTAAAATTCATGATTTCAAACGTACAGGACGACTGTTTATCCACATTGATTATTCTCTTATCCTGAGTACATTGAAATTCATATCTTTTATACAATTGCTCTTAGGCTTACATACTCAGTACATTCTCGTACTGACCCCCTCGGGGGACTTACCTTACATGTTGCAGGTGCAGGTACTAGTAGACCTCTACAATAGACTGACAGTTAGTTGAGGATCTTTGGTAAGCCCCAGTTGTTTTGGGACTTTCCGAGTCACACTTGTATAGTTATTTTGATGTTGTAAATATTGTACAAAGCGAGGACTTGTCCCGACTGTTAGTTGGTATTGTAAATGCATCTGTTATAGGCTTTTGTAGACATGTGTGGGTTATGAATTTAAGAGATAAACGTCCGTTTTGACGTGATGGCCCCAACGCCCACATTTCCTAAATCTATATATAGCATATGTTTCCATGTTCATGTTTTACGCATAGTTGTATAAGGTTTAATAAGACTCATATGAGGATATGTATATAAAGATTCATGAGCAAAGATTGGTTCTCTCGGGCCATATCGGCTTCGGGTGCCATTCTGGCCGGAATGGGATTTCGGGTCGTGACAAAAGTGGTATCAGAGCAGGTCGTTCTAAGGGTGTCTACAAAGCTGTTTTCGAGTAGAGTCTTGTTCATGGATATGTTGTGCACCACATTTATGAGCAGGAGTTTATGGGACATTTAGGATGTTGTTTCTTTTCTTCATTCTAGATCGTGCAATAGAGCCAGTGTTGTAAGTTGAATTGTATTTGATCATGGTAATTAAAAGACTATACCGCAAGTGTATAGTAGCTGTTTTGTTGATATTATTAAGTTGGAAATGGTGGATCCTGATGATTATACTGGGTATGGATTGGTTGGTTTTTATGTTCACACAATTGTGAAAATATTTTTTTCAGAAGATATTGGGAACCCAAGGGACTGTAAGTATGGCTTTTCATCTTCAGACAGATGGACAAGCAAAGTTCATTTAGTAGTTCATTGGCGATGCTTTGAGAGTGTATGGGAGATCTATCTCAGATTGCGTCCAGTAAAATTATATCAGTAATAAAGAAATAGCTTCTGTAAAGGCACTATTGGAGATATTAGCATGTAGAAGGAATCACAAGGGAGGCCAAAAGAAAAACAAAAGGGTTTGTGATTATATTTGATAAAGTACTCTTAAAAGCGTTACTCATGAAAGGTATAATGGGATTTAGAAAGAAGGGAAAATTGACCCTATACAACTTTCCATGTGAAATTTTTGAATGTGTATAAGAACTTCCTTTCATCATTGGTCCTAGTGAAATACCTACTGTTATTCTAGACCGACAAGTGAAAAGGCTAATAAGTAAAGATGCAAATTTTGTAAGAGTTCTTGGAGAAATCAACAAGTTGAAGAGATCGCATGAGAAATTGAGAAAACAAAAATGATGAAATCTACGTACCCATTTTTGTTTCAAATGGAAGAAAGGTTTAAAATGTGGAAGTGGACCAACACTAAGTAAGTATGCAAGAGCCTTGAGTGTTTAGGTGTATGTATGCTATTATAGAGATGCATTTGTCGTAATTGAAGCGATACTATTAACATTCGAGGACGAATGTTCCTAAGGGGGGAAGAATGTAACAACCCGTACCTTCCCAACCCTATTTGAAGACATTAAATAATGTTTACTTAGGTGTCGAGAGCTCTAAGTATGTATTTGGTAATGTTAGTGATGGAAAAATTGAAATTTGGCTTCGTACATGAGATTAGCCCTTCATAAGAGGTGTTTTGTGATTTAAGTGGAACATTCGTGGGGTTCAAAACGAGGCTAAGAGGACCTCTAAACAAAGGATATTAAGGTTAAGAAGTAAGTTAAAGAATAGGACTTGAAGTATTTAACCAAACCCGTGAAGAAAAGTTGAAAAGCAAAATTTTCAAAAACAGTAAGGCACAGGAGCGCAAGAGGGTGTGCCAAGCCACTCTAGGACAAATTTTTGTGCCCATAGGAAGAAATTTGGATCTCCCCAGGGCGTTCCAGGATGGATTTTTCAATTTTTCGAAAGTTGGAAATTTTCTAAGTCCCAAGGGTGCCTGGGGACGTATCGAGCCGATTTTTGTCACGTTTGTTCTACAACCATGAGTATATACATGAAATGAATGAAGTATTATATTTGTATGATAAAATTACTCGAGAACGAATTTAGCATCAAAATGACAATTTTACCCTTATAGCCAAAATAAGCCATACGTGGCTAGAATTGCTTTTTTTGGAATTTAGGCTACGAGTATGAATTGCATGAGTGGGAATATTGTCGTAATGTGTATGAAATGAATTAAAAATGAGGAACTATGGATTTTAGTGGGTTAAGTGAATTGGGCTCAAAATAGGGCCCAAAATGAGAAGAAAACATTCGTCAAGAATGGGTCAAATGACCCATTCTTCCATTGACTAAAGCCACACTTAGCATTAAATGAAAAGAGTGGATAAGGATTACCCCCAAGGATTATAAAAAGGGGCCAAAATCATATTTTTATCACATAAAAATCTCATGTCAATCTAGAAATTTCCCAAAAGCCTTTTCTTTCAACTTCAAACCCTAAGAGCTCAAAGCCTAATTTTAGAGCAAGATCATCCTCTTCCAAGCTTGGGTAAGTGATTTTTCTTGTACTTTAACATATTATAAGAATGAGAGAATATGTATATCATGTTGGTTATGGTTGGAAGTGTTGGACATGGCACTTTTGGTTTTTGTGAAAAAGTTGTGTTATCCATGGGATTATAGCTTGAATTATGACTTGTGATTTTGATGAAAAAGCATGGTATGGATAAAATATGAACATGTACGGTGTGATTTTGTTATTAAACTTGTTTTTTTCATATAAATATAAATTATGGGATTTTGGCCGATTTGTTATGGTGAAGTGTAGTGAAGTGAATTGATGGTATAATTAGGATGTTGTGATGATGGAGAGTGGAAAGTATGAACTTGGTGTGACATACTAGTGGTTTATGATACTTTGTTCAATGTTGGGCATGTTGTGGTATTATTGATATGACCATGCCGTAAATGGTATTGTAGAGAAAGAAATAACATGTTAAAGCCAAACATGTGACTTATAGTTATTGTATGCCATTGTAAGGTAATTGGTGGTTAATGTTGGTTCCGTTATGTAATTGTGTAGTTGAGTAAAACTTAAGGACCAAGAGGGACTATTGTAGGAACACTTAAGATTGTAGAATCGTATTGAGAAGACAAGGTATGTAAGGTTACTCTTCTATATCCTTCTGCAGCGTATGGTGTTCACATTGTCATAGTACTCATTCGATTCCGAAATGCTCTAAGGTATTCCGTATCCGGTAGTTGACTAGTATTACTCATATGTTCCTTATTCATTGAGCAGTTGTGAATCACATGTCTTATATTCATGAATAACGTTCCAAAAGTCCAATAAGGTTATGTTCCAATAGTGGTTATATTAATGTATCCTGTTTATTGATTATAGTCCAATGGTTCCAATGGTGTTATGTTTCCAATGAGGCTATGTTTTCAATAATGTTTATTTACATGTCTTTTATTATCTGTTATGGTTCCCAAGCTTTCAAAAATTTTATGCCAAAGGAATGCATCAATCTATCACAAGCAAATGTATCAATCTCTCATAAGTGAAGTATCAAGCTCTCACAAGTAAAGGTACCAATATCGCATAAGTTAAAGAAAGAAGTAAGGTATAATTATGAGTGTATCCATGGGGTGAAAAGAACACATGCATGACGTATCCATGGGGTGAAAAAAACACCTGCATGATGTCTATTCTTAATATCACGGGATGTATCCATGGGGTGATATAAACGCCTGCATGATGATATCGATGGGGTGAAAGAACACCTGCATGATGACTATCCCAACATTATGGCCATATCCATGGGGTGAAAGAACAGCTGCATGATGATACTATTTTTCCCACTGATCAGTTGGGCCCGGATACGACAAATGAGTAACGAAGTAAGTAAAGTAATGTGTAAGAGAATCTATTTATTGTGATAAGCATTTTCTAATCATGTCATGTTCTAAAGTCCAATATTATGATTATGTTTGTACCAATCTCTCTTAAGTATAAAAGTACAAATCTCATAGATTAATAAGAGAGGTGATGTGCAAGTTAGTAAAACTATTCCTCATAAGTGAAAATGTCAATCTCATGAAGTAAAGGAGTGAAGTGAGATGTGTATATAAGTGTGTGCTTTAATGTCATGATCTTTGACGTGTCATTCTCATACCTTTGTAAAGGGTGTTAGGTTGTGAAGGAGTAATGCGCATGGTTACTATATGTTTTAGTGAGTATGGATCACATTCTAAAGGGTATAAGTTCAATATGGAAAATCCCAATGTTATGCTATGTTATATTATTAACCCACCGAAAGGGTGAATGCATATTATTTTATCACCTACTAACCAAGTGGATGAAAAGCAAGGGTGATGAGCTTAGAGGAATGAAAGAGTCTCTTGCATAGAAGGATCTCTTGAATAGAGGAGAAGAATCTCTTAAGTGAAGGAAATCTCCCTTGAATGAAGATGTGTTTGGAAGATAGTATATGAATATTAAGGCTATAAATGAGTGATCTAGAATAACAGTAACATAAGTGATCTATATGTTTCCACATTAAGAACGATGATGGTAAAAGTGAACGAGCAAGTAATGCAGATAATGGGAGAAATGAACCTGGTTCCCCATATACAGATAGAATGATAATCAAAGTAAAATTCATGATTTCAAACGTACAGGACGACTGTTTATCCACATTGATTATTCTCTTATCCTGAGTACATTGAAATTCATATCTTTTATACAGTTGCTCTTAGGATTACATACTAAGTACATCCTCGTACTGACCCCCTCAGGGGACTTACCTTACATGTTGCAGGTGCAGGTAATAGTAGACCTCTACAGTAGACTGACAGTTAATTGAGGATCTTTTTTGAGCCCCAGTTGCTTCGGAACTTTCCGAGTCACAGTTGTATAGTTATTTTGATATTGTAAATATTGTATTAAGCGGGGACTTGTCCCGACTACTAGTTGGTCTTGTAAATGCATCTGTTAGAGGCTTTTGTAGACATGTGTGGGTTATGAATGTAATAGATAAACGTCAGTTTTGACGTGTTGGCCCCAACGGCCACATTTCCTAAATCTATATATAGCATACGTGTCCATGTTCATGTTTTATGCATAGTTGTATAAGGTTTAATAAGACTCATACGAGGATATGCATACGAAGATTCATGAGCAAAGATTGGTTCTCTCGGGCCATATCGGCTTCGGGTGCCAGTCCTGCCCGAATGGGATTTTGGGTCGTGACATTTACATTAACAATCGAATACCTTACAAATGCATATGACGACAATGAGTTACATGTTTGCCTCTAAAGTGTCATTTCTTTCTCTACAATACCATTTACGTCATTTCCATAACAAAAATACCCCAATCATGCCATACATTGACCACAACATCATATACCAATAGCATTTCACAACAAAGCTTCTCCTTTACACTTTCTCATTCACACCATATCACAATTAATCCATCAATTCACCTTAATACATCTCATAGCACATATCCATCAAAATCCCATAATTTACACTTATAGAAAAATAACAAGTTTAATAACATAATCACACCATACATGTTGATATTTCACCCATATCATTCTCTTTTATCAAAACCACATGTCATCTTTCAAGTCTAAATTCCATAGATGACACATTTTTTACAAAAACACAAAGTGCCATGTTCAACACTTCCAAGCATAACCAACATGATCTACATGATCTCTCATACATATAATATGTTAAACCATAAAATTAAAAACTTACCCAAGCTTGAAAAATGATGATCTTGCTCCAAAAGATGGCTTAGGGTTCTTAGGGTTTGAAAGAAATATCTTTTATTTTGGTCTAAAAGCCATGAGAGTTTGTAATGAATAAAAATCAGATTTTTGTCCCTTTATATAATCCCTCAATTCATCCTTATCCACTCTTTATAACATTTAATGCTATGTCTAGAAGGTCAATGAAAGAATGGGTCATTTTACCCATTTTTGGCCCATGTCTTTTCCTTATTTTGGGCCTTTTATTGAGCCCAATTCACTTAACCCAATAAAATCAATAATTTATCATGTTTAAATCATTTCATACGTGTTACGACAATATTACCACTCACGCAATTTATATTCGTAGCCTCAATCCCAAAAACAAGTGAATCTAGTCACGTATGGCTTATTTTCACCGAAAGGGTAAAAACGTCATTTGGATGCAAAATTTGTCCACGAATAATCTCATCAAAATGGAATTACAATATTTCAATTATCCCATGTATAGGCTCGTGGTTGTAGAAGTAATGTGGCAAAAAGCGGCCCGGTACGCCCCTGGGCACCCTTGGGAGTTAGAAAAATTTCCAACATTTGAAAGGTGCGCACAAGCAGCCTGGCACGCCCTTGGGCGCGACACCTTGCTACCTGTGCCAAAAAATTTGGGGAATTAGTGGCCTGGCATGCCCTCGGCGTTCCTGGCCCTTAATTTTTTTGAAAATTTCGTTCTGCGACTTTTCTTTACGGATTTGGTTAAATACTTCAAGTTCTATTCTTTAACTTACTTCTTAACTTTAATATACTTTGTTTGGATTCCTCCAAGCCTCTTTTTTAACCCCACAAATGTTCCACAAAGTCACAAAGCACCTCCTATGAAGGTCTAATCACATGTACGAGGCCCAATATCAATTAATAACATTACAAAATGCATACTCATGGCTCTCGACACCTAAGTAAACATTGTTCAAAGTCGTCAAGTAGGGTCGAGAAGGTACGGGGTGTTACATTCTTCCCCCCTTAGAAACATTCAACCTCGAATGTTAACAATATCGCTTCAATTACAACAAATGAATCTCTCTATTAGCATACATATACATATACACATACTGCTCGTAGATACTTCCTTGTTATGGCTTCGATCTCGTAAAATGAACTTTCTCTTCTATTTGAAACACATGAGGGTATCTAGACTTCATCAGTTCTTCCGCTATTTCTACGGATGTTACGACCTTATTTCTTACCTTCTTTACTTGTCGATCTAGAATAGAAATAGTGAGATCCTCCGTAATTTACACATTTACCATGGGATCAATACGAAATGAAACTCTTATGCACTTCCAGCAATTTCACATGACATGTTGTATAGGGTCAATTTCCCTTCTCCCCTTTCATTACCAACGCTTTTAAGAGTACTTAATGATTAATGATTACAAACATCTACTATACTATTACGATATGTGTCTTTAATTCTAATAAATTTACCAATAGGTGGAGATAGTTCAACCGACTTAACTAATGACCCCGGTGTCTCATTATCTTTTATAGTAACCAATGGAGTGATATACGATAGGGTATATGTATCATTTGAAATTATGGATAATATACCTGTATCTTCATCAGGAGATGCCTCCTTATTCTGTCTGTCCACTAGAGCATAAGTACGATTTTGGGCTCCACTGGAACTAGTTGCCCCTCTAAAATCTATACCATGACCAATAGACTGAATGCCTCTGCCTGGGCAAGGTACTGATGCTGATGATGCAACGGTTGATCCCGTAGGTCGTGCTATACCACTCACGCCCCTTTGTGGGCACTCTCTCATTATATGCCCCGCTGTGCCACACAAAAAACAATTATTTGTCCCCAATCATCTTTCACCTAAATGATACCTTCCAAAACGCTGACACGGAGGACGAGAAAATTCTACTATCTGTGAACCTTGCACTCCACTACTCTGTCCAGGTTGACTACCCTCGAAATTGGGGATGAGTGCCTACTATGGAATAAGAGAAAGAGGGTCTAGGTGCTAACATTTGAGGTCTAGATTCTCCTGGGGACACCATAGAATGCCCATAGGTCTGGCCCTTTTTGATGGCCCTTCCTCAGATTCCTGCGTCCTTCTTCTTTGCCTTTGGTCCTCCATTTTCTGTGCAAATGCCTGAATTATGGCGATGTCCATATCTCTGTTCAACGCTGCAATAGTACAGTCCCTCACTAGATATGGCTCTAATTTGTCCACATATCGATGGACTTTGTCTGTCATTGTAGCCAGCACATTTGGAGCATATCGAGCTAAGGAATTAAACTGCAGACTGTACTCTCTGAGACTCATATTTCCTTGACGCAAATTCAAAAATTGGTCTGGACGTGCCTCCCTGATCTCATATGGGAAGTAATGATCAAGGAATACTGCTTTAAATTCTTCCCAATTTGATGGCATTGAACCAATACCACGAGACTTCTTCCAATCTTCATACCACAATATCGCTTCACCCTTCAATCTATATGCCGCAAGTTTGACTGTTTCAACTCCAGTCACGTGCATAACTTCTAGAGCTCTCTGAATTTGATCCATGAAGTGCTGTGGATCTGCTTTCGGATTTGACCCAGTGAATATAGGAGGGTTCCAGTTTTAGAAAATCCTATGTTCTGCGACTCGCCACTCTAGCCGCATCATCCTCATTTGTCATCGGACCAGCTCATCCTTGACTTTGTGCTGCCACTAAATGCGTCAACATATGTACTGCATTTCTTAAATCCTGGTCAGTGGCATTCATAGGAGGTTCTCCAGGTACTTCTCTACCTCTTGGCTTTTTCGGAGCTGGAAAAGTAGAGGAAGACTGCGATGCAATTTTAGCGTCAGCTCCACCTTGACTAGCTTGGTTAGGTGGTGATTTACTTGTGCCTTCATCGGCCAGCCTATCCACTTTCTTACCTTTGACTCTACCTCTTCTTGTCATTGGCATTTTACTATAATAAAGAAAATCAAGTCCAATGGTTAGATACGATTCTACTTACCACATTGGCTTTATTGCATGATCAAGAAATAAAGAAAAGAAACGACTCCTAAATATCCCGTAGCCCCTTATTTATAAATGTGGTGCACAACACATCGATAAGTAAGACTCTACTCAGACACGGCTTTGTAGACACCCTTAGAATGACCTGCTCTGATACCACTTTTGTCATGACCCAAATCCCATTGAAGTGGACTGGCACCCGAAGCCGCTATGGCCCGAGAGAACCAATCTTTGCTCATGAACATTCGTATGCATATCCTCGTATGAATCTTATTATATCTCATGCAACTATGCAGAATTCATGGACATGGAAACATTTGCCATATATATATATATATATTAAAGTTGGACGTTGGGGCCATCAAGTCAAAATGGACAATCATCCCTTACATTCATATACCCACGTATGTCTATAAAAGCCTCTAACATATGCATCAACAAGACCCACTTAAAGTCGGGACAAGTCCCCGCTTTATACAACATTTACAACATCAAAACAAATATACAACTGTGACTCGAAAAGCCCCGAACCGACTGGAGCTCACCAAAAAAATTTGCAAATGATCCACAGCCTACAGAGGAGGTCTACTAGCACCTGTGCCTGCAACAATGAAAGTAAGTCCCCCAAGAGGGGTCAATACAAAGAATGTACTGAGTATGTAAGGCTCATAAGAACTGTATCAGACATAATAACAACAACAATGGAGTCAATATAAAAGAAAAATATTCAATGTGAATAAACTCTCTTTCTGTGAGGAACCATGTATATTATGTTCTTTACTTCTCTTGTCTTCACATATGTTCATCTTTATTGGTCTACCGATGCTAGGTTGTTTTGTCGTCCCTGGGATCAGATGAACCCATGCTAGGTACTTTGACCCCTGGAATGTTATATTAACCCATGCTAGGCTATCATGTCTCCCCTGGGATGTACCGTGATAACCCATGCTAGGTACTGTGACCCCTGGGATGTTATATTAACCCATGCTAGGCTTTCGTGTCGCCCCTGGGATGTACTGTGACAACCCATGCTAGGCTTTTAAATCGCCCCTGGGATGTATCGGGATCGACCCATGCTAGGCTTTCGTGTCGCCCCTGGGATACCACCCATGTTATTGGGATCGACCCATGCTAGGTATTTTAACCCCTGGTATACCACCCATGAATACTCATCAATTATATTTCTTATTATTCTTACTGCCATTCTAAGAGTGATACAATGAGGATCATGACATTATCTGAAGCACACATATATATTACTTCACTCCTTTACTTCATGAGATTGACATCTTTACTTGTGAGGGATTGATATATTAGCTTGCACATTACTTCCTTTATTACTCTTATGAGATCTTATGAGATTGGTACCTTTACTTGTGAGAGATTGGGACAAATATAATCATAATATTATTGGAAACATAACATAATTTGAACCATTGGAAAAATAATCAATGAATAAGAAACATGTGTATAACCACTATTGGAACTTTGGAACACAACCTTATTGGGCTTTTGGAACATTAGTCAATGAATATGAGGCATGTGAATCACAAGTGATCAATGAGTATGTAGCACCCCATACCTTCCCAAACCTACTTGATGACATTGAATAATGGTTACTTAGGTGTCGAGAGTTATAAGTATGTCTTTGGACATGTTAAAGATGAGAAAAATTGAAATTTGGCCTTGTACATGTGCCTATCCTTTCATAGGAAGGGTTTTGCGATTTCGTGGAGCATTTGTGTAATACCCCGTACCCATGCTAACTTCATTTGGTGACTTGGAGTCATGTTTACTTGATGATTAAGATCACTAAGTAAGTATTTTGATGAGGTATTGGACGATATGCAAGTATTGAAGACATGGCCGAAAAATTCAGCAAGGTAGGAAAACTTGCGCCACTACCCTGTTTCAGGGGGTGTGGCACAAGCCACTGATTCAGAGGGAAAGAAAATCTTGCGCCACTGCCTTGCTTTGCAGCAGTGGCGCAAGGAACAAATGTTTTGCCTTTCCGGGCTGGTTTCGCAACGCAATTCTACGACGATCCTTAGATGGTTTCTTTTGGTTCTTGGGAGTTCTTTGAGTGTTGTTAAAGCTTCAAATACCTCAATACACTCCTACATACTTCTACATGATCAAACCATGAAACACAAGTAATTACCAAAAATGTTCAAGGAAGCCATGGACGACTAGAATTCCTATTTTAGCGATTGAGACTACGAATGAGAATATCGTAAGAGAATATTGTCGTGATATTATGGAATTAATTAAATACGAGATATATGATGGATTATGTATGAAGATTGGTGGGCTAAGATTGGAATGTATTATTGGGCCCAATTTAAGGCCCAAAAGTGGAAGAAATACATGGGTCAAATGACCCATTCTTCCATTTGACCTTCTAGAAAACATTAAATGATCACAAAAATCTGATTTTTATTCAAGAGACATACACATGCTTTTTCTATCTTTTCTAGAGAATTCTCAAGAAAGCCTCTTTTGCTCTCTCAAAACCCTAAGGCACTTTTGAAGCAAGATCATCATTTTCAAGCTGGGGTAAGTATTTATTCTCATGGATTAACATATTATATGCATGGGAGATTATGTATATTATGCTAGTTGTGTTGGCAAGGTGATGAATAGTGTATTTTGCTTTTGGTGAAAGACGTGTTATCTTGGTGATTTGGACTTGAATTAGGACTTGTGCCTTTGATGAAAAAGCACGGTATGGACAAAATATAAACATGTATGGTGTTATTTTTGGTATTAAACTTGTTATTTTTCTAAAAGTGTAAATTGTGGAATTTTGGCCGATATGTGCTATAAGGTGTATTAAGGTAATTTGATGGATTATTTATGATGTGATATGGATAAGAAAGTGTAAAGGAGAAGTGTTGTGGTGAAATGACTTGATTCGCATGTATTGGTCAATGTATGGAATATTGGTGGATTTTTGGAATAATAATTTCATCAATGGTTATGTCAAGGGGAAATGGCATGTTTAAAAGCAAACATGTAACTCATTGATATTATATGCATTTGTAAAGTAATTGATGGTATAATTATGATGTTGTGATGGTGGAGAGTGGAAGGTATGAACTTGGGGTGACATATGGTCAATGTTGGGCATGTTGTGGTATTAGTGATATGACCATGCCGTAAATGGTATTGTAGAGAAAGAAATAACATGTTAAAGCCAAACATGTGACTTATTGTTATTTTATGCATTTGTAAGGTAGTTGGTGGTTAATGTTGGTTCCATTATGTACTTGTGATGTAGAGTGAAACGTAAAGAAGGAGCGGACTTATTGCTCTCACATATTTGATTGTGTACTTACATTGGGAAGATAAGGTATGTAAGATTACTCTTTCCGTATCCTTCTACAAGTTATTGTTCTTAGTGACATTGGGCTTGTTTCAATTCCGAGAGGCTTGAAGTATATTAATTCAGGGTGATGTATATTGTTATTAATATGTGCCCTATTCTTAGATGAATTATGATTCACTTATCTCTTATTCATTGATTGAAGTTCCAAAGATGTCATGACGTCGTAATTCTTAAAAGAACTATCCCAACGAGAGTAATGAGGTAAAGAGAGCTTGTTTAGTTTGAATAGCATTATTCCGATCATGTCATGTTCCAAAGTCCTATAGTATGATGATTATCCTTGTGCAAATTGTTCATAAGTAAGAGGCCCAATCTCATATGAGTACGAAGTGAGGTGATATGCAAATTAGTATAAGTAGTCCTCATAAGTGAAATTGTAAATCTCATGAGGTAAAGGAGTAAAGTGAGATGTGCATATAAGTGTGCGCTTAGTTAAGGTGATCTCATGAAGTATAAGAGTAAGGTAAAACATATTGGTGGGTTTCAATTAGTGTCATGATCCAAAATTCCAATAGAAGTTATACATATGTCTCTTGTTCATTGAGTATTGTCCAAATGGTTCCAATAGTGTTATGTTTCCATGACGGCTATGTTTCCAAAATGTCATATTGCCAAGTTATTCATATGTCTCTTACTCATTGATTATTGGTCCAAAGCTTCAAGTAAAGTTATGAGTATCAAAAGTATCAATCTCTCACAAGTAAGGTACCAATCTCAAAAGTAAAGAAATGAAGTAAGAATGAAGTAATGCATATTGATTGTGTTCATGGGTGTTATCCATGGGGTACAAATACCCGCATGATGATGATAGTTTATCCACGGGGTGCAAATACCCGCGTGATGATGGCCATTTATCCATGGGGTGCAAGAACACCCGCATGACGATATGATCTTATCCATGGGGTGAAAGAACACCTGCATGACGATGATATGTTATCCATGGGGTGAAAAGAACACCCGCATGATGTGGGCCCAGAAAGTGTATGAGTGATGTAAAGTAATGTAAAGTAAAGGCAAGAGAAAGAAAGAACGTAATGTACATGAATTCCAAAAGTACTGAATAGTGACTCGCTTACATTATGATCTACCTATAATGGTTATGCATTTGAACTTGAGTTCTTGACATATTTTCATATCTTACAGTTTCATTTGAGACTTACATACTCAGTACATTCTTCGTACTGACCCCTCGTGGGGAATTTACCTTACTTGATGCATGCGCAGGTCCTAGTAGGCCTCCACAGTAGATTGTCAGTGTTGCAGATCTTTGGTGAGCTCCAGTTAGTTCGGAGTTTCTCTGAGTCACTGTTGTACATGTGTTTTAATTTTGTACATGTTGTATAAAGCGGGGACTTGTCCCGACTTTAAGTTCATTTTGGTCAATGCATTTTGTTAGAGGCTTTTGTAGACAGATGTGGGTGTATAAATGTGAAGGTACATGTCGTTTTGACTTGATGGCTCAAACGGCCAAGTTTTATGTACATAGCGATGACTTATGTTTTCATGTCTATGACTTTCACATAGTTGCACAAGGTGTAATAATATTTGTATGAGGTTATGTATGCGAATGTTCATGAGCAAAGGTTGGTTCTCTCGGGCCATATCGGCTTCGGGTGCCAATCACGCCACGTTTGGATTCGGGGCGTGACAAAGTGGTATCAGAGCAGGTCGTTCTAAGGGTGTCTACAAAGCCGTGTCTGAGTAGAGTCTTACTTATCGATGTGTTGTGCACCACATTTATAAGTAAGAGGCTACGGGACATTTAGGATGTTGTTTCTGTTCTTCACTTCTAGATCATGCAATAAAGCCGGTGTTGTAAGTTGAAGTGTATCTGATCATGGTACTTGTTTTTCTTTGGTATTGTCAAAATGCCAATCACGAGAGGTAGAGGTAAAGGGAAGCAGGTAGATGTGCCTGTGGAAGAAGGAATGAGTAGACTACTACCTGACCAAGCTAGTCAAGGTGGAGAAACTGCTGAAATTTCATCACGGTCTTCGTCTACTTTTCCAGCTCTGGAGGAGCCAATTGGTAGAGAAATACCCATAGAACCACCAATGAATACTACGGACTAGGATCTTAGAAATGCAATTTATATGTTAACACAGTTAGTGGAAGCCCAGAGTCAAGGACGAGCTGGTCCAATGACATATGATGATGATGCGGCTAGAGTGGCAAGTCGCAGAACACAGGACTTTCTAAAATTGGACCCGTCTATATTCACTGGGTCAGACTTGAAAGCGGATCCACAGGACTTTGTGGATCAAATCCAGAGAGCTTTGGAGGTAATGCATGTAACAGGAGTAGAAACGGTTAAGCTAGCAGCTTATAGGTTGGAGGGCGAGGCTATATTGTGGTATGAGGACTGGAAGAAAGCTCAAAGTATTGGTGCAAACCCACCTACGTGGGAAGAATTTAAAGTGGCATTTCTGGATCACTATCTTCCCTATGAGATTCGAGAGGCTCGTGCGGATTAGTTTTTAAATTTACGTCAAGGAAATAGGAGTGGCAGTTTAATTCCTTGGAACGATATACTCCAAATGTGGTGGCCACGATGGAAGATAGAGTACATAGATATGTGGACAGATTGGAGCCTTATTTGGTAAGGGACAACACTATCGCTGCCTTAAATCGAGATATGGATATAGCAAGAATTCAGGCCTTCGCTCAGAAAATGAAAGACCAAAGGCAAAGAAAGAGGATACAGAAATCTGAGGAAGGTCCAGCAAAACGGCCAAGATCCATGGGGCAGTCTATAGTGTCCCCAGGAGGATCTGGATTTCAAATGTTACCGCCTAGACCCTCATTCTCTTATGCTACAACAGGCGCTCCATCTCACTCTCGAGGATTCAGGGGCAGTCATATTGGGCAAAGTGGTAGGATGCCAGATTCACATACAGCAGGGTCTTCTCGCCCACTGTGCCAGTTTTGAAGATGATTTCATGAAGGTGAATTTCGGAGGGGAACGAATGCTTGTTATTGGTGTGGTATGCCGGGTCACATAATGAGAGACTGTCCACGACGAGGCTTGGATAGTATGGTATGACCTGCGGGGTCGACTGTGGCATCATCAGCATCGGTTCCTTCTTTAGACCGAGGTGTGAAGTCTGTTGGCCGTGGCAGAGGTGCCGGAGGAGCAGCAAGTATTAGTGGGGTCCAGAATTGCACTTATGCTTTAGTGGACCGACAGAATGAGGGACCATCTCCTGACGACGATACAGGTATTTAGGTATATTACCATGATGTATATGCATTGAATGCCCCGTATGCTCCCTTATGATATGTTACACCATTGATTGTGGAACGAATTTGAAAGAAACCAGAATTACTAGTTATGCTAATTGGAGTCTATACACTAGTTGGTGAATCTAAGATGAAAGAGTATATTGTAATGGTATAGTAGATGTTTTTTATCATGTTACGATGGTTGATCTTATGGAGATCGAAATGAAAAAGTTTTAATGTTGTAATGGTTATGAAGTGGTTGACTTCTTGTATGTCACGACGATTGCCAAGCTACGAAGGTATATTTCTATTTTTCTTCCACAAAAGGCTGTCCTTGAACAGAAAGATAAATTGTTTCCTAACCTGACGTAAGGAAAGCTATGTCAAAGGTATATAGATGTCAGTTGGTAAGACTTTGTATGTCCCTGTAGGGTGTACCAATGTTATTTGCACAAAAGAAAAATGGCACAGTGAGAATACGTATTCATTATCGGCAACGGGATGAGGTGACAGTCAAACAAAATATAATACATAAAGGTTGGGTATACAAGTGAATTTGGGTACAGTTTTTCATCCATAAACAGGTGGACAAGCAGAACGTATCATCTAGACACTTGAAATATATGACTACCTTACACATCCCGTATTGGATGTGCTTACAATAGTATCTATTATTCAAGTATCAAAAAATGGTACCTTACAAAGATTTATATGGATGAAAGTTTAAAGCAAATGAAACCACCTTGCTTGGGGGTTAGATTTTGTTTACTCAGTTATAGAGACGGTTAAGGTAGCACAATAGTAGCTACAAGCTAACACAAGTCATACGTCGAGATTCATTGCTTTTATTGAAAATGTACAAGTTATGGAGGATCCCACTAGGAAGAGATACTTATGGTTATTCTAGATCGACAAGTGCAAAGGTTAGTAAATAAAGATGTAACTTTCATAAAAGTTCTTTGGAGAAAGCAACAAGTCGAGCAGATAACTTGAGAAGCTGAAAAACAAATGATGAGACCAAGCTACCAATATTTGTTCCAAACAGAAGGAAAACGTTCAAAAGTGTGAAAGTGGAGAAAGACCAAGTAAGTATCCATGAGCCTTAAGGGTTTATGTGTATGCATGCGAATGTAGAGATGCATGTGTTGTAATTTACATGTCATCGTTAACATTCGAGAACGAATGTTTCTAAGGGGGGAAGAATGTAACACCCCGTACCTTCCCAAACCTACTTGATGACATTGAATAATGGTTACTTAGGTGTCGAGAGTTATAAGTATGTCTTTGGACATGTTAAAGATGAGAAAAATTGAAATTTGGCCTTGTACATGTGCCTATCCTTTCATAGGAAGGGTTTTGCGATTTCGTGGAGCATTTGTGTAATACCCCGTACCCATGCTAACTTCATTTGGTGACTTGGAGTCATGTTTACTTGATGATTAAGATCACTAAGTAAGTATTTTGATGAGGTATTGGACGATATGCAAGTATTGAAGACATGGCCGAAAAATTCAGCAAGGTAGGAAAACTTGCGCCACTACCCTGTTTCAGGGGGTGTGGCGCAAGCCACTGATTCAGAGGGCAAGAAAATCTTGCTCCACTGCCTTGCTTTGCATCAGTGGTGCAAGGAACAAATGTTTTGCCTTTCCGGGCTGGTTTCGCAACGCAATTCTACGACGATCCTTAGATGGTTTCTTTTGGTTCTTGGGAGTTCTTTGAGTGTTGTTAATGCTTCAAATACCTCAATACACTCCTACATACTTCACCATGATCAAACCATGAAACACAAGTAATTACCAAAAATGTTCAAGGAAGCCATGGACGACTAGAATTCCTATTTTAGTGATTGAGACTACGAATGAGAATATCGTAAGAGAATATTGTCATGATATTATGGAATTAAATAAATACGAGATATATGATGGATTATGCATGAATATTGGTGGGCTAAGATTGGAATGTATTATTGGGCCCAATTTAAGGCCCAAAAGTGGAAGAAATACATGGGTCAAATGACCCATTCTTCCATTTGACCTTCTAGAAAACATTAAATGATCACAAAAATCTGATTTTAATTCAAGAGACATACACATGCTTTTTCTATCTTTTCTAGAGAATTCTCAAGAAAGCCTCTTTTGCTCTCTCAAAACCCTAAGGCACTTTTGAAGCAAGATCATCATTTTCAAGCTTGGGTAAGTATTTATTCTCATGGATTAACATATTATATGCATGGGAGATTATGTATATTATGCTAGTTGTGTTGGCAAGGTGATGAATAGTGTATTTTACTTTTGGTGAAGGATGTGTTATCTTGGTGATTTGAACTTGAATTAGGACTTGTGCCTTTGATGAAAAAGCACGGTATGGACAAAATATGAACATGTATGGTGTTATTTTTGGTATTAAACTTGTTATTTTTCTAAAAGTGTAAATTGTGGGATTTTGGCCGATATGTGCTATAAGGTGTATTAAGGTAATTTGATGGATTATTTGTGATGTGATATGGATAAGAAAGTGTAAAGGAGAAGTGTTGTGGTGAAATGACTTGATTCGCATGTATTGGTCAATGTATGGAATATTGGTGGATTTTTGGAATAATAATTTCATCAATGGTTATGTCAAGGGGAAATGGCATGTTTAAAACCAAACATGTAACTCATTGATATTATATACATTTGTAAAGTAATTGATGGTATAATTATGATGTTGTGATGGTGGAGAGTGGAAGGTATGAACTTGGGGTGACATATGGTCAATGTTGGACATGTTGTGGTATTAGTGATATGACCATGCCGTAAATGGTATTGTAGAGAAAGAAATAACATGTTAAAGCCAAACATGTGACTTATTGTTATTTTATGCATTTGTAAGGTAGTTGGTGGTTAATGTTGGTTCCATTATGTACTTGTGATGTAGAGTGAAACGTAAAGAAGGAGCAGACTTGTTGCTCTCATATATTTGATTGTGTACTTACATTGGGAAGATAAGGTATGTAAGGTTACTCTTTCCGTATCCTTCTACAAGATATTGTTCTTAGTGATATTGGGCTTGTTTCAATTCCGAGAGGCTTGATGTATATTAATTCAGGGTGATGTATATTGTTATTCATATGTGCCCTATTCTTAGATGAATTATGATTCACTTATCTCTTATTCATTGATTGAAGTTCCAAATATGTCATGACGTTGTAATTCTTTAAAGAACTATCCCAACGAGAGTAATGAGGTAAAGAGAGCTTGTTTAGTTTGAATAGCATTATTTCGATCATGTCATGTTCCAAAGTCCTATAGTATGATGATTATCCTTGTGCAAATTGTTCATAAGTAAGAGGCCCAATCTCATATGAGTACGAAGTGAGGTGATATGCAAATTAGTATAAGTAGTCCTCATAAGTGAAATTGTAAATCTCATGAGGTAAAGGAGTAAAGTGAGATGTGCATATAAGTGTGCGTTTAGTTAAGGTGATCTCATGAAGTATAAGAGTAAGGTAAAACATATTGGTGGGTTTCAATTAGTGTCATGATCCAAAATTCCAATAGAAGTTATACATATGTCTCTTGTTCATTGAGTATTGTCCAAATGGTTCCAATAGTGTTATGTTTCCATGATGGCTATGTTTCCAAAATGTCATATTGCCAAGTTATTCATATGTCTCTTACTCATTGATTATTGGTCCAAAGCTTCAAGTAAAGTTATGAGTATCAAAAGTATCAATCTCTCACAAGTAAGGTACCAATCTCAAAAGTAAAGAAATGAAGTAAGAATGAAGTAATGCATATTGATTGTGCTCATGGGTGTTATCCATGGGGTACAAATACCCGCATGATGATGATAGTTTATCCACGGGGTACAAATACCCGCGTGATGATGGCCATTTATCCATGGGGTGCAAGAACACCCGCATAACGAAATGATCTTATCCATGGGGTGAAAGAATACCTACATGACGATGATATGTTATCCATGGGGTGAAAAGAACACCCGCATGATGTGGGCCCAGAAAGTGTATGAGTGATGTAAAGTAATGTAAAGTAAAGGCAAGAGAAAGAAAGAACGTAATGTACATGAATTCCAAAAGTATTGAATAGTGACTCTCTTACATTGTGATCTACCTATAATGGTTATGCATTTGAACTTGAGTTCTTGACATATTTTCTTATCTTACAGTTTCATTTGAGACTTACATACTCAGTACATTCTTCGTACTGACCCCTCGTGGGTAATTTACCTTACTTGATGCATGCGCAGGTCCTAGTAGGCCTCCACAGTAGATTGTCAGTGTTGCAGATCTTTGGTGAGCTCCAGTTAGTTCGGAGTTTCTCCGAGTCACTGTTGTACATGTGTTTTAATTTTGTACATGTTGTATAAAGTGGGGACTTGTCCCGAATTTTAGTTCATTTTGGTCAATGCATTTTGTTAGAGGCTTTTGTAGACAGATGTGGGTATATAAATGTGAAGGTATATGTCGTTTTGACTTAATGGCTCAAACGGCCAAGTTTTACGTACATAGCGATGACTTATGTTTTCATTTCTATGACTTTCACATAGTTGCACAAGGTGTAATAAGATTTGTATGAGGTTATGTATGCGAATGTTCATGAGCAAAGGTTGGTTATCTCGGGCCATATCGGCTTCGGGTGCCAATCACGCCACGTTTGGATTCGGGGCGTGATAGAGTAGGAAACATATGATAATGACAATTGATAACCAGATATAGGATACCTTAGTACATTTTGGGATAGGACAAGTGTACTATCTAAGTGAATACTATATACTGCAGAAGGATATAGACAGAGTAACCTTACATACCTTGTATTCTCAATACGAATATACAATCTTAGATGTGCATACAATAGTCCCGCTCCTTCCTTATGTTGCACTCTACATCACAAATACATAACAGAGTTTACATTAACCATCGAATACTGTCACGCCCCGTATCCCATCGAGACGTGATTGGCACTCGGAGCCGATAAGGCCAGAGAGAACCAACCTGTACTTATGTTCATTCAAATACATGCTATCAGAAACACCCTTATCACGTAGGGGCTTATAATGCTAACAACAAAATTCATGGAACACATGACATATATATACATATATGAAGCTTGGTCGTTGAGGCCATCAAGTCAAAAACGACATGTACCTTTTACATTTATAAACCCATATTTGTCTACAAAAGCCTCTAAAAAGTGCATTGACCAAAATGAACTAAAATCGGGACAAGTTCCCCCTTTTATACTTCATTTACAACACCAAAACATATGTACAACTGTGACTCGAGGAAGCTCGAACTAACTGGAGCTCACCAATGATTGGAAACAGCTGGCAACCTACTGTGGAGGCCTACTAGAACCCGCACGTGCAGCAAGTAAGGTAAATTCCCCAAGAGGGGTCAGTACGAAGAATGTACTGAGTATGTAAGGCCATATGAAACTGTCATAAATACGTCAATAGAATCAAAATGTAATAGGATAGTCAATATGAATAACACATCGATATGCATATGTGGAACCATGTAGCTTACATAAATTAAGTTCTTCTCTTTATTGTTTATTCCTCATCGCTCATATCATATCGTACCCAGGCACAACTGATCAGTGGGTCTTAACATAATATAATGTTATGTTGGGATCGGCTAGAGCTAGGACTTTGCCTCTAGAGCTGCCACCCATAAATCAATATATATTGGGATCGGCTCGAGCTAGGCTTATGCCTCTAGAGCTGCCACCCATACCAACATATCAGGTTTGGCTCGAGCTAGGTTATTACCTCTAGACCTACCCCCTGTCAGGATCGGTCCGAGCTAGGCTTATGCCTCTAGGACTGCTCCCTGATCCAACAATTTCAGGATCGGCTTGAGCTAGGCATATTGCCCCCAAAGCTGCCACCCATACTCAATCATTAACCACCAACAAATATGCATTACTTTCTTTCTTACTTTTGAGAGATGTACTTGCGAGGGATTAATTCATCCTCTTATGAGAGATTGATACAATCAATTATGAGAGATTAACGTATATATACATAGCCACAACATTATTGGAAGCTCAAGAACACAACATGATTGGCACTTTTGGAACATTATCAATGAACAGGAGACATGCGATTCATGATTGATCAATGAATAGGAAACTTTTGACAACAACCATTGGTAACCGAAAATAGTATACCTTAACACATTTCGAAATAGGACAAGTGTAACGTCAATGTGAATTCTATACAGTGCAGAAAGATAGGGACAAAGTAACCTTACATACCTGCACATCAAAGTATGAATACCCAAGTCTATGTATGAACACAATAGTCCAGCTTCTTCCTTACGTTTTACTCTACAATACAAGTACATATCGGAGCTTACATTAGCAACTAGTTACTATACAGGCGTACAAGACGACAATGAACTATATGTGTCGTATAACATCATGACATCCTTTACAATACAATCCACTGCATTTTCATATGAACAACACCACAACATTACGCACATTGACCAAGAGATCACACATCGATAGCATTTCACACCACACTTACCCTTTACCCTTTTATCTTTATCATTCCGTCACAATTACTCCTTCATAACAACATATGAACAACCATACATACTTAATACAGTACAACACACCTCCATACGATACTTTAAAGTCATTAAAACGACATCACAAGTTGATAATTGCATCCAAAAAGGGTATAGGGGCCTTTGGGGATCAACTAGAAACGAAAACACTCAAAACGGAAAATTGGGCTGACCTGCATTGCCACCTGTGCCCGCAGGTGGCTGAGGTACGTGCGCATATGGCCTATGGAAAATTCCAGGGGCATCTGCACCCGCAGATGTACGAGGCCCAATATCAATTAATAACATTAAAAAATGCATACTCATGGCTCTCGACACCTAAGTGAACATTGTTCAAAGTCGTCACGTAGGGTCCGGTCCGGAAGGTACGGGGTGTTACAGTCTAGCCTTGGCATTGATATTCAAACTCATAATGGCCACTTGGTGTGCACCCAGGAAATTGAAGCTATCTTATTCATAACCAGCAATATTTGAGCCAGCTACTCATTGTTATTTTTAATCTCCTTCACCACGTAAGGCTCATTCAAGTAACTCGGTACCCTTAGCACCTCAGTTACAACCTCATCTCTGATAGGGACATCTACATCCTACAAATAAATGGTGGGGCTAGGAGAGTCCCACTTCACCATGGGAAGATTAGCGTAGAACTCCCTCACCCACCCTTCATTACAAGGGTTGGTTGGATGCATAAGAGGCGTCACCCGAGCTCTTGTATAAATGCATAAAACTCGGGCGCCTCCTCCTCTACCTTGTCCATTATGAACCTGCGTTCAAGAGTGAGACTCCTATTATGTAAGTTAAGAAATCTCTACCTACAACGAGTATTGACAAATTTCTCATAGAAAGGGAGAATGTTGCCACCCGCATCCATGACACCAATATTCATATCAACCATTATACCTTGTCAAGAGAAACAAAATTTTGTTAGAAGATGTCCCCATATGTTAACGTGTGAAAAATTAGGCTTAAAAACAAAGGGTTCAGTTGAATGAAAAAGTTCTGAAAAATCTCAAAATTCCTTAATTTGTCATTTCCTAGGGACCACTATAGCAGTGTTGCCATAGCGAAAGGGTCCACTACAACATTACTGCCATTGCAGAGGTACCCACTATAGTGGTACTGCAATAGCAGGTACGTTCGTCCGCAAGGTGACTCCAACCCCAAAACCCCAATTTTGATATTTTTGCATTGTTTCCTCAATTCCTACTATAGATTGGTCAAGTGATAGTACCATAGTACTAGTCTAAGTTATTTTCTCGAAGATTTTTGCTAACGCTTAATCCTAATGGGCTTAAAATCCTTCAAGGGGTAACCATTCGCCTATCCCCTTAAATCCTAAGTGTATAAATCATATGAATTTTGTAAATCTTATGCCTACACCACTAAAAGAGCATTAGAAATGTATG
This sequence comes from Capsicum rhomboideum, assembly GCA_031232105.1. Taxonomy (NCBI): domain Eukaryota; kingdom Viridiplantae; phylum Streptophyta; class Magnoliopsida; order Solanales; family Solanaceae; genus Capsicum; species Capsicum rhomboideum. The sequence continues at coordinate 51,446,218 of CP124718.1, forward strand.
AATTACTAGCATGCTCATGTAATTTTCCCCTCCAGAATCAAAATCAAAACATACCCAAGAACCCAACTTTGCAGTTCACTTCTCTATTAATTCTATATTTGATTAGCAATAAGGAGTAGCAATCAACATAATAGAGTAAAGAATTAACATTTTACCTTGAAAATTTAATGACGGGAGAAGTTGGACGAGATAAAACATTGAATTGTGAGAGTGTGACATTGAAATGGAGAAAGAGGAACCATTTTTCCCCTTTTGAAATCTGCCAAGGGACCACTATAGAGACTTTTTTGTCTATTGCAATGTTGTTGCTATAGTGAGCCTCTGAACCACTATAACAACCACCCATTTATTGTCGTGGTTATCTTGTTTTCATGCAGTTTCATGTGTTATCTCTAATATTTTTCCCTTCCAGCCATCTTGAGGGGCCATAGGAACTTGGGATAGTGAAGTTGTTACTTAACTACCATTGTATAAGGATTCATGATTTTATCTGTCGTGCGGTTGACTTAGCATATATGTGAAATTCAAGTGGTCTTTTATTAGGAATAGTGTAGTAAATATCATTTTATTGTATACCTCTTTCGGAAAATATTCTGGCTTCATCTTTTTACACCAATTTAAGGATGAATGATTGATAAATAGGTATCTATTATAATGACTCATTTCATCGTCGCTAAAAATTTCATAATTAAAAAATTCAATTTCTAATGTTATACGTGTCAAGGTCTAGCCAGGGTAAGCCTTGGTGTATGTTTGCAATATTTTGGAGCAAGAAAAAAAGGTCCAAGCCTTACTGCCTGAGGACCATTATAGCAGTTCCCTGAGTCACCATAGCAATACTATTATTGTGAGCCCTAGGCTAATATAGTGGCACCTAGGTAGTGAGCCCGGGTGGGTAACCTTTTATGTTTAATGTTTTGTTTTTACATCAGTAGCCTCACCCTAAATATGCCTTAGGGATATTTTCAAGAAAACATATATGAGAATAGGGAGGCCAACACTTGAATGAAGCAGCTCCAAGATTTACCTCATGATTCTTCCATCAAATCCATCACTCAGAATAAAGGAACTCACATTCACAAGCTCTTAATGCAGCAGCTTGGCGAATGAGGTATGTTGTATTTGTTAAAAATTGGCTAAAGAAGTTGCTTATAGGTTACGGATGACAGAATAATGGAGGACTATTAGGTGATATTTGGTATACATAGATGGTTATTATTGAAAGGGACTGGGTTGATAAATAAACGTTGGTGTAGTGGAATTGTAGTTATAGACTTAATTTGAATTTTATGCCTAACCTGTTGAATAATTATAAATTAGCCTTCATGCATACTTATGTTTGGTGAATTGATTGATAGTTGATTATATACATGACATGATGATACTTGAATTGGACTAAGGATTTAAGTAAGGTGTATTTTTCATAGTTGGTGCATTTCATCATGTCCTTGTTGATATTAATTGTAAAATACATAGATTGTGAAATTCAGTGGGTAAGGTACCGCATTGTTATATTCTACTTACGGATTAATATTCATAGAGTCGAGTGGCGTACTAGTGCAGAACATGGATTGAGTTCGTCCCTTGCAAGTCATAAATATTAGGCATATTTTTAGTATGTGCGCACCCATTATATGATTGATTTGATGGTTGTGATACATTGTTCCCTATTGATGTTCATTGCATTTTGTTAAAGTGTTATATGTAATCCGAGGTAGCATGAGTCCATTCTTGTGAATTGGTTAAGTGATTAAGGAATTGGTATGTTTTACTTTTATGGTGTTTAGGAAAGTCATAGTTCCCCCCTTTTCTTGAGGTTAAACTTATACTTGTGATTGTAATTATGATTATAATTGTGAGGTTACTGTTAGGTAATAAATGATCCTAAGGAGGTTGTTGGCAGATTTAACTACCTATTTATGTATGATAACTATTTTGAAAAATTTCATATGTTGTGTCTTAGAGTTGCTTGTGTTGTTGTCCTAAATTTGCTTGTGTAAATAAGGACATAGATGTATTAAGGGGAGAATGAGAAAAGTGTCGAGGGTATTAGTAAGAGTATTTGGTGTCGTTTAGTTTCAGTAATTGGGTTGTTGTGGGGCTCCATAATCGAATCATTAGCAAGTAATCATTTTGGGTGATTTTAAGAAATAAGGATAATTGTAAGGAGTCCAAAGGAAAGGTCGAATGTTGCATATAGGTTAGAGTGTTAAATTAAAGATTCCATGTATAATTCCTTAATTTTTTGTATGATGTTATATGTTTCTAACCCTGGTCCACCGAGGATGCCTACTAGACGTGTGGTTATACTGATAGTACTTTTGCTATATCCCATTTTTTTATAGAGATATATTGCAGGATGAGTTGTGGTTTCTTATTAGAGTTACAAGTATTCACCAGCAACTTCTGCTCATCCTATTCCTACAGTGGGAGTTGTGTTGTTTTGTTTTTGTTTTCATTGTATTATAGCTCTTTTACATGAGTAGTCTAGGTCTTGGTTAGGCATATTATTTGAAACTATAAAAGATCTTGGTAGTTAATTTTAGGTTTTATTTCACTTATTGGGTTATTTATAAAAAATTATGATTATTTCTGCATATCTGGGTTGGTTCTAAGGGTTCTCCTATCTAGTTAGAGTAGATTAGGTGCCCGCATGATTCTGTAATTTGGTTCATGATATATGCAGTTGTTTAATTTCTTTCTAGCATTATGTTATTACTATATTCAATTATTATCTTGCATACCAATACATTCATATGTATTGACGCTTTTTTTGTACTATATCATTTTATGATGTAGCTTACAGATATGCAGGTACATAATCAGACTCTTCAGTAGGCTTCATTCATAAATTTTGAGTGAGTTCTTAATGTGCTGGAGAACCTGTCAGTAGTCTAGTTACCATTTTGTCCTTTTACGTAAAAGTAGTCGTATTCAGTTTGTAGTAGAGGGTTCATAAACAGACAATAAAGTTGAGTAAGATGTAATCAGTTTTCAAAGATTCCTTGTTTCATTTAATACAAGTTTATATCATTTATTTTATCTTTATTGAAAAATCTAGCTCATGATTTTAGTTTCTGCATCAGTATTATTCATGTCTTTCTATAGTTATGTCATACCAAATTCTGATTGCATCTAGGGCGAAGACTCAGGGCGTGATAGGTTGTGACCTTTTTGATGAGTTGTGACTTTTTCAATGAGTTATGACTTTTCTGATGGATTTGTGACTTTTCTGATAAGACATAGTAAGCACCTCATTATACTACCTTTTTGTTGGCTATTAAGAAAGGGTTTCCTATAAAAAATTTTCGGATAAATTTATGAACTTCCTTTTCTTATTTTCTAACAAATAAATGTAGAGTCAGTATGAATTGCCATTGGAATTTGAGATACCTCTACTCCAGTGATAGGTATATCCATTTTATGCTCGAAGGAAGTAATTCATAACCTCGGGTACAATGAGGGGATTAAATTATATAAGTATACAAAGTGAATTTTGTAGACTCAGATATTTTAAAGGTTTTACTTTTCTATTTTTTAGTTTACTTCATTTTTTGCTGGTTTAGTCTTTGAACACAGGATACCAACAATCTTAAGGAATTGAATTGCTATTTGTTAATATTTTATGTGTTCGGCATGAACATTAAAGATTGGTGGCACTTGGTAGTAAACCAAGGAAATTGAATGCCGAAAATAAAAGAGGCAAGATTTTTTGTTGGTCGGTTTTATATAACTTACAAATTTGCAATATTATTTTTATGTTTCTAAATAATGAATTGCAAAAGCTAACCCATTATCACCTTGAAAAAGAGTTGCCTCATGATGATGTGTCTATTCCGACAAAAATAGGAATCGACGTGATCCAAGAGTTTCTTTGATTCATGCCTTTTTAGATCACTTTTAGAGTTTCTTTGATTCCTTTTAGTTGAATAATGAAGAAATATTATGTTCCAAGTGATCTTAGGTATTAATTTCTTGACTTTGCATCAATAAAATCTTTCGCTGAAAGATTTATCGAATGTTCATTAAAAGATTCCATATAGAATACTTTTGTGGCTACTTTAAGACCAACATATCCGGTGCATGCCACTTGTACTGCTACCATCTTGTGTTTTTATTCTTTGATTTTTATCACTTATTGATTATGGCAATTAGTAGCAAAATGTTATTATGTAGAAGTTATTCAGAAGAAAGTGGTTGTTCATAACTATCTCCTCTCAGATGTTATTCATAAATTGTTATACCATCAATTTTTTTATTTGAAAAAATATGAAACAACGTTGCGAATTACAGAAGAAATTAAAGATAAAATTGGGATCTGCTTTCTTAATTTTATTCAGTTTTAATTTTTTACCCATTTTTATGTATTAGTTCAATTTTTATGAATGTTTGGTAAGTCGTTTAATTTATTATTTGATGATCTCAAAGTATATTTTATTTGTGTGCCATTAAATTATTAGTTGGTATACATTTTGTAAGTATGCATAGCATGTGAAAGAAGTGTAAGAGGTCTCAATTTTTGTCCGAAAACTTTAAAGCCCCCATGAGCAAACAATTCTTAAAGTGATTAGTAAGGTTCCCCTACACTTTGTAATTAGAAGATTATCTGTGCAATACTTTATTTCTTAATAAAAAATAAGTGTTTGCAGTGGTGGACATCTGGTTCCTTGTTTCTCAATATTTCTATTTGTGAAAGGATGTGGCAGTGATACATTCATAGCCAATTTTCTTTGGAATCATTTCCGAGTTATCTTAAGCCTAATAGATTCTTCATATGTTCAGAATGTAGAAACAATAGTCTCCCTTGATAAAAAATTTCCTTGTGGTAGTCCCAGCAAAATCTGAAAGAGGTGTTACTATATCTTGTAATGGATACAAGATGACCTTGTCAATAAAGGTCTTTATTACGGGGGAAAGGGAAAGTCTCAGAGTCATGTTTAATAGATAGTCCAATGGCTGCTTTGTTAGAGAAAAACTGTCGTAACCTCAATGGCAAACTAAATCTTAAGTGGAGTGCTAGCTTTGAATGTCAATATCTTCCATCACCTCGATAGTGATGGAGTCCAGAACCAACAAGACCATCTCATTGTCTATTACAACGTCCTAAATTGTGCTAATGGCCTGGATGTTATTTTGCTTTTTGTAGTTGACAAAGAATAAATATGAAACAAAACATGGCATAGTAAATTATAGAGCACTGCTAGTGTATCCTGGACGTAATTATAATGCATCAACCTTTATAAATTATGTAAGCTCTTTTAGCATATTGTATTTTCTACACATTATAAGCAGGATAAATGTGGGAAATTTTGATATAAGACCAAGTAAATAAACACACACTACTACTTGGATGGTTGGATAAATTGGACTGTTGCTGACTATGAAGAGTTGTCTTCAAATGACATAATTTTTAAGGCTTCACTACCTTTTTGAACAGTCAGTGTTATTATTAGTTTGTGAATACTAAAGGGGAAAGAAGATTTTTTTTCTTATGCTTTCAATGTAATAACTGATCAGTCACAAGCGCTACAATTGTTCTAACAGTACCGAAGAATATAAAAGTTTGGTGAGACGTCATTTTCTAATTTCTCTCACAATAATTTCATATTACAGTCTCACGCTTTGTGGTTAGACTATATATGCACTTTGATTTTTTCATTTTCTTTATCAGGAAATGTTCTCCAGATGCTATCCTCGTTGAATAAATAAGTGGATATCGATGATGGGTCAAGTTTTTAGCGGAAAAAAAATAAATTTAAAAAGAGTACAACCTTCTTTTCCATGTATGCCTCACATGGTGTTTGACCACGTATAATGAAAAGCATCGAATGGAATGTACAAACTCAAATATTTGTTGCTGCATTATTAGGGAATGAATTTCAAAGGCAAACTTCTAGAAAAAACATTACAGTGGCCTTGAAGTTTGGATCTACTAATTGAATATAGAGTCTTGAACTTTCCAAATACAAAAGTATTATTTATTGTTGTTCTCATGATTAAGATCATCACTATATAATTCAATAGATTTGATAATGAGAAGATATGAGAAAATGAAGGACAAGAGAATGTATTAAAGCAAGTTGAGTAAATCCAATTTCATTTTTTTGGAAACAAGTAGGCGTTTCTGCCCCGTTCTCCAATAACCACTATCATAGTGTACTCGTTAAAACATGGAAATAAGATTTTATATCTCTCTTTTAATGATACTTTTACTGAGACAACAATTTTTAAAATGTGAGGATTCTTGACTTATGATAAATTTAATATTAGATTATTTTCTAATTTTATTTGGAAGAACAAGATATGAAATCCAGTGACATTCTTGATTCTTGTATGAGGCCTAACTCACAAAATTCTTGGATGATATTTGATATGGTGGTCATTGAGATTTTACTAGTATATGAAACCACTAAATTAATAATTATACACTTTCTGAAGATTTATGTTCTATCATGAAAGGATGTCACTTGAAATGCCATAACTTTTCATGAAAAATGTTTCTATTAAAATATAATTATTTGTATATAGACCAACATCGGTTGATTCATACCTACCTTTTGTTGGTCGATAAAAATAATGATTAGTATTTGTTGGTAAGTTCTAATTTACTCAGAAATTGTGGGGGAGCTATCCTTACGGCTAGTGAAACACTTAACTATGTATCTGTCATGACTCAATTCACGGATCATGTGGGTATCTACCCAACTATGACTTAGATAAAAGAACCCTTACCATCCAACCATTCAATTAAGTGCGGAAGATATATTAAACAGTTTTGAAAATGAAAACTCCTTCGAATGAAAGAAAGATCTCTTATTCAAATACACTTATTACAGAATTACATTGCAGAAACAAATTAAAAGTTTCCTAGAACCTTATCTAAACCAGTACAAGAGCACTAAGCAATGGAAAGGATTTCATGAGACACAATATCCTTGTAAGAGTAAGATGATAGGAGCTGCTGAAGAATAACCACTGTCGTACCTACAGAAACTCCAATTGACCTGCAATATGGCTATATCCTTAATGGAGATATAGTAAGTATAGTATAAGTACAACCACACATACTAGTAGGTATCACTGGTCGACCAGGGTTAGAAACAAATAAAAATAATAGAAAATAGAAAGGAAATCATGGTAGTAAATAATATTTTAGGACAACTAAATCCTTCTAATTCCCTTTTTGTAAGTTTCCTAACTCTTGTCATACTTCCTCTCTCTCAACACCTATGATCCTACACCCAACATAATTATAACTCACTACTCCGGATCTGAAATCTACCGACAAGGCCACTAGTATTGCTTTCTAGAATACAATATGGACTAGACCATCTCACCAAATACCTCACATGTACAAATATATAAAAATTCTTCATATTGGACTTAAGGTCTGTACTCAAACTAAGACATGTCTTACACCCACGTATTCCGGTCCATCACGCACTGTAATGACTTGTTCATCATTACTAAAGACACCCCATTTATGGGCATGGCATACGGGGATTTTTAAAAAATATGGTCTAGAACATATACGAATGGACTTAGTTGAAAAATTTCAGAATTTGAAATTTTAGGTCCAGCTCATCCCTTTATAGTGAATTTTTTTTCACTATAGCAGCGCAATGGTAGCGGCTGACCAGCCTCTATAGCGGGACACGAGGACAGAAACCAACCCTCTATTTTATTAAATTTCCTTCTCCTTTTTGGTTGCAAATAGGATGAATGAGTCTTTTAAACCCCTCCCCCAGGGTTGCCTCATGGCAATGGAGCAATGAAAAGGGGGAAATAAGCTTGAATGGGATACAACCTATGGGTTTTTCATTGATTTCAATCTAGAAATCACTAGCATGGAGTCAGATGCTCATGTTCATGCCTCCATAGAAGTACTATGGTGTCAAGGTAGGCTAGGTTTAATTGAGCAGTTTAGACCTGGGTTAGAAAGCATAGGTATGACAAAGATTGACGTAAGATTTCATGCTTAGGCATACAGACATGGTGTTAGTATGGATAAAATAGTAAATTCTGGTTGTCTGTATGGAAAATTGATGTTACTTTTGATATTGCATCTGTGAATAAATTAATGTGCATTTTTACTGATGTTGATCACTCATGAATATTTGTAATGGTATTACACCTAAAAAATGGTATAGAACCTAATAAAATCTACTTAGACGTGGTTAGTGTTAGTGGATTCCAAAGAGTCTATGATTGTAACCAGAGAAATGGTAGTCTTGTTAAAGTATTAGTATCAAGATGGAAGGTTGGGTGTATTATAGTGTGGACCGTAGATGTTGGTGTATACCTTAGACATTTTTCATGTCCTAGTTAAGCCCTTCAATGATATACAGATTGTAGGTGATGATTTAATTTAGTTGAAATCCAACTTGATTTATGTATACATATTAGTTGTCCCTCCGTATACTTGTTATAATGCATGCTCAAAGAAAGTGAACAATTAAATGATGTCCTAAGTGTTAATCACATGCAATGAGGTTATATTAAAAACTTGTGGGTTTTACAAGTGTAATTTTTGTGTTTGATTGTGGTTGTGATTATTGTGATATTTGTTGATTATAGTGGGATGTACCAGTATTTTGAAATCTTCATGGGATTATAATTATTATTGTGGGATGTACCAGTATTTAGTCATATTCACGGGATTAGTTGATATAAAGTTGGTAGGCACTAGATGTCTGGGATTTTGATACATGGAAAAGAGCTAGTCACCTATAGGTCATGGCTAGTGGGCGACCATAAGACCCATAGCTTCTGTGTATAAGGTATTGGTGAGTATGATGGTTCCCTTATTGAACCAAATTTATATGTTTACTTGTTATATTTGGTTCCTCGAATGAACTGGGTTTATCTGTTCTCTAGTAATATTTGGTTCCTTGAGTGAACTGGGATTTATAATTATTATCATCATTGTTGTGGGATTGAATCTGAAGTAGTCAGCTAAATTGTAAATGATTGGCATGTCTCTTTAATTGTTCACTTACTTATGCATATGCGACAAGGTGTAGCATGTAGTTGTGAGTAATGGTTTGTTGACTTGGATTAATGATGGTAATCATGGCCTTGACTTGGGTTGTTATTTATATTGACTTGTACTTGACTGAATTTTGTGGTTTTGTTTTGAAGGCTAAGTATGACATAATTGTGGTGAAGTTATTTGGTAGGTATTCATGGTTTTACTACTTGCATGGTTTATGGTCATTGTCTACAGGATGATATTGTTGAGATTGGGTAAGCGAAGTGTAGTTGTCTTGCTAACTAATTATTCATAGACTTATTTGAAATCTCTAACTAGGCGGTGGTAATGCATAACAAAGGTAACAGAATTTTGATAAGTGTTATGCAAGTGTTTGAAATAATAGGTTGCTAAGTGTTGGTAACCACTAAAGTTAAGTATGGTAGAGTTTATAATTAAATGAGTGTTTAAGTCCTGATTTGATGACATTGTGAGAAGATAGGGCCTAGAAGTACAAGTGGTGTGGAAGTTGACCTACGGATTAGTAAGAATAGTATAAGATAATGGAGGTAAAGAATTAAGGGATTAGAATTCCCTTTCGGATATTTATGTGATTTAATTCAGGTCAACCGATGACACTTACAAGTATGTGTTGTTTGTACTAATACTACTCTTGTTATACCCTTTTTGGGGTATAGTCTTGTTATAGGATCAGTAGATGTTTCATACTTGTTTCGGTAGTGATCTCCAACAGTTTATATCATTGTCTCTCATGGTGGAAGTTGGGTTATGTATATTGTTCTATATTCATTTATAGTAGCTCTTGTACCTGTTTAGACTTGGTCTTTGGGTAAAGAGTTTATTTTGTACTTTAAGTTTTGTAAACATGTTGTAATGAATAAAGATTGTAGTTGTTTCTTAGTGACTTCCACATGTATTTTAATTGGGTGGTAAGGGTACACCTATCTAGGTGGATTAGAGTAGGTGGTCGCACGATCCGATTAGTTAGGTCATAACAGTTGGTATTAGAGCTTAGATTACCGGTCTCCTAGAACAAGATCAAATGTCAAATGAAGTCCTGCAAATTGGTGCGTTGACGTCCACATCTAATCTTCAGGAAGCTATGAGGCCTTCTAGGAAATTATTTCACTTCTTTCTCTCTTCTCGTACGGTTTGTATAATTGTTTGTATGAGTTGAGTCCAATTGATATCTCCTGATTCCGATTGGTATCTCAATGTGACAAATGGATGTTGTTTGACTCTGTTTGGAATGACACAAGCAATGGAATTGGAACTGGGAAAGTTCCAATTAGTATCTGGACATAAAGGCAGTGTAAATTTCTAGATAATCGGCTAGTAGTTATCCACGAAGCAAATAAAGCAATAATAAAAGTGATTGTTTTATAAATGAAACCTCTAGATTGATACTTACGTGAATTATGATTGCTTGAATGACTGTGAATTTTGTGAATTGTGGTTGGTCATAAATTGTTTATGTATTGATGGATAAGGAATTCATTGTTATGTTGTTTAAGTGGAAAACTGGATGTTAAATGCTAGGCATGATCTTATCATTAGTAAAAAGAAAAGGGGAAAATGGTATATGATTGTGGAAATTCTTGCTTCGAGCGGTTGGTATGTAAGTACCATGAAAAAGGGGCCATTATTGCATCATAGCACGAATGGTTGTAGGAAAATTATTGTTGTGAGTTATAATTGTGATTAAAGTATTGTGATGTTAAGTTGTTGTTTTGTGAATTACTGGGTTTGGTCTTGGGATTACAATGTAGACCATGGCGTGATTTCATAATTTATTATGGTAAAGGGGAATAGGAGTGAAGAAAATTACATAAAAACTAAAAAAAATGGGGCTACTGTTGTAGGGCCACCATACTGTGCACTGTCCCGCTACAGTAAGCCCGCTATATCAGCGTCGTGGCAGCATTGTGCAGGCCATTATATCAGGATGGGCTGGGATAAAATCCCTACCCTATTTTCCCCTGCTTTGTTTTTTATTTCCCTATTGTATAATTCATTAATTTAAGCTACGAGCTACCACGTGATCGATAGAAATTGTATATAGTAAGGTAAAGAGCATGCAATCACTATTATTTATAATAACTAGCATCCATGTGTGAATAAATAAAAGGATAAAGTAAAGGAAATATTGTATGTTACATGCCTCAAACGGGGGCAACCCAAATCAAAAGTATCATTATAATAAAAAGGAGGGGGGACTGAGCTGACATACACCAAGGACCTAGATGTATGCCCTATCATCATCACGGGCTGCGAGATCGGGGCCATCTCCTTCCACATCACTCAGAAAGGAGAACTCTTGCATATCCTCCAGCTCCAGTTGTGGAAGCTCCTTTTTTGGGAGATCACATTTGAACATGACCTTCATAGTCTTCCACATCTATGCGAGCATGTGGTTCCAGGAGTGCCTCCTCCTCTTCTCGTAGTCTAGCTCTCTGCGGAGCGCTACAAAGTTCAAGGCAGTAGGAGGTGGGGCTATAGATATGGAAAGGGTTGTACCCTAGTGAGTAAGGTGGCCATGCTCCATATATCTCCTCATGGTACCCAAGTCCACCTTCAAGTGACTACTGGAAATCTAGGGCTAGGATGGAGGGACATCATTGTAATAATTATCATCGTCCTCCTTTGTGGCTCAGCTGCTCTCACGTTCTCCCTCATTTCTCTTATTCTTGCTCTTGGATATGACCACCTTCACCTTGAAGGGGTGTAAGGGTATTTCAATCTCCACATCCTTGTCAGCCTCCTTTTTGGGAACCCCGACGGACTGGGACAACTCGGAAACTAGTCCTGGAAGGTAGGGGACCTTCTTGTTTCCCCAGTAAAATTCCTTCCAATCCATCACTATCTGCGCATCCACGTTCAGCTGTATCCCCAATATGGTACAGGACACCACCAGGGCCTAAGGCTAGGTCACATCAGAAGTATTACCCGAAGGATAAATCCTCTGGGTCACCAGGTTCATCCACCTTTGAGCATCGACAGTGAAGTAGGTGCTCTTAATCCCCTCAGCAGTGGGCCAATTGATCTGATCCTTATCCTCCTTCACAATTAACGTGTCTCGCAACCACTTCATGTCCATCTCCTGGGCCTTATCCATGTACATGGTATTGGATACGTTCGGTACCCCAATCACTTCATTTATAGTACTAGCATCCATGGGGACATCCACTCCACTTATGCTGATGGTGGGGTTAGGGTAATACCAAAGCACGGTAGCAAGTATGGCATAAAACTCCCTAACCCAACTCTAGACCCCAGTCGAAAAAGCCTCCACGAGTGGTATCCAACAAAACTGCTAGAGCCAGGTGTAGAATTAAGGCGCCTTGGTTGCCACCCCTTTCATCAAGAAACCCTAGTCCAGAAATTTCTCCAGATAATTTTCATCAGGGAATCTTACAAAAGCGGGAGCATCTTCTTGATTTTTAGCCACAGGGGTAGTAAATTTGCAAACCATTGTAAAAAAACAAGTTAGAACTCATAAAAGTAACAATGAAATTGAGATTCAAAAAAAAAGACAAGCCTGTGTTTTGGGTGGAAAGTTATTCCCTGTAGCCTTCCGCTATAGTATGCTGCATCCTACTACCACGGGACTGCAATAGCAGGAATTTCCCCGCTATAGGAGGGTCACCACAGTGGGATGAGGCCGTTATAGCTTCCTTCATTATCCTCAAACTTCAAGAGGTGTGTTAATGGCAACTCTGTTAATGGCAACTCTTGAAGAAAAATCCTGTTCTTTTGGCATTCCAATCCCACGTCAGTGTAAGGAAAGTATCCTAGAACTAGAATACGTAAGAATTTGTAAACATAGGAGAAGTAACCATGCTTCAATATTTTGCCCAAATCAAGCCCCAAATTTGAATTCAAGCACCAACCCCAAAACCTACTATATCTCTATGAATTCAAGAATAAATAATGCAAAAATGCGAGTAATGAAGTAAAGAGTTGAAGTTTAGTGATAACTACCTTGTTTTTGATATCGCGAGCAAAATGATAGGGGAGGGGAGGGGAGTTTTTGAGTGAAAGGAATAAGAAATAGGTGTGGAAGTCATTTCTCACCCTTTTGAACTGTTTCCTCCCGCTATAGTGGTACCACTATAGCGGTAATATTCTCACTATAGTGGGATCCAGTCTCTCGAGATAGGAAAAAAATTCCACCCATTATGTTTTTAATTTCTTTTTTTGATATATTGGCGAGGCCCCGGATACCTTGGGTACTTGAGGACCATTTTGATCTAAGTAGTCTTACGCGATTCGTGAGTAAGGATGGTATCTCGACGGAATGTAGTAGTATTAAAGTGCGGCTCAAAATTTTGTATGTTAATGGTAAAGGACTCAGTGACCAAAGTAAAAGTTGTAATTACGTAATCATTGAGGGGACATTAATGTTTAAGTAAGATTCATTCCATCTAATTCCTACAGTGATCATTTGGGGATGAACGACGAGTAAATTAGTATCTATTGTAATGACCTATTCCATTGATACTAAAGGTACCACGTTTATGGGCAAAGGATACAGAGATTTTTGAAAATATGGTCTCGAACTTGTACGAACGGACTTAGTTGAAAATTTTTTGAATTTGAAATTTTAGGTTGGGCTGATGTCATCCCGCTATAGCAGAAATTTTCCCGGTATAGCAGCACCGTAGTATCGGCCGATCGAGAGATATAGCGGGACACCGAGGGCAAAAATTAGCCCTTTATTTTATTAAATGTCCTTCTCCTTTTCAGTTGTAAATAGGATGAATGAGGCCTGTAAAACACCCCACAGGGTTGCGTCATGGCTATGGAGCAATGGAGCGGGTGAAATACGCTTGAATAGGGTAAAACCCATGATGTTCTAACGAATTTCATGTCGAAAATCACTAGCACAAAGTCAGAAGCTTATGTTCATGCCTCTGTAGCATCTGCTTGGCGTCCAAGTTGGATGGGTTTAACTGAGTAGTTTAGACTTGGGTTAGAGAGCATAGGCATGCCATAGATTGATAGGAGATTTCATGCATAGTCTTACATGTACTGTGTTGGGATAGATAAAATCATAAATTTTCATTATCTGTATGGAAAATTGATGGTATATGTGATATTATATCTATAAATGAAACAATGTGCAATGTTATTGATATTGAACACTCATGAATGTTTGTAATGGTATTGAACTCAGAAAATTATATAGAACCTAATAAAATCTAATTAGAGGTGGCTAGTGTTGATGGATTCCAAAGAATCTATGGTGTTAACCATAGGAATGGTAGTATTGTTAAGGTATTAGTGTTAAGATGGAAGTTTGGGTGTACTATGGTGTGGAACACTAGCGTTGGTGTATACCTTAGATATCTATAAGTCCTAGCTAAGCTCTTCATTGATATATAAATTATAGGTAATGGTTTAATGTAGTTGAAACCCAACTTTATTTATGTGTGCACGTTAACTATTCCACCATATACTTTGAATAATGCATGCTCATAGAAACTGAATGGATAAATTATGTCCTAAGTGTTAATCATATGCAATGAGGTTATCTTAAAAGTTTGTGCATTTTACAAGTTTGATTTTTAAGTTTCATTGTGGCTGAGATTTTTGTGACATCTATTGATTATTGTGTGATGTACTGACATTTTGACATCTTTATGGTATTTATATTATTATTGTGGGATGTACCGGTATTTAGAAATCTTTAAGTGATTGGTTGATTTAAAGTTGGCAGGCACTAGATGTCTGGGATTTTGGTACATAGACAAGAGTTCGTCCCCTGTAGGTCATGGCAATCGGGCGACCATAAGACTCTTAGCATATGTGTATAAGGTATTGGTGAGTTTGAGATTCCTTGATCAAAGTTGGTTTATCTACTTACTTGTTATATTTGGTTCCTTGAGTGAACCGGATTTATCTATTCACTTGTCATATTTGGTTCCTTGAGTAAATCGGGATTTACGATTATTGTCATCATTGTTATGGGATTAGATCATAAGTAATCCGGTCTAAATTTCAAATGATTGTCATATATCTTTGATTGAACACTTTATTATGCATATGAGATAAGTTGTAGCATGTGGTTGTTGAGTCATGATTTGTAGACTAGGATTAATGATGGTAATCATAGTCTTGACTTGGGTTGTTGTCTATATTGACTTGTACTTGACTGAACTCTGTGGTGTTTTTTAGAAGGCTAAGTATCATATAATTGTGGTGAAGTTATTTAGTAGGTATTCATGGTTGTATTACTTACATGGTTGTGGTCATTGTCTACTAAATGATATTGTTGAGATTGGGCAAGAAGAGTTTTGCTGTCTTGCTAACTAATTGTTCATAGCCTTATTTAAAATTTCTAACTAGGTGGTGTTAATGGATAACTAGGGTAACAAAATTCATATAAGTGTTACTTAAGTGTCTGAAATGAAGGGTTGCTAAGTGTTGGAAACCATTAAAGTTAGGTATGCTATAGTTCATAAATAAATGAGTGTTTAAGTCCTTACTTGATGACATTGTGAGAAGGTGGTTCTTAGACATGAATGTGGTCCGTTGGTTTACCCAAGGATTAGTAAAAATAGAAAAAGATAAGGGAGGTAAAGAATTAAGGGATGGAGAGTCTTTGACTGAATAAACTCTTAAGATACATGTTTCCTATAACGCCCTGCACATTTTCGAACCTAGTTGATTATCGTAACATTTATGGAATTATTTAAACATGAAATTTTTGGGGTCTTATACTCTCAATTTGGTGGGCTAGATTAATCTTGTGTCATTGGGCTTAAATGAGGCCCAAAAAAATGAAGTAAAAGACATGGTCCAAAGGGGTATTTGACCCATTCTTGTAAGACCAAGTCAGTATATCACTAGTGGACCAAGTGTTTGGCTAAGATGACCATTAAAAGGACTATAAAAGGCAACAAAAAATCATATTTTTATTCATGTTGGACACACATGCCATTTTCTAGAATTTTCCACAATTCTCTCTACACTCAAACCCTAAGGCAACTACACTTGTTTAGGCAAGATCACTCTTTGGTAAGCTTTGGTAAGTGTTTATTTTTATGGTTTAATATATTATATGCATGGAAGATGGTGTAGATCATGTTGGTTAGGTTGGTGAAGTGTGAGAAGTTCACTATGTGTGAAACAATTTGTGTTTACTTAATCGGTGAAGGGTTTTGCCTTGAAAACTTGAAAATGGACTTATGGTTTTGAAGGAAGTGAATTTGACGGATTCAATATTGACATGTGAGACGTGATTATAGCCTTAACTTGTTTTATTCTTGTACATAATGTTTGGAATTGTTATTACGAAATTGGCATGGAACTTGAGACGTATTGAACGAAAAATATAGTTTGGTGATGTTTATGTGCGTTGTGAAACCATGTCTGTTTGTTGTCATCTACGATGATATAAAATATGTTAAGAGAAGGTTATCTATGATCATGGACCATTTATTGCAAAAAAGGACCCAAAAGAGACCCTTTTTGGCCGAAACAGGCACCCGCCCTCGCAGACGAAGTACCTGCGGGTGCAGGTGACTTCGCAGGTTCCCCTGGACACTGCCAAGGGTCACCTGCGGATGCAGATCATCCAACTGCGGGCGCAGGTGGCTTTGCAGGTCAGGACAGAACCCCATTTCGGTTGTTTTTACATCTCTTTGACCCCCAAAAGGCCCTTCCGCCATTGATATGTTATATTTTATAAGTTACACGAGATAGAATGCTATTCTTACAGAAACATGCATATGAAGGTACATGAGTAAAGATTGGTTTTCTCGGGCCTCAACGGCTTCGGGTGCCAGTCCTCCTCAATGGGATTTGGGGCGTGACAAAAGTGGTATCAGAGCAGGTCATCCTAAGGGTGTCTACAAAGCCGTGTCTGAGTAGGGTCTTGCTTATGGATGTGTTGCACACCACATTTATAAGTAGGAAGCTACGGGACATTTAGGAGTTATTTCTTTTCTTCATTTCTAGATCGTGCATTAGAGCCAAAGTTGTAGGTGGAATCATATCTGACCATGGGAATTGTTTTCTTTGTTATAATAAAAATGTCGATCACACAAAAAGGTAGAGGTAAAGGTAAGCAGGTAGATATGCCTGCCGGAGAAGGAATGAATGAATCATCACCTGACCCAGCTAGTCAAGGTGGGGCTGACACTGAAATTGCATCGCGGTCTTCTTCTACTCCTCCGTTTCCTGAAGAGCCAAGGGGTAGAGAAGTACAGGCAGAACCTTCTGTAAATGTGACTGATACATATGTTAACCCATATAGTTGCTGTACAAACTCAGGGACGAGTTGGTCCAACGACAAGTGAGGATGACGCGGCTAGAGCAGCTAGTCGGCGAACACAGGATTTTATGAAATTAGACCCTCCCATATTCACTGGGTTAGACCCGGAAGCAGATCCACAGGATTTTGTGGATAAAATTCAAAGGGCTTCAGAAGTTATGCACATGACTGGTGTAGAAACAGTTGAACTTGCGACTTATATATTGAAAGGTGAAACGATATTATGGTATGAAGACTGGAAAAGATTGAGGGGTATTGACGTACTTCCAGCTGGTTGGGAGGAATTCAAAATGGCTTTTCTTGATCACTACCTACCATATGAGATCCGGGAGGCACGTGCAGACCAATTTCTAAATCTTCATTAAGGGAATATGAGCGTCAGAGAGTACAGTCTACCGTTTAATTCCTTGGCTAGATACACTCCTAATATGGTAGCTACAATGGCTGATAGAGTTCATCGGTATGTAGACAGATTGGATCCATATTTGGTGAGGGACTGTACTATTGCTGCATTGAATAAAGATATGGATATAGCTAGAATACAAGTCTTTGCACAGAAAATGGAGGATCAAAAACAAAGGAGAAGGGCGTATAAAGTTGAAAGAGGGCTAGACCTATGGGACAGTTCATGGCGTCCCAAGGAGGATTTGGGCCTCAGATTTTTAACAGACCTCGTAGGTCATCATTTTCTCATTCTATGGTAAATGCTTTACCTCAATTCTGAGAGTTTAGAGGTAACCATGTAGGGCAAAGTAGTGGTTCGCAGAGAGTTGGGCATCGAGAACAAAGAAGTATGAGTCAATCGAGGTCTTCTCGTCAGCTGTGCCAACGCTGTGGGAAGATTCATTCAGGTGAATGTTGGTATAGCACAAATGTTAGCTTCTGGTGTGGGAGGTCAGGGCATCTGAAGAGAGACTGTCCACAGAGGGCCACGGGTAGTATGACACGACCTACGGGATCAGTAGAATTCGGAGGCTTTTCCTGATATAGTGATAGGTACGTTATCTATATTTTTACCTAATGAATATGCATTAACTGATCCAGGTTCTACCCTATCATATGTTACTCCATTGACTACGGGAAAATTAAAAGAACACTGGAATTACTAGTCAAGTCATTTGAGGTGTCCACACCAGTTGGTGAATTTATTATAGCTAAAAGAGTATGTCACAATTGTATATTAAATGTAGTGATCACGTTACGTTGACTGATCTTATTGAGATGGAAATGATAGATTTTAATGTTATAATGGGTATGAATTGGTTGGCTTCTTGTTAGGCCACAATAGATTGTCGAGCAAAGAAATTACATTTTCATTTTCCATAAAGAATGTTCTTGAATGGAAGGGTAATGTGGGAGCACCGAGAGGAAAATTTATTTCCTATCTTGAGGTAAGGAAAATGATGTCCAAGGTGTAGATATTCCCATAGTAAGGCCTAGTATGTCCCCAAAGAGTGCACTAGTATTACTGGTACTAATGGAAGATGGTACACTGAGCATGTGTATTGATTGTTGGCAATTAGATAAAGTAACGGTTAAGAGCAAATATCCCCTCCCCAGAATTGACGATTTGTTTGATCAGTCAAAGGGTGACAAATGTTTTTCAAAGATTGACTTGATATCAGGATATCATCAGGAAAGGGTTGATACACAAAGAACAGAAGCAGTGAAAAATTGGCTAAGGCCTACGATGCTTATAGAGATTCATCGTTTTATTTGATTGGTTGGTTATTATAGGGGAATTATTGAATGATTTTCTTCAGTCCTTGTACCCTTAATGCAGTTTACACACAAGGTAATCACGTGTCAATAGAATGATGCATGTGAAAAGAGTTTCCAAGATCTGAAGGATAAATTGACTTCTACACCTGTGTTGGTACTTCCAGAAGGTACAGAAGGGTATGCAGTCTATGGTGAGGCTTCAAGTGTATTGATACAACATGGTAATATGATAGCTTATGTTTCAAGACAAGTACGTTCACATGAAAGAAATTATCCAACACATGACCTTGAGTTAGCAGTCGTAATATTTTCTTTAAAAGTATGGCGCCATTATTTGTATGGGGTTCATTTTCTTAAAACTCTAGGTGAAAGAATTATAGTGTCGAATGTGGCAGAGTCTTCACTTGTAGATGAGGTCAAGGAAAAGCAATATGTAAATCCTATTTTTAGTTTAATTGAAAAAGAATGTACAGTAAAGTTCGACAAAAGTATTAGAGCTTACATAAGGAAGGAATACTTCAATGCCAAGGTAGATTTTGTGTACCGAATATACATGATGCTAAGGAAATGAAGGATGACAGAAGAACATCATTCACGATATGTTATTTATTCGGGGCAACCAAAATATACCATAGTTCAGAAAAGATGTATTGGTGAGGCAACATAAAGAAGAAGAACATGACAGAATTTGTAGCTCAATGTCCAAATTATCAACAAGGACAATGTAGTGCATCAGAAACTTGGAAGTTATATGCAATGTAGGAATCTTCTAGTTTGGAAAAGGGATATGATTCACATGGGATTCCAATTTCAATTATGTCAGACATGGGAGCTCAAGTTACAAAGTGTCTCACCTATGAAGAGATACCTATTGCTATTCTGGATCGACAAATGAAGAGGTTGAGGAATAAAGAAGTAGGTAGAAGAAATCACATGGGAAACCGAGGAAATGATATAGTTGAAGTACCTATATTTGTTTCAAATGAAAGAAAAAATTCAAGGTGCAGAATTGAAATAATGACAAGTAAGTCCTTACAACCATTATATGTACGTGATAACATGACGAGTGATCCTAGACTCAAATATATTTAAAATGGATAATGTCACTAACATTCGAGGACGAATGTTTCTAAGGGTGGAAGGATGTAACACCCCACACATTTTTGAACCTAGTTGATTATCGTAACATTTATGGAATTATTGTGTCATTGGGCT
Source organism: Capsicum rhomboideum (assembly GCA_031232105.1). Lineage (NCBI taxonomy): Eukaryota > Viridiplantae > Streptophyta > Magnoliopsida > Solanales > Solanaceae > Capsicum > Capsicum rhomboideum. Next base: position 51,466,425 of record CP124718.1, read on the forward strand.
TAAATGAGGCCCAAAAAAATGAAGTAAAAGACATGGCCCAAAGGGGTATTTGACCCATTCTTGTAAGAACAAGTCAATATATCATTAGTGGACCAAGTTTTTAGATAAGATTACCATTAAAAGGACTATAAAAGGCAACAAAAAATCAGATTTTTATTCGTGTTGGACACACATGCCATTTTCTAGAATTTTCCACAATTCTCTCTACACTCAAACCCTAGGGCAACTACACTTGTTTGGGCAAGATAACTCTTTGATAAGATTTGGTAAGTGTTTATTTTTATGGATTAATATATTATATGTATGTAAGATGGTATAGATCATGTTGGTTATGTTGGTTAAGTGTGAGAAGTTCACTATGTGTGAAACAATTTGTGTTTGCTTAATCGGTGAAGGGTTTTGCCTTGAAAACTTGAAAATGGACTTGTGGTCTTGAAGGAAGTGAATTTTACGGATTCAATATTGACATGTGACATGTCATTATAGCCTTAACTTGTTTTATTCTTGTACATAATATTTGGAATTGTTATTACGAAATTGGGCATGGAATTGGTGACGTATTGAAAGAAAAATGTAGTTTGGTGATGTTTATGTGCGTTGTGAAACCATGGATGTTAGTTGGCATCTATTATGATGTAAAATATGTTAATCGAAGGTTAGTTATGATCATGGATAATTTATTACAAAAAAGGACCTAAAAGAGACCTTTTTTGGCCGAAACGGGCACCCGCCCTCGCAGACGAAGTACCTGGGGGTGCAGGTGACTTCGCATGTGCCCCTGGACACTGCCAAGGGTCACCTGCAGACGCAGGTCAGCCACCTTCGGTCACAGGTGGCTTCACAAGTCAGGCCAGAACCCCGTTTTAGTTGTTTTTGCATCTCTTTGACCCCCCAAAGCCCCTATACCCTTTATGGATGCAATTATCAACTTATGGTACCTTTTAAATGAATATAAAGGTGTATCCCAGAGTTATTTTGAATGGTATAAAATATGTATTGTTGTTAATGTGTTATTATGAAAGCTATCGAGTGACTTGCTGTCACGCCCCGAATCCCATCGGGACGGATTGGCACTCGTAGCCGACAAGGCCCGAGAGAACCAAGCTTTGTCTCTATTCAATCATAAGCATGCCATAAGAAACCCATAATCACATAATAGCTATAGATACCAACAATGGAATTCATGGAACATGATATATATATACATATGCGAAACTTGGCCGTTGAGGCCACCAAGTCAAGAACGACATATCCCTTTTACATTTATACGCCCACATCCATCTACAAAAGCCTCTAACAAATGCATTGACCAAATGAACTAAAAGTCGAGAAAAGTCCCCACTTTATACAACATGTACAACACCAAAACATATGTACAACTATGACTCGGAGAAGCCCCGAACTAACTAAAGCTCACCAAAGATCTGTAACACTGGCAACCTACTGTGGAGGCCTACTAGTACCTGCGCCTGCAGCAAGTAAGGTAAATTCCCCAAGAGGGGTCAGTACGAAGAATGTACTGATTATGTAAGGCCATATGAAACTTGTGAGATGTGAAAATATGTCAAGAACTCAAGTTCAAATGCATAACCAATATAGATAAATCACAATGTAGATGAGTCACTATTCTGTACTGTGGAAACCATGTATTTTGCTTTCATTACTTTTTTGTATCTTCGCTTCCATGATTAATCATCTTTGCCTTTGACCTGTGATACCCGGGACCCGACTGAACAGTGGGTTTTAATCATAACATAGAGTTATGTTGGGATCGGCTCGAGCTAGGCTTATGCCCCTAGGGCTGCCACCCTATGAATCAATGTATATATCGGGATCGGCTGGAGCTAGGTTAGTACCTCTAGAGCTGCCACCCATACAATATTTTAGGTTCGGCTCGAGCTAGGTTATTACCCCTAGAGCTGCCCCCTGTCAGGATCGGTCCGAGTTAGGCTTATGCCTATAGGACTGCCCCCTGATCCAACAACCTCGGGATCAACTTGAGCTAGGCATTTTGCCCCCAAAGCTGACACTCTTACATGATCATTGACCACATATGCTTTACTTTGTTTATTACTTTGAGATTGATCATCTTTACTTGTGAGATATTGGTACATTCACTTGTACATTACTTCTTTCATTACTTTTGAGAGATTGATACTATGCTAGGCATAACTTTATATGAATCTTTGGATCAATAATCAATGAGTGAGAGACATATGAATAGACATTGTTGGAAACCTAGACTTATTGGAAACATAACACCATTGGAACCATTAAACAATAACCAATGAACGAGACACATGAGTATAACCACTATTGGAACTTTGGAACACAATCTTATTGGACTTTTGTAACATTAGTCAATGAATATAAGACATGTGATTCACCATTGATCAATGAGTAGGAAACATGTGCTAATGACAATTGATAACCGGGTATAAGATACCTTGGGACCTTTCGCAATAGGACAAGTGTAATGTCAATGTGATTGCTATTTGCTGCAGAATGATACGGATAGAGTAACCTTACATACCTTGTATTCTGAATATGAATATACAACCTTAGATTTGCATACAATGTCCCACTCCTTCTTTATGTGTCACTCTACAACACAAATATATAACGGGATTCACATTAACCATCAACTACTTTACAATTGCATATAACATCAATGAGTTACATGTTTGCCTTTACACATGCCATTTCCCCTTGACAAAACCATTGATGCAATTATTATTCAAAAAATCTCCCAATATTCCATACATTGACCAATACAATATAATCAATACATTCCACCACAACACTTCTCCTTTACACTTTCTTATCCACACCACATCACAAATAATCCATCAAATTACCTTAATACACCTCATAGCACATATAGGCCAAAATTCCATAATTTACACTTTTAGAAAAATATCAAGTTTAGGAACATAATCACACCATACATGTTGATATTTCACCAATACCATGAATTTTCACCAAAACCACAAGTCACTTTTCAAGTTCAATTCACAAAAATGGCACATCTTGAGCAAAAACAAAAGTTCACTATTCAACACCTTGCCAACATAACCACCATGATATACATACCCTCTCATGTACATAATATATTAAATCACAAGAATAAACACTTACCAATACTTGTAGGATGATGATCTTGCCCAAGAAGAGGATTTAGGGTTTGAGAGTTTGAGAGAAATATGTTGGAAATATCTCCAAAAAGGCATATGTGTTTTAAGAAATAAAAATCTGATTTGTGGTGGCTTTATATAGGCCCTCATGCTCATATATATCCATAAAATTATTCAAAATTGTTGTTATCTATCTATCCAATTAGTCAAAAATGTTATGTTTACTTGTCAAACACAAGAATGGGTCATTTGACCCTTTTGGGCCACTTATTTTGGCAAATTTTGGGCTTTAAATTGGGCCCAATAACATATATCAACTTAGCCCACCAAATTCCATGTAAAATTCACCACATATCTCATGTTTAAATAATTCCATAATGTCACGACGATATTCTCTTACGTGATTCTCATTCGTCGTCTCAATCGCAAAAATAGAAATTCTAGTCGCCCATGGTTTCCTTGAACATTTTTGATAACTACTTGTGTTTCATGGTTTGATTATGTAGGATTATGTAGGAGTGTATTGAGGTATTTGAAACTTTAACAATGCTTAAATAACTCCAAGTAACCCAAACAAACCATGGAAGAATCGACGTAGCATTGCGTTGAGAAACGAGCACGGAGGGCACAATCTTTGTGCCTTGCGCCACTAGCTGCAAAGCAAGATTGTGGAATATAAAATGACACCCCTATCAATCATAGGCTTGCGCCACATCCCCTGATACAGGGAGTGGCGCAAGTCTTGGTACTTTGCGGAATTTTTCAGCCACTTTTTCCAACACTTGCATATCATCCAATACACTATCAAAACAATACAAAATACTTACTTAGTGATCTTAATCATCAAGTAACCATGACTCCAAGTCACCAAATGAGGTTGGAATGTGTACGGGTTATTACACAAATGCTCCACAAAATCACAAAACACCTCCTACGAAGGTCTAATCGCATGTACGTGGCCAAATTTCAATTTTCTCATCATTAGCATTACCAAATACATACTTATATCTCTCAACACCTAAGCAAACATTATTCAACATCATCAAGTAAGGTTGGAAAGGTACAGGGTGTTACATTCTTCCCCCCTTAGAAACATTCATCCTCGAATGTTAGTAACATTGTCTCATTGTAATAACTTAAGTCGAGGTGAATCCTTCACATTATCGTATACACATATAACACTTGTAAAGACTTACTTTTCATTTCAACCATAACAACTATAGGTGCATTCACTAGCCCAATTGACATACTAGGAATTACTAATAACCATACCATGTTTGTAATGTTGTCTTGGGTATATCATCATCATTCTTTCTTTTTTTTTCATTTCGTCGTCATTCGTTTCATCATTTCATCATTCATTTCACCATATTTTTTTCTAACCCCATAACTAATCAAACAAATCATCAACTCTGGGGAGGGAATATTTATTCGTAATTGTCAGCTTATTTAATTACCGATAATCGACACACATTCTCAACGTATTGGCTTTCTTTTGTACAATTAGCACTGGTGCACCCCAAGGGAACATACTAGGTCTTATGAATCCCTTGTTCATCACGACTTTCAACGTTTTATGTTTTTTTTTCCAATTCCCATAACTTTGTCGGGGCCATACTATATGAAGAAATAAAAAATAGGCTAAGTACCTGACATCGCAGTAATACCAGCTCATACATCGAGGAATTCGTTTACCACCAAAACTGATTGAAGAGTTGGTGGCTTCACATCAGCATCTTTCACTCTTACCAAGTGACATGTGTATCCCTTAGAGTGCCCTTTTACTTGCTTTACTATGGGGAACAACTTTTTCCTCTTAGTGCCCCCACATTTCTTCTTTTGGGAAAAACAACAATATAACTTCTTAGTTCGGCAATCTACTATGGCACAATCCCTTTATAATATTAAAATCTACTATTTCCAGCTCAATAAGATCAACCGGTGTCTCATGACCACAAGTAATTACTATGCACTTAAGATATACTCTTTTAACTATCATAGATTCACCGCCTGATGTATAGACTTCAAGGGACATAACTAGTAATTTTGGTGTTCATTTGAATTTTCAGCAATTAATAAAATAACATATGCCAGTGTGGAATATGGATCAATCAATACGTGTACGGTACCTGTAGCTACCTCAAGAGAAGCATCACTTTCTGGCCCGACATACCACACCAATAACAAACATTCAGCCAAAACCGACATATCCATTTTTGTTGCCTCTGAGCTTTCATTATCTGTGCAAAAAAACTTGTATTCTGACTATATCAATATCTCTTTTCAAGGTCGCAATGGTACAATCCATCTGTCCATATACCGATGCATTCTATCGGTCATAATGGTTACCACTTTTGGAGTATACCTAGCCACAGAATTAAACCGAAGATTGTACTTTCTGACACTCATACTTCTTTAGCAATGCTTTAGCAATTGATCCGCATAAGTGTTTCGGACCTCATATGAGAGGTACTGGTCAAGGAATGCCGTTTTGAATTCCTCCCAACTAACTGAAAGTATATTAATACACAGCCACATGCATATTATCTAGATCCCTTTTGATTTGGTCAATAAGGTCCTGTGGATCTTTATTCATATCTGACTCAGTAGACGTGGGAGGGTTTAATTTCAGAAAATCCTGTATTCGACGACTAGCTGCCTTAGCCATACCATCATCACTCATCATCGGGCCCTCTTGCCAATGAAATTACACAACAACTATCTGAGTCAACACATGCACTATATTTCTTAAATCCTGCTCAATGGCATTTATAGGTGGTTCTGCGGATACTTCTCTACTTTTTGGCTAAGAGAAACCCGTATAACAAATTCCATGTCAGCTCCACCTGGACTACCTTTGTCAAGTGGTGACTTACTCATTTCTACTTCGGCAGGCATATCAACCTGCTCACCTTTGTCTTTATCTTGTCTGATACTCAGCATTTTACTATACAAAAGAAAACCAATGTCAATACGTACATATGTGTCCACCTACAACATTGGATCTATTGCACGATCTAGAAGTGTAGAAAAGAAACAACTCCTAAATGTCCCGTAGCCTCCTTCTTATCAATGTGGCACGCAACAAATCGATAAGTAAGACTCTACTCAAGCACGGCTTTGTAGACGCCCTTAGGACGACCTGCTCTGATACCATTTTTGTCACGCCCCGAATCCCATCAGGACGGATTGGCACTCGTAGTCGACAAGGCCCGAGTGAACCAAGCTTTGTCTCTATTCAATCATATGCATGCCATAAGAAACCCATAATCACTTAATAGCTATAGATACCAACAATGGAATTCATGGAACATGATATATATATGCATATGAGAAACTTAGCCGTTGAGGCCACCAAGTCAAGAACGACATATGCCTTTTACAATTATACACCCACATCCATCTACAAAAGCCTCTAACAAATGCATTGACCAAATGAACTAAAAGTTGGGAAAAGTCCCCGCTTTATACAACATGTACAACACCAAAACATATGTACAACTGTGACTCAGAGAAGCTCCGAACTAACGGGAGCTCACCAAAGATCTGCAACACTAGCAACCTACTGTGGAGGCCTACTAGTACCTGTGCCTGTAGCAAGTAAGGTAAATTCCCCAAGAGGGGTCAGTACGAAGAATGTAATGAGTATGTAAGGCCATATGAAACTTGTAAGATGTGAAAATATGTCAAGAACTCAAGTTCAAATGCATAACCAATATAGATAAGTCACAATGTAGATGAGTCACTATTCTGTACTGTGTAAACCATGTATTTTTCTTTCATTACTTTTTTGTATCTTTGCTTCCATGATTAATCATCTTTGCCTTTGACCTGTGATACCCGGGCCCCGACTGAACAATGGGTTTTAATCATAACATAGCGTTATGTTGGGATCGGCTCGAGCTAGGCTTATGCCCCTAGAGCTGCCACCCTATGAATTAATGTATATATCGGGATCGACTGGAGCTAGGTTAGTACCTCTAGAGCTGCCACCCATACAACATTTCAGGTTCGGCTCGAGCTAGGTTATTACCCCTTTAGCTGCCCCCTGTCAGGATCGGTCCGAGCTAGGCTTATGCCCCTAGAACTGCCCCCTGATCCAACAACCTCGGGATCGGCTTGAGCTAGGCATTTTGCCCCCAAAGCTGCCACCCATACTTGATCATTGACCACATATGCATTACTTTGTTTATTACTTTGAGATTGGTCATCTTTACTTGTGAGAGATTGGTACATTCACTTGTACATTACTTCTTTCATTACTTTTAAGAGATTGATACTATGCTAGGCATAACTTTATATGAAACTTTGGATCAATAATCAATGAGTGAGAGACATATTAATAGAAATTGTTGGAAACATAGCCTTATTGGAAACATAACACCATTGGAACCATTAAACAATAACCAATGAACGATACACATGAGTATAACCACTATTGGAACTTTGGAACACAATCTTATTGGACTTTTGTAACATTAGTCAATGAATATAAGACATGTGATTCACCATTGATCAATGAGTAGGAAACATGTGCTAATGACAATTGATAACCGGGTATAAGATACCTTGGGACCTTTCGCAATAGGACAAGTGTCATCTCAATGTGATTGCTATTTGCTGCAGAAAGATACGGACAGAGTAACCTTACATACCTTGTATTCTCAATACGAATATACAACCTTAGATGTGCATACAATGTCCCTCTCCTTCTTTATGTGTCACTCTACAACACAAATATATAACAGGATTTACATTAACCACCAACTACTTTACCAATGCATATAACATCAATGAGTTACATGTTTGCCTTTACACATGCCATTTCCCCTTGACAAAACCATTGATGAAATTATTATTCCAAAAATCCCCCAATATTCCAAACATTTACCAATACATGATAATCAATACATTTCACCACAACACTTCACCTTTACAATTTCTTATCCACACCACATCACGAATAATCCATCAACTTACCTTAATACACCTCATAGCACATATCGGCCAAAATCCCACAATTTACACTTATAGAAAAATAACAAGTTTAATAACCAAAATCACACCATACATGTACATATTTTATCCGTACCATTCTCTTTCATCAAAGGCACATGTCATAATTCAATCTTGAACGCATGAATCATAAATCTTATATAAAAACACAAAGTACCATGTCCAACATTTCCAAGCACAAACAACATAATTTACATACTTTCTCATGCATATAATATATTAATCCATAACAATAATCACTTACCCAAGCTTGAAAAGTGATGATCTTGCTCCAAAAATTGGCTTTGAGTCTTTAGGGTTTGAGAGCAAATATCTTCTTTTGGTCTAAAAAGGCATGAGACTTGTGTAGAGTAAAAATCAGATTTTTGGTCCCTTTTATAATCTTTTAAGTTCATCCTTATCCACTCCTTGGCATTTAATGCAATGGTCCCTTGGTCAAGTGGAAGAATGGGTCAATTTGCCCTATTGGGCCTTGCCTTTTATTCCATTTTGGGCCCTAATTTTGGGCCCAATTGCACATGTTAGATTAGCCCACCAACTTTAATGTATAATTAACCATATATCTCATGTTTAAATAATTTCATAATGTCACAACAATATTCACTTAAAAGAGTCATGTTCGTCGCCTTAATCGCAAAAAAATAGGAACTCTAGTCGCCCATGGCTTCATTGAACATTTATGATACCTGCTTGTGTTTCATGGTTTGATCATGTAGGAGTATGTAGGAGTGTATTTAAGTATTTGAAGCTTTAACAATTCTCAAAGAACTCCAAAGAACCAAAATAAACCATATAAGAATCGACGTAGAATTGTGTTGCGAGATGCGCACGGAAGGGCAAAAATCTTTGTGCCTTGCGCCACTAGCTGCAAAGAAAGCTTGTGGCGCAGTAAATGACACCCCTATAAATCATAGGCTTGAGCCACACCCCCTGAAACAGGGAGTGGCGCAAGTCTTGGTACTTTGCTGAATTTTTTGGCAACTTTTTCCAACACTTGCATATCATCCAATACATTATCAAAACATTACAAATACTTACTTAGTTATCTTAATCATCAAGTAAACATGAATCCAAGTCACCAAATGAGGTTGGAATATGTTCGGGGTATTACACAAATTCCCCACGTCACAAAACACCTCCTACGAAGGTCTAATCGCATGTACGTGGCCAAATTTCAATTTTCTCGTCATTAGCATTACCAAATACATACTTATATCTCTCGACACCTAAGAAAACATTATTAAACATCATAAAGTAGGGTTGGGAAGGTACGGGGTGTTACATAAGCCATGAGTGGCTAGAATTTCTTATTTTTGAGATTGAGTCTACAAACATGAATCTCGTGAGTCGAATATTGTCATGACATTTATGAAATTATTCAAACATGAGATATATGGTGGATCATACATTGAATTTGTTGTCTAAGTTAACATGTGTTAATGGGCTCAATTTAAGGCCCAAAATGGAGTAAAAGATATGGCCCAAAAGGGCAAATGACCCATTCTTCCAATTTGACCAAGTAAACATGGCATTTAATGCCAAGAATTGGCTAAGGATGACTTGGGAGAATATATAAAGGCACAAAAGCTGATTTTTCTTCATTATAACTCTCATGCCTTTCTAGATATTTCTAAACACATTTCTCATTTCACAAACCCTAAGGCAACCATCTCCTTGGACAAGATCATCACTTTGCAATCTTTAGTAAGTATATAATCTCATGGATTAATTTATTATATGCTTAATATGGTGTGTATATCATGATGGTTATCCTGGCAAGATGTTAAGTAGTGCACTTTTGCTTTTTGCTAAAACATGTGTCATCCTTGTGATTTAAACTTGAAAGGAGACTTGAGGTTTTGATGAAAGTGAATGGTGTGGATGAAATATCAACCTTTATGGTGTGGTTATGTTTCTAAACTTTTTTTATATATATGTATAACTAGTGGGATTGTTGTTATGAAATATATTGAGGTGACTTGATGGAGTAATTGTAATGTGGTGTTAATGAGAAAGTGTAAAGGAGAAACTTGGTGTGAAATGCTATTGGTATATGATGTTGTGGTCAATGTGTGGAATGTTGAGATATTGTTGGTATGATGATGCTATGAATTGTATAGTAAAGTGTGAAATGACGTTATAGGGCAATCATGTAACTCATTGTTGTCTTATACCCTTGTGAGGTAGTTGGTTGTTAACGTGAGCTTCGTTATGTACTTGTATTGTAGAGTAACACGTAAGGAAGGAGCTGGATTATTGTATTCACATATAAGACTGTGTATTCATATTGGGAAAATAAGGTATGTAAGGTTACTCTTTTCGAATCCTTCTGCAGCGCATATTGTTCACATTGTCATTGTACTTGTTCTATTCCAAAATATTTAAAGGTATATCATTTCAGGTTGTCATCTATTGTTATTCACATGCTCCTTATTCATTGACCAATTTTCATTCATTTATCACATAAGTATGGACATTACTCCAAAATTCCAATAATGTTAATAATGTCATGATCACCAATGTATCAATCTCATAAATGTAAAGGAAAGAAGTAATGCAAAGAAGTAATGAAAGAAGTAATGCATATATGGTTACTTTATGGTTACTCCATGGTTACTTTATGGTTACCTTATGGTTACTTAATGATTATTTAGTACGGGTGACAACCCAAAGGGGCGAAAGCCTAACTGGGGGTGATCCCGATATTGTTGGATCTGGGGGAAAGCTCAGTGGGGTAAAAGCCAAACTTGATGCCGAACCTGCTTCATTGATTTCTGGGTGATAGAAGGGGGGAAGCTCAGTGGGGCATAAGCCTAGGTTGATGCCGAACCTGACAGGGGGTAGACCAAAGGGCCGAACCTGCTTTATTTAGTTATGGTATATTATATTATTCTCCCACTAATCATGTAACGCCTCGTACCTACCAAATCCTATTTTATGACGTTGAACAATATTTACTTAAGTGTCGAGAGCCAAAGGTATGTATTATGTAATGTTATTGATGAGTTAATTGATATTGGGCCTAGTACAAGGGATTAGACCCTCGAGGGAGGTGTAACACTCCGTATGTTGCCGAACCTATACGACTACATGTACATTATTAGAAATATGACAACATGAGAGAATTGATAATTTTTGTATTGAAATGTGGGCATTGAATAAGTCTTGTATTATTGGGCCCAACTATGAAGCCCAAAATGAACAAGAGGACATGGCCCAATATAACAATTTGACCCATTCTTCCAATCTTTCATTTGACCAAATCAACCATGCATTTAATGCCAAGAGATAGATAAGGGTGACTTGAGGGACATATATATATATATAATGAATTATATACAAAAGTTTGTGGGATAAAGAACTCTTGAGCCATTGGGCTCAATGGGGGCCCAAATTTACATGGAAGACATGGCCCAAATGGGTAATTGACCCATTCTTGCATGACCAAATCCATAAGGCAATTATTGACCCAATTGTATTGGATAAATATGACTTTAAAGGGTCTATAAAAGGTGGAAAAAATCAGATTTATTAACCATTTTACACATGCCAAAGTCTAGAAATTTCCACAAGATTCTCTCAACTCAAATCCTAAGCCTTCATCCTTTTGGCCAAAGATAATCACTTGGTGAGTATTGGTAAGTGGATATTATTATGGTTTCAAATATTTTATGCATGTAAAATGATTTATATTATGTTGGTTATGTTGGTGGAGTGTGAGAAGTTCACTATGTGTGAAGTGTATGTATTTGTTAATTCGGAGGATGGTTTTGCCTTGTAAACTTGAACATGGGCTTGTGGTATTGAAGAAAATGAATTTGATGGATTCAATATTGTCATTCTAGATGTTATTATAGTCTCCCCTTGTTTGTTCATGGTGCATAATGTTTGGAATTTCTATTGTGAAATTGGTTATGGTTTTGGTGGCGGATTGGCCGTAAAGTGTCGTTTTGGTGTTGTTATTTGTGTTGTGAGACCATGGCTGATTTTTGGAATATAAGATGATCAAAATATTTTAATATAAGTTTGGTTATGATCATGGACCATTCATTGCATAAAAAAGACCCCAAAAAGACCATTTCGGACAAAACGGGCACCCGCCCTCGCAGATGAAGCACCTGCGGGTGCAGGTGCCAACGCAGTTGCCTCTGGATACTGCCAAAGGTCACCTGCGGATTCAGTTCATCCACCTGCGGGTGCAAGTATCTTAGCGGATCGGCCCAGAACTCCAAATTGCTTGTTTTTGAATCCCTTTGGCCTCCCGAAACCCCTATACCCTTCATGGGTGTAATTATCAACTTGTGATGTCGTTTTAATGACCTTAAAATGTCGTATGAAGGCATGTTGGACTGTATTAAATGTGAATGGTTGTTCATATGTTGTTATGAGGCAAATTGATAAGCGTAAATGTGACGGAATGGAAATGAGAAGGCATAAAGGGTAAGTGTGATGCGAAATGCTATTGTTATACGAAATCTTGGTCAATGTGTGTAATGTTAAGGTGTTTTTGGTATGATAATGCAGTGAGTTGTATTGTAAGGAGTGAAATGAAGTTATATGGCGGTCATATAGTTCATTGTCGTTTTGTACGCTTGTACGGTAAATGATCGTTAACAAGAGTTTCATTGTGGACTTGTATTGTAGAGTGAAACATAAGGAAGAAGCTGGACTGTTGTGTTCATATATAGACTTGTGTACTCGTACTTGGAAGTAAAGGTATGTAAGGTTATTCTTCTATTTCTTTCTGCAACATATGGTGTTCATATTGTCATGGTACTCATTCGATTCCGAAATACTCTAAGATATTCTGTATCCGATAGTTGGCTAGAGTTACTCATATGTCCCTTACTCATTGGTTAATGGTGAATCATATGACTCATGTTCATTGATGGACTCATGTCCATTGGTTGGCTTATGATCATTGGCTAGTATGTGAAAAGTTCTATAAGGTTCTAAGGTAGCACATTTCTAGTTGGTGACCAGTTGAAATCCACATGTATTGTATTTAGTGATCATTATCCCAAGATTTCAAAAGTGTTCTATTCCGAAGGGGTTCTATAGTATTCCAACTAAGGTTGATATATATTGTTATTCATATGTTTTTTACTCCTAGATGAATCATGACCCACTTAGTTCTTATTTATGGACGAAATATGTTATAAGGTCTAAGAGAACTATCTCAACCAGAGTAATGAGGTTATGTTCCAAGGTTTCAATAGTGGTTATACTCATGTATATTGTTCATTGATCATTGTCCAGTGGTTCCAACAGTGTTATGTTTCCATGAAGGCTATGGTTCCAATAATGCTTATTCACATGTTTCTCACTCATTGATTATTGATCCAAAGCTTCAAAGAAAGTTGCGACTATGATTGTAATAATCTCTCATAAGCAAAAGTACCAATCTCTCACAAGTTAAAGTATCAATCTCAAAAGTAAAGAAATGAAGTAAGAACAAAGTAATGATGATGGTGATGTTAATTTATCCATGGGGTACAAATACCCGCATGATGATGTTCCTTTATCCATGGGGTGCAAACACCTGCATGATGTTGTTCATTTATCCATGGGGTGCAAGAGCACCTGCATGATGACATGATCTTATGCATGGGGTAAAAAGAATACCTGCATGATGATGATATTTTATCCATGGGGTGAAAATATCACCTGCATGATGAGGGCCCTAACAGTATATGAGCAATGTAAAAGTAAAGTAAAGTAAAGGCAAGAGAAAGAAAGAACGTAATGTACATGGTTCCCCACATACAGAAAGAGAGTTTATTCACTTTTGCTATTTCTCTTATATTGGTTCTATGGTTGTTGTGATAGTGAATGAATGATCCTAAATGGCAATAATAGAAGAATTGTACATAATTCCGCACATTGAGTTTTCTCTTATAATCATTTCCATGAAAGTTCTTACGTACTGATGTAGTTTTCTTGTGGCCTTACATACTCAGTACATTCTTCGTACTGACCCCTCTCGGGGACTTACCTTACATGTTGCAGGTGCAGGCATTAGTAGAACTCCACATTAAGTTGACGGTATTTGCAGATCTTTGGTGATCTCCAGTTGGATCGGGGATTTCCAAGTCAAAGTTGTACATTGGTTTTGATGTTGTAGACGTTATGAATTAGTGGTGTATGTATTTAGAGGCTTTTGTAGACATATGTGGGTATATGTATGTAAGATATGTATGTTCAGTGAGACGTGATGGCCCCAATGGCCAAGTTTTATATATGTATATGTATGACATTTTACATTTCATCAATTACATGAGATAGTATGTTATTCATTTGAGGTTATGCATACGAATGTTCATGAGCAAAGATTGGTTCTCTCGGGCCATATCGGCTTCGGGTGCCAATCACGCCTGCGTGACAAATCAGTTGGGCCCGGGTATATATATTGACGGTTATATTAAATATTGATGGTTATATATTGACGGATATATATATATATATATTGATGGTTATAAATATTGACGGTAATGTACATAAAGTCAAAGAAAGTAATGAACGTAAGGTACATGTTTCCACACATACAGAATGATGATTTATCCACATTGACTATTCTCTTCTCTTGATCTCTTTGAAATTCGTATCTTTTATGCAGTTGCTCATAGCCTTACATACTCAGTACATTCTTCATACTGACCCCCTTGGGGGACTTACCTTACTTGCTGTAGGCACAAGTGCTAGTAGATCACCACCGTAGGCTACGAGTCATCCACGGATCATTGGTGAGCTCCAGTTGGTTAGGGGCTTTTCGAGTCACATGTGTACATTGTTTTGGTATTGTAATTATTGTAGAAAGTGGGGACTTGTCCCGACTGTAGGTTGGTTGTGTACATGTATCTGTTAGAGGCTTTGTAGACGTATGTGGGAAGATGAATGTAAGAGATGTATGTCCATTTTGACTTGATGGCCCTAACGGCTAAGTTTCATATATTGTATATGTTTTCCATGACTTCCGCCATTAGTATTTATTAGTTACATGAGATAGAATAATATTCATACGGAAACATGCATATGAGTGTACATGGATAAAGATTGGTTCTCTCTGGCCTTAATGGATTCGGGTGCCAGTCCGCCTCAATGGGACTTGGGGTGTGACAATAGTGGTATAAGAGCAGGTCGTTCTAAGGGTGTCTACAAAGCCGTGTCTGAGTAAAGTCTTGCTTATGGATGTGTTGTGCACCACATCTATAGGTAGGAGGCTACTGGACATTTAGGAGTTGTTTCATTTCTTCATTTCTTAGATCGTACAATAGAGCCAAGGTTATAGAATTATACCTAACCATTGACTTTGTTCTTTTTCATTATAGTAAGAATGCCGATTACAAGAAGAGGCAAGGGTAAAAGTAAGAAGTTAGACAGGATTGTCAGAGAAGGAACTAGAAAATCACCACCCGAACGGGTTGAGCAAGGTGAAGCTGAAAGTGAGTTTGCATCGTGGGCTTCCTCTACCTTTCCAACTCCAGAAGAGCCGAGAAGGATAGAAGAACCTGCTGAGCCACCTGTTAATGTCACCGAATAGGATTTAAGAAATGCACTGTACATGTTGACTCAGATAGTTGCTGCACAGAATCAAGGACAAGTTGGTCCAATGACAAGTAATGGCAGTGAGGCTAGGGCAGCTAGTCCAAGGACACAGGATTTCCTGAAATTAGATCCCCCTATATTAATCGGATTGGATCTTAATAAGGACCCGCAAGATTTTATAGATCAAATCAAAAGGGCTTTGGATGTCATGCACATTTGGTGTAGAAATAGTTGAACTTGTAGCATATCGATTGAAGGAAGAGGCTATATTGTGTTACGAAGATTGGAAACGATCTAGGGGTATCGGTGCATCCCCAGCTAGTTGGGAAGTATTTAAAGTGGCATTCCTTGATCACTGTCTTCCATAAGAGATCCGAGAGGATCGTGCAGACTAGTTTTAAAATCTTCATCAAGGGAATATGAGATTTCGAGAGTACAACCTTCGGTTTAATTCTGTGTCAAGATATGCTCCCCATGTGGTAGCTACCATGGCCGATAGAGTCCATCGATATGTGGACAGATTGGAGCCATATTTTGTGAGGGACTGTACCATTGCTGATTTGAATAGAGATATGGATATAGCCAGAATACAAGCTTTTGCACAGAAGATGGAGTACCAGAGGCAAAGAAGAAGGGTGCACAAATTTGAAGGGGGGCCATCAAAGAAGGCTAGACCTATGGGACAGTTCATGGCATCCCAAGGAGAATTCAGGCCTCAAATTTTTAATAGACCATTGAGACCATCACTTTATTATCCTATAGTAGGCACTCAATCCCAATTACAATGGTTTGGTGGCAGTCACATTGGGCAAAGTCGTGGAATTCGAGGTTCACAAGCAGTGGGGTATCAAAAGCAAGGAAGTATGGACCAACCGGGGTTTTCTCGCCAGTCGTATCAATACTGTGGGAAGCTTTATTTAAAGGAATTCTGGTTTGGGACAAATATTTGCTTTTGGTGTGGTATGTCCGGGTATATGGTGAGAGATAGCCCAAGAAGGGGCACACGTATTATTACGCGACCTGCGGGATCAACTGTTGCATCATCATCATCGGTTCCTTTCTTAATCCAAGGTGTGCAGTTTGTTGGTCATGGTAGAGGTGCTAGAGGAGCAGCCAGTTTGGTGGAGTACAGGACCGTACCTATGCCCTAGTGGGTCGGCAAAATTTTGAGGCCTCTCCAGATGTAGCTACAGGTACATTATCTGTCTTTTCCCATAATGTATATGCATATGAATTAATTGATTCGGGATCTACATTATCATATGTTACTCCATTGATTGCTACGAAATTCAAAAGAACACCAGAATTACTAGTTAAACCATTTGACGTATCTGCACTTGTTGGTGAATCTATTCTAGGTAAGAGAGTATATTGTAACTGTATAGTACCTATTTGTGATCATGCTATGTTGGTTGATCTTATTGAGCTAGAAATGGTAGATTTTTATGTTATAATGGGTATGGATAGGTTGCCTTCTTGTTATTCTATGGTGGATTGCCGAGCTAATAAAGTCCATTTCCATTTTCCACAAAAGACTCTCCTTGAATGGAGGAGTAATATTGGCGTACCGAGAGGTAAATATATTTTCTATCTTAAGGTAAGGGTAACGATATCCAAGGGGATTCATAAGGCCTAGTATGCCCCCTTGGAGTGCACCAGTATTAGGTATACGGAAGAAAGATGGCACGTTGAGAATGTGCATTGGTTATCGGCAACTGAATAAAGTGACAGTCAAGAATAAATATTGCCTCCCCAGAATTGATGAAACATTTGACAAATTATAGGGTTTCAAATGATTCTCAAAGGTTAACCTGAGATCGAGATATCATCAGGTAACGGTTAGATAAAAAGGATATACCAAAGATAGCTTTCCGAACGCGGTATGGTCATTTTGAGTTTTTGGTTATTTCTTTTGGGCTAACAAATGCACCCGCAGTTGTTATGGATAGGATAAATAGGGTGTTCGAGCCATTCTTGGATATGTATTGATGCAGCATGGTAACGTAATAGCTTATGCCTCAAGACAGTTGTGACACACGAGAGGAACTATCCGACACATGATCTTGAGTTAGCAGTTGTGATATTTGATTTAAAGATATGGCATTCGTATGGGGTTCAGGTTGATATATATACTGATTACAAGAGTTTGCGATATATATTTAAGAAGAAGGACCTAAACCAAAGACAGCAAAAGTGGTTGGATATACTAAAAGACCATGATATTGATATTACATCCGGAAAATGCAAGTGTAATAGCCGATGTGTTAAGTCGCAAAACAGTAGGAAGCCTTAGTAGTCAGTTGACCAAAAAGCAAAGTATAGTCAAGGAGTTACATCAATTAGCCAGCTTGGGAGTTCATCTTCTTGAAACTCCAGATGAAAGAATTATAGTGTAGATACGGCAGAGTCTTCATTTGTAACTGAAGTGAAGAAAAAGTAATATGCAAACCTCATTGTATTTCAGCTGAAATTTAATGCACACAAGATTTGACAAAGGCATTTCATCTTACGCAAGATAGAGTGAATCAGGGCCAAAGTAGATTGTGTGTACCGGATATAGATGAATTAAGGAAATGAATATGACAGAGGCACATCATTTATGGTATCCTATTCATTCAGGAGCTACCAATATGTACCATGATTTGGAAGAGATATATCGGTAAGGTTACATGAAAGAAACATTGCAGAATCTGTAAAAGTAGAGCGTCCGAAACCTGGAGGTTTTATGCAATGTATAAATCTTCTAGTAGAAATGGGACATGATTAACATGGATTTCATCACAGGCTTACCAAGTCAGCGCATTTTCTACCAGTCAAGACCATTTATACAGCTAAAAGACTATGCAAGGTTGTATGTTAAAGAGATAGGGCGATTATATGAAATTCCACTCTATATTATATCCGACAGGGGATCTCAATTTACTGCACACTTTTGGAAATCTTTCCAGGAAAGTTTGGGAATCCAAGT
The DNA here is from genome assembly GCA_031232105.1 of Capsicum rhomboideum. Classification (NCBI taxonomy): domain Eukaryota; kingdom Viridiplantae; phylum Streptophyta; class Magnoliopsida; order Solanales; family Solanaceae; genus Capsicum; species Capsicum rhomboideum. The sequence continues at coordinate 51,485,088 of CP124718.1, forward strand.
GAATTTAAGTACGGCTTTTCATCCTCAGACGGATGGACAGGTAGAACCTATTATATAAACATTTGAAGGTATGCTACGAGTTGTACATTGTATTTTAAAGGTAGTTGGGATGAAAATCTATCGCTTATTGAATTTGCCTACAATACTAGTTATCATTCAAGTATCAAAATGACACCTTATGACGCTTTGTATGGAAGGGAGGAAAGTTGGACCTATATAACGTACCATATTAGATTACCCGAAGATTTGGGTAAGTTGGATATAAAATATCACGACCCCAAGAATTCTCCACGGTTCATTCAGTATTTCATGTTTCGATGCTTCGAAAGTGCATAAGAGATCCATCTTGTATTGCTCCTATTAACGATGTACAAGGTATGGAGGATCTCGCCTATGAGGAGATCCCTATTTCTATTTAGGATCAACAAGTAAAGAGAGTAAAGAATAAAGAAGTAGCTTCCGTAAAGGTACTCTGGAGAAATCAACAAGTAGAAGAGATCACATGGGAAGCTAAAGAAATGATGAAATCAAGTACCCGTAATTGTTTCCCACGGAACAAAAAAGTTTAAAACGCGAAATCAACACAATAACAAGTAAGTATTTATAAGCATTATGTGTATATGTGATAACCTGAGGAATGAAACTTGCATTTGTCTCAATTGGATAACGTCATTAACATTCGAGGACTAATGTTTCTAAGGGGGGAAGAATGTAACATCTCATACATTTCCGACCCTACTTGACAACTTTTAACCATGCTTACCTTTGTTTTGAGAGCCATAAGTACGTATTTTGTATTGTTATTGATGGAAGATTTGATATTGTGCCAGTTGATGTGATTAGAGCTTTGTAGGAGGTGTTTGTGACTTTGTGGAGCATTTGTAGAGTTAAAAGTGAGACATGGAGGATTTCCAAGCAAAGTATATTAAATTTAGGAGGCAAGCAAAAGACTTGAACTTGAAGGATCTAACCAAATCCGCAAAGAAAAGTCGAAGAAAGTAAAAAAATCAAAATTTTGGGCTAGGCGCGCCACGGGGCGTGCCAGGCCGCTTTGTCCTGAATTTTTTGTGGCACAGGCAGCAAGGGGCTGTGCCAGGCAGTGTACCAGGACGCCCCTGCACACCTTTAAAATGCTGAAATTTTTCTAAGTCCCTAGGGCGCCCGGGAACGTGCAGGGGTGTTTTTTGCCAAATTTCTTTGACGATTATTAGTCTATAAAGAAGACTCTTGGGTTATGGTATCCTTATTACATCATAGTAGGACTAATCTTGAGTGATTTTGGCATCCTATTTGGGTTTAATTCTTCATCACAAGTATTTTATCAAATTATGTTCAATTAAGCCATGAGTGGCTAGAATTTCTTATTTTTGAGATTGAGGCTACGAACATGAATCTCGTGAGTCGAATATTGTCGTGACATTTATGGAATTATTTAAACATGAGATATATGGTGGATCATTCATTGAATTTGGTGGTCTAAGTTAACATTTGTTAATGGGCTCAATTTAAGGCCCAAAATAGAGTAAAAGACATGGCCCAAAAGGGCAAATGACCCATTCTTCAAATTTGACCAAGTAAACATGGCATTTAATGCCAAGAATTGGCTAAGGATGACTTGGGAGACTATATAAAGGCAAAAAATCTGAGTTTTATTCATTATAACTCTCATGCCTTTCTATATATTTTGAAACACATTTCTCATTTCACAAACCCTAAGGCAACCATCTCCTTGGACAAGATCATCACTTTGCAAGCTTTGGTAAGTGTCTACTATCATGGATTAATTTATTATATGCTTAATATGGTGTGTATATCATGATGGTTATGTTGGCAATATGTTGAGTAGTGCACTTTTGCTTTTTGCTAAAAGATGTGTCATCCTTGTGATTTAAACTTGAAAGGAGACTTGAGGTTTTGATGAAAGTGAATGGTGTGGATGAAATATCAACATGTATGATGTGGTTATGTTTCTAAACTTGTTTTTTATATATGTATAACTAGTGGTATTGTTGTTATGAAATATATTGAGGTGACTTGATAGAGTAATTGTGATGTGGTGTTAATGAGAAAGTGTAAAGGAGAAACTTGGTGTGAAATGTTATTGGTATATGATGTTGTGGTAAATTGTGTGGAATGTTGAAGTATTTTTGGTATGACATTTCCGTGAATTGTATTGTAAAGTATTAAACGACGTTATAGGGCAATCATGTAACTCATTGTCGTCTTATACCCTTGTGAGGTAGTCGGTTGTTAAGGTGAGCTCCGTTACGTACTTGTATTGTAGAGTGACATGTAAGGAAGGAGCTGGATTATTGTATTCACATATAGGACTTTGTATTCATAATTGGAATATAAGGTATGTAAGGTTACTCTTTTTGAATCCTTTTGCAGCGCATATTGTTCACATTGTCATTGTACTTGTTCTATTCCGAAATATTCAAAGGTATATCATTTCAGGTTGTCATCTATTGTTATTCACATGTTCCTTATTCATTGACCAATTGTAATTCATGTATCACATAAGTATGTACATTAATCCAAAATTCCAATAATGTTATTAATGTCATGATCCCCAATGTATCAATCTCACAAATGTAAAGGAAAGAAGTAATGCAAAGAAGTAATGAAAGAAGTAATGCATATATGGTTACTTTATGGTTACTCCATGGTTACTTTATGGTTAATTTATGGTTACCTTATGGTTACTGAATGATTATTGAGTACGGATGACAACCCAAAGGGGAGAAAACCTAATTGGGGGAGATCCCGATATTGTTGGATCTGGGGGAAAGCTCAGTGGGGTAAAAGCCAAACTTGATACCGAACCTACTTCATTGATTTTCGGGTGATAGCAAGGGGGAAACTCAGTGAGGCAGAAGCCTATCTTGATACCGAACCTGACAGGGGGTAGCCCAAAGGGCCGAACCTGCTTTATTTATTTATGGTATATTATATTATTCTCCCACTGATCAGTTGGGATCGGGTACATATATTGACGGTTATATTATATATTGACGGTTATACATTGATGGTTATATTATATATTTATGGATATATATATATATTGACGGTTATAAATATTGACGGTAATATATATAAAGGCAAAGAAAGTAATGAACGTAAGGTGCATGTTTCCACACATACAGAATGATGATTTATCCATATTGACTATTCTCTTATCTTGATCTCATTGAAATTAGTATCTTTTATGCCATTTCTCATAGCCTTACATACTCTGTACATTATTCGTACTGACCCCCTTGGGGGACTTACCTTACTTGTTGCAGGTACAGGTGCTAGTAGACCACCACCGTAGGCTACGAGTCATCCACGGATCATTGGTGAGCTCCAGTTGGTTTGGGGATTTTTGAGTCATATGTGTACATTGTTTTGGTATTTTAATTGTTGTATAAAGCGGGGACTTGTCCCGACTGTAGGTTGGTTATGTACATGTATCTGTTAGAGGCTTTGTAGACGTATGTGGGAAGATGAATGTAAGAGATGTATGTCCATTTTGACTTGATGGCCCTAACGGCTAAGTTTCATATATTGTATATGTTTTTCGTGACTTCCTCCATTATTATTTATTAGTTACATGAGATAGAATGATATTCATACGAAAACTTACATATGAATGTACATGGATAAAGATTGGTTCTCTCGGGATTTAACGGCTTCGGGTGCCAGTCCGCCTCAATGGGGTTGGGGTGTGACATAACAGGGCATATCTAAACAATTGAGAAATTTTGAAGTAAGTAGACTACCTCAAAGTACACAATAATAATCTATCTACAACCAAACCGAACCCCTATAAGCCTAGAGGGACAAACAACCCCCAATATAACCCAACCACCCCCATGAATATCACAGGTTCCAACAACAAACAATACTAGCTACAAGTAGTGCATATAACTCGATAAGTGCAAATTTAGATCATGTAATACAAGAAAAGATCAATGCCATGTCAAACAATATAGTAGACTCCTTTTTCAGCATGTGTGGCTCACAAAGGAAGGACCCATGGGGGACTCACGATATCCTATAACACCCCAAACTATGCTATGCTCTAATTCATACTTACTGCAGGAAACCAGACTAATAGTTGCTATCCCACTGAACCTGAAGTAAAAACCTAGGATTCATCCTCAAGCTTAAATCCTCCAAGCTTTAGTTTAAGCAACTCCATCAAACAGGTATATAGGATTTTAATAAGGTTTTCTTTCACCCTTATGCCCAATAACTTCAAACTTTCATTATGATTTTCATGACTTAATGATTTAGGATTTATACCTAATTATACATATTTTTTGGAATTCAGTTTCCTTATGATATTTTATGATAATATTGTTTTGTTAAAAGTGACTATGCATGCTTTCTAATGGCTCTAATTCAATTATTACGCTATTTGAAGAACTAGGCATGATCAGATAGATTTCAATTTATTTCAATATAACTTGCAATGTTTGAACACATGATCCTAAAAATCAGTAAATTTAGCATGATTACTTCTAGTGTATCAGAATATAGGTAAAACAATAATTTAACTAGTTCATGATTTAGTAATGTTGTTTTTTGAGTAGTATTTAGCATCGAACGGACACAAGTTACAGATAACCTATGTCCCAAAACTACGCATTAGCATAGGTTATATTTAGCCCTTTGAAGCTCAATTTAGTGGATCCACCTTAGTTTAAGTTCAATACTGATGGCAAGGTATAGAGCAACCCTTTCCAATATGGGCCAAATGTTGAACTCCATGTTTGCTAACATGATTTATGCCCATTAGAAGAAACTCTCAAAAAATTATTTAAGCATAATAAATGTACATGACTCGGCATTTTTTAGATTATATTTGAATACTTTATGATGTAATAAAATGATATAGTTTTTCACCTTTGATCTATGAAAATATGGGTCATTGTACTTCCATTTACTTATGTTCTACTTGATTTTAGTTTTTACAACATGTTTTATTCATGAGCCACATATCTCACATGCTCGGTACATTCAAATGTACTAACCGCATACTCTCTTTGTATTGTATTTTATTTATGATGTAGATTCAAGTGATTGTTCCCAACCTCAATGTTAGATACGCTCCTAGTACTCAATCCAACATACTTAGTGACTACTTATAATTTGGGAATAGTTGGAGTTTATTTTCAGTCTTTCAGTTTTCAATATTTGAGTTAGCTGGGGACTTGTCCTGGCAACTCGTCTTTAGTTATTAGAGGCTTTTAGACACAGTTAGATTTCTTCATTTGGGTCAGATATTCATGTAAATGACTTTATTATATTTTTTTTTACATTTAATTTAATAATATTTCCCTTATCTCTCCATGATTTATGCTTCTGCTCAGTATTTGAATACATAGTCTTAGTTATATACTAGTACCAAAGGTTTGCTTGGGATCACTTATGGTTCTAAGTACCGAGTATCATCCATGGTGTAGTGCTGCTACTCGATGCAGATACTTAATTCGCGTGAACCCTCCTAAGTTCTTTAGGTCAGAGGTTGCGGAAGACCCACAAAACTTCATTAATGAAGTGAAGAAGATCCTCCAATTCATATAGGTGAATGGGGTTGAAAGTGTTGAGCTGGATACCTAGCAGCTCAAGGATATGGATTATTTGTGGTATACTTAGTGGAAAGATAGTTAAATAAGAAATGTAGCTTTGTAGTTTGGGAGGATTTTGTTGATACTTTTCTTTATCAGTTCTTCCCGAGAGAGTTAAGAGAGAAAATGCTAAAGAGCTTATGAACATAAGGAAGGGATCTATGTTAATTAATGAATATGCCCTGATGTTCACTTAGTTATCCAGGTGTGCTCCTAAAATGGTGGCCGAGCCAAGGTCTAAAATGAGTAAGTTCATTTTTGGGGTTTCAGACATGGTGAAGAAGTAATGTAGGAAAACTATGTTAGTTGGGGATATGGATATCTCCAGTTTGATGACTCATCCTAATAGATAGAAGAAGAGAAATTAAACGAGAGGGAAAGAGAGAATAAGTAGGCCAGAATAGGTAACTTTGATTTCAATCAATGGATGATCGGTGGTGGTAATCGATCATATTTTCTATAGCTTTCATCCGAATTAATGCCTTGATCAGATAGTACTCTATCTCCAACACCCAGAGCTAAATAGGATTAGAAGGGTAGATCGTCAGGCTCTTTTTCATAGGGTATCATTGTAAGGGGAAATTCCTATCCTAATTGAAACAAGTGTGGTAAGAACAACCTAAGAGAGTGTCTTTATGGAAAGGAAGGATGTTTCAAGAGTGGTTAGACTGGTCACAGGTTGAGTGATTTCCCCTTTACCAAGTAAGGCAATGGAGGTAATTAAGCCCAATTTACTTCTTCAATAGCTTCCACAGATCACACAGCTTGGTAAGGGGCTACATTGTCTTTCACGACCCCATATTTTACTTTTATGTTTTGAGTAAATTCTAAACAACTCCTAAAACCTTTTTCTATTTCCACTCCAGTTGATAAGTCAATCATAGCTAGCCGAGTGTACAGAAATTGCCATGTTTTAGTTCTCCATAGAGTCACCACAAGTAATCTAGTTGAGTTAATCATGACTTACTTTGATATTATTCTTGGTGTGGATTGGATACATTCCTACTATTCCTTAGTCAACTGGAGAATCAGAGTCATAAAATTTCAATTTCTAGATGAGTGTGTCTTAGAGTGGAAGGGTAGTCCTACATAGCCTATAGGTCATTTGAGGGTTGTGTTGCAGATTCTCAAGGATCGCCAATTGTTCGCTTTATTCCGGTAGAGTGAGTTTTTGTTGAGTTTAGTTGCATTCCTTGGCTATGTTGTGTCTAGTGAGGGTGTTCAGGTAGACTGTCAGAAGATTAAGGCAGTAAAGATTTGGCTTAGAACAACTTCTCTATTAGACATCAAGAGCTTTTTTGGCTTATTTAGTTACTACCAAAAGTTTGTGGAGGTTTTCTCATCTATTTCTACCCTATTGACTAGGATAACATAGAAAAAGGTTATGCTTTAGTGGTTCGAGGTTTATGAGAAGGGATTTCAAAATCTAAAGTCTCAACTTATTTATGCTCAAATTTTAACTTGCCAGAGGGTTTAGACAAGTTCATCATTTATTATGATGCTTATAGTATTGGCCTTGGGTGTGAATTGATTCAGAATGGTAAGGTGTCACGACCCAATTTCTCAGGTTATAATGGAACCTAATATAACCCTCATGTTCATAAGCCAACCTATAGCCCAAAACAGCGAGTAACAGACTAATAAAATAAAAGATGACCAAAACTAAATACAAGGAGAAAGAAAACCAGAAGAAAGTAAGTATTCCCCAAGACCTGGTAAGGTCCGTACAATAGCCACTAGCATAATAAGAGTACAAGGTGAGCATAATATATGTAGGCAAAACTATCTCTGAAATATAAAATAAAAGTCAGTCCAGTAAAAAAGGGAAAGCAGATGCTAGGAGCTCACTCTAAATCTCCAATTCATGGTAGCTCCATACGATGCATACGTCAATGGCAAGAACTCATACTATGATATGCAAGGTGCAAAAGTGTTGTATGAGTACTAAGCACAAAGTACTCAGTATGCATCAACCAATTGAGCTCCAATGAAAATACAAGTATAAATAACACGTAAGGCAGGAATATACAGTACATACTACTATCTAAGAAATGAAACACAATAATAATAATGGAGAGGTAAAGACAAACTACCATAAATTACAAGTAACTAGGGATGGAAGTGTGATACAATAGGTAGCTAGCCAATATACAATAGTAGAGTGAAGATAATGGGTGTAAACCAAAAAAGTATAATAGTAGTACAAGGAAAGAAGGAAATATATAATAATAATAACTAGAGAAAATGTGGGTATACGATAGTACTATACAGGCAGCTAAACACGAAGTTACTAACCTGAGGGACGTAGCCTAACATCCTGAGGATCATAACTAATAAGTGAGATAAATCTAGCACAATCAGACCATCTGACCCAAAATATAAATAATCATAAGATAGTGTATTAACAACGCTCTCAACATTAAAGAGAAAAATAACTCAGAAGCATACCAACAGCAACAGGTACACATCCATGATCGCCCTGCCACAACTATGCAAATATATCCAAACAATAAAAACAACCGAATAATCCCAAACAAACAATAACCTAACTGGGCCCCAATAAGTCCAGAATCCACAAACAATCACTCAGCAAACAACAAACATAACCTGTACTTATCCAATCCCCCATAAGGCTGGTAGGTACAAGTGCAAAACAATTATACTGGTGAAAGGCAATGCATATGAATGAATACATGCAAAGAAAATCCAATACTACCATACCACTTTAGTGTCATATTGTACCAAGTATATACACCTTTTTTGTCTCGCCGACTTGCAAGAAAGGACCTTTGGGGTATCCCATCTTCTAGCATGTTGTTCCTAGATAGACGGACCCATAAAGGACTCGAGATATTCCTATATACTTCCTGATCCCAAACCAAGAATTCTAATAATTAACTATAACCAATCTGGTCCATCCAGTACTGGAGAGAAATAAGAGTACAATAAGTGCTCAGAATTGAACTGAGGCTAAATAGGTAGAAATCTATAAAATCTAGTGCCTGAGATTAAGACCAAGACTAAAAGAGTATAATAGTGTAGAAAGGGTTAGAATATACCTCAACCAAAGTAAGTAAATAATGGTGAATTAGCGGATCAAGAATGGATAGGAACGTGCCTCAGCCTGAGTTTCTAAAGTAGAATACTTAGTTTAAAAGATCATGAACTAACATCAGAATAGTACGACTTCCATTTAAAAGACAGCTTTAAAAGTGAAAAAGTGGGAAGAAATCCTCTTTTTGGAAAACAATAATCAAATTAAGGTTTTAGTTAGAATTGTACCACTAAGTAAGCATGAGCACGTGAAACTGTATGTATTGCTTTACCAGTATCCAAACAATAGAATTGAAAGCATCTAAGTGTCTATAAACTAGGCCATGACTCTTTCAAAGCATAGATAACAAACCTGGTCTCTAACTGATCTCATAACTAAGGCCTCTGACCCAACAATATACAATGTAAAAGGATATCGAGATCATAACTCAGAAAGTTAAGGTAAATAAGGGCATCATGACACTGGGAGGGTTTAACCAAGAATTTTTACCACGTCAATATGTACTACTACAATCTCAAACTCAGGAAACCAAATGTCAACCTAAGGTCATGCAAGAATGTAATCAAGCTTAACAAAACCCTATAGCTATAACGGGTAATCTAGGCTAAGGCTCAAATTACAATTCTATTCTAAAACCTCCTAAATAGGTCAAATAAAGATACAAATAACATTAAACCTATCTTATAACCCCCACCTAGCATGCAATCTATACAATACATAATCTCGTAGAGAAGAGTAGACCATAGCCTACCTCATAGTCGAATAGTAGTCTCAAACCATCTACAAACTGCTCGGCTCCACTCCTTAACCTTTGAATGTTGTCGCACTCTCAAATTCATAATCTATAAGTTGACAGGAATAAAAGAAGACCCATATTGTAATATAAAACACCAGAATGAGAATTGGGTCAAAAATAGGCTCGTGGGAGCCGTTATCAAAATTTATAAATTGAATCCATTATTAGGTATTTCTAAGGATAAGAAATGCATGCCCAAAATTTGTGGGAAAATGGAGCTCAAATCATGGTCCAAAGTAACCCCAAAAGTTAAGGAAATCAAGAATAAAATTCTAGGAATTTATAAGGAAAAAGGAAAGAATTGATGGGGAAAATCAATGGAAAATGATCAAGAGGTGTCGAATTAACTTACCTTATCCTCAATGGAAAATTTTCCATAGTTTCCCATGCTACAATATCAAATAATGGTGACAAGAGTTAATAAATAAAGGATTTTGGGGAAGACAAGGTTTTATACCGAAGAGTTTACCCATCGTAATAGTGAGGACCCCTAGTCGTGATCGCAAAGAACCAAAAAATTGCCCATCATGAACATAGGGAAATAGCCGGGATTATGAAGGCTAGATGAAAAAAAACTCTCACAAACGCCATGAAGCCTTTGTAAATGCAAAGAAAAGACTAGACCTGATCAGACTGACCCTTCATCATGAACGTGAAAAAAGGATCGCAATTGTGAAGGTCAAATATGACCCTTTGCAGACGCGGTCAACTCCTTGAGAATGAAAAGAAAAAAAAAGGCCTGCACTAGGTGTTGTTTAACCAGGAAAATACTAAGTTCCAACGGACTCCAATCGAATGCTTGAGATTCATTTGAAACCTCGTGCATACAAAAGAAATATGCTACCCTACCAATTTTGGCATTCCGAACTCAATGAAACCGTCGAAATTTCCATCCAAGGTCATCTCAACAATGAGTGGGTCACACACCCAATATTTATTTTTTATCAAAATCCACCCAATAGTCCAAAACAAGCTGAAAGCCTCGGTACTTGGATCAAGGGTCTTTCTAGCATAAAATCAAACTATCAAAGTTCTCATAGGAGACCGATTACTAAATGTTTTGATCGAAGACCAATTTCTCAACTTTAAAAGCTCCAAAATAGGAAAATGGGCTTAAACCCCAAACAAACTACTCGACAAACAAATCGACGATCCTAATATGTCATAAATGATTTATACCTAGTATGGGAAAGTAAAAAATGTAGAAAATACATGAAAACAAAAAAAATGACCCAGAGGGTCATTAAATAAGGTCATTATGGATGCTTACAAACAACTTAAGGTTCATGAGAATAACAACCCGACTCAAAATTTTAAGTTAGTAGTTGTAGTATTTTCCTTCAAGATTTGAGAGACACTACTTGTATGGTGTTCATGTTTATATATTCATAAATTATAAGAGTCTTTAGTATGTTTTCAGTCGATGGATTTGAATCTTCAATAGAGGAGATGGCTTGAGCTTCTCAAGGATTATAACATGAGTGTGCTTTACCATCTATGTAAGGAAAATGTAGTAGTTGATGCTCATAGCAGGTTGTCCATGGTTAGTATGACCCATGTTGAGGAAGGAAAGAAGGAATTGGCAAGGGATATTCACACACTTTCCATTTAGGGGTTTGTCTTACATATTTAGAGAATAGTGGTGTTATAGTTCAAAATGGTTTAGAGTCTTATATTGTGATAGAAGTTAAGAAAAAGAAAAAAGGCGATCCAATTTTTCACAAGTTGAAGGATGTTGTACATAATCATTATGTTGATGTTTTCTCTAAAGAGGGAGATGGTGTTCTTTGTTATTAGGGCATGTTGTGTATTAAAGATGTAGATGATTTGAGGAAGCAAATTTTGATAAAAGCTCACATAATAGGTGCCACAAAGATATACCATGATATATGGTAAGTCTATTAGTGGAATGGCATTAAGAGGGACATTGCAAATTTTATGACTAAGTGTCCTAATTTCTAACAGGTGAAGATTGAGCATCAGAGATCAGAAGGTATGACTCAGGATATCAGTATTCCTACTTGGAAGTGGGAGATTATTAACATGGAATTCATCACAGGTTTACCTTACATACTATGACAACCTGATTCCATTTGGATGGTAGTAGACAAGATAACTGAGCTAGATCACTATTTTCCTGTCATGACTATAGATTCAGTATAGGACTATGCCAGACTTTATATTCATGAGTTGGTTAGATTTCAAGACGTTCTTTGTCTATTATTTCAAATAGAGTTACTTAGTTTCCATCTCAATTTTTTAAGTAATTCAAGAAAGGTATTTGTAACCGACTAGACATTAACACAACATTTTATCCACAGACTAATGGTCAGGAAGAGTATACTATCCATACTTTAGAGGATATGTTGAAGACTTGTGTGATCCACTTTAAAGGTAATTGGGATGACCAATTACCTTTTATAGAGTTTGCTTATAATAATAGTTTCTATTCTAGCATCCAGATAGATCTTTTTTAGGCACTTTATGGGCGAAGGAATAGGTCTCTTATTGGTTGGTTTGAGGTAGGTGACACTAATTTGATTGGGAAGATGCAGTTCATGAGGCTATGGATAAAGTTTAGTTGGTTCAGGAGAGATTGAAAATCGCTCAGTGTCATCAAAAGTCTTCTACAGATGTGAGGAAGAAAGACTTAATTTTGTTATTGATAATTGGGTGTTTATGAAATTTTTGCCCATGAAAGGGGTGATGTGATTTGGTAAGAAGGGACCCTGATATATTGGCCTTTACAAGATTTTGAGACATATTCAAAATGTGGCTTATGGGTTAGAGCTACCCGCAGAGTTGGCAGTCGTGCATCTAGTGTTTTATGTGTCCTTATTGAAGAAGTGTATTGCTGATCCATCACCTTTTTTTCCTTTGAAGAGCGTTGGTGTGAAAAATAGTCTTTGTTATGAGGAGTTACTATTTAAGATACTCTATAGGTAGGTTCATAAGTTGTGGAATAAGAAGGTCACTTTAGTCAAGGTTTTATGGAGGATTCAGTTGGTTGAGGGAGCTAATTAGGAAGTAAAAGCAAATATGATGGCCAAGTACCCATATATGTTCCCTCCCAGAACCGATATAGTATGAGGTAGTGACATTTCTTCTTTAGTTAGTCCTCAATTTTTCATATTCTCTTCAATTATTCATGATCCTATGAATGCATACATACTCTATGAATTTCAGTTGAGTCCCTACTCTTAGTTCAAATCAGTTATCCAGTTAGTTATTTCATTTTAGTAATCAGTCAGTAATATTAGTTTCTTTCTTTTCTATCTAGCCTTAGTCTTCATTCGAGGAGGAGTGATCCCAAGGGGGAGATATTATAATACCCATACTTAGGTATGCTCTGATTTAGACTTAGTGCAAAAAAATCATACCAAAATTTGTAATCCCACTGAACCACGAATTAGTGTATGACTCGTGGTATCATCTCATATATTGTGTGTAACACCCCGTACGTTTCGGAGTCTAACTGACTACCATAACATTTATGGAAATATTAAAACATGAGATATTTGATTAATTATGTATTAAATTTTGGGATTTATGTACTAAATTGTGGACACTTAAAAGTCTTGTGCAAATGGGCCTTAAATGAAGCCCAAATTCATGAGGAAGACATGGCCCAAAAGAGATTTTTGACCCATTCTTGCTTAGTCTTCCATTGACCAAGTAAGAAAACCAAGTGTGTCGATGAGGATCATTATAAAAGGATTATATAAGCCAAATAAATCAGATTTTTATTCCATTTGGACTCTCATGCCTTTTCTAGACTTTTCCACAATTTTCTCTTTGTCTCTCAAGAACCCTAAGTTATTCCTTTCGCCAAGATCATCTTTGTACAAGGCTTGGTAAGTGCTTATTATGATTGTTTAATATGTTTTATGCATGAGAGATGGTGTATATTATGTTGGTTATGTTGGTGGTGTATTGAGAATTTAACAAAATGTGAAATGTTACATGTTGCTAAATCGGAGGATGGTCTTGTCTTGTAAACTTGAATATGTACTTGTGGTCTTGAAGAAGTGAACTTGATGGAGTAAATATTTACATGTGAGATGTGATTTTAGTCTTACTTGTTTTATTCTTGTGAATTATGTTTGGAATTTTTATTGTGAAATTGGTTATGGTTTTGGTGATGTATTGGCCGTAAAGTGCAGTTTTGGGTGTTTTTATGTGTGTTCTGAGACCATGGATGATTTTTGGTGTTCAAGATGATAAAAAATATGTCAAAATAAGTTTGGTTATGATCATGGACCATTCATTGCATGAAAAGGACCCAAAAGAGACCATTTTGGACCAAAACGGGCATCCGCCCCCACATACGAGGGCACCTGCGAGCGCAGATGCCAATGCAGATGCTCCTGGAATCTGCCAGGATCCATCTGCGATCGTACCTCATCCACCTACAGGCGCAGGTGGCAGCGCAGGTCATCCCCAGTATTAGTTTTATGTGTTTTCATCTCTAGTTGATCCCCGAAGGCCCCTATACCCTTTCTGGATGTAATTATCAAGTTGTGATGTCGTTTTTAATAACTTTAAAGGGGCGTATGGACTCATGTTGGAATATTTTAAGTATGTATTATTGTTCATAAGTTGTTATGAGACAAGTTGATAAGGTAATTGTGATGGAATGATAATAAGGAAACATAAAGGGTAATTGTGGTGTGAAATGCTATTGATGTATGATATCTTGGTCAATGTGTGGAATGTTATGGTATTGTTGGCATGATAATGCAGTAAATGGTATTTTAGGAAGATGGAATAATATTATATGGGCAGTCATATAGCTCATTGTCGTTTTGTACACTTGTACGGTAAATAGTTGTTAACGAGGGTTCCATTATGAACTTGTGTTTTAGAGTGAGACATAAGGAAGGAGCGGGACTGTTGTGCATATATATAGACTTGTGTATTCATACTTGGCAGTAAAGGTATGTAAGGTTACTCTTTCTGTATCCTTCTGCAGCGTATTGATCATATTGACATTGTATCTATCCTAGTCCAAAATGTTCAAAGGTATATCAGTTCAGGTTGAGATATATTGTCATTCACATGTGTCCGACTCTTAGTCGAATTATGATTCATGTATCTCCTATTCATTGAATGAAGTTCCAAAGTTGTCATAATGTGGTAAATTCTAAGAAAGCTATATCAAAGAAAGTAACGATGTAAGGAGAGTCTTTTTAGTCTTGAATAGCTTTTCCAATCATGTCATGTTCCAATAGTATTCACATTGACATTACGCTTGTTCCATCCCGAAATGTGCTAAGGCATCCTATATCCGATTATCAATGGTCATTATCATATGTTTCCTACTCATTGATCAATTGTGAATCTCATGTCTCATAATTCATGAGTATTGTTCCAAAAGCCCAATAAGGTTACATTCCAAAGTTCCAATAGTGGTTATATTAAGGTATCTTGTTTATTGATTATTGTCCAATGGTTCCAATGGTGTTACGTTTTCTATAAGGCTATGTTTCCAATAATGTTTATTTACATGTCTTCTATTATTGGTTATGGTTCCAAAGCTTCCAAAAATGTTATGCCAAAGGAATGTATCAATCTCTCACAAGTGAATGTACCAATCTCCCACAAGTAAAGATATCAATCTCTCTAAAGTAAAGAAGTGAAGTAATGCATATGTGGTTAATGATCAAGTATGGGTGACAGATTTGGGGGTATAAGCATAGCTCAAGCCGATCCTAGGATCGGGGGAAGTCCTATAGGCATAAGCCTAGCTCGGACCGAACCTGACAGGGGGCAGCTCTACTGGTATGAACCTAGCTCGAGTCGAACCTGACACATTGATTTATAGGTGGCAGCTCTAGAGGTAAAAATCTAGCTCGAGCCGATCCTAATATATTGATTCATAGGGTGGCAGCTCTAGAGGTATAAGCCTAGCTCGAGCCGATCCCAACATAACATTATGTTATGTAAACCACTAATCAGTTGGGGCCCGGGTATCATAGTTCACAGGCAAAGATGAATAATCATAGAAGCAAAGAAGCAAAGAAAGTAATGAAAGCAATAGACATGATTTCAAAAGCACAGATTGATGGTTTATCCATATTTACTATTTTATTACAGTTGTTTTCCATTGATGTTCATATGTATGTTAAACCACCAATAGAGTGGATGCATGTATGTCATTAACCCACCAATCCAAATCTCTAGAACCTCTTGAATAGAAGAATCTCTAGAATCTCTTGAGTAGAAGGATTTCTTGAATAGAAGAATCTCTGAGAAGCAAGTCTTTTGAGTGGAGGTAACTCTCTGGAATAAGGGGGTACGTAAGGGATAGTATATGAATAATAAGGACATGAGAGAATACTCATAAGTGGCAATGACAGAAGAAATATAAGTACATGGTTCATTACATATAGAAAGAGAGTTTATTCATATTGTCTATTTCAATTATATTGATTCCATTGTTGTTATGATGTTTAATGCAGTTCTTATGAGCCTTACATACTCAGTACATTCTTTGTACTGACCCCCTCGGGTGACTTACTTTAAATGTTGCAGGTGCAGGCACTAGTAGACCTCCGCAGTAAGTTGACAATATTTGTAGATTTTTGGTGAGCCCCAATTGGTTCGGGACTTTCCAAGTCACAGTTGTACATTTGTTTGATGTTGTAAATGTTGTATAAAGCGGGTACTTGTCCCAAAATTTAAGTTGGTCTTATAAATGCATCTGTTAGAGGCTTTTGTAGACGTATGTGGGTATGTGGATGAAAGAGATGTATGTCCACTCGACTTGATGGCCCTAACGGCCAAGTTTCATATATTGTACGTGTTTTCCATGACTTCCGCCATTTGCATTTTATATTTTATCAGTTACATGAGATAGTATGATGTTCATAGGAGCATATGCATACAAAGTTACATGAGCAAAGATGGGTTCTCTCGGGCCATATCGGTTACGAGTGCCAATTCGTCCTGATGGGATTCGGTGCATGACAAAAGTGGCATCAGAGCAGGTCGTTCTAAGGGTGTCTACAAAGCCGTGTCTGAGTAGAGTCTTACTTATCGATGTGTTGTGCACCACATTTATAAGTAGGAGGCTGCGGGACATTTAGGATGTTGTTTCTTTCCTTCATTCCAGATCGTGCAATAGAGCCAGTGTTGTAAGTTGAATTGTATCTGATCATGGTAATTGTTTTCTTTGGTATAGTAAAAATGCAAATCACAAGAAGAGGTAGAGGAAAAGTTAAGTAGATAGATATGTCTGTCGGTAAAGGAATGAGTAAATCACCACCTGACCAAGCTGGTCAAGGTTATCTCCACCTGTTGGTGCATTTACTCAAAATATACAAATTACAGAGGATGTCACTAGGAAGAGATACCTGTTGCTATTCGAGATCACTAAGTCGGAGAGGTCACCTGGAAAACTGGAGAAATGATGAATCTGTTGGGTATATTGTAATTGTATAGTGAATGTGGTGATCATGATACATTGGTTGAATTTAGTAAGTAGGACATGATAGAGTTGGACGTTATAATGGGTACGGATTGGTTGTCTTCTTGTTAGGCCACAGTAGAGTGCTGAGCTAAGAAGTTACATTTTCATTTTCCATAAAGGTTGTTCTTGAATAGACGGATAATGTCAGAACATCGAGAGGTAACTCTATTGCCTATATGAAGGCAAAGAAAATGATACTCTAAGGGATACATACCCTTACCAAGTTAACACAAAGTAAGTGATTGGGTATTTTTGACATTGTCACCAATGAAGAAAGATAATGAGAATTCGGAAAGAAAGGGAAATTATTCAAAGATTTGAGAAAATTGCGTATCTGTTAGCACTAGTCCAAGAACTCTTCACAGTTAATTCAATATTCCATATTTGTTTCTTTGAAAGTGCATAGGAGATTATCTCGTATTGCTCCCAGTGGCAATATATAAGTTACAGAAGATCTCACATGTGAAGAGGTACTGCTTACTAATCTAGATCGACAAGTGAAAGCGATGAGAAATAAAGAAGTAGCTTCTGTAGAGGCACTATTGGAGAAATTAACACATAGAATAAGTCACAAGGGAAGGAAATCTAAGGTACTCGTATTTGTTGTAAATAGAAGAGAAAGTTTAAAGTGTGGAATTGGAGTAATAAAAAGGAAGTATCGATAAGCATTATGCGTATATGTATATGTGTGTTAAGATAAAGATGAATGGGATGTACATGAAACGATGTTGCTAACATTCGAAGACGAATGTTCCAAAGGGGGGAAGAATATAACACCCCGTACGTTTCAGAGTCTAGCTGACTACCATAACATTTATGTAAATATGAAAACATGAGAAATTTGATTAATTATGCATTAATTATGTATTAAATTATGGGCTTTATGTATTATATTGTGGACATTTAAAAGTCTTGTGCAAATGGGCCTTAAATGAAGCCCAAATTCATGAGGAAGACATGGCCTAAAAGAGATTTTTTGTAACCACGTACCTACCAAACCCTACTTGAAAAAGTTGCACAATGTTTACTTAAGTTATTACCTAATGTTATTTATGAGGTAATTGATATTGGGCCAGTACAAGAGATTAGACCCTCGTGGGAGGTGTAACACCCCGTATGTTGTCGAACCTATACGACTACATGTACATTTAAGGAATTGATTAAACATGAGAGATTTGAAGAATTATGCAATTATTTGTTGGGGATTATATGAGTCTTGAGCCATTGGGCCAAATGAGGCCCAAAGATCATAAGAAATACTTGGCCCAATGGGGGAAAACATGATCCAATCTTCCATTTGACTAATCAACCATGCATTTAATGCTAAGAGATGCATAAGAGTGACTTGAGGGATATATATTTATATATATGAGGAATTATTCATTAAATTGGTGGGCTCAATTAATAATTTGTAATGAGCTAAATGAGGCCCAAAAAGTAGCATGAAGGCATGGCCCAAAAAGGGCATAATGACCCATTCATGACATATTCTTGCAAGACCAAGTCAATATAAGAGGATTGGACCAAGTGTGTGGTTAATAGGCACCATGATGAGACTATATAATGAGGGAAAAATCATATTTTAATTCATTTTGGATACCCATGCCTTTTGATAGAATTTTCTCAACATTGTCTTATCTCATACAAACCCTAGGCCTTCATCCTTTTGGCCAAAGTTAATCACTTGGTGAGTATTGGTAAGTGTATATTATTATGGTTTAATATATTTCATTCATGTAATATGGTTTATATCATGTTGGTTGTGTTGGTGAAGTGTGAGAAGTTCACTATGTGTGTATATGACATGTTTGCTGAATCAGAGGATGGTTTTGCCTTGTAAACTTGAACATGGGCTTGTGATCTTGAAATAAAGGAACTTGATGGAGTTATTATTGAAACTTGTGATGTGATTATAGTCTTACCTTGTTTTATTCTTGTGAAAAATGTTTGGAATTTTTATTGTGAAATTGGTTATGGTTTTGGTGACGTATTGGCCGTAAAATAAAGTTTTGGGTGTTATTATGTGTGTTGTGAGACCATGGATGATTTTTGGTGTCCAAGATGATCAAGAATATGTCAAAATAAGTTTGGTTATGATCATGGACCATTCATTGTATGAAAAGACCCTAAAGAGAAAATTTCGGACCAAAACGGGCATCCGCCCCCGCAGACGAGGGCACCTGCGGGCGCAGATGCCAATGCAGGGGCCTCTAGCTTCTTCCAAAGGTCACATACGCGCACACCTCATCCACCTTCTGGCATAGTTGGCAGCGCAGGTCAGCCCCAGAATTAGTTTTGTGTGTTTTCGTCTCTAGTTGATCCCTGAAGGCCCTTATACCCTTTTTGGATGTAATTAACAACTTGTGATATCGTTTTAATGAATTTAAAGGGGCTTATGGAGGCATGTTGGACTATTTTAAGTATTTATTGTTGTTTATAAGTTTTTATGGGGCAAGTTGATAGGAGAAATTATGACGAAATGATAATAAGGAAGCATAAAGGGTAAGTGTAGTGTGAAATGCTATTGATGTATGACAACTTGGTCAATGTGTGTAATGTTATGGTGTTGTTGGTATGAGAATGAAGTGGATTGTATTATAAGGGGTGATATGACCTTATACGGTAGTCATATAGCTCATTTTCTTTTTATGCTCTTGTACGGTAATTGTTGTTAACGAGAGCTCCATTATAAACTTGTATTGTTGAGTGAAACATAAGGAAGGAGTTGGACTATTGTGTTTATATATAGACTTGTATACTCATACTTGGAAGTTAAGGTATGTAAGGTTACTCTTTCTGTATCCTTCTGCAGCATGTTGTTCATATTGACATTATACCTATTCCATTCTGAAATATCCAAAGGTATATCAGTTCAGGTTGAGATATTTTGTCATACACATGTGTCCGACTCTTAGTCGAATTATGATTCAAGTATCTCCTATTAATTGACAGAAGTTCCAAAGTTGTCATAATATGGTAAGTTCTAAGGAAGTTATATCAAAGAAAGTAACGATGTAAGGAGAGTCTATTTAGTCTTGAATAGCTTTTCCAATCCTGTCATGTCCCAATAGTATTCGCATTGACATTACGCTTGTTCCATCCCAAAATGTGCTAAGGTATCCTATACCCGGTTATCAATGGTCATTATCATATGTTTCCTACTCATTTATCAATTGTGAACTTCATGTCTCATATTCATGAGTATTGTTCCAAAAGCCCAATAAGGTTACATTCCAAAGTTCCAATAGTGGTTATATTAAGGTATCTTTTTTATTGATTATTGTCCAATGGTTCCAATGGTGTTATGTTTTCAATAAGGCTATGTTTCCAATAATGTTTATTTACATGTCTTCTGGTTATGGTTCCAAAGCTTCCAAAAATGTTATGCCAAACTAATGTATCAACCTCTCACAAGTGAATGTACCAATCTCTCACAAGTAATGATATCAATCTCTCTAAAGTAAAGAAGTGAAGTAATGCATATGTGGTTAATGATCAAGTATGGGTGGCAGCTTTGGGGACATAAGCCTAGCTCAAGCCGATCCCAAGATCAGGGGGCAGTACTACAGGCATAAGCCTAGCTCGGACCAAACCTGATAGGGGGAAGCTCTAGAGGTATAAACCTAGATCAAGCCGAACCTGATATGTTGATTTATGGGTGGCATCTCTTGAGGTCAAAAAAAGAACCTAGCTCGAGACGATCCCAATATTTTGATTCATAGGGTGGCAGCTCTAGAGGCATAAGCCTAGCTTGAGCCGATCCCAATATAACGTTATGTTATATAAACCCACTTATTAGTTGGGGCCCGGGTATCACAGTTCACAGACAAAGATGAATAATCATAGAAGCAAAGAAAGTAATGAAGGCAATAGACATGATTCCAAAAGCACAGATTGATGGTTTATCCAAATTTACTATTTTATTAAAGTTGTTTTTCATTGATGTTCATATGTATATTAACCCACCAATAGAGTGGAGGCATGTTATATTATTAACCTAAATCTCTAGAATTTCTTGAATAGAAGAATCTCTGAGAAGTAAGTCTTTTGAGTGGAGGTAATTTTCTGGAATAAAGGGGTATGTAAGGGATAGTATATGAATAATAAGGACATGAGAGAATACTCATAAGTGGCAATAACACAAGAAAAGTAAGTACATGGTTCATTACATACTAAAAGAGAGTTTATTCACATTGTCTATTTTCTCTTATATTAATTCCATTGTTATTATGATGTTTAATGCAGTTCTTATGAGCCTTACATACTCAGTACATTCTTCATACTGACCCCCTCAGGGGACTTTCTTTAAATGCTGCAGGTGCAGGCACTAGTAGACCTCCGCTGTAGATTGACAGTATTTGCAAATTTTTGGGTGAGCCCCAGTTGGTTCGGGACTTTCCAAGTCAGAGTTATACATTTGTTTGATGTTGTAAATGTTGTATAAAGCGGGGACTTGTCCCGAATTTAAGTTGGTCCTATAAATGCATTTGTTAGAGGCTTTTGTAGACGTATGTGGGTATATGGATGACAGAGATGTACATTCACTCCACTTGATGGCCCTAACGGCCAAGTTTCAAATATTGTACATGTTTTTCCATGACTTACGCCATTGGCATTTTATATGTTATCGGTTACATGAGATAGTACGATGTTCATACGAGGATATGCAT
Source organism: Capsicum rhomboideum (assembly GCA_031232105.1). NCBI lineage: Eukaryota > Viridiplantae > Streptophyta > Magnoliopsida > Solanales > Solanaceae > Capsicum > Capsicum rhomboideum. Next base: position 51,506,698 of record CP124718.1, read on the forward strand.
ACGTATATGAGCAAAGATTGGTTCTCTTGGGCCATATCGGCTTCGGGTGCCAATCACACCCCAAACGGGATTTAGGACGTGACAAAGTAGTATCAGATCAGGTCATTCTAAGGGTGTCTACAAAGCCGTGTCTGAGTAGAGTCTTACTTATCAATATGTCGTGCACCACATTTATAAGTAGGAGGCTACGGGACATTTAGGATGTTTTTTTTTCTCTTCCTTCCAGATCGTGCGATAGAGCCAGTGTTGTAAGTTGAATTGTATCTGATCATGGTAATTGTTTCATTTGGTACAAACGCCAATCACAAGAAGAGGTAGAGGCAAAGGTAAGAAGATATAGATATGTCTGCCGGTGAAGGAATGAGTAAATCACCACCTGACCAAGCTGGTCAAGGTTATCTCCACCTGTTGGTGTAGTTACTTGAGTTAAAGGCACATGTTGTATAATGGTATAGTAGATGTTGTGCTCATAGATGATTAAGCACTTTGAAAGGTGTTATTAATGAAAGATGTAATGGGATTTGGAAATAAAGGGGAAATTGCCCTATACAGCATGTCATATGAAATTGCCGAAAGAGCATAAAGAGTTCTATTTTATGTTCCTCCCAGTAAAAATATACAAATTACAGATTACAGAGGATGTCACTATGTAGTTGGAAAAACTGGAGAAATGATGAATTCTTAGTATGTCCATTGGGCTAGCGAATGCACCTGTAGTTTATATGGATTTGATGAATAGAACGAAGCCATTCTTAGACAAGTCCGTAACAAAGTTTACAGATGTTATGGTGGTCTACTCAAAGACCATAAGGAACCCATGCTAACTAGTTATGGCAAATGTCATAGATTCTTCGTGACCGTAAGATATAGACATAAATTCTCTAATGGTGAATGATAGGTAAACCCCGTAGCATTCTTAGGTCACATAGTATCAGATGAAGGAATAAGGGACTATATACCAAAGGTAGAAGCCGTGAAGAATTGGCTAAAACCTACAATGCCTACAGCGAGTCATAGTTTTCTTGAGTTTAGCCGGAAATACCCTTACCACGTTACCACAAAGTAAGTAATTTTCGGTGGAATGATGTATGTGAGAAAATTTTGCAAGAGATGAAAAATAAATTGACTCCTACACTTGCACTAGTGCCTCCCAAAGGCACATAAGAGTATGCAGTGTATTGTGATGTTTTACAAGTTGGTATGAGATGTGTATACCTGCAGTACAACAATGTGATAGCGTATTCCCTAAGACAATTGCGCCCACATAAAAGAACTTATCCCATATGTGATTTGGAATTAAAAGTTGCGACAATTGCTTATAGAAGATGGCACCACTACTTGTATAAAACTTCAGGTGAAAGAATTATAGTGTCAAAGTGGCAGAAGTTTCATTGGTATCTGAGAAAAAGAAGAGCAATATGCAAATCCTGTGTCATTCAGTTGAAAATGAACATATAGTAAAGTTCGACAAAGGTGGTTGAGCTAAAGAAATATTTTATGTATTGGATATATATATATATATATGAGTTAGAGAAATGCATTATGGTAAAAGCACCGCATGCATGGTATTCTATTTAGTAGGGAGTGATCACTATGCACCATGATTTGGAAATGAAAGATTTTTAATGTTGTAATGAGTATGAAGTGGTTGGTTTCTTGTGATTTCACGAAGATTGCCCAGCTAAGAAAGTATATTTCCCTTTTCTTCCACAAAAGACTGTCCTTGAGTGGAAAGGTAAATTTGTTTTCTATCCTGAGGACAGAAAAGTGATGCCCATGGTATACACATGTCAGTTAGTGAGACTTAGTGTGTCCCTGTAGGGTGCGCTAAGGTTGTTTGTACAAACGAGAAATTGCACATTGTGAATGTGTATTGATTATCGGCAACAGGATGAGGTAACAGTTAGAAATACAGGAAGTTGGGTACAGTTTTCCATCCCTAAATGGATGGACAAGCAGAACATATCATTCAAATACTTGAAATTATGTTACCAGCTTAAACATTGTATTACCAAAGTAGTTGGGATGACCATCTGTCCTTTATTGAATATATTTGTAATAATAGCTATGACTCAAGTATCACAATGTTATCTTACAAGGGTTTACATAGAAGAAAGTTTAAATCATCAATTGGATGATTAGAGCAGGTGGAACCCTTACTTGGGGCTAGAGTTTGTTCACTAAGCTATAGAGAAGGTTAAGGTGGTACAATAGTATCTACAAGTTAACACAAGTCATATGCCGAGATCCATTACTTTTATTAAAAATGTATAAGTTATGGAGAATCCTACTAGGAAGGGATACCTATGGCTATTCTAGACCGACAAGTGCAAAGGTTCGTAAATAAAGACGCAACTTTCGTAAACGTTCCTTGGAGAAATCAACAAGTCGAATAAATAACCTGAGAAGCTGAAAAACAAATGATAAGACCAAGGTACCCATATTTGTTTCAAACAGAAGGAGAAAGTTCAAAAGTGTGGAAGTGGAGAATGACTAAGTAAGTATTTATATGAGTATATGTATAGAGAAGCTAATATAACGATGCATTTGTTGCAGATGAGACGATGTTGTCACATTCGAGGACGAATGTTCCTAAGGGGGGAAGAATGTAATACCCCGTACCTACCAAACCCTACTTAAAAATGTTGCACAATGTTTAATTAAATTATTACGTAATGTTATTGATGAGGTAATTGATATTGGGCCAGTACAAGGGATTAGACCCTCGGGAGAGGTGTAACACCCCGTATGTTGTCGAACCTATACAACTACATGTACATTTATGGAATTGATTAAACATGAGAGATTTGAAGAATTATGCTATTATTTGTTGGGGATTATATGAGTCTTGAGCCATTGGGACAAATGAGGCCCAAAGATCATAAGAAAGACTTGGCCCAATGGGGAAAAACATGATCCAATCTTCCATTTGACTAATCAACCATGCATTTAATGCCAAGAGATGGGTAAGAGTGACTTGAGGGATGTATATGTATATATATGAGGAATTATTCATTCAATTGGTGGTCTCAATTAATAATTTGTAATGAGCTAAATGAGGCCCAAAAAGTAGCATGAAGGCAAGGCCCAAAAAGGGCATAATGACCCATTCTTGGCCCATTCTTGCAAGACCAAGTAAATATAAGAGGATTGGACCAAGTGTGTGGTTAATAGGAACCATTAGGAGACTATATAATGAGGGAAAAATCATATTTTAATTCATTTTGGATACCCATGCCTTTAGATAGTATTTTCTCAACATTGCCTTATCTAATACAAACCCTAGGCCTTCATCCTTTTGGCCAAAGATCATCACTTGGTGAGTATTGGTAAGTGAATATTATTATGGTTTAATATATTTTATGCATGTAATATGGTTTATATCATGTTGGTTGTGTTGGTGAAGTGTGAGAAGTTCACTATGTGTGTATGTGACATGTTTGCTAAATCGGAGGATAGTTTTGCCTTGTAAACATGAACATGGGCTTGTGATATTGAAGGAAAGGAACTTGATGGAGTTAGTATTGACATGTGAAATGTGATTATAGTCTTACCTTATTTTATTCTTATGAAAAATGTTTGGAATTTGTATTGTGAAATTGGTTATGGTTTTGGTGACGTATTGGCCGTAAAGGCAGTTTTGGGTGTTGTTATGTGTGTTGTGAGACTGTGGATAATTTTTGGTGTCCAATATGATCAAAAATATGTCAAAATAAGTTTGGTTATGATCATGGACCATTCATTGCATGAAAAGAGCCAAAAGAGACCATTTCGGACCAAAACGGGCATCTGCCCCCGCAGACGAGGGCACCTGCGGGCGCAGATGCCAATGCAGGTGACGCTGGATGATTCCAAAGGTCACCTGCGCGTGTACCTCATCCACCTGCGGGTGCAGGTGGAAGCGCAGGTCAGCCCCAGAATTAGTTTTGTGTGTTTTCGTCTCTAGTTGATCCCCGAAGGCCCCTATACCCTTTTTGGATGTAATTAACAACTTGTGATGTTGTTTTAATGAATTTAAAGGGGTGTATGGAGTCATGTTGGAATATTTTAAGTATGTATTGTTGTTTATAAGTTTTTATGGGGCAAGTTGATAGGAGAAATTGTGACGGAATGATAATAAGGAAGCATAAAGGGTAAGTGTAGTGTGAAATGATATTGATGTATGACAACTTGGCCAATGTGTGGAATGTTATGGTTTTGTTGGTATGAGAAAGCAGTGGATTGTATTATAAGGGGTGATATGACCTTATAAGGCAGTTATATAGCTCATTGTCATTTTATACACTTGTACGGTAAATTGTTGTTAACGAGAGTTCCATTACGAACTTGTGTTGTTGAGTGAAACATAAGGAAGGAGTTGGACTATTGTGTTTATATATAGACTTGTATACTCATACTTGGAAGTGAAGGTATGTAAGGTTACTCTTTCTGTATCCTTCTGCAGCATGTTGATCATATTGACATTATACCTATTCCATTCTGAAATATCCAAAGGTATATCAGTTCAGGTTGAGATATTTTGTCATACACATGTGTCCGACTCTTAGTCGAATTATGATTCAAGTATCTCCTATTCATTGACAGAAGTTCCAAAGTTGTCATAATATGGTAAGTTCTAAGGAAGTTATATCAAAGAAAGTAACGATGTAAGGAGAGTCTATTTAGTCTTGAATAGCTTTTCCAATCCTATCATGTCCCAATAGTATTCGCATTGACATTACGCTTGTTCCATCCCAAAATGTGCTAAGGTATCCTATACCCGGTTATCAATGGTCATTATCATATGTTTCCTACTCATTTATCAATTGTGAACTTCATGTCTCATATTCATGAGTATTGTTCCAAAAGCCCAATAAGGTTACATTCCAAAGTTCCAATAGTGGTTATATTAAGGTATCTTTTTTATTGATTATTGTCCAATGGTTCCAATGGTGTTATGTTTTCAATAAGGCTATGTTTCCAGTAATATTTATTTACATGTCTTCTATTATTGGTTATGGTTCCAAAGCTTCCAAAAATGTTATGCCAAAGGAATGTATCAACATCTCACAAGTGAATGTACCAATCTCTCACAAGTAAAGATATCAATCTCTCTAAAGTAAAGAAGTGAAGTAATGCATATGTGGTTAATGATCAAGTATGGGTGGCAGCTTTGGGGGCATAAGCCTAGCTCAAGCCGATCCCAGGATCAGGGGGATGTCCTAGAGGCATAAGCCTACCTCAGACAGAGCCTGACAGGGGGTAGCTCTAGACGTATAAACCTAGCTCGAGCCAAACCTGATATGTTGATTTATGGGTGGCATCTCTAGAGGTAAAGAAAAACCTATCTCGAGCCGATCCCAATATTTTGATTCATAGGGTGGCAGCTCTAGAGGTATAAGCCTAGCTCGAGCGGATCCCAACATAACGTTATGTTATGTAAACCCACTGATCAGTTGGGGCCTGGGTATCACAGTTCACAGACAAAGATGAATAATCATACAAGCAAAGAAGCAAAGAAAGTAATGAAGGCAATAGACATCATTCCAAAAGCACAGATTGATGGTTTATCCATATTTACTATTTTATTACAGTTGTTTTTCATTGATGTTCATACGTATATTAACCCACCAATAGAGTGGAGGCATGTTATATTATTAACCCAAATCTCTAGAATTTCTTGAATAGAAGAATCTCTGAGAAGTAAGACTTTTAAGTGGAGGTAATTTTCTGGAATAAAGGGGTATGTAAGGGATAGTATATGAATAATATGGACATGATAGAATACTCATAAGTGGCAATGATAGAAGAAAAATAAGTACATGGTTCATTACATACAGAAAGAGAGTTTATTCATATTATCTATTCTCTCTTATATTAATTCCATTATTATTATGATGTTTAATGCAGTTCTTATGAGCCTTACATACTCAGTACATTCTTTGTTCTAACCCCCTCGGGGTACTTACTTTAAATGCTGCAGGTGCAGGCACTAGTAGACTTCCGCTATAGATTGACAGTATTTGCAGATTTTTGGGTGAGTCCAGTTGGTTCGGGACTTTCCAAGTCAGAGTTGTACATTTGTTTGATGTTGTAAATGTTCTATAAAGAGGGGACTTGTGCAAAATTTAAGTTGGTCCTATAAATGCATCTATTAGAGGCTTTTGTAGATGTATGTGGGTATATGGATGACAGAGATGCATGTTCACTTAACTTGATGGCCCTAACGGCTAAGTTTCACATATTGTACATGTTTTTCCATGACTTCCGCCATTGATATTTTATATGTTATCAGTTACATGAGATAGTACAATGTTCATACGAGGATATGCATATGTACATGAGCAAAGATTGGTTCTCTCTGGCCATATCGGCTTCGGGTGCCTATCACACACCAAACGGGATTTGGGGCATGACATTTTTGACCCATTCTTCCTTAGTCTTTCATTGACCAAGTAAGAACACCAAGTGTGTGGATGAGGATCATTATAAATGGATTATACAAGCCAAAGAAATCAGATTTTTATTCCATTTGGACTCTCATGCCTTTTCTAAACTTTTCCACAATTTTCTCTTTGTCTCTCAAGAAACCTAAGTCATTCCTTTGGCCAAGATCATCTTTGTACAAGTCTTGGTAAGTTCTTATTATGATGGTTTAATATGTTTTATTCATGAGATATGGTGTATATTATGTTGGTTATGTTGGTGGTGTATTGAGAAGTTCACAAAATGTGAAATGTTACATGTTGCTAAATCGGAGGATGGTCTTGTCTTGTAAACTTGAATATGTACTTGTGGTCTTGAAGAAGTGAACTTGATGGAGTAAATATTGACATGTGAGATGTGATTTTAGTCTTACCTTGTTTTATTCTTGTGAATAATGTTTGGAATTTTTATTGTGAAATTGGTTATGGTTTTGGTGACGTATTGGTCGTAAAGTGCAGTTTTGGGTGTTGTTATGTGTGTTCTGAGACCATGGATGATTTTTGGTGTTCAATATGATCAAAAATATGTCAAAATAAGTTTGGTTATGATCATGGACCATTCATTGCATGAAAAGGACCCAAAAGAGACCATTTCGGACCAAAACGGGCATCCGCCACCGCAGACGAGGGCACCTGCGGGCACAGATGCTCCTAGAATCTGCCAGGATCCATATTCGCGCACACCTCATCCACCTACGGGCGCATGTGGCAGCGCAGGTCAGCCCCAGTATTAGTTTTATGTGTTTTCGTCTCAAGTTGATCCCCGAAGGCCCCTATACCCTTTTTGGATGTAATTATCAACTTGTGATGTCGTTTTTAATGACTTTAAAGGGGCGTATGGAGGCATGTTCGACTATTTTAAGTATGTATTATTGTTCATAAGTTTTTATGAGACAAGTTGATAAGGTCATTGTGACGGAATGATAATAAGGAAGCATAAAGGGTAAGTGTGGTGTGAAATGCTATTGATGTATGATATCTTGGTCAATGTGTGGAATGTTATGGTATTGTTGGCATGATAATGAAGTAAATGGTATTTTAAGAAGATGGAATAACATTATATGGGCAGTCATATAGCTCATTGTCATTTTTTACACTTGTACGGTAAATAGTTGTTAACGAGGGTTCCATTATGAACTTGTATTGTAGAGTGAAATATAAGGAAGGAGTTGGACTGTTGTGTATATATATATAGACTTGTGTATTCATACTTGGAAGTAAAGGTATGTAAGGTTACTCTTTCTGTATACTTCTGCAGTATATTGATCATATTGACATGTTATCTATTCCAGTCAGAAATGTCCAAAGGTATATCAGTTCAGGTTGAGATGTATTGTCATTCACATGTGTCCGACTCTTAGACGAATTATGATTCACGTATCTCCTATTCATTGACTAAAGTTCCAAAGTTTTCATAATGTGGTAAATTCTAAGGAAGCTATATCAAAGAAAGTAACGATGTAAGGTGAATCTATTTAGTCTTGAATAGCTTTTCCAATCATGTCATGTTCCAATAGTATTCACATTGACATTACGCTTGTTCCATCCCGAAATGTGCTAAGGCATCCTATAGCTGGTTATCAATGGTCATTATCATATGTTTCCTACTCATTGATCAATTGTGAATCTCATGTCTCATAATTCATGAGTATTGTTCCAAAAGCCCAATAAGGTTACATTCCAAAGTTCCAATAGTGGTTATATTAAGGTATCTTTTTTATTGATTATTGTCCAATGGTTCCAATGGTGTTACGTTTTCTATAAGGCTATGTTTCCAATAATGTTTATTTACATGTCTTCTATTATTGGTTATGGTTCCAAAGCTTCCAAAAATGTTATGCCAAAGGAATGTATCAATCTCTCACAAGTGAATGTACCAATCTCCCACAAGTAAAGATATCAATCTCTCTAAAGTAAAGAAGTGAAGTAATGCATATGTGGTTAATGATCAAGTATGGGTGACAGATTTGGGGGTATAAGCATAGATCAAGCCGATCCTAGGATCGGGGGAAGTCCTATAGGCATAAGCCTAGCTCGGACCGAACCTGACAGGGGGCAGCTCTAGTGGTATGAACCTAGCTCGAGTCAAACCTGACACATTGATTTATAGGTGGCAGCTCTAGAGGTAAAAATCTAGCTCGAGCCGATCCTAATATATTGATTCATAGGTGGCAGCTCTAGAGGTATAAGCCTAGCTCGAGCCGATCCCAACATAACATTATGTTATGTAAACCACTGATCAGTTGGGGCCCGGGTATCATAGTTCACAGGCAAAGATGAATAATCATAGAAGCAAAGAAGCAAAGAAAGTAATGAAAGCAATAGACATGATTTCAAAAGCACAGATTGATGGTTTATCCATATTTACTATTTTATTACAGTTGTTTTCCATTGATGTTCATATGTATGTTAAACCACCAATAGAGTGGATGCATGTATGTCATTAACCCACCAATCCAAATCTCTAGAACCTCTTGAATAGAAGAATCTCTAGAATCTCTTGAGTAGAAGGATTTCTTGAATAGAAGAATCTCTGAGAAGCATGTCTTTTGAGTGGAGGTAACTCTCTGGAATAAAGGGGTATGTAAGGGATAGTATATGAATAAGGACATGAGAGAATACTCATAAGTGGCAATGACAGAATAAATATAAGTACATGGTTCATTACATACAGAAAGAGAGTTTATTCACATTGTCTATTTCTCTTATATTGATTCCATTGTTGTTATGATGTTTAATGCAGTTCTTATGAGCCTTACATACTCAGTACATTCTTCGTACTGACCCCCTCGGGGGAGTTACTTTAAATGTTGCAGGTGCAAGCACTAGTAGTCCTCCACAGTAAGTTGACAGTATTTGCAGATTTTTGGTGAGCCCCTGTTTGTTCAGGACTTTCCAAGTCACAGTTGTACATTTGTTTGTTGTTGTAAATGTTTTATAAAGTGGGGACTTGTCCCGAATTTAATTTGGTCTTATAAATGCATCAGTTAGAAGCTTTTGTAGACGTATGTGGGTATATGGATGAAAGAGATGTATGTCCACTCGACTTGATGGCCCTAACGGCCAAGTTTCATATATTGTACATGTTTTCCATGACTTCCCCCATTGGCATTTTATATTTTATCAGTTGCATGAGATAGTATGATGTTCATACGAGGATATACATACAAAGGTACATGATCAAAGATGGGTTCTCTCGGGCCATATCGGCTACGGGTGCCAATTCGTCCCGATGGGATTCGGGGCATGAGATTGTGATTCTCCATCTTAAGTCCTAAGTCAGTTAACTCCTAAGATACCACGAGTTGATGTATGATCCGTGGAAGGAACCATGAGCTATACTATCGACTCGTGGAAGCCAATATAGAATGTTGTCAAATCCCTCCAGAAATCATAAGTCATAGTATGACTCATAGTATCATAGTACGAGTCGTACTTAGCACTCGTAGATGCTTAATGAGATAGTGATCAAAAGTATTCTAAGCGACCATGAATCAGAGTATGACTCATGGATCCATTGTACGAGTTGTATTGTTGACTAGTGTAACCCAAGGAACCTATTCAGAGTGGTCTTATGAACCGCCAATCGGACCACTACTCTTGGACTAACCTAGGAGTCTTGGAGAGACTCATGGACCACTGCAATAGGAAATTTTAGAATAATTTTGAAAGGGTATATAAGTCTTTTCCTTATGTCCAAAAGCTGAAACTATGTCATTTAAAGTCCCAAAAGGGAGGGGGGGTTTATCATAATAGTCGACCCTTTGTCACTACCTGAATTCTAATGGGGTGGACTTGCACCCGAAGCCGATAGGACCCGAGAGAACCAATCTTCATCCATGTCCATTCATATGCATGTCATTCAAGAAACTTCACCATCACATATACATATTAGATGCTAATAGCGGAAGTTATGGAAACATGTGATATATACATATAAGAAACTTGGTCGTTAGGGCAATCAAGTCAAAATGGACATACATCCCCTTACACCCATATTCCCATATACGTCTACAAAGCCTCTAACAGATATATACACATAACCATCTTAAAGTCGGGACAAGTCCCCGCTTTATACAACATTTACAATACCAAAAAAATTGTACAACTGTGACTCAGACAGCCCTGAACCAACTGGAGTTCACCAAAGATCTGCAAATGACCGGCAACCTACGGTGGAGGTCTACTAGCACTTGTGCCTGCAGCAAGTAAGGTAAGTCCCCCAAGGGACGTCAGTACGAAGAATGTACTGAGTATGTAAGGCTCATATGAAATTGTATGATATACAAGTACTTCCATGAAATCAAATATAAGAGATTAGTCAGTACAGATAAAACACCGGTCTGCATATGTGGAACCATGTACATTACGTCCTTCACTTCTTTTGCCTTTACATTTATCCATCTTTATCATGCTACCCATGTTAGGCTTCTCCGTCGCCCCTGGGATGAGATTAACCTATTCTAGGTATTTTAACCCCTGGGATGTGATTAACCCATGCTAGGCTTTCATGTCGCCCCTAGGATGTTAGGTTAACCCATGCTAGGCTTTTATGTCGCCCTTGGGATGTTAGGTTAACCCATGCTAGGCTTTTATGTCGCCCCTGGGATGTTACTATGATAACCTATGCTAGGCCTTCATGTCTCCCCTGGGATGTTACTCAAAAATATACAAACAACTATACATTACTTTATTTCTTTACTTCTATGAGATTGACACATTGGTGATGGTACATTATTGGAACAATGGGAACTTTGGTACATTAGTCAATACATATGAGACATGTGAATCATAATTGATCAATGCATAAGGAACATGCGATGAATAATAACTAATAACCGGAAATGGGATACCTTAGAACAATTTGGAATGGAACAAATACAATGTCAATGTGAATACTATGTGTTGCAGAAGGATACGGAAAGAGTAACATGACATACCTTATCTTCTCAATATGAATACATAGTCCTATGTGTGAATACAATAATCCATCTCCTTCTTTACATGTTACTCTACAACACAACTTAATAACGGACTCACGTTAATCACTAGTTACATTACAAGTGCACAAAACAACAATGAGCTACATGACTGCAATACAACGTCATTTCACCCTTTACAATACAATCCATTGCATTACCATACCAACAATACCATAACATTCCACACATTGACCAAGTCATCATAAACCAATAGCATTTCACACCAAGTTTACCCTTTACCCTTCCTCATTATCATTGCATCACAATTAATCCATCAAGTCACATCAATACCTTTCATAACAACATATTAACAATAATCCATAATTGTTATTATCCAACATTCCTCCAAACGACCCTTAACGTCATTCAAAAGGTATCATAAGTTGATAATTACATCCAAAAAGGGTATAGGGGTTTTCGGGGATCAAAGAGAGACAAAAACATGCAAAACGAGATTCTGAGTTGACATGCGAAGCCAACTGCACCCGCAGGTGGTTGAGGTGCGGCCGCAGGTGACCCTTGGCCCTGTCCAGGGGAACCTGTGTTGGCATCTGCGCCCGCAGGTTCCCTGTCTGCTTGGGCGGGTGCCCGTTTCAGCCAAAAAGGGTCTCTTTTGGGTCCTTTTTGTGTACTAACTGGTCCATGGACATGAATAATCTTATATTTAAATATTTTAATTCACTTGGATGCCAATGAACCATCATGGTTTCACAACACACATGAACATCACCAAAACCACATTTTCCTTTCAATACACCACAATTTCCATGACCAATTTCATAACAACAATCCCACATGTTATACACATAAAGAAAGCAAGTTAAGAACATAACCACATCTTACATGTTGATATTTAATCCATCAAACTCACTTCCTTCTGGACCACAAATCCATTTTCAATTTTACAAGGCAAAACCCTTTTCCGATTGCAAAAATACATAGTTTTACACATAGTGAACTGTCCAACACTTTGCCAACATAAACAACATGATTTATACACCATATTAAGCATATCATATACTAAACCATGAGAATAAATACTTACCAAAGCTTTCAAGAGAGTGATTTTGTCCAAAAGAGTGATGACTTAGGGTTTGTGTGAGATGAGAAATATTTTGGAAAAGTCTAGAAATGGCATGTGTGTCTTGGTGAATAAAAATCTGATTTTTGTGCCCTTTTATTGTCCCTTTTTGTCTCATCCTTATCCACACATTAATCATTTGCTATGCTTTCTTGGTCAATGCCAAGAATGGGTCATTTCCACTTGGGTCATGTCTTTTTGTCTAATTTTTAGGCCTCAACTGAGCCCAATAGCACAAGATTCATTTAATACCATCACATTAATGCATAATTAACCAAGCCTCTCATGTTTAAATAATTCCATAAATGTTAAGGTAGTCTCATGGGTTCGGAAATGTACGGGGTGTTACATCCTTCCCCCCTTAGAAACATTTGTCCTCGAATGTTAGTGACATTATTCAATTTAAACAATGGCAAGTCTAAGATCATGCTCCCTGTTATCATATATATCTATTTAATACTTATAAATACTTACTTGTTATTGCTCCGATCTCGTATCTTTAACTTGTTCTTCCATTCGAAACAAATGAGGGTACTTTGACTTCATCATTTCTTCAGCTTCCCATGTGATCTCTTCTACTTACTGATTTCTCCAAAGTACCTTTATGGATGCTATGTATGTATTCCTTAACCTCTTCACTTGTCTATCCAGAATAGCAATAGGTATCTCCTCATAGGTAAGGTCCTCCATAACTTGTACATCTTCAATGGGAGCAAAACGAGATGGATCTTCTATGCACTTTCGAAGCATCGAAATATGAAATACTGGATAAGCTATGGAGAGTTCTTGGGGTAGTGCCAATTCACACGCAACTTGCAAAAATATTCGAACAATTTCATATGGCCCTATATATCGGGGGCTCAACTTCCCTTTCTTCCCAAATTGCATTACCCCTTTCATAGGTGACACCTTCAAAAATACCCAATCACCTATGGCGAATTCAAGCCCTCTTCTTCTAACATCAGCATAGGACTTGTGTCAACTTTGGGCCATTTTTAGCCGTTGTTGTATCGCTTTAACTTTATCCATAGCTTGATGAACAAGATCCGGCCTAAATAAAGCAGTTTCACCCGTTTCAAACCATCCGATTGGTGATCTACACTTCCTTCTATATAAAGCTTCATAAGGTGCCATTTTTATACTTGAATGATAGCTATTGTTGTAAGCAAATTCAATAAGAGGCAAATGGTCATCCCAACTGCCTTGAAAATCTAACGTGTAAGCTCGTAGCATATCTTCAAGTGTTTGGATAGTACATTCTACCTGTCCATCAGTCTGAGGATGGAAGGCCGTACTCAGATTCACTAGTGTACCCAAACTTTGCTGAAAAGAGCTCCAAAAATGTGCAGTAAATTGAGCTCCCCTATCTGATAGAATGGAGATCGAAATCCCATGTAATCGCACTATCTCTTGAACATACAACCTTGCATAATCTTCAGCTGTATAGGTGGTATTGACTGGTAGGAAATACGCTGACTTGGTAAGCCTGTCAACTATTACCCATATGGAATCAAATTTGTACCGTGTACGAGGCAAACCTGTGCTGAAATCCATGTTAATCATGTCCCATTTCCAGACTGGAATTTTGATACATTGCATGTAACCTCCTAGTTTCTGATGCTCTACCTTTACTTGTTGACAATTTGGGCATTGAGCTATAAATTCTGCAATGTTCTTTTTCATGTTTCCCCACCAATACATTTCTTTCAAGACATGGTACATTTTGGTAGCTCCCGGATGAATAGAATATCGTAAATGATGCGCCTCTATAATAATTCATTTCCTCAGCTCATCTACATCTGGTACACATAATCTACCTTGGCATTGAAGTATTCCTTCTTGCATAAAATCAAATGCCTTTGTCAAACCCTATTGTACATTCTCTTTTAGCTGCAATATCATAGGATCCGTAAACTGTTTCTCTTTCACTTCAGCTATTAATAAAGATTCTGCTGTATTTTGTACGATAACCCCTCATCTGACGATTCAAGAAGACGAACCCACAAACTGGCTAATTGATGCATATCCTTGACTAAGTCTTGCTTTTCCGTCAATTTCCCACTAGTGCCTCCTATTGTCGTGCGGCTCAATGCATCAGCTACCACATTTGCCTTTCCTGGATGATATAGGATATCAATATCATAGTCTTTCAATAGCTCCAGCCATCTCCGATGCCTCAAATTTAATTCCTTCTGTTTAAAGATATATTGCAAACTCTTATGATCAGTGTAGATGTCAATATGTACTCCATACAAATAATGGCGCCATATCTTTAAAGCAAATACCACAACTGCTAACTCAAGATCATGTATGGGATAATTTCTCTCATGTGACCGCAACTGTCATGAGGCATATGTAATTACATTACCGTGCTGCATCAATACACACCCTAGACCAACTCCGGAAGCATCATAATATACAGCATACCCCTTTGTGCCTTCCGAAAGTACCAATACCGGTGTAGAGGTCAATTTATCTTTCAGTTCTTGGAAACTTTTCTCACATGAATCATTCCACTGAAATTTAACTTCCTTGTGTGTAAGCTTTGTTAAAGGTGCAGCAATAGAAGAAAACCCTTCAACGAACCTTCGATAATAACCTGCCAACCCAAGGAAGCTATGAATTTCCGTAGGCGTCGTAGGCCTTGGCCAATTTTTCACTGCTTCAATCTTCTGTGTATCAACCTGTATCCCTTCATCTAACACAATGTGACCCAAGAATGCGATGGATTTTAACCAAAATTCACATTTAGAGAACTTTGCATACAACTTACGCTCACGAAGGATTTGTAACACTTGACGTAAGTGATTAGCATGGTCCTCCTGTGATCTTGAATAAACCAAGATGTCATCTATAAACACCATCATGAACACGTCTAGAAATGGCTTAAACACCCTATTCATCAAATCCATGAACACAACTAGTGCATTTGTTAGTCCAAACGACATAACTAAAAATTCATAATGACCATACCGTGTTCGGAAAGCTGTCTTAGGTACATCTGTTTCTCTAACTCTGACTTGATGGTAACCCGATCTCAAGTCGATCTTTGAAAAACATTTGGCACCCTGTAACTGATCAAACAAATCATCAATACTGGGGAGGGGATATTTGTTCTTGATCGTTACCTTATTCAATTGCCAATAGTCAATGCACATTCTCAATGTGTCGTCTTTCTTCCGTACAAATAATACTGGTGCACCCCACGGGGACATACTAGGCTTGATGAAGCCCTTGTACAACAAGTCTTTTAATTGCTCCTTCAATTTACGCAATTCTGCTGGAGCCATTCTGTAGGGGGGAATAAAGATAGGTTGAGTGCCTGGAATCACATCAATACCAAATTCTATTTCCCGTTCTGGGGGCAAACCTGGAAGATCCTCAGGAAATACATCAAGAAATTCATTGACCACTGGAACCGACTGAGGAGTTAGTGGTTCTACCTCAGTATCTTTCACTCGGACTAAGTGACATATCTACCCCTTGGTAATCATTTTTCTTGCTTTCAGATAGGAAATAAATTTCCCTCCCGGTGCCCCTACATCACCCTTCCATTCAAGAACATTCATTTGTGGAAAATGAAAATGTACTTTATTAGCTCGGCAATCTATCGTGGCATAACAAGACGCCAACCAATCCATGCCCATTATGACATCAAAATCCACCATGTCCAATTAAATAAGATCAGCCAGTGTATCATGACCACACACAGTTTCCACATAATTACGATATACTCTTTGTGCAATAATATATTCACCAACTGGTGTAGATACTTCAATTGAATTAATTAATAATTTTGGTGTTTTTTCAAATTTTGCAGCAATCAACGGAGTAACATATGACAATGTAGAACCCGGGTTAATCAATGCATAGACATTATACGAAAATATGGATAATGTACCTGTGACATCAGGAGAAGCCTTCGAATTCTGCCGGTCCATGAAAGCATAAGTGCGATTCTGGGTTCCACAGGAACTAGCTGCTCCTCTAGAACCTCTACCACGCCCAATAGGCTATACTCCTCTGCCTAGGGAAGGAAATGATGATGATTATGCAGCAGTGGATCCCGTAGTTCGTGCTATACCACCTACGCCCCGTTGTGGGCATTCTCCCATTATGTGCCCCATTGTACCACACCAAAAACACACATTTGTCCCCAACTGATATTCACCTAAATGATACCTTCCGCAGCGCTGACACGGAGGAAGAGGTAATCCTATTGTCTGTGAACCTTGCAACCCACTACTCTGCCCAATATGACTACCCCTAAAGCCTCGAAATTGAGGTTGAGTGCCTGTCATGGAATAGGAGAATGATGGTCTAGGCGGTCTAGGAAACATCCAAGGCCTAGATTCTCCTTGGGATGCCATAGAATATCCCATAGGTCTAGCTCTTTTGGACTGTCCTCTTTCAGATTCATGTACCCTTCTTCTCTATCTCTGGTCCTCCATTTTCTATACGAAGGCCTATATTCTGGCTATGTCCATATCTTTGTTCAAGGCAGCAATGGTGCAGTCCCTTACCAAATATGGCTCTAATCTGTCCACATATCGATGGACTCTGTCTGTCATTGTGTCCACTATATTCTGAGCATATCGATTCGATCCACGAAATTAAACTGCAAACTGTATTATCTAATGCTCAGGTTCCCTTGATAGAGATTTAAGAACTGATCCGCACGAGCCTCTCAGATCTCATAGAAAAGAGAGTGATCAAGGAATGTTGCTTTAAATTCTTCCCAAATAGGTGGAATTGCACCGATACCACGAGATTTCTTCCAATCTTCATACCACAATATAGCTTCCCCTTTCAATCTATAGGCCACAAGTTCAACTGTTTCCACACCAGTCACGTGCATAACATCTAAAGCCCTTGAATTTGGTCCACAAAATCCTGTGGATCTGCTTTCGAATATGACCCAGTGAATATGGGAGGGTCTAATTTCAGAAAATCCTGTGTCCGTCGACTAGCTACTCTAGCCGCGTCATCCTTACTTGTCATAGGACAGCTCGTCCCTGAGTTTGTACCTCAACTAGTTGCGTCAACATATGCACTGCATTCCTCAAACCCTAGTTAGTGGCATTCATAGGCGGTTTTGCGGGTACTTTTCTACCTCTTGACTCTTCCGAAGCTGTAAAAGTAGAAGAAGACCGCGATGCAATTTCAGCCTCAGCCTCACCTTGACTAGCTTGGTTAGGTGGTGATTTACTCATGCCTTCTCCGGCAGGCATATCTACCTTCTTCCCTTTACCCCTACCTCATCTTGTCATCGGCATTTTACTATATCAAAGAAAAACAATTACCATGGTCAGATATAATTCCACCTACAACATGGGTTCTATTGCATGATCTAGAAATGAAGAAAAGAAAAAACTCCTAAATGTCCCATAGACTCCTACTTATAAATGTGGTGCACAGCACATACATAAGACAGACTCTACTCAGACACGGCTTTGTAGACACGCTTAAGATGACCTTCTCTGATACCACTTTTGTCACACCCAAAATTCCAACGGGGCGGACTGGAACCCGAAGCCGATAGGGCCTGAGAGAACCAATATTCATCCATGTCCATTAATATGCATGTCATTCAAGAAACATCACCATCACATATACATACTAGATGCTAATAGCAGAAGTTATGGAAACATGTGATATATACATATAAGAAACTTGGCCGTTAGGGCCATCAAGTCAAAATGGGCATACATCCTGTTACACCCATATTCCCACATACGTTTACAAAGCCTCTAACAGATGCATACACATAACCATCTTGAAGTTGAGACAATTCCCCACTTTATATAACATTTACAATACCCAAACAAATGTAAAACTGTGACTAGAAAAGCCCCGAACCAACTGGAGCTCACAAAAGATCTGCAAATGACCGGCAACCTACGGTGGAGGTCTACTAGCACCTGCACCTGCAGCAAGTAAGGTAAGTCCCCTGAGGGACGTCAGTACGAAGAATGTACTGAGTATGTAAGGCTCATATGAAACTATATGATATACAAGTACTTCCATGAAATAAAATATAAGAGATTAGTCAGTACAGATAAAACACCAGTCTGCATATGTGAAACCATGTACATTACGTCCTTTACTTATTTTGCCTTTACATTTATTCATCATTATCATGCTAACCACGGTAGGCTTTTCCGTCGCCCCTGGGATGAGATTAACCCATTCTAGGTATTTTAACCCCTAGGATGTGATTAACCCATGCTAGGCTTTCATGTCGCCCCTGGGATGTTAGATTAACCCATGCTAGGCTTTTATGTCACCCCTGGGATGTTAGGTTAACCCATGCTAGGCTTTTATGCCGCCCCTGGGATGTTACTGTGATAAACCATGATAGGCTTTCATGTCGCCCATGGGATGTTACTCAAAAATATACAAACAATTATACATTACTTCATTTCTTTACTTCTATGAGATTGACACATTGGTGATGGTACATTATTGGAACAATGGGAACTTTGGTACATTAGTCAATACACATGATACATGTGAATCACAATTGATCAATTCATAAGGAACATGTGATGAACAATAACTGATAACCGGAAATGGGATACCTTAGAACAATTTGGAATGGAACAAATACAATGTCAATGTGAATACTATGTGATGCAGAAGAATACGGAAAGAGTAACCTTACATACCTTATCTTCTCAATATGAATACACAGTCCTATGTGTGAATACAAAATTCGGCTCCTTCTTTACATGTTACTCTACAACACAAGTTCATAACGAAGCTTACGTTAACGACTAGTTACCTTACAAGTGCACAAAACTAAAATGAGCTACATGACTTCCATATAGCGTCATTTCACCCTTTACAATACAATCCACTGCATTACCATACCAACAACACCATAACATTCCACACATTGACCAAGTCATCATAAACCAATAGCATTTCACACTTAGTTTACCCTTTACGCTTCCTCAATATCATTACATCACAATTATTCCATCAAGTCACCTCAATACCTTTCAAAACAACATATTAACAACAATCCATAATTGTTATAATCCAACATTCCTCCAATCGACCCTGTCAAGGCTCAAAATCCCATTCGGGCCGGACTGGCACCCAATGCCGATAAGGCCCGAGAGAACTAATCTTTGCTCATGCCCAATCGTATGCATACCGTAAGAATCATCACCAACTCGTAAAAACATAAGAGGCTAAGTGCGGAAATCATGGAAGATTATATACATATAAGAGACTCGGCCGTTAGGGCCATCAAACCAAAATGAGCATACATATCTTACATTCTATTCCCACATAAGTCTACAAAGCCTCTACAAATACATAGCTATGAAAAACCTAGAGTCGGGACAACACCCCGCTCAATACTCATATACCATACCAAAATACATGTACATAGCAACTCGGAATGCCCCGAACCAACTGGAGCTCACCAAAAGTCTGCAAAAGATCTGCAACCTACTGTGGAGGTCTACTAGTGCCTGCGCCTGTAGCAAGTAAGCTAAATCCCCCAAGAGGGATCAGTACGGAGAATGTACTAAGTATGTAAGGCCATATGAAACTATCACAAATACGTCAATAGAATCAAAATGTAATAGGATAGTCAATATGAATAACCCATCGATCTGCATATGTGGAACCATGTAGCTTACATAAATTAAGTTCTTCGTTTTAATATTTATTACTCATCGCTCATATCATATCGTACCCGGTCCC
This sequence comes from Capsicum rhomboideum, assembly GCA_031232105.1. NCBI lineage: Eukaryota > Viridiplantae > Streptophyta > Magnoliopsida > Solanales > Solanaceae > Capsicum > Capsicum rhomboideum. Next base: position 51,526,944 of record CP124718.1, read on the forward strand.
CAACTGATCAGTGGGTCTTAACATAACATAATGTTATGTTGGGATCAGCTCGAGCTAGGACTTTACCTCTAGAGCTACCACCCATAAATCAATATATCGGGCTCGGCTCGAGCTAGGTTATAGTTATTACCTTTAGAGCTGCCACCCATAAACCAACATATCAGGTTTGGCTTGTGCTAGGTTGTTACCTCTAGAGCTACCACCTGTCAGGATTAGTCCGAGCTAGGTTTATGCCCGTAGGACTGCCCCCTGATCCAACAATCTCGGGATCGGCTTGAGCTAGGCATTTTCCCCCCAAAGCTACCACCCATACTCAATCATTAACCACCAACAAATATGAATTACTTTATTTCTTACATTTGAGAGATGTACTTGCGAGAGATTGATTCATCCTCTTATGAGAGATTGGTATAATCAGTTATGAGAGGTTAACGTATATATACACATAGCCACAACATTATTGGAAGTTTAAGAACACAACATTATTGGGACTTTTGGAACATGTCCATCATTATGCAACTCATGAACAACCATGACTAATGAATGAGGAGTATGTGACTTAACAATAGATACCATTATTGAAACCATTAGACACAAGTCAATGAACAAGAGGTATGTGTATAACCACTATTGGCACTTTGGAACATAACCTTTTTGGGGCTTTTGGAACATTGACCAACTAATATGAGACATATAATTCACAATTGACCAATGAGTAGGAAACATGTGATAATGTGATAATAACCGTTGCTAACAGGATATAGGATACCTTAGCATATTTTGGGATGGTACAAATGTAATGTCAATGTGAATACTATTTTCCGCAGAAAGATACGGACAGAGTAACCTTACATACCTTGTATTCTCAATACGAATATACAATCTTAGATGTGCATAAAATAGTCCCGCTCCTTCTTTATGTGTCACTCTACAATACAAATACATAACGTAATTCACATTAACCACCAACTACCTTACTAATGCATATAACGTCAATGAGTTACATGTTTGCCTTTAAACATGCCATTTCCTCTTTTTTTTCTCTTTTTTTTCTCTTTTTTTAACAAGAAACAAACTAATCCATCCCCATTATAATATCAACATCTACCATTTTCAATTCAATAAGATCAACCAATGTATCATGACTACACGCGGTTACCACACAATCATGATGCACTCTTCTAGCTACAATAAATTCACCTATTCCCCAAATAGGTTAACTAAAAATTCTAGTGTCCTTTCACAAAATTTTTCTCTTCAACCATTAATGGAGTAACATATGATAGGGTAAAACCCAAATCAATCAATGTAAATACGTTACGTGAAAAGATAGATAATATACCTATCACGTCATCAGGAGAAGCCTCAAATTTCTATCGATCCGCCACGGTGTGCGTACCACCCTGAATGCTACAAGAACTAGCTGCTCTCCTAGCACCTATGCCACGACCAGCAGATTGTACATTTGATTATGATAATGCAATAGCATCTACCATAGGCCGTGTCACCCCACCCATACCTTTTTGTGGGCACTCCCTCACCATATGCCCTGGCACTCCACACCAAAAGCAAACATTTGTTCCCAATCGACATTCACCTGCATGAAACTTCCCGCAGCGCTGGCACATCTGACGATAAAACCTCGGGTGGTTCATACTTCCTTGTGCTTGATACCTCACTATCCATAAACCCTAAACCTCACCTCCTTGTCCAAACTCGTTGCTTCTAAACCTTTGGAATAGAGGGGGAGTATTTGCTGCGGAATGGGGAAATAATGGCCTAGGTGGTTTGTATAAAACCCGAGGCCCAAATCCTTCTACGGATGCCATAACCTGTCCCATGGGTTTAGCTCTTTTTGACGATCCTACTTCCAATTCCTGCATCTTTCTCCTTTGTCTCTGTCCCTCCTTTTGCTGCACAAGAGCTTGTCTTTGAGCTTGTGCAGCAACCACACGGGTCAATATTTGTACCGCACTCATCAAATCCTGCTCAATAGTATTAATGGGCAGTTCTGAAGATACTTCTCTTCTTCTCAGCTCTCCCAGGGCTGGGAAAGTAAAAGAAGCCCGTGATGCAAATTCAGTATCAGCTCCACTTTGACTAGCTTGGTCAGGTGGTGGTCTACTCGATCCTTCTCTGGCAAGCTTAATAACCTGCTTACCCTTGTCTTTACCTCTCCTTGTCATCGGCAGTTTCTATATCAAAGAAAACCAATCACCATGGTCAGATATAATCTAATTTACGACACTAGCTCTACTGCATGATCTAGGAATGAAAAAAAAGGAACAACATCCGAAATGTCCCGTAGCCTCCTACTTATAAATGTGGTGCACAACACATCGATAAGAAAGACTCTACTCAGACAAGGCTTTGTAGACACCTTTAGACCGACCTGCTCTGATACGACTTTTTCCACGACCCGAAATCCCATTTGGGCCGGACTGACACCCAAAGACGATAAGGCTCGAGAGAACCAATCTTTGCTCATGCCCAATCGTATGCATACCGTAAGAATCATCACCAACTCGTAAAGACATAAGAGGCTAAGTGCGGAAATTATTGAATATTATATACATATAAGAGACTCGGCCGATAGGGCCATCAAACCAAAATGAGCATACATATCTTACATTCTGTTCCCACATAAGTCTACAAAGCGTCTACAAATACATAGCTATGACAAACCTAGAGTCGGGACAACACCCTGCTATATACTCATATACCATACCAAAATACATGTACATAGCAACTCGGAATGCCCCGAACCAACTGGAGCTCACCAAAAGTTTGCAAAAGATCTGTAACCTACTGTGGAGGTCTACTAGTGCCTGCGCCTGTAGCAAGTAAGGTAAATCCCCCAAGAGGGGTCAGTACGGATAATGTACTAAGTATGTAAGGCCATATGAAACTGTCATAAATACGTCAATAGAATCAAAATGTAATAGGATAGTCAATATGAATAACCCATCGATATGCATATGTGGAACCATGTAGCTTACATAAATTAAGTTCTTCTTTTAATATTTATTCCTCATCGCTCATATCATATCGTACCCGGTTCCTAACTGATCAGTGGGTCTTAACATAACATAATGTTATGTTGGGATCAGCTCGAGCTAGGACTTTACCTCTAGAGCTACCACCAATAAATCAATATATCGGGCTCGGCTGGAGCTAGGTTATAGTTATTACCTCTAGAGCTGCCACCCATAAACCAACATATCAGGTTTGGCTCATGCTAGGTTGTTACCTCTAGAGCTACCACCTGTCAGGATCAGTCCGAGCTAGGTTTATGCCCGTAGGACTGCCCCCTGATCCAACAATCTCGGGATCGTCTTGAGCTAGGCATTTTCCCCCCAAAGCTACCACCCATACTCAATCATTAACCACCAACAAATATGAATTACTTTATTTCTTACATTTGAGAGATGTACTTGCGAGAGATTGATTTATCCTCTTATGAGAGATTGGTATAATCAGTTATGAGAGGTTAACGTATATATACACGTAGCCACAACATTATTGGAAGATTAAGAACACAACGTTATTGGGACTTTTGGAACATGTCCATCATTATGCAACTCATGAACAACCATGACTAATAAATGAGGAGTATGTGACTTAACAATAGATAACATTATTGAAACCATTAGACACAAGTCAATGAACAAGAGGTATGTGTATAACCACTATTGGCACTATGGAACATAACCTTTCTTGGTCTTTTCAAACATTGACCAACGAATATGAGACATACAATTCACAATTGACAAATGAGTAGGAAATATGTGATAATGTGATAATAACCATTGCTAATCGGATATAGGATACCTTAGCACATTTCGGTATGGTACAAATGTAATGTCAATGTGAATACTATTTTCCGCAGAAAGATACGGACAGAGTAACCTTACATACCTTGTATTCTCAATGCGAATATACAATCTTAGATGTGCATATTATAGTCCCGCTCCTTCTTTATGTGTCAAACTACAATACAAATAAATAACGGAATTCACATTAACCACCGACTACCTTACTAATGCATATAACGTCAATGAGTTACATGTTTGCCTTTAAACATGCCATTTCCCCTTGACAAAACCATTGATGAAATTATTATTCCAAAAATTCCACAATATTCCCAACATTGACCAATACATGATATTCAATACATTTCACCACAACACTTCTCCTTTACACGTTCTTATCCACACAACATCACAATTAATCCATCAAATTACCTTAATACGCCTCATAGCACATATCGGCCAAAATCCCACAATTTACACTTATAGAAAAATAACAAGTTTAATAACAAAATCACACCATACATGTTCATATTTTATCCATACCATGCTCTTTCATCAAAGTCACAAGTCATAATTCAAGCTTGAAGCTCATGGATATCACTCTTTTACCAAAAACACAAAGCACCATATTCAACACTTCCAAGCATGAACAACATGATTTACATACTCTCCCATGCATATAATATATTAATCAGTAAGAATAATTACTTACCCAAGCATGGAAATTGATGATCTTGCTCCAAGAAGTGCCTTAGGGTTTGAAGTTGAGAGAAAAAACTTGTAGATAATTCTAGATTTGGCATGAGAGTGTTATGTGATAAAAAAATCTGATTTTGGCCCCTTTTTATAGGCCTTGGGGTCATCCTTAGCCACTCTTGGCATTTAATGCAATGTGAGGCTTAGTCAATGGAAGAATGGGTCATTTGGCCCATGTTTTCTTTCTCATTTTGGGCCCTTTTTTAGCCCAATTCACTTAACCCAATAAAATCAACAATTTATCATGTTGAATTAATTCCATATGTGTTACAAAAATATTCCAACTCATGAAATTCATACTCGTAGCCTCAATTCCAAAAACAAGCAATTCTAGCCATGTGTGGCTTATTTTGACCACAAGGGTAAAATCGTCATTTTTATGCCAAATTCGTTCACGAGTAATTTTATCATACCAATATAATATTTCATTCATTTCATTTATATACTCTTGGTTGTAGAAGAGACGTGGCAAAAATCGGTTCGGTACGTCCCCGGGCACCCTTGGGACTTAAGAAAAATTTCAAATTTCAAAAAATGGAAAAACCAACCTGGCACGCCCTTGGGCACGCCAGCTTGCTGCCTGTGGGCTAAAAATTTTAGCCCAGAGGAGCGTGCCACTCCCTCTAGCGCGCCCCACACTTAGTTTTTCAAAAAATTCCATTTTTCGACTTTTCTTCGCGGGTTTGGTTAGATACTTCAAGTCCTATTCTTTAAATTACTTCTTAACCTTAATATCCTTGGTTTAGAGGTCCTCTTAGACTCATTTTGAGCCCCACAAATGCTCCACGAAAATCACAAAACACCTCCTACGAAGGTTTAATCATATATACGAGGGCCAAATTCAATTATCTCATCAATAGCATTACAAAATACATACATATGGCTCTCGACACCTAAGTAAACATTGTTCAATGTTGTCAAGTATTATTAGGGAGGTAAGGGGTGTTACATACCCCTTAACATCATTCAAAAGGTATCATAAGTTGATAATTACATCCAAAAAGGGTTTAGGGGCTTTCGGGGATCAAAGAGAGACAAAAACATGCAAAACGAGATTCTGAGTTGACCTTCGAAGCCACCTGCACCCGCAGGTGGTTGAGGTACGGCTTCAGGTGACCCTTGACCCTGTCCAAGGGAACCTGCGTTGGCATCTGTGCCCGCAGGTGCCCTGTCTGCGGGGGCGGGTGTCCGTTTCAGCCAAAAAGGGTTTCTTTTGGGTCCTTTTTGTGTAATAACTGGACCATGGACATGAATAAGCTTATGTTTACATATTTTAAGTCACTTGGATGCCAATGAACCATCATGGTTTCCCAACACACATGAACATCACCAAAACCACATTTTCCTTTCAATACACCACAATTTCCATGACCAATTTCATAACAACAATCCCACATGTTATACACATAAATAAAGCAAGTTAATAATATAACCACATCTTACATGTTTATATTTAATACATCAAACTCACTTCCTTCAGGACCACAAATCCATTTTCAAGTTTACAAGGCAAAACCCTTTTTCGATTGCAAAAATAGACAGTTTTACACATAGTGAACTGTCCAACACTTTGCCAACATAACTAACATGATTTATACACCATATTAAGCATAGAATATAATAAACCATGAGAATAAATAATTACCAAAGCTTGCAAGAGAGTGATCTTGTCCAAAAGAGTGATGACTTAGGGTTTGTGTGAGATGAGAAATATTTTGGAAAAGTCTAGAAATGGCATGTGTGAATTGGTGAATAAAAATCTGATTTTTGTGCCCTTTTATAGTCCTTTCTTGTCTCATACTTAGCCACACATTAATCATAGATGCTATGCTTACTTGGTCAATGCCAAGAATGGGTCATTTCCACTTGGGCCATGTCTTTTTGTCTAATTTTTGGGCCTCAATTGAGCCCAATAACACAAGATTCATTTAAGCCCATCAAATTAATGAATAATTCACCAAGACACTCATGTTTAATTAATTCCATAAATGTTAAGGTAGTCTGATGGGTTCGGAAATGTATGGGGTGTTACACCCTTTCCATTTCATTCTCACACTTTAATAGTTAGTACTCAAAAGGGTTTTCTTTCAAGCCTTTTCAACCAAAAGCCTAGGGTTCATCCTCCAACTCAAATTCTCAAAGATTTAGTTCAAGATTCTCCATCAAATAGGTACGTGCGATTTTAGTAAGGGTTTTACGATTTTAGTAAGGGTTTTCTTTTATCCTTATGCCCAAAAACTTCAGATTTTCATGACTTTATGATTTAGGTTTTATACCCAATTATGCATATTTCTTGAAATTCAATTTCCTTATGATATTTTATGATTATAGTTCTTCTTAAAACTGACTATGCATGATTTATAATGGCTCCAATTAAGTTATTATACCATGTGAACAACAATGCATGATTTGACAGATTTTAGTATAACCTGGCATGTTTTGAACAGATGATTCGAGAACTCATTAAATTTAGAATGACTACTTCAATTATATCATAATGTCAGTAAAATAGTAATTTAACTAGTTTGTGCTTTATTTTCAAAGATCAATTTATATTTATGAGCAATTAGTAATAAAATTTTGGGAGTAGTATTTTGTACTGACTGGATATGGGTTTGAAATAACCCAAGTCCCAGAACTATGTGCTAGTATGGATTATATTTAGCCTTTTGAGGCTCAATTTAGTGGATCTACCTCAATTCAAGTTCTATACCAATGGAAAGGTATAAAGAAACCCTCTACGATGTGGGCTAGATGTTGGACTCCATGTTTGCTCACATGGTTTATGTTTATCAGAAGAAACTCCCTGGAAAATGATTTAAGCATGATAAATATACATGACTCACTAGCTTTAAGTTTATATTTGACTACTTTATGATTGAATAAAATGATATGGCTATTCAGCTTTGATTTATGAAAATGTGGGTCATTGTACTTCAGTTTACTTATGTTATACATGATTAGTAATACAAATGATTTCATTTTTACAACTTGATTTACATATTTATTCATGACATGCATATCTCACATGCTCAGTACATTCAAACGTACTGACCACATACTCTTTTTGCACTACATCTTATTTATGATCTAGATTCAGGTGCTCGTTCCCAGCTTCACAGCTAGATACTCTACCAATACTCAGTTCGGTATACTTGGTAAATCCTTATGATTTGGGGACGATTGGAGTTTATTTTTAGTCTTTTATTTTTCTGTATTTGAGTCAGTTAGGGACTTGTCCCAGCAACTCGTCTTCAATTATTAGAAGTTTTCAGACAAAATTAGTTTACTTTTATTGGGTCTGATATTCATGTATGTTATTTCAGTATATTATTTCTTGACATTCAATTTTATAAAATTTCTCTTATATTTCCATGATTTATGCTTCCACTCAGTACTTGAATATTTCTTAGTTATATGATAGTACCAAGGGTTCACTTAGGATCACATATGGTTCTAAGTACCGTGTCTCATCTAGGGTGTAGACTCTGGTTCACGACATATCCTAATACATTACTTAGTCTTATACTTGGTCTTCCAAGAGATAATCAGTAATAAATATCTTTCAAACTCAAACCAGAAGTAACCATGAGTATAACAGATGCCTGGAATCAAATCAGGACCAAAATGATCCATTTTCCCCTTTTGAAACCCATTGAATAAATAAAATCTCTCCAAGTTTTTTTGTAAAGTCCAAAACAGTGTTTAAAACCAAAGTCAGCCATATACCATGAATATGAAAGAATAATTTGTGTGAATAAATAAAAAGAATCATGTGATCAACCAATACACTTAGCCCAAATAACAAGTACCATAGTAAATCAGGGTTGTCTCACCATAGAAAGGACACTATTATAGAAATGGGACATTATCTGAGTGTATTCTCGACTCGCAATCCTCCAAAATCTAAGGCACCTAAGTAAGCTAACAATATCAGAAATAACAAAATAACACACCTCCATACCATATTGTCCCACCACCAATTAGTGAATTATCATACATATATCTTAATCGAGCCAAGCCTAAATTGAAGAACTAACCTTAAAGCCAAATTACAGATATAAGAATTAAAATTGGATTTAGGTAAAACCCATAAATAGACTAAGGTAAATTATTCATTCAGCAACTAATTAGGGTATATTGTCCAAGAATTTTTGGAGTACCTATAGAGTGGCATAATATGATAACATTCCTAAACTACTACAAACTAAAGTTACACTATGGTAATGTTAAATAGAGGATACCAGAGGTGAGATGAATTAAGTGTAACATAGATAAGGTTAGCAAAGACAACTCAGGCCCAAGCTCTTATAGATTCTACCAAAGGGACAGTGGAGGAAGATTGATATATGAACAAGCAAAGAATACAGGGATGACATCCATCTAATATGAAAACAGAAATAATAGCTATATTTAAAACCTTCAGGTATTGTTTGATGCAAAGAATACAACATGTACGCCTAGAAATTGATTCACTCTATAAGAAGTGTAGAAAGTAACTTGGGAAATAGTTGAAAAAGTGGAGAAAATCAGAGATATTAATAAACTTGGAGTACAAATCAACCATATTTTTAGAGATGATTACCTTGCAACCAAAATAGTAGAGTAAAAGAGATGACGATAATACCATACATTTTAAGATCTCCCAACCACTGGTAGAAAAATCTTAACTATAGACATGTCTTAAATACCTTCATAAATGATATGAGCTACTATAGGAAAGTATAAAATTTAAGAAATGGATGAAAACAAAGAAAATGACCCAAAGGGTCATTACATAAGGTCATTGTGTATGCTTCCAAATAGCTTAAGGTTTATGAGAATAACTACTAACTACTACCTAACTCAAAATCTTAAGTTAGTAGTTGTAGTTTTTGCCATAAAGATTAGAGATGCTCTACTTTTATGGTGTTCATATTTATATGTTCATAAATTATAAGAGTCTTTAGTATGTTTTTAGTCGATGGATTTGAATATTCAATAGAGGTGATGCTTTGAGCTTCTCAAGTATTATAACATGAGTGTGCTTTGCCATCTGAGTAAGGCCAATGTAGTAGTTGATGCTCTTAGCAGATTATCCATGGTTAGTATGACCCATGTTGAGGAAGGAAAGAAGGAATCGTCAAGGGATGTTCATTCACTTTCCTATTTAGGGGTTTGTCTTACATATTTAAAGAATAGTGGTGTTATAGTTCAGTTTAGAGTCTTCTATTGTGATAGAAGTTAAGAAAAAGAAAAATGGTGATCCTATTTTTCACAAGTTGAAGGATGTTGTCCACAATCATAATGTTGATGTTTTCTCTAAAGAGGGAGATGGTGTTCTTCGTTATTATGGTAGGTTGTGTATTCAAGATGTAGATTATTTGAGGCAGCAGATTTTGATAAAAGCTCATGACTCTCTATATCCTATTCATCCAGGTGCCACCAAGATATACCATGATATATGGTAAGTATATTAGTGGAATGACATGAAGAGGGACGTTGCAGATTTTATGACTAAGTGTCCTAATTGCTAGCCGGTGAAGATTGAGCATCAGAGATCGAGAGGTATGACTCAGGATATCAGCATTCCTACTTGGAAGTGGGAGATGATTAACATGGACTTCATCACAGGTTTACCTTGCATACAATGACAACATGATTCCATTTGGATGGTAGTAGACAAGATAACTGAGCCAACTCACTATTTTCCTATCATAACTATAGATTTAGCAGAGGACTATGCCAGACTTTATATCCGTGAGTTGGTCACATGGAATGGAGTTATTTTCTATTATTTCATATAGGGGTACTTAGTTTCCATCTCAATTTTGTAAGTATTTCCATAAAGGTCTTGGTACCCGAATAGACATCAACACAACATTTCATCCACAGACTAATGGTCAAGAAGAATATACTATCCATACTTTAGAGGATTATTGAGGGATTGTGTGATTCACTTAAAAGGTAATTAGGATGATAAATTACCTCTTAATAGAGGAGATAGCTTAAGCTTCTCAAGGATTATAACATGAGTGTGCTTTACCATTTGGGAATGGCCAATGTAGTAGTTGATGCTCTTAGTAGGTTGTCCATAGTTAGTATGACCCTTGTTGAGGAAGGAAAGAAGGAATTGGCAGGGATGTTCACACACTTTCCAATTTAGGGATTTGTATTACATATTTAGAGGATGGTGATGTTATAGTTCAGAATGGCTTAGAGTCTTATCTTCTGATAGAAGTTAAGGAAAAGCAAAACAATGATCCTATTTTTCAAAAGTTGAAGGATGTTGTCCATAATCAGAATGTTGACGTTTTCTCCAAAGAGGAAGATGGTGTTCTTCGTTATTAGGGCAGGTTGTGTGTTCCATGTGTAGATAATTTGAGGCAGTAGATTTTGATAAAAATTCACTACTCTTTATATCCTACTAGGTTACACCAAGAAGTATCATGATCTATGTGAAGTCTACTAGTGGAATAGCATGAAAAGGGAAATTGTAAATTTTGTGACTAAGTGTCTTAATTGCAAGTAGGTGAAGATTGAGAATTAGAGATCGAGGGGTATGACTCAGGATATCAGCATTCCTACTTTGAAGTGGTTGATGATTAACATAGACTTCATCATAGTATTACCTAGCATACAATGACAACATGATTCCATTTGGATGGTAGTCGAAAAGATAACAAAGCCAACTTACCTTTTTCCTCTCATGACCATAGATTTAGCAGAGGACTATGCCAGACTTTATATCCGTGAGTTGGTTAGATGGCATGGAGTTCTTTGTCTATTATATCAGATAGGGGTACTTAGTTTCCATCCCAATTTTGTAAGTATTTCCAGAAAGGTCTTGGTACTCGAGTAGTCATCAATACTATATTTCATCCATAGACTAATGGTCAGGAAGAACATATTATTCAGAATTTAGAGGATGTATTGAGGGCTTGTGTGATCCACTTTAAAGGTAATTGGGATGATCAGTTACCTCTAATAGAGTTTGCTTATAATAATAATTTCTATTCTAACATCCAATTAGATCTTTTTGAGGTACTTTATGGGCAAAGATGTAGATCTCCTATTTGTTGGTTTGAGGTAGGTGAAACTATTTTGATAAGGCAGATTCAGTTTATGAGGCTATAAGTAAAGTTTATTTTGTTCAGGAGAGATTTAAAATCACTCAGAGTAGTTTAAAGTCTTAGACATATGTGAGAATGAGAGACCTTGAGTTTGTTGCTGATGATTGGGTGTTCTTGAAAGTTTTGCCCATGAAAAGGGTGATGAGATTTGGTAAGAAGAGGAAAATTAGTCCATATATATATTGACCCCTACAAGATTTTGAGTCATATTGGAAATGTGGCTTATGAGTTAGAGCTACCCGAAGAGTTGGCAGTCGTGCATCCAGTGTTTTATGTGTCCTTATTGAAGAAGTGCATTGGTGATCCATCACTAGATAGTCTTTCTTATGAGGAGGTACCATTTAAGATACTTGATAGGTAGGCTTACGAGTTGAGAAAAAAAGGTCAATTTAGTCAAGGTTTTGTGGAGAATTCAGTTGGTTGAAAGAGCTACTTGGGAAGTAGAAGTAGCTATGATAGCGAAGTCCCTCATATGTTCCCTCCTAGAACTGAGATATCATGAGTTAGTGACATTTCTTCTTTAGTTAGTCCTCCAGGTTTCATACTATCTTAAATTATTCACGATCCTATGAATGAGCTCATGCTCTATGAATTTCAGTTGAGTCCCTACTCTTAGTTCAAATCAGTTATCATGTTAGTTATTTTGTTTCATTAATTAGTCAGTCAATACTATTAGTTTCTTTATTTTCCATCCAGCCTTAGTCTTCATTCGAGGATAAATGATCCCAAGGGGGAGATATTGTAATACCCCATACTATGGTATGCTGTAATTCAAACATAGTGCAAAAAAATCATACCAAAAGTTGTTGTCCCACTAAAGAACAAGTTAGTGCATGACTCATGGTATCATCTCACATATCGTGAGTCGTAACCTCAAGTCCCAAGTCAGTGTAACTCCCAGGCTCCCACAAATTGATGTATGATCTGTGGAAGGAACCATGAGTTATACTATCCACTCGTGGAAGCCAATATAGAATATTGTCAAATCCCTCCAGAAATCATAAGTCATAGTATAACTCATACTATCATAGTACAAATCATACTTAGCACTCGTAGGCCCTTAATAAAAGAGTGATCAAATGTATTCTAAGGGACCATGAGTCAGAGTATGACTTATGTATCCATTGTACGAGTTGTATTGTTGACCCGTGAGACCCAAGTCAAGAACCAATACAAAGTGATCTCATGAACCGCCAGTCAGACCACAACTCATGGACTTACCTAGGAGTCGTGGAGCGACTCAATGATCACTGCAACAGGAAATTTTAGAATAGTTTTAAAAGGGCATATTAGTCTTTTCCTTATGCACGAAAGCCTAAAGTACGTCATTTCAAGTCCCGGGGGGGGGGGGGGGGATTTATTAAAATAGTTGACCCTTTCCATTTCATTCTCACTATTTAATAATTAGTACTCAAAATGGTTTTCTCCCTAGTATTTACAAGCAAAAGCCTAGGGTTCATCCTTCAACTCAAATTCTCAAAGCTTTAGTTAAAGATTCTCCATCAAATAGGTATGTGAGATTATAGTAAGGATTTTCTTTCATCCTTATGCCCAAAAACTTTAGATTTTCATGACTTTATTATTTAGGGTTTATACCCAATTATGTATATTTCTTGGAATTCAGTTTCCTTATGATATTTTATGATCATGGTTCTTGTAAAAAGTGATTATGCATGATTTCTAATGTGTAACACCCCGTACATTTCCGAACCCATGATACTACTTTAATATTTATGAAATTATTTAAACATGAGAGGGTTGGTGAATTATGCATTAATTTGTTGGGCTTAAATGAATCATGTGCTATTGGGCTCAAATAAGGCCCAAAATCATATAAAAGACATGATCCAAAAATGGAAATGACCCATTCTTGTGTTTGACCAAGCAAGCATGCATTTAATGTGGATTAGGATGACCATTAAGTACTATATAAAGCAATTAAAAAATCAGATTTTTATTCATATCAATACACATGCCTTTTCTAGAATATTCAAGATATTTCTCTCTACTCACATACCCTAAGTCATCACTCTTTTGGACAAGATCACTCTCTTTCAAGCTTTGGTAAGTAATTATTCTCATGGTTTAATATATTATATGTCTAATATGGTGTATAAATCATGTTGGTTATGTTTTGGTTATGTTGGCAAGGTGTTGGACAAGTCACTATGTGTAAAACTGTCTATTTTTACAATCGGAGAAGGGTTTTGCTTTATAAACTTAAAAATTGACTTGTGGTCTTGAAGAAAGTGAACTTGATGGATTAAATGTTGACATGTGAGATGTGATTGTATCCTTAACTTGTTTTATCCTTATAGATAATGTTTGGAATTGTTATTGCAAAATTGTGCATGAACTTGGTGGTGTATTGAAAGAAAAATGTGGTTTTGGTGATGTTCATGGGTGTGGTGAAACCATGGTTGTTCTTTGGCATTCTAGTTGACCTAAAACATGTAAATATAAGCTTATTGGTGGCCATGGACCATTTATTACAAAAAAAGACCCTAAAATGACCCTTGGAGGCTGAAACGGGCATCTGCCATCGCGTCTGGAGCACCTGCAGGCGCAGATGCCAATGCAGGTGGCTCTGAACAAGGCCAGAGGGGCACTTGTGGCCACATTTCATCCACCTGCAGGCGCAGGTGGCTCCACAGCCCAGTCCAAAATTCTGTTTTGTATGTTTTTGTCTCTCTTTGATCCCCCGAAGCATCCTATACCCTTCTTGGATGTAATTATCAACTTATAATTCCTTTTTAAGGACTTTAAGGGGTCGTTTGGAGGCATGTTGGATTATATCAATTATGGATTGTTGTTAATATGTTGTTATGAGGTGACTTGATGGAGTAATTGTGACGAAATGATAATGAGGAAGCGTAAAGTGTAAACTTGGTGTGAAATGCTATTGGTTTATGATATCTTGGTCAATGTGTAGAATGTTATATTGTTGTTTGTATGGTAATGCAGTGGATGGTATTGTAAAGAGTGGAATGACGTTATATGGCAGTCATGTAGCTCATTGTCGTCTTGTGCACTAGTAAGGTAATTAGTTGTTAACGTGAGCTCCGTTATGTACTTGTGTTATAGAATGAAATGTAAGGAAGAAGAAGGATTATTGTATTCACATATAGGACTATGTATTTATATTGGGAATATAAGGTATGTAAGGTTACTCTTTCCATATCCTTCTGCAGCACATAGTGTTCACATTGTCATTGTATGTCACGCCCCGAATCCTATCAAGACGTGATTGGCACCCGAAGCTGATATGGCCCGAGAGAACCAATTTTTGCTCATAAACATTCGTATACATATCCTCGTATGAATCTGATTATATCTCATGCACCTATGCGGGAGTCATGAACATGGAAACATATGCCATATATATAAATATAAAACTTGGCCGTTGGGGCCATCACTTCAAACTGAACATATATCTTACATTCCTATACCCACATATGTCTACAAAAGCCTCTAACAAGTGCATTGACCAAAATGAACTAAAAGTCGAGACAAGCCCCCGCTTTATACAACATGTACAACACCAAAACATATGTACAACTATGACTCAGAAAATCCCCAAACTAACTGGAGCTCACCAATGATCCGCAACAACTGGAAACCTACTGTGAAGGCCTACTAGTACCTGCTCCTACAGCAAGTAAGGTAATTCCCCCAAGACGGGTCAATACAAAGAATGTACTGAGTATGTAAGGCCATATGAAACTTGTATGATATGTAAATATGTCAATGAACTCAAATACAAATAAATGACCCATATGGATAAGTCACTATTCTGTACTTTGGAAATCATGTATGTTGCTTTCATTACTTTCTTTGTTTCTTTGCTTATATGATTATTCATCTTTGCCTGTGACCTGTGATACCCGGGCCCCGACTGATCAGTGGGTTTACATAACATAACGTTTTGTTGGGATCAGCTCGAGCTAGGCTTATGCCCCTAGAGCTGCCACCCTATGAATCAATATATCAGGATCGGCTCGAGCTAGGTTTTTACCCCTAGAGTTGCCACCCATAAATCAATGTGTCAGGTTTGGCTCGAGATAGGTTATTACCCCAAGAGCTGCCCTCTGTTAGGTTCGGTCCGAACTAGGCTTATGCCTCCAGGACTGCCCCCTGATCCAATAATCTTGGGATTGTCTTGAGCTAGGCGTATGCTCCCAAAGCTACCACCCGTACTCAATCATTAATCACATATGCATTACTTTATTCTTTACTTTGAGATTTATACAATGATATTTATACGTTATTTGAAGCTTTGGATCATTAACCAATAAGTGAGAGACATGTGAACAAACATTGTTGGAAACATAGCCTTATTAGAAACATAACACCATTGGAACCATTGGACAAGAATCCATGAACAAGAGACATGAGTATAATGTAACACCCCGTACATTCCCAACCCTACTTGACGACATTAAATAATATGTACGTAGGTATCAAGAGCTATAAGTATGCATTTGGTAAGGCTATTGATGAGATAATTAAATTTGGCTCTTGTTATGTGGTTAAAATTGCATAGAAGGTGTTTTGAAATTTTCATTGTGCATTTGTAGGGTTAAAAATTAGGCTAATAAGACCTCTAAACAAAGTATAATAAGGGTAAGAAGTGAGTTAAAGAATAGGACTTGAAGTATCTAACCAAACCCGCGAAGAGAAGTCAAAAAATGGAATTTTCAAAAATTTTAAGGAGGGGAGCATTTGGGACCATGCCACGCCTCTATAGGCTAAAATTTTTAGCCCAGAGGCAGTGGGTTGGCGTGCTCAGGGGCGTGCCACCTTGGGTTTTCCACTTTTTCGAAAGTTGGAAATTTCTAAGTCCCAAGGGTATCCGGGGAAGTACCGAGCTGATTTTTTCCACGTTTCTTCTAAAACCACGAGTATATACATGAAATGAATGACATATTACATTGGTATGATAAAATTACTCGAGAACGAAATTGGGGTCAAAATGACAGTTTTGCCCTTAAGGTCAAAATAAGCCAAAAGTGGCTAGAATC
Source organism: Capsicum rhomboideum (assembly GCA_031232105.1). Classification (NCBI taxonomy): domain Eukaryota; kingdom Viridiplantae; phylum Streptophyta; class Magnoliopsida; order Solanales; family Solanaceae; genus Capsicum; species Capsicum rhomboideum. The sequence continues at coordinate 51,543,645 of CP124718.1, forward strand.
ACTTGTTTTGGGGATTGAGGCTACAGATATGAATAGCATGAGTGGGAATATCATTGTAATACGTATAGGATGACTTAAACATGAGAAATTATTTATTTTATCGAGTTAAGTAAATTGGGCCCAAAAAGGGCCCAAAAATGAAAAGAAAGCATGGCCCAAAAATGGGTCAAAAGACCCATTCTTGTTTGGACCTTCTAGAAACCAACAATAAATGATAAAGAGTGGATAAGGATGGAATTGGGGGCCTATATAAAGGGCAATAAATCTGATTTTTATTGCTTCAAAAGTCTCATGCCTTTTATTTATTTTCTCAAGCATTTTCTCCAGTTCCAAAACCCTAAAGCCAATATTTCCTTTGGACTCTTTGTTGAAGATCATCCTATTACAAGACTTGGTCAGTATTTATTCTCATGGATTAATATATTATATGAATGAAAGAGTATGTAAATCATGTTGGTTGTGCTTGGAAATTTTGGACATGGTCCTTTGTGCTTTTGTATAAGATTTGTGATCCATGGGATTTGAACTTGAATTAGGAATTGTGCCTTTGATGAAAGATCATGGTATGGATAAAATACGAACGTCTATGGTGTTATTTTTGTTGTTAAACTTGTTCTTGTCTATAAGTGTAAATTGTGAGATTTTGGCCGATATGTGCTATGAAGTGTGTTAAGGTGAATTGATGGATTATTTGTGATGTGGTGTGGATAAGAAAGTGTAAAGGAGGAGTATTGTGGTGAAATGCAATGATTATTATGTATTGGTCAATGTTGGGAATATTGGAGGATTTTTTGAATAATGATGCTATCAATGGTTTTGTCAAGGGGAAATGACATGTTTCAAAGCAAACATGTACCCCATTGATGTTATATGCATTTGTGAAGTAGTTGTGGTTAATGTGAATTCCGTTATGTATTTGTGTTATAGAGTGACACATAAAGAAGGAGCGGGACTATTGTATGCACATCTAGGATTGTATATCCGTATTGAGAGTACAAGGTATGTAAGGTTACTTTGTCCGTATCTTTCTGTGGCAAATAGTACCCACATTGCTATTTCACTAGTCCTATCCCAAAATGTGCTAAGGTATCCTATATCCATTTATCAATAGTCATTGTCATATATTGCCTTCTAATGGGTCATTTGTGAGTCTCATGTCTCATAATCATGGTTAATGTTCCAAAATCTCAAATAAGGTTATGTTCCAATGTTCCACTAGTGATATTACTTATGCCTCTTGTTCATAGATCATTGTCCCATAGTTCCCATGGTGTTATGATTCTAATAATGTTATGTTGCCAAGTTATTCACATGTCTCTCACTCATTGGTTAATGATCCAAAGTTTCCAATAATGTTATGTTCCAAAGTTCAAGTGATGTTATGACTATCAAATATCAATCTCAAAGTAAAGATCAAAGTAATGCAAATGTGGTCAATGATCAAGTATGGGTGGCAAGTCTAGGGGCGTAAGCCTAGCTCGACTCGATCCCGATGTATTGATTTATGGGTGGCAAGTCTAGGGGCGTAAGCCTAGCTCGACTCGATCCCGATGTATGGATTTCTGGGTGGCAAGTCTAGGGGCATAAGCCTAGATCGACTCGATACCGATGTAGTGCTTTATGGGTGGCAGGTCTTAGGGGCATAAGCCTAGCTCGACCCAACCCAAACATGACGATAAGTCATGGAAAGACCCACTGATCAGTAGGGGCCCGGGTACATTGTGACACATGTATGACAAGCAAGCATTGAATGTAAAGAAAGAAATGAAAGTAATGAAAGCAATTCACATGGTTCCCAAAATGCAAAATGGTGACTTACTCACATTGGCTAGTCATTTTTCTTAAGTTCATGTGTTACAAAGTTTCATTTGAGCCTTACATACTCAGTACTTATTTCGTACTGACCCCTCTCGGGGAATTTACCATACTTGCTGTAGGCGCAGGTCCCAGTAGGCCTCCCCAGTAGATTAAAAGTGTTAGCGGTTCCTTGGTGAGCTCCAGTTAATTCGGGGCTTCTCCGAGTCAGAGTAGATATATGTTTTAATGATGTACATGTTGTATAAAATGGGGACTTGTCCCGACTTTTGGTTTGTATTGGTCAATGCTCTTGTTAGAGGCTTTTATAGACGGATGTGGGTGTATAGTGTAGAAAACATATGTTGTTTTGTCTGGATGGCCTCAATGGCCAAGTTTCATATGTATGTATAAATATGTCCCATGTTTTCCTTTATTCGTCTTTCATGTTCTTACACAATGGTGGTTATGATTATGATATACATATGATTGAACATAGGCAAAGATTGGTTCTCTCGGGCCTTATCGGCTATGGGTGCCAATCATGTCTCGATGGGATTCGAGACGTGACAAAAGTGGTATTAGAGCAGGTCGTTCTAACGGTGTCTACAAAGCCGTGTCTGAGTAGAGTCTTACTTATCGATGTGTTGTGCACCACATTTATAAGTAGGAGGCTACGGGACATTTAGGATGTTGTTTCTGTTCTTCACTTCTAGATCGTGCAATAGAGCCAGTGTTGTCAGTTGAAGTGTGTCTGACCATGGTATTTGTTTTTCTTTGGTATAGTTAAAATTCCAATCACGATAGGTAGAGGTAAAGGGAAGCAGGTAGATGTGCCTGCTGGAGAAGGAATGAGCAGATTACCACCTGACCAAGCTAGTCAAGGTGGAGCGAATGCCGAAATATCATCACGGTCTTCATCTACCTTCCCAGTTCCGGAAGAACCAATTGGTAGAGAAGTACCTGTAGAGCCACCGATGAATGCCACAGATCAGGATCTTCGAAATGCTGTACATATGTTGACACAGTTAGTGGCGGCACAAAGCCAGGGACGAGCTGGTGCAGTAACACATGATAATGATGCAGCTAGAATGGCGAGTCGCAGAACACAGGATTTCCTAAAACTTGACCCTCCTATTTTCACTAGTTCAGATCCAAAAGCAGATCCACAGGACTTCGTGGATCAAATTCAGAGGGACTTGGAAGTTATGCATGTGACAGGGGTCGAAACAGTTGAACTTGCTGCGTATAGGCTGAAAGGAGATGCAATATTGTGGTACGAGGATTGGAAGAAATCCTGTGATATTGGTGCAACTCCACCTAAGTGGGAAGAGTTTAAAATTGCTTTCCTTGATCATTACTTGCCCTATGAGATCCTTGAGGCACGTGCGGATCAATTCCTAAATCTCCGTCAAGGAAATTTGAGCGTGAGGGAATATAGCTTGCAATTTAATTCCTTGGCTCGATATGCGCCAAATGTTGTGGCTACGATGACAGACAGGGTCCATAGATATGTGGACAGACTAGAGCCATATTTGGTACACGATTGCACTATTGCTGCCTTGAATAAGGACATGGACATTGCTCGAATACAAGCCTTCGCTCAGAAAATGGAAGACCAACGACAGAGAAGAAGAGTGCATGAATTTGATAGGGGACAGTCCAAAAGGGCTAGACCTATGGGACCACCTATGATGTCTCATAGAGGATCTAGGCCCCGCATGTTTCCTAGACCACCTAGACCGTCGTTCTCTTATTCCACAAGGGGTGCTCATTCACAGTTTCGAGGGTCTAGCAGTGGTCCATCAGGGCAGTGTAGGGAGTTCATGGGTTACAGGCAGCAGGTTTTCCTCGTCAGCAGTGTCAGCACTGCGGGCGTATGCACACAGGTACATGTCGGTCAGGGATGAATGTCTGCTTTTGGTGTGGTATGCCGGGGAATATAGCGAGGGATTGTCCACATCGGAGCATGGGTGGTATAGCACGACCAGCTGGGTCGGCCGTTGTGTCATCAACATCGGTTCCTTCATAGGGTCGAGGGGTGCAGCCTATTGGCCGTGGTAGAGGTGCCAGAGGAGCAGCCAGTACTAGCAGGGTCCAGAATCGTACTTATGCTTTAGTGGACCTCCAGAATTCAGAGGCTTCCTCTGATGTTGTCACAGGTACATTATCCATATTCTCACATAATGTATATGCACTAATTCACCCAGGTTCTACATTTTCCTATGTTACCCCATTGATTGCTGCAAAATTTGCAAAGGCACAAGAATTATTAATTAAATCAATTGAAGTGTCTACACCGGTTGGTGAATATATTTTTGCAAAGAGGGTATATCGTCACTGTGTGGTAACTGTGTGTGGTCATGATACATTGACCGATCTCATTGAACTATACATGGTGGATTTTGATGTGATCATGGGAATGGATTGGTTGGCCTCTTGTTATGATACGGTAGATTGCCAGGCCAAGAAGGTACACTTTGGTTTTCCACAAGAAAATGTTCTAGAATGGCAGGGTAATGTAGGGGCACCACGAGGAAGATTTATTTCCTATTTGAAAGCCAGAAAAATGATTGCTAAAGGTTATATATGTCATCTAGTACGAGTGAAAGATACCGAAGCATAACCACTGACTCCACAGTCGGTTCCAGTAGTCAATGAATTTCTTGATGTATTCCCAGAGGATCTTCCAGTTTTACCCCCAGAACGGGAAGTAGAATTTGGCATTGATGTGATTCCAGGCACTCAGCCTATTTCTATTCCTCCGTATAGGATGGCTCCAGCCGAACTGCGTGAATTAAAGGAGCAATTGAAGGATTTGCTAGACAAGGGCTTCATTAGGCCTAGTATGTCCCCGTGGGGTGCACCGGTATTATTTGTGCGAAAGAAAGATGGCACCTTAAGCATGTGCATTGACTATCGGCAATTGAATAAGGTAACGATTAAGAACAAATATCCCCTCCCTCGCATTGATGATTTGCTTGATCAGTTACAGGGTGCCAGGTGTTTTTCAAAGATCGACTTGAGGTAGAGTTACCATCAAGTCAGAGTTAGAGAAGAAGATGTACCCAAGACAGCTTTTCGAACACGGTATGGCCATTATGAATTTTTAGTTATGTCATTTGGACTAACAAAGGCTCCAGCTGTGTTCATGGATTTGATGAATAGGGTGTTTAAGCCATTTTTGGACGTGTTCGTTACGATATTTATAGATGACATCCTAGTTTATTCAAGATCACCGGAGGACCATGCTAATCACTTATGACAAGTGTTACAGATTCTCCGTGAATGGAAGTTGTATGCAAAGTTCTCCAAATGTGAGTTTTGGTTGAAATCAGTCACGATTTTGGGTCACATTGTATCAGATGAAGGCATACAGGTTGATACCCAAAAGATTGAAGTAGTGAAAAACTGTCCAAGACCTACGACACCTACAGAAATTTGTAGTTTTCTTGGACTGACAGGGTATTACAGAAGGTTTGTGGAAGGTTTTTCTTCTATTGTTGCACCGTTAACAAAGCTTACACATAAGACAGTAAAATTTCAGTGGAATGACGCATGTGAGAAAAGCTTCCAAAAGTTGAAAGATAAATTAACCTCCACACCCGTTTTAGTGCTTCCCGAAGGTACCGAAGGCTATGTAGTATATTGTGATGCTTCCAGGGTTGGCCTCGGATGTGTGTTGATGCAACATGGTAATGTCATAGCATATTCCTCACGACAGTTGCGGCCACACGAGAAAAACTTTCCCACACACGATCTTGAATTGGCAGCGGTAGTTTTTGCTTTAAAGATATGGCGTCATTATTTATATGGGGTTCATGTTGACATCTATATGGATCACAAAATCTTGCAATATATTTTTAAGCAGAAGGAACTCAATTTGAGGCAACGAAGGTGGTTGGAGCTTTTAAAAGATTATGACATTGATATTCTTTATCACCCAGGCAAAGCAAATGTAGTAGCTGATGCATTGAGCCATAAGGCAGTAAAAAGCACCAGTGGTCAGTTGAATGAAAAGCATGAGATAATCAAAAATTTGAATCAATTAGCCAGCTTGGGAGTTCGCCTTATGGAAACCTCAGATGATAGAGTTATGGTGCAGAATGCAGCAGAATCCTCCTTGATAGTTGAAGTGAAAGAGAAGCAATTTGCGAATTCTATTTTATTGCAGCTAAAGGAAAATGTGTAGCAGAATTTGACCAAGGCATTTGATATTACACCAGAAGGGGTGCTTCAATGTCAAGGAAGACTATGCGTACCGGACGTAGATGAGCTGAGGATACGAATAATGACAGAGGCGCACCATTCGTGCTATTCTATTCATTCGGGTGCTACTAAAATGTACCATGAATTGAAAGAAATATATAGGTGGGCCAACATGAAAAAGAACATTGCAGAATTTGTCGAGCAATGCCCAAATTGTCAACAAGTGAAAGTGGAACATCAGAAACTGGGAGGTTACATGCAATGTATCAATCTTCCACTCTGGAAATGGGATATGATTAACATGGATTTCATTACGGGTTTGCCTCGTACATTGCGAAAGTTTGATTCTATATTGGTTATAGTGGACAGGCTTACCAAGTCAGCACATTTTCTGCCTGTCAAGATGACCTATACAGCGGAGGATTATGCGAAGTTGTATGTGAAAGAGATAGTGCGGTTGCATGGTATTCCTCTTTCCATTATATCAGACAAAGGAGCACAGTTCACAGCGCACTTTTGGAGGTCTTTCCAGCAGAATTTGGGTACACGGGTGAATTTGAGTACAGCTTTCCATCCTCAGACTGATGGACAAGAAGAACGTACTATTCAGACACTTGAAGATATGCTACGAGCTTGTACGTTAGATTTTTAAGGCAGTTGGGACAACCATTTGCCTCTTATTGAATTTGCATATAACAATAGCTATCATTCAAGTATTAAAATGGCACCTTATGAAGCTTTGTACGGAAGGAAATGTAGATCACCAATAGGATGGTTTGAAGCTGGTGAAACTGCTTTACTTGGGCCAGATATCGTTTATCAGGCTATGGAAAAGTTTAAGGTGATCCAACAGCGGTTACAAACGGCTCAAAGTCGTCATAAGTGATATGCGGATGTTAGAAGAAGAGGTTTTGAATTCGCCATAGGTGATTGGGTGTTTTTAAAGGTGTCACCAATGAAAGGGGGTAATGCGGTTCGAAAAGAAAGGGAAATTGAGTCTACGTTACATAGGCCCATATGAAGTTATTAGAAGATTTGGGCAAGTTGCTTATGAATTAGCACTACCTCAAGAACTTTCTTCAGTCCATCCGATATTTCATGTTTCCATGCTTCGAAAATGCATAGAAGATCCATCTCGTATTTTTCCCATTGAAGATGTTCAAGTTACAGAGGATCTTACTTATAAAGAGGTACCCATTGTTATCCTAGATCGACAAGTGAAAAGATTGAGGAATAAAGACGTAGCTTCCGTGAAAGTCCTTTGGAGAAATCAACAAGTAGAGGAGGTCACATGGGAAGCGGAAGAGATGATGAAATCCAAATATCCCCATCTATTTCAAATGGATGAAGAAGTTCAAAGTGCGGGAGTGGAGCAATAACAAGTAAGTCTCCATGAGCCTTAAAAGATTATGTATATGTATGCTAATGTAGAGATGCATTGATTGTAATGGCAACGATATTGTTAACATTTGAGGATGAATGTTCCTAAGGGGGGAAGAATGTAACACCCCGTACATTCCTAACCCTACTTGAGGAAATTAAATAATATGTACGTAGGTATCGAGAGCTATAAGTATGCATTTGGTAAGGCTATTGATGAGATAATTGAATTTGGCTCTTGTTATGTGGTTAAACTTGCATAGAAGGTGTTTTGAAATTTTCATTGCGCATTTGTGGGGTTCAAAATGAGGCTAAGAAGACCTCTAAACAAAGTATAATAAGGGTAAGAAGTGAGTTAAAGAATAGGACTTGAAGTATCTAACCAAACCCGCGAAGAGAAGTTGAAAAATGGAATTTTTGAAAGTTTTAAGGAGGGGCGCATTTGGGACCGTACCACGTCACTCTGGGCTAAAATTTTTAGCCTAGAGGCAGTAGGTTGGAGCGCCCAGGGGCGTTCCACCTTGGGTTTTCCACTTTTTCGAAAGTCGGAAATTTCTAAGTCCCAAGGGTATCCAAGGACGTACCGAGCTGATTTTTGCCACATTTCTTCTACAACCACGAGTATATACATGAAATGAATGACATATTACATTGGTATGATAAAATTACTCGAGAACGAAAATGGGTTCAAAATGACAGTTTTGCCCTTAAGGTCAAAATAAGCCAAAATGACACTTCAAACTGAACATATATCTTACATTCCCATACCCACATATGTCTACAAAAGCCTCTAACAAGTACATCGACCAAAATGAACTAAAATTCGAGACAAGTTCCCGCTTTATACAACATGTGCAACACCAAAACATATGTACAACTATGACTCAGAAAATCCCCGAACTAACTGGAGCTCACCAATGATCTGCAACAACTGGAAACCTACTGTGAAGGACTACTAGTACCTGCTCTAGTAGAAAGTAAGGTAATTCCCCCAAGAGGGGTCAATACGAAGAATGTACTGAGTATGTAAGGCCATATGAAACTTGTATGATATGTAAATATGTCAATGAACTCAAATACAAATAAATGACCCATATGGATAAGTCACTATTCTGTACTTTGGAAATCATGTATGTTGCTTTCATTACTTTCTTTGTTTCTTTGCTTATATGATTATTCATCTTTGCCTATGACCTGTGATACCCGGGCCCCGACTGATCAGTGGGTTTACATAACATAACGTTTTGTTGGGATCAGCTCGAGCTAGGCTTATGCCCCTAGAGCTGCCACCCTATGAATCAATATATCAGGATCGGCTCGAGCTAGGTTTTTACCCCTAGAGCTGCCACCCATAAATCAATGTGTCAGGTTTGGCTCGAGATAGGTTATTACCCCAAGAGCTGCCCCCTGTCAGGTTCGGTCCGAGCTAGGCTTATGCCTCCAGGACTGCCCCCTGATCCAATAATCTTGGGATCGTCTTGAGCTAGGCGTATGCCCCCAAAGTTGCCACCCGTACTCAATCATTAATCACATATGCATTACTTTATTCTTTACTTTGAGATTGATACAATGATAGTTATACGTTATTTGAAGCTTTGGATCATTAACCAATAAGTGAGAGACATGTGAACAAACATTGTTGGAAACATAGCCTTATTAGAAACATAACACCATTGGAACCATTGGACAAGAATCCATGAACAAGAGACATGAGTATAATGTAACACCCCGTACGTTCCCAACCCTACTTGACAACATTAAATAATATGTACGTAGGTATCGAGAGCTATAAGTATGCATTTGGTAAGGCTATTGATGAGATAATTGAATTTGGCTCTTGTTATGTGGTTAAACTTGCATAGAAGGTGTTGTGAAATTTTCATTGCGCATTTGTGGGGTTCAAAATAAGGCTAAGAAGACCTCTAAACAAAGTATAATAAGGGTAAGAAGTGAGTTAAAGAATAGGACTTGAAGTATCTAACCAAACCCGCGAAGAGAAGTCGAAAAATGGAATTTTTGAAAGTTTTAAGGAGGGGCGCATTTGGGACCATTCCACGCCGCTCTGGGATAAAATTTTTAGCCCAGAGGAAGTGGGTTGGCGCTCCCAGGGGCGTTCCACCTTGGGTTTTCCACTTTTTCGAAAGTTGGAAATTTCTAAGTCCCAAGGGTATTCGAGGACGTACCGAGCCAATTTTTGCCACGTTTATTATACAACCACGAGTATATACATGAAATGAATGAAATATTACATTGGTATGATAAAATTACTCGAGAACGAAATTGGGGTCAAAATGACAGTTTTGCCCTTAAGGTCAAAATAAGCCAAAAGTGGCTAGAATCACTTGTTTTTGGGATTGAGGCTACGGATATGAATAGCATGAGTGGGAATATCATTTTAATACGTATAGGACGACTTAAACACAAGAAATTATTGATTTTATCGGGTTAAGTGAATTGGGCCCAAAAAGGGCTCAAAAATGAAAAGAAAGCATGGCCCAAAAATGGGTCAAAAGACCCATTCTTGCTTGGACCTTCTAGAAACCAACATTAAATGATAAAGAGTGGCTAAGGATGGAATTTGGGGACTATTTAAAGGGCAATAAATCTGATTTTTATTGCTTCAAAAGTCTCATGCCTTTTAGTTATTTTCTCAAGCATTTTCTCTAGTTCCAAAACCCTAAAGCCAATATTTCCTTTGGACGCTTTGGTGAAGATCATCCTATTCCAAGCCTTGGTAAGTATTTATTCTCATTGATTAATATATTATATGCATGAAAGAGTATGTAAATCATGTTGGTTGTGCTTGGAAATTTTGGACATGGTCCTTTATGCTTTTGTATAAGATTTGTGATCCATGGGATTTGAAATTGAATTAGGACTTGTGCCTTTGATGAAATATCATGGTATGGATAAAATATGAACGTCTATGGTGTTATTTTTGTTGTTAAACTTGTTCTTGTCTATAAGTGTAAATTGTGAGATTTTGGCCGATATGTGCTATGAAGTGTGTTAAGGTGAATTGATGGATTATTTGTGATGTGGTGTGGATAAGAAAGTGTAAAGGAGGAGTGTTGTGGTGAAATGCAATGATTATTATGTATTGTTCAATGTTGGTAATATTGGAGGATTTTTGGAATAATGATGCTATCAATGGTTTTGTCAAGGGGAAATGACATGTTTCAAAGCAAACATGTACCCCAATGATGTTATATGCATTTGTGAAGTAGTTGTGGTTAATGTGAATTCTGTTATGTATTTGTGTTGTAGAGTGACACATAAAGAAGGAGCGGGACTTTTGTATGCACATCTAGGATTGTATATCCGTATTGAGAGTACAAGGTATGTAAGGTTACTCTGTCCGTATCTTTCTGTGGCAAATAGTACCCACATTGCTATTTCACTAGTCCTATACCGAAATGTGCTAAGGTATCCTATATCCATTTATCATTAGTCATTGTCATATATTTCCTACTCATGGATCATTTGTGAGTCTCATGTCTCATAATCATGGTTAATGTTCCAAAAGCTCAAATAAGGTTATGTTCCAATGTTCCACTAGTGATATTACTTATGCCTCTTGTTCATAGATTATTGTCCCATAGTTCCCATGGTGTTATGATTCTAATAATGTTATGTTGCCAAGTTATTCACATGTCTCTCACTCATTGGTTAATGATCCAAAGTTTCCAATAATGTTATGTTCCAAAGTTCAAGTGATGTTATGACTATCAAATATCAATCTCAAAGTAAAGATAAAAGTAATGCAAATGTGGTCAATGATAAAGTATGGGTGGAAAGTCTAGGGGCGTAAGCCTAGCTCGACTAGATCCCGATGTATTGATTTATGGGTGGAAAGTCTAGGGGCGTAAGCCTAGCTCGACTCGATCCCGATGTATGGATTTCTGGGTGGCAAGTCTAGGGGCATAAGCCTAGCTCGACTCGATCCCGATTTAGTGCTTTATGGGTGGCAGGTCTTAGGGGCATAAGCCTAACTCGACACGATCCCAACATGACGATAAGTCATGGAAAGACCCACTGATCAGTAGGGGCCCGGGTACATTGTGACACATGTATGTCAAGCAAGCATTGAATGTAAAGAAAGTAATGGAAGTAATGAAAGCAATTCACATGGTTCCCAAAATGCAAAATGGTGACTTACTCACATTGTCTAGTCATTTGTATTAAGTTCATGTGTTACAAAGTTTCATTTGAGCCTTACATACTCAGTACTTATTTCGTACTGACCCCTCTCGGGGAATTTACCTTACTTGCTGTAGGCGCAGATCCCAGTAGGCCTCCCTAGTAGATTAAAAGTGTTAGCGGTTCCTTGGTGAGCTCCAGTTAATTCGGGGATTCTCCGAGTCAGAGTAGATATCTGTTTTGATGATGTACATGTTGTATAAAACGGGAACTTGTCCCAACTTTTGGTTTGTATTGGTCAATGCTCTTGTTAGAGGCTTTTGTAGACGGATGTGGGTGTATCAGTGTAGAAGACATATGTTGTTTTGTATGGATGGCCTCAACGATCAAGTTTCATATGTATGTATAAATATGTCCCATGTTTTCCTTTATTCGTCTTTCATGTTCTTACGCAATGGTGGTTATGATTATGATATTCATATAATTGAACATAGGCAAAGGTTGGTTTTCTCGGGCCTTATCGGCTACGGGTGCCAATCATGTCTCGATGGGATTCGGGACGTGACATATAATCAATATTGGAACATTGGAACATAACCGTATTGAGCTTTTGGAACATTAACCATGAATATGATACATGCGGTTCACAATTGATCAATGTGTAGGAACTATGTGATAATGACCATTGATAACCGGATATAGGATACCTTAGCACATTTCGAAATAGGACAAGCGTAATGTTAATGTGGATACTATTTGCAGCAAAAAGATAGGGACAGAGTAACCTTACATACCTTGTATTCTCAATACGAATATACAACCTTAGATGTGCATACAATGGTCCCGCTCCTTATTTATGTTTCACTCTACAACACAAATACATAACGGAACTGACATTAACCATCAACTACCTTACAAATGCTTATAACGTCAATGAGTTACATTTTTGCCTTTAAAATGTCATTTCCCCCTTGACAAAACCATTGATGAAATTATCATACCAACAATCCCACAATATTCCATACATTGACCAATACATGATAATCAATAACATTTCACCACAACACTTCTCCTTTACACTTTCTCATCCACACCATACCACAAATAATCCGTCAATTCACCTTAATACACTTCATAGCACATATCGGCCAAAATCCCATAATTTACACTTACAGAAAAATAACAAGTTTCATAACAAAATCACACCATTCATGTTCATATTTTATCCATACCATGCTCTTTCATCAAAGTCACAAGTCATATTTCAAGCTTAAATCCCATGGATCACAAATCTTTTACGAAAATACAAAGTACCATGTTCAACACTTCCAGGCATAACCAAATGATTTACATACTCTCCCATGCATATAATATATTATTCCATAACAATAATCACTTACCCAATCTTGAAAAATGATGATCTTGCTCCAAAAGTTAGCTTAGGGTTTGAAGTTGAGAGAAGAGACTTGTAGAAAATTCTAGATTTGGCATGAGACTTCCAAGTGAATAAGAATCTGATTTTTGGGTCTTTATATAAGCCCCAATACATACTTATCCATTTCATATCATTAAATGCTATGTTTGGCTTGGTCAAATGGAAGAATGGGTCATTTGACCCATTCTTGGCCCATATTTTCTTCTTCATTTTGGACACTTTTTGAGCCCAATTCACTTAACCCAATAAAATCAATAATTTCTCATGTTTAAATCATTTCATACGCATTACAACAATATTCCCACTCACGGGATTTATATTCGTGGCCTCAATCCCAAAAACAAGTAATTTTAGCCACATATGGCCTATTTTGACCAAAAGGGTAAAATCGTCATTTTGATGCCAAATTCGTTCTTGAGTAATTTTACCACACCAATATAATATTTCATTCATTTCATGTATATACTCATGGTTGTATAAGAAACGTGGCAAAAATCGGCTCGGTACGTCCCCGGGCACCCTTGGGACTTAAGAAAATTTCCAACTTTGAAAAAGTGGTAAAACCAGCCTGGCACGCCCTTGGGCGCGCCAGATTGCTGCCTATGGGCTACAAATTTTGGCCCTGAGCAGCATGGTACTCCCTCTAGCGCGCCCCACACTTAGTTTCTATTTTTCGACTTTTCTTCGTGGATTTGGTTAGATACTTCAAGTCCTATTCTTTAACTTAATTCTTACCCTTAATATCCTTTGTTTGGAGGTCCTCTTAGCCTCCATTTTAACCCCACAAAAGCTTCACGAAAATCACAAAACACCTCCTATGAAAGGCTAACCACATGTATGAGGCCCAATTTTAATTTTCTCATCATTAACATTACCAAATACATACTTATAGCTCTCGACACCTAAGGAAACATTATTCAATGTCATCAAGTAGGGTTGGGAAGGTACGGGGTGTTACATTGTAGTTGTTCCATCCCAAAATGTTCTAAGGTATCTCATTTCAGGTTATCATCTATTGTTATTCACATGTTCCTACTTCATTGATTAATTGTTATTCATGTGTCACATAATTGTGGACATGGTTCCAAAGTTCCAATAATGTTACGTTCTAAAGTTTCAATAATTACATAATCATCGAATGATCCCATGGGTTAAAATACCTAGCATAGGTAGATCCCAATACCTTGGGTGGTATCTTAGGGGTGAAAAGAACACCTAGCATGGGTCAATCCCGCCACTATAGGTGTTATTACAGGGGCAATAGAAAATCCTAGCATGGGTCGATCCCGAATAATTGTTGATTACCCACTGATCAGCTTGGGGCCCAGGCGTTATATGAATGAAAGGATGAGTAATGAATGAATAAATGAGTGATGAACGAATGAATGAGCTTAAAAGAAAAGAAAGTAATCAATGTAATGTACATGATTCCACACGTACAGAATGGTGACTTATCCATGTTGATTATTCACTTGTATTTGATTTCATTGAAGTATTTATGTATCATACAGTTTCTTATGGCCTTAAATACTCAGTACATTCTTCGTACTGATGTCCCTTGGGGGACTGACCTTACTTGCTGCAGGCACAGGTGCTAGTAGACCTCCACAATAGGTTGCAGATCATTGGTGAGCTCCAGTTCGTTCGGGGCTTTCCAAGTCACAGCTGTACATTGGTTTTGGTACTATGTAAATATTGTGTAAAGCGGGGACTTATCCCGACTTTAGGTTTGTTATGTATATGTATCTGTTAAAGGCTCTTTAGACATACGTTGGGAGATGAATGTACATGTATGTCCATTTTGACTTGATGGCCCTAACGGCCAAGTTTCCCATATAGCACATGTTTTCCATGACTTCTGCTATTGGCTTCTTATATCTCTATGTGATGGTGATGCTTATTTAGTGACATGCATATGAATGGACATGAGAAAAGATTGGTTCTCTCGGGCATTATCGGCTTCGGGTGCCAATCCTCCCCATTGGAATTCGAGGCGTGACATAATGGCTCCAATTAAGTTACTATACCATGTGAAGAACTATTCATGATTTGACAGATTTTAGTATAACTTGGCATGTTTTGAATACATGATCCTAGAACTCATTAAATTTAGAATAACTAGTCCAATTATATCAAAATGTTAGTAAAATAGTAATTTAACTAGTTTATTCTTTATTTTCAAATATCAGTGTATATTTATGAGCAATAAGTAATAAAATTTTGGGAATAGTATTTTGTACTAACTGGATACGGGTTTGGTATAACTCATGTCCCATAACTATGTGCCAGCATAGATTATATTTATCACTTTGAGGCTCAATCTAGTGGATCCACCTCAGTTCAGGTTCTATACAAATGGTAAGGTATAAAGCAGACCTCTCTGATGTGGGCTAGACGTTGGACTCCATGTTTGCTCACATGGTTTATGTCGACCAGAAGAAACTTCCCGAAAAATGATTTAAGCATAATAAATATACATGACTCACTAGCTTTTAGACTAGATTTGACTACTTTATGATATACTAAAATGATATGGTTTTCCAGCTTTTATCTTTGAAAAAGTGGGTCATTGTACTTCAGTTTGCTTATGTTATACATGATTAGTAATACGAATGATTTCAGTTTTACAATAGGATTTACATATTTATTCATGACTTGCATATCTCACATGCTCAATACATTCAGACGTACTGACCACATACTCTTTTTGCGCTATATCTTATTTATGATCTAGATTCAGGTGCTCGTTCCCAGCCTCACGGCTCGATATGCTTCTAGTACTCAATTCAATAGACTTGGTGAGTCCTCAAGATTTGGGGACAATTGAAGTTTATTTTCAGTCTTTCAGTTTTCTGTATTTGTGTTAGTTGGGGACTTGTCCCAGTAACTCTTCTTCAATTATTAGATGTTTTCAGACACAATTAGTTTACTTATTTTGGGTCTGATATTCATGTATGTTATTTCATTATATTATTTCTTGACATTTAGTTTTATAAAATTTTCCTTATCTTTCCTTGATTTATGATTCCCCTTAGTACTTGAATATGACTTAGTAATATGCCAGTACCAAGGGTTCACTAGGGAACACATCTGGTTCTAAGTATCGTGTCTCATCAAGGGTGTAGACTAAGGGTCGTGACATATCTGTATACACTGCTTAGACTCAAACTTGGTCTTCCAAGTGATAATCAGTAATTAACACCTTCCAAACTCAAACCAGAAGTAAGCATGAGTATAACAGGTGCCTGGAATCGAATCGAGAGTCAAATGATCCATTTTCCCCTTTTTGAAACCCAATGGATCGATAAAATCTCTCTAAGTTCTTTTGCAAAGTACAAAACAGTGTTTTAAAACCACGTTAGCCATATACCATGAATATGCAAGAATAATGTGTGTGAATAAAGCAGAATAATCATGCGATCAACCAATACACTTAGCCCGAATAACAAGTACTACAGTAAATGAGGGCTATCTAACCAGACAAAGGACACTATCATAGAAATAGGACCTTATCTGAGTGTGTTCTCGATTCGCAAGCCTCTAAAACTGAAGGTTCCTATGTAAGCTATTAGTACTAGAAATAACAAGATAATACACCGCCAAACCATAATGTCCCACCACCAATTAGTGAATTATCAAACATATATCTTAATCGAGCCAAGTCTAAATTGAAGAATTAACCTTCAAGCCGAATTACAGATATAAGAATCAAAATTGGATAAAGGTAACATTCATAAACAGATTAAGGTAAATTATACATTAAGAAATTGATTAGGGTATATTATGCCTGAATTTTTTGAGTACCTATAGAGTGGAGTAATATGATAACATTCCTAAAATGCTACAAACCCAAGTTACACTATTGTATTGTTAAATGGAGGATGCCAGAGGTGGGATGAATTAAGTGTAACACAGATAGTGCTAGCAAAGACAACTCAGACCCAAGCTCTTATGGATTCTACCTAAGGGACAGTGAAAAAGACTTGATATATGAACAAGCAAAGAATATAGGTATAACATCCATCTAACATCGAAGCAAAAATAATAGCTATATTGAAAACCTTAAGGTACTATTTAAGGCAAAGAATACAACAAGTACTCCTATAAAATGATTGTCATGACCTAAACTACCAAGTCGTGAGGGCACCTATTCTAATCCACCTAGAAAGGAGAACCCCTTACCATCCCTTTAAGAAAATCAAGAGAAAGTCTTTAATTAAATAATGAAATAAACTTTATTTCAGAAACCCTTGCAAAGTAAAATGAAACCACTAACCACAATAATCATGAAACCACAACTTTATTTCAGCCCGAAGTGAGAACTTCTGAAGTATCACTAACCACAATAATCATGAAACCAACACTGATTCCGGCAAAAGACTATACCCCAAAAAGAGTATAGCAAGAGTAGCATCAGTACAAACCACACATACTGGTAAGCCTTATTGGTTAACCAAAATTCAATTACACAAATATAAAATAAATATTTAAAAAAAACATGCATTTTATTAGACTCCTTAACCAACCTCCTGAATGATTTATCTACCCCTACTACTAACCTCTAATTATGAACTACTAGGTACTACCACGAACTACTAAGCCTGGGTTTACACTGAAGGTCAACATAACTTCTAAGAGACAACTACAACAAGGGAATGCCCTAAACCTGAGTCAAGAACTTAATAGGGCACCTAGCATATCTGGAGAAGGCCCATCCGAACAAATAACCTGTCGACTAGATCCCCAAATAGTAGGCTGAATTTAACCCATGACCACCCCTTGTATTTCTCCCTATCCCTCTAGTATAGAACTCCTCATCACCTGAGCAGAATGACAAGTCAAACCAAAATAAGAATTAATGGTAAAGTTGTAAGCAGTTAACAATTAACTAAAATATAGTACAACTAGTTAATCCATGCTCAAAACTAACACACAGTTAGCACAACAAGTATCAATTAAGAAACTAGGAATACAATCCATAAGTCAATATATTATCATCGAGTCAAGTTAAGCAAGTATTACACATATAAGTATATTCCCCGTTTCACTCATAGAATCGTCAACTCACCTGATCCTTGTATATTCATGGTATGGGTGTCATGACCACTATCTAAACATGACCTATAGAGGATAATTTTTATCCATGTACCTTAACCCCAGACATAATTTTCTGCCAACCTTATTCCGCCAATAAGTTATGAGAGTTCCCATATACAGAACATTCCACAGACGATAGTAAAATATACAAATCATATACAACCAAGACATCATTCTACATTTTCAATATCCATGACTTTACATATAATTCATTTGGACGGTGACCATACTTGGGTAACATGCATTAATAAACAACATGGGGAGATACTTAACACCCTCCCATAACACCAAAGATTAACCATAACACCATCACCTACCCTACCATCTAGGGCATTAAACATGACACCTATCCTACTTCTAAGATGACAAAATGGATTTTCACCCTAGATTCTTCGAAACTCACCAACACCCTGCATAGTGTATTCACTTTCTCATAAGGTTAACTAATAACAGATAAATTGCCCTTTCTCTACTACCCCAACTTTGAGTCTACAATGGCGAATCACCCAATATATATAATAACAACAGCATAACATGATAAGGTATACAAAATAGACCTTACCCACACATTACTTCATGTTGTTATAGCGGCATGCACGTCGCCATAGCGGCATCAATATAGCAGAATAAATCCCACTATAGTGGGTTGACGTTAGCCCAACCCAACTTCTTTAAATTCTAAAATTTTAACACACGTAGCCCCACACAAGTATATGAATGTAATCCCAATAGTATTCGTACTCCAAACCTATCTCGAGATGTTTACTAGTAATGATGGATTAGGTCATTACAACTTATACCAATTTACCTATTGTTCGTTCTCGAACGATCATAAAGGACAGCCGGTCCGAGTCTAGGTTCAAACCTAACATCCTACTCGTGATATAATAGGTAACTAATTTCTAATACCTGGACTTTAATTTAGAATTTGAAAACCCGATGAATTTATAGTAATACGAATACCTAACCCCCGATCATTAGACTTCTAGTATCGAGACCTCATCACCGGTCTAACTGGAAAAGATTTTTGTGCTGCTATAGGCATGATGCAAATTAAGGAACTCATTCTCTGAATGTCTGAGATATCCAAAAACTCATCAAACTATGGATATCGGACAGGAATTTTAAAATTTTTGAAAACCCAAAAAATTAGTGGAAACTGGGGCGAGACCACGCTATAGTGGCATACGATCGCTATAGAAATGTAACTAAAGCAACCCAAATAGTTTAAAAGGGAAGGGAATGAGTTTATTACTCATTCTCTTCCCAATTATGAAATTACTCTCCCCCTCAACCCCAATCACTTCGCTCTGAAACAAGATAACATTCAATTCCTTACTCTCTACTACTTCATTAATCGTGAATTTGTATACATTAGGCTTGAATTACGGTGAATAGAATGAGTTTTGAGTTGGAATTTCAAATTTTAATTTTTGGACTTGGTGGAGTTAAAATTTTGAAGCATGATTGCCTCTCTTACATTTACAACATTTCTATTGCATTTTGAGCGTAAGAAACTCAATGTTTATGGGCTAAATGAGCCTTAAATGGAAGAGAATGTGAAGGCTTTTTGGGTTTGAATTGATTATTTGGGGATGATTTAGGAGTTATCATGCCCAAATTTTAGTATACAATTGTTCTAGGACACTTTTGGAACACTGATCTGAGTTCAAAACCTAAAATGGGTGATTTTTAATGAAAGGGCACCATTGTTGCACCCCTTGACTACTGGGGACGACGAAGGTCACTATAGTGACAAGATGAGAAAATCCTACTAGACCGATTGCTATTGCGACATACCTGTCGCTATAGCGGGAGGCTACAGCAGGAGCCTACCAGCTAAAAGCTGAAATTTTTAAACTTTTTAGCTCAGTCCTTTATTGATGCTAGATGATTTCTAACAAGTTCTCTTATAAAATATTTGCAAGCCAATCATCTTCAATGGATAGAAACAAAGATAATGCCCCTACCTATGAGAGATTTCCTAATAAAGCTAGTCGAGAATGACATCGTAAATACTAATGAATGGGGCTTTGCTATAAGTGGGACTTTGACATGAGGAGGGTGGAAGAGAAAGCATCAAAATTCTACTACGAGCTGTAGGAGTTTGGTTGGGGCCCACTGGTGGTAGCTCCCCCTAACGGAGTCTTGGCCTTGGGAAGGGAGTTCTATGTTATACTCCCTATCATGCTTTGGGATTCCCCCAACCCCACTATCTAAATTCGTGGAGTGGACATCCCGATCAACTCTCACACCATTAATAAAGTACTCGGGGTTCCCCACATCTCCAATACTGAGTACATGGCCAAGGCCTGGGAGATAAACATTATACGGCTACGGGACGCTCTAGTTCCAGAGAAGTTTAGGGAGCAAGTCTACTGGCCTTCCACCGAGGGTATTACCAGCACTTATTTTATAATTGATTCTAGGAGGTGGCTGAACCTGGTGTTTCAGTGGATTCATCCATCGAATAACACCACCAACGTGAACTACCCTTGAGCTCTGGTGGTGGCCTACATTATTTGGGTCATTCAGCAGAATGTAGGGGCCCTGATCGTGATGGTGTAGAAACACTTCTACTGGGGCGCTAAAACGAGTCTCTTCCTTTTTGGGTTGGTTTTGAAGTTATGCAGGCAGACTAGGGTACCCAAGGAGCCTAATGAGCAGGGGGTAGAGTTGGACATTACCTTTCACCGTTTCTTGGTGAAAGTTCTCTCATCAAAAAAAAAAGAAGGAAGAGGAAGGCAGGTGAGACGGAGAGTAGCAGAGAAGTGGAAAAAGTCCTTGAGGTAGACGAGGATGATGATGAAGCCCCTCCCTTCCAGTCCCAACCCCCGATCCCTAACAAAAAGCTGGAGGAAAATTTTGTCATGGTTAGGAGGTCCATGGAGTAGGCCCCTTCCAGTTTCACATCTCCTTCTACTGCCCAAGATATTTTAGTGCTCTGCCGAGAGCTCGACGTGGAGAGGAAGAAGAGGCGCTCCTGGGATTGCTTGCTTGCTCAAATGTGGAAGACCATGAAGGTTATGTTCAGGTACATGGCACCCAACCATGAGCTTCCCTAGTTGGAACCAGAGGATTTGATGGAATTCTCCTTCCTAAGTGATGCAGAAGGAGATGACCCTGCCCTTGTAGCCCTTAACTTATAGGACACCCAGCTAGGTTCCTTTTTCCCTTTCCCCACTTTATTTATGGTGGTGATTTTGATTGCCCTCATTTGGGGTATGTACTAGACATTGCACATTTTTTTTTATTTCCTGCACATGGATGCTAATTTTGTTTCCGCATTAATAATCTAACCTGCTTTTGTGGTATTTATGCAATTTTTATACTCATGCAATGCTTTGTACTCAACTAAAGTCAAAAGTGAGGGTCAAAGACAGGGGAAAATAGGGCACTGCCACTGCCTCGCCCATGTTGCTATAGCGGCCTACATGTCGTTATATCGGCACAACCAGTGGCCATTCAGATTGCTATTTTTCTCTATGCTTTCTTCCCAAACTCTTTAATACCCATAATGCAAACACAAAAAAGCTTAAACCTTGTTAATTTTCCAAAAATGATCCCAGTCGCTCTTAATGGACAAATAGCACCATATTATAACACATAATGTTTCAAGAATCCATATTTTACAATATAAAATTCCTTTAACCACCCCAGCTATTGCAGATACCATCCTAGTTTTCATAGGATGTAGTTTAACCTTGCCAATGAACCATCACACAAATACTATATGTTTTATTAGGCTCAACATGGATTCCCAATTTTTTAGCAACAACAACAAGTCAGACCTCATATAAATGCACCTTGTTACAATCATTCAAGTAGCTATGGCTTTTATATGAGTACTCAACTCCCTTAACCTTGTGTACCAAGTTAAACCCTTATATCACTATCAACCAAATTGCACTGTTATAGTCAAATTTCAACCTGACACCATACAACACATGGCAATCACAATATTTATATACCACATAATTCATGCCAATCAAGCAACTACAAACAGAATACATGAATTCAGAGATTGCCAAAATCAATTATCATGCGCTTATGCCTTATAAGATAACTCCTAATTGTTCACAAGACGACCCTGAGTCAGTAATCAAGCATGTTATACATAAACCTTACGACCAGCTACCAATTAGAACCTTCCCCATTCCAATTTTCCAACTCCTCAAGATACCACTTGGAATCGACTAGATTTCCAATTAAGATTGTAGAGATACCAATTGGACCCAACCCATACGAGCTACTACACAATCGCACGAGAGGAAATAAAGAAGTGAAACCATTTCCTAAATGCCTCGAAGATTATATGTGGACGTCAACACATAAATCTGCACGACTCTACTCGATATTTGCTCTGGTACTGGGAGACCAGAAACCTAGGCTCTAATACCAAATTGTAATGACCCAAACTACCGAGTCCTGAGGGTACCTATTCTTATACACCTAGAAAGGAGAACCCCTTACTATCCCTTTAAGAAAATGAAGCAGAAGTCTGTAATTAAATAATAAAAACAACTTTATTATAGAAACCCTTACAAAAAAAAATGAAAATATAACTACCCTAGGATCTAGTCTAAATATGTACAAGAGCTTCTAAAAGAAAGGTAAATCTAGACACAACTTTCACCATGAGTAAGAGAAGTGGGAGCTACTGAAGGATCACTAACCACAATAATAATGAAACCAACACTGATTCCTTTAAAAGACTATACCTCAAATAGGGTATAGCAAGAGTAGCATCAATACAAACCACACGTACTAGTAAGCCTCACCGATTAACCCAAATTAGATTACACAAATATAACATAAATATTCCAAAGAAATATGCATTTTATTATACTCCTTAACAAACCTCCTGAATGATTCATCTACCCTTATTACTAACCTCTAGTTATGAATTGTGAGCTACCACCTCTTTTCTACGACTCCACTACCCCAAACCACTAAGCCTGGGATTACACTGAGGGTTAACATAACTTCTAAAAGACAACTACTACAAGGAAATGCCCTAACCCTGTGTCAAGAACTTAGTAGGGCACCTATCATATCTAGAGAAGGCTCATCCTGAAAAATAACCTATCCACCAATCCCCCAAACATTAGGCCAGATTTAACCCATGACCAACTCATGTCCTTCTCCCTTTCCCTCGGGTGTAGAACTCCTTAATCAGTCTTAACCCCATTGGTTAATTCCCCACCCAAACAGAATGACAAGTCCAACAAAAATAAGAATTAATGGTAAAGTTGTAAGCAGTCAATACTTAACTAAAATATAGTACAACCAGTTAATCCATGCTCAAAACTAACACATAATTAACACAACAACTATCAATTAAGCAACTAGGAATACAATCCATAAGTCAATAAATTATAGTCGAGTCAAGTTTAACCAAGCTAAGTCAAAACAACTCAAGACAAGTTAAGCAAGTATTACACATATAAGTATATTCCCTGGTTCACTCATGGAACCATCAACACACCTGATCCTTTTACATATATGCTATGGGTGTCATGACCACCCTTTAGACATGACCTGCAAGGGATAATTTCCATCCATGTAGCTAAACCCCAAACATAACTATCTGCCAACTGTATTACGCCAATAAGTTATGAGAGTACCCAAATACTAGACATTCCATAGAATACAGTAAAATATACAAATCATATACAACCAAGACATCATTCAACACTTGCACTGTCCATGACTTTACATATAATTCATTTGAAGGGTGAACATACTTGGATAACATGCATTAACAAATAACATGGGAAGATAATTAACACCCTCCTATAACACCAAAAGATTAACCATAATACCATCACCTACCCTACCATCTAGGATCTTAAGCATGACACCTAACTCATTACCCTGCTTCTTAGATGACGAAATGGATTTCCCCCTAGACTCTTCGGAAATCACTAACACAATGTAAAGAATATTCACTTTCTTTTAAGATTACCTAATAACAGATTAATTACCCTTTCTCCGCTACCCCAACTTTGAGTTTACAATGCTGAATCACCCAATATATATGATAACTATGGCATAATAGGATAAGGTATAAAAAATAGCCCCTCCCCACATGTTACTCAGACTTTAATAGATTTTAACAATCCAAATTGTGTGCTCAAAGGCCTAGACATAAAATCCCCTATCCATCTACATTACATTCATTCTCTCTAACCCAATTCTATGATACTCCATTAATCTTAGCTTAACTAGAGGTTAACCAGCTGTAGGAAGAATGAACAAATGCCAATTCCAACCTCACCAAAATCACGGCCGCGTTATTTCTTAAAAATTCCATAGTTTTGCACCCATCCATACCCATTTCTCTTCTTCTCCATAGTTTAAAGATATGGGAGGCAACCCTAAGGGTTTTTGGATCCTTCCACATCGTTTACTTTAACTCAAGTGGAGAATATAATAAAATCAATTTAAGTAGGTATTCTGGTCTGCGTCATGTCCCTATAGCAGCATGCGTGTTGCTATAGCAGCACCACTATAGTGGAATAAATCCCTCTATAGAGGGATGATGTCAGCCCTACCCAACTTCTTTAAATTCTTAAATTTTAACACACATGACCACATACAAGTCTATGAATATAATCCCGATAGTGTCCATACTTCATACCCATCCTGAGATGTTTACTAGTAATGATGGATTAGGTTGTTACATTGATTTACTCTGTAAGAAGTGTAGAAAGTACCTTGGGATAAATTTGAAAAAGTGGAGGAAATCAGAGATATTCATAAACTTGGAGTACATATCAACCACATTTTCAGATAAGGTAATCAACTAGCGGATTACCTTGCAAACAAAACTATAGAGCAAGAGATACAACAATAATACTACATATTTTAAGATTTCCCAACCACTCATAGAAAAATATTAAATATAGACAAGGCTTCAATACCTTCAATAAGAATAAAGACACAAGTAATCAAGTAGCAATAATACATGCAAGAGTTTATACCATCAAGCTAAGAAAGCACTAAGGAAAGTCCAATCCAAACATATTCTAAATCAACAGAGAAAGGAAAATTGAGATTACATAGCAAACATATTAATAGGAAAGTATGCCTTACTAACTTTGGCATTACAGTTGTGTTCAAACTAAATAGGATATGCTACTCTAGATATCAAAAAATTGAATAACTACGGCCAGTAGGATACCTTAATAGAGTAGTAAAAGCATGGTTATACTCCAAGTCCAGATGAGAAGATATAAAAATCACACAAAATCATTAGAAAAGGCCTTTATCAAACCACATAAGGAAGATTAAAAGGGGTATTTACGAATAATAGATCTTAGACCCTTAAGGACAATCTTTTTTAGATCAATAGAGATATAATTTATTTTGACCACCTATAGATAAAGCAGTTAGAAAAAGGAGGGTGGTAAAAATCAAAAGAAAAATCAGGCACAATCGAGAAGGAAATAACAACAACTGGTGCATACTTGGGGAATATGAAGGCTCAAAGATGACTCAAGATTGTATGGACCATCGGGCTCAAGGATGAAGATAACCTAGAGGAGGAGCAAGACAAGGTGATAGTTCTGACTACTAGCCTCTAACCATATTTTCAAGTGCCTCAAAGAACAATGAAGAAGAGTGTCGGATAATCTTCTCAGATGTACCAACACAAATATGTAACACCCCGTACATTTTCAAAACTTATACGATCAACCTAGGATGGATAAAAGTATTTAAACTTGACATAATAAGGACATACTTGAGTGTAAGGTTAAAGTTAAGTGGTGGATTAAGGTAGAAGGATTTAGACATTGGAAAAAGGGGAGAACATAAATGAGGTGCTTCCGTAACTTAATTAAGATAGTAGGTGTATCATCTACTTAAGCTATTGGGCTGTATTTGGACACATATTAATGGACTCAATTGAGGCCCAAACTAAGTACATAAAATATGGAAGATGACCAGACCAACACCTAAATATAACTAAGGCCCAACAAGAGATGATCCAAGTAAGAATAAAGTGAGAAAGTGGACTGTTTTGGACAGCTTGTATAGCCAAGTAGGTGCATCACCTACTTGGACTATTTTTGACCAAAAATTGGATAAGAATGAGCTAAAAAAGGTGGCTAAAAGGGTGTATAAAGAGCTGAAATTCAGCTCATTTATCCATTCATTTCATTTTCCAAAAACAGAAAATTAAAACACTCTCTCCTCTCTCAAACCCCAAACAGCCGCCCTAATTTTCCTTTAGGGTTCTTGGACTAATCTCCCATTTTTAAAGCCTTGGTAAGAGTTTAACCTTATAGCTTAATGTAATATATGTATAATAGGTTGTGTAAAACATGTTGGTGGTGTTTAAAATGTATAGAGCAGTCCCTTAATTAAGTTGGCAGTCCACTTGTGTTAGTTTTGATGAATTTGTCTTCCTTGTGGCTTGGACTTGTATAGGGGCTTAAGGTGTTGAAGAAATTAATTGATGATGATGAAATTCCAGTATAGTAAAGTGTGGTTCTGCCCCTGAATCGTTCCTTTTATGTATGGCTTGATGGAAATGTTTATATGTGTTGGTAAATGGAACGTTTGTTGTAGTGAAAAGAGAAGACTCTTTTGTTATGTTAAACTGAATGTTGGAGCTGTTGTGGAATGATTTTGGTATGCTACTACGGAAGGCAGTATGGTGACCTTATGGGGTGAATATATGGAGTTTCGTTGGAGTGGAAATGTAAAGGATAAACTAGGTAGGTAATCCTACCGGTTTGTAACGGTTATGTTGGTTTGTGGATTGTTTTGGTGGTGTGTGGACTGATTTGGTGTTGTTGTTTTGCAAAAGCAGTAAGTTATAGTGTAATGTTGTGGAATAATGTTATTTGGTAGTATAATGAAGGGGGGAGTGATGTACAATGTGTTTTGGAGGTTGGACAGTTTCTACTTTCCGTTAAGCACCTACTTACCGTCTTGTGAACTTATAATGTAGCTAGTCATTAATGTTTGCTCCATTATGTATTTGTGTTGTAGAGTAACACATAAGGAAGGAGCTGAATCAGTGTAGTTACGTATTGGGAAGATAAGGTATGTAAGGTTACTTTGTCCGTACCTTTCTGTAGCATATAATGTTCACATTGACGTTACACTTGTCCTATTTCGAGATGTACCAAGGTATCCTATTTCCGGTTATCAATGGTTATTGTCACATGTTTCCTATTCATTGCACAATGGAGAATCTTGTCTCATAGTCAGTGCTAAGGTTCCAAATGTCCAACAAGGTTGTGTTCCAATGTTCCAATAGTGATTATATTCATGTCTCTGTTATGTTCCAAAGTTCAAAGTGAGATTATAACTATCATTGTATCAACCTCAAAGTATCAATCTCAAAGTAATGAATAAAGTAATGCATATGTGGTTAATGATTGAGTACGGGTGGCAGCTTTAGGGGCGAAATGCCTAGCTCAAGCTGATCTCGATATTATTGGATCAGGGGGCAACTTTAGGGGTGAAAGCCTAGCTCAAGCCGAACCTGACAGGGGGCAGCTGAGCTAAACCTGATACATTGATTTATGGGTGGCAGGTCTAGGGGCATAAGCCTAGCTCGACCCGATCCTGGTATATTGATTTATGGGTGGCAGGTCTAGGGGCATAAGCCTAGCTCGACCCGATCATCCCAACATGACGATATGTTATGTAAAGACCCACTGATCAGTCGGGGCACGGGTACAGTGTGACACATGTAATGACAACTAAGCATTAAAGGAAAGAAGCAATCAAAATAATACACATGGTTCCCAAAATACAGAATGGTTACTTATTCATTGGATTATTCATATGTATCTGAGTTCATTGAAATATTCATGTGTTGTATAGTTTTATATGAGCCTTACATACTCAGTACATTCTTCGTACTGACCCCTTTGGGGAATTTACCTTACTTACTGCAGGCGCAGGTTCTAGTAGACCTCCACAGTAGGTTGCAGGATATTTACAGCTTTTGGTGAGCTCCAGTTTTTCAGGGCTTTCTCCAGGTCACAGTTGTACATATGTTTTGGTGTTTTACATGTCGTATAAAGCGACGACTTGTCCCAACTTTTAGCTCATTTTGGTCAATGCACTTGTTAGAGGCTTTTGTAGACGGATGTGGGTATATGTATATAAGATGACGCATGAAGTCCTATTTTGATGGCCTCAACGGCCAAGTTTCACATATGTATATTTGTATATGTCATATGTTCTATGAATTTTCGTTGATTAGCATGATAAGTCCTCACGTGTTAAGAGTATTTCTGATGGCATGTATACGAATGCACATAAGTACAGGTTGGTTCTCTCGGGCCTTATCGGCTACCGGTGCCAATCACGTCTCGATGGGATTCGGGGCGTGACAAAAGTGGTATCAGAGCAGGTCATTCTAAGGGTGTCTACAAAGCCATGTCTGAGTAGAGTCTTACTTATCAGTGTGGTATGCACCAAATTTATAAGTAGGAGGCTACGGGACATTTAGGATGTTGTTTGTTTTCTTCATTCTAGATCGTGCAATAGAGCCAATGTTGTAAGTTGAAATGTGTCTGACAATAGTAATTGTTTCTCTTTGATATAGTAACAATGCTGATCAGGAGAAGAGGTAGAGGTAAAGGGAAGCAGGTAGATGTGCCTGCTGACGAAGGAATGAGTAGACTACCACCTGACCAGGCTAGTCAAGGTGGAGCAAATGCTGAAATTTCATCGCGGTCTTCGTCTACCTTTCCAGCTCCGGAAGAGCCAATTGGTAGAGAAATACCCGCGGAACCACCGATGAATGCCACAGATCAATATCTTATAAATGTTGTACATATGTTGACACACTTAGTGGCGGCACAAAGCTAGGGACGAGCTGGTACAATGACAAATGAGGATGATGCGGCTAGTGTGGCAAGTCGCAGGACACAGGACTTCTTGAAACTGGACCCTCCTATATTCACTGGGTCCTATCCAAAAGCAGATCCACAGGACTTCTTGGATCAAATTCAGAGGGCCTTGGAAGTGATGCATATATCGGGGGTAGAGACAGTTGAACTTGCAGCGTACAGGTTAAAGGGAGAAGCGATATTGTGGTACGATGATTGGAAGAAATCCCGTGATATTGGTGCTAATCTACCTACGTGGGAAGAGTTTAAAGAGGCTTTACTTGATCATTACTTGCCCTATGAGATCCGTGAGGCACGTGCGGATCAATTTCTAAATCTCCGTCAGGGAAACCTAAGCGTCAGAGAATACAGTTTGCAATTTAATTCCTTGGCTCGATATGCGCCAAATGTGGTGGCTACGATGACAGATAGAGTCCATCGATACATGGACAGACTAGAGCCATATTTGGTACGAGATTGCACCATTGGTGCCTTGAATAAGGACATGGACATAGCGAGAATTCAGGCCTTCGCGCAGAAAATGGAAGACCATCGATAGAGGAGAAAAGTGCATGAATTTGACAGGGGACAGTCCAAAAGGGCTAGACCTATGGGACCACCTATGATGTCCCAAGGAGGGTCTAGGCCTCGTATGTTCCCTAGACCACCTAGACCGTCATTTTCTCATTCCGTGGCAGGTGTTTATTCTCAGTCTCGAGGGTTTAGAGGTGGTTCAGCTGGGCAGAGTAGTGGGGTTCACGTATCACAGGTAGCAGGTTTTTCTTGTCAGCAGTGTCAGTACTGTGGGCATATTCACTTAGGCACATGTCGGTCAGGGACGAATGTCTGCTTTTGGTATGGTATGCAAGGGCATATAGCGAGAGATTATCCACAGAGGAGCATGGGTGGTATGGCACGACCGGCAGGATCAGCCGTTTTGTCATCATCATCGATTCCTTTTTTGGGCCGAGGTGTACAGCCTGTTGGCCGTGGTAGGGGTGCCAGAGGAGCAACCAGTACTAGTGGGCTCCAGAATCGCACTTATGCTTTAGTCGACCGATAAAATTCATAGGCTTCCCCTGCTGTTGTCACAGGTACATTATCCATATTCTCATATAATGTATATGCATTGATTGACCCTGGTTCTACATTGTCCTATGTTACTCCATTGATTGCGGCGAAATTTGCAAAGGCACCAGAATTATTAATTAAATTAATTGAAGTGTCTACACCGGTGGGTCAATGTATTGTTGCAAAAAGAGTATATCAAAATTGTGTGGTAACTGTGTGTGGACATGATACATTGTCTGACCTTATTGAATTGGACATGGTGGATTTTGATGTGATAATGGGGATGGATTGGTTGGCTTCTTGTTATGCCACGGTAGATTGTCGGGCCAAGAAGGTACATTTTCATTTCCCATAAATGAATGTTCTTAAATGGAAGGGTGATGTAGGGGCACCACGAGAAAGATTTATTTCCTATCTGAAAGCCAGGAAAATGATTGCTAAGGGATACATATGTCATTTAGTATGGGTAAAATATACTGAAGTGGAACCACTAACTCCCCAGTTGGTTTCGGTGGTCAATAAATTTCTAGATGTATTTCCAGAGGATCTTCCAGGCTTACCCCCAGAGCGGGAAATAGAATTTGGCATTGATGTGATTCCAGGCACTCCGTCTATTTCTATTCCTCCATATAGAATGGCTCCAGCAGAATTGCGTGAATTGAAAGAGCAATTGAAAGATTTGCTGGACAAAGGCTTCATTAGGCCGAGCATGTCACCTGGGGTACGGAAGAAAAATGGCACGTTGAGAATGTGCATCGACTATCGACAATTGAATAAGGTAACGATCAAGAACAAATATCCCCTCCCTCGCATTGATGATTTGTTTGATCAGTTACAGGGTGCTAAGTGTTTTTCAAAGATCGACTTGAGGTCGGGCTACCACCAGGTCAGAGTTAGAGAAGAAGATGTACCCAAGACAGCTTTTTGAACACGGTATGGCCATTATGAATTTTTAGTCATGTCATTTGGACTAACAAACGCGCCAGCTGTGTTTATGGATTTGATGAATAGGCTGTTTAAGCCATTTATGGACGTGGTTGTCACGGTATTTATAGATGACATCCTTGTTTATTCTAGATCACCAGAGGAACATGCTAATCACTTACAACAAGTGTTACAGATTCTCCGTAAGCGTAAGTTGTATGCAAAGTTCTCTAAGTGTGAGTCTTGGTTAAAATCAGTTGCATTCTTGGGTCACATTGTATCAGATAAAGGGATACAGGTGGATACACAGAAGATTGAGGCAGTGAAAAATTGGCCAAGACCTACGACACCCACAGAGATTCATAGTTTTCTTGGATTGGCG
This sequence comes from Capsicum rhomboideum, assembly GCA_031232105.1. Lineage (NCBI taxonomy): Eukaryota > Viridiplantae > Streptophyta > Magnoliopsida > Solanales > Solanaceae > Capsicum > Capsicum rhomboideum. The sequence continues at coordinate 51,574,939 of CP124718.1, forward strand.
ATTTATTACAGAAGATTTGTGGAAGGTTTTTCCTCCATTGCTGCACCGTTAACAAAGCTTACACATAAGGCAGTTAAATTTCAGTGGAATGATGCCTGTGAGAAATGCTTCCAAAAGTTGAAAGATAAATTAACCTCCACACCAGTTTTGGTACTCCCCGAAGGTACCGAAGGTTATGTAGTGTATTGTGATGCTTCCGGGGTTGGCCTCGGATGTGTATGTCATAGCATATGCTTCACGACAGTTACGACCTCATGAGAAAAATTACCCCACACATGATCTTTAATTAGCAGCGGTGGTTTTTGCTTTAAAGATATGGCGTCATTATTTGTATGGGGTTCATGTTGATATTTATACGGATCACAAAAGTTTACAATATATCTTTAAGCAGAAGGAACTCAATTTGAGGCAACGAAGGTGGTTAGAGCTTTTAAAAGACTATGACATTGATATTCTTTATCATCCAGGCAAAGCAAATGTAGTAGCTGATGCATTGAGCCGCAAGGCAATAGAAAGCACTAGTGGTCAATTGATGGAAAAGAAAGAGATAATCAAAGATCTACATCTATTAGCTAGTTTGGGGGTTCGTCTTCTTGAATCCTCAGATGAAAGAGTTATTGTGAAAAATGCGGCTGCGTCTTTGCTAATCGCTGAGGTGAAAGAAAAGCAGCTTACAGATCCTATGTTAATGCAGTTAAAAGAGAATATAGAAAAGAATTTGACAAAGGCATTTGATCTAACACGGGAAGGGGTGCTCCAATGCCAAGGTAGAGTATGTGTTCCAGATGTAGATGAACTGCGGAAACAAATTATGAAGGAGGCGCATCATTCGCGCTATTCTATTCATCCGGGTGCTACTAAAATGTATCATGATTTAAAAGCAGTGTATTGGTGGGGAAAAATGAAGAAGGACATTGCAGAGTTCGTTGCTCAATGCCCGAATTATCAACAAGTGAAAATAGAGCATCAGAAACCAGGAGGTTACATGCAATGTATCAATCTTCCAGTCCGGAAGTGGGATATGATTAATATGGACTTCATCACAGGTTTGCCTCGTACATTGCGGAAATTTGATTCTATATGGATTATAGTTGACAGGCTTACCAAGTCCGCACATTTTCTACCAGTCAAGACCACTTATACAGCTGAGGATTATGCAAAATTATATGTTAAAGAGATAGTGCGGTTGCATGGTATTCCACTTTCCATTATATCAGACAGAGGAGCATAGTTCACAGCGCACTTTTGGAGATCTTTTCAGCAGAGTTTGGGCACACAGGTTAACTTGAGTACGGCTTTCCATCCTCAGACTGATGGACAACCAGAATGTACCATTCAAACACTTGAAGATATGCTACGAGCATGCACGTTAGATTTTCAAGGCAGTTGGGATGACCATTTGCCTCTTATTGAATTTTCTTACAACAATAGCTATCATTCAAGTATTAAAATGGCACCTTATGAATCTTTGTATGGAAGGAAATGTAGATCACCAATCGGATGGTTTGAAGCAGGCGAAACTGCTTTACTTGGGTCGGATCTTGTTCATCAGGCTATGGAAAAAGTAAAAGTGATTCAACAGCGATTACAAACGGCCCAAAGTCGACACAAGCCCTATGTTGATGTGAGAAGAAGAGGGCTTGAATTCGCCATAGGTGATTGGGTATTTTTAAAGGTGTCACCGATGAAAGGAGTAATGCGCTTTGGGAAAAAAGGAAAATTGAGTCCACGTTACATAGGCCCATATGAAATTATCAGAAGATTTGGACAAGTTGCATATGAGTTGAAATTAACCCAAGAACTCTCCTTTGTTCATACGGTATTTCATGTTTCCATGCTTCAAAAATGCATAGGAGATCCATCTTATGTTACCCCCATTGAAGATGTACAAGTTTCGGAGGATCTTACCTATGAAGAAATACCTATTGCTATTCTGGGTCGACAAGTTAAGAAGTTAAGAAATAAAGAGGTAGCTTCCGTAAAAGTGCTTTGGAGGAATCAACAGGTAGAGGAAATCACATGGGAAGCTGAGGAAATGATGAAAGCTAAGTATCCTCAATTATTTGAAACCGAATTGGAAGCCTTAGATGCTGAATTGGAGCAGTAACAAGTAAGTATATATAAGTATTAAGTGATAGCATAAAGATTAAATTAAGGCTTGAACTTGTTTAAGCTGTGTAGTGATGGTACTAACATTCGAGGACGAATGTTCTTAAAGGGGGAAGGATGTAACACCCCGTACATTTTCAAAACTTATTCGATCAACCTAGGATGGATAAAAGTATTTAAACTTGAGATAATAAGGACATACTTGAGTGTAAGGTTAAAGTTAAGTGGTGGATTAAGGTAGAAGGATTTAGACGTTGGAAAAAGGGGAGAACATAAACGAGGTGCTTCCGTAACTTAATTAAGATAGTAGGTGTATCATCTACTTAAGCTATTGGGCTGTATTTGGACACATATTAATGGACTCAATTGAGGCCCAAACTAAGTACATAAAATATGGAAGATGACCAGCCCAACACCTAAATATAACTAAGGCCCAACAAGAGATGATCCAAGTAAGAATAAAGTGAGAAAGTGGACTGTTTTGGACAGCTTGTATAGCCAAGTAGGTGCATCACCTACTTGGACTATTTTTAACCAAAAATTGGATAAGAATGAGCTAAAAGAGGTGGCTAAAAGGGTGTATAAAGAGCTGAAATTCAGCTCATTTATCCATTCATTTCATTTTCCAAAAACAAAAAATTAAAACACTCTCTCCTCTCTCAAACCCCAAACAGCCGCCCTAATTTTCCTTTAGGGTTCTTGGACTAATCTCCTATTTTTAAAGCCTTCGTAAGTGTTTACACTTATAGCTTAATGTAATATATGTATAATAGGTTGTGTAAAACATGTTTGTGGTGTTTAAAATGTATAGAGCAGTCCCTTAATTAAGTTGGTAGTCCACTTGTGTTAGTTTTGATGAATTTGTCTTCCTTGTGGCTTGGACTTGTATAGGGGATTAAGGTGTTGAAGAAATTAAGTTATGATGATGAAATTCCAGTATATTAAAGTGTGGTACTTCCCCTGAATCGTTCCTTTTATGTATGGCTTGATGGAAATGTTTATATGTTTGGTAAATGGAACGTTTTTTATAGTGAAAAGAGAATACTCTTTTGTTATGTTAAACTGAATATTGGAACTGTTGTAGAATGATTTTGGTATGCTACTGTGGAAGGAAGTATGGTGACCTTATGGGGTGAATATATGGAGTTTCATTGGAGTGGAAATGTAAAGGATAAACTAGGTAGGTAATCCTACCGGTTTGTAACGGTTATGTTGGTTTGTGGACTGTTTTGGTGGTGTGTGGACTGATTTGGTGTTGTTGTTTTGCAAAAGCAGTAAGTTATAGTGTAATGTTGTGGAATAATGTTATTTGGTAGTATAATGAAGGGGGGAGTGATGCACAATGTGTTTTAGAGGTTGGACAGTTTCTACTTTCCGTTAAGCACCTACTTACCGTCTTGTGAACTTATAATGTAGCTAGTCATTAATGTTTGCTCCATTATGTATTTGTGTTGTAGAGTAACACATAAGGAAGGAGCTGAATCAGTGTAGTTACATATTGGGAAGATAAGGTATGTAAGGTTACTTTGTCCGTACCTTTCTGTAGCATATAATGTTCACATCGACGTTACACTTGTCCTATTCCGAGATGTACCAAGGTATCCTATTTTCGGTTATCAATGGTTATTGTCACATGTTTCCTATTCATTGCACAATGGAGAATCTTGTCTCATAGTCAGTGCTAAGGTTCCAAATGTCCAACAAGGTTGTGTTCCAATGTTCCAATAGTGATTATATTCATGTCTCTGTTATGTTCCAAAGTTCAAAGTGAGATTATAACTATCATTGTATCAACCTCAAAGTATCAATCTCAAAGTAATGAATAAAGTAATGCATATGTGGTTAATGATTGAGTACGGGTGGCAGCTTTAGGGGTGAAATGCCTAGCTCAAGCCGATCTCGATATTATTGGATCAGGGGGCAGCTTTAGGGGTGAAAGCCTAGCTCAAGCTGAACCTAACAGGGGGCACCTCTAGGGGTGAAAACCTAGCTCGAACCGAACCTGATATATTGATTTATGGGTGGCAGGTCTAGGGGCATAAGCCTAGCTCGACTCGATCCCGATATATTGATTTATGGGTGGCAGGTCTAGGGGCATAAGCCTAGCTCGATCCGATCCCAACATGATGATATGTTATGTAAAGACCCACTGATCAGTCGGGGCCCAAGTACAGTATGACACATGTAATGACAAGTAAGCATTAAAGGAAAGAAGCAATCAAAATAATACACATGGTTCCCAAAATATAGAATGGTTACTTATTCATTAGATTATTCATATGTATCTGAGTTCATTGAAATATTCATGTGTTGTATAGTTTTATATGAGCCTTACATACTCAGTACATTCTTCGTACTGACCCCTTTGGGAAATTTACCTTACTTGCTGCAGGCGCAGGTTCTAGTAGACCTCCACAGTAGGTTGCAGGATATTTACAGCTTTTGGTGAGCTCCAGTTTTTCAGGGCTTTGTCCAGGTCACAATTGTACATATGTTTTGGTGTTTTACATGTCGTATAAAGCGGCGACTTGTCCCGACTTTTAGCTCATTTTGGTCAATGCACTTGTTAGAGGCTTTTGTAGACGGATGTGGGTATATGTATATAAGATGACGCATGAAGTTCTATTTTGATGGCCTCAACGGCCAAGTTTCACATATGTATATTTGTATATGTCATATGTTCTATGAATTTTCGTTGATTAGCATGATAAGTCCTCACGTGTTAAGAGTGTTTCTAAGGGCATGTATACGAATGCACATAAGTACAGGTTGGTTCTCTAGGGGCTTATCGGCTACGGGTGCCAATCAAGTCTCGATGGGATTCGGGGCGTGACAAAATAGATATAGGGTTTTGGATCAAATCACTTTTGGACTTGACCATGTCTTTTTGTTTTTGTTTATAGTGTAGATGTTTGTTTTTGGACCTTGTTCCAAATTTGTTATTTGTTTGGATAGTTAATTCTAGTAAAATAATTTCTGAATGACAACTAAAATTATAAAATATTAAAATTGGAACACAAAGGTAATGGGAAAAAAACCTCTCCTTGAAACGATCCAAATCGTCGTTACGCTAGAAACTATTCCATAAAAATACTTCTATCAAAAAAAATTCATTTTGGACCATTTCGGAATAATTTTCTTGGAAAAAGGCCCATGGCCCAAATTAATTTAGGCTGGATATATAAATTGGGTCAAGTCTTCCAACCTGTCACTGCAATGATAGATCTGTCACTACAGCGATGTTGCTACAATAACACTTCTGTCACCATAGCGATGGTGAGGCAGTAAGCTGCCTAAGTTTTAAATAAACCCTCCCCCCAGTTAAGGCCTCTTATTTCATTTGCCTCCTCCAAAAATACCCCAGATGAACCTTATGCTTAAAACGATGAGGGTTTAGAAACCAAACTCTGAGAGGTTGCTTTCCAAGCATTCCAGGTTGAGTTTCTAATGGATTAGAGAGGAAAAGTCATGTGAGGAAAGACTCCTCAATCTTTGTAGCGATAGAGTTAATCTGCAAGGTAGGTTATAGTTTAATTAAAGTAGACTCGGGCTAGACATATGTAATAATCATAGTTATGATGGAAAATTTCATGCTTAGGCCTACGAGTATGGTGTTTCGATGGATTTGATAAAAAGCTAAACTTAGGATAATGAACTAATGAATTTGTTGGTTCATGTTCAATTAATAAATCGTGTTGAACCTTGGGTTGTTGGAAAACTATGATACTTGTATGAAACTAGGGGTAGGTCAGTAAATGGGGGTTGTTACGAGTGCATTAGAAAGGGTAGGTTAACATATAAACCTTTCAGAGTAGATATGGATTTACCTTGCTTGTGTTTTTTGAGTCAACAATAGAGGATATGAAGGTGGAATAGAGTTGGCTTTTTGAAGGAGGAGTCAGTAAGCTTAAGGGATAGTTTAGGTGGTGTTAAGAGTAATAGAAGGAGGTGGTGTGTGTGAAACCAAATTAGGGTTAGTCGCTCATACTAGGATTGATAGTAGTTTGATAAAAAGGGGGAGAAAGATAGGGTTATAGTATCCTTGAGTACGTGTGGGAGCTGGGATAGGTATAGATGAAAATAGGTTGGTAATGATCTTTATGGTTGGGTATGTATAAGTATGTTAAATATAGTTATAGACTTGATTGGACTTTGTGCTTATATGTAAGCTGAATGTTTGTATTTACCTTTGGGTATTACTTGTGATTGTTGATTATCATTAGGCGTTGAGCATTGTATTGAGATTATACATTAAGATGATATTGGGATCGGGTGTTATGCTGACACTTTTATTGGATCGGTTGTGTAACACCCCGTACCCTCCCAATCCTATTTGACGACATTGAACAATGTTTACTTAGGTGTCGAGAGCCACAAGTATGTATTTGGTAATGTTATTGATGAGATAATTGAATTTGCCCTTGTACATGTGATTAAACCTTCGTAGGAGGTGTTTTGTAACTTCATGGAACATTTGTGGGGTTAAAAACGAGGCTTGTATGACCTCCAAACAATGGATATTAAAGGTAAGAAGTAAGTTAAAGAATAGAACTTGAAGTATCTAACCAAACCCGCGAAGAAAAGTCGAAAAACAAAATTTTCAAAAAAACTAAGGGTCAGGCGCTCCAGAGGGCGTACCAGGACACTTATTGCCCAAATATTTTTGGCATAGGCAGCAAGCTAGGGCGCCCAAGGGCGTGCCAGGCTTCTTGAGCGCACCTTTCAATGTTGGAAATTTTTCTTAAGTCCCAAAGGTGCCCGGGGGCATACTGGGCCAATTTTTGCCACGTTTCTTCTAAAAACACGAGCATATACAAGGAATGATTGAAGTATTATATTGGTGTGGGGTAAAATTACTCGTGAACGAATTTGGCATCAGTATGACGGTTTTACCCTTGTGGTCAAAATAAGCCATACGTGGCTAGAATCACTTGTTTTTGGGATTGAGGCTACAAATATGAATCGTGTGAGTGGGAATATTGTCGTAACACGTATGAAATGATTTAAACATGAGAAATTATTGATTTCATTGGGTTAAATGAATTGGGCTCAATAAAAGGCCCAAAAATAAAGAAGAAGACATGGGCCAAAATGGGTCAAATGACCCATTCTTCCCTTGACCTTCTAGATATAGCATTAAATGCTATAAGAGTCGCTAAGGATGGAATTGAGGAATTATATAAAGGACCAAAAAATCTGATTTTTAGCCACTTGAAACTCTCATGCTTTCTAGATATTTCTCAACTATTTTTCTCTCAAACCCTAAGAACTCAAAGCCAACTTTTGGAGCAAGATCATCATTTATCAAGCTTGGGTAAGTGATTATTCTTATGGATTAATATATTATATGCTTGGTAAAGTATGTAGATCATGATGGGTATGTCAAAAAGTGTACATAATGTATTCTTGCTTTTTGGCTAAAAGATGTGTTATTCATGGAACTTAAACTTGAAATATGACTTGTGGTTTTGATGAAAGTGCATGGTATGGATGAAATATGAACATGTATGGTGTGATTATGTTATCAAACTTTTTATTTTTCTATAAGTGTAAATTATGGTATTTTGGCCGATATGTGCTATGAAGTGAATTAAGGTAACTTGATGGATTATTTGTGATATGGTGTGAATGAAAAAGTGTAAAGGAAAAGCTTTGTGGTGAAATGTTATTGGTATATGATGTTGGGGTCAATGTATGGTATGATTAAGGTATTGTTGGTATGACCATGCCCAAAATGGTATTGTAGAGAAGGAAATGACATTTTTTAAGGCAAACATGTAACTCATTGACGTCATATGCATTTGTAAGGTAGTTGGTGGTTAATGTAAATTTCATTATGTATTTGTGTTGTAGAGTGAAACATAAGTAAGGAGCGGAACATTGTATTCACATCTAAGATTATATATTCGTATTGAGAATAAAAGGTATGTAAGGTTACTCTGTCCTTATCTTTCTGCGGCAACTAGTATTCACATTGACATAGTACTTGTCCTATCCTGAAATGTGCTAAGGTATCTTATATCCTGTTTCCAATTGTCAATATCACATGTTTCCTACTAATTGATCAATTGTGAATCACATGTCTCATATTCATGGATAATGTTCCAAAAGCCTAATAAAGTTATGTTCCAAAGTTCCAATAGTGGTTATACTCATGTTTCTTGTTCATTAACCATTGTCCAATGGTTCCAATAGTGTTATGCTTAACGTTTATTGACATGTCTCTCACTCATTGATTATTGATCCAAGGCTTCATAAAAACATTTTGACTATCATTATATCAATCTCAAAGTAATGAATGAAGTAATACATTTGTGGTTAATGATCAAGTATGGGTGGTAGCTTTGGGGGCGAAATGCCTAGCTCTAGCCGATCCAAAGATTGTTGGATCAGGGGGCAGACCTAGAGGCATAAGCCTAGCTCAGACCCATCCTGACAGGGGATAGCTCTAGAGGTAACAACCTAGCTCAAGCCAAACCTGATATGTTGGTACGGGTGGCAGCTCTAGAGGCATAAGCCTAGCTCGAGCCGATCCCAACATAACGTTATGTTATGTTAAAAACCCACTGTTCAGTCGGGGCCCGGGTATCACAGGTCACAGGCAAAGATGAATAATAATAGAAGCAAAGAAAGTAAAGAAAGCAATATACATGGCTTAAAGTACAAAATAGTGACTTATCTATGTTGGTCATTGATTTGTATTTGATTTCATTGAAATATTTACATATAATACAGTTTCGTTTGAGCCTTACATACTCAGTACATTCTTCGTACTGACGTCCCTTGTGGGACTTACCTTACTTGCTGTAGGTGCAGGTACTAGTAGGCCTCCACAGTAAGCTGCCAGTTGTTGCGGCTCATTGGTGAGCTCCAGTTAGTTCGAGGCTTCTCTGAGTCAGAGTTGTTCATATGTTTTGGTATTGTACATGTTGTATAAAGCGGGGATTTGTCCCGACTTTCAGTTAGTTTTGGTAAATGTTTCTGTTAGAGGCTTTTGTAGACGGATGTGGGTGTGTAAATGTAAAAGGTACATGTCTTTTTGGTCTTGTTGGCCTCAATGGCCATGTTTCGCCTATATATATATATATATATATATATATATATATATATATATATATATCACATGTTCCATGAATTTTGTTGTTAGTATTTTTAAGCTCTTATGTGCTCACGTGTTTCTTATGGAATACATATGATTCAATAGAAGAAAAGCTTGGTTATCTCGGGCCTTGTCGGCTACGAGTGCCAATTCATCCCAAGGGGATTCGGGCCGTGACAAAAGTGGTATCAGAGCAGGTCGTTCTAAGGGTGTCTATAAAGCCGTGTCTGAGTAGAGTCTTACTTATCGATGTGTTGTGCACCACATTTATAAGTAGGAGGCTACGGGACATTTAGGATGTGGTTTCTTTTCTTCACTTCTAGATCGTGCAATAGAGCCAGTGTTGTAAGTTGAATTGTATCTGATCATGGTAATTATTTTTCTTTGGTATAGTAACAATGCCGATCACAAGAAGAGGAAGAGGTAAAGGTAAGCAGGTAGATTTGCCTGCTGACGAAGGAATGAGTAGACTACCACCTGACCAGGCTAGTCAAGGTGGAGCAAATGCTGAAATTTCATCGCGGTCTTCGTCTACCTTTCCAGCTCCGGAAGAGCCAATTGGTAGAGAATTACCCGCGGAACCACCGATGAATGCCACAGATCAATATCTTATAAATGTTGTACATATGTTGACACAGTTAGTGGCGGTACAAAGCCAGGGACGAGCTGGTACAATGACAAATGAGGATGATGCGGCTAGAGTGGCAAGTCGCAGGACACAGGACTTCTTGAAACTGGACCCTCCTATATTCACTGGGTCCAATCCAAAAGCAGATCCACAGGACTTCGTGGATCAGATTCAGAGGGATCTGGAAGTTATGCACGTGACGGCGGTAGAAACAGTTGAACTTGCTGTGTATAGTTTGAAAGGAGAGGTGATATTGTGGTACGATGATTGGAAGAAATCTCGTGATATTGGTGCAAATCCACCTAATTGGGAAGAATTTAAAGCGATTTTTCTTGATCATTATCTTCCCTATGAGATCCTTGAGGCTCGTACGAATCAATTTTTAAATCTCCGTCAAGGAAATCTGAGTGTCAAAGAATACAGTTTGCAATTTAATTCCTTGGTACGATATGTTCCAAATGTGGTGGCTACCATGACAGATAGAGTCCATCGCTACGTGGACAAGATTAGAGCCATCTTTGGTTAGGAATTGCACCATTGCTGCCTTGAATAAGGATATGTACATAGCGAGAATTCAGGCCTTCGCCCAGAAAATGGAAGATCAAAGATAGAGAAGAAGGGCACATGAATTAGACAGAGGACAGTCCAAAAGGGCTAGACCTATGGGACCATCTATGATGTCCCAAGGAGGATCTTGAACTCGTATGTTTCCTAGACCACCTAGACCATCGTTCTCTCATGCCACAGCAGGCGTTCACTCTCAGTTCCTAGGGTTTAGAGGTGGTCCATCTGGGCAGAGTAGTGGAGGTCACGGATCATAAGCAACCGGTTTTCCTCATCAGCAGTGTCAGCACTGCGGGCGTATTCATGTAGGTACATGCCGAGTGGGGACAAATGCTTGTTTCTGGTGCGGTATGACAGTACACATGATGAAAGAGTGTCCCCATAGGAGCATGGATGGTATAGCACGACCGGTAGGATCGGCCGTTGCGTCATCAGCATCGGTTCCTTCTTTGGGCCAAGGCGTGCAGTCTGTTGTCTGGGGTAGGGGTGCCAGAGGAGCAACCAGTACTAGTGGGGTTCAGAATTGCACTTATGCTCTCGTGGATAGACAGAACTCAGAGGCTTCTCCTGATGTTGTCACAGGTACATTATCCATATTTTCATATAGTGTATATGCATTGATTGACCCGGGTTCTACATTTTCCTATGTTACTCCATTGGTTGCTGCAAAATTTGCAAAGGCTCCAAAATTATTAATTAAATCAATTGAATTGTCTACACCGATTGGTGAATATATTGTTGCAAAGAGAGTGTATCGTAATTGTGTGGTAACTGTGTGTGGTCATGATACACTGTTCGATCTTATTGAACTAGACATGGTGGATTTTGATGTGATAATGGGGATGAATTGGTTGGCTTCTTTTTATTCCACGGTGGATTGCCGGGCCAAGAAGGTGCATTTTTCTTTTTCGCAAGAAAATGTTCTTGAATGGCAGGGTAATGTGGGAGCATCACGAAGAAGATTTATTTCCTATATGAAATCTAGGAAAATGATTGCTAAGGGTTACATATGTCACTTAGTACGAGTGAAAGATAATGGTGTGGAACCACTAACTCCGCAGTAGGTTCCAGTGGTCAATGAATTTCTAGATGTATTTCCAGAGGATCTTCCAGGCTTACCCCCAGAACGGGAAGTAGAGTTTGGCATTGATGTGATTCCAGGCACTCAGCCTATCTCTTTTCCTTCATATAGAATGGCTCCAGCAGAATTTCGTGAATTGAAGGATCAGTTGAAAGATTTGTTGCAAAAGAACTTTATTAGGCCTAGTATGTCTCCGTGGGGCGCACCGATATTATTTGTACGGAAGAAAGATGGCACATTGAGAATGTACATTAACTATTGACAATTGAATAAGGTAACGATCAAGAACAAATATCCACTCCCTCGAATTGATGATTTGTTTGATCAGTTACAGGGTGCCAAGTGTTTTTCAAAGACTGACTTGAGGTCGGGTTACCACCCAGTCAGAGTTAGAGAAAAAGATGTACCCAAGACAGCTTTTCGAACACGATATAGCCATTATGAATTTTCAGTTATGTCATTTGGACTAACAAATGCACCAGCTGTGTTCATGGATTTGATGAATAGGGTGTTTAAGCCATTTCTGGATGTGTTCGTCACGGTATTTATAGATGACATCCTGGTTTATTCAAGATCACCAGAGGACCATGCTAATCATTTACAACAAGTATTGCAGATTCTCCGTGAGCATAAGTTGTATACCAAATTCTCTAAGTGTGAGTTCTTATTAAAATCAGTTGCATTCTTGGGTCACATTATGTCAGATGAAGGGATACAGGTTGATACACAGAAAATTGAAGCAGTGAAAAATTGGCCAAGACCTACGGCAGCCACAGAGATTCATAGTTTTCTTGGACTGGCATGTTATTACAGAAGATTTGTGGAAGGTTTTTCCTCCATTGCTGCACCGTTAACAAAGCTTACAGATAAGGCAGTTAAATTTCAGTGGAATGATGCGTGTGAGAAAAGTTTCCAAGATTTGAAAGCTAAATTAACCTCCACACCAGTTTTAGTACTTCCTGAAGGCACCGAAGGCTATGTAGTGTATTGTGATGATTTCGGGGTTGGCCTCGAATGTGTATTGATGCAGCACGGTAATGTCATAGCATATGCCTCACGACAGTTGCGGCCACATGAGAAAAATTATCCCACACATGATCTTGAATTAGCAGTGGTAGTCTTTGCTTTAAAGATTTGGCGCCATTATTTATATGGAGTTCATGTTTATATCTATACAGATCACAAAAGGTTGCAATATCTCTTTAAGCAGAAGGATCTCAATTTGAGGCAACGAAGGTGGTTAGAGCTCTTAAAAGACTATGATATTGATATTCTTTATCATCCAGGCAAAGCAAATGTGGTAGATGATGCATTGAGCCTCAAGACAGTAGAAAGCACTAGTGGCCAGTTGACTAAAAAGCAGGAGATAATCAAAGATATACATCAATTAGCTAGCTTGGGAGTTCGCCTTATTGAATCTCCAGAAGAAGGGGTTGTTGTGCAGAATGCAGCGGAATCCTTCTTACTAACTGAAGTGAAAGAGAAGAAGTTTGTGGATTCTATGTTATTGCAGCTAAAAGAGAATGTGCAACAGGGTCTAACTGCGGCCTTTGATCTTACACAAGAAGGGGTACTTCAATGTCAAGGAAGATTATACGTACTGGATGTTATGACATGGTCTAACTGCGGCCTTTGACACGAATTATGACAGAGGCGCATCATTCGCGCTATTCTATTCATCCGGGTGCTACTAAAATGTACCATGAGTTAAAAGCAGTGTATTGGTTGGGAAATATGAAGAAGAACATTGCAGAATTTGTCGCTCCATGCCCGAATTATCAACAAGTGAAAGTAGAGCACCAGAAACCAGGGGGTTATATGCAATGTATCAATCTTCCAGTCTGGAAATGGGATATGATTAATATGGACTTCATCACAGGTTTGCCTCGTACATTAAAGATATTTGATTCTATATGGGTTATAGTGGGAAGGCTTACCAAGTCAGCGCATTTCCTACCAGTTAGGACCACCTATACAGCTGAAGAGTATGTGAAGTTGTATGTGAAAAAAGATAGTACGATTGCATGGTATTCCACTTTCCATTATATCAGACAGAGGAACACAGTTTACAACGCACTTTTGGAGATCTTTTCAGCAGAGTTTGGGCACACAGGTGAAATTGAGTACGGCTTTCCATCCTCAGACAGATGGACAATAGAAGCATACTATTCAAACATTTGAAGATATGCTACGAGCATGCACATTAGATTTTCAAGGCAGTTGGGATGACCATTTGCCTCTTATTGAATTTGCTTACAACAATAGTTATCATTCAAGTATTAAAATGGCACCTTATGAAGCTTTGTACGGAAAGAAATGTCAATCACCAATAGGATAGTTTGAAGCGGGTGAAACTGCTTTACTTGGGCCAGATATTGTTCATCAGGCCATGGAGAAAGTTAAAGTGATTCAACAGCGATTACAAACGGCCCAGAGTCGACACAAGTCATATGTTGATGTTAGAAGAAGAGGGCTTGAATTCTCCATAGGTGATTGGGTATTTTTGAAGGTGTCACTGATGAAAGAGGTAATGCGGTTCGGAAAGAAAGGAAAATTGAGTCCATGTTATATAGGCCCATATGAAATAATTAGAAGATTTGGGCAAGTTAAGTATGAATTAGCACTACCTCAAGAACTTTCCTCATTTCACCCAGTGTTTCATGTTTCGATGCTTCGAAAGTGTATAGGGGATCTATCTCGTATTGTTCCCATTGAAGATGTCCAAGTTACGGAGGATCTTACTTATGAAGAGGTACCCATTGCTATTCTATATCGACAAGTAAAGAGGTTGAGGAATAAATACATAGCTTTCGTAAAAGTCCTTTGGAGAAATCAACAAGTAAAGGAGATTACATGGGAAGCTGAAGAAATGATGAGATCCAAGTATCCCCATCTATTTCAAATGGACGAAGAAGTTCAAAGTGCGGAAGTGGAGCAATAACAAGTAAGTATATATGAGCCTTAAGTGTTTATGTATATGTATGCTAATATAGAGATGCATTTGTTGAAATTGAAGCGATATTGTTAACATTCGAGGACGAATGTTTCTAAGGGGGTAGAATGTAACACTCCGTACCTTCCCAACCCTACTTGATGACGTTGAATGTTTACTTAGGTGTCGAGAGCCACAAGTATGTATTTGGTAATGTTATTGACGAGATAATTGAATTTGGCCCTCGTACATGTGATTAAACCTTCGTAGGAGGTGTTTTGTGACTTTGTGGAACATTTGTGGGGTTAAAATCGAGGCTTGGAGGACCTCCAAACAAAGGATATTAAAGGTAAGAAGTAATTTAAAGAATAGAACTTGAAGTATCTAACCAAACCCACGAAGAAAAGTCAAAAAATGAAATTTTAAAAAAAACTAAGGGTCAGGCGCGCCAGAGGGAGTACCAGGCCACTTATTGCCCAAATTTTTTGGGCACAGGCATAAAGTTAGCTCCCCCAAGAGCGTGCTAGGCTGCTTGTGCGCACCTTTCAATGTTGGAAATTTTTCTTAAGTCCCAAAGGTGCCCGGGGGCGTACCGGGATGATTTTTGCCATGTTTCTTCTACAACCACGAGCATATACAAGGAATGATTGAAGTATTATATTGGTGTGGTAAAATTACTCGTGAACGAATTTGGCATCAAAATGACGATTTTACCCTTATGGTCAAAATAAGCCATACGTGGCTAGAATCACTTGTTTTTGGGATTGAGGCTATGAATATGAATCGCGTGAGTGGGAATATTGTCGTAACACATATGAAATGATTTAAACATGAGAAATTATTGATTTCATTGGGTTAAGTGAATTGGGCTCAATAAAAGGCCAAAAAGTAAAGAAGAAGACATGGGCCAAAATGGGTCAAATGACCCATTCTTCCCTTGACCTTCTAGATATAGCATTAATTGCTATAAGAGTGGATAAGTATGGAACGGAGGACTTATATAAAGGACCAATACATCTGATTTTTATTCACTTGAAACTCTCATGCTTTCTAGATATTTCTCAACTATTTTTCTCTCAAACCCTAAGAACTCAAAGCCAACTTTTGGAGCAAGATCATCATTTATCAAGCTTGGGTAAGTGATTATTCTTATGTATTAATATATTATATGCTTGGTAAAGTATTTAGATCATGATGGGTATGTCAAAAAGTGTACATAATGTATTCTTGCTTTTTGGCTAAAAGATGTTTTATTCATGGAACTTAAACTTGAAATATGACATGTGGTTTTGATGAAAGAGCATGGTATGGATGAAATATGAACATGTATGGTGTGATTATGTTATCAAACTTGTTATTTTTCTATTAGTGTAAATTATGGGATTTTTTCCGATATGTGCTATAAAGTGAATTAAGGTAACTTGATGGATTATTTGTGATATGGTGTGAATGAAAAAGTGTAAAGGAAAAGCTTTGTGGTGAAATGTTATTGGTATATGATGTTGGGGTCAATGTATGGTATGATTAAGGTATTGTTGGTATGACCATGCCGAAAATGGTATTGTAGCGAAGGAAATGACATTTTTTGAGGCAAACATGTAACTCATTGACGTCATATGCATTTGTAAGGTAGTTGGTGGTTAATGTAAATTTCGTTATGTATTTGTGTTGTAGAGTGAAACATAAGGAAGGATCGGGAAATTGTACGCACATCTAAGATTATATATTCGTATTGAGAATACAAGGTATGTAATGTTACTCTGTCCGTATCTTTCTGCGGCAACTAGTATTCACATTGACATAGTACTTGTCCTATCCCGAAATGTGCTAAGGATATTATATCCGGTTTCCAATTGTTAGTATCACATGTTTCCTACTCATTGATCAATTGTGGATCACATGTCTCATATTCATGGATAATTTTCCAAAAGCCCAATAAAGCTATGTTCCAAAGTTCCAATAGTGGTTATACTCATGTTTCTTGTTCATTGATCATTGTCCAATGGTTCCAATAGTGTTATGTTTCCAATAAGGATATGTTTCCAACAACGTTTATTCACATGTCTCTCACTCATTGATTATTTATCCAAGGGTTCAAATAAAGTTTTGACTATCATGGTATCAATCGCAAAGTAATGAATGAAGTAATGCATTTGTGGTTAATGATCATGTATGGGTGGTAGCTTTGGGGGAGAAATGCCTAGCTCAAGCCGATCCCGAGATTTATGGATAAAGGGGCAGACCTAGAGGCATAATCCTAGCTCGGACCGATCCTAACAGGGGGTAGCTCTAAAGGTAATAACCTAGCTCGAGCCGAACCTGATATGTTGGTATGGGTGGCAGCTCTAGAGGAATAAGACTAGCTCAAGATGATCCCAACATAACGTTATGTTATGTTAAAAACCCACTGTTCAGTTGGGGCCAGGGTATCACAGGTCACAGGCAAAGATGAATAATCATAGAAGCAAAGAAAGTAAAGAAAGCACTATACATAGTTTCCAAAGTACGGAATAGTGACTTATCTCATTTGTATTTGATTTCATTGACATATTTACATATAATACTGTTTCATTTAAGCCTTACATAGTACATTCTTTGTACTAACGTCCCTTGTGGGACTTACCTTACTTGCTGCAGGCACAGGTACTAGTAGGCCTCCATAGTAGGTTGCCAGTTGTTGCGGCTCATTGTTGAGCTCCAGTTAATTCGGGGCTTATCCTAGTCACAGTTGTTTATATGTTTTGGTATTGTACATGTTTTATAAAGCGGGTATTTGTCCCGACTTTCAGTTAGTTTTGGTAAATGTTTCTGTTAGAGGTTTTTGTAGATGGATGTGGGTGTGTAAATGTAAAAGGTACATGTCATTTTGGACTTGATGGCCTCAACGGGGCCAAGTTTCGCCTATATATATATATATCACATGTTCCATGAATTCCGTTGTTAGTATTTTTAAGCTCTTATGTCCTCACGTGTTTCTTATGGCATACATTTGATTGAATAGAAGCAAAGCTTGGTTCTCTTGGGTATTGTTGGCTACGAGTGCCAATCTGTCCCGAGGGGATTCGGGGCGTGACAGGGTGTCATGCCGACACTATTATTTGATTGGGTGCCATTCCAACACTGGTACATGGACGAAGTTTGTCTTCTGTAGGTCATAGCTGAGGGTCCCTGTGGACCCTAATATGTATGTAAACCTTACATGCATGCATTTATATTACTATATTTCCCCTGTGATTTTCTTGTGATTATTGTTAACTAAATTGCTTTAGTATAAGTGAAAAACATGAGTACATGGATATAAGGTATGTATTGCCTTTGTGTAGATCTTATTCCTATATGTATGTTATTTATGTGTGAGGGCATAGTGTTAATTTTTCTAGATTGTGTTTGCTACTTTAGGGCAGGGATAGTTGCTTGTTAGTGGATATTTGGACATAGAGTAGTGGGTCATAATTGCCATATGTGTGGAATATTAAATGTTGTCTAAGGAAGGTAAGTATGTAAATAGAACATACTTTGGTAGTGTTATGGGGTTGTGTTACTTGATCTCTTAGGAGAAGGTAAATAGGGCTATCAATAAAGAATGGGTGGTAAGATTGGGAGTTGGGGTGTGTGGAGAGGGGTTAGTAAGGTTCACTTATTTAAGTATCTATTACTGTAATGATTCTTCCTTAATTTCTATTGCTATTATTTGTTTCTAACCCTTGTCGGCCGATGAAACCTACCAGTAGGTGTGGTTGTACTGATACTATACTTACTTTATATCCTTTTGGGGATATAACCATGTTGAAGATCAGTTGGAATTTCTATTTGTCATGATCCAACTCACGGATCATGAGGGAACCTACCCAACTCTACCCTAACTAGGAGAACCCTTACTACCCAACCATTCAATTATTGCAGAAGACATTATTTAAACTTAAACACAAATAAATCAATGAATAAATAACCTTTCTTTTTCAACAACAAAACTTTATTACAACAACATACACTGCAGAATTCTACTAAATAACTTCCCAGAACCTAGTATAAACCAGTACAAGAGCATTAAAAAAATGGAGGAATGACCTGAGACACAACATCCATGTAGGAGTAGGATGACAGGAGTAGCTGCAGAATAGATGTCTCCGCTATACCTATAGAAAATCCAATTGACTGCAACATGGTTATATCCCCAAATAGATATATAGTAAGTGTATTATCAGTACAACCACACGTACTGATAGGTATCATCGACCTACCAGGGTTAGAAACATATAACAACATATATCAAACAAGAAAGATCATGACAAGCATACAGGCTTAATAATTAAGTGTACTTAACTTACTTTGACTTCCAACCTTATCACCTTTCATTTATTTTGGAAATATTAACTTACTTCAGGGCTTGATTAACTAACTATATTCTATGAATTAATCTAACCTACATCTCTTATACCCTCACCTTGTGGGAAGAATTCTATACTTTTCTCTCTCTTATTAATCCTCTTCCATGGTAATCCTCACTCCCTATTATACTACCATTAACAATTGGGGTTGTAACAACCAAGACAATGACTATCCTAACAACTTTGCAAGAAGGGACATTGTAATATACATCAAGTTTATAACTCTATACACAGGCAATATTTATACATAATCCAAGAAGTACCTTATATTCACACTTTGCTACAATGCCAAATCATATCCATTAACATAATCGGTCCACTCAAGGAACCATAGAATCCCATTAAATAACTGGTCCACATAAGAAACCATGATATATCATCAACATAACTCGATCTACTCAAAGAACCATCAACATATAAATATAAATGTACATGCAAATGCATATGATGAATGCATGTATGCAAGATGTATGTATCATCACTTTCTTATCTTAACATCATGAACATCATAATCTCAATATCATCATCAATATCATCAACCCATCATCTTTAATATCATTCTGAACATCGTGAACATCATGATCGCAATATCATCATCAATATCATCAACTCATCATAATAAATATTTGTAACACCCCGTACCTTTCAACACATATACAACTAAGTGAACTCAACAAAAATATTTGAACTTGAGATAGTAAAAGGTGGAATTTAATGTTAAAGCGTAACAACCTGTATTCTAGTTATACTAGTTCTAGCTATATGGAAACTTGAGGTGGTCTCATTATATAGGTAAGGAACCAAGTTTCTTAAGTGATTGATGGTTTAAAATAGGTTTGGATGGTATTGGAATACCCCAAACATTTTAGCATGTGTACACTAAGTTAACCCCGATAAAAGTTGTTGAACACGAGATAATAAGGTGGCATTCTAGATTAAGGTTCAAAATGGTGCAAGTATTTATGAGTGTTAAGTAAGTAGAAAGGATTAAGATTTGGAAAATGGAATAAAATAAGCGAGGTGCTTTCTTGACTTAAATTAAGCGAGCAGGTGACAAAGTAGGTGCATCACCTACTTTGACTTCTTGACAAACCTAAGAACCAAGTAGGTGCATCACCTACTAAGACTTTTTTGACCATCTTATTGGGCCAAGTACACCACCACCTACTTGAATTAATTCTGACCCAAACTAAATGAAAGAATAGGAGAAGAATAGGCAGCCCTAACAATTTTGATCCCACCAAAGTCCAAGTTAAGTGGCCAAGCAGGTGCATCACCTACTTGACCATTTATGACCGAAAACAAGAGAAGAAATTCGGCCAAAAGGATTCACCTTTAAAGGGTTATAGACCACCTTATTTGACCCATTTCTATCTTGCCAAAAAATAGAATTCTAGAATTTTCTCTCTTGTTCTCTTTTAGCTTTATATAGAAGCCATCAAATGCCTTTAGGGTTCTTGAATATTATCCTTCTATTCAAGCTATGTTGAAGTAGGATTCAAGCTTTTGAAAAAGTAAAAGTTAGGGAAAATAAAAATCTCCACCAAGTAAGGTAAAGCTACTGCTATGTTGATTCTTTTCTAACCTTAAATCAGTAAGAGTATAGTGTGATGGTTTTAGTAACCTATCTCTTATTCTCAAGCTAAGTTGGAGAGGACAACCTAATTCTTGAAGAATCAAAGGCTTTAAGTGGTATTTCTAGACAGCAATGTAAGCTACAGAAATTTTGTCCCTCTTTTGTGCTTGAATTGATTAGGGAATTTGATGTGTGTTAATGAGTTGGGGATTGTTCCTTTCACATGGTATAATTTTGGGGAGGATATTCTAGTGTTTTATGGGTGTTGATACATCCATGGAGGGGTGTCCCCTTTATCTTTAATTATCAACTCATTGGAGCATTTTAAGTGTAATGTTGATCGAAACTTATGAGATAGTGATAGTAAGCCATGAGTTCATATTTCCCCTTCCACATTGTGATGTTTAGGGACTGTTTGATGTAGAGTATACAAAGGGGTATGAATGGAAGTATAGAGAATTCATGGAGATATTAAAGGGCATAGACATCACAGGGTGTGGTGAAACACCACTTAATTGGGTATTACATAGGCTTTCTTCTTACCATACTTTTGTATATTGATTTATATTTGTTATGCAGGCCGTGGAGCTTTAGAGGGGACCTTATAGAAAGGAGTAAAGAAAAAGAAGAGGAAAGAACAACTTAATTTGATAAATTATGGGCTTACTGCCTTATTACTATTTTGGCAAAATCAAATAGCCTAAATTAATTTATTAGATATTAATACTAGATTTACCAATTATTTCATTATATATTAATAACCTGAAAGGGAGAAGGTTAATTGGTTGTAATACCCAAGTTGGACAATAAGGTATGTAAGGATATTCTATTTCACATTCTATGGCATGAAGTCTAATACTTGTGTACCAATAAAGTGAGCATCCTATATGATTTTCAAAGTAAAAGATGCATAGTGACACTGTACAATTCCCACTGTAGTTAACAGCCCTTTTCCCTACTTCTCGTGGTCTCAAAACTATGTCAAAGTATTACATGTTTCTCTTATATGAGTCAATAAGATCCTAGATTAAACATGTTACGAGTGTTCATACCTTAGATATTCAATCTATCCATATACTGCAAAATTGCTCAAATTATCTATTTGGTCATATACTTCATTGGCTCGCACGATCACTTTCATCATGTTAGGCTATAATGTTACCTCATAGAGCTTTTGTTCTATTACACAACTTAGATGTCCCTA
Organism: Capsicum rhomboideum; assembly: GCA_031232105.1. Classification (NCBI taxonomy): domain Eukaryota; kingdom Viridiplantae; phylum Streptophyta; class Magnoliopsida; order Solanales; family Solanaceae; genus Capsicum; species Capsicum rhomboideum. The sequence continues at coordinate 51,596,520 of CP124718.1, forward strand.
CTTGAAATGCGTATTTCTCATAGAGTTGAATCTGCCACGTGTTACACATATATTCTTTCATTTGGCATGGCCTACTAAGTGGCTATTCTACAATCATTACCATTTTAGTTGAGGAGTTATATGTCTCCATTTGATATGCACGTATGCCCTAATTTAAATATCTAAATTTCTACATTAGAGTCTACCACAATTGTTGTATGCTATGTAAAATCACTTGCTCACTAGTTCTACACCTTAATGGCTCATTTGCTACATGTACACATGTCCTCACTTGTCACATGTTTTTATGGCCATTTGTGAGTATACATTGTGCACAATGAGTTTTATTGAGTCAAATAAGTTTCGAAGTATCACACTGAAGTTATATGTTGCTTTCTATGTCATTGTTGTTGCCTCAAGTATTTTGTTCACATGTCTTCACTATTGGTCCGTAGTACCAAAGCTTAAAAAAGTTACGACCACTAAAAGAACAATCTCAAAGATTAAAGGAACAAGGTAAAGTGAATCTATATAATTATAAGTGGCAGCTCAGGGGTTTAATACCTAGCATGGCCAATCCCGATTGATGCATTTATGGGTGGCAGCTCAGGGTTTAATACCTAGCATGGGTAGATCTTAATTAATGTATTTATGGCTGGCAACTTAGGGGTTTAATACCTAGAATGGGATGATCCCAATTGATGTATTTATGGGTGGCAGCTCAGGGGTTTAATACCTAGCATGGGCCGATTCCAATCTATAATTCCAATCTATATATTAATGAGGATCGTATTCCAAGGGTTAAAATGCCTAGCATGGGTCATGCTCTTCTACCAATGATCAGCTGGTCATTATATCACATGCCTTACAAATTTATAAAGAAGAGAAGAACAAAGTAATGAAAAAAATGAAATGTACATGATTCCACAAATACAAGCAAAGGTGGCCTTTTATCATACATTTGTACCTGATTTCATTTGAGCTCTTGTTTTATATATGGTTAATTTATGCCTTACATACTCAGTACATTCTTTCATATTGATGTCCCTCCTAGCTGAAACTGTGTTTCATGCCACAAGTTTAGGTATTCCAACTAGTAGATCTATCAAATAGAAGCACCAGATACTCAGCAGCTTTTGGTGAACTCCGACTTGAATTGTCGAGTCTTCAGCTTATATATTGTTATTATATTAAATTTAAGGGTATGGTGGGGTCCTGTCCCAACTTAAGCTAAGTTTTCTTTCTTTTAGAGGCTTTCTAGACTAATGTCAGAGAAAAGAATAGTGATATCTTGTTTCTATTAATTAGAGCCTCAACGGTTAAGTCACGTACATCTTTTTTGGCCCTATCTATGTTGGTCTTTTATTGAGGTATCCTACGTATACTCATAAAAGCTTCATAATTACCATGCAACACTTCATAATTACCATAGTTGCATGTACAATAAGCATAAGTCATAAGCTGGTTCTCTTGGCCCTTTAGGGCATTGGGTGTCTGTCTGTCTCAATGGGATTTAGGGCATGACAAAAGTGGTATCAGAGTTGGTCATCCTAGGGAGTCTATAGAGTCATGTCTAGTAGAGCGTTACTTATGAATGTGTTGCACGCTACATTTATAATTAGGGGGTTACTTGGACATTTAGAAACTATGACCTTCTTTTATAATTTATATCGTGCGATAGAGCTAACTTAAGAAGTCTATTCCACTCATACTATGATTTATGTCTACTACAGCTAAGATCAAAGATGGCAAAAGGCCTGTACAAGTACTTCCCATGAGGCAATCTTTACAGAAAGGTCTTATGTTTATAAGATTTAGAGATAGGCTTGTTGAGGTTTCTACATTACTTGCATCTACAATTACATTTGTACCACTTGTATCATCTTGGTTAATATAGTGGGACATAACAGGGTCATTCATATGCTACATTGTAAATGGTTACCTAGTCACAAAGATGGGCTGCAATATTCCCCAGTACAATTTCTTTGAAGAATGTGACCAGCTCATGAGTTTGAAATTTACTCAAACATGACTTCTCCAGTGGTTAAAGGATCTAATGTTATAAAGGACATTTAGAACTTTTTCAGCAATATTTATAGAATCTTTAGGGTAATAACATGTATTGGAAATAAAAGTTGTTGATTGAGTTTTGTATTATGTAAAGGATGTGGTAGTAGCATAGAGTAAGTGAATAGTATTTGACTACAGATACTCTTAGTTGGCAAATTGAGTTCACAAGCTTACTCATCATATTGGGTATGTTAATAGCTGAAATTATAAGATATGTACATTTGACCACCCTAAGTAGGAAAAAAGGTGTGTTCCTTTTGTGGATAGAAAATTCAGAGGATAAGTGTTTTAATTGTTTAATAGAAGACTATATGTATAATAGTACCTGATTGTGATCTATGTTTTGGTAATAGAATAGAGTACGACTAAAGATTAGGGTTGAAAATGTTGAGGTAGTAGACATAATTTATGATCAGTTAGAATATTCAGAGTAGAGGAAGGTATAGTGATAATTAATCACTAGCAGGAGAGTATTTGGTAACATAAAATAAAGAAGAATGATATTTGAATACCCTATAATGGAGAGATGAGTTGAGTGAAGTTTCCTGATAAGTATAAGAAGTTGATGTACATGAGTGTTAGAAGAAAAGGTGACATAAATTGTGTCCTTATTATAGAGAATGCTTATTAAGCATGGGGATGTAATAAAATAAAAGATATTGACTCTTCAAACCTAACTTCTTGAGCCAAGGTGGCTACTCCTTATGTGCTATGAAATCACAAGATGAGTTTGCATATATTTGAAATTATATGTAATTGGTAGTGTATCATTGGTTATAATGCCCTCAAGATTCACTTGTTCATTTGCTTATTTGAATGTTAATAAGGAATCAGACATTAAGTGTAATAGTGTATCACTGACCTGTAATAAAGACACAGTTAGACTCAATCCCCTATTACTACAAAAGCATTATAAGAATCTCATACCCTTGTCCTAATGTATAGATATACTTAAAAAGTTGCCCGATCTTAATGGTCGGAACACTTGTAAGCAAAATTCTCAGGAGCTAAAGAAGACATGGAAATTAATTGCATATGCTTTGAGGTGAGTAATAAACACAAGCAGAATTACACTGCCCGTGAGTTAGAACTACCATAGTATGCTTGCACTTAAGAGATGATAGAGTAGTTCTATAGGATTTCTATAATTTCTAAAGGTTTCAGTTGCTTATACATTTATACATGCTACATGTCCTATAACATCTATTTTTTGGTCTGTGCCATTTGTGGATATTATCACACATGATGTATATATCATAGATAACTTGTATATAGTTGTAATTTTCTTCATAAAACTCTCACTTATTGCTATACATTTCATAGAACATTGCCCTATTTTACCAATCACTTTCCACATATCACTTATCCATATTTTAAATACATTATAGATTAATGGTTCATACGTTATAGGAATTATAAATTACTGGTTCATGGATTATATGTGCCATAAGTCACTTGTCAACATGCCACATGCTTCATACACCATCTTCCCATATGTTACATGCCTCATATACTACTTATTTAAGCATTATATGCCCTATAGTTAATTTTTCCATATCAAATGCTCACTCGCTAATAATTCATAAAGTACACTAATTCATGTGTTAGTCTACCTGACCATGTGATTCATATTTCATATTTCTTTTATTATTGTAAAGACCCAAACCCATCGTGAGTGGCACCCACACTACTCACCCGGTGGGAGAACCAATATGCCCAGAAGCATTGATCAACACTCAAGTAAAAGTATGAGAACCATCCCATAAATAATAATCCAACTAGCATAAAAATGTAAGTACAACTGAAGCGGAAATATTGTACTTAAACATAACAACCCTAGGACCTAAAAGTCATTTGTACCAAAACATCTAAGAATATCAAGAGAGAAGATGCAACCTAATGAAACAAAAGTACAAGTCCAAACAAAGGACACTGTCTAAATAGGAGAGATCTCATGGTAGCACAGAATTGTTGCTTACCCTGAAATTAGAAATCGACTGCTGAAACCACAAGCAAGGTCTCAATGAATCTATTGGAATATATGATGCACTCACAGGGGTAAATGCAAATGTAGTATCCGTACACAAATAAACCACAGTGCACTGCCAGGATCATTTGAATAACCTAAGATCAAAATATGGAAATTTAATCAAAATGCAGTACCATTAGCTAACGCATGATTCACATCAAACATACAACATATATGTACAAGTAGCACTCAAGAGATAAGCCAACAAGTAAAAAAGTATCATTTAGGCAATAATATGCAACTCATTCCAAGACAACCAAATAAGGACAAACACAACAATATAAATCCTTGGGTTCACTCAAGCTACCATCATACTAATACATATCTGGAAAACCCGTACATACATGCTAAATATTATTGATCTTAGGCATATTTATAATCCTAAGTATCATTATCTATGCTCTTTTTGCCTAGTTTTTAAGATAACTTAAGGTTATTATTGAGTAATAAAGTGTGTATACATGTATTTGTGTTTTAAAGTACATTTTTATGGTGTTTAAGGTGCATTTTAAACAATTCTAGAGTCAAAAAGATCAAATAGATGAGGAAACTAGTGCCGCTAGCTTGAGCTTTGCTTGTTCTAGTGTACTTGGATTTGTTCTATTATGTTGTGTGGACTTATGGTTGTTATGAGATGTTGTAGGAGAACAATGGAGGAGATATGGAATCTAAATCAATCCTACAAACAAGCCATAATATGAGCGGTAACATGGAACGAAAGCACAAGAAGTATGGACGTAACCACTAACACAATGGATGAGGGCAGGCGCCGCACCCTCCATGGCGTGTGGGAAGGCATGCGCTGCACCATCAATCATGCATGAGAGAGTGTGTGCCACACCAAGTATTGAACCATGCTACTGGTTTGGGCGTGCGATGATCCACGCGGCGCACCATTCCCAAATTCGACCCAAAGTTGGTTTTTAACTTATATTAAGTGGGGCAAAGTTGTAAATGCATGGGATTTGTTTGGGGAACCTCATGGATGACCTAAATCACTATAAAATGAGTAATTAGCCACATTTATTCACCTTTTTTTGAAATCCGTTGGAAGACACACGAATTGGAGAGGAGGACAAGGCAAGGAAGGCTCCACACTAGAGTTTTTCTTATTTTACTTTTCATTCTTGTAGTTTAAAGTTATGAACTCTTTTATGGAGATTGTTTGTATCAATGTGAGTGGATAAAAACCCTTATTCTAGGGTTGAGGCTACAAACATGATTGCTTAAGAATGGTTTTATAGTTGGTTTATTTGTCTATCAAGTCTTGTGATTGTTCTTGCATTCTTGTTTTACTATTCTAAAGAGTTATGAACTTTAGGATAAATCATAGTATCAAAATGAATTGACCTTAGGGGTGGAGAGATGGAATGAAGAATTTAAGGAGTTTGGATCATGTCTTTAGTGGTTATATATTGATTGTTGAAGAATGTTTTGCGGTTAGGATAGCAATATACCTTAAGTCCCCACTTGGTTAATGAAACAGGAAGATAGTTTAATGTATCTGAATTAAAGACTCATCACCACTCAACAATGTAGTTATGAGATAAATTTGGGTAGAATACTTAGAGGATGACAATTCCCAAGTTGAATATCAACCCCGTAGATCAAAAATCATGATAGACACCAACACCGGCTAGAAACCATAGTTAGGCATGAATGTCAAATAATTGCCTCAACCCTTGACCTCTCCATTCTAGTATTTAGCTATAAAACCAAAGCTCAAACTTTTCTTGGTTACGACCTCACACTTGTTTAACTTAAATAGTAATGCTTGAAGTAGATCGCTTGTTAATCACCAAGTTCCTGTGGGATCGATATTTTGCTCACGGAGAGCCGTTGTATTACTTGCACGACCACGTACACTTGCGTGTAGGCTTGGGAGCGATAAGTTTTAGGTGTCATTGCCGGGGACTTGAAAATTAACAACCTTCTAATTTTCAATTTTACTATTTTGTTTGATATGTTCTAACAACTTGGTCTTAGCTACTGAATTTTCAAGAACAAGTTTGAATATTGAGCAAGCTAGCAAGGAAGAGGGAATTGGTTGAACCATATCCCGAACTTGAGCGATGCTTGCACCAATTTAGGAGAGAAGCAACACTTCTCTATCAAATCTCGTAAGTTTAAGAGGATGAGACTATTCCTACATCAATGGGTGATGAACAACTACCTCATAGAATAGTGTGCGATATGGAAATCCCACTCACAACTAATGTGACCTCCTGTATTCACCAGTCGCAAAAGGCAGATTCGAGCTGAAGTAAAACATGGTGCAATTGTTGCACACAAGCTGCCAGTTTACAGGCATATCACATGAGGATCCACAGGTTCATCTACAAAAATTTTTAGAGATCAGTGACACTTTAATCCCCGCTGGAGTCTCTACAGACTATGTGAGGCTCACACTTTTCCCATTCTCACTTTTGGGAGAAATGTAGAAATGGTTGAAGGCAGAACCTTCAAACTCAATTACACCTTGGGATGATTTGGAAAAGAAGTTCCTCATCCAATTCTTTCCTTCGGGCAAAACTGCAAGGTTAAGGAGTGAGATTTTGAGTTTCAAGCAAAAGCCAGATGAGAATCTCTCTCATGTATAGGAGAGATTCAAGTCACTTCTCAGAGATTTTCCACATCACCAACAGACGAATGAGGTATTAGCTCATACTTTTGTTGAAGGTCTTGACCATAATACAAAAATTTTGTTAGATTCTGCAGTAGGTGGTCAGGCTTTGGAGAAAACTTATGATTAGTTTAACACTCTCCTCAATAAAATTGCACAAGGTAATCCAGATTAGAATGGTGATATGTCTAGAAGCATGGTGAAGAAGCTCATAGGTTTGATTGAGGTATATGGTGTCACAACATTGTCCGCACAATTGGCCAACTTTCAGAATCAAATAATGGCCCAGTTCAACAAGTTGAGTGTGGCTCAATCTTAGGCACAAGTTAATGTGGTTCAGCAAGTTCAGGCCTGGTGTGAAACTTGTAGAAATAGTGGTCATTCTTCAGACTTATGTGCAGCAAATCTGGAGTCTGTGAATTTTATGGGTAATGGACAAAGAGGTAAGCAAGGTTATGGTAATACCTACAACCTCAACTGGCAGAGTCAGTCCACTTTCTCATGCCGCAATAATCAGGCTCAATATCAGCAATTTTAAAAAGCAGCAAGGAATTCATAATAACACTCAGGCCAGCAATATTGAAGAGACTTTGAAAAAAATACTGGCCAACCAAAAACAAATGGCTGCGAAAATCAAAAATAAGCAACTTGACCAAAAGAATTTGGAGATACAAATAGGTCAGTTTGCTCGGGCACACAACACAAAACCTCAAGGAGGTCTACCTAGTGATACAGAGCAAGCTCCTAAGCAACTTATGGCAATCTCATTGAGAAGTGGTAGATATTTTATTTATGTACCTCCAAAGAAAAATCATGAGTTCCAAGATGAATTGGGCACACCTGAGGAAACAGAGAAGCAAACTCATCCTAAAGAAGTGGACAAAAAAGGCAAGTCTGAGTACCCTGATAAGAAGCCTGTTGAGCAAACTCAAAATAGACTACCACCACCTTTCCCTCAAAGGCTCAATAAAGCAAAAGAATATGCTTGTTTTAAGAAGTTCTTTGACACATTCAGAGAACTTCACATTAACTTTCCTCTTGTAGATGTTTGTAGGTAATGCCAAAGTATGTTAAGTACTTGAAAGATATGGTGACCAACAAAAGGAGGCTTGGTGATATTGAGATGGTAGCACTTACTGAAGAATGCAGTTCTGCGATCATGAGCAAGATGCCCACTAAGCTTAGGAACCCTGGGAGTTTTATCCTCCCTATACAAATTGGTGAAAGTGACATTATCATTGCTTTAAGTGATTTGGGGGCAAGTACCAACTTGATGCCCTTTCAAATTTTAATACTCTTAGTATGGGGAAGCCAAGTCCCTCCTCTATAGTGCTACAAATGGCGGACAGAACGAGAGTGGTCCCCAAAGGAATCATAGAGGATGTTCTCATTAAGGTTGGTAAGTTCATTATTCCTACTAATTTTCTTGTTCTTGATTATGATGCAGATGACAGGGTACCAATCATATTGGGACGTCCATTTTTAGCGACTGGTGGAGCATTGATAGACGTGATAGAAGGCACTCTCAAAATGAGATTAAATGATGTAGAGGTGGTCTTTAGGGTATACAAAGCACTTGACACACATTCACACTATAGAGATCTATGCATGATCACAACTATGGAAGTGGATAAGTGTGGGGTGGAAGAGTGAGAACCACCAATTACTTCTTTGGACACTCTCATGAAGTTTTCTGAATCGATCAATGAGCCTAAACCTGCACTACCTGAATGGAATCCTAAAAAGGTAGGTGTAAGAAAAGTTGTAGACCTTTATTATGAGCATACCAGAGGTCAGAAAGAAGGATAAGATAGGCTCCAAGTAGGACGAAGAAGATGAGAGAACATGGATGATGAAGTTGTGATATGAGTCATGCTGCGATAATAAATCAGGTGCTTCTTGGGAGGAAACTCAAGTTTAGTTTTCTTTAGCATCACCTTTGTTTTTGTTTTGTGTTTTGAGTTGATAGGTTGAGGGAAAGTCTGAGTACCCGAGATCTTAGCTAAAGAGCATGGAAAAAATGGAGTGTAGGGTCCTTCAAACCTCCTTGATGAATATGACGCTTCTAGCTAGGCCTAGAGAACTCAGGGAGTATTTTTGTTCTTACTTTTAATTTATAATTTAGGGACAAAGAGTGATTTTATATGTGGGGTGGGAAATCTTCTGATTTAGTTAGGGTGGAATGTGCTATAGGAGTCTTTTGGTTATTTGGTTATTTGCTTTTTGCTTATGTTGCTGAAAATTTGAAAACTACAAAAAGATTTTATTTTAGTAATCTTTAGTTTTAGTTAGGAGCACACTTCTCCCACCCCTCGATTTTTATTTTTGGTTCTTTTCAGAGGGGACGCCCTTTGAACCCATTATCCTTTTTGATTTTTAGGAGTAATTTTAAAATTTTAGAGATGGTCTAGTTAGATGCTACACATGATTACTTGATGCAATTTGGTGTTGAATGTTGAAGCATGTATAGTGAATTGAATAATTACTGTGATACACCTAGGCTCATTTGCTTGACTCTTGTATGATGTTGGCTTAATATTGAATTCTTGTTATTTCTTGGTTGAGAGTCTATAGGGATCTGTCTTGATTTGAGAATGTGCCATGTGTGAGTAAGGTTTTGTTATATTCCATCTTGCATATTAATGTCTAGAACTTTCCCAGTGTGTTTGCAAAGAGTAATAAAGAATGTTAAGCTTAGGATATGATATAGGAATTTTCTTGATATTCATGTTTTATACCCTCTTTATCTACCCTTTATCCATGATATTAGTTAGCCTCATTGAGCCTTTATCCTATTATTTGGTAGCCTTATATGTAGTTTATTCCTTTTCTTGCAATTGACCATAATTTGATCCAAAACTCCTAAGCGCTTTAGTTGAAAAATTAAGATGTTAAGGAGTGTGAAATTGAAGAAGGAAAAAAAATGAAAGTGATTCCCCAAGGAAATAGTTGTTGGTGTGCTAATTATTTTATGTGTTGTTGATAGGGAGCAATGTAATGAAAAGAAAATTGATCAAAAGTGGCTCATGTGTTGATAGCAAATACTCCTTGTTAAAGATGGGTATGCTAGCTTAAAGAGATGGGGTAAACAAAAGAGATTGGGAAGATAATAGTGGTGCAAAATAGGTTAGATGGAGATGTGCTTAATAGAAAGTGTGATGTATTAAAGAGCTTAGGGAAGCTAGTCATTATTTTTGACCAAATCGTTCCTACCCGTCCCTTAGCCTACATTTTAAGACTTAAAGTCCTACTTGATCTTGAGATTTGACATTCTTATATTAGTAGAGTACTACACTAACGGCAAGCTTATGGTTCATCTTATGTGACATGTGAATTCATTGTGAGAGTGAGCAGAATTTGATTCGTACACCCATTCTTGTGTTAAATTACATATTTGTGAGTGAATGTGGGTGACTCATTTGTGGTGAGGGAACATTCTTGATGATATATAGGTGAATTATATGATCTCTTTGTTGAGTAATATGCATGAGTTTTCCAAATTGGTCGAGTCAAGTCTTGAGGCCAGGAGGTTTTGAGGTAGTATTCATGTGTGTCAAAGTTGTAATATGATATATCGAATGAAGAACTTGCTATTTATGTGGTCTGTGTAGTTCTAGCTTAAGTGTCTTACTTATAGTAATAATGTTATATTCTTCCTTGATGGTGATTAATATAAAGAGTTGTTCGAGGATGAACAAGGGATTAAGTGTGGGGTGGTGATCTTAGGCATATTTGTACTCCTAAGTGTCATTTTATATGTGTTTTTAGCTTAGTTTTGAAGATAACTTGAGGTGATTATTGATTAATAAAGTGTGTATATGTTTATATGTTTATTTGTGTGTTAAATTACATGTTTATGGTGTTTAAGGTGCATTTGAAATAACTCTAGAGTCAAAAAGATCAAATAGAACTTAGATGAGGAAACTAGTGTTACTAGCTTGAGTTAGGGTTGTTCTAGTGTACTTGGATTTGTTATATTGTGTTGTGTGGACTTATGTTTGTTGTTATATGTTGTAGGAGGACAATTTAGTATATAGGTAATCTAAATAAATCCTAAAAAAAAGCCATAAGACGTGCGGGAACAAGGGACGAAAGCACGAGAAGGATGGACGCAACCCCCAACACAATGGAGGAGGGCAGGCGTCGCACCCTCCATGGAATGTGGGAAGGCATTAACCGTACCATCAATAATGAATGATAGGAATTTATCCACACCAAGTAGCGCACCATGCTACTGTTTTGGGAGTGCGATGAGCCATGCGGCGCACCACTCCCAAATCCGACCCAAAGTTGGTTTTTAACTTGTTTTAAGTGGGGGCAAAGTTGTAAATGCATGGGATTCATTTGGGGAACCTCATGGACGACCTAAATCACTATAAAAGGAGTAATTAGCCACATTTATTCACCTTTTTTTGAAATCCCTTGGAAGACACACGAATTGGAGAGGAGGAGAAGACAAGGAAGGCTCTACACTAGGATTTTTCTTCTTTTACTTTTCATTCTTGTAGTTTAAAGTTTTGAACTCTTTTATGGAGATTGTTTATATGAATATGAGTGAATAAAAACCCTCATTCTAGGGTTGAGTCTACAAGCATGATTTATTAATTATGGTTTAATAGTTGGTTTATTTGTCTATCAAATCATGTGATTGTTCTTGTATTTCTTTTTTACTATTCTAAAGCGTCATGAACTTTAGGATAAATCTTAGTCTCGAAACAAGTTGACCATAGGAGTGGAGAGATGGAATGAAGAATTTAAGGAGTGTGGATCATGTCTTTAATGGTTATATTTTGATTGTTGAAGAATGATTTGCAGTTAGGATAGCAATATACCTAAAAGCCCACTTGGTTAATGAAATGGGAAAATAGTTTAATGCATCTGAATTAAAGACTCATATCGCCACTCAACTATGTAGATATGAGATTAATTTGGGTAAAATACTTAGAGTATTACCATTCCCAAATTGAATATCAACCCTGTAGATCAACAATCACGATAGATACCAACACCGGATAGAAACTATGGTTAAGTATGAATGTGAAGTAATTGCCTCAACCCTGGAACTCTCCATATATTGTTTACAACCCAAATTTCTTATCATCATTAATTCTAGTATTTAGCTATAAAAACAAAGCTCAAACTTTTCTTCGTTACGACTCGAACTTGTTTAACTTAAATAGTAATACTTGAAGTAGATCGCCTGTTAATCACCAAGTCCCTGTGGGATCGATATTTGACTAACGAAGAGCCACTGTATTACTTGCATGACCTCGTACACTTGTGTGTGCACTTGGGAGCGATAGTTATATACCCACCCTCTAGCTATTACCTATAGGGCATAATTACCTTCCGCGTACTAAACTCAGACATGAATGTCTGTAACCCTTAATCCGAATAACCTGTGACAACGTCTCAAATGTTGAAACACTCCATAATATAAAATATAGATGGCCAAGTCATAAAATAAGTAAATATTTCAATGACCAAGAACACCACACGGATTAACCAATCATACTACAGAGTATTTAATATACACACATAACAAAAGATGGATTGAATACACCCCATCACCTACCTAGAACCAAGCTGGTACAACTCTAAGCCTGAGTTTTGGTCTTCAGTGCCCTTTCTTCTTGCTCGTGGTCTAAAACATGCATACAAACATTGCATTAATGAAATGACCTAACATGGTGAGGGTTATGAGCCACCCCCTACCCCCTAAGATCAGTTTGTAATCATTCCTTAACTGTTCTAGGGTTATTTCCCCCGTAATTCACCTAAAACTACCAGTTTCATAGAATGATTGGTGAATTAACGAAATGCAAGGCCAATTTCATGGTTAATAAACAAAACCGATTAACCTAAGTCTTAATTTCACCCTTTCACCAGCAAAACATACCAAATACACTCTAAAACCCTCCCTACATTCCGTAACTTATGCCTTCTAAGGATCAAGAATTAATTACAAGTTAAAGGGAGTGAATTTCTTACCTTAACGAAGTTAAACGGAGGTAAACCGATGATTTTTTCCCAAAATCGCCTTCCTCTTGCCCCAAAATGATTTTATGAAATAATAAATTATTTTGGGGTTTTACCGTTTAATCTGCCCTTTTTACCGCAATAGCGGTACCGTTATAGGGGTATACCACCGCTATAGCGGCCTTGGCCGTTTTTGACCACCACTATAGCGGTGACCGCTACAATGGAGTGTCACCCACTATAGCGGTGTCGACAGGGTAGAATGTCCTTCTTCATGCAAAACTCCCCCCTTTTTACAACACACCTTGATCCTAGGATATTTCAAACAATGTCCTTTACGCTAAGGTCAATTTGGGGAGTTCCAGTAACCCAAATTCAGTTTCGTAAAATCCTATGGGTTCCTTATCACCTTAGATAACTAGGAATCAACACTGTTCCTACCTATACAGTCTAAATTATTTATAAATTTTCCAAAACTACCCCTCATTCCAAAAAAAAGTGAAAGTAGCCTAATCTGCAAATTGGTAACTTCCGAACCGGAAGGAATTTAGACACAAAATTTGGAACGTAATACTTTTACATAACAACTAAGATGGTCATTATAACTGATACCAATTTATCCATTGATCATCCCCGAATGATCAAACTAGAAAACACAACCCAGAATGAGAAACGATAAGAGTACCTATATCCTCGAACAGCTGAGAGTATTTATGCTGCATGTCCTTCTCGATTTCCCAAGTGGATTCCTCAACCGGATGATGCTTCCACTGGACCTTCACTGAATGAATTTTCTTCACCCTCAACTTTCAAACATCACGATTAAGCATCGCTATGGTTCTTCCTCGTAAGTCAAGTCCTTGTCCAAAAGCACTGAATCCCACTTAATAATATAGTCTCTATCCCCATGGTACCGTTTCAACATAGAAACATGGAAGACTGGATGAACCCCCTAAAAACCCAGCAGTAGAGATAACCTCTACACAACTGGACCCAATTCGTCAAGAACCTCGAAGGGACCAATATATCGAGGACTGAGCTTGCCCTTTTTTCCAAACCTTATGACTCCCTTCATAGGAGACACCTTGAGAAACACTTGATCCCCAAACTTGAAGTACATGTATCTCACCTTTTTGTCCACATACTCTTTCTGTCTACTTTGGGCAGCCAGCATCTTAGTCTCAATGAATTTTACCTTTTTTCCTGAGCCTCTTTCACCAAGTCGATGCCCAAAAGTTTGACATCTCCCACCTCAAACCATCCAATAGGTGACCTGCACTTTCTTCCATAAAGTGCCTCAAATAGAGCCATATCAATGTTGGAGTGGTACCTATTGTTGTACGAAAACTCATACAATGGAAGGAACTGGTCCCAATGACCACCAAAATCAATCACGCAGGCTCTCAACTTCTCCTCTATTACCTGAATTGTTCTCTCTGACTGACCATCATCCTGAGGATGAAAAGTCGTGCAGAAATTAAGCTTGGTACCCAACTCCTTATGCAACCTGTCCCGAAATTTGGAAGTAAACTTTGCATCCCTGTCTAAAATGATAGAAAGTGGCACCCCATGAAGCCTGACAATCTCCATAACATATATCCTTGCCAACTGTTGCATGTTGTAATCTACCCGAACTGGTAAGAAATGAGCTGATTTCATTAATCAATCAACTGTCACCCAAATGGAGTCATACCTTCCTAATATCTTAGGGAGCCCTACCACAAAATCCATGGCAATATGCTCTCACTTCCACATAGTTATAGGCATCCTCTAAAGTAATCCTGTAGGCCTTTGGTTTTCATACTTCACCTGTTGATAGTTATGACACTTAGACACATAATCCACTATGTCCCTCTTTATCCCCGGCTACCAATAAAGCTGCCTCAAGTAACGGTACATCCAGGTTATGCATGTATTAATAGAATAATGCGAACAATGAGCCTCAGAAAGTATATCACCCATCAAGTCACCAACCTGAGGAACGTATAACCTTTGTTTAACCCACAGCACCCCTGCAGCATCGATGGTGGCATCAGGCCCCTTCCCCGCTCACTATCTTATTTAGGAGAGCCTTTAATTTCTTATCTTCAAACTGCTTGGCTGTAATCTTCTCCACAAAGGATGATTTTACCTCAACACTGGCTAGTATTCCACCCTTGTTCGAGACCCCAAACTACATGCTTAAGTATGCTAAAGTCTAAAACTCTCTAGCTAATGGTCTCCAAGACACTCTCAAGAATGACAAGCTGCTCATACTTACGGCCTTTCGGCTTAATGATTTTGCCACCACATTAGCCTTACTTGGATGATACTGAATGGTCAAATCATAGTCCTTTAATATTTCCATCCACAGCCTCTGCCTTAAATTCAAATCCCTTTGAGTAAATACATGTTGTAGACTATGATGGTCAGTAAAGACCTCACACATGACTCCATAAAGTTAGTGTCTCCAAATCTTCAAAGAAAAGACTACCGCCAAACAAATTGTAACACCCCGTACCTTCCCAACCCTACTTGAGGACATTGAATAATGTTTACTTAGGTGTCGAGAGTTAGAAGTATGTATTTGGTAATGTTCAAGATGAGAAAAATTGAAATTTGGCCTTGTACATGTGACTAGCCTTTCATAGGAAGTGTTTGGTGATTTCGTGGAGCATTTGTGTAATAACTTGTACACATTCTAACCTAATTTGGCGACTTGGAGTCATGTTTACTTGATGATTAAGATCACTAAGTAATTATTTTGTAGTGTTTTGATAAGGTATTGGACGATATGCAAGTATTGAAGAAGTGGCCGAAAAATTCAGCAAGGTGCTGAAACTTGCGCCACTACCCTATTTCAGGGGGTGTGGCACAATCCCCTGATTCATAGGGCAAGGAAAACTTGCGCCACTGCCTTGCTTTGCAGCAGTGGCGCAAGGCACAAAGATTTTGCCTTCCCGGGCTAGTTTCGCAACGCAATTCTACGAATATTCTTAAATGGTTTCTTTTGGTTCTTTGGAGTTATTTGAGTGTTTTTAAAGCTTCAAATACCTCAATAAACTCCTACATAATTCTACATGATCAAACCATGAAACACAAGTAATTATCAAAATGTGCAAGGAAGCCATGGGCGACTAGAATTCCTATTTTTGCAATTGAGACGACGAATGAGAACCTCGTAAGAGAATATTGTCGTGATGTTATGGAATTATTTAAACATGATATATATGGTGAATTATACATGAAAGTTGATGGGTTAAATGGATATGTGTTATTGGGCCCAAATTTAGGCCCAAAATGGGATTAAAAGACATGGCCCAAAGGGCAAAAAGATCCATTCTTCCACTTTGACCACCTTTAATGCCAAGAAAATGGCTAAGTATGACTTGGGGTCTATATAAAGGCCCGAAAATCAGATTTTTAATCATAGAACACTCTCATGCCTTTTAAGATATTTCTCAAACATTTCTTTAGTTCCAAACCCTAAAGCAAATAATTCCTTGGGACTCTTTGGGCAAGATCATCCTATTCCAAGCCTTGGTAAGTATTTATTCTCATGGATTAACATATTGTATGCATAGGATATTATGTATATTATGATAGTTATGTTGGCAAGGTGGTGAATAGTGTATTTTTGCTTTTGGTGAAAGATGTGCTATCTTGGTGATTTGAACTTGAAAAGAGACTTGATTTCTTAATGAAAGAGCATGGTATGGATAAAATATGAACATGTATGGTGTGATTTTGTTATTAAACTTGTTATTTTTCTAAAAGTGTAAATTGTGGGATTTTGGCCGATATGTGCTATGAGGTGTATTAAGGTAATTTGATGGATTATTTGTGATGTGATATGGATAAGAAAGTTTAAAGGAGAAGCGTGGTGGTGAAATGTATTGATTCTCATGTATTGGTCAATGTATGGAATATTGGGGGATTTTTGGAATAATAATTTCATCAATGGTTTTGTCAAGAGGAAATGGCATGTTTAAAAGCAAACATGTAACTCATTGATCTTATATGCCTTTGTAATGATATCATAGCACATATCGGCCAAAATCCCACAATTTACACTTTTAGAAAAATAACAAGTTTAATAACAAAATCACACCATACATGTTCATATTTTATCCATACCATGCTCTTTCATTAAGAAATCAAGTCTCTTTTCAAGTTCAAATCACTAAGATAGCACATCTCCCATCAAAAGCAAAAATACACTATTCACCACCTTGCCAACATAACTATCATAATATAAATAATATACCATGCATATAATATGTTAATCCATGAGAATAAATACTTACCAAGGCTTGGAATAGGATGATCTTTACCAAAGAGTCCAAAGGAACTATTTGCTTTAGGGTTTTGGAACAAGAGATATGTTGAGAAAATATCTTAAAAGGCATGAGAATTCCAAATGAAGAAAATCTGATTTTTGGGCCTATTTATAGTCCTTGGGTCATCCTTATCCATGTCTTGGCATTTAATGCCATATTTGACTAAGTCAATAGAAGATTGGGTCATGTGACCCATGTCTTTTGTCCCATTTTGGGCTTTTATTAAGCCCAAATCACTTAACCCAATAAAATCAATAATTTCTCATATTATACGTATTACAATAATATTCCCACTCATGTTATTCATATCCGTGGCCTCAATCCAAAAACCAAGTGATTCTAGCCACGTTTGGCTTATTTTGACCTTAAGGGCAAAACTGTCATTTTGACCCCAAATTCGTTCTCGAGTAATTTTATCATACCAATATAATATGTCATTCATTTCATGTATATACTCGTGGTTGTGGAAGAAACGTGGCAAAAATCGGCTCGGTACGTCCCCGGATACCCTTGGGACTTAGAAATTTCCAACTTTCGAAAAAGTGGAAAAACCAAGGTGGCACGCCCTTGGGCGCGCCAAATTGATGCCTATGGACTAAAAATTTTAGTCCAGAGCGGCGTGGCACGGTCCCCAACGCGCCCAACACTTAGATTTTTCAACAATTCCATTTTTCGACTTCTTTTCGTGGGTTTGGTTAGATACTTCAAGTCCTATTCTTTAACTTACTTCTTAACCTTAATACACTTTGTTTAGAGGTATTCTTAGCCTCGTTTTGAACCTCACAAATGTTCCACAAAAATCACAAAACACCTCCTATGAAGGTTTAATCACATATACGAGGTCAAAAGTCAATTATCTCATCCATAGCATTACAAAATACATATGTATGGCTCTCGACACCTAAGTAAGCATTGCTCATCAAAGTCAAGTAGGGTTAGGAAGGTACGGGGTGTTACAAGTTCCTCCATCCTAGGTATAACTAGAGTCATTGTTTTAGCATTACAATTTAAAACAGCATGATACAGAGATAACCAGGTTATACCCATGATAATATAAAAGTCCAGCATATCCAAGATAATTAAGTCTATCCAAGTTTGAAAACCAACAAACAAAATAGGACAAGATAGATAAACAGGGGTAACTACCACAGACTTCCCAACCGGAGTAGAAACATGCAAAGAATAGTTAAGAATATCACAAACAAAACTCAGACCCATAGCAAATTGAATATACACATAATAATAATTGGACCCCATATCAAATAAGACAGAAGCCATTCGGTCACAGAAAAAAATAGTACGTGTGATCATTGCATCCAAAGCCTTGGGATCAATCTTTCTTGAAAATGCATAACAATAGGCCTGGGCATCAATCCCAGATAACTCTCTACCCGGCTGTGCTCTTACACCACCAATTCCACTACCACCTGCCTAATTTCCCCGTCGACTCCATGGATGACCCCTGCTATTTCCCCCTCCTCTACCTGCTAGAACCACTGCCCGAGCCTGTTGTTCTATCTGGCTATTCGCTTGTCTCACCTGACACTCCCTCTTAAAATGACCAACAACACCATAATTATAACACCCATACTCTAGAAAAGGCCGACTGGCGAAACAATAAGAAGCCTCTTAGCCTTTAATAACCTGAGTCTGACAAAGTCCTTTAGCCGGTATAATAGTAGAAGCTAGCATAGCTGACTGAATATGGCAAGCTGAAAAGGCCTGTTGGCCTTTAGAATAGGATCCACTGAAATTCCCAACATTTTGAGACTTTTTGGCTTACATCTTAGCATGTCCAGCCTGCGCCACACCTTCCAACTTCTTCACATAATCTGACATATCATTAAACCTCTTTGACACAGAATTCATTTGCACAGTCAACACCTAAAGATCATAGTTCAACCCCTTAACAAAGAGACAAATCCTTTCTTCTTTCGTAGTCAACAACGGAGTGACATAATGGGACAAGGCATGAAACTTAACCTTATAAGTTGCAACTGACATATCATCTTGTTCCAAAGTCAAGAACTTATCCTTCTTAATCACAGATGGCACAAGGTACATATTTATCCAAAAAGAGAGCATGAAACTGCTCCCTAGTCAAAGGAGGGAAAACAGGTAACCGACACTCAACATATGCTCTCCACCACTGTTTAGCATCCTTCTCCAGTAGAAAGGTCATAAACTCAACCCCATGATGCCTCACAATACCCATATTGTGCAGCCTCTTGTAGTAATCAATAATAAACTAAAAGCATCCTCAGATTTTATACCTTAAAACATAGAAGGTTTCAACTTCAAGAACATAGTCAGTAGGTCATGTTCAGTACCAGTCATCACAGAACCCAAAATCGTACAAGGAAAAACATTTGTTTCCAAAGTCTCATCTATCCTAGGAGCCATAACAATAGTAGGATGCACAACTAAAGCCTGATAAGACAAAACAGTAGGGGTGGCTCCAGTCCCAGCTAACCCGCTCAGAAAATCCAACACTTGCCAAAATACCTTAGCAGACATGGGAGGTAGAGCTGCAACCCCAACTGGTATCGTCACCTTGGGCTCTATCTCCTGCTCTTCTGTTGTGTCCCTCTCCTTAAAATAATCCTATGGTGGGGGAGGGGATGTCTCCCTCTCATTCGCTTGATTCGCAACTACTTGAGCTCCACCCCTAGAGGGTATGGGTTGTCCCTATTCTCTCTTTCCTATATCTCTCGCTCATCCTATTTTGTATTCATTATCTCCAGACAAAAGAGTGAAGGATCAGATACTAATTTAGATCACCAGATACTAATTGGAATCAAGTCGTAGCACAAAAGAAGCAAAAATGACAGATTTCCTAAATTTCTATAGCCTCCTGAAGAAAAGTACAGATGTCTTCGTACCGGTCTGCAAGACTCTAATAGACCCATTTTTGTACAACGAGATCAATGAAGCCCTGGCTCTGATACCAAGTTTGTCACGACACAAATTCATCTTGAGTAGCACCAATATTGCTCACCCGGTGGGAGAACCGATAACCCTAGAAGCATTGATCAATACTCAAGTAAAAGTATGAGAACCATCCCCTAAATAATAATCCAACTAGCATAAAAACGTAAGTACAACTGAAGTGGAAATATTGTACTTAAACATAACAACCCTAGGACCTAAAAGTCATCTCTACCAAAACATCTAAGAATATAAAGAGAGGGGATGCAACCCCAAAAATGAAACAAAAGTAACAAGTCTAAACAAAGGACACTGTCTAAATAGGAGAGATCTCATGGTAGCCCAGAAATGCTGCTCACCCCAAAATCCAGAATCGACTGCTGAAATCACAAGCAAGGTCTCGATGAATCCACTAGAATATGTGTTGCACTCACAGAAGTAAATAAACCACAGTGTACTGGCAGAATCATTTGAATAAGCCAAGATAGAAATATGGAAATTTAACCAAAATGTAGTATCGTTAGCTAACACATGCTTACACATCAAACATACAACATATATGTATAAGTATTACTCAAGAAAAAAGCCAACAAGTTAAAACATTTCATCTAGACAATAATAAGTAACTCATTCTAAGACAACCAAATAAGGACAAACACAATAATATAAATCCTCTGGTTCACTCAAGGAACCATCATTCTAATACATACCTTGAAAACCCGTACATACATGCTAAGGCTTATATACCCACCCTTTATCTATGACCTACAGGGGATAATTACCGTCTATGTGCTAAACCCAGACATGAATATCTATAACCCTTAATCCAAATAACCTGTGAGAACGTCTCAAATGATGAAACACTCCATAATATAAAATATAGAAGGCCAAGTCATAAAACAAGTAAACATTTCAATGACCAAGCACACCACACGAATTATCCAATCATACTAAAGAATAGTTAATATGCACACATAACACCAGATGGATTACATACACCCCATCACCTACCTCAAACCGAGCTTGCACAACTCTAAGCCTGAGGTTTCTCCTTCCATTCCCTTTCTGCTTGCTCATGGTTTAAAACATGCATACAAACATTGCCTTAACAAAATGACCTAACGTGGTGAGGGTAATGAGCCACCCCCAACCCCTTAATGTCAATTCATAATCATTCTTTAACCGTTCTAGGGCTATCTCCCTCGTAACTCACCTAAAACTATCAATTCCATGGAATGATTGGTGAATTAATAAAATGAAAGTCCAATTTCATGGTTAATAAACAAAACTCATTAACCTATGGCTCAATTCCACCCTTGCACCAGCAAAACATACCAAAATCTACCCTAAAACCCTTTCCAAATTTCATAACTTATGCCTTCTAAGGATCAAGAAGTAATTACAAGTTAAAGGGAGTGAATTCCTTACCATAACAAAGTTAAACGTAGGTAAACCAATGATTTTGCCATAAATCACCTTCCTCTTGCCCCAAAATGAATTTATGTAATAATAAAATATTTTGGGGGTTTTACCCTTTAATCTGTGGTTATTACCTCTATAGTGGTCTTGACCGCTTTTGACCACAGCTATAGTGGTAATTATTTTACTATAGCGGTGTGTCACCCGCTATCGCGGTTTCAGCGAGATAGAATGTCCGTTTTCACCTAAAACTCCCCTTTTTTACAACACTCCTTGATCCTGGGACATTCCAAAAATGCCCTTTATGCTAAGGTCAATTCTGGGAGTTATGCCCTTTATGCTAAGGTCAATTCTGGGAGTTCTACTAACCCAAATTCAGTTACATAGAATCATATGGGTTCCTTATCGCCTTAGCTAACTAGGAATCAATACCGTTCCCATCAAGCTAGTATAAATTATTCTCAGATTTTCCAAGACTATCCCTCGCTCCAAAATGAAGCGGAACTACCCTAGTCTGTAAATTGGTAACTTCCAAATCGAAAGGAATTTAGACACAAAATTTGGAACATAAGACTTTTACATAACCACCAAGAGGTTCATTGCAATTATGTGACTACATGTCTAGTCTACTTGCCTGTATGTAAAATGCTTTCTTAGCTTTAGTACTTACATGTTATGTGCTCATCTTGTCCATTCACTCAACATGGTTTGTAGTCTATTTGCTCATGCATTAAAATTTTGTAATTCATATTCCTGTATGTTACATGCCTTATAGTTAATTTTCTCACATGCCACCTAGTTCACATGTTCATATATTATAACTTACAACTTACTTGTCTATCGATCATATGTTCCAATAGCTCAAATTCCTATGTTTCATATGCCTCTTATGCACACCTGTTCATATTCTAAATACACTTCCTTGTGGCTTAGTGTTCACATATTAGGTGATCTTATATGCCCACTTGACTTTGTATCATAGACTTCATGTGACTTATTTATTTATATGTTATATGCCCTTTTGTACTTATTAACTTAACTATTAAATGTGTTGGGATAAATTTACCCCATATCATGATCAAGTGGGGATTTATCTATACAAGGTTGGGCAAATATTATATTTTAGCACAACTCTTACCTATAGAAAATATGGCTAAGAAAAGTGCCCCGTTCAGATTTAGTCTCCGTAATAGTATAGGAGTCAGGGCTCCATTAAGTATAAATAACCATATTTGTTCCAAGAACATATAAGAGGTCCCTATATTATATGACTTTCTTACACGATTATAATTCCTATATGCATCTATTCACTTGTACATGGGTTTGTAGCTTATTAGTTTGTCACGCCCAGAATCCCATTCGGGACGGACTGGCACCAGAAACTGTTGAGGCCCGAGAGAACCAATCTTTACTCATGTACCTTCATATGCATGTCTCTATATGAATATCATTCTATACCATATAATAAACAAATACCAATGGCGTAAGTCATGACATCTATAATATATGAAACTTGGCCGTTAGGGCCATCAAGTCCAAATGGACATTCATCTCTTACATTCGTCTTCCCACACCCGTCTACAAAGCCTCTATAGATACCTGTACATAACCAACCTACAATCGGGACAAGTCCCCGCTTTATACAATATTTACAATGCCAAAACCAAAATCAATGTACATATGAGACTCGAAAAGTCCCAAACCAACTGGAGCTCACCAATGAACCGCGGATGACTCGTAGCCTATAATGGAGGTCTACTAGTACCTGTACCTGCAGCAAGTAAGGTAAGTCCCCCAAGAGGGGTCAGTATGAAGAATGTACTGAGTATGTAAGGCTATAAGAAACTACATCACACATAAGAATGTCAATGGGATCAATAGTAGAGAAATAGTCAATATGGATAAACCGTCTTTCTGAATATGAGGAACCATGTTCATTATATGTGTTACGTTCTTTGCCTTTACGTTCTTTCCTTCATTCGTCACTCACTCCTTCGTTCATTATTCATCCTTCCATTCATATAATGCCCGGGCCCCAAGCTGATCAGTGGGAAAATAATACCGTCATGCAGGTGTTCATTTCACCCCATGGATACACCCATAATGTTGGGATGGTCATCATGAAGGTTTTTCCTTCACCCCATGGATACACCCATAATGTTGGGATGTTCATCATGAAGGTGGTTCCTTCACCCCATGGATATCATCATAAAGGTGTTTATTTCACCCCATGGATACAACTAATTATACATTACTTCATTCTTTAACTTTTGGGAGATTGGTACCTTTACTTGTGAGAGATTGACACGCTCACTCATGAGAGATTAATACATTCACTTATGAGAGATTGATACTTTTTTTTGTGAGAGATTGATATAATGATAGTCATAACATTATTAGAACTTAGAACATCATTATCGACACTTTGGAGTCATAATATTGTTGGAACTTTGGTGTCATGCCCTGAATCCCATCGAGACGAATTAGCACCCGTAGCCGACATGGCTCGAGAGAACCAAGCTTTGCTTCTATTCATTCATATGCATGTCATAGGCAACACCACCATTACGTAAGAACATGAAAGGCGAAATACGGAAAAACATGGAACATGGGACATATATATATATATACATATGTTAAACTTGGCCGTTGAGGCCATCAAGTCAAAACGTCATATACCACCTTACATTCATACACCCACACATGTCTATAAAAGCCTCTACATAGACATTTACCAAAACCAACTGAAATTCGGGACAAGTCCCCGCTTTAGACAACATAGACAACACGAAAACATATGTGCAACTGTGACTCGAAGAAGCCCCGAACTAACTGGAGTTCACCAACGATCCGTAACAACTGGCAACCTACTGTGGAGGACTACTAGTACCTGCGCCTGCAGAAAGTAAGGTAAATCCCCCAAGAGGGGTCAGTAAAAAGAATGTACTGAGTATGTAAGGCCATATGAAACTTGTATGATAAGTAAATATGCCAATGAACTCAAATACAAATGAATTATCAATATGGATAAGTCACTGTTCTATACTTTGGAAACCATGTATATTGCTTTCATTACTTTATTTGTATCTTTACTTCTGTGATTATTCATCTTTGCCTGTGACTTGTGATACCCGGGCCCCGACTAAACAGTGGGTTTTAACATAACATATCATTATGTTCGGATCGGCTCGAGCTAGGCTTATTCCCCTAGAGCTGCCACCCATGAATTAATATATATCGGGATCGGCTCGAGCTAGGTTATTACCTCTAGAGCTGCCACCCATAAACCAACATTTCAGCTTCGGCTCGAGCTAGGTTATTACCCCTAGAGCTGCCCTCTGTCAGGATCGGTCAGAGCTAGGCGTATACCTCTAGGACTGGCCCCTGATCCAATAATCTTGGGATCGACTTGAGCTAGGCATTTTCCCCCAAAGCTACAACCTATACTTGATCATTGACCACATATGCATTACTTCATTTATTACTTTGAGATTGATACAATGATAGTTACAACTTTACTTTAAGCTTTGGATCATTAACCAATGAGTGAGAGACATATAAATAAACATTGTGAGAAACATAACATTATTCAAACCATAACACTATTGGACAATAATTCTTGAACAAGAGACATGAGTATAATCACTATTGGAACATTGGAACATAACCCTATTGAGCTTTTGGAACATTAACCATGAATATGAAACATGAGATTCGCAATTGATCAATGAGTAGGAACATATGATAATGACCATTGATAACCGGCTATAGGATACCTTAGCACATTTCGGGATGGGACAAGCGTAATGTCAATGTGAATACTATTTGCTGCAGAAAGATACGGACAGAATAACCTTACATACCTTGTATTCTTAATATGAATATACAATCTTAGATGCGTATACAATAGTCCCGCTTCTTCTTTATGTTTCACTCTACAACACAAATACATAACGTAATTAACATTAATCACCAACTACCTTACAAATGCTTATAAAGTCAATGAGTTACATTTTTGCCTTTAAAATATCATTTCCCCCTTGACAATACCATTGATGAAATTATCATACCAATAATCCCACAATATTCCATACATTGACCAATACATGATAATCAATAACATTTCACCACAACACTTCTCCTTTACACTTTCTCATCCACGCCATATCACAAATAATCCATCAATTCACCTTAATACACTTCATAGCACATATCGACCAAAATCCCATAATTTACACTTGTAGAAAAATAACAAGTTTAATAGCAAAATCGCACCATACATGTTCATATTTTATCCATACCATGCTCTTTCATCTCAGTCACAAGTCATATTTCAATCTTAAATCCCATGGATCACAAATCTTTTACCAAAAACACAAGACACCATGTTCAACACTTCCAAGCATAACCAACATGATTTACATACTCTCCCATGCATATAGTATATTAATCCATAACAATACTCACTTACCCAAGCTTGAAAAATGATGATCTTGCTCCAAAAGTTGGCTTTGAGTTATTAGGGTTTTGAGAGAAAAATGGTTGAGAAATGTCTAGAAAGCATGAGAATGTCCAATTAATAAAATCAGATTTTTTGGTCCCTTTTATAAGCCTTTAAGTCCATCCTTATCCATTAAATGTAGTATTCTAGAAGGTCAAGGCAAGAATGGGTCTTTTGACCCATTTTGGCCCATGTCTTCTTCTTATTTTTGGGCCTTTTGTTGGGCCCAATTCACTTAACCCAATAAAATCAATAATTTCTCATGTTTAAATCATCTCATACATTTTACAACAATATTCCCACTCACGCTATTCATATCCGTAGCCTCAATCCCAAAAACAAGTGATTCTAGCCACGTATGGCTTATTTTGACCATAAGGGCAAAACCGTCATTTTGATGCCAAATTCGTTCCCAAGTAATTTTACCATACCAATAAATATATCATTCATTCTATGTATATACTTGTGGTTGTAGAAGAAACGTGTCAAAAATTGGCTCGGTACGTCCCCGGGCAGCCTTGGGATTTAAGAAATTTTCAACCTTGAAAAAGTGGCAAAAGCAGCCTGGCACGCCCTTGGGCGCGCCAGCTTGCTGCCTGTGGGCTAAAAATTTTAGCCCAGAGTGGCGTTTCACGCCCTCTAGCGCGCCCCACACTTAGTTTTTCAAAAAATGTCGTTTTTCAACTTTTCTTCGCGGATTTGGTTAGATACTTCAAGTCCTATTCTTTAACTCACTTATTACCCTTAATATACTTTGTTTAGAGGTCCTCTTAGCCTCATTTTTAACCCAACAAATTCTCCACAAAAATCACAAAACACCTCCTACGAAGGGCTAATCACATGTACGAGGCCAAATTTCAATTTTTCTCATCATTAACATTACCAAAGACATACTTATAGATCTCGACACCTAAGTAAACATTATTTAATGTCGTAAAGTAGGGTTGGGAAGGTACGGGGTATTACATTCTTCCCCCCTTAGGAACATTCGTCCTCGAATGTTAATAGTATAACTTCAATTACGACAAATGCATCTCTATACTAGCATACATATACATAAACACTTAAGGCTCATGAATACTTACTTTTTATTGCTCCGCTTCCGCTCTTTGAACTTCTTGGTCCATTTGAAATAGATAGGGGTACTTGGATTTCATCATTTCTTCCGCTTCCCATGGGACCTCCTCTACTTGTTGATTTTACCACAGGACTTTCACGAAAACTATGTCTTTATTCCTCAATCTTTTTACTTGTCGATCTAGAATAGAAATGGGTACCTCATCATAAGTAAGATCCTCTGTAACTTGAACATCTTAAATTGGAACAATACGAGATGGATCTCCTATGCATTTTCAAAGCATCGAAACATGAAATACTGGGTGGACTGAGGAAAGTTCTTGAGGTAGTGCTAATTCATACGCAACTTGCCCAAATCTTCTAATGATTTCATATGGGCCTATGTAACGTGGACTCAATTTTCCTTTCTTTCCAAACCGCATTACCCCTTTTATCGGTGACACCTTTAAGAATACCCAATCACCTATGGCGAATTCAAGCCCTCTTCTTCTAACATCAGCATATGACTTGTGGTGACTTTGGGCCGTTTGTAACCGCTGTTGGATCACTTTAACTTTCTCCATAGCCTGATGAACAATATCTGGCCCAAGTAAAGCAGTTTCACCCGCTTCAAACCATCCAATTGGTGATCTACATTTCCTTTCGTACAAGGCTTCATAAGGTGCCATTTTAATACTTGAATGATAGCTATTGTTGTAAGAAAATTCAAAAAAAGGCAAATGGTTATCCGAACTGCCTTGAAAATCTAACATACAAGCTCGTAGCATATCTTCAAGTGTCTGAATAGTACGTTCTGCTTGTCCATCAGTCTGAGGATGGAAAGCCGTACTCAAATTCACCTGTGTGCCCAAACTCTGTTGAAAAGATCTCCAAAAGTGTGCTGTGAACTGTGTTCCTCTATCTGATATAATGGAAAGTGGAATACCATGCAATCATACAATCTCTTTCACATACAACTTCGCATAATCCTCAGCTGTATAGGTGGTCTTGACTGGTAGAAAATGCGCTGTTTTGGTAAGCCTGTCCACTATGACCCATATAGAATCAAATTTTTGCAATGTACGAGGCAAACCTGTGATAAAATACATATTAATCATATCCCATTTCCAGACTAGAAGATTGATACATTCATGTAACCTCCCGATTTTTGATGCTCTACTTTCACTTGTTGACAATTCGGGCATTGAGCGACAAATTCTGCAATGTCCTTTTTCATATTTCCCCACCAATACACTGCCTTTAAATCATGGTACATTTTAGTAGCACCCGGATGAATAGAATAGCGCGAATGATGCACCTCTGTCATAATTCATTTCCTCAACTCATCTATATCTGGTACACTTAATCTGCCTTGGCATTGGAGTACTCCTTTTGGTGTAAGATCAAATACCTTTGTCAAATTCTGTTGTACATTTTCTTGTAGCTGCAATAACATAGAATCCGCAAACTATTTCTCTTTCACTTCAGCTATTAAGGAGGATTCTGCTGCATTTTGCACAATAACCCTTTCACTTGGAGATTCTATAAGGCGAACTCCCAAGCTGGCTAATTGATGTAAATCTTTGATTATCTCTTGCTTCACAGTCAACTGGCCATTAGTACTTTCTACTGTCTTGCGGTTCAATGCATCATCGACAATTGCTTTGCCTGGATGATAAAGAATATCAATATCATAGTCTTTTAAGAGCTCCAACCACCTTCGTTGCCTTAAATTGAGTTCCTTCTGCTTAAAGAGATATTGCAAACTTTTGTGATCTGTATAGATATCAACATGAACTCCATACAAATAATGACACCATATCTTTAAAGCAAAAACTACCACTGCCAATTCAAGATCATGAGTGGGATAATTTTTCTCATGTGGCCGCAACTGTCGTGAGGCATATGCTATGACATTACCGTGCTGCATCAACACACATCCGAGGCCAACCCTGAAAGCATCACAATACACTGCATAACCTTCGGTACCTTCGGGAAGCACTAAAACTGGTGTGGAGGTTAATTTATCTTTCAACTTTTGGAAACTTTTCTCACATGCATCATTCCACTGAAATTTTACTGCCTTATGTGTAAGCTTTGTTAACGGCGTAGCAATAAAGGAAAAACCTTCCACAAATCTTCTGTAATAACCCGCCAGTCTAAAAAAACTACGAATCTCTGTGGGTGTCGTAGGTCTTGGCTAGTTTTTCACTGCTTCAATCTTTTGTTTATCAATATGTATCCCTTCATCTGACACAATATGAACCAAGAATGCAACTGATTTTAACCAAAACTCACATTTGGAGAACTTTGCATACAACTTACGCTCACGGAGAACCTGTAACACCTGTCGTATGTGATTAGCATGGTCCTCTGGTGATTTTGAATAAACCAGGATGTCATCTATAAATACTGTGACGAATACATCCAGAAATGGCTTAAACACCCTATTCATCAAATCTATGAACACAACTGGTGCATTTGTTAGTCCAAATGACATAACTAAAAATTCATAATGGCCATACCGTGTTCGAAAAGCTGTCTTGGGTACATCTTCCTCTCTAACTCTGACTTGATGGTAACCTGACCTCAAGTCGATCTTTGAAAAACACTTGGCACCCTGTAAGTGATCAAACAAATCATCAATTCGAGGTAGAGGATATTTGTCTCGATAGTTGATACACATTCTCAACGTGCCATCTTTCTTTCGTACAAATAATACTGGTGCACCCCACGGAGACATACTAGGCCTAATGAAGCCCTTGTCCAGCAAATCTTTCAATTGCTCCTTCAATTCACGCAGTTCTGCTGGAGCCATTCTATATGGGGGAATAGAGATAGGCTGAGTTCCTGGGATCACATCAATGCCAAATTCTATTTCCAGTTCTGGGGGTAAGCCTGGAAGAGCCTCTGGGAATATCTAGAAATTCATTGACCACTGGAATCGACTGCGGAGTTAGTAGTTCCACATCATTATCTTTCACCCGTACTAAATGACATATATAACCCTTAGCAATCATCTTCCTGGCTTTCAGATAGGAAATAAATCTCCCTCGTGGTGCCCCTACATTACCCTGCCATTCAAGAACATTTTCTTGCGGAAAACAAAAATGTACCTTCTTGGCCCGACAATCTTCCGTAGCATAACAATAGGCCAACCAATCCATTCCCATTATCACAACAAAATCCACCATATCGGGTTCAATAAGATCGGCCAGTGTATCATGACCGCACACAGTTACCACACAGTTAAAATATACTCTCTTTGCAACAATATATTCACCTATCGGTGTAGACACTTTAATTGATTTAATTAATAATTCTGGTGTCTTTGCAAATTTTGCAGTAACCAATGGAGTAACATAGGAAAATGTAGAACCGGGGTCAATCAATGCATATATATTATATGAAAATATGGATAATGTACCTGTGACAACATCAGGGGAAGCCTCTGAATTCTGTCATTCCACTAAAGCATAAGTGCGATTCTGGACCCCGCTAGTACTGGATGCTCCTCTGACACCCCTACCACGGCCAACAGGCTGCACACCTCGGCCCAATGAAGGAACCGATGCTAATGACCCAACGAACGATCCTTCCGCTCGTACTGTACCACTCATGCTCCTCTGGGGACACTCTTTCATCATGTGTCCTATCATACCGCACCAGAAACAAGCATTTGTCCCCACTCGGCATGTACCTGCATGAATACGCCCGCAGTGCTGACACTGATGACGAGGAATACCTGCTACCTGTGATCCATGACCTCCGCTACTTTGCCCAGATGGACCACCTCTAGATCCTCAAAACTGAGAATGAGCAGCCCCTGTGGAATAGGAGAACGATGGTCTAGGTGGTCTAGAAAATATACGGGGCCTAGAGCCTCCTTGGGACATCATAGGTGGTCCCATAGGTCTAGCCCTTTTGGACTGTCCCCTGTTAAATTCATGTACCCTTCGTCTCTGTCTTTAATCTTCCATTTTCTGGGTGAATGCTTGAATTCTAGCTATGTCCATGTCTTTGTTCAAGGCAGCAATGGTGCAATCCCTTACCAGATATGGCTCTAACCTGTCCACGTATCGATGGACTCTATCTGTCATCGTAGCCACCACATTTGGCGCATATCGAGCCAAGGAATTAAATTAAAAACTGTATTCCCTGATGCTCAGATTTCCTTGACGGAGATTTAGAAACTGATCCGCACGTACCTCACGGATCTCATAGGGAAAGTAATGATCAAGGAAAGCTGTTTTAAATTCTTCCCAATTAGGTGGATTTGCACCAATAGCACGGGATTTCTTCCAATCCTCGTACCATAATATCACCTCTCCCTTCAATCTATACGCAGCAAGTTCAAGTGTTTCTACCCCCGTCACGTGCATAACTTCCAAGGCCCTCTAAATTTGATCCACGAAGTCCTGTGGATCTACTTTCAGATCTGACCCAGTGAATATAGGAGGGTCCAGTTTCAGGAAATCCTGTGTTCTGCGACTCACCACTCTAGCCGCATCATCATCATGTGTCATTGTACTAGCACGTCCTTGACTTTGTGCTGCCACTAACTATGTCAACATATGAACTGCATTTCTCAGATCCAAATCTGTGGCATTCATTAGCGGTTCTACGGGTACTTCTCTACCAATCGGCTCTTCTGGAGCTGGAAAAGTAGATGAAGACCGCGATGAAATTTCAGCATTTGCTCCACCTTGACTGGCTTGGTCATATGGCAATCTACTCATTCCTTCTTCAGCAGGCACATCTACCTGCTTCCTTTTACCTCTACCTCTTCTCGTAATTGGCATTTTAACTATACCAAAGAAAAACAATTACCATGATCAGATACAATTCAACTTACAACACTGGCTCTATTGCACGATCTAGAAGTGAAGAAAAGAAACAATATCCTAAATGTCCCGTAGCATCCTACTTATAAATGTGGTGCACAACACATCGATAAGTAAGACTCTACTCAGACACGGCTTTGTAGACACCCTTAGAACGACCTGCTCTGATACCACTTTTGTCACTCCCCGAATCCCATCGGGACGAATTGGCACCCGTAGCCGACATGGCCCGAGAGAACCAATCTTTGCTTCTATTCATTCATATGCATGTCATAGGCAACACCACCATTACATAAGAACATGAAAGGAGAAATACGGAAAAACATGGAACATGGGACATATATATATATACATATGTGAAACTTGGTCGTTAAGGCCATCAAGTCAAAACTTCATATACCACCTTACATTCATACACCTACACATGTCTACAAAAGCCTCTACATAGACATTTACCAAAACCAACTGAAATTCGGGATAAGTCCCAGCTTTAGACAACATAGACAACACGAAAACATATGTGCAACTGTGACTCGAAGAAGCCCCGAACTAACTGGAGCTCACCAACGATCCGCAACAATTGGAAACCTACTCTGGAGGCCTACTAGTACCTGCGCCTACAGCAAGTAAGGTAAATCCCCCAAGATGGGTAAGTAAGAAGAATGTACTGAGTATGTAAGGCCATATGAAACCTGTATGATAAGTAAATATGCCAATGAACTCAAATACAAATGAATGATCAATATGTATAAGTCTTTGTTCTGTACTTTGGAAACCATGTATATTGCTTTCATTACTTTCTTTGTATCTTTACTTCTGTGATTATTCAACTTTTCCTGTGACTTATGATACCCGGGCCCCGACTGAATAGTGGGTTTTAACATAACATATTGTTATGTTAGGATCGGCTCGAGCTAGGCTTATTCCCCTAGAGATGCCACCCATGAATTAATATATATCGGGATCGGCTCGAGCTAGGTTATTACCTCTAGAGCTGCCACCCATAAACCAACATTTCAGGTTCTGCTAGAGCTAGGTTATTACCCCTAGAGATGCCCCCTTTCAGGATCGGTCCGAGCTAGGCGTATGCCTCTAGGACTGTCCCCCTGATCCAATAATCTCGGGATCGACTTGAGCTAGGCATTTGCCCCCAAATCTACAACCTATACTTGATCATTGACCACATATGCATTACTTTATTTATTACTTTGAGATTGATACAATGATAGTTACAACTTTACTTTAAGCTTTGGATCATTAACCAATGAGTGAGATACATGTAAATAAACATTATGAGAAACATAAAATTATTCGAACCATAACACCACTGGACAATAATTCTTGAACAAGAGACATGAGTATAATCACTATTGGAACATTGGAACATAACCCTATTGAGCTTTTGGAATATTAACCATGAATATGAGACATGAGATTCGCAATTGATCAATGAGTAGGAAACATATGATAATGACCTTTGATAACCGGATATAGGATACCTTAGCACATTTCGGGATGGGAAAAGTGTAATGTCAATGTGAATACTATTTTCCGCAGAAAGATACGAACAGAGTAACCTTACATACCTTGTATTCTCAATACGAATATACAATCTTAGATGCGTATACAATAGTCCCTCTTCTTCTTTATGTTTCACTCTACAACACAAATACATAACGTAATTGACATTAATCACCAACTACCTTACAAATGCTTATAAAGTCAATGAGTTACATTTTTGCCTTTAAAATATCATTTCCCCCATGACAATACCATTGATGAAATTATCATACCAGTAATCCCACAATATTCCATACATTGACCAATACATGATAATCAATAACATTTCACCATAACACTTCTCCTTACACTTACTCATTCACACAATATCACAAATAATCCATCAATTCACCTTAATACACTTCATAGCACATATCGGCCAAAATCCCATAATTTACACTTGTAGAAAAATAAAAAGGTTAATAAAAAAATCACACCATACATGTTCATATTTTATCCATACCATGCTCTTTCATCAAAGTCACAAGTCATATTTCAAGCTTAAATCCCATGGATCACAAATCTTTTACCAAAAACACAATACACCATGTTCAACACTTCCAAGCATAACCAACATGATTTACATACTCTCCCATGCATATAGTATATTAATCCATAACAATACTCACTTACCCAAGCTTGAAAAATGATGATCTTGCTCCAAAAGTTAGCTTTGAGTTATTAGGGTTTTGAGAGAAAAATGGTTGAGAAATGTCTAGAAAGCATGAGAATGTCCAATGAATAAAATAATATTTTTTGGTCCCTTTTATAAGCCTTTAAGTCCATCCTTATCCATTAAATGTAGTATTCTAGAAGGTCAAGGCAAGAATGGATCTTTTGACCCATTTTGGCCCATGTCTTCTTCTCATTTTTGGGCCTTTTGTTGGACCCAATTCACTTAACCCAATAAAATCAATAATTTCTCGTGTTTAAATCATCTCATACATGTTAAAACAATATTTCCACTCACGCTATTCACATCCGCAACCTCAATCCCAAAAATAAGTAATTCTAGCCACGTATGGCTTATTTTGACCACAAGGGCAAAACCGTCATTTTGATGCCAAATTCGTTCATGAGTAATTTTACCATACCAATAAACATTTCATTCATTCTATGTATATACTCGTGGTTGTAGAATAAACGTGGCAAAAATCGGCTCGGTACTTCCCCGGGCACCCTTGGGATTTAAGAAATTTCCAACTTTGAAAAAGTGGCAAAACCAGCCTGGCACGCCCTTGGGCGCGCCAGCTTTCAGCCAAATAGGGTCTCTTTTGGGTCTTTTTATGCAATGAATTGTCCATGATCATAACTAAACTTCTCTTGAAATATTTTATATCATCTTGGATGCCAACAATCAGCCATGGTTTCACAACACACATAAACATCACCAAAACCACACTTTTCCTTCAATACACCACCAAATCCATGCACAATTTTGCAATAACAATTCCAAACATTATTTAAGGCTATAATAAAATCTAACATGTCAATATTTAACCCATCAAGTTCACTTCCTTCAAGACCACAAGTCCATTTTCAAGTTTACAAGGCAAAAACCTTCACCGATTAAGCAAGCATAAATTGTTTCACACATAGTGAACTTCTCACTCTTCACCAACATAACCAACATGATCTACAACATATTCCATGCGTATAATATATTAAAACATAAATATAAACACTTACCAAGGCTTGAAAAATGATGATCTTGCCCAAGAGTTAATTGCATAGGGCTTGAGAGATAAGAACTAACTTTAGGAAATGTCTAGAAATGGTATGTGTGTTTTGTGGATTTAAAATCTGATTTTCCACCTTATATAGTCCCTTAATGGTCCTTCTTAACCACACACTTGTTCCAATAATGAATATGGTGACTTGGTCTCATAAGAATGGGTCAAATACCCCTTTTTGGGCCATGTCTTTTGTGTCTCTTTTTGGGGCCTTAATTGAGCCCAATGGCTCAAGATTAATTTGGCCCATTACATTTGATGTATAATTCCTCAAAAATCCCATGTTTAAATAATTCCATGAATGTTACGGTAATCAAATAGGTTCAAAAATGTACGGGGTGTTACATAGTTAACTTCTTGTCTTGCTGATGTGTCATATGTTCAGAGGTATAGTTCATACTTGGGATTCTCAAATTCCATGTGCTTCACCTCAGGTCAGTATATCAAAAGGGAGAGAAAGGTAAATTATGTTACATGAAATTATTTCACTAGATTATATATGTACTAGAGGAGCCTTACAGAATCATTTGATTATTACATGTGCCTATACGCATTGAACATCCATATGACACTTGTTTATATATGCTTCCAGTCAATTGAAATATTTAGGATAATACTATTTAAAATGGAACTCTGGCAATTTAGTAGAGTATCAAAAGTTGAGCTTGTTTTAAGAAACACCTCTCATTTGAGGATGAATGATCCAAAGGGGATGGATGATGTAACACCTCGTACCTTCCAACAAATATACAACTAAGTGGACTCAACAAAAATATTTAAACTTGAGATGGTAAAAGGTTGTATTTGATGTTAAATGTAACACACCATATTTTAGTTGTACTAGTTTTAGTTATATGGAAACTTGCAGTAGTCTCATTGTCTAGGTAAGGAACCAAGTTTCTTAATTGATTGATGGTTTAAAATAGGTTTGGAGGGTATTGGAATACCCCAAACATTTTAGCATGTGTACACCAAGTTAACCCCGACGAAAGTAGTTGAACTCGAGATAATAAGGTGACATTCTAGCTTAAGGTTCAAAATGTCCCAAGTATATATAAGTGTTAAGTAAGTAGAAAGGATTAAGATTTGGAGAATGGAATAAAATAAGTGAAGTGCTTGCTTGACTTAAATTAAGAGAGTGGGTGACAAGTAGGTGCATCACCAACTTTGACTTATTGACCAACCTTAGAACTAGGTAGGTGCATCACCTAATAAGACTCTTTTGACCAGCTTGTTAGGCTAAGTATTCCACCACCTACTTAAATTAATTCTGGCCCAAACTAAATGAAAGAATAGGAGAAGAATGGGCAGTCAAAGCCCAACAAGTTTGAGCCCACCAAAGCCCAAATTAAATGGCCAAGTATGTGCATCACCTACTTGAAAATTTATGGTCTAAAATGAGCCAAGAAAGTCAGCCAAAAGGAGTACCCTTTAAAGGGTTAGAGACCAGCTCATTTGACCCATTACTATCTTGCCAAAAAATCAAAATTCTAGAATCTTCTCTCTTATTCTCTTTAGCTTTATATAGAAACCATCAAATACCTTTAGTGTTCTTTAATATTATCCTTCTATTCAAGAAAAGTTGAAGTAGGATTCAAGCTCTTGAATAAGTGCAAGTTAGGAAAAATAAAAATCTCTACCAAGTAAGATAAAGCTACTGCCATGTTGATTCTTTTCTAAACTTGAATTAGTAAGAGTATAGTGTGATGGTTTTAGTTACCTATCTCTTGTTCTCAAGATAAGTTAGTGAGTACAACCTAATTCTTGAAGAATCAAAGTCTTATCAAATGGTATTTCTATCTAGCAAGGTAAGCTACTTAAATTGTTTCTCTCTTTTGTGCTTGAATTGATTAGGGAATTTGATGTATGTTGATGAGTTGGGGATTGTTCCTTTTACATGGTGTAATTTTGGGGAGTACATTCTGGTGGTTTATGGGTGTTGAGACAACCATGGAGAGGTGTCCCCTTTATCTTTAATTATCAGCTCATTGGAGCATTTTAAGTGTAATTGTTAATCGAAACCTATGAGATAGTGATAGTAAGCCGTGAGTTCATATTTACCCTGCCACATTGTGATGTTTAGGGACTATTTTATGTATAGTATGATAAAGGGTGTGACTAGAATTATATAGAGAAGTCATGGAGATTTTAAAGGGCATAGACGTCGTAGGGTGAGGGTGTGGTGATACACCACTTAATTGGGTGTTACGTGAATTTTCTACCTACCACACTTTTGTATATTTCTTTATATGTGTTATGCAAGATGTGGAGATTCAGGGAGGACCTTATGGATAAGATTAAAGGAAAATGAGAGGAAAGAACAACTTAATTTGATAAATTATGGGCTTACTACCAGGTTACTATTTTGGTGAAATAAAATAGCCTAAATTGGTTGATTATCTATTAATACTAGCTTTACCACTTATTTCATTATAGATTAATAATCTTAAATGGAGAAGGTTAATTAGTTGTAACACCCAAGTTGGACAGTAAGGTATGTAAGGCTATTTTATTTCACATTCTTTGGAATGAAGTCTTATACTTGTGTACCAACAAAGTGAGCATCCTAGATGATTTTCAAGGTAAAACATACATAGTGATAGTGTACAATTCCTACGTTAGTTAATGGCCCTTTTCCCTTTTTCCCGTGGTCTCAAAAATATGTCAAAATATTATATGTTTCTCTTATATGAGTCAATAAGATCCTAGATTACACATGTTAAGAGTGTTCATATGTTGGATATACAATCTATACATAAACTTCCAAATTGCTCCAATTGACTATTTGGTCGTGTACTTTATTGGCTCACATGTTCACATGTTCCTTTCATTAGATATCACTTCCATCGTGTTAGGCTATAATGTTACCTCATAGAGCTCTTGTTCTCTTACACATTTTATATGTGCCTACTTGAAATGTGTATTTCTCCTAGAGTTGACATTGCCATGTGTTACACATATATTCTTTCATTTGGCATGGCCTACGAAAGTAGTTATTATACAATTATTACCTATTTATTTGAGGAGTTATATGTCTCCACTTGATATGCATGTATGCCCCCATTTGAAATATCTAAATTTCTACATTTGAGTCTTCCACAATTGTTGTATGCTATGTAAATTAAATTGCTCACTAATTTTGCACCTTAATGGCTCATTTGCTACATGTCCTTATGTCTTTACTTGTCACATATCTTTATGGCAATTTGTGAATATGCTTTGTGCCCAATGAGGTTCATTGAGTCATACAAGTTTCTAAGTATCACATTGAAGTTATATTTTGCTTCCTATATCATTATTGTTACCTCAAGTATTTTATTCACATGTATTCACTACTGGTCCATAGTACCAAAGCTCAAAAGAGTTACAACCACTAAAATACCAATCCCAAAGATTAAAGGAATAAGGCAAAGTAAATCTATATAATTATGGGTGGCAGCTCAGGGGTTTAATACCTAGCATGGGCGATCCCAATTGATGTATTTATGAGTGGCAGCTCAAGGGTTGAATACCTAGCATGGGCAGATCCCAGTTGATGTATTTATGGGTAGTGGCTCAGGGGTTAATACCTAGCATATGCCGATTTCAATTGATGTACTTATGGGTGGTAACTCAGGGGTTTAATACCTATCATGGGCGGATCCCAATCTATATATCTATGAGGACTATATTGTAGGGGTTAAAATGCCTAGCATGGGTTATCCTCTTCTACCATTGATAAGCTGGTCATTATATCACATGCCTGAAAAAGTTATAAAGAAGAGAAAAACAAAGTAAAGAAAAGAATGTAATGTACACGATTCCATAAGTACAAGCAAAGGTGGTCTTTTATCATACATTTGTACCTGATTTCATTTGAGATCTTTTTTTACATATGGTTACTTTATGCCTTACATACTCAATAAATTTTTTCATACTAATGTCCCTTGTGGGGGACACTGTGTTTAATGCCACAGGTTCAAGTATTCTAGCTTGTAGATCTCTCCAATAGAAGCATCAGATACCTAGCAGCTTTTGGTGAGCTCCAGGTTGATTCGGGGCTTTGTCGATTCTTCATCTTATATATTGTTATTATATTAAAGTTAAGGGTACGGCGGGGCCCTATCCTGACTTAAGCTAAGTTTTCTTTCTTTTAGAGGCTTTGTAGACTAATATCAGAGTAAAGCGCAGTGGTATCTTGTTTCTATTAATTAGAGCCTCAACGGCTAAGTCAAGTACATCTATTTTGGCCCTATCTATGTTGGTCTTTTATCAAGGTATCCTACCTATTCTAGTCAAAGCTTCATAATTACCATAGTTGCATGTACAATAAGCATAAGTCATAAGTTGGTTCTCTCGGGCCTTTAGGGCATCGGGTGCCTATCCGTCTCAATGGGATTTTGGGCGTGACAATATCATCTCCACATCATGAACATCCTGATCTCAATATCATCATCAATACCATCAATGTAAATGCAAAATGCATTCAATAGTTATAAGTAATGCTTGAAGGCGAATCAAAAACACCCAATTGAATTCAAATGCAAGCAACAACGATCAAAACCGTACTTACAATTAATCACAACCAAGTAAATGCAGGTAATACACAATAAGTTCATTATTCCAAGTAAACAACGAATATCAACTGACACATGAAATTACAAGTATGCCTGAAGGTCATTTGACCACTTTCTCAAATGAGCATTATCAAACTCAATCACCAATCACAAATATGTCTGAAGACCAATCTATTAAGTATCCATTTTAATAGTGCATATTCCATCAAGATTAGTATCTACACTCTAATTTACCATCATAATTCATTCACCAATCTAACTCTCTTATATTCGTACTGAAATAGATAATTTGAGTTACTAACTAGAAACCCCTACATTTTTGTCATCACTATGTTCAAGGCCCTATCCCCTTTAGTCAATCCTTCAACCAATAGGTTCTATTCAACTTACAATTCTAGCTAGAGTCATACACCTTTACACATCTTACTTCTTAGCACTTAGCCAAACTTAACTTTAGGTTCTTAGGTTATATCATCCCCTCCTCTTATCACAATCAATCCTCCTATCTATCTTTTAGTGAGGATATCTCATACTTTTAATATACATAATATCTGGTTCACCCTTTTTAAGGTAGTAAAGAATAGCTCCATAGATTAGAAGTTCACCTAATTCTTCAATTATTACACATCTCCACATATTAAACTCTATCATTCATCAAGTTAGTCATATAAGCACAAACACCTATCAAGGGATCCACATAAAACACAACATCACACAATTATATTATTATTACTTTAATTCCATGTTTTATCCATCCAAACTCCATACCCACAGGTCTAGACATGAAATCTCCCATCTACTACAGTTATTACATGCAACTAATCCTATTCTGCTACAGATTAAACATAACCTACCTGGGCGCTAAGGTACTTCAACTAGTAAGCTATATCATGGATGATCTTTCGTATTCTTTACGTTTTCAAAGTCTAAATCACCTAATAAACAACAAGTATAAGAGTAATTAATCAATTACTCTTCAAATAAATACTTTGAAAATTCAAACCTACTATTCTACCCACATTTATGGTATATAACAATATCCAAGGG
This sequence comes from Capsicum rhomboideum, assembly GCA_031232105.1. Classification (NCBI taxonomy): domain Eukaryota; kingdom Viridiplantae; phylum Streptophyta; class Magnoliopsida; order Solanales; family Solanaceae; genus Capsicum; species Capsicum rhomboideum. The sequence continues at coordinate 51,637,163 of CP124718.1, forward strand.
TCAATTAACCACTAACTAGCTCTATCATGATCAACCCATCTCTATTCATAGAGGTTTAAAGCTAAAGGTCCATCTTTATAGAATTTAAGCTCCCCAACCATCAAAGTTCATGTTTTTGAACCACAATTTCATACTAGGAAGAGTTAATTTACAATCTAAAATCAATTCTAGGTGAAAATACACATACCCATAGGTTTTTCCCACAATTTTATGAACCTAGGGTTCTAAACCATAAGAATTTCACCATAATTCTACATTCTAATGATTCTAGAAGAAGAACAGATTTATCGATGCTAAAAAGAAGTACAAATCTTACCTCAACGAAGTATTTCCACCCCAACCATGAGAAAATCTCCTCTCTAGGGCTTAGGAATGAAATTTGGGATTTTATGGACCGATACCCATCAAAATAAGCATTATATATTGCCCAGTTACAGCTGAAGTGGTTAAATTACCACTGTAGTGCTTAATTTTTCAGCTCGGACAGTGTTCAGTAAAATGGTCATAACGTTTTACTCCAAAGGCAAATTAACAAATGGTCGGATGCTTAGAAAGAAGACTCAATGATATTTCATTTGGTGAGTATTTGTACCTATAAATGTTTATATTCTAGGAGATATACTCGTTTGAAGTTGACCCTAGTTTAAACTTAGCTTGAATCTCAATTGGTAAGAACACTTTCAACTCAACCTAGTGCTAGGAATATTATATGGCCTTAGTACATGTCCAATGCAATCTCATACTAAGGAATTGGTCCTATAACCTGTGGTGAAAGAGGTTCTCATGTTTTTACTACAAATATTTTCAGTAATAGTGGAATGGGTCCTTATATTAGATACCAATTTACCCACCATTCGTCCCCGAATGGTCATTGGTGGAAAGGAGAGTTTTTAGCATGATTCTCGGAGTTCAGTATACACAATGGTAATGAAACTAATGCAACCTCCCATCAACTTCTAACACAATTTGATAACACTTACCAAACCGCCATTCAATAATAATGCCAACTAGCCTACCCACCATAGACCACTAAGTTCTAGGCACAAAGCATAACTACTATAACTCAAGGAATATGATTTGTGATAAAATTTATGTAATGAGTTATCTACAATACCCGAACCACAACATGATATTATAGCACATGAAAATTTAGGATGCAAACGAAGATTGCAGGGGGATGAAACTGGAAATTCGATATGAAGAACTAATCCTTTCATGACAATCTCTCTAAATGGAGTTCTACCAACTCATTTTACGTACTAGAAGTTTCTAAGACTTACTGAATTCATCCTCTAACACATTAAACACTAAAAACCACAAATCAACACACCATGATCTACCATTCAATACTAATTCACACAATGCCAGATTTTTAACTAAAACCACATTACTTTGAGGTTGTCATCCTTATACTAGGAAAACGTTTAGTGGGATACTTACACCCTAACCAATTTTATAACATCACAATACCACCAATCACACCACTATGGGTTTTCACTACTGTGAATATTCTCCACCACAACTCATATTAGTCTATTCGACACTACAACATACCTCAACCACTGAAGGGGCAATACCAACCAAAGGTTATCATGTAACAACAAAAGGGATATGAATATGCAAAAACTCATCTAATAACTCTACTCCCTTGACCGATCCTGCAACTAGAGATCATCAACAAAAATCAAGCTAAATTATTTCACCAACCTTATCAACTCAACTACAATGCATTCAAGGGATACTATTCACAAATAATTATTCTCATACACTAAGTATTTACACAATATCTATCCATAATCATCAAACTACAAGGCCCGTCTAGTAGCCCTGCCTTCTCACTAAGCCTATGAACATTATTTAACTATGACTTTATTAACATCCTTAAAACTTAATCCATATATTCATTCATAGCCACCATGAGTTTTGTACAACTGGTTAGTCTACCTTTAGTACACCAACGCCATTATCCTAATAAGATCATTCAAGTCACTTAACCAATTATGCTAGATAATTGTTAATCACATAGTTAAGGTTCAACTTATCAATATCAAGTAAAACCATTATTATCATCTCCCTTCTTTATACTACAGGAAAAAAACAATTTTATATATCTAGTCAATTTACCTTACGTTAGTGAAATCAACTAGACAACTCACCTTACATTCAATTCACTAATGTTGTGCAAATAATTAAATTCATCTCAGTTTAACCAATCACTTATTAAGGTATCATTAATAAGTCAACTTACTAACTATATTATTCACAAAAGGACGACCTAATAGCACTTCAGACCAAGATATAATTATTCCACATAATGATCCCAAGTATAATCATCAAAGGTTGGGACCACACAAAGATCCCAAGAATAATTATTAAAGGTTCAGACCACACAAGGATCCTAGTTATAATTATCAAAGCTTGGGACCAAATAAGGATCCCCCGTAAAATTATCATTAATCGGACTACACAAGTATCCCAAATATCATTATCAAAACCAAACCAGACAAGGATCCCAGATATTTTTATTATCAACGATCGGACCATATGGGGATATCCAAGTATATCGTCAAGGACCAAATAGAAATCAGGGCATTATTCAAACCATGGAAAATCAATACATATCTCAAATTACATAAATGAAGACATACCTCAAAATCATACCCAGCCTTTATGATTCTCGGATATTCTATTGCAACCACTCATCTCATATTACTTTTAGTAATCATTTACACTTAAAAAGTTTGACAATCAAACAACTAGGTATAGTATGATCAAACAATAACCATCCATATATGTAATATACGTCACATTCTATCATACCACAATCAAAACATTTAAAGCATAATTATTTTAACATAATATCAAGTGAATTTCACAACATAACACAACTCAACCCCTATATTTCTTATTGACCTCTACTAGTTGGAATACCATGTTCAAACCTTTCAACATTAGTGAGATAGCAATTGGGACCAACAAGTCCCAATTGTGATGGTTGATATACCAGTTGGAATCTGCTAGATACCAATAGGACTCAACTCAAGGAGACAACACTGAGATGACATGATAGGAAAGAATAAAGTGAGATAGATTTGTTGATGCGTTGTAGTTTCCTACAGATTTGATGTGGATGTCAACACACCAATTTGCAGGACTCTACTCGACATTTGCTCTTATACTGGGAGACCGGTAACCTGGGATCTGATACTATCTTGTCACGACCTAAATCATAGATCGTACGAGCACTTACTCAACTCTCCCCTAGATAGGAGAACCCTTACCACTCAACCATTCAATTATTGCAGAAGATATTATTAAACCTTAAAAATAAATAAATCCATAAATAAATAACCTATCTTTTTCAACAACAAAACTTTATTACAACAAGATACATTGCGGAATTCTACTAAACAAATTCCCAGAACATAGACTAAATCGGAACAAGAGCACTAAACAAATGGGGGAATGACCCGAGACACAGCATACATGTAGGAGTAGGATGACAGAAGCTGTTGCAGAATAGACGCTGTTATACCTATAGAACTCCAACTGACCTGCAACATGGTTATATCCCTAAATAGAGATATAGTAAGTGTAGTATCAATACAACCACACGTACTGGTAGGTATCATCGGTCGACCAGGGTTAGAAACATATAACAACATATAGAAAATAAGAAAGACCATGACAAGCATACAGGCTTAATAACTGAGAGTACTTAACTTACTTTGACTTCCAACCTTATCGTCTTTCTTTTATTTAGGCAATATTAACTTATCCTTAGAGCATGATTAACTAACTATATTCCATGAATTAATTTAAACTACCTTGCTTATGCCCTCACCTTGTGAGAAAAATTCTATACTTCTCTCTCTCTTATTAATCCTCTTTCGTGGAAATCATCACTCCCTATTATACTACCATTAACCATCGAGGTTGCAGCAACCAAGACAATTACTAGCCTCAACAACCTTACAAGAAGGGACACTATAATATACATCAAATTTATAACTCTATACATAAGAGAGCAATATTTATACATAATACAGGACATACCTTATATTCACAGTTTGCTACAATGCCAAATTACGTCCATTAACATAACCGATCCACTCAAGGAACCATAGTATCTTATCAAATAACTGGTCCACACAAGAAACCATTATATATCTATAACATCTCGTATATTTCTGAACCTAATTAAATTTCATAATGGTCACGAAATTAAGTAAACATGGGTGTTTTGAGGAATTAGGCATGTAAAAATGTAGGCTTAAGCTATTGGGCTCAATTGAGGCCCAAAATATAGAGTAAAAAGACATGGCCCAACAGGGAAAAGTGACCCATTCTTCCATTTGACCAACCAAACCTTGCATTTAATGCTAAGAAGGGGATAAGAGTGAATTGAGGGGCTATATAAAGCAAGAAAATTAGATTTTTAATTCATTTGTACTCTCATGCTTTTTCTAGAATATTCACAACATTTCCTTGCTCTCAAGAACCCTAAGCCCTCATTCCTTTGGCCAAGATCATCAACTTGCAAGACTTGGTAAGTGTTTGTGCTCATGGTTTAATATATTATGTGCATGGGAGGATACTTAACTAATTTTGGTTATGTTGGTGATGTATTGAGAATTCACTATGTGTGTAATATTGCATATTTGCTAAATCGGCAAGGGGTTTTGCCTTGTAAACTTAGGAATAAACTTGTAGTCTTGAAGAAAGTGAACTTGATGGATTAAATATTGACATGTGGGATGTTACTATGGCCTTAACTTGTTTTGTCCTTGTACTTAATGTTTGGAATTGTTACGATGAATTTGTTCATGGAATAGGTGACGTAAGTGCAGGGAAAGTGTCGTATTGGTAATATTTTTGTGTGTGTGGAAACCATGGTTGTTATTTGATGTTTAAATGACCTAAAATATGTTAAGAGAATCTTACTTGTGGCCTTGGATCATTTAGTACCCAAAAAGGACCCATTTTGGCCGATTTGGGCATCCGTCCCTGCAGACGAGGGCACCTGAGGATGTAACTCAGCCACCTGTGGGCATAGGTGGCTTCGTAGGTCAGCCCTAGGTTCGGTTTGTATGTTTTCACATCTAGTTGACCCCCAAAGGCCCCTATACACTTTTTGGATATAATTATAAACTTGTGATGCCGTTTTAAGGACTTTAAAGGGGTCGTATGGCGGTATTTTAGACTATATTAAGTATGTATTGTTGTTCATAAGTCGTTGTGAGGCAAGTTGATAGAGTAATTGTGATGGAATGATAATGAGAAGACATAAAGGATAAGTGTGGTGTGAAATGTTATTGATGTATGATATCTTGGTCAATATGTGGAATGTTATGGTATTGTTGGTATGATAATGCATTGGATTGTCTTATAAAGGGTGAAGTGACGTTATACGGCAGTCATATAGTTCTTTGTCATCTTGTACACTTGTACAATAACTAGTGGTTAACGTAAGCTCCGTTATGTACTTGTATTGTAGAGTGAAACGTAAGGAAGGAGCTGGACTATTGTGTTCATATATAGGCTTGTGTATTCATACTTGGAAGTAAAGGTATGTAAGGTTACTCTATATGTATCCTTCTGCAGCACATAGTATTCACATTGACATTGTACTTGTTCCATTCCTACATTTTCTAAGGTAGCCTATTTTTGGGTATCCCTTATTGTTTATCACATGTTTCCTACTCATTGAGCAATGGTAATTCACATGTCTCATATGCATTGATAAAAGTTCCAAAGGTCCCATGTCTCCAATAGTGTTATGTTTTTCAATAATGTTTATTCACATGTCTCTCACTCATTGATTAATGATCCAAAGCTTCCGACAAGATTATGAGTATCATTGTATCAATCTTAAAAGTAATGAATGAAGTAATGCACATGTGGTTAATGATTGAGTATGGGTGGTAGCTTTGGGGGCAAAATGCCTAGATCAAGCCAATCCCGAGATTATTGGATCAGGGGGCAGTCCTAGAGGCATAAGCCTAGCTCGGACCGATCCTGACAGGGGGTAGCTCTAGAGGTAATAGCCTAGCTCGAGCCAAACCTGATATGTTGGTTTATGGGTGGCAACAGCTCTAGAGGTAATAACCTAGCTCGAGCCGAGCCCGATGTATTGATTTATGGGTGGTAGCTCTAGAGGCATAAGCCTAGCTTGATCCGATACCAACATAACGTTATGTTATGTTAAAACCCACTGTTCAGTCGGGGCCCGGGTATCACAGGTCACAGGAAAAGATGAATAAGCAAAGAAGCAAAGAAAGTAATGAAAGCAATATACATGGTTCCCAAAACACAGAATGATGACTTATCCATATTGGTTATTCATTTGTAATTTGAGTTTATTGACGTATTCATGTATCATACAGTTTCTTATGAGCCTTACATACTCAGTACATTCTTCGTACTGACGTCCCTTGTGGGACTTACCTTACTTGCTGCAGGCGCAGGTGCTAGTAGGCCTCCACAGTAGGTTGCCAGTTATTTGCGGATCGTTGGTGAGCTCCAGTTAGTTCAGAGCTTCTTCGAGTCACAGTTGTACATGTGTTTTGGTATTTTACATGTTGTATAAAGTGGGGTCTTGTCCCTACTTTCAGTTGGTCTTGTAAATGCATCTGTTAGAGGCTTTTATAGACGTATGTGGGTGTATAAATGTAAGAAGATACATGTTGTTTTTAACTTGATGGCCTAAACGGCCAAGTTTCATATATGTATATATATCACATGTTCCATGATTTCCGTTGTTTACCTTTTATGTTCTTACGTGATAGTGGTGTTTCCTATGGCATGCACATGAATGAATAGAAGCAAAGCTTGGTTCTCTCGGGCCTTATCGGCTATGGGTGCCAATCCATCCCGATGGGACTCAGGGCGTGACAATATCATTAACATAACTCAGTATACTCAAAGATCCATCAACAATATGTAAATATAAATGTACATACAAATGCATATGATGAATGTATGTTTGAGAAATGTACATATCATCGTTTTCTCATCTCAACATCATGAACATCATGAACTTAATATCATTATCAACATCATGAGCTCGTCATAATCAATATCATCTCAGTATCATGAATGTCATGATCTCAATATCATCATCAATACTATCAATGTAAATACAAGATGCAGTCAATAATTATAAGTAATGTCTGAAGGCAAATTACAAACACCTAATTGAAATCAGATGCAAGCAACATCGATCAAAACAGAACTTATAATTAATGACAACTAAGTAAATATAGGTAAGACTCTATAAGTTAATTATTCCAAGTGAACAATGAATATCCACTGACACGTGAAATCATAAGTATGCCCAAAGGCCAATTCACCACTTACTCAAATGAGCACTATCAAACTCAATCACCAATGACAAACATATCCGAAGACTAATCAATCAAGTATCCATTTAAGGAGTGCGCATTCCACTAGGATTGATATCTACACTCTAATTCACCATCCTATTTCATTAACCAATCTAACTCTCTTTTATTCATACTGAAATAGATAATTTGAGTTACTAACTAGTAACCCCTACACTAAAGTCATAACTAAGTTCAAGGCACTATCACTTTTAGTCGATCCTTCAACCAATAGGTTCTATTCAACTTAATTACAATTCTAACTAGAGTCATGCACCTTTACACATCTTACTTCCTAGTACTTAGTCAAACTTAACTTTAGGTTCTTAAGTTATATCATCATCTCCTCTTATCACAATAAGTCCTCCTATCTATCTTCTAGCAAAGATATCATATACTTTAAATATACACAATATCGGGTTTACTTTTTTTAAGGTAGTAAAGACTAGTTCTATAGATTAGAAGGTCACCTAATTCTTCTATTATTACCAACTTCACATACTAAACTCTTTCAATCATCAAGTAAGTCATATAAACACAAACACCCATCAAGGGATCCATATAAAACATAATATCACACAATTATACTATTACTATAATAATTCCAAGTTTTATCCATTCCATCAAAACTCCGTGCCCGCAGTCCTAGACATGAAATCTCCCATAAACTACAGTTATTACATGCAACTAATCCCAGTCTACTACCCATTAAACTATAACCTATCTGGGCACCAAGATGTTGCAACTAGTAAGCTATATAATGGATGATCTTTCTTATTCTTCATGTTTCCGAAGGATAAATCATCTAATAAACAACAAGTATAAGAGTAATTAATTAATTACTCTTCAAATAAATAATTTGGAAATTCAAACCCACTATTCTACCCTCATTTATTATGTATAACAATACCCAAGGATCAATTAACCATTAACTAGCTCTATCATGCTCAACCCATCTCCATTAATGAAGTTTTAAAGCTAAAGGTCTATCATTATAGAATTTAAGGTCCTCAACAATCAAAATTCATGTTCTTAAACCATAATTTCATACTAGGAAGAGTTAATTTACAATCTAAAATCAATTCTTGGTAAAAAAAAAATACTCATACTAATAGGTTTTCCCCATAATTTCATGAATCTAGGGTTCTAAACCACAAGAATTGCACAATAATTTCCCATTCTAATGATTCTAGAAGAAGAATGAATTTATCGATGTTAAAATAAAGTAAAAATCTTACCTCAACGAAGGATTTTCACCCCAACCATGAGCAAATCGCCTCTCTAGGGCTTAGAAATGAAATTTTGGAGTTTATGGACTGAAACCTGTCAAAATAAGCATTATATACTACTTAGTTACCGCTGCAGTGGTAAATTTCTCAGCTCGAATAGTGTTCAAAAAAAATAGTCATAAGTTTTACTCCAAAGGCAGATTAACAAACTGTCAGATGAGTTGGAAAGAAGACTCAAAGATCTTTCATTTGGTGAGTATTAGGCCCTATAACTCTTTATTTTCTAGGAGATATACTCTTTTGAAGTTGACCCTAATTTAAACTTAGCTCGAAACTAAATCGGTTAGAACACTTTAAACTCAACTTAGTGCTAGGGGTATGTATGACCCTATTACATTTCCAATGCACTCACATACTAAAGAATTGGTCCTATAACCTGTGGTAAAAGAGGTTTTCATGTTTTTACCATAAATATTTTTAGTAATAACAGAATGAGTCCTTATATTAGATACTAACTTACCTACCATTCGTCCCCGAAGGGTCATTGATGGAAAGGGGAGTTTTTAGCACTATTCTCGGAGTTCAGCATACATAATAGTTATGAAACTAATGCAACTTCCCATCAATTTCTAACACAATTTGATAACACTTACCAAACTACCATCCAATAATAACACCAACCAGCCTACCCACCACAGACCACTAAGCTCTAGACACAAAGTATGACCACTATAACTCAAGAAATATAATTCATAATAAAATTTATGTAATGGGTTATCTACAATACCTAGAACACCACACTATATTACAATGCACGAACATTTGGGACGAAAGAAAAGATAGCAGGGAGGATGAAACTGTGTACCACTGCAGTGGTACTTTCACCGCTGCAGCGGAATTTTTTACAGTAGCGGCTTGAGGTAGTAACTTGGGACTTGGTGCCAGTTCAGGCCATTTCACAACGCACTTCTAGAAATTTGACATTAAGAACTAATCCTTTCAAGACAATCTCCCTAAATGGAGTTCTGCCAACTCATTTTACACATCAAAAGTTTCTATGACTTACTGAATTCATCCTCTAACACATTAACCACTTAAAAACACCAATAAACACACTATGATCTACCATTCAATACTAATTCATACAATGCTAGATTTTTAACTAAAACCATACTACTCTAGGTGGCTATTCTTCAGCAGCTCATGTCATTCTATTCTTACATGGATGTTGTGTCTGGAGTCGACCTTTATTTATTTAGTGCTCTTGTACCTGTTTAGACTAGATTCTGTGAAAGTGTGTAATTACCTCCGCAAGATACTACTGTAATATGTGTGTTTTAACAAAAGGTTTATTTATTTATTTATACTTATGGGTGCTTTACATGTCTTTCGTAAGAATTAAAGGTGGGGTGGCAAGGGTTCTCCTATCTAGAGTAGAGTTGGGTAGGTGCCCGCACGATCCGTGAATTGGGTCCTAACCCCACTAAAAAATTAAATAGTTCCTTAAATTTGATATATTTTATACAATAGCCCTTCAAACTTAATAACTGATCAGATAAACACTTGAACTTGATCAAAGGGTAACTTGTAAACATCTCAGACTCATGTGGCAAATTGTTTGTTTTGCACACACGACGCTTGACTAATCCAAATTATAACTTCTTTTTCTTTTTTTCCCTCAATATTTCATATATTTAAATGGATTTTTACATTTAGCAAATTACTTCATATGAGTCCCACCACTTCATTTCCTCCTTCTTCACAGATTCTTTCAAATTCATCTCCCTAAAATCATAGCTTCATGTTCTCCATTTTTACAAACACCACCTTTCTATTTCATAACTAAGTTATTAGTATATCCCAAAAAAACATAAAATAACTAATTAGGCTAATTTTGTGAAAAAAAATTCAATATAATATGATTATACTAATAATAGATCTTTCAATATTTTTAATATGAATACTATAAGTTAAGTTAATAAACTATGTAACAGTATCATTTATTTAGTTGTAGTTTCTAGTCATGAAGTTTTTTCAATGAGTAATCTCATATAGTTTGAATTTGTCCTGAAGCAATTCAGCTGTTAAGTTTTATAAACATTCCAAATTAGTATTAGTTATTGGAAGTAACTAGACTATTAGTAATAATTAAAAAAAGAATTGGTGTATGGTTAAGTCTAGGGTAAAGAGAGAGTATTTAGAAGGTATATTCTTGAGAGTTTGTAGACAATAATACTCGCGTCGAAAGAATAATAATAAAGATAGAAATATATTAAAATAATCATAGTATTTTATTTTAAATATAGTGTTACGATCTCTATGAGTCTTCTGATTCTTCTGTTCAAAAGTAAACTCAAGAGTCTTTGAGCTTGATCTTGACTTGTATTTGAATTCAAAGATTTTTGAGCTTAATCTTGAATTTGGTGGATTTGATCTTGACTTGTATTTGTATTCAAGGGCTTTTGAGCTGATCTTGGATCTTGTGGTCTTGGTTTTGACTTGTTATCACGACCCAAAAAGTGAGGTCATGATGGAATTTACCTCAACCCAACCTTGGTAGATAAGCCAATCGCCCCTAAAAAAGAAATATTGAAAATAATAATAATAATATAAGACGAAGACGAGACTTCTAGAACAAAGTCGGGCAATTACATATGCAAAATTTAGCAGAAATCTGAACAAAATACATAACATACCCAACATCTGGTGTTATAAGTGTGGAGCATCTAATGATAACATCCAAAATACCGAAAATACAACTATCTGTCTCAAAAAATAAATAAAGACATCAAAATAGATAGGAGGAGGTTTGGAGTCGACTCTAAAAGCCTAGAGCGGGCCATTACCTCGAGATCACTACTCAAAAACATGAAATTAGACACCGTGTGTTGTACTCGTGCTAGGATCTGCACCAAAAGGACACAGTAGGAGTGAGTATGGTCCACTTGTACTCAGTAGGTATCATAGGCCGACTGAGCAAAGTAGAAAATAACACAAGTAAAGAAACACTATGAGCATGTCACCTGCAAATAGATAAGTTCCCAAAATGTTGCTCATACCATCTTCACTAACAGTTCTAACATAAATATTAAATCAAAGGAAAGCAAGTAATCATGATAGGTAGATAGAACTGATTACACATCAAGCAATCATAAAGATAACACTGAGTATGCATATGCATATGAGATGCAAAGATGATGAAGTGAATGATTTGCAGTTCATCGCATAACCTTTTGAATACACATATCAAGCCTCGCTGCTCCAAAATTAAGACCCATGAGGGGTTTCCAACCCATATACTATCTCAGAATCTCAACCCACCTCTCCGGTTCATGTTCACGGATCAAGGTTTTTACGAAAAAATCTCATTTTCTTTAAAAATAGAGTTCCTTAATGGTACGGATATCTCATGAATGTGTATGTATGAATGAGGATGTAATGCTTACAATAAAATTAGCATGAAGATAAAAATCAATTCAATACATGTATAAGTGAGCCCAAAATCAACCCAATGTGTCAACATTTTATGATATCAGTTCTAGTTTGGCTCCATTGGAATAAATGTACATGTAAGACATCATTAATATTATAGCAACCCATAACTCGGGCAATTCTATTATGATAAAAGTAAACAATGCTCAATAAGGCATATAATATCTATTCAAAACCCCGCATGGGCATCACATTAAGAATAAAGCATATAAATGCACAATAAGACCAATGATATCAAATAAAGCCCCCACTAGGGCAACACGCAATATATGATGTCATAAGTCAACAACAACAAGAATATAAGCCCCCACATGGACACACAACAATAATAATAACCTCAAAATACTATTCCCATAGTTATTATCTCCAACCCATAGCATGCTTTACTTATTTATTAACTACCCAACCTAGGCTGAAGAAAGTTAAGCCATAACCTACCTCGAAGTATCGAAATTCAAGTCTAAAGTCCTTTAACATGAAGCCTTCCCCTTTCGAACAGTCTCAAAATCAACTAAAACATTCAAATATAACATCTACGTGTTAAAAGAAAGATAATAATACCCATATTGACCACATTTAAGTCGGGTCCAAAATGGATTCCAAAAATGGGTTATAAAACGAAAGGAGTAAAATCAAAATTTTCTTTTAGAAACACATTCCCCAAGGTTATAGGAATCTAAAGTTGAAAACCCATTTGAAAATGAGTTTAAAAAAAAGTTCAAATTGAATAAAAACCATTTTTAAGCTTTACCGACAAAACCCTAAAAACCCATTTCAAAATCGAGGTTAAAAGGTGATTTCGAAGACATAATCAATAGGAATTAATGAACAGATGAGTTTAGAGGTTACCCACTCGAAAATGATGGAGAAACCCTGGTGAAATCATCTTTTTTGAAGCTTGGAGGTCTAAAAATAGAGTAAAATTATGAATTTGAGGTATTTATACTATTTTGTGAATAGTACCTCACTATCGTGGACCCCACCTCGAGATCGTGAGTGTCAATATTGACCGTCAATTAAAGATTCCAAACCCAAACCAACCCCGCTACAAATCTAAAATCAATATTTCGGATCTAAAGTAACTGTCCAAATTGCCATACGGCACTCAGAACATCAAATGTTAATCGAAGTCAACTATAGGACTTTTAAAGCCTCTAAAAACCTCAAACTCTCCCAAAACACTCCCAAAGGCATTGGGAACCATGCCAACCATCACCACACCTCAAAATCAAAATATAGTAACTACAGGGAAGGGAAAAATGGTCAAATCATATAAAAAGTAAAATTTCACAAATCAGGTTATTATAGTATCCACCACTAAAACTCGAGTTCGTCCTCGAACTAAAATGTGTAAGAAGTACCTGAATAGGTACAGAGGTAGGGGTAACTACTATACATGTCGTACTCGACCTCCCAAGTAACCTCTTCTATGGGATGGTGTCTCCACTGAATCTTAACCACAGGAATATCTCTAGAGCGCAATTGTCTAACATTACTGGCTAAAATGGAAACGAGCTCCTCTACAAAGGTCAACCTCTCATCCAACTAAATCGAATCCCACCGAAGCATGTGAGACTCATCCGAGATATAGCACCGGATCATATATACATGAAAGACTGGATGAACGACTAAAAAATTTGGAGGTAGGGACAACTTATAAGCAACCTCCCCAACTGTCTGGAGCATCTCAAAAGGTTCAATGTACCTCGGGCTAAGCTTTCCCCTCTTCTCAAACCTCATCACATCCTTCATGGGTGACACACCAAGGAAAACTCGATCACCAATCTCAAACATCAAGGCATAAAGTATGGAGTCAGCATAACCCTTTTACCTTTTCTGTGCTGCTCAAAGCCTATACTGAATCACCCAAGCTTTGTCTAAAGACTCTCAAAGCAAGTCGGTACCATGGGTCTAGCCTCAGAAATCTCAAACCAACTAATCATAGATCGATAATGCCTACTATACAATGCCTCAAAATATGCCATCTCAATACTAGAATGGTAGCTATAATAATAAGCAAACTCGGCTAAGGCTAAATGTTTATCCCACTAACCTCTGAAGTCCATAATACACGTACGGAGCAAAACCTCAAAAACCTAACTAGTTCGCTCTGACTAACCGTTGGTCTAGGGTTGGAAAGTTGTGCTAAGGTCAACCTGAGTACCTAACTCCTCCTAAAACGTCTTCCAGAAGCTAGAAGTGAATACTGAGCTTTTGTCTGAAATAATAGACAACGATACCCCATACAGACGAGATATCTTTTGAACATAGATATGAGCCAACAACTGAACCTCCAAGGCTAAAGGTTGGTCTTGAGTCAAGAGATGAGATATACTTCCCATACTAGTCATCTTCTGATTCAAGGTATCTGCAACCATATTAGTCTTACCCGAATGATAAAGGATAGTGAAATTATAATCCTTAAGCAACTCAAGCCAATTTCGTTGTCTCATATTAAGATCCCACTGGGTGAAGAAGTACTGAAGGCTATGATGATCTAAGAAAATCTCAAAACAGACTGCATAAAAGTAATGCCTCCACAACTTCAACCCAAATGAAACCGTGGCTAACTCCAAATCATAGGTAGGTAAGTTCTTTTCATGAGGCTTCAACTGACGAGAAGCATAAGCAATCACCTTGCCCTCTTGCATCAACGTTGCACCCAAACCCACACCAGAAGCATCACAAAACATATTAAAGCCCATGCCCTCCTTGGGAAAAGTTAAGATAGGAGCCGAAGTCAACAACTTCTTGAGCTTTTGAAAGCTCGCCTCACAAGCATTCGACCACTTAAAAGAAATATTCTTCTGAGTCAACTTGGTCAAAAGAGCCGCAATAGATGAGAAACCCTCTACAAAACTCTGATAATAACTCACTAAGCCAATGAAACTCTGAATTTTGGTAGGAGAAGTAGGCCTATTCCAATCACGAATCGTTGTTATCTTAGTTGGATCAACCATAATGCCATCCTTGGTCACCATATGACTCAAGAATGATATAATCCAACCAAAAATCAACACTTGGAGAATTTGGCATACAACTTCTCTTCATGCAATATCTGAAGTACAGTCCTCAAGTGTTTCACTTGATCAACCTTATTCTAGGAGTAAACCAAGATATCATCTATAAATAAAATCATGAAAGAGTCGAGATATAATTGAAATACCTGATTCATCAACACAATAAACACTATTGGGGTATTGGTCAACCCAAAATACATGATCAAGAACTCATAATGACCATATCCATCCCAAAAAAACTATCTTCAGTCATCCAAAGCTCTAATCTTTAACTGGTGATACTCAAATCTCAAATCAATCTTAGAAAACACGAAAGCACCCTGAAGCTGGTCAAACAAATTGTTAATGTGAGGAAGAGGATACTTGTTCTTAATCGTTACTTTATTCAACTGCCAATAATTGATACAGATTCGCATAGAACTATTCTTCTTCTTCATAAATAAGAAAGAAGCACCCCAAGAAAATACACTAGGTCTAATGAAACCCTTACCCAACAAATCACACAACTTCTTCTTCAATTCCTTCAACTTAGTCGGGGCCATCGTATAGGGAGGAATAGAGATGGGCTTGGTGCCCAGCTTCACATCAATAACAAAATCAATATCATGATCTGGAGGCATACTAGGCAAATCCATAGAAAACACTTCTATGAACCCGCAAACAACCTGAATAGAATCCATAGAAGGCAGTGAGGAAATACTAGTATCATGTACATAAGCCAAATAAGACAAGCACCCTCTTGCTATCATGCGATGAGCACATAGAGAAGATATGACTCCCTTCGGACCCGAATTAAGCATACCCTTCCAAGCTATCCTTGGCGCTCCTACGTAGCTAAGGTCACGGTCTTGGTATAACAATCTAAAATAGCATGATAGGGAACTAGTCAATCCATACCCAAGATAATATCAAAATTAACCATATCTAGGATAATCAGATTTACCCAAGTCTCACATCTTTTAAAGGTAACTATATAAGATTGGTACACCCATCCACCACTAAAAAACATCCTACGGGAGTAGAAACATGAAAAGGCATAGCAAGGGGCTCACAAGAATTATCAAAACCAGAAGAAAAATATGTAGACATATAGGAAAATGTAGACCCAGGGTTAACTAACATAGAAGCAGATCTGTAAAAAATTGGGATGATACCTACAATGACTGTATCAGACGCCTTTATCTTGGGTCACACGAGTATAGCATAACATTTTCCACGTCCTCTCCTGAACAAAGAAACCCCATGACCACCACCATGAGCTCCCCTACCTCTACCTCTAGCACCTTTAGCACCTCCCCTACCACTTTGTGAACCACCTCTCACTGCAGATATTAGAGTAGGGCAAAGCTGAAGTTGAGAGCCCTACTGAGTAGGTCCATACACACATCGAGGATAATCCTTGGCCAAATGGACAACCTTCTTACATGCATAGCATCCTCTACAGGCTCACTCAATCTGAAGGTGCACAGATGAACTAGAATGACCGCCCTGGCCCGAAGAACTAAAGTTGGAACTTCCACTAGCATGACCTAATACTTGGTTATCTGAAGCTGCAAAATTTAAAGGTCTAACACCTAATCCCTATAAAGCAGCCTGAACTGGCCTACCATGATAACCATAAGAACCTCTACTAGAGAATTCTCTACCTTGGGAGGTGCAACCACTAAACTTATCCTATCAATGCACCTTCTTTGTTCCTTCCTGGGTAGCCTGTGTAATGGACTCGGTCAACTTATCTGCTCAATAATGATCTAAAACAATCCCCTAAAATAACCATCTAGGTAGTAGACAACTGATAAGTACCCTCTAACCCTTTTACAAACTTCCAAAACATCTCTGACTCAGTGGAGATATTGGTGGTTGAATACTAAGATAGACCATAAAAGTGTGGCTTATACTCATCAATAGACATGGATCCCTTCTCCAAGGGATCAAACTCATCCCACATCTGATATCTCAAGGTATACAGTACAAACCTCACCAAGAAGGCCTCAAAATATTGGGCCCAAGTCATAGAAGGCAAACTCAAAGGTCTACAACTAAATAGTGACCTCCACCAATCCCTAGCCACATCCATCAACTGATAGGTAGTATAAGTAACTCTGTTAGGCTCAAGGGACCCAAGATTATGTAACATCTCCTAGTAGTCAATCAGAAACTCATAGGCGTCCTCATCAATCTCTCCACTTAACTTAGAAGGAGCCAAGTGACTAAACCTCTCAAACCTCTGCTAATCATCAGAAGACATCACTATACCCAAAGCAACTGGAGGAATAGTAAGTTTGACGGGCAATGAATCCATACGTCGGGGTACCATAGATGATGGTTGTACCCTTAAAGTAGGAATACCAAAAGCAAATGCTAATACAGATGATGGAACACCACTCGAAGTCTGAGAAATACCAGTTACACTCAAGGGAACACTCTCTAAAGGACTCAAAAGGTGAATCAACAAATCCTAAAGCACTTAGGTATCAACTAAACACTGTGGAACCTGAGATGGCCCTGCACACCCTATCTAATAGTCATCTTTCGCATACACAACCTCAGGCTCAAGAGAGGCCTTCCTAGCAAGTCCTCTAGTTGGGGCAGCTTCTTGTGTCCGTACTCTACCTCTGGGTAGACCACGAGCCCTACCTTATCCTCAGATCAAGGATCCCATATCGGGTGCTGGCTCAGCATCCCTAACATCGATGGACCTAGTCCTTACCATCTGCATAGAAAAGAATTAACTATGAGTTTAGAATGTTGGGTTTGAACAACCCGCATGATAAGAAATCAAATTAGAGCTGTTTTTCCTAAATACATCTTATAGCCTCTTGAATATAGATACAGACGTCTACGTACCGATCTACGAGACTCAACTAGAAATCTTGCTCTTACACTTATGAGACCAGTGAACCTAGCGCTCTGATACCAATTTGTCACAACCCAAAAAGTGAGTTCATGATGGCATCTAGCTCAACCCAACCTTAGTAGATAAGCTAATCTCCCTATAGAAAGAAAATTCAAAAATAATAATAACATAAGACAAAGAAGAGACTTCTAGAACAAAGTCAGGCGATCTCATATGGAAAATTTAGAAAAAGTCTGAATAAACTACATAACATACCCAACATCTGGTGTCATAAGTTTGGAGTATCTAATGATAACATCCAAATACTAAAAATACAATTGTTTGTTTTCGAAAACAAATAAAGATATCAAAATAGACAAGACGAGGTCTGAAGTCGACTATGAAAGCCCAAAGTTGGCCAGTACCTCGAGATCACCACTCAACAGCATAAAATCAGCCTCCGCATGTCGGACTCGTGCTAGGATCAACATCGAAAGGGCATAGTAGGAGTGAGTATGGTCCACTTGTACTCAGTAGGTATCATACGCCAACTGAGCAAAGCATAAAATAATACAAGTAAAGAAATATTATGAGCACGTCACCTACAAACAGAAAAGTTATCAAATGGTAGCTCACACCATCTCCACTAATAGTTCTAATATAAATACAAAATCAAAGAAAAGTAAGGATTCATAACAGGTAGATAGAACTGATTACACAGCAAGCAAACATAAAGATAACACTGAGTATGCATATATATATGAGATGCAATGATGATAAAGTGAATGATTTGAAGTTCATCATATAACCTTCTGATTACACATACCAAGCCTTGCTGCCCCTAAAATAGGACCTATGGGGGTTCTAAATCCTTTATACTATCTCAGAATCTCAATCGACCTCTCCAGCTCGTGTTTATGGATCAAGGTTTTCACGAAAATGTCTCATTTTCTTTCAAAATAGTGTTCCTCTATGGGATTGATAGCTCATGAATGTGTATGTATGAATGAGGATGTAATGCTTATAATCAAATCAGTATGAAGATAAAAATCAATTCAATACATGTATGAGTGAGCCCAAAATCAACCCAATGTGTCAACATTTCATGCTATCGGTTCTAGTTTGGCTCCATTAGAATAAATGTACATGTAAGACATCATTAATATTATATCAACCCATGACTCGAGCAATTCTATTATGATAAAAGTAAACAATACTCAATAAGGCCTATAATATCTATTCAAGACCCCGCATGGGAATCACATTAAGAATAAAGTATATAAATGCACAACAAGGCCAATAATATCAATTAAAGCCCCCATTAGGGCAACGCGCAATATATGACATCACAAGTCATCAATAACAAGAATATAAGCCCCCGCACGGACACACAATAGTAATAATAACCTCAAAATACAATTTCCATAGTTATTTTCCCCAACCCATAGCATGCTTCACTTATTTATTAACTACCCAGCCCAGTCTGAAGAAACTTAAGCCATAACCTACCTTAAAGCATCGAAATCCAAGGTTAAAGTCCTTCAACACAGAGCCTTCCTCCTTCAAATGATCTCGAAATCAACTAAAACATACAAATATAGCATCTACGTGTTAAAACAAAGTTAATGATACCTATATTGACCATATTCAAGTCGAGTCTAAAACGGATTCTAAAAATAGGTTCGAAAACAAAAGGGGTAAAACAAGAATTTTCTTTTAGAAACACATTTTCCTAGGTTATAGGAATCTACAATTGAAAACCCATGCAAAAATGAGTAAAAATGAGGTCCAAATTGAATAAAAACCATTTTTAAACTTTACCTACAAAACCCTAAAGACCCAATTCAAAATTGAGGTTAAAAGGTGTTTTCGAAGACATAATCAATATGAAATAATGAAGAGATGAGTTTAGAGGTTACCCACATGAAAATGACAAAGAAACCCTGGTGAAATCATCTTTCTCGGAGCTTGGAGGTTTAAAAATGGAGTAAAGTAGTGAATTTGATGTATTTATACTATTCTGTAAACAGCACCTCGCGGTCATGGACCCCACCTCACAATCGCGAGGGTAAACATTGATCGGTAATTAAGCAGGTCATCATAATCACGTAGCTAGACCTTGTGATTGTGATAAGTCAACTGATCTAGACCATCAATTAACCTATCATGATCGCGTTACCACCACCATGCAATCGTGATGTAGGTTGTCATCGAGGCTCATGGTCGTGACATGTGGCCATGCAATTGTGATGAAGGGCCTGATGCACTAGAAAATACTGCACCAGCAGATTTTCTAAGTGATGAAATGTCTCTGAATGGACTCTTGAGATTTGTTCGAGACCCCACTAGAACAAATCATATATTCTACTAGGTTATTTTTGACTTTCCAGACTCAATGAAAATGTAGGTTTTATAAAAAAGGATCGTTTTCAATAAATTAGCCCCCGAGACCCCTTTAAAGCAAATTTCCCTAGTTTTTCAAATGGAGGATTAAAATGCAAATTAAAGGTTTCAAACCCGAACCAACTCTCCTACTAATCCAAAATCGACATTTCGAATCTAAAGGAACTATTCGAATTTTCATCTGGCACACAAAATATCAAATGTTGACTGAAGTTAGCTATAGGACTTTTAAAGCCTCTAAAAACCTCAAACTCTCTCAAAACCCTACCAAAGGTATTAGAAATCGTGCCAACCATCCCCACACCCCAAAATCAACATGTAGAAACTATAGAGAAGGGAAAAATAGTCAAATCATATAAAAAGTAAAATTTCACAAATCAGGTTATTACACTTGTATTTGAACTTGGTTGCTTGAATGCTTGAATTTGTAGATCGTAGCGAAATCTTCTACTTTTGATCCACAAGCTCGCTTTAACTTCTTGTTAGAATTCTAGTGTTTTTTTCTAAATTATGAAGGTCCCTGTTTATAGGCGTAGAATGGAAAATTGTGATGAAGATGAACTATTTTCGGCTAATTAGATTTAAGTGACATGACGATATTTGATTGGTTAGAACATGTCATATGTACATGTGTCATATTTTTATTGGTGTTTGATTTAACTAGGCATGTTATGTCATATTTTACATGTTGCATGATCCTAATGGCTCTTTTATTTGATTTAGCATGCCACATTATTAGACATGTGAGACCAATTTAGACCTCTAGGAAGATGACATCTTGAGTTTGACAAAGTAGGCTCACCATTTACAGCTCGAATGAAAAGACTAGCCCAACAATTTGAACTATTAATTAAATCTATATTTATTGAATTTAAATAATTATTTCAATAATATTAGCTCATAATATTTATTTGGACTAGTATATCTTAAATTTGATAATTACACTCTCTATCCATTAGGGCAATAATGCTACCAAAATTGATCCATGTTTTACCTTATTTAATTTGGCTCAGTTTTTATATAAATTGAAACTTACTTTTGATCTATAGCCTCACAACTTTAAAACATGGATCTCATCCTCTTTGGGTCTTTTCTCCCCGAGCCATGCAATATATCATCTTTATATTTATTGAAAAATTAAATAAAATACAATAAAAATTCATCTTGCTTTTTCCATAAATGACTGTTGTTCATCTCTAATTTTCTAATCATTTGTCCTATCGAAAAATCTCAACTATTTGTTGAAATTTGTTACTTCCTTCTTTCTTTTGGTTGACCGATCTCATACATGTAGCCGTCATGGATTCCGAATAGTAAGTAGCATTTGTGTTTTACGATGATTTTAATTCTTTTACTTTTGATGAATTTCCTCTTAGATTTTTTTTTCTGTAAAAGAATCAGAAGTTTTCTTTATTTGTTTCCCTTTTTATGTGATTTTTTTACATCTTCAATTTTTTGTTTTGTTTTGATTGAGCAACTACTGGATCGATAAATCATGATTACAGATCCGTTGTAGTGATGTGAACTATTGAAACCTTAAAGTTTTATCTTCAAAAATTTAGCTAAGTAGTGAAACTGTCGAGATCTTAATGTGTTGGATTTGGTGCTTCGATTCAATGAATAAGACAAAGTTAGTTTCTATATAATATTATATAATATTCTATAGAATTGTATATGGGTGTACAAATACCACTTATAATTTTGTATATTAAGTGTGTAATATGCTATAACAAGTTTTTAAACAATGATGCAAAAAAATATATGAGTTTTGTATATTGTTGTATACTAAATATATATTTTGTATATTCTTGTATACCGAATGTATAATGTTGTTGATCAAATTCTCTAAACACTTTCGTAAGAAAACAGTAGCGCGACTGAAAACTTAAAAATTTATCTCCTGAATTAACGGCAAAAACGTATTCTTATCAGGAATGAGCTATTATGTTTTGGGTTAGAGATTTGCAATCTAAGTTTTGGACTATATTTTTGCAATGCAAGTTATGTGATCAATTTAACACATCAAAAGCAAGTGTCTTTCACCCACTTAGCCTTTATAAAAAGATTTAGCCTTTATAAAGAGACTTACTTAAGACAAATTCAAGTGTCTATTTGATCACTGGCTAAGTTTAATTGAATATTTTATAAAATGTGTCAAATTTAAGAATTTATCTCAATATTTATCTTTTTCATATCTATGGGGTCTATCAATAGATGAAGTATATCTAAAAATGACAAATGGATGCGTACAATTGAAAATAGATTGATTTGATGAATAAAAATTGGGGAGAAGGACAAATATGGTCATTCGGTAGAAACAATTCCCAGTCGAATTGCCCAAAAATTTCATTTTCAATTTGTAGTCGCTTTTTGTGACTAAAAATATTTGCTGATTTTGTTTGGCACTGGTCTTTCTTCAGCTTTTTTTTTTTTTAAAAAAAAAAAAAGCACTCTTCTAATTGCAATTCACTTTTCTTCTTCTTTTTTTTTTTTTAAAAAAAACTTTTATTGTAAATCTTTTTTAAAAAAATTCACTCCATTTTTTTGCTCTTTCTTTTTTTTTTTTTTTGCTCTTCTAATTGTTGCTTTTTTTAAAAAAAACAATCAAATATACTTTTGTAGCATTTTAATTGCTACTCATTTTTTATCAATCAAATTTTAAAAAGTGTACATTTTCAAATGCAATTAAAAAAAATGTAATGATAGGAGATACATCATAAACCTCTAGCCTAAGATGGCCACTCCGACCATTGGATGGCCTCCTTCTGAGGCTGGTCAGTCTGCTTTAACCTCCCCTGCTCATTTCCCTTCTTTATACCACCCTACAAACCCAAACACCTCATCACAAATACTACCAGAAGCTTCAAACCCTAACATTTTGCCTAGCGCAGATATTGAAACTTTGTCAAATATTTTACAAGTAATGCAATCAAATATTACAGACAAAGAGGAAAAGACTGTCATCCCAGTAAACAAAACAAGCATTATTAATGGAGAACACATTTTGAGATGGATGTAAGCTGAAGTAGCGTGCATAAATTCCATAAAGAATCTGAAATATGCCATCATAGGGAAATTCTCTCAGGAATGGCATCAATGGATGAACGGCGAAGGATCATTCCCCTGTAATGTGAAACAAAGAGCGAATATCAAGTGGGTATCTTTCGCAATAGACATGTATCAATAAGAAGTGAAAGCAGAGAAAACTTTGTCACTATCATGTCAAAAAGCTCATATTATCTAAAGGCAAGTGATAGTAAATCATATGTGATGAGACCCCTTATTTATGACTTTAGGTTCCGTATTGATGATGAAACTACCCAAGATATTGCTTGGATTTCCTTCTCTAACTCCTGCCTAATTTCTTTGTTAAGAAAGCCCTTTTTCATTAGCCAGTGTTGTTGGTAAACCATTGCAATTAGATGTGGCCACCGTCAATAAGATAAGGCCTAGTTGTACAATAGTTAAGGTTCAAGTCGATCTAAGTGCCAGTTTTCCCAAACATGTCACTTTGTAGGTGAAGCTTCCGGAGAAACTAGAGGAGAGAAAGTAAGAATTAAGTATGACTCTTTCTCTAAATATTGCACTAAGTGCAAGCTTCAAGGTCATTTAATGAAGAATTACAGGATTCTTCACCTTGAATTAATAATGAAGAGGTTAAAAGGAAAAGAAGAAGACAGTATAAATTTGAATACTAAGGATAGATAGGGTATGCAACAAATAGGAAAGCCCAACTAGATTTCTATCTAGTGGGAAGATTGTGGGCAATCCTAACCACTGGATTAATGTAAAAAATGGGAAGGGTGTAGCAATGAAGGAACACAGTGAAATACGTGAACATATACTGGACACTAATAATAAATTTGACTCTTGGAAGCTAATGAAAAAGAGAGTTGGGTGGTTGATGGGGTGAAGTAACTGGAGGAGAGTGAAGAGAAGAGCAATGGGAAGTCAGGGTCACAGAAGTAACAAAAAATCCATACCAAGAACTGGGTCTCAAGAACATTTAGAACACAAGGAGCTCCCAGTAATAAATCTTGGAGGGTGATAATAGAAGAAGAGAAAGCTGAATATGAGAAAAGGGAAATCAGTAAAAGGAAAAAGAATTACAAGGAGGAGAAAACACCAAAGCACATGGAGAAAATTGAAGTAGAAAAGCAGCATATAGACGTGATGTTATAGATGTTAATGAGGAAAAAATACAAGAACAAGTGGATGGAAACAAGGATTCACATGAGAGTTTAGATATTAATGATGAAAACATGTAAGATCGGGTGACTAGAAGGGAGAACAGTGATGAGCAGTAGCTTGCACATGATTCAGAGGTCAATGTGGAAAATAGGCAGGCTTAGGAGGATGGAAGGCAAGGTAATCTTGCAATTATGATAAGGCAAGAGGTAGAAGATGAAATCCCTATTACTGCTGATGATATGGTTAATCAGGTTAAAGGAGGAAGTGATGCAGTTAAACCTTGATGTAGTTAAACCTTTGACTATACTGAATAATGACACCTCAATGTCACCACTACATAACATTATTTCTCACAATATTAATGTGGAAGAGTTGGATCCATAGGTTAAAAAGGATGTAGTACCCAAGGAGATTAATTATGGAGAAAATATTGATCAAATTTTTTAGAGGTGGCAAATCAAGGTGATATTTTTCCAAGAAGTATTCAGAAGGTAGGAAGAAGGGGAAAGAAGCAGAAAACTCCACGACTAACTAGAGTGGTTCCAAAAAGAGCAGTTAACCAATCTAATACCAAATGATGTTAAAGGCAATCATTTGGAATATTAGATAAGTTAGGACTCAGAAATCCTTTCACAAGTTGCATATGTTACATAAACATCATCAATTCTACTTTATAGACTTATTGGAACCCCTCCAATAGACTAGAAGTATTCAACAGTACAGAAGGAAACTGGGAATGCAATATGCTGGAGTAAATATTAATGGGAAGATTTGGCTATTTGTAAAAAAATGCATTGAGGCGGAGGTATTGATGGACACTGAACAATAAATGACAGTAAAGTTAGAGTTGAGCTCACAGAATTTGTAAATGGTTGTCACCATTGTTTATGAAAAGTGTACTAATATAGAAAGACTGCCTCTTTGGGATAGTATTTATTAGCTAGCCAGTGGCACTACTATGCCTTGGTTAGTGGAAGGTGCCTTTAATGTTGTGCTAAATGATGAGGAAAATATTGTTGGTCTACCAGTTTTACCTCAACAAGTTAAAGACTTTGCTTTCTATATAAATACATCAGGCTTGTTAGAGGTGGATTTTAAGGAAAGCCCCTTTACATGGTGGAATGGTAGATGTGGTGAAGATTGTATATTTGAAAATTTAAATAGAATTGTAGTGAATCAGAATATGGTTAATTGTTTTGAACATATTAAGATGGAACACTTAGCAAGAACAGGCTCAAAGCATGCACCTTTGTTCCTGTCTATGGGGAGCAAGTCTCGACATATAAAAAAGCCTTTCAGATTTCTCAACTTTTGGACTGAGCATGTAGATTTTTTAAAAATAATTAAGCAATATTGGGAAGCTGATTGTATTGGTCACCCTTTTTAGATGTTTAAGAAGAAAGTCAAAAACATTTAAAAGTCTTAACTAGATGGAGTAGAGATACATACGGGGACATTTTCAATAAGATGATTATTAGAAAAGAATTAGTTAAGGTTAAGAAGCAACTTTTTGAAGAAGATTTTACTCCAACTAATAGAATGGTGCTACATCAGGCTCAGGTAGAATTGAAAAAGTACCTACATTTTAAAGATAGGAATACTAGCTATTTTCACAATCGGGTCAGTGGTAGGAAGAGGAGGCTACAAATTAAAAGAATTCAGAGTACTGATGGGGATTGGATGGAAGAGATGGAGAAAATTACAGATAAAGCAATCAAAGTCTACAAAGCATAGGTTACTCAAGAGAAAGAAGGTAGCAATTTTGATCTCTTAAATAATATTCCTCATACTGTGACTCAAGAAGATAATACAATGTTATGCATACCTCTAACCATGGAGGAAATAATAAACACAGTATTTTCTATGGAGGCAGTAGTGCAGGGGGGCTTGATGGATTAAATGGTAAGTTCTACCAAATTTGTTGGGAAATTGTGAAGGGGGATGTGTTTAAGGTAGTGAAGGCTGATTTTGATGGTGACACTTTGCCTAACTCTTTTACACACAAATATGGTTCTTATTCCTAAGAATTCTTAAATTCAAAGCTTTTGTGATCTCAAACCTATTAGCTTGAGTAACTTCATTAATAAAGTTATCTCAAATGGGGTGCAAATAAGAATTAACTATCTCTTGCCTTGTCTGATCTCTAAAAACCAATATGGTTTTATAATAGGGAGGTGTATTATTGAGAATGTATTATTGACTCAGAAGATTGCTACTGACATCAGAAAAAGGGAGAAACCAGTAAATATAGTGATAAAGTTATACATGTCCAAGGCTTATGATAGAGTTTCTTGGCTTTATCTAACTAAAGTACTAAAAAAGATGGGTTTTTCAGAAGTATTCATAGACTTGATCTAGAGGCTAAGATCAAATAATTGGTATTCTATACTAATTAATGGCCAATCCTATGGGTTTTTCACTCTACCAGGAGAGTTAAGCAAGGAGATCCATTATCCCCTGCTTTATTCATCCTAGCTATAGAAACTCTCTCTAGAGCTCTTAATGAATTGTCTGAGAATGGAAGGTACATAGGTTATGGTATACCAAAATGGAGTGCAAACATTAACCATTTGGCATATGCAGATGACACCATAATTTTTGCCTCTTCTGATAAAGGGTCTTTGAAAATGATCATGGATGTTCTTAAGAAATATGAGTAATTTCTGGCCAAATGATCAATAAGGAGAAAAGTTGTTTGTACATATTTAGTAGCAAGGCACTAGTACAAGATGTAGAGCAAGTAACAGGTTTTGAAAGGAAGCCTTTTCCTTTCAAGTATCTAGGTTGTCTTATTTTTCTATCAAGGAAAAAGAAGTTTTACTACAATGAACTCATAAAGAAAGTGAAAGACAAGCTTCAAAACTAGAGAGGGAAATTGTTATCACATGGTGGTAAAGTTGTTTTAATATCAAATATCCTTCAAAGTATTCATGTGAACCTATTATTTATTTTTATCCCTACTAAATAGATATTGCAGGAACTTCAAAAAAAATTGCAAGGTTTTTTTGGGGTAATAAGGAGGAAGGGAGAAGCAGGCATTGGGCAAAATGGGAAGAGTTGTGTCTTCCTAAAGATAAAGGTGGACTTGGCTTCAGGTGTCTCTTTGTTGTTTCAAAGGAACTATTTGCTAAGTTATGGTGGGTTTTCAGGACCATAAGTTCTCTATGGACCAACTTCATATGGAAAAAATACTGCAAGAAGTAAATCCCAGTTATTGTGAAATGGAGAGGAGGATTTTAGATATAGAAAAGGATGATTGAGTAAAGAGATCAGATTGAATAAGAGATATAGTGGGAACCTAGGAATGGGTGCTCTAATGTATGGTTTGACAATTGAACCAGGCTTGGTCCTCTTATATATGTAGTGCCTGCTGATTTTCCAATTAATGAAAAGAGATGAGATAATCACTTTCATGGATGAGGGGCAATGGAATGTTGACAGAATGCTACAGCATCTACCTCAAGAAATTATTGAACATGTTACCTCAGAGATCAGAATTTTTGAAAAGTCAGACCTATGGGACAGGCCTTGGTAGATGTCTAATAGTAATGACAGGTTCACTGTGAAGAGTGTGTGGGACTTACTGAGGTACAAAGATATGAAGAATGAAAACATGGCAAAGATTTGGTTAATAGGATTACCTATTAAGATTTCTTTCTTCTTATGGAGGGTTTGGAAACCGAAGATCACTATGGATGATGTAGTATCTAGGTGTGGGATAGCAATGGTTTCAAGGTGTAGATGTTACAAGCAACTATAACAGTAAACCATTACTCACCTCTTTGTAATAGATACTTTTGGTAAATGGATCTAGACACACTTCACAAATGCAAAAGTAATTCAAGGACCTTTGTCCAAGTGAAACAAACTTCAGCAAAGTGGTGGAATCAAGAATGTGTGCCTAAGTAAAAGCCTATATACTAGGCAACCCCTGTAATCATTCTTTTGCAAGTATGGAAGTGGAGGAATTCTATAGTATATGGGAAAGAAATGTCAACACATAAGGTGATTTTTGAAATAAGTCTGAATCTGCATTGGGTTGCCAGAAGAAGATATCCATGGTTAAAAAAAATTCCTCTGGCTTGACCAGAATTGATCAATTTTTTTTTGAAAAATATAGGCCTTGTGTGTACTGCACAGTGACTAGGTGGAAACCACCAAATTTAGGATGGTACAAGTTCAACACTAATGGTGCTTCAAGGGGAAACCCAGGAAATAGCTCTATAGCATTCACTGTTAGGAATAACGATTGGAATTTACTATATGCTAGAGCTAAGATAATTCTTGATATAACTAGTGTGTGTGCAGAGTCCAAAGTTATCCTACAGGGGATTGAGTATTGTGTGTGCAATACTTTTTTACCAGTGATGATAGAAATAGATTATTTGTTGAAGAAAAAAGTATTGAATGGGGAATGGAAGGTTTCTTGGAGCATAGCAATGGAGATGGAAAGGATTAATCTTTGGATATTGAAGAGGAACTGTCAGATTCAACACATAGCCAGGGAGGGAAACCTACTGGCTGATTTTTTCACTGACTATGCTTTTGATTTTGCAAGTACATGTCAGATTCATAATTTTCAAGAGCTACCAGTACAAGCGAGAAGGATAATCTATGCAGATAAGATAAGTTTACCTAACTTAAGGTTCAATACTAATATTGCTCGAGAACCAGACTAAGGACATGTATAGATACCTTTCACTACTGCCACCTAAATGATAGTCCATAATTTTTGTATGCAAGTTTATCTACAAATTCACAGTAATCCCAAAGTCCATAAATATATCAAATGCACCAACATGTGAAGGATTTACACAATGGAATTAATTTCATCTGAAATTTAGCCTGTGGAATTTGGAGAATGGAAGTGTAGGTGATAAGGATGATTAAGAGTCATTTTTTGTAGAAAAGAAACTTAGAAAGAACCTAAAAGTCACCTTATGAAGATCTTTAATCCCATCAATGAAACATTTCCTTGGTTCAGATCCCATAGGGCCTGATGAGATCTTGAGGCTCCAGAATGGAATCAACTAAATCATAAGATGAATAGATCTAGAAGAGGTAAATATAAGAGGAAGCTAGCTTGGCAAAAAGACTTACAAAGAGATGGGATGGATGAACCATGATCAAACCTCCAGGTTCAAGATCTATGGGGATTGTGCAATGGAACAAGCTTGCTGGAGCTCAAGTTATAGTCTTCACTGTGACTGCTAGATAATTCCATGATCATCTGAGCTTTTACGTTTGCCTTGATGGTTTTTAGGATTTTGCTTTTCACTTTCCTTTTTTATGCTTTGTAGATTTTATTTGTTTGCCTATGTGGGACGGGTCAATAGGACTTATTTTCACAACCCAATTTCTTAGATTATAATGGCACCTACCATAACCCACCAGTAGGTAAGCCAACCCATAATCTGGAACGAGTAATGGGCTATCAAAAGAAAAGAAAAAGCAGCGGAAAATGAATCCAATAAAGAGTCCAATATAGAGAAATAACCCCAAAACATGGTGAAGTCAGTACAAGACCTTCTAACAAAATAGGAGTACAAGATAAGCATAATATATATATATATATATATATACAAAACTGTGTCTGAAATACAAAATAAAGATCAGTCCAGCAATTGAGGGAGAGAAAGAATAAATTTGGGCATCAGGAATTCACCCCAAATCTCCGATCCATGGTAGCTCTGCATGATGCACATGCAACAGTGAGAACTCGTACTATGATCTGTAGGTACAGAAGTATAGTATGAGTACCAAACATGAGGTTCTCAGTAGGCATCAACCGACTGAACTCCAGAAATAATGCAAGTATAAATAACATGTAAAGCAAGAAAATAAACTACAGATAATTATTTAAGAAACAGAACATGATAATGCTAATGGAAAAGTAAAGGTAAACTACCATACCCTACAAGTAATTAGAAACAAAGGTGAAATACCGTAAGTAGCTAGTCAGTATATGATAGTATGGTAAAGAAAAAGATATACAATATACAACAGTAGTAGGAAAAAAAGAAATGACATACAAATAATAGCTAGAGAAGAATGGATATACAACCACACTATACAGATAACCCAACATGAAGGTGCTACCCTGAGGGAGCTAGCCTAACATCACAAAGATCCTAAACAATAAGGGAACTAACCCTAGCATAATTAGGGTCTCTAGACGAAATATACATAATCATAAGATAATCTAGCAATAATAAATCTTACCATAATACGAGAAGAGGGATCATAAAAGTATCGACAACCTCGGTTACCAATCTATAATCAGCTTTCTATGAACTATACAATGATGTCCAAACATAATATATTTGGCTAGCCCGGATAAATAATAACCTAACTGGGCCCCCATAAGCCCAGAAGGTACAAGTAATCACTCAGCAAACATCAAACATAACCTATACCTATTCAACCCCCCATAACACTGATAGATATAGGTGCCAAGCAATTATACTAGTGATAGGCAATGTATACGAATGAATGAAAAGTCATGAAAAAAGCTAGACGATGCAAGAGAAAACAAGTACCATATCTAACACAACTGTATACAACCCGTCCATCTCAGTAGCTCACCAAGGCAGGACCTACACGACCATCCTTCTCTGATACTATGGCTCATTGGATGAAGGGGACCATAGGGAACTCGGGATATCCGTATACACTATATGGTCCTGAACCAAGACTTTTAATAACCAAAACAAATCTACTCCGTCCAGTACCAAAGAGAATAAAAGTATAATAAGAAGTGCTCGGGATTGAACCGAGACTAAATAAGTATAAATATGTAAAGCCATTGCCCAAGATTGAATCTAGGACTAAAATGGTAGAATAATGTAGAAAGGGTCAAATCTCCCTCGATCGAAGAGAGTAAGTAGTGGTAAAAAGAGTGGATCAAGAATGGACCAAAATTAGCCTCGGCCTCAGTTTCCAAAGTAATAAGTTTAATTTAAAAGTTCAAAAGGCATTAGTAACGGTCGTACAACTTCCATTAAACGAATCATTTTAAAGTTAAAAAGTGGGAATAAATCCCATTTTGGAAAACAACAGTAAAATCTAGGTTTTAGTTGGAATCGTACTACTAAATAAGCATAAATGCGCCAAAATATATGCATACCATCACTAGTAATAAAATAACATTATATAGGCATCTAAGCATCTAATAACTAAACCACGTCCTTTCAAAGAATAGAGAACTAATCAAGTATCCAACTGGGCTTGTAACCACGGCCTCGTGACCAATAATATACAAATTACCAGGATAATAGCATTATAACCCAAAAAGAATAAGGTAAATACGACCATCAAGATACTAGAAGGATCTAATTGAGAGGTATCTCCAAAATCACTAAGTGATACAGTAAATCTAATACTAAGGGATCCTTAATGTCAACCTAAAGTCATGTAAGTAAATGGTCAAGTAAGGCAGTAACCCATAGCTAGAGCAACTATTCCAGTCTAAGGATTAATTCACAATTCTATTCTAAATCCCCTAAATAGGTCAAGTCATGATACAACTAGGTATAAACCTATCCTATAATCCATACCTAGCATGCGATCTATAAATACGCAATCTCATAGAGAAAAGTAGATCGTAGCCTACCTCACAGCCAAACCGTAGTCTCAAATAGTCCACAAACTACTCATCTCCACTCCACAATTGTACAATGACGTAATGTTATCAAATTCACAAACTACATGTTAATATGAGTAAAACATGACCTATATTGTAATAAAAAGCTCAGGCTAAAAATTGGGTCTAAAATAGGCCTTTGGGGCATGCAAATGACATTCCAAAATTGAATATGTCAAGAGGTTCCTCGAAGGACAAGGAATGCATTATCAAAATTTGAGCTCAAACGGAGTCTAAATTGGGGCTCAAATCAACCCCAAGAGAAAAGGGAAGATAAGAAAGAAATCGAAAAATTTATGGAGAATTAGGGCAAAAAATTACAAAGAAATTAATGAAAAATGATCCCTTCAACATCCTCTACTCACCCCCAACTCCAATTTATGATTTCCCACTATTTCTTGAGCTCCTAGGATCTTTAATGGCGAAAAGGGGTTGGAAATGGTGGAATGGGGTTTTTGAATCTCAACTTTGCATAGAATTCATTAAAAACGAAAATGGTTATTCTTGGAAAATGAGCAATATAAAGTTATAATCACATAGCCAATGATTGTATGAGAAAAACGCATGGATAATCGCCCAAAGTAGAGCTTCGTAGCTCCTAAAATGTCAAAAATATGAAATGGGTTTGGTTTGGTCTTAAACTAAGCAATTGCCGCTAAAAAGGCACTTTGTCTGCTAAAGAGACCTAGTCAAAGGGTCAACATACCACTAAAGTAGTCAAATGGTTGCTTTAGCGGCTGGGTCAAATGGTCAATGGCTGCTAAAGCGGTCAACCAGCCACTTTAGCGGCTACACCAGCACCAGCAATTTCAAAAACTTATTGTTGACCCTCGAAACTCATCCAGAACCCTACAAACATGAACTAATAAGTCAGATTTATCATAAAACATGTTTCGTATCTAATGGAATCATCAAATTTAGAAATAAAGTTGTTTACAACCCTTTTAGGCTATTTTAACTAATTTTTGTTTAAATACTCAAAAAAAAAATATAAAGGCTCGGTACCCAAACAACTATGCTACTAACCTAAAATTGACATTACGGGTCAAATGGAACTGAACAATTCACCATCCAAGGTCCTTTTGATAAAAAGTGGGTACCACACCCACTTTTCTATTTTCATTATTTTCAACGAATAGCCCAAAATGAGTCTGGAAGCCTCAAAATTCAAACCAAGGGTCCCCCTAGCCTAAAATCAACATTCTGGAGCTAACGGTGCTATCAAAATTTTCATCTGAGATTATTTACTAAAAGTTTTTGTTCGAGAATAATTTCTCAACTTCAAAAGCTCTAAAATAGGAAAATGGGCTTAAAACCCAAACAAATGACTTGAAAACCAAACTAATGGTCCTGCCAAGTCATAAATGACCTATAGCCTCTATGGGAATGTACACAATGCCAAAAATGTATGAAAACCGAGAATATGACCTGGAGGGTCATTACTATATCCACTACAAAAAGGACTTTTGTCCTCGAAAGTCAGTAGATAGAAAGAGCTCGAAAGCTCGAAATGATGAGGTACTAGTCCTGCATATCCTGCAAGACTTCCCAAACAACCTCTACGATTCAAATAACTCTTTTAAGGGATTTTTCTAAAGGTATCTCTTTGTCATTCACATTCTTACTTCACTTTCCAAATAGGCACAAACTCATCCTCAACAACCAACTGGTTTCCATTTGAAACAGATATAATAGAAGCATGCAAACTCAAATCACAACATACCGACATCAGACCAAAACAAGCACAACTATGCAGATACTCAACCAGGCTAAAGACAACCCAAGGCATGAATCATACAGCCAACTCCAAACTCCCAATTTAACATTTTCTTTCCTTTCCAAATTTGTTGTCTACTCTGAACTGTACAGAATCTCTCCAACATCATCCAAGTCTTACCCAAATAATTACACCACATTAACATCGCAAGACTGAAGCTGACCCACCAAAAATCCATACGAACTAGCATATGAACAAGGCCCCATAAGGTTCTACCTAAATACACAAATGGTGGCGATAAATATCTGAGATCTCTGATGTCACGACCCAACAGGCCATGATTGGAACCTACCCTAACCCATTGCGGGAGAACCATACTAATCTCACCCTTACTCACTTAAAGGTTACTCTCTCATTCACATTATTCAATTTTCCAAGTAGTAAATCAATTCAAAGTGTTTTCATTTATTTAAGCATCTTAGTCACCAAAATAATCATCACTAAAATGATAGAGTATGGAAACCTCTATTTTCAAAATCCTTGGGACCTAACTTCACTTTACAAGAACATCAAAGAAAAACAACTAAGCCTTAAAACATCTAGAAACATTCCAAAATATAACAATAACAAAGATAGTCTTAGTCCCGAAAACAAGGGCATCAAATCATGAGAAGAATCTGAAGGTTTCCCAGACTTGGTGTTCACCCTCAAAATCAGATCTAAACTGCTAACTAGAGACGAGGTCGTATGTCAACAATTGGAAGATGTGTTGCACTCAATAAAAATAAGAGTACAGGTAACATCAATACAACAACGAGTAATGGAAAGCATCATAGGTCAACTAACTTAACAATGTACAAGTAAGAAAGCCAAACAAGTATAAAATAAATCATAACACGATTTAAATCAATGATATCAGTCAAATAACATATCATGAATCACCATATAATTACCCTCATAAGTTCACCTTTTCAGGCTTTCATACTAAATCATTTCACCAACTATTCATCATCACATATATTCATCAAATAGCACTCAATGCATGTAAATGAGTGCATGTATACAAGATGTGTGCATCATCTCTTACCCTTCTCAACATTAACATAATGTATTGACATGGTACCCTACCCATTATCATAATATATCACTATGTACTGATGTGATACCCGACCTATCATCACATCATATCATAACGTACCGATGTGGTACCCGACTTATCACTTCAACACCTAATCAGAATGCAATAAAAATACAATGCAGTCATTAATTTACAAACCATGCTAGAAAGCAATCATAAATGTTCAAATCACGGACAAGCACATAGTTAAGACAGTCTAAGTGCTACACAAAACCATTGCCTACCTTAACTTCTTTGCTCAAAGTCACCTTTAAGCCAACTTTTTTTCTTTTTTGTTCGCATTCAATTCATTCTTGATCTATACAACACAAAATATAATATATTTCAATAATTCATCCCCCTTTTTAACTACTAGGGATCAAAAGTGACTGATTTTAACCATGATTTTATCCTATTTCATCATCTTAGGGTTTCCTCACTATTTTAACTCATGAACGCCACTCAATTTAGCATATTTAATCATAATTCTAGTCCTAATTGTATTTTCTAACACCCTAGTATCATTATATATTGAATTTATAAGCAATCCCATCATTTTTTTATCAATTTCCATCAACGAGGGTTTAACCCCCAAACCTACCATTAATACATTTTCTAGTGATTTTCTTAGGTTAACGAAGTGAATTCAAGTCTATAACATAATTACTTACCGCCAATGATGAAAAACTTTGAACTCCTGCTGAAAATCACCTCTCTCTAATACCCTATTGCATTTTTTGAAAAGGGGAGAAATGAAAATATTTTTTTGGGTTTTAAAATTAATATTTTACTGCGTGTTACTGTTGCAGCAGATAATTACCGCTGCAGCGATTCGCGTTCATTTTACTAAAGGTAGTCACTGCTGTTTCCCAGACCGCTGAAGCGGCCTAAGATAGAAACTCAAGACCTCTCCTCAGTTTTTCTCATTTTACAACACATTATGAATCTCAATAATGTGAACCAACCCCTCCACGATAAATACTATAACCAGAATTATATAACTCCGTTTCAAGTATCGGATATTGCTATGACTTCCTCTACTCATTGTCTATCCAGGCGTTACATCAAACCCAACTATTAAAGATAATATTAATTCCATATTTCATACAACTACCACATTCTCAATTTTAAGCCAAAACTAGACTAGACTTGAATTCCTCAATTTTTAGCTAAGGGAAGCTTAGGTGAAACTTTTACCTCCTAATTTAGCGTAACGATATTTTGGATTATTACATTAGATATTAATTTACCACTCGTTTGTCCCCAAACAACAACTGGCACAAAACATAATAATTGGAATAGGGTGTACCTAAATCAATGAACAAGTGTGGATACCGCTTGCGCATGTCCACCTTTGTTTCTTATATAGATTCCTCAATGGTACAGTTTCTCCACTGAACCATCACACAAGGAATAACTCATGTCCTCAACTTCTACATATCTTTAGCTAGAATATCAATTGGTTACTCTTCATAGGATCGTTCCTTATCAAATAATTTTGGGTCCCAACGAATAATGTAGTTACCATCTCCATGGTATTTATTTAATATAGACACATGGAATATGGAGTGAACCACAGACATACAAGGGGGTAAAGCCAGCTTGTATGCTACCGACCCCTCATCCTTCAACACCTCAAAAGGTCCTATGTACCTTGGGCTCAACTTACCCTTTTTTGACAAATCAAATTACATCCTTCATGGGTGACACCTTCAGGAGTACCTTCTCCCCCTTTTCAAACTTCATGTCTCTTACCTTTTTATCCGCATACTCCTTCTGTCGACTTTGAGCCTCTATGATCTTCTCCTGTATGAATCTTACTTTTTCCATAGAGTGTATGAGCATATCAATGCCCTAAGGCCTCACCTCAAACGTGTCAAAGCACACAATTGGGGATCTACATCGTCTACCATACAAGGTCTCAAAAGAAGCATGCCAATACTATAATGGTAGTTGTTATTGTAGGTAAATTCACACAATGATAAATATTCATCCCATTAACCTACGAATTCCATAGCATAATCTCGGAGCATATCCTCAAGCACTTGGATAGTCCACTTAGATTTACCATCTATCTGTGGGTGGAAAGTTGTGCTCAGGTCTAATATAGATCCCAACTCGAATTGAACCCTTTCCCAAAAATTAGAGATGAACTGAGTACCCCTGTCAAACACAATTGACACAGGTACCCCATGTAGTCTTACGATTTCCTTCACATAAATCTTAGCTAACTTAGAATCATTATAATCAACCCTCACTAGAATGAAATAAGCCGACTTAGTCAATCGGTCAACAATGACCCAAGCAGAGTTACACTTCCTCAAGGTTTTTGGAAGGCCAACCATAAAATCCATCTTTATCCGTTGCCACTTCCACTCTGAAATGGGCATTCACTGAAAAGTATTACTAGGCTTTTGATGTTCGTATTTGACTTGTTGGAAGTTTTGACAGTTAGCCACAAAATCTATATGTCATGCTTCATCCTTCGCCACCAGTAATGTTGCCTTAAGTCTCTATATATCTTGTTGGCACCTAGATGTATGGAGTACTTGGGGTTATGAGCCTCTGCCATAATGGTGGGAATCAAATTACCTACCCGAGGTACACACAACTGTCCTCGAATTCTCAAAAACCCTTTGTTATCAAGAATGGCCTCCTTCACCTTCCCTTGTAACACTTTCTCTCTGAGGTTGTTCAATTTCTTATCCTTAAACTGTTTCATCTTAATATGATCATAGAATATGGACCTAGTCTCCACGTATACAAATATCTTTCCTTCACTAGTTTCCTACAATCTCAGAAAACCATTAGCCAAAGACCATACCTTTCCCGTCAATGGGCACCTGGACACCTCCAAAAATTCTAGGCTCCCCATGTTCACTAGTTTTTGGCTTAGCACATCGGCCACCACATTAGCCTTACCTGGGATATATAATATAGAGATGTCATAATCTTTAATCAACTCCATCCATCTCCTATATCTTAGATTTAGATTCTTATGAGTGAACATTTGTTGCAGGCTACGGTGGTTGGTGAACACCTCACATTTCACCCCTTAGAGATAGTGCCTCCAAATTTTCAAAGCGAACACTAGTGCTGCTATCTCCATGTCATTAATAGGGTGGTTTTTATGATAGGGATTTAGTTTTCTTAAATCATAAGTAATTACATTCCATTCTTACATCAATACAACACCTAAACCCAAATGTGAGGCATCACAAAATACAATAAAAATTTTACCCTCAACAGGAAAAGTTAATATCGGGGCTGAGGTCAACACAGTGTTGATATTTTGAAAGCTCTATTTGCACTTGTCATACCATTTGAATGAAACTTCTTTCTGTTTCAGGCGGGTCATGTGCAAAGCAATAGCAGCAAACCCCTTAGTAAACCAATAGTAGTAACTGGCCAATCCTGTAACACCCTGTACATTTCGGAGTCTAGATGACTACCGTAACATTTATGAAAATATTCAAACATGATAGATTTGATGAATTTTGTATTAAATTGTGGGCATTAATAAGTCTTGTACAATTGGGCCCTAAATGAAGCCCAAAAACCATAGAAAGACATGGCCCAAAGTGGGAATTTGACCCATTCTTCCAATACTCATCCATTGACCAAGTAAACACACCAAGTGTGTGGATAAGGATCATTCTAAAGGCACTATATAAACCAATAAATCAGATTTTTATTTCATAAAAACACACATGCCCTTTTCTAACATTTTCCACATTTTTCTCTCAAAATACAAACCCTAAGCTCTCATCTCTTTGGGACAAGATCACTCTTTGGTATGTATTTATTCTCATGGTTCAGTATATAATATGTTTAATATGGTGTATAAATCATGCTGGTTTTGTTGGAAAAGTGTTGGACAGTGTGTTATGCGTAAGATTGTCTATTTTTGCAATCGGAGAATGGTTTTGTCTTGTGAACTTGAATATGGACTTGTGGTCTTGAAGGAAGTGAACTTTATGGATGAAATATTTTCATGTGAGATGTGATTATAGTCTTACCTTGTTTTATCCTTGTGTATAATGTTTGGAATTGTTATTGTGAAATTGGTTATGGTTTTGGTGACGTATTGACCGTGAAGTGTATTTTTGGGTGTTGTTTATGTGTGTTGTGAGACCATGGATGAATGTTGGTATTCAAGATGATCAAAAATATTTCAAAAGAAGTTTGTTTATGATCATGGACCATTCATTGCATTAAAAGACCCAAAAGAAACCATTTCGGACAAAAACGGGCATCCGCCCCCGCAGACGAGGACACCTGCGGGCGCAGATGCCAACGCAGGTGCCACTGGCATCTACCACAAGCCACATGAAGGTGCACCTCAGCCACCTTAGGGTGAAGGTGGCTTCGCAGGTCATCCCCAGGTTCGATTTTGTATGTTTTCGCATCGTCTTGATCCCTAAAGGCCCCTATACCCTTTTTGGATGTAATTATCAACTTGTGATTTCATTTTAATGACTTTAAAGTGTCGTATGGAGGTATTTTGGGCTATATTAAGTATGTATGGATGTTCATATGTTGTTATGAACGGGTAATTATGATGGAATGATAAAGAGAAAGGCATAAAGGGTAAGTGTGGTGTGAGATGCTATTGATGTATGATCTCTTGGTCAATGTGCGTAATGTTATGGTGTTGTTGATATAATAATGCAGTGGATTGTATTGTAAGGGGTGACATGATGTTAGACGGCATTCATATATTTCATTGTCGTCTTGTACGCCTGTATAGTAACTAGTTGCTAATGTAAGCTCCGATATGTACTTGTATTGTAGAGTAAGACGTAAGGAAGAAGCTGGGATATTGTATTCACGTATAGGATTGAATATACTCATACTTGCAAGTGAAGGTATGTAAGGCTACTCTGTCTGTATCTTTCTTCAGCATATAGTATTCACATTGAAGTTACACTTGTCCTATTTCGAAATGTGCTAAGGTATCCTATATCCGGTTATCAATGGTCATTATCACATGTTTCCTACTTATTGATTGATTGTGAATCACATGTCTCATTTTCATTGATAATTTTCTAAAATCCCAATAAAGTTATGTTCCAAAGTTCCAATTGTGGTTATACTCATGTCTCTTGTTCATTGATTATTGTCCAATGGTTCCAATAGTGTTATGTTCCCAATAAGGCTATGTTTCCAATAATGTTTATTCACATGTCTCTCACTCATTGATTATTGATCCAAAGTTTCAAATAAATTATGACTATCATTGTATCAATCTCAAAAGTAAAGAATGAAGTAATGTATAAATGTAGTTAATGATTGAGCACGGGTGGTAGCTTTGGGGGTAAAATGCCTAGCTCAAGCCGATCCCGGGATTTTTGGATCAGGGGGCAGTCCTAGAGGCATAATCCTAGCTCAGACTAATCCTGATAGGGGGTAGCGCTATAGGTAATAACCTAGCGAGAGCCGAACCTGATATGTTAGTATGGGTAGCAGCTCTAGAGGTAATAACCTAGCTCGAGCCGATCCCGATATATATTGAGTCATGGGTGGTAGCTCTAGAGGCATAAGACTAGCTCGAGCCGATCCCAACATAACGTTACATATGTTAAAACCCACTGTTCAGTTGGGGCCCGGGTATCACAGGTCACAGGCAAAGATGAATAATCATAGAAGCAAAGAAGCAAAGAAAGTAATGAAAGCAATATACTTGATTCCCAAAACACAGAATGATAACTTATCCATATTGGTTATGCATTTGTATTTGAGTTTATTGATATATTTACATATCATATAGTTTCATTGGAGCCTTACATACTCAGTACATTCTTCGTACTAACGTCCCTTGTGGGACTTACCATACTTGCTGCAGGCGCAGGTACTAGTAGGCCTCCACAGTAGGTTGCCAGTTGTTGCGGATCATTGGTGAGCTCCAGTTAGTTCGAGGCTTCTTCGAGTCACAGTTGTTCATATGTTTTGGTTTTGTATATGTTGTATAAAGCAGGGACTTGTCCCGACTTTCAGTTGGTTTTGGTAAATGTTCTGCTAGAGGCTTTTGTAGACGTATCTGAGTGTATAAATGTAAGAGGTATATGTTGTTCTTTACTTGATGGCCTCGACGGCCAAGTTTTACATATGTACATCTATCACATGTTCCACGATTTCCATTTTTGGTCTTTTATGCTCATACATGATAGTGGTATTTCTTATGTCATACATATGAATTGATATAAGCACAGTTTGGTTCTTTCGGGCCTTATCAGCTATGGGTGCCAATCCGTCTTAATGGGATTCAGGGCATGACAAAAGTGGTATCAGAGCAGGTCATTCTACGGGTCTCTACAAAGTCGTGTCTGAGTAGAGTCTTACTTTTCGATGTGTTGTGCACCACATTTATAAGTAGGAGGCTACGGGACATTTAGTATGTTGTTTTTATTCTTCACTTCTAGATCGTACAATAGAGTCACTGTTGTAAGTTGAATTGTATCTGACCATGGTAATTGTTTTTATTTGGTATAGTAAAAATGCCAATCACGAGAAGAGGTAGAGGTAAAGGTAAGCAGGTGGATATGCCTGCTGAAGAAGGAATGAGTAGATTACCACCTGACTAAGCTAGTCAAGGTGGAGCAAATGCTGAAATTTCATCGCGGTCTTCTTCTACTTTTCCAGCTCTGGAAGATCCAGTCGGTAGAGAAGTACCCGCAGAACCACCAATGAACACCACAGATCAGGACCTTAGAAATGCAGTACATATGTTGACATAGTTAGTGGCAGAACAAAGTCAAGGACGATCTGGTCCTACACATGGGGATGATGCGGCTAGAATGGCGAGTCGCAGAACCCAGGATTTTCTGAAACTGGACCCTCCTATATTCACTGGGTTAGATCCGAAAGCAGATCCACAGGACTTTGTGGATCAAATTCAGAGAGCTCTGGAAGTTATGCACGTGACTAGGGTTGAAACAGTCGAACTTGTTGCGTATAGGTTGAAAGGAGAGGCGATATTATGGTATGAAGATTGGAAGAAATCTCGTGATATTGGTGCAAATCCACCTAATTGGGAAGAATTTAAAGCGGTTTTTCTTGATCATTACCTTCCCTATGAGATCCGTTAGGCTCATGCGGATCAATTTTTAAATCTTCGTCAAGGAAATTTGAGTGTTAGAGAATACAACTTGCAATTTAATTCCCTGGCTTGATATGCTTCAAATATGATGGCTACAATAACAGATAGAGTCCATCGATACGGGTACAGATTAGAGCCATATTTGGTAAGGGATTGCACCATTGCTGCCTTGAACAAGGATATTGATATAGCGAGAATTCAATCTTTTGCCCAGAAAATGGAAGATAAAAAACAAAGGAGAAGGGCACATGAATTTGACAGGGGACAATCAAAAAGGGCTAGACCTATGGGACCATCTATGGTGTCCCAAGGAGGATCGAGGCCTCGTATGTTTCCTAGACCACCTAGACCATCGTTCTATCATTCCACAGTAAGTGCTAACTCTCAGTTTCGAGGTGGTTCATCTGGGCAGAGTAGTGGAGTTCACGGATCACAGGCGAAAGGTTTTCCTCGTCAGCAGTGTCAGCACTGAGGGCGTATTCATGTAGGTACATGCCGATTGGGGACAAATGCTTGCTTTTGGTGTGGTATGACAGGGCACATGATGAAAGAGTGTCCCCAGAGGAGTATGGGTGGTATAGCACCACCGGTAGGATCGGCCGTTGCGTCATTAGCATCGGTTCCTTTTTTGGGCCGAGGTGTGCAGTCTGTTGGTCGGGGTAGAGGTGCCAGAGGAGCAGCCAGTACTAGTGGGGTCCAGAATCAGACTTATTCTTTAGTGGACCGATAAAATTCAGAGGCTTCTCCTGATGTTGTCACAGGTACATTATCCATATTCTCATATAATGTATATGCATTGATTGACCCCGATTCTACATTGTCCTAGGTTACTCTATTGATTGCTGTGAAATTTGCAAAGGAACCAGAATTATTAATTATATCAATTGAAGTGTCTACACCGGTTGGTTAATATATTGTTGCAAAGAGAGTGTATTGTAACTGTGTGGTAACTATGTGCGGTCATGATACATTGGCCGACCTCATCGAACTAGACATGGTGGATTTTGACGTGATAATGGGGATGGATTGGTTGGCTTCTTGTTATGCCACGGTGGATTGCTGGGCCAAGAAGGTGCATTTTTCTTTTCCGCAGGAAAATGTTCTTGAATAGCAGGGTAATGTAGGGGCACCACGAGGAAAATTTATTTCCTATTTAAAAGCAAGGAAAATGAAAGTCAAGGGATATATATGTCACTTAGTACGAGTGAAAGATAATGATGTGGAACCACTAACTCCGCAGTCGATTCCAGTGGTCAATGAATTTTTAGATCTATTTCCATAGGATCTTCTAGGCTTACCCCCAGAACGGAAAGTAGAGTTTGGTATTGATGTGATTCCAAGCACTCAGCCTATCTCTATTCCTCCATATAGAATGGCTCTAGCAGAATTATGTGAATTGAAGGAGAAATTGAAAGATTTGTTATACAAGGGCTTCATTAGGCCTAGTATGTCCCCGTGGGGTGCACCGGTATTATTCGTACGGAATAAAGATGGCACATTGAGAATGTGCATTGACTATCGCCAATTGAATAAGGTAACAATCAAGAACAAATATCCCCTCCCTCGAATTGATGATTTGTTTGATCAGTTACAGGGTGCCAAGTGTTTTTCAAAGATCGACTTGAGGTTGGGTTACCATCAAGTCAGAGTTAAAGAAGGAGATGTACCCAAGACAGCTTTCCGAACACGGTATGGCCATTATAAATTTTTAGTTATGTCATTTGGACTAACAAATGCACCAGCTGTGTTCATGGATTTGATGAATAGGGTGTTTAATCCATTTCTAGACGTGTTCGTCATGATATTTATAGATGACATCCTGGTTTATTCAAGATCACTAGAGTACCATGCTATTCACTTACGGAAAGTTTTGCAGATTGTCCTTGAGCGTAAGTTGTATGCCAAGTTCTCTAAGTGTGAGTTTTGGTTAAAATCAGTTGCAATCTTGGGTCATGTTGTGTCAGATTAAGGGATACAGGTTGATACACAAAAGATTGAAGCAGTGAAAAGTTGGCCAAGACCTACGACACCCACAGAGATTCATAGTTTTCTTAGACTGGCAGGTTATTACCAAATATTTGTGGAAGGTTTTTCCTCCATTACTGCACCGTTAACAAAGCTTACACATAAGGCAGTTAAATTTCAGTGGAATGATGCATGTGAGAAAAGCTTCCAAGGGTTGAAAGATAAATTAACCTCCACACCAGTTTTAGTACTTCCCGAAGGTACCGAAGGTTATGTAGTG
Organism: Capsicum rhomboideum; assembly: GCA_031232105.1. Taxonomy (NCBI): domain Eukaryota; kingdom Viridiplantae; phylum Streptophyta; class Magnoliopsida; order Solanales; family Solanaceae; genus Capsicum; species Capsicum rhomboideum. Next base: position 51,681,536 of record CP124718.1, read on the forward strand.
TATTGTGATGCTTCCAGGATTGGCCTAGGATGTGTATTGATGCAGCTCGGTAATGTTATAGCATATGCCTCAAGACAGTTGCGGCCACACGAGAGAAACTATCCCACACATGATCTTGAATTAGCGACGGTGGTTTTTGCTTTAAAGATATGGCGTCATTATTTGTATGGAGTTCATGTTGATATCTATACTGATCACAAAAGTTTGCAATATATCTTTAAGCAGAAGGAACTCAATTTGAGGCAAAGGAGGTGGCTTGAGCTATTGAAAGACTATGATATTGATATTTTATACCATCCAGGAAAAGCAAATGTGGTAGCTGATATATTGAGCCGCAAGGCAACAGAAATCACTAGTGGCCAATTGACAAAAAAGAAAGAGATAATCAAAGACCTACATCAATTAGCCAGCTTGGGGGTTCATCTACTTGAATCCTCAGATGAAGGGGTTATTATGCAAAATGCGGCTGAATCTTTACTAATAGTTGAGGTGAAAGAGAAGCAGTTTGAAGATCCTATGTTATCATAGCTAAAGAAAAATGTAGAACAGAATTTGACAAAGGCATTTGATCTGACACAGGAAGGGGTGCTCCAGTGCCAAGGTAGATTATGTGTACCAGATGTAGATGAGCTGAGGAAACGAATTATGACAGAGGCGCATCATTCGCGCTATTATATTCATCCGGGTGCTACTAAAATGTACCATGATTTAAAAGAAGCGTATTGGTGGGGAAATATGAAGAAGAACATTGCAGAATTTGTCGCTCAATGCCCGAATTATCAGTAAGTAAAGGTAGAGCATCAGAAATCAGGAGGTTACATGCAATGTATCAATCTTCCAGTCTGAAAGTGGGATATGATTAATATGGACTTCATCATAGGTTTGCCTTGTATGCTGTGGAAATTTGATTCTATATGGGTTATAGTTGACAGTCTTACCAAGTCAGCGCATTTTCTACCAGTCAAAACCACCTATACAGCTGAAGATTATGGAAGATTATATGTTAAAGAGACAGTGCGGTTACATGGTATTCCACTTTCCATTATATCAGATAGGGGAGCACAGTTTACAGCGCACTTTTGGAGATCTTTCTAGCAGATTTTGGGTACACAGGTGAATCTGAGTACTGCTTTCCATCCTCAGACTGATGGACAAGCAGAACGTACTATTCAAACACTTGAAGATATGCTACGAGCATGTATGTTAGATTTTCAAGGCAGTTGGGATGACCATTTGCCTCTTATTGAATTTTCTTACAACAATAGCTATCATTCAAGTATTAAAATGGCACCTTATGAAGCTTTGTACGGAAGGAAATGTAGATCACCAATTGGATAGTTTGAAGCAGGTGAAACTGCTTTACTTGGGCCAGATTTTGTTCATCAGGCGATGGAGAAAGTTAAAGTGATTCAACAGCGATTATAAATGGCCCAGAGTCGACACAAATCATAGGTGATTGGGTATTTCTGAAGGTGTCACCAATGAAAGGGGTAATGCGATTCGGAAAGAAAGGAAAATTGAGTCCACGTTACATAGGCCCATATGAAATTATTAGAAGATTTGGGCAGGTTGCTTATAAGTTAGCACTACCCCAAGAACTCTCCACAGTTCATCCAGTATTTCATGTTTCAATGCTTCAAAAGTGCATAGGGGATCCATCTCATTTTACTCCTATTGATGATGTACAGGTTACAGAGGATCTTACCTATGAGGAGATACCTTCCATTCTGGATAGACAAGTGAAGAGGTTGAGGAATAAAGATATAGCATCCGTAAAGGTACTTTGGAGAAATCAACAAATTGAAGAGGTCACATGGGAAGCGGAAGAAATGATGAAATCCAAGTACCCTCATTTGTTCCAAAAGGAAGGATGACAAGTAAGTATTTATAAGCTTTGAGAATATCTCTATATGATTACATGAAGTATGTTCGTAGATTTGTAATTGTTTACTTTGAATAATAATACTAACATTCGAGGACGAATGTTTCTAAGGGGGGAAGAATGTAACACCCCGTACATTTTGAAGTCTAGATGTCTACCGTAACATTTATGGAAATATGCAAACATGAGAGATTTGATAAATTTTGTATTAAATTGTGGACATTAATAAGTCTTGTACAATTGGGCCCTAAATGAAGCCCAAAAACCATAGAAAGACATGGCCCAAAGTGGAAATTTGACCCATTCTTCCAATACTCATCCATTGACCAAGTAAACACACCAAGTGTGTGGATAAGGATCATTATCAAGGTACTATATAAACCAATAAATCAGATTTTTATTTCATAAAAACACACATGCCCTTTTCTAACATTTTCCACATTTTTCTCTCAAAATACAAACCCTAAGCTCTCATCTCTTTGGGACAAGATCACTCTGTGGTAAGTATTTATTCTTATGTTTCAGTATATAATATGTTTAATATGGTGTATAAATCATGTTGGTTGTGTTGGAAAAGTGTTGGACAGTGTGCTATGCGTAAAACTGTCTATTTTTGCAATCGGAGAATGGTTTTGTCTTGTGAACTTGAATATGGAATTGTGGCCTTGAAGGAAGTACTTGATGGATGAAATATTTTCATGTGAGATGTTATTATAGTCTTACCTTGTTTTATCCTTGTGTATAATGTTTGGAATTGTTATTGTGAAATTTGTTATGGTTTTGGTGACGTATTGACCGTGAAGTGTAGTTTTGGGTGTTGTTTATGTGTGTTGTGAGACCATGGCTGAATTTTGGTATTCAATATGATCAAAAATATGTCAAAATAAGTTTTTTTATGGTCATGGACCATTCATTGCATTAAAAGACCCAAAAGAAACCATTTCGGACAAAAACGGGCATTCGCCCCCGCAGACGGGGGCACCTGCGGGCGCAGATGCCAATGCAGGTGCCACTGGAATCTACCACAAGCCACCTGCAGGTGCACCTCAGCCACCTTCGGGTGCAGGTGTCTTCGCAGGTCAGCCCCAGGTTCGATTTTGTATGTTTTCGCATCATTTTGATCCCCGAAGGCCACTATACCCTTTTTGGATGTAATTATCAACTTGTGATGTCGTTTTAGTGACTTTAAAGTGTCGTATGGAGGTATTTTGTACTATATTAAGTATGGATGTTGTTCATATGTTGTTATGAAGGGGTAATTGTGATGGAATGATAAAGAGAAAAGCGTAAAGGGTAAGTGTGGTGTGAGATGCTATTGATGTATGATCTCTTGGTCAATGTGCGTAATGTTATGGTGTTGTTGATATAATAATGCAGTGGATTGTATTGTAAGGGGTGACATAACGTTATACGGCAGTCATATAGTTCATTATCATCTTGTACGCCTGTATAATAACTAGTTGCTAATGTAAGCTCCGATATGTACTTGTATTGTAGAGTAAGACGTAACGAAGAAGCTAGGCTATTGTATTCACGTATAGGATTGAATATACTCATACTTGCAAGTGAAGGTATGTAAGGTTACTCTGTCCGTATCTTTTTGCAGCATATAGTATTCACGTTGACATTACACTTGTCCTATTCTGAAATGTGCTAAGGTATCCTATATCCGGTTATCAATGGTCATTATCACATGTTTCGTACTTATTGATCGACTGTGAATCACATGTCTCATATTCATTGATAATGTTCTAAAAGCCCAATAAAGTTATGTTCCAAAGTTCCAATTGTGGTTATACTCATGTCTCTTGTTCATTAATTATTGTCCAATGGTTCCAATAGTATTATGTTCCCAATAAGGCTATGTTTCCAATAATGTTTATTCACATGTCTCTCACTCATTGATTATTGATCCAAAGCTTCAAATAAAGTTATGACTATCATTTTATCAATCTCAAAAGTAAAGAATGAAGTAATGCATATATGTGGTTAATGATTGAGCACGGGTGGTAGCTTTGGGGGCAAAATGCCTAGCTCAAGCCGATCCCAGGATTGTTGGATCAGGGGGCAGTCGTAGAGGCATAAGCCTAGCTTGGACCGACCCTTACAGGGGGTAGCTCTTGAGGTAATAACCTAGCTCAAGCCGAACCTGATATGTTAGTATGGGTGGCAACTCTAGAGGTAATAACCTAGCTCGAGCCGATCCCGATATATATTGAGTCATGGGTGGTAGCTCTAGAGGCATAAGCCTAGCTCAATCCGATCCCAGCATAATGTTACGTTATGTTAAAACCCACTGTTCAGTCGGGGCCCGGGTATCACAGGTCACAGGCAAAGATGAATAATCATAGAATCAAAGAAGCAAAGAAAGTAATGAAAGCAATATACTTGATTCCAAAAACACAGAATGATAACTTATCCATATTGGTTATGAATTTGTATTTGAGTTCATTGATATATTTACATATCATACAGTTTCATTGGAGCCTTACATACTCAGTACATTCTTCGTACTGACGTCCCTTGTGGGACTTACCTTACTTGCTGCAGGCGCAGGTGCTAGTAGGCCTCCACAGTAGGTTGTCAGTTGTTGCGGATCATTGGTGAGCTCCAGTTAGTTTGGGGCTTCTCTGAATCACAGTTGTTCATATGTTTTGGTTTTGTATATGTTGTATAAAGCAGAGACTTGTCCCGACTTTCAGTTGGTTTTGGTAAATGTTCTGCCAGAGACTTTTGTAGACGTATGTGGGTGTATAAATGTAAGAGGTATATGTTGTTCTTCACTTGATGGCCTTGATGGCCAATTTTCACATATGTACATCTATCACATGTTTCACGATTTCCATTTTTGGTCTTTTATGCTCATACATGATAGTGGTATTTCTTATGTCATGCATATGAATGGATATAAGCACAGTTTGGTTCTCTCGGGCCTTATCGGTTACGGGTGCCAATCCGTCCCGATGGGATTCGGGGCTTGGCAAATCCCACAAAATTGTGGATCTCTGTTACGTTCGTTGGTCTAGCCCAATTCTTAACCGCCTGTAGCCCAATTCTTAACCGCCTCAACCTTTTGCGGGTCCATCATAACCCCTTATTTAGAAACCATATACCCCAAAAACGACATTGATGAAAGCCAGAATTTGCACTTAGAGTACTTAGCATACAATTGCTTCTTTTTCAACAACTTTAACACAGTACGCAAATTGGTTTCATGCTCTTCTTTGATTTTAGAATAAACTAGTACATCATCAATGAACACAATAATGAACGAATTCACAAAAAACTTAAATACTCCATTCATCAAGCTCATGAAGGCAGTTAGAGCATTAGTCAAACCAAAATACATAACCAAAAACTCATAATGCCCATAACGAGTTTGGAAGGCAGTCTTCGAGATGTCCTCAACCCTAATTTTTAGCTGATGATAGCCCGACCATATATCAATTTTAGAGAACACTACAACTCTTTGTAACTATTAAACAGATCATTTATTCTAGACAAAGGATATTTATTATGAATGGTCACCTTATTCAACTAGCGGCAATCTATACACATCCTCATACTACCATCTTTCGTCTTCATAAATAACCCTTTTGTACCCCATGGAGAGACACTTGGGCGAATAAAGTCCTTTTTCTAACAATTCTTACAATTGGGATTTCAACTCCCTTAACTCTGCAGGTGCCATACGATATGGAGAAATAAAAATGGGTCTAGTTCTCGGCTCAAGTCTATACAAAAGTTAACTTCCCGATCTGGAGGCATACCAGGAATATTATCTGGAAATACTTCTAAGAATTCACACACCACTGAAACGAATGCTATAGGAGGAACTACGGATTTATCCTCCCGGAGATGAGCTAAAAATGCCTTACACCCCCTCTTCACTAATTTATTAGCATGAATTACGTACACAACCCTCACAGGATTGTACTTAAAAGTGATCTCCCACTCTAACTTCTCTTTCCCGAGCATTGCCACAGTAACAGTTTTGGTAAAACAATCAAGAACAACATTGTAACACCCCGTACGTTTTTGAGTCTAGCCGACTACCGTAACATTTATGGAAAAATGGAAACATGAGAGATTTGATGAATTATGTATTAAATTGTGGGCATTAATGAGTCTTGTACAATTGGGCCCAAAATAAAGCCCAAAATCATAAGAAAGACATGGCCCAAAGTGGGAATTTGACCCATTCTTGCCTAGTATTCCATTGACCAAGTAAACACACCAAGTGTGTGGAGTATAATCATTATAAAGGGACTATATAATCCAAATAAATCATATTTTTATTTCATTTGGACTCTCATGCCTTTTTTAGACTTTTCCACAATTTTGTTTTTGTCTCTCAAGAACTCTAAGTCATTCCTTTGGCCAAGATCATCTTTGTAAAAGGCTTGGTAAGTTTTTATTATGATGGTTTAATATGTTTTATGCATGAGAGATGGTTTATATTATGTTGGTTATGTTGGTGGAGTATTGAGAAGTTCACAATATATGAAATTTTACATGTTGCTAAATCGGAGGATGGTTTTGTCTTGTAAACTTGAATATGTACTTGTGGTCTTGAAGGAAGTGAACTTTATGGAGTAAATATTGACATGTGAGATGTGATTATAGTCTTACCTAGTTTTATCCTTGTGAATAATTTTTGGAATTGTTATTGTGAAATTGGTTATGGTTTTGGTGATATATTGGCCGTAAAGTGCAATTTTGGGTGTTGTTATGTGTGTTGTGAGACCATGGATGATTTTTGGTGTTCAGGATGATCACAAATATGTCAAAATAAGTTTGGTTATGATCATGGACCATTCATGGCATTAAAAGACCCAAAAGAGACCATTTCGGACCAAAACGGGCACCCGCCCCCGCAGACGAGGGCACCTGCGGGCGCAGATGCCAACGCAGGTGCCACTTGCATCTGCCACCAGCCACCTGCAGGCGCACCTCATCCACCTTCTGTCATAGGTGGATTCGCAGGTCAGCCCCAGGTATGGTTTTGTATGTTTTCGTATCGTCTTGGTCCCCGAAGGCCCCTATACCCTTTTTGGATGTAATTATCAATTTGTGATGTCGTTTTAATGACTTTAAAGTGTCGTATGGGGGTATGTTGGACTATATTAAGTATGGATGGTTGTTCATATGTTTTTATGAAGGAGTAATTGTGACGGAATGATAAAGCTAAAAGCGTAAAGGGTAAGTGTGGTGTGGAATGCTATTGATGTATGATCTCTTGGTCAATGTGCGCAATATTATGGTATTGTTGATGTGATAATGCAGTGGATTGTATTGTAAGGGATAACATGATGTTATACGGCAGTCATATAGTTCATTGCCGTCTTGTACACCTGTATAGTACCTAGTTGCTAATGTAAGCTCCGATATGTACTTGTATTGTAGATTAAGACGTAAGGAAGAAGCTGGACTATTGTGTTCATACATAGGCTTGTGTATTCATACTTGGAAGTGAAGGTATGTAAGGTTACTTTGTCTGTATCTTTCTGCAGCATATAGAATTCACATTGATGTTACACTTGTCCTATTCTGAAATGTGCTAAGGTACCCTATCCCCGGTTTTCGATGGTTTTTATCACATGTTTCCTACTCATTGATCAATTGTGAATCACATGTCTCATATTCGTTGATAATGTTTCAAAAGCTCAATAAGGTTGTGTTCCAAAGTTCCAATAGTGGTTATATTCATGTATCTTGTTCTTTGATTATTGTCCAATGGTTCCAATAGTGTTATGTTTCCCATAAGGCTATGTTTCCAATAATGTTTATTCACATGTCTCTCACTCATTGGTTATTGATCCAAAGGTCAAGTAAGGTGATGACTATCATTGTATCATTCTCAAAGTAACAAATGAAGTAATGCATAGGTGGTTAATGATCAAGTATGGGTGGTAGCTTTGGGGGCGAAATGCCTAGCTCAAGCTGATCCCGAGATTGTTGGATCAGGGGGCAGTCCTAGAGGTATAAGCCTAGCTCGGACCGATCTTGACAGGGGGTAGCTCTAGAGGTATAAACCTAGCTCGAGCCAAACCTGATATGTTGGTATGGGTGGCATCTTTAGAGGTAACAACCTAGCTCGAGCCGATCCCGATTTATATTGATTTAAAGGGTGGCAGCTCTAGGGGCATAAGCCTAGCTCGAGCCGATCCCAACATAACATCATGTTATGTTAAACCCACTGTTCAGTCGGGGCCCGGGTATCACAAGTCACAGGCAAAGATAAATAATCATAGAAGTAAAGAAGCAAAGAAATTAATGAAATACACATGGTACCAAAGTACAGAATGGTGACTTATCTATAATAAGTATTCTTTGTATTTGAGTTCATTGACATATCTACATATTATACAGTTTCTTATAAGCCTTACATACTCAGTACATTCTTCGTACTGACGTCCTTTGTGGGACTTACCTTACTTGCTGCAGGCGCAGGTACTAGTAGGCCTCCACAGTAGGTTGCCAGTTGTTGCGGATCATTGGTGAGCTCCAGTTAGTTTGGGGCATCTCCGAGTAACAGTTGTACATATGTTTTGGTGTTGTAAATGTTGTATAAAACAGGGACTGGTCCCGACTTTCAATTAGTTTTGGTAAATGTATTTGTTAGGGGCTTTTATAGACGGATGTGGGTGTATAAATGTCAAAGGTACATGTCGTTTTTGAATTGATGGCCTCAACGGCCAAGTTTCATATATATATATATGTATATCACATGTTCCATGATTCCCGTCATTAGCATTGTGTGTTCTTACATGATAGTGATGTTTCTTATGGCATGCACATGAATGAACATAGGCAAAGTTTGGTTCTTTCAGACCTTGTTGCCTACGGGTGCCAATCCGTCCCGATGGAATTCGGGGCATGACAAACATGGTAAGGGAACGACCGACTCATCCCCAAGATAATGTCAAACTCCTCCATGTCTAAAATAACCAGGTCTGCTAGGGTCTTAAACCCTATGAACATCACAGACACGTACGATATACTTGATAAACACATACAAACACCCCAACCAGTTTAGAAAATTACATAGGAGTATCAAGATATTCACATTCTAAGTCCCAACCAAAAGCAACTTTCACAGACACATAAGAAAAGGTGGAACCGGGATCAAATAACACAGAAGCCATAGGATCACTGATAAGAATAGTACCTATGATCACTGTATTGGAAGCTTCCACCTTAGGATGAGTCAAAACTACACAAATATGTGCCTTATCACCACCCTGACCGCCACCTCTACCACCCTGTGCTCCATTTCTACCAACATGTCCTCCACCTCAATTAGCCTGGTTGCCACCCTTAGCCTGGCCACCACGCCTACTTTGTAGATGACCTCTACCAATTTACTCCTCCACCACGATCTGTCTAAACTAGAGCAATAGAAGCTGGTTGTTGTGTCAGCTGGCTTACAGACAAGAAATTAGGACAATTTCTCCTTACATGACCTATACCTCCATATTAAAAGCATTTAGGCCTTATGGTAGGCCTCTAAACTGAAGAAGAAGAAGAGGGTGTGTAGTTGTTGGCTCGAGAAGGCTGATAACTAGCCCTAGAGGGGCCCCCCACTAATACTGGCACAGTTAAATGGTTGGGGTTAGAAGAACCACGCACCTTCGAGAAAGTACCGCTAAATTGGCCCGAGGGTCCGAGCCTTCTACTCTTCTCCTTTTACCTCACCCTATTTCTCAAGTACTTTGGCCTTCTTGGAAAATTCAACAACATCTTAAAAATACTTACCATACACAACCACAAATAACGTAGCCAACTGAATCCTTGAATTCAGATACTTCACAAAATACCTGATCCGCTCCTCTTCTGAGGTAATCAACTATAGTGTATAACAAGATAAGGCATGAAACTTTTCCTCATAGGTCGCCACGAACATGTTACCCGGCTCCACCCTTAGAAACTCATCCTTCTTCTGATCACAATAAATATGGGGAACATATTTCTTAAGGAATACATTCTAAAATTGAACCCAAGTAGAGGTAAGGCAGCTCTACACTCCACAAATTACCTCCACCATTGTTTGTCTTTGTTCTGCAGCTGAAAAGAAACAAACTCCACATTATATCTTTCAGGAATACCCATCTAGCGCAGACGTTTGTGACAATCTATTAGAAACTCAAATGCATCCTTAGACTTTGTACCTTGGAATATTGAGGGTTTCATCTCCATGAACTTGCAAAATAATCCATGCTCATCATCAGTCATTACCAGTCTAAGTACCTATTGGGGATATATCCCAGCTTCAGAGCTTGCATCCATCCTTGGTGCTATAGCAGCGGCATGTTGCAAGGCTGTAGGCAGACAGGTTGAAACAACTAGAGTGTATCAAGTGCCAGCCAAGCCACCCAAGAACCCCAACACTTTTTGAATCACTTCCGCAGATAAAGGCACATATGTTGCCCCATTTGGTAGTGGTACCATATTCTCCAGAGCTATTATTTCCTAATCCTGTACCACCTCTTCTTCAGCATGAGCATGGCCTGGAGCATATTATGGGGGGGGGGGGAGGGGGGAGAGTCAGTGATCTATTTCTTACCGGTATCCCAGCTGCCTATGCTCCACCCCTAACTGGCACTGCTCCCCGTCCTACCCTTCTTGCTCTACCCCTAACTCGAAGCCTACCCCTGACTGCGATCTCAGCGGTCGGTGCGGGTACTGCTGCAGGTGCTACCGCAAGCACTGCTGCTGCAGCTCTAGAGGAATGAGTATTCACCATCTGTGAACAAGAGTGAAAGAATTAGATACCAATTTTGATTGCCAGATACCAATTGGAATCCAGTCATAATATGAAAAAAGGAAAGAAAAGAAAGTCATTCCTAATGTCATATAGCCTCCCAAAGAAAAGTACATACGTCTCTATACCATTTTGCAGGACTCTACTAGACATATTCTTTTACAATGAGATCTAAGAACCCAGTGCTATGATACCATCTCTGTCACAACCCAACCAACCATGATTGGCACCCACCCTAACCCATGGTGGGAGAACCTACTAATCTCACATTTACTCACTTGAAGGCTACTCTTTCATTCAGATTATTCAATTTCCTCAGTATTAAATTGATTCAAATTATTTTTATTTATTTAAGCATCTTAGTCACCAAAATAATCATCTATAAAATGATAAAGTGCAAAAACCTTTATTATTAAAATTCCATGAACCTGAAGTCACCGTACAAGAACATCTAAGAAAAACAACTAAGTCTGAAAACATCTAGAAATATCCCAAAATATAATAATAACTAAGATAGTCTTAGTCCCAAAAACAAGGGACATTAACATCATGAGAAGAATCTGAAGGTTGCCCAGACTTAGTGCTCACCCTCAAAATCAGATCCAAATTACTAACTAGAGCCGAGGTCATGAGCCAACCACTGGAAGATGTGTTGCACTGAACAAAAATAAGAGTACAGGTAGCATCAGTACAACAACAAGTACTAGTAAGCATCATAGGTTGACTAACTTAACAATGTACAAGTAAGTAAGTCAAAAAAGTGTAAAAGCGATCATAACACGAATCAAAATCAGTGATATCAATCAAATAACACATCATCAATCACCATATAATTACACTCATAAGTTCACCTTTTCAGGCTTTCATACTTAATCATTTCACCAACCATTTATCATCACATATATTCATCAAATAGCACTCAATGCATGTAAATGAATGCATATATGTAAGATGTGCGCATCATCTCTTACCCTTCTTAACTTCAACATAACATACTGGCATGGTACCCGGTCCATTATCATAATATATCACCATGTACCGGCGTAGTACCCGACCCATCATCATATCATATCATAACGTACCAGCATGGTACCCGACCCATCACTTCAACACCTCATCAAAATGCAATAAAAATGCAATGCAGTATCAATTCACAAACCATGCTAGAAAGCAATCATAAATGTTCAAATCACAAACAAGCACAAAGCTAAGAGACTCTAAGTGCTACACAAAATCATAGCCTACCTCAACTCCTCTGCTCAAAGTCACCTTTAAGCCACTTTTTTCCCTTTTTATTCTCATTCAATCCGTTCTTGAACTATACAACACAAAATATACACACATTTCAATAATTCATCCCTTTTTTTATCTACTATGAATTAAAAGTCACTAGTTTTAGCTATAATTTTACCCTATTTCATAATCTTAGGGTTTCCTCACAATGTTAACACATTAACACCACTCAATTTAGCATATTTAATCACAATTCAACTCCCATTAGTATTTTCTAACACCTTAGGATCATTATATACAAAATTTATAAGCAATCTCCCAAACCCACCATTAATCTATTTTCTAGTGATTTTCTAAGATTAACGAAGTGAATTTATGTCTAGAATGTAATTACTTACCTCCAAAGATGAAAACTTTTGAATTACTGCTGAAAATTACCTATCTCCAGTGCCCTATTGAATTTTTCTAAAAGTGGGGAATGAAAACATTTTTTTAGGTTTTAAGACTGATATTTTACTGAGTGTTACAGCTGCAGCGGTTTGGGCCCATTTTGCTGAAGGCCGCTGATATAATTTCCCTGACTGCTTTCGTGGTACCGCTGCAGCGGTTACTCTTTTTGTTGCAGTAGTCCGAGGCAGAAACTTTAGACCTATCATCAGTTTTCCTCATTTTACAACACACCACGAATCTCAACAACGCGAACCAACCCCTCCACGATAAATGCTATAACCAGAGTTCTATAACTCTATTTCAGGTGTCGAAAGTTGCTATGACTTCATATACTCATTGGCTATCCAACCGTTACTTATCATATTAATACCATACTTCATACAGCTACCACACTCTCAATTTTGAGCCAAAACTAGACTAGCCTTGAATTTCTTAATTTTTAGCTAAGGAAAATCTAGGTGCAACTTTTACCTCCTAATTCAGCATAACAACATTTTGGGTCGTTACGTCTGTCAAAGATACTGACTGGTCCTGATGGACCTCAAAACCAATAGTCATGACTCCAAAGCATATTCTCTCAAAACTGAATGTTCTGCTCCAGAATGCCCCACCAACTATAGGTAAAACAATGCTAAGTCCAACTCGAGTACACTTTTTTCACTGAGTAGACAATTAAAATTTTGACGGCAACTAAGAACCAAGGTCAAAAACTGTAGAAACCAATACCATGTACCAACAGACCATCCCTCGAACATCCATATAAGTCAAATTCTCTGAACTGAAGGAAAATGAACCTATATGCGGTGAGTAGGCCTAGTCAAGTTGTCGGCGAAGGCTCAACTGAATCAAACTTTGAAATTGGGGCTGCAACCAAGTTACACAATACATAGCTATAATCTTATCACCAGAGCTGAACCACTCGACCTCAACTTTCCAATTCGATCATGTTGATGAGTAAGCATCCACACTCCAGAATTTATCGTAACTTTTAAGCCATCATCCAAAAGAGTCAAAATCCAAAACTGGAGTCAATAAGTCTTCACAGATATCAAATACCCAAAACAATCTCACTTTTGCAAACTAAGCATATACACAATGGTTCTCGTTAGGGATAAAATTAAAATGTTGTTAGAGAACATATCACAACTGAGGAAAACCACAGGCTAAAGAAACTAGCGATCAAATCCATATCCGCTGAGAGCATAACACAACAAGGCATACTCAAGAACTCACCAAGGCTGCAAAAAGTACTAATGGTAGCCAAATCTCGAGCAAACTTAGAAAAATATGATCTTAGCCTGAATATGGTCAAACTAATACACTATCTATAGAAACGACTACTCACTCCCAAAAGACATCCACTTTGGTTACCGACAACTGATACACAAGCATATACTACCAAGCAGAAGCATCCCACGAAATCATATTAGGCCGAACAAATATCAAAATGAGAAATTTCTAAACTCACCCCTTTACACCAACCTTAACTCAACTGAACCATGAACTACATTATAGAAAGAACGAAGTACCCATCTAAACACCAAAACAAAAGTTAAGACTACTATCGGGAGATAAACCAGACATATCGGGATAACAAACCTCAACTTACCAACTTTAGGAATGGGTTATAGAAAAGGATTGCCAACTCTAGAATCACAATAGAACCATAGAAGGACAAACCTACCTTCACTCCTATAACCTACTCAACAACCGACCTTACCTTACTAACGAAGAAGGAAAACCAACCAACTAAGGTAGCCATCTAAGCCAAATGGATAAGAATCGCAAGAAAGGAAGTACTAACTAGATAAGACTAGTCTAGCCATCTATCAAGTAAGAATCAATAGAAACAAAAATAATAACAAGAATAACAGTAACACCAGTATAAGGTACAAGTGGCACAAAAATGAAAAATAACTAGTACCACTCTAAGATCACCACAAGGACAAGATGCCAAAGGAAATGGGATTTACCCAAGTACTACACCCCAAGGAAAATACCACACCAATCCACTACTACAAGAAATTATCTGTAGCGGCAGTCATATATGCATAAATATACACAAAGGATTACAATAATCAATATAGTAATATCGAGGCATATGAACACGGATAGGTATGAAAACCCCAACTCAATTCAAATAGAAACCAAAAGGGTAGTAAATCAAAATTGCACCTATGAAAATGTAATCTGAAGTCATAGCCCTTGACCTACCCAGAGAAGTACAAATCTGAACGCGTCCAAACTCGAACTTAGCGTCTGGATGATCAACTGAAATACTAAGTGCACTGCCTCTGACCGAAAGTACCACATCCCTAGACTGATATAATTGCTCAATATTCCCATGTTGGGGACACCCTCTGCACCAATGACCGGTCTCTCTACTATAGTAGCAAAACTCTGAAGCTCTAACCTGGCGAGAAACACGATCTGATCCTAATTGGGGCTGACCAACTCATGCCTGGCACACTCCCTAGACTAGTGACCAACTACTCCACAATCAAAACATACCCCTGGAACTCTCCAAGGTACTATACCTGCTTACCCAGAATGGCCGCTATGACCTGCTAGAGAACCCAGCAATGCTTAACCAGAACTCTATCCACTGTGATTACCATGACCTATCTGAGAGCCACTTATAATCTAAGGTGCTACTTGTACGGACCTATTAGACTGCAAGTGATGCTAACCTCTACTGGGAGGGTCCCTACCTCCTAAAGGAATATCACTAACAGCATACTATTGACATAACCTCTAACCGCCACCTCCATATGTCTCAAGACAAGCCCTTTCTATAGTTCTCGCATGATCAACAACCTAAAGAAAAGTAGACCCAGCTACAATCAAATCCTTTGATGCCAAGCGGAGTGGTAAAGTTAATCCCCTGATAAATCCATGCACCATCTCATGGTCTATAAGAAATAGCATAAAAGTATATCTGGATCACACGAGGAATCTAATCTCGTACTCTAAAACTAATAAAGAGACCTGTTGAACACCAACAAACCCAAATTTAGCCTGAGAATAACTCGTTGTACAAAATACCGCCACTGGTTGTGAAGCATCCATCAAATATTGAGAATCCCTAACATAAAATCAGGAAAAGCTGAGGCTGTCACAAATTCTGCCAGAGCCTAGGATGGCCCCAGACCATCTGGCTAACGCTGAAGATCCTTAATATCAATCGAGCTGAAACTTTGGTAACACATGCAGAAGTCCCATCTGTATCTATCGAAAACCTCGTGCTATCCATCTGAGGAGGAGTGGAGGCAAAAAAAGTGCTTAGAGGTTTATAGAAGTACGAAAACATAATAAGGAGTCAAGAATTGGGATTTACTAAGGATGCCTTATAGCCTCCCAAAGATAAGATACAGACATCTCTGCACCAATCCGCAAAACACTACTAGGCACTTAGCTCTTGTACCAACAACAGAGGTGAACCTACGCTCTGATACCTACTTTTCACAACCTAATTTCTCAGGTCATGATGGCACATACCATAACCCGCCAATAGGTAAGCCAACCCATAATCTGGAATAGCGATTAATGGACTATCAAGAGAAAAGAAGAAAGCAGCAAAAAATGAATCCAATAAAGAAAATAACATAGAGAAGTAACCCCAAAACATAGTGAAGTCAGTACAAGAGTTTCTAATAAAACAGGAGTACAAGATGAGCATAATATATATATATATATATACAGAGCTGTCTCAAAAATGCAAAATAAAGATCAGTCCAACAACTAAGGGAGAGAAGGAATAACTCTGGGCATCAGGAGCTCACCCAAATCTCCGTTCCATGGCAGCTCCGCATGATGCATACGTCAGCAGCAAGAACACATACTATGATCTGCAGGTGTAAAAGTATAGTATGAGTACCAAACACGACGTACTCAGTAGGCATCGACTGACTGATCTCAATGGATAATGTAAGTATAAATAACATGTAAAGTAGGAATATAAACTACAGACAACTATTTAAGAAATAGAACATGATAATGCCAATGGAAAAGTAAGGTTAAACTACCATACCCTAGAAGTGATCCAAAATGAAGGTGCAATATCATAAGTAGCTAGTCAATATAAGATAGTAGGGTGAAGAAAAGATATACAATATACAATAGTAGTAGGAAATAAGGAAATGATATACAAATAATAGCTAGAGAATAATGGATATACAACCTTGTTATACAGATAACCTAACATGACGGTGCTACCCTGAGGGAGCTAACCTAACATCACAAAGATCCTAAACAATAATAGAACTAACCCTACCATAATCAGGGTCTCTAGTCAAAAAATGCATAATCATAAGATAATCTAGCAATAATAAATCTTACAATAATAAGAGAAAAGTGATCAGTAACATACCGACAATCTCGGGTACTAATCCATAATTAGCCTGCCATGAACTATACAATGATATCCAAACAATAATATAACCGGCTAGCGCGGACAAATAATAACCTAACTAGGCCCCCATAAGCCCGAAAGGTATAAGTAATCACTCAGCAAATAGCAAACATAACCCATACCTATTCAGCCCCCATAAGACCGATAGATACAGGCACCAAGCAATTATACTGGTGATAGGCGATGCATATGATGAATGAAAAGTCATGAAAAGAACCAGATGATGTAAGAGAAACCAAGTACTATATCCAACACAAGTGTATACACCCCATCCAGCTCAGTAGCTTACAAAGGCAGAACCTACGATGACCATCCTTCTCCGGTACTGTGGCTCATTAGACGAAGGGGCCCATAGGGGACTCGGGATATCCATATACACTACCTGGTCCTGAACCAGGACTTTCAATAACCAATCTTAGCAAATATACTCCATCCAGTGCCAGAGAGGATAAAAGTATAATAAGAAGTGCATGGAATCAAACTGAGAGTAAATAAGTATAAATTTATAAATCCATTGACCGAGATTGAATCCAGGACTAAAATAGTAGCATAAGGTAGAAAGGATCGGGATCTCCCTCGACCGAAGTGAGTAAGTAGTGGTAAAAAGAGTGGATCAAGAATGGACCAAAATCAACTTTCAAAGAATTAAGTTTAATTTAAAAGTTCATAAGTCATTAGTAAAGGTGGTATGACTTCTATTAAAAGAATCAGTTTTAAAGTTAAAAAGTGGGAATAAATTCCATTTTGGAAAACAGTAGTAAAATCCAGGTTTCAGTTGGAATCGTACGACTAAATAAGTGTAAATGTGCCTAAATGTATGCATATCATAACTAGTATCCAAACAATACAATATAAGCATTTAAGCATCTAAGAACTAAACCACGAACTTTCAAAGAATAAAGAACTAACCTGGTATCTGACTGGTTTCGTTACCACGACCTCGGGACCAATAATATACAAATTACAAAGATAACAGCATTATAACCCAGAAAGAATAAGGTAAATATGACCATCAAGCTACTAGGAGGATCTAATTGAGGGGTATCGCCCAAATCACTATGTGATATAGTAAATCAAATACTAAGGGATTCTTAATGTCAACCTAAAGTCATGTAAGTAAATGGTCAGGTGTAGCAGTAACCCATAGCTAGAGAAAGTATTCTAGTATAAGGCTCAATTCACAATTCTATTCTAAATCCCCTAAATAGGTCAAGTCATGATACAACTAGGTATAAATCTATCCTATAATCAATACCTAGCATACGATCTATAAATACACAATCTCATAGAGAAGAGTAGATCGTAGCCTACCTCGCTGTCGAATCGCAGTCTAGAACCATCCACGAACTGCTAATCTCCACTCTACAATCTCAAAATGTCATCACGCTATCAAATTCATAAACTACATGTTAATATGAGTAAAACAAGAACCATATTGCAATATAAAAGCTCGGGCAAAAAATTGGGTCAAAAATATGCCCGTGGGACCCACAAATGAAATTCCAAAATTAAATATGTCACGAGATTTCTCGAAGGACAACGAATGCATGCTCAAGAGTTGAGCACAAATAGATTCTCAATTGGGGATCAAATCATCCCTAAGAGAAAAGGGAAGACAAGAAAGAAATCGAGAAATTTATGGAGAATTAAGGCAGAAACTTACAAAGAAATTAATGGAAAATGATCACTTCAATATCCTCTACTTACCCCCAACTCTAATTTATGATTTCTCATAAATTCTTGAGCTCTTAGGACCTTTAATGGTGGAAAAGGGTTATAAAAAGGTGGAATGGGGTTTTTGAATATCAACTTTGCATAGAATTCATGAAACAAAAAATGATTATTCTTGAAAAATGAGAAATATGAATTTATAATCACATATCCAATGATTGTAAGAGAAAAATGTATCATGAATTGCCTAAACCAGAGATTCTTAGCTCCTAAAATATCAAAATACGAAATTGGTTCGGTTTGGTTTTAAACTCAGTGATTGCCGCTAAAACAACACTTTGTCCACTAAAGTAGCCTTGTCAAAGGGTCAAAGTACCGCTAAATCGGTCAAATAGACTCTTTAGTGGCTTGGTCAAATGGTCAAGGGCTGCTAAAGTGGTCAACCATCCGCTTTAGCGGCTACAGCAGCACCAGGAATTTAAAAAACTTTTTTTTACCCTCGAACTCATCCGAAACCCTACAAACATGAACCAATAGTGTAAATTAATCATAAAACACATTCTGGATCCAATGAAATCATTGAATTTACAAGATCGTTTACAACAAATTAACCCTCGGGACCCCTTTTAGGCTATTTTAACTAATTTTTATCTAAGTACTCAAAATGAAATATAAAGGCTTGAGACCCAAACTAACTATGCTACTAATATAAAATTGATTATTACCGATCTAATGGAACTGATCAAATAACTATCCGAGGTTGTTTTAATAAAAAATGGGCCCCACACCTACTGCTCCATTTTCATCAATGTCCAACCAATAGTTCAAAACGAGTCTGGAAGCCTCGGGACCCGGACTAAAGGTCCCTCTAGCCTAAAATCAATGTTCCAGAGCTAACGGCACTGTCGGAATTTTTAGCTGACGCCTTTTACTAGAAGTTTTAGTCCGAGACTAATCTCTTCACTTCAAAAGTGCCAAAACAGGGAAATGGGCATAAAACCCAAACGAACTGCCTAAAAATTGAACCGTCGATTTCGCCAAGTTATAAATGACCTGTAGCCACTATAGAAAGGCATGAAATGCTAAAAATTTGCAAAAAATGAGAAAACGACTTAGAGGGTCATTACTACTTGGGCTTGTAGATTTTCTTCTCTTTGTTGTTTTTTACTTAGCTTCTTGGACTCGTTTATTTTTTTATCAATAAAACAGGCCACTAACCTTTTAAATTTTTAAAAAATACATGTATCTTTGATACCAAATACATGTATCAGTTTATATTTGATAGCAAATACAGTATCTTTGATACCAGATATAGATATATATTTTATAAGTAAAAGGGTCAAAAATACCCCTCTACTTTGATAAATTGGCTAAATTTACCCCTCGTTATATTATAGGACTAAATATACTCCTTCTGTTATACTATAGGACCAAATATAACTCTTTCGTTAGTAAAATTATCAAAAATACCCCTCCTTTTAACACTACTCCACCTTGACAAAGTGTGAGCCATGTGGTGTGACATTTGGGTGAGTTGGATGCCACGTGGCATGCCACCTCAGCATCAGATCTTTTTTCCTTCTTCATTTTAACTTTTTTGCTTCAAATTTTATTACTTAATTATTTAATTTATCAATTTTTTTAAACAAATAAAATATGTGAGGATTTAACGCCAAAAAAATGACTAACCACTGATCACTAATCACTATCACTAGTAGTAAAACATCCATGGTGGTGCCAACTTTTCCTAGAATTCCGCTAACCTTAAACCCCCCATTTTTTCGACAACTTAGTTCCCAAACTCATCGTTTCTGCTCTTCACAGCTCGACATGTGGCACATCTTTTCCTTCCGCCTTCTTCGGTGGTTGTTCTCTTCCGTTTGGTGAGGAGACATCGACATTTATTAACGATGACATTTATTTTATTTTAAATAAATAAAATATGTGAGTATTTAACTTATCAATTTTTTTTAAATAATTAATAAAATTTGAAGCAAAAAGTTTAAAATGAAAAAGAAAAAAATTCTAATGCTGAGGTGGCATGCCACGTGGCATCTACCTCAGCCAAATGTCACGCCACGTGGCTCTCACCTTGCCATGACGGAGAAGTGTTAAAAAGAGGGGTATTTTTGGTAACTTTGCTAACGGCAAAGGTATATTTGGTCCTATAGTATAACGAGGGGCAAATTTAGCCAATTTATCAAAGTAGAGGGGTATTTTCAACTTTTTTTTCCCTATTTTGTACTACGATTAAATAGTTTCTATATACATTCTATACATATAGATATTCTATACAACAATGATACAGTTTCTATACATATTGTATACAGATACATATTCTATACAATAATTATATAGTTTTTATACACATCCTATACAACCTTTAGCTACAATAGGGGACACCAAAGGCCTCTGCCCTTCCATCCCTTGGATAGATAGAGAGGGAAGGCAGAGCTTTTGACTTTTTCATGTTGTCAAAGATTTGAACAATGAAAATAGATGGCGAGTGCCTGATCGAATTGATCAGGTCATGTAGGAACAAGGTTAAAGTCTACCAGTGTTATAGGATGCCTCAGCTGTATACATCACTGCACTTCCTCTGGACACCTATCTTAATGATAAACAGCTCGTCTTGCCGTGACCTTCTCTTGAATTCTCAAAAAAACTTCTGCACATTCTATATAGTTTCTATATATATTTTATACAGATACATATTTTATACAATAATTTTACAGTTTCCATACACATCTTATACAACCTTCATTTCTCCAATTACTAAGAAGGAAATTGGAAAGTGGAAGCAAAATAGGCCCTTCATCTTTAACTATCTTCATCATATTGCAGAAAAAAAATAAGAAATAACAAAAAATGGTATTTGATTGTTAAAAAAAGAGAGAAGTGATTAGAAGAGCATATTTTGTTTTATTTAAAAAAATAGTGCACAAAAAAAAAACAGCGAGAGAGAGGGGGAGAGAGGCGAGAAAGGGAGTGCGAAGGGAAAGAAGTGAGAGAAATGGAGGGAGCGGGGGGGGGGGGGGGGGGGGGAGAGATTAGCTATAAATTGTCATTATTTTGTCCTAAAGTACATTTATGGTGCATGACTCAAATTTGAGCCTTTATTTTTCCTGATGGTCAACCCATGTCCTTTTTCCTAAATATTGTGTGTCAATTTGACACAAAGCAAAACTAATCTATATAATACGCTAGGTCAACTTGCACTACTTAAAGAGCCCAAATTTACCCATTAAACACCTGTTAAGGAATGGAAAGAACTCTTCGGTAGTTTTGATTTGAATTTGTCCACTTTCTCTTTCAACGAAGAAGAAGAAAGATTCTATTATAAAGAAAATTTTGATATTAGTATGATATTTGGTATGCATTTTTTAAAAAAAATTTATTCAACATAATATTCGATATTTATAAAAAAAAAAAATATTGAATATCATACGAAATATACAATTAAATATACAATTCATAAACATCATTGTAATATTAACACATTTATCTTTCTATATCTATATATCTATCTATATCTATCTATCTATACTATATTAAAAGTGTGAAGGCTCATAAATATTGTTTGAATTTTTTGTCCTTTATTAAAAGACTCTTCTTTAGACAAAATTGTCTTTTCACCATTTTCTTAATTTATTATTTAATTATTTTCATAATATTGACTCCTAAAATATCTGGGATCAGGACTAAAATATATGATAAGACTTTTTCTTAAATTAAGAATCCTAAAATATAGTGGTAAAAAGTAACTAAAAATCGTGTAAAAAAATAAGAACGAATTTTAACCTAATATTATGTTTCTTGAAAAAACAAAAACTACCATAAAAATTGCTATTATGTTTTACCGTAAACTACCTTATAACTTGGTAAACTAATACTTTTTTTTTTTTTTGAAAAATATGGCTATGGCTACTTTTGAAAAAACAAAAGTTGCCTACTATATTTAAAAAACTGTCATACAATTGTAATGAAACTATGACCTTAAAGTTAAATTAAATAAATTGATAGATATGATTGAGATAGTATAACGGGATGTTAAAGGAGATACAATAATATGATATATTGATGAAATAAGTTGGGAACTTTTAAAATTTGTCGATAAATTTTATTTAAACACTCAAATTATGATTTGTTTCAATTGAGCACCTGAACATATAATAAAGTGTTCATATTGGCACTTCTGATAAATTTTATGTGGTTTAACTTAGATATTTAAGAGTCGGGTGAGAATAAGCAGAAAAATAATTTTTCAAAATTTAAAGTGTCTAACAGGAATATTTTAGGTAATTTCTTTCCATAGCATATTATTTTACCTTATAATAGTAAAAATATTAATTTGCTGTCCTCTAACACTTTCTAATGACATGTATGTCATATTGGGAAAGTTTTTTAAGTTTTTTAAGTTTTTTTTTCATTCTATAGCCTTGGTAATTTTTCTTAATTTAGTTTAAAGTGGGTTTAATGTTTTTATATGGTTTTATATGAATATATTAATTTTCTATTTAATTGTTTTTCGTATTTAAAAAAATCATCATTTTATTTATTAATCAAGACATATTTTTTTATAATATCGAAGTGATTTTATAAAACTAAATTCATTGAAGTGAGGTACACGCGCAAGGCGCGTACCCTAAACTAGTAATATTAAAAGTGTGAAGGGCCTTAGAAATGTTGTTTGAACTTTTTGTCCTTCATTAAAAGTCTCTACTCTAGACATAATCGTCTTTTTATTATTTTCCTTAAATAATTATCATTTAATTATTTTCCTGATATTTAAGTATTTAAAATTAATTAGAGTTACAACTATTAAACTTTACTTATTTGTAACATATAAGAACTCCTACTAGTTAGTTGTACATCAATTAAAATTTTGCTTATTAATTTTTACCTTTTTTTTTTTACTAATATATATGGTATGTCCTAATATTTTTAACACATTTTAAGATCAAACAGATGTCGTCCTTTACTTCTTTTATACCAAAAATACATTATAATCACTATTTTTGGTGAAAAATAAAAAAGCTATAAATCGTTTGCTTGCTTTTAGGTTTATGTTTCTTTCAATTTTTCTTTGTTTAGGATTCTTGCTACCAATTATAATTTATTGTAGGTGGATGGTGAAATTATATGTATATCATTAATTGTATAGAAGCAAAACAAGAAAATAGGGGTTGAGTGGTCGAAGCTTTTGAGAGTTTATTTGTTTTCTCTTTTTTTGTATTGCTCAAAATAGAGCGGGTTTTGAGGTGTTGAAGAAGATAATAAAATGTGTTTGCTCGACCAAAAAAAAATTATGATTTATTATAGGTTTAGTGTTACCAATTATATATGGTTCATTCACTATATGTTAAAAATATTTGGTAATAGTAAAATATATGGTAAAGGTGTTATGTTATGAGAATTCATAATTAAATAGTCTTAAAATATATGGTAAGAGTTCTACCTAACCTACTGCTCTTCATCAAAGTTGCTGCCCTCTTTCGTACTCGATTTATGGTTAATGTGACAGGATTATATATGTGTTAGGAGCAGTTTTACTTTCTACTATATTTGTTGTTGTTTTAATATATTTCATATTTGCTTTCTTTAGTTTCTCTCAAGTCTGCTCGTACTTTTTCAAGATAATAAGGAGTTGCTTGTTTCTGCAGGTCCCGGAGGTTGCTTCAAGCTCATTGAGTGTAAGTTCATGATCTTGCATTCATAACTCTCATGTTGAAATTCTAACGAAAATGGGTCAAGCCCCATTTGATTTAGTTTTTTCATGTTATATTTATTATTTGGTTATAATATTGTATTGTTTTTGTCAGTTAAACGCACATACATTATCATATTGTTAGTCTTTGGTAGATGACTTTCAGTTTTTTTTTCCATCGCAACTTTCAAGTTATCATCTTCTGCTTTACCATAAATTTTTATGTTATTGTTAATTTGTTACAAGTAATCGTGTTATATTATTATGCTCACACACACACACACATATATATATATATACACAATGTTGTCATTTTTCCTTTAGCTTATATTTTAGTGTGTTTACGTGTGATAGTAATTTAATGACAAAACTCTCATGTTGTTCGCCTCTTGGTAGATGACTTTCGGTTTTTTCATCACACTTTTCAAGTTGTCTAAAGACTTTAAAATCAACTAAATATAATAATTTTAATTAGAGATATTCAATCTAATTAATCCTACTCTAGATTTCTTTCGTACTGGTTTTCTACTGTATTGTGCTCAGTTATTGAGTTCTTCCTGGCTTTTCCAAATATGGCTCGGATCATTGTTAGCATAACAGAAGTAAATTTGTCGTTATGTTAAATCTAGCTATATTGTTTACTTTGTTAGCTTATTTCCAGGTTTCTCCTTTCCTCAAATTTAGAAAAAAGTTTCAATTTTTGATGTTTAAAATAATGATATTCATTTGAGGTTTTTTTTCAGCACCATTAAGAAGAAGGTAGATTTACGATTTTGTTTTGTTAGTTCAGTTGACTTTACTAAATTTTTGAAAATATATTGCAACATCCAGTGTTAAGTATAAAATAAAAGTTTATACTAAATATTGTGGGATAAATGTGCAACGCACGTTCCTATAGACTAATAAACTAGTATAAGTACAAAACTGATTGATAGACGTTGAAAATTTGACTATATCTTGATTGAAATATCTTTTTTTATCTAATTAATTAACAAAGAAAATTATTTATACTTTCTTTTGAATATTTCTACATGTTTAAGCTGATAGTATGATATGATTGAAACATTTCTCAAAAAAGACCAAGTCATAATTCTCTATTATATGATTATATGTCAGCCAAAGTCAAACAAGCTATGATTATCAATTTGTCGTACGCCAAAAAACTAAAGCTGAACTTTATCAAACCATGTCAAATTAATTTGATATAGTATTTTTATAAAGTAAAAATTGCAAATAGCAGACTGAAGTTTTTCATATCATACGGTGTTCATTCTAACTATCTAGACTCTATTTTGTGGGATTTTACTGAATATGTTGTTATTATCCATCTTTACTATCCTAATTTTTCTTTGTAATATTATAAGCTTGTTCTGTTAATTGTTGGGCATTATAAAACGAAGAAAACGACCGATGTGTTCAATGGTTAAAGTAATTTGATATATGGACTATAGTAAAATGAAGAAACGATCAATCTATTCAATAGTTAATGTAATTTGATATGTAACAAGTAACAACCATCCAAACAAGCGGTAAGTGAGGTCAGGGTCAGGTCATAACATGTGTTCACGTAAACCAATTACAAACAAGTTTTGGATAATAATAGCTTGTTCAAGTGAATCAATTTCAAACAAATTTTGGGTAATAATAACATGTTCACGTAAATCAATTTCAAACAAGTTTTAGGTAATAATAGCTTGTTCATGTAAATCAATTTCAAACAAGTTTTGGGTAATAATAGCTTGTTCACGTAAATCAATTTTAAATAAGTTTCGAGTAATAATAGCATGTTTACGTAAATCAATTTCAAACAAGCTTCGGGTAATAATAACTTGTTCACTCAAATCAATTTCAAACAGTCATGACCTAAAATATTTCTAGAATCTAAATACCTGGTGCTTAATACCCCTAGTAGGGGTATTCTTGGTTAAACTCTGATTCAAATTGAAAATAAAATAAAATTGATTAAATAAATTAAGTTTTATTTAACAGAAAAGGGTCAAAAATGCCCTTAACGTATTAGAAATGATTCAAAAATACCCTTCTTTCACGTATTGGATAAAAAATGCCCCTCCATCCACCTATTTAGATCAAAAATATCCTTAAGGTTAAATTAAAGTCTAAAATTGCCCTTCCTTTTAACGGAAGTTGATATGACATAAATAATTTTTTTAATTAAATATGTGGCATTACTTTTATTGGTCCACATAAAATCAGACCCAAATTAATTCACAATCCCATCCATTAATCTAAACCAAATATAATACCCAACATTTTTTCATCTTTGTCCAATCTATCCATGCCTGAATTCAGTTGATGGCTTATGTGATTGACAATCATTTCTCTACTAAAAAGATTAAAAAGTATATATAGGAACAAACAACGAAGATAGAATGGAGTAGTAGTTCTATTTTGAAAGAAGCATTTTAAGAGTTCAGAAAGCATATCAGAAATAATGTAAAGTAATTAATTAAATTTAAAGTGTTGATACGAGAAAAGATTTACAGTTGGGGAGTAATTAACTTGAAACTTTTGATTAATTTTAACTATTAAGCACGTTAAATGTTCACAAGAAACATAGATAAATTGATAACTTGAGCATCCATAACTAGAGGTAGAACAAACATGGTTTGGAGGTAGATGAAGAAGTGTTGGGTATTATATTGGGTTTGGGTTAATGGATAGGATTGTGTGAATGGATTTGGATCTAACTACAAGTGGACCAACAAAAATAATGCCACATATTTAATTAAAAAAAATTATTTATGCCACATCAACTTTCGTTAAAAGGAGGGGTGATTTTAGACTTAAATTTAACCTTAAGGGCATTTTTGATCTAAATAGGTGGAGGGGGACGCCGGGGGGGGGGGGGGGGGAATTTTTCATCCAATAGGTGGAAGGAGGATATTTTCGAACCATTTCTAATACGTTAAGGGCATTTCTGACCCTTTTTCGTTTATTTAATTTTGATTCGAATTTAAATTTTAAAAAATTAATAATATTTGACTTGGTTTAATTTATTAAAAACAAACCGAACAAGAAATCAAACAAATCTTTAAGTTATATAGATAAAATCTTATAGCCATATATACAATATATCATTTTTATAAATAATTTAAGATACTTTGTAGAATTTTTCATGAAAAAATTATTTATCACTAATAGACTAGTAAACTTTACACCTTAAGCTCATTTATTAAAAGAGAGTTATGAATCCAATCTTGTTCCCTCCGTTTTAAAAACAATGACATATTTTGACTTGACACGGAGTTTAAAAAAATAAAGAAGACTTTGAATCTTATGGTTCTAAATTAAAGTTATGTCAAATGTACCAAAATGCCCCCTTTAATCTTGTGGTTAAAAACATGTCAGGTAGAAAGTGAAAATTAAAGTGTTGCTAAAAAAGAAAGTCATTCTTTTTAAAACAGATTTAAAAGGAAAGTATGTCATTCTTTTTTAAACGGAGGGAGTATATATTTTGTATTTCTTATTGACTTTACTCACTTAATTAAAACTAATAGATATTAAGAAAATTTCTTCATAATGCAAGAAAATGATAGTCACCTCAATAAAAGATTATTAGCGAATTAGAAGTTGGAAAATTATTTCCTAATTTTAGGGGAAAAAGAAAAAGAAAAAATAGCATTATATTTCTTTAAAATGAAAATAACAAATCAAACAAAACCGATAACAACTAAATCAACAGTTATTGATTATATTTAATTTAATTTAGTTTTAATAATTTAAAAAATAACTAAATTAATTTGATTTTAATTTTATTCCAAAATTGAACCATGAATACCCTACCCCCAAGGAGCAAGAAGGTCTAGAAAGAAATTAGAAAAAATAGACAAAATATTCGTTGAGTAAAAATTTCATACTCAAAATAACCCAATAATCTTTTATTATCAAAAATGTGTTTTAAAATGAGACAGAAATATAAATACTAAACAATAAATGAAGACAGTTATGGCAAAGAATGATTATTTCTTATTTCTTTCTTCCTCGTTTTAGTGTTTTCTTTCACAAAAGTGAAGAATTACACTTTTATAGGTATACAAGTCATCCGTTAGTTTTACAAACTTCAAGAGATAAATTAATTATATATATTTCATGACCCAATTTCTCAGGTCATGATGGCATCTACTTCAACCCACCAGTAGGTAAGCCAAGCCATAGCCCGGAATGGTAAATAACAGGCTAATGGGCGGAAGATAACAAGAAACAAGAAGGAAAACCAACAAAGACAACAATATAAGAGGAAGCGAAGAAATAGACATACATAATATATCGTACAGGAGAAGGAAGAAGACCAATTATACAACATAATTCCTCCCAAGACCTGATAAGGTCGATACAAGAGCCACTATAATCAAAAGAAGATTACTAGACAATATCCAAAATATACATAGATACAGTAGTCTCGAAATGCAAAAGACTATAACTGAAATAGCTGGAGGAGGATCAACCTCGAACTCTAGAAAGCTCACCCCGTCTCCGAATCAGTAGCTGGGTTTGAGAATAGCGTCAACACTGGTGGCTCATACTCGAATCTGCATCAAAAAAAAGATGCAGAAGTTCAGTATGATTACCAAAGCAACGGGTACTCAGTAGACATCATCGGCCGATTGAGCTCAAATATAGTAAAAACATAAATATAGTGCGAGTGTGTGAGCTAAGTCAACAGTAATATGGGTAAAAATGTAAATATCTATTGTACTAGCAAGTATAGTAACAAAAATAAATAACTCAAAAGTAAGGAAGACGAGCTAACTATAACCTAACTGTGCCCCCATAAGCCCAGAAGGCACACACAAGAAGACAATTAACCATACCGAGCCCCCATAAGTCGGTTGGTGCAGACAAGAAGTGATTAAAATACGAAGCATAACTAACCTGTAGCTGAACCGATCTCAAGTAACCTTTTGATTCCAAATCCATAATGTGCACCGGGCTTGAACCGATACCAATGGGTAGTAACGAGAGGCCAGACGCTGGGCTCGAACTGGGAATGGTGGGTAATAACAAGGGCCCCCATGAATCATGTATAACAGAACTCATTACCATTGTCAAAACTCCCAGAACAACTATATTCAATACCATAACATCCCGACAGTATCATAAACAGACACCAGACTCGAGCCGAAACTCACAGTAACCATACCGTAACTAGAAGTAAGTGATCCCATAAGTAGCCAACCTCAATCATGAACTGATACCCAAAGCTCATACGGAGTCCATGAATAGTAATCATGACCAAAAATGATGTAGATATCATGCCAGAACTTATAATAATAGTAGCAATAAAGTATATGCCGGACTCAAATCGAAACTAAAATGCATTTACATAAACATAACTAGCGGGAGGAAAATCCAAGAGTTTCAAGCACATCTCCAGGCCATAAGGGTCATAAATACCAATCCCAAGCAGATAAGTCTCCTAAGGTAAGGCGAGTCCCAAATACTAGGTCAAGAGGTGCAGTATAAGGTCAGTTACTACTTTACCCTAGAAAAAAGAGCTAAAACAGGCTAGAAACCTAGTCCAAGTCAAACCTAACCCAAGGTAATAGCATAAAGTAGTATCCAGGAGTTTAACTGAGCCTAAAGGAACTTTATGCCAAAAATACATTATCTAAAAAGGGTAGTAGGGACCACTACAGGGTCTCGATGACCAAACCTAAACCAAACTCTAATCGAGTTTAATCTAAGGCTTCCCTATCACATCCCAAGATACCACAAGCACTAACTCTAGTCTTAAGGATAATAGTACACTATACTAGGGGAGAATGGGCCGGCCCGAACTCTATCAAAATAAGGCCCTAACAGGCTAAATACGACGTAAAAATACTAAAAAGGTACTCGGGCTAAAACTACCTGCCCAAAACTAGCACAATAGCATACTAATACCATAAGTAAGCTAAATCTAGGAGTACAGTAAGCCTATCCTACCTAGACGCCACCAAATCCTCTAAATTGGAGCTTTTCTCTTCCGTGAAGCTTCCTAGAGCTTCCGCACTCCCAAAATAATGATTTATGCTTCAAGACGAGTAAAACGATACTTATATTACGTATAAATTCTTTGGGTAAAAAATTAGTCTAAAAATCCCATAGGGGCTCGCTTGCGGAAATACAAAATTGAAATTGTCACAGCTTCCCATGCAGCTCAAGGATCAAATTGTCACGCCCCGAATCCGATCGAGACATGATTGGCACCCGTAGCCGATAAGGCCCGAGAGAACCAACCTTTGCCTATGTTCAACCATATGCATGCCATAAGAAACCCATAAGCACATAACAGCTATAGAGACCAACAAGGGAATTCATGGAACATGATATATAGATACATACGTGAAACTGGGACATTGAGGCCACCGAGGCAAGTGCGACATATCCCTTTTACATTTATACACCCACACCTGTCTACAAAAGCCTCTAACAAAGCATTGACAAAAATGACCTAAAAGTCGGGGCAAGTCCTCGCTTTATCCAACATGTACAACACCAAAACATATATACACTCTGACTCGGAGAAGCCCAAAATTAGATGGATCTCACCAATGGTCTGCGACGACTGGCAACCTACTGAGGAGGCCTACTGGTACCTGCGCCTGCAGCAAGTAAGGTAAATTCCCCAAAAGGGGTCAGTATGAAATAAGTACTGAGTATGCAAGGCTCAGATGAAACTGTACAATACATGAATATTTCAATGAACTCAAAACATATGAATAATCAATGTGAATAAGTCACCATTTGGTATTTTGGGAAACCATGTGGATTGCTTTCATTACTTTCTTTGCTTTCTTTATCTCAATGCTCAATGATAACAATGTACCCGGGCCCCTACTGATCAGTGGGTCTTTTCATATCATAACATCATGTTGGGATCGAGTCGAGCTAGGCTTATGCCCCTAGACTTGCCACCCATATATCAATATATCGGGATCGAGTCGAGCTAGGCTTACGCCCCTAGACTTGCCACCCATAAATCAATACATCGGGATCGAGTCGAGCTAGGCTTATGCCCCTAGACTTGCCACCCATAAATCAATATATCGGGATCGAGTCGAGCTAGGCTTATGCCCCTAGACTTGCCACCCAATCTTGATCATTGACCACATATGCATTACTTTGTTCATTACTTTGAGATTGATACTTGGATAGCCATAACATCACTTGAGCTTTGGATCATAGCATTATTGGAAACTTTGAATCATTAACCAATGAGTGAGAGACATGTGAATAACTTGGCAACATAACATTATGAGAATCATAACACCATGGGAACTATTGGACAATAATACCTGAACAAGAAACACAAGTATAATCACTATTGGAACATTGGAACATAACCTTGTTTGAACTTTTGGAACATGAACCATGAATATGAGACATGAGATTTACCAATGATCAACGAGTAGGAAATATATGACAATGACCATTGCTAACCGGATATGGAATACCTTAGCCCATTTCGGGATAGGACTAGTGATATGTCAATGTGAACACTATTTGTTGTCGAAGATACGGACAAAGTAACCTTACATACCTTGGATTCGCAATATGAATATACAACCTTCGATGCGTAGACAATAATCCCTCTCCTTCTTTATGTGTCACTCTACAACATAAATACATAACGAAATTCACATTAACCACCAATTACTTTACAAATGCATACAATGTCAATGAGTAACATGTTTGCCTTTAAACATGTCATTTCCCCTCGACAAAACCATTGATCATACTATTATTCCAAAAATTCCATAATATTCCCAACATTGACCAATACATGAAAATCAATACATTTCACCACAATACTTCTCCTTTACACTTTCTTATCCATAACACATCACAAATAATCCATCAAAGTACCTTAATATAACTCATAACACATATCGGCCAAAATCCCATAATTTCCACTTGTAGACAAGAACAAGTTTAATACCACAAATAGCACCATACATGTTCATAGTTTGTCCATACCATGCTTTTTCATCAAAGGCACAAGTCCTAATTCAAGTTCAAATTACCAAGATGACACATCTTTCACCAAAGACAAAAATACATTATTCATCACCTTGCCAACACAACTAGCATAATATATATAATCTCCCATGCATATAATATGTTAATCCATGAGGATAAATACTTACCAAGGCTTGGAATATGTTGATCTTGTCCAAGGAGTCCAAAGAACTTATTTGCCTTAGGGTTTGTAAATGAAAGAAATGTTTGTGAAAAATATCCAAAAGTTATGAGAGTCTTGTATGATTAAAAATCTGATTTTGGTGGCTTTTTATGGACTTAAATTCATCCTTAGCCACACTTGGCACTAAATGATATGTTCACTTGGTCAAATATTGGAAGAATGGATCACTTTGCCTTTGGGCCCATGTATTTTATTCCATTTTGGGCCTCAAATTGGGCCCAATAACAACTATCCATGTAACCCATAAAATTTCATGTATTAATCACCATATCTCTCATGTTTACATAATTCCATAATGTCACGACAATATTCTCTTAAAAAATTCTCATTCATCCTTTCGATCGCAAAAATAGACATTCTAGTCGCCCTTGGTTTCATTGGACATTTTGGATCACTATTCACATTTCATGATTTGATCATGTAGGAGTGTGTAGGAGTGTATTGAAGTGTTTGAAGCTTTAACAATGCTCAACTAATTCCAAATAACCAAAAGAAACCATCTAGAAATCGTCGTAGAACTGCGTTACAAAACGACTCCGGAAGGGCATAATTGTTGTGCCTTGCGCCACACCCCCTGAAACAGGGTAGTGGCGCAAGTTTTCAGCCTCCTCTGAAATTCTTTGCTGCAGGTGGCTTGCGCCACACCCTTGAAACAGGGTAGTGGCGCAAGTTTCAGCACTTTGCTGAAATTTTCGGCCACTTATCCAATGTTTACGTATCGTCCAATCCCTTATCAAAACACGACAAAATACTTACTTAGTGATCTTACCCCTCAAGTAAACATGAATTAAAGTCACCAAATGAGGTTATAATGTGTACGAGTTCTTACCCAAATGCTCCACAAAATCACAACACACCTCCTACGAAGATCTAATCGCACATGTTAAGTCCGATATCAAATGTTTCACCAATGACACTATAAAACACATATGCATGGCATCTCAACACCTATGTAGATATGATCCCAAGGTATCAAGTGAGGTTATAAAAGTATGGGGTGTTACATTCTTCCCCCCTTAGAAACATTCGTCCTCGAATGTTAACAACATTGTCTTATGTATCTTTACTTAACATACCTATACACATTCACAGAATGCTCTTAAATACTTACTTGCTATTGTTCCACCTCCGCACTGTGAACTTATTGGTCCATTTGAAATAGATGAGGATACTTGGACTTCATCATCTCTTTCGCCTCCCATGTGATCTCCTCCTTCTGTTGATTTCTCCAAAGGATTTTTACGGATGCGACATCTTTATTCCTCAAACTCTTTACTTGTCGATCCAGAATAGCAATGGGCACCTCTTCATAAGTGAGATCCTCTGTAACTTGAATATCCTCGATGGGAACAATACGCGAGAGATCACCTATGCACTTTCGAAGCATCGAAACATGAAATACCGGATGGACTGATGAAAGGTCCTGGGGTAGTGCCAACTCATACGCAACTTGCCCAAATCTTCTAATGATTTCATATGGGCCTATGTAACGTGGAATCAATTTCCCTTTCTTCCCGAACCGCATTACCCCTTTCATCGGTGACACCTTTAAAAACACCCAATCACCTATGGTGAATTCAAGCCCTCTTCTTCTAACATTGGCATATGACTTGTGACGAATTTGAGCCGTTTGTAACCGTTGTTGGATTACTTTAACTTTCTCCATAGCTTGGTGAACAATATCTGGCCCAAGTAAGGCAGTTTCACTTGCTTCGAACCATCCGATTGGTGATCTACATTTCCTTCCATAAAAGGCTTCATAAGGTGCCATTTTAATACTTGAATGATAGCTATTGTTATATGCAAATTCAATAAGAGGCAAATGGTCATCCCAACTGCCTTGAAAATCTAACGTACAAGCTCGTAGCATATCTTCAAGTGTCTGAATAGTACATTCTACTTGTCCATCAGTCTGAGGATGGAAAGTTGTACTCAAATTCACCTGAGTACCTAAACTCCGCTGAAAAGATTTCCAAAAGTGTGCTGTGAACTGTGCTCCTCTGTCTGATATGATAGAAAGTGTTATACCATGCAATCGTACTATCTCTTTCACATACAACTTCGCATAATCCTCAGCTGTATAGGTCGTCTTGACCGGTAGAAAATGCGCTGATTTAGTAAGTCAGTCCACTATGACCCATATAGAATCAAACTTTTGCAATGTACGTGGCAAGCCCGTAATGAAATCCATATTAATCATATCCCACTTCCAGACTGGAAGATTGATACATTGCATGTAACCTCCCGGTTTCTGATGTTCCACTTTCACTTGTTGACAATTTGGGCATTGCGCGACAAATTCTGTAATGTTCTTTTTCATGTTGCCCCACCAATACACTTCTTTCAATTCATGGTACATTTTAGTAGCACCCGGATGAATAGAATAGCGCGAATGGTGCGCCTCTGTCATTATTCGTGTCCTCAGCTCAACTACGTCCAGTACACATAATCTCCCTTGACATCGAAGCACTCCTTCCGGTGTAATATCAAATGCCTTGGTCAAATTCTGCTGCACATTTTCCTTTAGCTGTAATAAAATAGAATCCGCAAATTGCTTCTCTTTCACTTCAGCTATCAAAGAGGATTCTGCTGCATTTTGCACAATAACTCTATTATCTGAAGATTCAATAAGGCGAACTCCCAAGCTCTCTAACTGATATAAGTCTTTGATTATTTCCTTCTTTTCTGTCACTTGATCACTAGTGACTCCCGTTGCCTTGCGGCTCAATGCATCTACTACTACATTTGCCTTCCCTGGATGGTATAAAATATCGATATCATAGTCTTTCAAGAGCTCTAACCATCTTCGTTGCCTTAGGTTGAGTTCTTTTTGCTTAAAGATATATTGTAAACTTTTGTGATCCGTATAAATATCAACATGAACTCCATACAGATAATGACGCCATATCTTTAAAGCAAAAACTACCGCTGCCAATTCGAGATCATGTGTGGGATAGTTTTTCTCATGTGGCCGCAACTGTCGTGAGGCATATGCTATCACCCTACCATGCTGCATCAATACACATCCGAGACCAATCCCAGAAGCATCACAATACACTGCATAGCCCTCTGTGACTTCAGGAAGTACTAACACTGGTGTGGAAGTCAACTTATCTTTCAAGTTTTGAAACCCTCTTTCACATGCATCATTCCATTGAAACTTAATTTCCTTGTGAGTTAACTTTGTTAATGGTGCTGCAATAGAAGCAAACCCTTCCACAAATCTCCGGTAATAACCTGCCAAACCCAGAAAACTGCGAATCTCTGTGGGTGTCGTAGGTCTTGGCCAATTTTTCACTGCCTCTATCTTCTGTGTGTCGACCTGTATTCCTTCGTCCGACACAATGTGACCCAAGAATGCAACTGATTTTAACCAAAACTCACATTTGGAGAATTTTGCATACAGTTTACGCTCACGGAGAATTTGCAATAGTTGCCGTAAGTGATAAGCATGGTCTTCTGGTGATCTTGAATAAACAAGGATGTCATCTATAAATACTGTCACGAACACATCTAAGAATGGCTTAAACACCCTATTCATCAAATCCATAAACACAGCCGGTGCATTTGTTAGTCCAAATGACATAACTAAAAATTCATAATGGCCATACCGTGTTCGAAAAGCTGTCTTGGGTACATCCTCCTCTCTAACTCTGACTTGATGATAACCCGACCTCAAGTCAATCTTTGAGAAACACTTGGCACCCTGTAACTGATCAAACAAATCATCAATTCGAGGGAGGGGATATTTGTTCTTGATCGTTACTTTATTCAGTTGCCGATAGTCGATGCACATTCTCAAGGTGCCATCTTTATTTCGCACAAATAATACCGGTGCACCCCACGGGGACATACTAGGCCTAATGAAGCCCTTGTCCAGCAAATCTTTCAACTGCTCCTTCAATTCACGCAGTTCCGCTGGAGCCATTCTATATGGAGGAATAGAAATAGGCTGAGTACCTGGAATCACATCAATGCCAAATTCCACTTCCCGTACTGGGGGTAAACCTGGAAGATCCTCTAGAAATACGTCAAGAAATTCATTGACTACCGGTACTAACTGTGGAGTTAATGGTTCCATATCATTATCTTTCACCCGTACCAAGTGACATAAGTACCCCTTGGCAATCATTTTCCTGGCTTTCAAATAAGAAATAAATCTTCCTCGTGGTGCCCCTACATTACCCTGCCATTCTAGAACATTTTCCTGCGGAAAACAGAATTGTACCTTCTTGGCCCGGCATTCTACCGTAGCATAACAAGAGGCCAACCAATCCATTCCCATAATTACATCAAAATCCACCATGTCCAATTCAATGAGATCGGCCAACGTATCATGACCACACACAGTTACCACACAGTTACGATACACTCTCTTTGCAATAATATATTCACCAACTGGTGTAGACACTTCAATTGACTTAATTAATAATTCTGGTGCTTTTGCAAATTTCGCAGCAACCAATGGAGTAACATAGGAAAATGTAGAACCTGGGTCAATTAGTGCATATACATTATGTGAGAATATGGATAATGTACCTGTGACGACATCAGGGGAAACCTCTGAATTCTGGCGGTCCACCAAAGCATAAGTACGATTCTGGACCTCGCTAGTATTGGCTCCTCCTCTGGCACCTCTACCACGACCAATAGGCTGCACCCCTCGGCCCTGTGAAGGAACCGATGCTGATGACGCAACAGCTGACCCAGCCGGTCGTGCTATACCACCCATGCTCCGCTGTGGACAATCTCTCGCTATATGTCCCGACATACCACACCAAAAGCAGACATTCGTCCCTGTACGACATGTACCTGTATGTATACGCCCGCAGTACTGACACTGATGATGAGGGAAACCTGCTGCGTGTGATCCATGACCCCCACTACTCTGCCCAGTTGAACCACCTCTAAACCCTCGAGACTGAGAATAAGCACTCCCTGTGGAATAAGAGAACGACGGTCTAGGTGGTCTAGGAAACATGCGGGGCCTAGATCCTCCTTGGGACATCATAGGTGGTCCCATAGGTCTAGCCCTTTTGGACTGTCCCCTATCAAATTCATGTACCCTTCATCTCTGTCTTTGATCTTCCATTTTCTGGGCGAAGGCTTGTATTCGAGCAATGTCCATGTCCCTATTCAAGGCCGCAATAGTGCAATCTCTTACCAAGTATGGCTCTAGTCTGTCCACATATCTATGGACCCTGTCGGTCATCGTAGCCACAACATTTGGCGCATATCGAGCCAAGGAATTAAATTGCAAGCTATATTCTCTGACACTCAAATTTCCTTGACGGAGATTTAGGAACTGATCCGCACGTGCCTCACGGATCTCATAGGGCAAGTAATGATCAAGGAAAGCCACCTTAAACTCTTCCCACGTAGGTGGATCTGCACCAATGTCACGGGATTTCTTCCAATCCTCATACCACAGTATTGCCTCTCCTTTCAACCTGTACGCAGCAAGTTCCACTGTCTCTACCCCTGTCATATGCATAACGTCCAAGGCCCTCTGAATTTGATCCACGAAGTCCTGTGGATCTGCTTTTGGATCGGACCCTGTAAATATAGGAGGGTCCAGTTTCAAGAAATCCTGTGTTCTGCGACTTGCCATGCTAGCCGCATCATCATCATGTGTCATTGCACCAGCTCTTTCCTGGCTTTGTGCCGCCACTAACTGTGTCAACATCTGTACAGCATTCCTAAGATCCTGATCTGTGGCATTCGTCGGTGGTTCCACGGGCACTTCCCTTCTTCTAGGCTCTTCTGGAGCTGAAGAAGTAGAAGAAGCTCGCGTTGCGAACTCAGTTTCAGCCCCACCTTGATCAACTTGTTCAGGTGGTGGTCGACTTGTTCCTTCCCCAGCAATTCTATCTATCAGCTTACTTTTACCTTTTTCTCTTCCTCTTTTAGTATTCGGTATTTTGACTATACCAAAGAAAAACAATTATCAAGATCAGATACAATGCAACTGGCAACATTGGCTCTATTGCACGATCTAGAATAAAGAAAAGAAACGACATCCTAAATGTCCCGTAGCCTCCTACTTATAAATGTGGTGCACAACACATCGATAAGTAAGACTCTACTCAGACACGGCTTTGTAGACACCCTTAGAACGACCTGCTCTGATACCACTTTTGTCACGCCCCAAATCCGATCGAGACATGATTGGCACCCGTAGCCGATAAGGCCCGAGAGAACCAACCTTTGCCTATTTTCAACCATATGCATGCCATAAGAAACCCATAAGCACATAACAGCTATAGAGACCAACAAGGGAATTCATGGAACATGATATATATATACATACGTGAAACTGGGACATTGAGGCCACCGAGGCAAGTACGACATATCCCTTTTACATTTATACACCCACACCTGTCTACAAAAGCCTCTAACAAAGCATTGACCAAAATGACCTAAAAGTCGGGACAAGTCCCCGCTTTATCCAACATGTACAACACCAAAACATATATACACTCTGACTCGGAAAAGCCCCGAATTAGCTGGAGCTCACCAATGGTCTGCGACGACTGGCAACCTACTAAGGAGGCCTACTGGTACCTATGCCTGCAGCAAGTAAGGTAAATTCCCCAAAAGGGGTCAGTACGAAATAAGTACTGAGTATGCAAGGCTCAGATGAAACTGTACAATACATGAATATTTCAATGAACTCAAAACATATGAATAATCAATGTGAATAAGTCACCATTTGGTATTTTGGGAAACCATGTGGATTGTTTTCATTACTTTCTTTGCTTTCTTTATCTCAATGCTCAATGATAACAATGTACCCGGGCCCCTACTGATCAGTGGGTCTTTTCATATCATAACATCATGTTGGGATCGAGTCGAGCTAGGCTTATGCCCCTAGACTTGCCACCCATAAATCAATACATTGGGATCGAGTCGAGCTAGGCTTACGCCCCTAGACTTGCCACCCATAAATCAATACATCGGGTTCGAGTCGAGCTAGGCTTATGCCCCTAGACTTGCCACCCATAAATCAATACATCGGGATTGAGTTGAGCTAGGCTTATGCCCCTAGACTTGCCACCCATAAATCAATATATCGGGATCGAGTCGAGCTAGGCTTATGCCCCTAGACTTTCCACCCATACTTGATCATTGACCACATATGCATTACTTTGTTCATTACTTTGAGATTGATACTTGGATAGTCATAACATCACTTGAGCTTTGGATCATAGCATTATTGGAAACTTTGAATCATTAACCAATGAGTGAGAGACATGTGAATAACTTGGCAACATAACATTATGAGAATCATAACACCATGGGAACTATTGGACAATAATACCTGAACAAGAAACACAAGTATAATCACTATTGGAACATTGGAACATAACCTTGTTTGAACTTTTGGAACATGAACCATGAATATGATACATGAGATTTACCAATGATCAACGAGTAGGAAATATATGACAATGACCATTGCTAACCGGATACGGAATACCTTAGCCCATTTCGGGATAGGACTAGTGACATGTCAATGTGAACACTATTTATCGTAGGAAGATACGGACAAAGTAACCTTACATACCTTGGATTCGCAATATGAATAGACAACCTTCGATGCGTAGACAATAATCCCTCTCCTTCTTTATGTGTCACTCTACAACATAAATACATAACGAAATTCACATTAACCACCAATTACTTTACAAATGCATACAATGTCAATGAGTTACATGTTTGCCTTTAAACATGTCATTTCCCCTCGACAAAACCATTGGTCATACTATTATTCCAAAAATTCCATAATATTCCCAACATTGACCAATACATGAAAATCAATACATTTCACCACAATACTTCTCCTTTACACTTTCTTATCCATAACACATCACAAATAATCCATCAAAGTACCTTAATATAACTCATAACACATATCGGTCAAAATCCCATAATTTTCACTTGTAGACAAGAACAAGTTTAATACCACAAATAGCACCATACATGTTCATAGTTTGTCCATACCATGCTTTTTCATCAAAGGCACAAGTCCTAATTCAAGTTCAAATTACCAAGATGACACATCTTTCACCAAAGACAAAAATACATTATTCATCACCTTGCCAACACAACTAGCATAATATATATAATCTCCCATGCATATAATATGTTAATCCATGAGGATAAATACTTACCAAGGCTTGGAATATGCTGATCTTGTCCAAGGAGTCCAAAGAACTTATTTGCCTTAGGGTTTGTAAATGAAAGAAATGTTTGTGAAAAATATCCAAAAGTTATGAGAGTCTTGTATGATTAAAAATCTGATTTTGGTGGCTTTTTATGGACTTAAAGTCATCCTTAGCCACACTTGGCACTAAATGATATGTTCACTTGGTCAAATATTGGAAGAATGGATCACTTTGCCTTTGGGCCCATGTATTTTATTCCATTTTGGGCCTCAAATTGGGCCCAATAACACCTATCCATGTAACCCATCAAATTTCATGTATTAACCACCATATCTCTCATGTTTACATAATTCCATAATGTCACGACAATATTCTCTTAAACAATTCTCATTCGTCCTTTCAATCGCAAAAATAGACATTATAGTCGCCCTTGGTTTCATTGGACATTTTGGATCACTATTCACATTTCATGATTTGATCATGTAGGAGTATGTAGGAGTGTATTGAAGTGCTTGAAGCTTTAACAATGCTCAACTAACTCCAAATAACCAAAAGAAACCATCTAGAAATCGTCGTAGAACTGCGTTACGAAACGACTCCGGAAGGGCATAATTGTTGTGCCTTGCGCCACACCCCCTGAAACAGGGTAGTGGCGCAAGTTTTCAGCCTCCTCTGAAATTCTTGGCTGCAGGTGGCTTGCGCCACACCCCTGAAACAGGGTAGTGGCGCAAGTTTCAGCACTTTGCTGAAATTTTCGGCCACTTATCCAATGTTTACGTATCGTCCAATCCCTTATCAAAACACTACAAAATATAGTGATCTTACCCCTCAAGTAAACATGAATTAAAGTCACCAAATGAGGTTAGAATGTGTACGAGTTCTTACCCAAATGCTCCACGAAATCACAGCACACCTCCTACGAAGATCTAATCGCACATGTTAAGTCCAATATCAAATGTTTCACCAATGACACTATAAAACACATATGCATGGCATCTCAACACCTATGTATATATTATCCCAAGGTATCAAGTGAGGTTATAAAAGTACGGGGTGTTACACAAAAGTGTAGCCAATTCTGAGCTCAAAACAGTTCCAACAACAATCCAAAATAAATAACAAGAAAGGGGAATTAACTGAGAAATTAAATGAAAGCTTATGGGAATTCGAAGATATAGGGCCCAAAAGCACGTTCCCAAGCTAATCCCAGCTCAATAATATGATTCTCCCATAGTTTATTAGCTCTAAAGGTCTATAATGGCATTTACGCTTAGAAAATAATGAGAGAAAAATGAAAGGAAAGGTATATATATACTGCAAGGGGTTTTCTTATCATGGTCACGAGGTTCCCTTGTTGCGGTCGCGACATCCTACTAATGGGACCATCACGATTAAGGTGGCGATGAACAAGCTGGTTCGGCCCCACAACCTCCTTTATTGCATTCGCGAGCCCTCAAGCCTCGAGATTGTGATGACTAAGATCATGGCCCCTTACAATTATGAGGGTCGTCATCACGGTCGCGATGAAGGAATTGGGCCTGCACCAGGCTCTGATACACCAATAATTTTGGCAAATTATAAATATCCCAACTAGGACCTCGGGATTTGTTCAAAATCCAGTGAACACAAATAAACTATGCTACCCTATCAAATTTGATATTCTGGACTCACCGGCGCCATCAAAATTTCCATCTGGGTTCACTTCAACAAAAATTGGGTCCCACACCCCCAAGGGCCGTTTTAACCAAATTTCAACAAATAACCTAAAATGAGTCTGAAAGCCTCAGGACCCGGACCAAGGGTCCCTCTTGCCTAAAATCGATGTTTCAAAGATTATGAGACTATCATAAATGGAACCCAAGGCTCTTTACCTGAGGTTTAATCCCGCGACACTATTCTTAACTTCAAAAGCTCTAAAACAGGGAAATGGTTCTAAAAACCAAACGAACTGCCCGGTGACCAAACTGTCAGTCTCAGCAAGTCATAAATAACTTGGGGTAGCTATGGGAAAGATCTAAATATAGTAAAAGAATGAAAATAGGGAAAATGACCTAGAGGGTCATTACAATATATGTTTACTAAAAGTTCACTGAATGAAGCACCCACAATTAAATGAATTTATAACACTCCCCCTTGGATGTTCATAGATAATGTGCCTCATTAAAACCTTACTAGGAATAACCCATTGGAAAAAATCCTAGTGAATAAAAATGAGTACACATATCTTGTAATATGCCTTGAGTGCTACCTCATTAAAAACCTTATCAGGAAAACCCGATTGGGGAAAAACCTTAGTTAAGGAAAAAAGAGTGCAACACATATTTAAATCCCTCTAATGAAAACTTTACTTGATATCTCAGAGACGACATATTCCATCTAATATCTCTGCTTCTCAAATATTGATATTGGCAATTTCTTAGTGAATAGATTCACCAAATTGTCAGTTGATCGAATTTGTTAAGCATCTGTTTCACCTTTCTTCTGAAGATCATGATTGAAAAAGAACTTTGGTGAATTATGCTTGGTTTAGTCTCTTTTAATGTATCTTCCCTTCAGCTGAGCTATACATGTAACATTGTCTTCGTACATTGTAGTTGAAATATCCCATTTCAAAGGAAAGTGTAATGACCTGAATTATGAAATTTTACTTTTTATATGATTTGGCCATTTTGCCATTCCTTGTAGTTACTACATGTTGATTTTGGGGTGTGGAGATGGTTGGCAAGGTTCTCAATTCCTCCGGGAGGGTTTTGGAAGAGTTTGAGATTTTTAGAGGATTTAAAAGTCCTATAGTTGACTTCTGTCAACATTGGATGTTCCAAGTGCCGGATGATATTTTGAATAGTTCCATTAGATTCGAAATTTCAAATTTTTGTTAGTAGTGGGATTGGTTTGTGTTTGGAACCTTTAGTTTGTAATTTGACCCTCCATTTAGAAACTAGTTTAAATAGGCTTTTAGGGGTTCTGGGGGGTTAATTTGTTGAAAATGATCCTTTTTCAAAAATCCAACATTGCCATTGAGTCCGGAACGTTGAAAATATCCTAGTAGCATAGTTTGTTTTTGTTCACGGGATTCCAAACAAATCTCGAGAGGTCGATCAACAACTTTACAAATTAGCAAATTTTCTGATGCAGCTGATATTTAGTGCAGCCGCTTAAGCAGCCAAGGGACCGCTTATGCAAAGGCCATCCCTACACATCTTAGCCACTTTAACGACCCCCAGTCACTTAAGTGGTGGTCTCTTAAGCAATCAATTAGCCGATTAAGCAACCATCATTGTATATATATACCCTTTTTGTGATTTTTCACCATTTTTGGACCTTTAAGCTTCAAATTTGGGCAATTTTTAAGGTTTTCTTCACCATTTGAGCTTGGGTCAAATCCAAAATCTTATTTTCATTACTTTTCAATGATTATATCATCATAAATACTCTTTAAGCTTGGTTTCAAAATGGTATTTGGGGATTTTGTCGGATGGTTTTTCTTTGATTTGGATATCATTTTTAACTCATTTTCGCGTGGGTTTTCAACTGTAGACTCCTATAACCTTGTGGAATGTATTTATAAAATAAAATTCCTATTTTACCCTTTTTATTTTTGAAACCATTTTTCAAACCCATTTTGGACCCGACTTAAATATGTTCAATATGGGTATCATTAGCTTTTTTAATGCATAGATGTTGTATTTGTATGTTTTAGTTGATCCCTAGACCGTTCATAAAGGAAAGGATTCATATAGAAGGGCTTTAGGCTTGGGTTTCGACGTTTTGAGGTAGGTTATGACTTAACTTTCTTTAGACTAGGTTAGGTAGTTATTAAATAAGTAAAGCATGCTATGGGTTGGGGAAAATAACTATGGAAATTTTATTTCGAGATTATTATTACTGTTGTGTGCTAGTTAGGGGGTGTATATTCTTATTGTTGTTGACTTGAAATATCATATATTGCTTGTTGCCCGTGCCGGAGCTTTATTTGACATCATTGGCCTTATATGTGCATTTTAATGCCTTTATTCTTAATGTGATGACCGTGCGAGTGCTTGAATAGATATCATAGGCCTTATTGAGCATTATTTACCTTTATCATGATAGAAATGCTCGAGTTACGGGTTGATATGATAGTAATGATGTCTTACATGTATATTTACTCCAATGGTGCCAAACTAAAACTGATATCATGAAATGTTGACATATTGAGTTGATTTTTGGGCTTACTTATACATGTAATGAATGGATTTGTTATCTTCATACTGATTTGATTGCGAGAATTATATCCTCATTCATACATACATATTCATCAGATACTGGTACCATTGAGGAACACTATTTTTAAAATAAATGAGATATTTTCGTGAAAACCTTGATTTGTGAACACAAACCGGAGAGGTGGGTTGAGATTCTGAGATAGTAT
This sequence comes from Capsicum rhomboideum, assembly GCA_031232105.1. Lineage (NCBI taxonomy): Eukaryota > Viridiplantae > Streptophyta > Magnoliopsida > Solanales > Solanaceae > Capsicum > Capsicum rhomboideum. Next base: position 51,726,439 of record CP124718.1, read on the forward strand.
ACTGGTTGTGAACCCCCTATAGGTCCTATTATGGGAGCATTAAGGCTCGATAGGTGCATAGAGAAAGTAATGCGATGACTTTCAAACTATTCACTTCATCATCCATTGCATTGCATTTGCATATGCATTTTATGTGTTCTTTTATGTGTTACTTGATGTGTAATCAGCTTCTATGTACCTTCGTACATGTCTATTTCTATTTGAATTTGTTTATATAATAGAATTGTTAGTGGAGACAGTGTGAGCTACCGTTTGAGAACTTTTCCATTTGCAGGTGACGTGCTCATATTATTTCTCTACTTCTATTTTTTCTGCTTTCCTCAATCGGCCTATAATACCTACTCAGTACAAGTGGACCGTACTCATCCCTACTGTGCACTTTTGGTGTAGATCCTAGCTCGATTAGTAGTCACGGTAGTTGAGTTCAGCCAATTATTTTCGAATTCGCGAGGTACTGGTTTGCTTTATGGTACGGGCAGATTCCAGATCTGTTTTTTCTAGTTGTCTTCATTTTTATTTTCGGAGACAGACTATGTATTATTCAAGATTCTGAGTTGTATTAGATGTTCTTACACTTGTGACACTACTTCTTGGGTTTTTTCATGACCCCACCCACGGATCGAGTGTGAACCTACTCAACTCTATCCTAGAAAGGAGAACCCTTTTTACCCAACCATTCAATCATTGAGGAAGACATTCAAAATTGCCTCAAGTATAAATAATTAAATAACCCTTCTATTCAAAATAAAGCTTTACAAAAAGTACATTACATAATTTTACCAAAAAAATTCCCAGAACCTAGTATAAACCGGTATAAGAGCACTAAACAAATGGAAAGATGACCCAAGACACAACATCCTTGTGCAAGTAGAATGGCAGGAGCTGCTGAAGAATAATCGATGTTGTACCTATGGAAACTCCAACTGACCAGCAACATGGCTATATCCCTAAATGGAGATATAGTAAGTGTAGTCTCAGTACAAATCACACGTACTAGTAGGTATCATCAGTCGACCAGGGTTAGAAACATATAACAACATATAGCAAACAAGAAGAGATCATGACAAGCATATATGTTAATATTTGAACATAATTAACTTACTTCATTTTTTCAAAACCTACCATCTTTTGTTTGTTTAAGCAATATTACTTTGTCCTTAGGGCGTGATTAACTAACTATATACTATGGATTAATCAATCCCACAATTTTAATGCATTTACCTTATTACAATAACTCTATATACTTCTCTCTCTCCTTCTATTTAATCTTCTTATTAGACAAACCCCCGGTCCTTATTATACTACCATTAACCATTGGGATAGCAACCACCAAGACAATAGATAATATCAACAACATTACAAGAAAAGGAACTACATTATACCTCACGTATATAACTATGTTCATGGGGGAATAAGATTTATACACAATCCAAAACATACCTCGTATTCACATTCTACTGCAATGACAATTATAACTATTAACGTAATTAGTCCACTCAAGAAACCATAATATCTCATCAAACAACCGATCCACACAAGGAACTATGATACATCATCATCATAACTTGGCCCACCCATGGAACCATTAACAACCTATAAATATAAATGTGCATTCAAATGCATATGATGAACGTATGTATGCAAGATGCACAACTTCTCTTCACCTTCTCAACTCATCACAAACAACATCATAACGTACCGGCACATTACCCCGACCCTTTATCACAATACATCATATCCATACTAGCGTGGTACCCAACCCTTTTATCACAATATATCATATCCGTACCGGTGTGGTACACGACCCTTTATCACAATATATCATATCCGTACTAGCGTGGTATCCAACCCATCATCATCATCTCATCATTATCAATATCATAAGCATCATGAACATCATGAGCTCAATATCATCATAATCATCATCAATGTAAATGTAAGATGCAGTCAATAATTATATGTAATGCCTGAAGGCGAATTGCAAACACCCAATCAGAATCATATGAAAGCAACAACGATTGAAGAAGAACTTAAAATTAATCACAACTAAGTAAATGCAGTTAATAATCACAAGTTTATTATTTCAAGTACACCAAATATCCACTAATAGAGAAATCACAATTATGCCTGAAGGCAAATTCACCCCTTGCTCAATTGAGTATTATCAAACTCAATCAACAATCACAAATATTCAATCAATCAAGTATCCATTTAAGGAGTTCACAGTCCACCAAGATTGATAGCTACACTTTAAATTATCCTCCTATTTCTTTCACCAATTTAACTCTCTTTTATTCATATTGAAACAGGTAAATTTAGTTACTAACAAATAACCCCTACACTCAAGTCATCACAAAGTTCAAGGAACTATCCCCCTTTAGTCGATCATTCAACCAATCGGTTCTGTTCAACTTATAATTCTAGCTAGAATCGTATACCTTTACACTTCTTACTTCTTAGCACTTATCCAAACTTAACTTTAGGTTCTTAAGTTATATCATCACCTCCTCTTATCACAATCAATCCTCCTATCAATCTTCTTGTAAAGATATCTCATACTTCAACTATACATAATATCGGGTTCACCCTTTTTAAGGTAGTAAAGACTGGCTTAATAGATTAGAAGGTCACCTAATTCTTCTATTATTACACCCCTTCAAATATTAAAATCTATCAATAATCAAGTAAGTCATACAAACACAAACACCCATCAAGGGATCCAAACAACATACAATATCAGACAATTATCTTATTATTACACTAATTCCATGTTTTATCTATCCAAACACCATACATGTAGGCCTAGACATGAAATCTACCATCAACTATAGTTATTACATGCAACTAATCCCAGTTTACTATACATTAATCCACAACCTACCTCGATCGAAGATCTCAGAATAAACAAGCCACAACAAGATTGCTCTTTCCTTTCCTTTGTGCTTCCATTAGCCTAAATATCTAGAAATTACACAATTATAAGAGTAATTAAGCAATTAATTTTTGAATAACTAATTTGGAAATTCAGCCCACTAATTTTACCCTTATTCATGCTCTAAAATATTACCCAAAGGTCAATTACCCATTAAAAACCTCTATCATATTCAACTCATCTCCATTAATGAAGTTTCAAAGCTAAAGGTTCCAATTTTGTAGAATTCAAGATCCCCAACCACCAATTCATGTTTAAGAATCACTAATTCATGCTAGGAATCATTAATGAATAATTTATAAGTGATTGTAGGTGATATTAACCCAACCCATAAGTTTTTCTCAAAATCTTATGAACTTAGGATTCAAATCCCCAAGAATTTCACCATTAAAGATTGTTTTAAGGATTTTAGGAGGTTAAAGGATTTAAATACGAAGAAGATGACGAAAGGAACTTACCTCAACAAAGAATTTTCACCCCAACCATGAGTAAATCGCCCCTCTAGGGCTTAGGAACGAAATATTTGGGTTTTAGGTCTGAAACCCGTCAAAATCAGCATTAAATACTGTCCATTACCACTGTAGAGGTTAAATTACTGTCGTAGTGGTACCACTGCGGTGATAAATTTCTCAATCTGAACAATGTTCAGTAAAACGGTCATAACCTTTTACTCCAAAGGTGGATTAACTAACAGTCAGATGCATTGGTAAAAAGACACAAAGATCTTTAATTTGGTGGGTATTTGGCCCCATAAATCTTTATATTCTAGGAGATATGATCATTTAAAGTTGAAACTAGTTCAGACATAGCTCAAAACTCAATCGGTAGGAACACTTTCAACTTAACTTGGTGCTAAGGGTGTTGTATGACCTTAGTACGTATCCAATGCACTCATATACTAAAGAATTGGTCTTATAACTTATGATAAATGAGGTTCTTAGTCCTGTACCATAAATATTTTTAGTAACGATGAAATGGATCGTTACATTAGATACCAATTTACCCACCATTCATCCCCAAACAGTCATTGGTGAAGAGGAGAATTTTTAGCATAATTTTCAGAACTCAGCATACTCAACCAGCCAATACACCACAAGCCACTAAGTTCTAGGCACAAAGCATGTCACTATATCCCAAGGAATATGATTTGTAATGAAATTTATATAATGGGTCATCTATAATACCCGCAACACCACACGATATTACGACGTACAAACATGTGGGGCGACAACGAAAATAACAGGGAATGAAACTGTGTACCACTGCAATGAAACTTTTACCACTGTAGTGGTGTAAATCTTCCGTTGCAGCAGCCTGAGGTAGTAACTTGGGACTTGGTCTCAGTTCAATTCATTTCACAACACACTTTTCAAAATTTAATATTATGAACTAACATTTTTATGGTAATCGCTATAAATAGAATTCTACCAACTCGTTTTACACACTGGAAGTTTCTATGACCTTCTAAACTCGTCCTCTAACACATTCAAGGGTTACTATTCACCGATAATTATTCCCATATACTAGCATTTATGTAATATCAATCCATAATCAGCCAACTACAAGGTCAGTCTATTAGCCCTGCCTCCTTACTAAGCCTATGAACATTACTGACTATCATTTTATTCGCATCCTTAATACTTAACTCATTATATTCATTCATAGCCACCATGGGTTTTGTACAACTGGTTAGTCTACCTTTAGGACATCAACATCGTTACCCTTATGAGATCATTTCAGTCACTTAACTAAATAAGCTACGTAATTTTCAATCACATAGTTAAGGTTCGACTTACCCATATCAATTAAAACTATTATTACCATATCCCCTTATCATATTATAGGAAACAACCAATTTTATATACCTAGTCCATTTACCTTGCATTAGTGACATTAACTACACAATTCACCTTACATTTAAATCACCAAGGTTGTGCAAGACAATTAAATTCATCTCAGTTTAACCAATCACTTATTAAGGCATCATTAACAAGCCAACTAATTAACTAGATTATTCACACAAAGATGACCCAATAGCACTTCAGGCTCAAATATAATCATCAAAGATCGGACCACATAAGGATCCCCAGTATCATTATCATTAATCAGACCACACAAGGATCCTAAGTATCATTATCGTTAATCGAACCAAATAAGGATCCCAAATATTATTGTCAAAACCAGACAACACAAGGATCCTATATATTTTTTATCATCAATGATCAGACCAAACATGGATATCCAAGTATATCATCAAGGACCAAATAGAAATCAAGGCATACTTCAAATCATGGAAAATCAATACATATCTCAAATCACAGAAATAAGACATACCTTAAAATCATACCCAACCTTTATGATCCCCAAATATCCTATTGCAACTACTCATCTCATATTACTTTTAATAATCATTTTCACTTAAAAAGTTTGTCAATCAAACAACTAGGTAATAGTACGATCAAACAATAACCATCCATATAAGTAATACATGTTGCATTCTATCATACCAAAATAAAAAACATTTAAAGAACAAGTATTTAATATAATATCAAGTGAATTTCAGAACATAACAATTCAAACCCTATGCTTCTTATTAATCTCTACTAGTTGGAATACCATGTTCCAACTTTTCAACATTAGTGTGATAGCAATTGGGACCAACCAGTCCTAATTATGATGGTTGAGATATCAATTAGAATCTACTAGATACCAATTGGACTCAACGAGAGGAGATAACACTGAGATGGCATGATAAGAGGGAAGAAAGTGAGATAGATTTTAAGATGCCTTGTAGCCTCCTACAGATTTGACATGGACGTCAACACACCAATCTGCAAGATTCTACTCAATATTTTCTCAAGTACATGGAGACTATTAACCTAGTACCTAATACCATATAGTCACAACCTAATCTTAGGCATATTTATATACCTAAGTGTCATTATCTATGCGCGTTTAGCTTAGTTTTGAGGATAACTTGATCTAATTAATGAAGTATAAAGTGTGTATTTGTGTGATAAGTTACATGCTTAGAGTGTTTAAGGTGCATTTTAAATAATTCAAGAGTCAAAATTACCAAATAGAGGTTAGACGAGAAAACTAGTTCAGCTAGCCTATGCTCTGCTTGTTCTAGTGTACTTTGATGAGCTTTATTATGTCGTATGGCCTAATTTTTGTTATGAGATTTTGTATGAGACCATTGGAGAAACTATGAAAGCTAAATTAAGCCTACAAACAATCCACAAAGAGTGGGGAAATAAGGAACAGTAGACAAGAAGAAGAGAACAAAGATTGGCTGAGATCGCACTTTGGGGAGCACCCCTTGCGCCGCACCCCCCATAGTATGGGAGGGTGCCTTATGATGCACCCCCAGGGTGAGGTACACTTTTTGGTCCATGTTATATCCCTGCATCGCACACCCTTGTCCATGCGATGGGCCATGTGACGCAACCCCCCCCCCCCCCAAAAAAAAAAAAAAAAAAAAAATCTAAAAGTTGGTTTTTCTCTTGTTTTAAGTTGAGGGCAAGTTGGTCAACGCATGTCATTCGTATGGGGAAGCCTATGGAAGAACTGAAGGACTATAAAAGGAGTACTTAGCCATATTTTCAAACATCTTCTGGGGATCTTTGGAACAACACATGTTTGGAGAGAGGAGAAGGCAACAAGGGCTTTATGTTAGGGTTTTTCTTCCTTTACTTTTTTGTTTTCCTATAGTTTTACTTATGAATTCATTAATGGTGATTTTTTGTATTAATCTGAGTGTATAAACACCCTCTTTCTAGGGTTGAGGCTACAAACATGATTTCTTAGCTATATTTGATTTGGTTAATGTTGATTATCACATTTGGTTGTTCTTATGTTCTTGCACTTACTATTCTATTGATTCGCAACCTTTAGAATACATCTACATTTATTTTGTGAGATTGGAAGGAGTAACATTAGATTAGAATGTGTAACATAAGAAATGGTTTCTTGTATTTAAGATGAATTAAAGATAAGATTCGCGATTAGGATAGGAATATACCTAATTAGCCCCATTTGGCTCAAATACAGGAGGAAATATAAATGCGTTTGAATTAGTTCCCATATCCCCACTCAATTATGTAGTTGTGATGGTAATTATGTAGCTTTACATGATTGTTCAAGATTCCTTGACCCTTGAATCCTCCTAAGTATTGTTTCAACCCGAGTTTATCACCATTAGTATAGTTTACTATTTTTTTTAAGCTTTTAAACTTAATGCATCCTTGGTTTTGTCGATTGAATAAATAATCAAGAACTCGTTTAGTCTAGTCAATAATTAAACAACAAGTCCCTGTGGGATCGATATTCGGCTCATAAGAGCCACTTTATTACTTGCATGACCACGTACACTTGCGTGTACAGTTGGATGCAACAAGTTTTTGGCGCCATTGCTGGGGACTTTGCTGTTAATTATTTAATTATTTATCTAAATTATACTTTTTCTATTTATTTTTTTAAGTTGTACATAGTTTGTTTTTGTACAGAGTTTTCTTTTTATTTTCATTTACTTTTCTATCACTCTTCTTGTTATGTCCGCTCGGGACAAATATTGATTGGATGATTTGTATTCTTGCTAATGTTGTGGAGAACACCACTTGGAGAGTAATTGACATAATGTTCAATGGAATGGGTTATGTGCACCTATGTAATCTTTTGGACTAAATATATGTCATATATATAGTGGAAAGGATGGCCATTGAAATGGTTGTCGTAATTTTTATGTCCCTCCCATGAACCCCTATTATGATAAGTTTATTGTTTGTGCTACTTGCAGGAATGATATAGCTAGGGATGCAGAACATGAGGCTCAACTTATAGATATGTTGAACCAGATGCTAGAGAAGCAAGGACAACAACTAAACAAACTGAAGGAACAACGGGAAGCCAGAGATACACTGGGTTCCAACCTCATAGGGCTACAGGCTAGGGCTGACACTTTAACTCATTAGCATAGTGCAGTCTTATCCAACACTCAAGAGGAACCCTTTATAGAAGAAGAGAGGGCTACTAGGAGAAAACTGCAATAAAGAAAACATAGTGAGCCAGGATTAGATGATAGAACAAGAGCAACAAATCAAATTTCATGAGTGTCTCTGGGATAGTTTCATAATCATGGTGACCCAGATAAACAAGGGGAGAGACAAGCTCATAAAGAGGTTGAGCACTTTAGCTTAGATATCCGACACTTGGAGGCCCAACTGAATAAAAAAATTGATATGTCTGATGTCCAAACACCAATAGTTGTGGATACTAGCTAGCATATGGATAATGAAGAATAATTCCAACTGTTTGACTACCATTTTTTTTATTAATGCTGACATTGAGAAGGTGAATAAGAGTGAGCATGTTATAGATGGTGTAAGTTTGAAAGTGGGATATGTTGGGTCTTATTCAAAGTACTTTTCTAAATTATGTTTAGATGATGACATGTATTTTGAGTCATCTGAACTAGTGGAGAAGTGTGTAGATAAGGAACAAGAATCCTACATTCTTAAATTTGTATCAGACAAGCAACAGTACAACATGCCTCACCTCATGGCCAAGCGATTTAACATGCACCATCCATTACTTGGTTCCTTCATCTTTGTACCACCACCCTATGAGCGAAGCAAAAAGATAGATGCGATGTTAGGGGTGAAATTCATATCCTCAAGGTGAAGGAAAAAGTTGATGGGTTGTGCTGCGATGTTAAATTAGACGTTAAATTCATATCCTCTTGTTTAGTGCCATTTTTTATTGTTATTTTTGAAGATTTAGGGGAAGTCTGAGTACTACAATCTAAGCTAAAGAGTATAGCGAAAGCTAAGTGTGGGGTTCCCCAGACCCCCTTGATGGATATGATGCTATTAGCTAGTCCTAGAGGCCTCAGAGAGTATTTCTGTTCTTCATTCTTTGATTTATGGCCTAGAGGCCTCAGAGAGTATTTCTGTTCTTCATTCTTTGATTTATTCTCTGGGGACAAAGTATGATTTTAGGTGTGGGGTGGGGAATCTTCCGATTTAGTTAGGGTGAAGTGCGCTATAGGATGTCTGTTTTGACTTATTTGCAAGTTTTTGTTTAAATTTTAAAAAAATTACAGAAAGATTTTATCTTTGTTTATTTTCAATTTTTGATGGTTTATCCATTTAGTAGAAGAACACTTCACCCACCTCTCGATTTTTTTTCAGTTCTTTTTCGAGGGGGAGCCCTTTGAACCTAGTATCTTTTTTGATTTTTAGAAGTAATTTTAAGAGTATTGTCATTAGGAATAAATAGAGATGCTCTCGCTAGATGCTACACATAATTACTTGTTGCATGTCGTGTTGAACTATAAGGTATGATGTGAAAGTTGAATGACTTCTGTGAGACACCTAGGCTCTTTTATCTGACTCTTGTGTGATTTTGACTTAAATTTGAATTCTTGAGATTTGTTGGTTGAGAGTCTATAGAGATCCTTCTTGAGTTAAACATGTTCCATGTGTGTTAAGGTTTTGTTATATTTCATGTTTGCATATTGATGTCTAGAACTTACCCAGTTTGTTTGCAAAGCAAAATAAGGAATGTTGAGTTTAGGAGATGATATAGGCACTTTTTTGATAGCCATGTTTTATACCTGCTTTATCTACCCATTATGCATGATCTTAGCTAGCCCCATTGAACCTTTATCCTATTCTTTGGTAGCCTCATATGTAGCTTATTACTTTTCTTTTAATTGACCGTAATTTGATCCAAAACTCCTAAGCGCTTTAGTTAAAAAATTAAGATATTAAGCAGCGTAAAATTGAAGAAGGAAAAAGTGAAGTTGAAGCCCAAAGTAATAACTATGGGTGTGTTTAAAAGGTTGATGTGTTGTTCGTGGGGAGTAGTGTAATGAAAAGAAAAATTGACCAAGAGAAGTGAATCTCATGTTGATAGAAAATACTCCCTGCTAAAATGATCTAAGCTAGCTTAAAAAGATGGGGCAAAACAAAAGAGAGGTGAGAAGATAAAAGTGGTGAAAATTAGGTTGGTTGGAGATGAGTTTAGTGTAAAGTGTGATATATTAAAGCTCTTAGGGAAGTGAGTCATTATTACTGGCCAAAATAGTTCCTACCCATCCCTTAGCCTACATTACAACCCGTAAAGTCCTAATTGATCTTGAGCTTTGGTATTCTGATATTAGTGGAGTACTAAACTAAGGAAAAAATTATGGTTCATCTTAATTCACACGTGAATTCTTTGAGAGAGTGAGCGAAATTTGATTCTAACACCCATTCTTGTGATAAATTGCATATTTGTGAGTGAATATAGGTGACTCTCTTGTGGTGAGTGTATATGTTTAATGATGAATATGTTGAGTAATATGCATGAGTTTGCTAAGTTGGTAGAGTCAATTCTTGAGGCTAGGAAGTCTTGAAGTAGTATTCATGTGTTTTCAATTGTAATATGACATGCTTAATGTAGAACTTGCTATTCATGTAGTTGTCGTAGTTCTTGCTTGAGTATCTTAGTTCAAGTAGTGATGTAGCATTTTCCTTTATTGTTTTTTGTGTAAAGATTTGTTCAAGGACGAATAAGCCTTTAAGTGTGGGGTGGAAATGTTAGGCATATTTATACACCTAAGTGTCATTATCTATGCGCGTTTAGCTTAGTTTTGAGGATAACTTGATGTGATTAATGAAGTATAAAGTGTGTATTTGTGTGGTAAGTTACATTTTTATAGTTTTTAAGGTACATTTGAAATAATTCAAGTCAAAATGATCAAATAGAGTTTACGCGAGAAAACTAGTTCGGCTAGCCTACCCTATGCTTGTTCTTGTGTACTTTTATGAGATTTATTGAGTTGTGGAATAATGTTTGTTATGAGATATTTTAGTAGAACATTGGAGAAAATATGGAATCTAAATGAATCCTACAAACAAGCCACAAGGAGTGGGGAAACAAGGAACAAGTAGACGAGAAGAAGAGAACAAAGATTTGGCGAGATGGCACTTTGGGGAGCACCCCTTGCGCCACACCCCCATATCATGAGAGAGTGCCTTGTGATGCACCCCTAGGTAAAGTGCACAATTTTTTTTCCATTCCATAGCCCTACATCTCACACCTTTGTCCATGCAATGGGTCATACGATGTAACCCCCTCCCCCAAAACCATCTAAAAGTTGGTTTTTTTCTTGTTTTAACTTGAGGGCAAGTTGGTCAATGCATGTAATTCATATGTGGAATCCTATGGACGACATAAATGACTATATATGGAGTACTTATCCATATTTACAAATATCTTCTGGATATCTTTGGAACAATGGACATTTGGAGAGAGGAGAAAGCAACAAGGGCTCTATGTTAGAGTTTCTTTTCCCTTTATTTTCTAGTTTTCTTGTAATTTTACTTATGAATTCATTAATGGTGATTTATTGTATGACTATGAGTGGATGAAAACCCTGTTTCTATGGTTGAGGCTACAAACAGGATTGCTTAGCTATATTTCAGTTGGTTAATATTGATTATCGCATTTGGTTGTTCTTATGTTCTTGCACTTACTATTCTATTGATTCGCGACCTATAGAATACATCTATATTTATTTTGTGAGCCCAGAAGAAGTAACATTAGATTAGAACGTGGAACATAAGGAATGGGTTCTTGTCTTTAGGATGAATTAAAGATAAGATTCGCGGTTAGGATAGGAATATACCTAATTAGCCCCATTTGGCTTAAATACGGGATGAAATATAAATGCATTTGAATTAGTTCAAAAATCCCCGCTCAACGATGTAGATGTGAGGATAATTTAAAGAGACAATTAGAGGCTCAGAATACCATAATCATGTAACTAACCCCATGAATCAACAACCAAGATAAATAACTTAACCAACGAGATTGTATAGCTTTGCATGATTGTTCAATATGCCTTAACCCTGAAATCCTCCTAAGTATTATTTCAACCCAGAGTTTATCACCATTAGTATAGTTACTGTTTTGTTTTATCTTTTAAGCTTAATGAATCCTTGGTTCTGTCGCTTCAATAAATAATCAAGAACTCTTTTAGTCCGGTGAATAATTAAACGACAAGTCCCTGTGGGATCGATACTCGGCTTGTAAGAGCCACTTTATTACTTGCAGGACCACGTATATTTGCTTGTGTGGTTGGATGCTACACGACCCCACCCATGGATCGTGTGAGCACCTACTCAACTCTATCCTAGATAGAAGAATCCTTTTTACCCAACCATTTAATCATTGCGGAAGACATTTAAAATTGCCTCAAGTATAAATAATTAAATAACCCTTCTGTTCAAATAAAACTTTACAAAAAGTACATAGCATAATTCTACTAAACAACTTCCTATAACCTAGTCTAAATTGGTACAAGAGCACTAAACAAATTGAAAGATGACCTAAGACATAGCATCCATGTATGAGTAGAATAAAAAGAGCTGCTGAAGAATAATCCCTATTGTACCGATAGAAACTCAAACTGACCTGTAACATGGCTATATCCCCAAATGGAGATATAGTAAGTGTAGTATCAGTACAAACCACACGTACTGGTAGGTATCATTGGCTGACAAGGGTTAGAAACATATAACAATATATAGCAAATGAAGAAGAGATCATGACAAGCATACAAGTTAATATTTGAATATATTTAACTTACTTCAACTTTCAAAACCTACCATCTTTTGTTTATTTAAGCAATATTACTTTGCCCTTAGGGCATGATTAACTAACTATATTCTAGGGATTAATCAATCCCACAATTCTTATGCATTTACCTTATTACAATAACTCTATATACTTCTTGCTCTCCTTTTCATTAATCTTCTTATTAGACAACCTCCGGTCCTTATTATACTACCATTAACCATTGAGATTGCAACCACCAAGTCAATAGATAATATCAACAACCTTACAAGAAAAGGCACTAGATTATACCTCACATATATAACTATATACAAGAGGGAATAAGATTTATACACAATCCGAAACATACCTCGTATTCACATTCTGCTGTAATGACAATCACAACCATTAATGTAATCAGTCCACTCAAAGAACCATAGTATCTCTTTAAACAACCGGTCCACACAAGGAACCATGATACATCATCAACATAACTCGGTCCACTGAAAGAACCATCAACAACCTATAAATATAAATGTGCATTCAAATGTATATGATGAATGTATATATGCAAGATGCACAACTTCTCTTCCCCTTCGCAACTCATCACCATCAACATCATAACGTACTGATGTGGTACCCGACCCTTTATCACAATTTATCATATCTATACCAGTTTGGTACCCGACGTTTTACAATAATATATCATATCTGTACCGATGTGGTACCTAACCCTTTATCTCAAAATATCATATCTGTACCGGCGTGGTACCTGACCCATCATCATCATCTCATCGCCATCAATATCATCAGCATCATAAATATCATGAGCTAAATATCATCATAATCATAATCAATGCAAATGCAAGATGCAATCAATAATTATAAGTAATACTTGGAGGTGAATTACAAACACCCAATCAGAATCAGATGCAAGCAATAACGATCAAAGTAGAACTTACAATTAATGACAACCAAATAAATACAGTCAATAATCATAAGTTTATCATTCCACGTACACCAAATATCCACTAATAGAGGAATCACAATTATGACCGAAGGCCAATTCACTACTTGCTCAATTGATTGTTATAAAACTCAATCATTAATCACAAGCATGTTTTTAGACCAACCAATTAAGTATCCATTTTAGGAGTTCACATTCCCCCAAGATTAATAGCTACACTATAAATCATCCTCCTATTTCTTTCACTAATTTAACTCTCTTTTATTTATATTGAAGCAGTAAGATTTAGTTACTAACTAATAATCCATACACTGAGTCATCACTAAGTTCAAGGCACTATCCTTCTTTAGTTGATCATTCAACTAATAGGTTCTGTTCAACTTAAAATTCTAGCTAGAATTGTACATCTTTACACATCTTACTTCCTAGAACCTAGCCAAACTTAACTTTTGGTTCTTAAGTTATATCATCACCTCCTCTTATCACAATCAATCCTCCTATTAATCTTTTAGCAAGGATATCTCATACTTTAACTATACAGAATATCGGGTTTACCCCTTTTAAGATAGTAAAGACTGGCTCTATAGATTAGAAGGTCACCTAATTCTTCTATTATTACACGCCTTCACATATTAAATTCTATCAATAATCAAGTCATATAAACACAAAAACCCATCAAGGGATCCAAACAATATACAATATTAGAAAATTATATTATTATTACATTAATTCCATGTTTATCAATCCAAACACCATGCCTATAGGACTAGACATGAAATCTCCCTTCAACTATTGTTATTACATGTAACTAATCCATGTCTACTACACATTAAACCATAACGAACTTTGATCAAAGATTTCAGAACAAGTACGATGCACCAAGATTCATCTTTCCTTTCCTTCATGCTTCCCTTTGCCCAAATATCTATAAATCACACAATTATAATAGTAATTAAGTAATTACTCTTCGAATAACTAATTTGAGAATTCAGTCCACTAATTCTACCCTTATTGATGCTTTAAAACACTACCCAAAGGTCAATTACCCATTAAAAAGCTCTATCATATTCAACGCATCTCTATTAATAGAATTTTAAAGCTAAATGTTCCATTTTTGAAGAATTTAAGATCTCCAACCACCAATTTTATGTTTTAGAATCACCAATTCATGCTAGGAATCGTTAATGAACAATGTAGAAGTGATATTAAATGATATTAACCCAACCCATAAGTTTTCCCCAAAATCTTATGAACTTAGGTTTCAAAATCCCAAGAATTTCACCATTAAATATTGTTCTAAGGATTCTATAATATTACAAGATTGAAATACTAAGAAGATGACGGAAGGAACTTACCTCAACGAAGAATTTTCAGTCCAACCATGAGCAAATCTCCCCTCTAGGGATTAGGAACGAAAGATTTGATTTTTGGGGCCGAAATACATCAAAATCAGCATTAAATAATGTCCATTACCACTGCAGTGGTACTGCTGAGGTGGCAAATATGTCATCCCGGACAGTCTTTCGTAAAACAATCATAACTTTTTACTCTGAAGGCGGATTAACTAAAGGTAAGATGCATTGGAAAAAAGATGCAAAAATATTTCATTTTGTGGGTATTTGGCCCTATAAATATTTATATTCTAGGATATATGCTTATTTGAAGTTGACCCTAGTTTAAACTTAGCTCAAAACTCAATCGGTAGAAACACTTTCAACTTAACTTGGTGCTAGGGGTATTGTATGACCTTAGTACATGGCCAATGCACTCAAATAATTAGTCCTATTTCTTATGAGGAATGAGGTTCTTATTCCTTTACCGCAAATATTTTCAGTAACGACAAAATGTGTCGTTATATTAGATACCAATTTACCCACCATTAGTCCCCGAACGGTCATTGATGAAGAGGAGAGTTTTTAGCATAATTTTTGGAACTCTACATACTCAACCAACCTACGCACCAGAAGCCACTAAGCTCTAGGCACAAAGCTTGATCACTATAACCCAAGGAATACAATTTGTAATGAAATTTATGTAATGGTTCTTCTATAATACCCAAAATACCACATGATATTATGATGCAAGAACATTTGGGGCGACAATGGAAATAACAAGGAATGAAATTGTGTACCACTGCAGCGACACTTTTACCACTACAATAGTGTAAATTTTTCATTGTAGCGGCTAGAGGCAGTAACTTGGGACTTGGTCCAGTTTAGGCCATTTCACAACACACTTTTCAAAATTCAACATTATGAACTAACCCTTTTATGGTAATCGCTATAAGCGGAGTTCTACCAACTCATTTTACACACCGAAAGTTTCTATGACCTTCTAAACTCGTTCTCTAATACATTAACCACTAAAATCCACCAATCAATACACTATGATCCACCATTCAACACTAATTCACACAACGCCATATTTTTAACCAAAACAGTTGTAACACACCGTATCCTACGTGTACTAGTTCTACTTATATGTCACTTGATATAGCCTTATAGTATGGGTAATAGAATTATTTTCCTATATGACTAGCGATGGTAAGATGGGTTGGAAGGAACTACCCGTACATTTTAATGTGACACGACCAAGTTCACGTTGATGCAACTATTTAAACTTGGGATCGTGAGTAGGTATTTGAATCTAAAGTTTAAAGTGACCAAGTGTACACAAGCTGTAAGTTAAATTAAAGGGATTAAGAACTGAAAATGGAATCAACTATTGAGGTGGTAAAGCTAGTAGGTGAATCACTTATTTGAGCTATATGGACCAAGTTAATGGACCTAAGGCTATGGACCAGATTTGGGCCAAGTTAAATGTACCAAAGAGGTGTATTACCTACTTAAGCTAATGGATCAGATTAAGGCCTATATTAATGGGCTCTTTTAAGGCCCAAACTAAGTAAAATCAAAGGGGAAAAGAATGGGCAGCCCAACCCCAAAAATCTGTTCCAAAAGCCCAATAAGTAAAGGCCAATTTCAGACTTAAATAAAGCAAGTAGGTGCATCACCTACTTTGATCAATTTGACCAATTTGTGGTCCAAAATGCAGCAAAAGAGGCAGCCAAAAATAGGGCATTTATAAGACCAAGTTGTTGGTCATTTCCTTCATTATTAAGTTACAAAAATTAGATTTTCTCTCTCAAGTTATCTCTCTTTCTCTCAAGGCTTAGTACAACCACCTCAATTTCCTCCTAGGGTTCTTGAAAAAAACCCTCACCTTTGATAGCTAAGGTAAGTGAAAATACTTATGGATTTAGCTTGATTCTTCTATTGGAAACTAGGAAATCATGTTGGTTATACTTAAAAGTATGGGACTGTCGTTCCTCCATGTTGGCTGCCCATGTCCCTTTGTTATTAAGAGTCCTTATTCTTTTGTTGGTTAAATTTGAAGGATAATTCAAGTTCTTGAAAGAAGTGCAAATTTAGTGGATAAATTCCAGAAATTAAGTTAAAGCTACTGCCCATTTTTGACCTTTTCTATATATATGTTTTGGTGGAGAATTGTGTATATATTGTTGTTAAGAATGCAAGGGATAATGAGTTCAATATTGGGTTGCTATAATAAAGAATTTTGGGACTGTTTTAGGGGCTGTTTTATGTCTATATTTGGGGACAGCTTGGTTGATCTAAAAAAGGCATACGACTTGTTGGTATTGACATATAAAAGGAGGGTGTAATGATACACCACTTAATTAAATGTTGTCAAAGCTTGCTGCCTATCATACTTTGTTGACTATTTTGTACATGTTATGAAGCCAAAGGAGTCTCCAGGGATCTTATATGAATTTGTGTGTTGTACAAATGTAATTAGAGGAGAAGGGGTTGAAAGAACACCCTTGATTTGGTGAATTACGGCCGCGCTGCCCGGCTACTATTTTGAGTGAAGTTGAATAGCCCAAATTTGTTAATTAATTACTAATACTAGTTTTACCACGTACTTCATTGTAGATAAGTAATCTGAAAGAAAGGAGGTTAATTTGGGGTAATACCAGAGTTATACAACAAGGTATGTAAAGCTACTCTATTCCGTATTCTTTGGCATGAAATCCAACACTTTTGTTACAAAGTAAACTTCCAAAGTTCTCCTATAGTAAATGATACATAGTGGCAGCGTACGATCTCCCATGTAGCTAACAACCTTGTTCCCACTCCCTAACATGTTAAAATACTTCAATGTGTGCTTATTATTAAGTCTGCATGTCTACTTTCACTAGCAAGTTTTAGGAGTTCTCCTTTTAGTTAAATAAGATCTATGTGTTATTTCAGCTCCTAAGCATTTCATTTGTGTTCAAATTGCTCCCTACCTCATTGTTACTGCATCGAATGTTTATTCATATTTCTCTTATTGGTGGACTACTGTCCCAAAGCTCAATAATGTCATGACCACCAAAGTAACAATCTCAAAGGTAATACACTAAGAAACACAAATCCGTTTATATATGGGTGTCAACTCAGGGGCGTAAGCCTAGCATGGGCCGATCCCAATCCGTTTATATATGGGTGACAGCTCAGGGGTGTAAGCCTAGCATGGGCCTATCCCAATCCATTTATATATGGGTGGCAGTTCAGGGGTGTAAGCCTAGCATGGGTCGATCCCAACTTGTGTATTTACCACTGATCAGTTGGTCATTCGTATCACATGGCTTACAAAGATTATAAAGTAAGAATGGTAAAGCGAAGAAAAGAATGTAATATACATGATTCCACAAATATAGGTAAAGGTGGTATAGTATGGTTTACACTTGTTCTGATTTCATTTGAGCTCTCACTTTACATATTAGTTACTCTTTGCCTTACATATTCAGTACATTCTTTCGTACATATGTCCCTCATGGGAAAAGACGCATTTCATGCTGCAGGCACAGGTACTTCAGCTAGTTGACCCCTCCAGTAGGAGTACAGGACATCCAACAGCTGTTGGTGAGCTCCAGGTTGATTCGGGGCTTTTCGAGTTTCTTATATATGTTTTGGTATTGTATAGTAGTTAAGTGTAAGGTGGGGGCTTGTCCCGACCTTAACTAAGTTTATATATATTTTAGAGGCTTTGTAGACGGTAAAGTAAAGTGTGGTTGTGCCTTGTTTTCCAGTCATTGTGGCCCCAACGGCCAAGTCATATATATATAGTTTTGGGCTTGACTATGTGGTTTACTTTCATTAAAGCTTAATATCGATATTTGGTAGCATCTTTAAATGTTCATGGCAAATCATGGTAAGTACAAGGTTATGGGTTGGTGCTCTTGGGCCTTTACGGCTACAGGTGCTTGTCCGCCCCAATAGGATTTGGGGCATGACAACAGCACTACTCTGAGGTTGTCACCCCTATACTAGGAAACAATTTTGTGGGGTACTTACACCCTAAAAAATGCCATAATATCACCGCACCACCAATCACACCACTATGGGTTTTTACAATTGCATTAATCTTCTACCACAACTCATATTAGTTTATTCGACCTTACAACATACCTCAACTACTGAAGGGGCAACACCAACTAAGTATTATCATGTATATACGGGAGGGATATGACTTTGGATAAACACATCTAATAACTTCACTACCTCAATCTACCCTACAACTAATGATCATCAACCATAGTCAAGCTAACACATTGCACACACCTTATTAACTTAACTACACTAAATTCAAGGGATACTATTCACTAATAGTTATTCCCATTTACTAAGACTTTATGTAATATCAATCCATAATCCGCCAACTACAAGGTCAATCTAGTAGCCCTACCTCCTTACTAAGCCTATGAACATTATTTAACTATCACTTTATTCTCATCCTTAAAACTTAACCCATTATATTCATTTGTAGCCACCATGGGTTTTGTACAACTGGTTAGTCTACCTTTAGGACATCAACATCATTACCCTCATAAGATCATTCCAGTCACTTAACCAAATAAGCTACATAATTTTCAATCACAAAATTAAGGTTCAACTTACCCATATCAAGTAAAATCATTATTACCATCTCCCCTAATTATATTATAGGAAGTAACCAATTTTGTATACCTAGTCCATTTTGTCACCTAGAGCATTAAAAGAAGTAAAGTCTGCAATGAAAAAAATCTCAAATTAGAATACAGCTCAAAGTCATATGAAGAATGTGAATTTTGATTTTCAATACCGATCAAGTACGGAATTGGCCAACAAATATAGGATTAAGAGAGAACAACTTGCAAAAGAACACAATGATAAAACTAGGAAAGTGCAGGCACCAGTGGCGTATAAAAGAAAGAATTCTGAGAAGTCCGTTCCACAACAAGGAAAGAGTAAATTGCCTGGGTACAAGTCAATGATCCAATTATCCTCAAAGGAAGATATTATTTCACAGATGATTACAAGAAAAGGACAAAACACACAGAGGTTATTTTAATCTCAAATTGGACAATCCATTTAAAATAAAGAAATGGAATTACCTTTGAACAACCTCATGTTCCAAGCATCTTCAAAGGTAGATGTTAATACTTCACATGTCATAGGAAGAACACAAGGTGAAGAAAAGAAACAACATGTTATTGAAGGGCTTTAAAACTGCAAACAGGTGAAGAGGAAGTCAGTTCTACCAGCAACTAGTTTTGATCAGTTTCTAGAAAAACAAGACATACATATAGGTAGTGAAAAATAACATGATATTCACACAACAACTGATCTATCGGCTCCTTTTGCTGATGAGAACAATAAAGGATTGGATGATATTATGGAACAAGAAGAAATTAGTGAGGGTGGGTGTGCTAGAGATGAAGATATGGACGTTGATTATCGTACAAATGGTATGTATTAAGCTTTTAAAGTTTATTAATCATTTTTAATTTTTTATTATTTCTTGGCTATTATATCAATCAAGGGATATCAGAGAAGAAAAAAGTTCGAGGACAAATAACATGTAAGAAAATTCATACCAAAAATTTAGATGAAAGAGAGAAGGTGATATTTTACAAAGGACAAGCAGTGAGACCAACTGGCAAGACAATTTCTAATTTAAACAGCTTCATAGGAACAATTTTAAGGAATCCTAGATTTATCTCCTTGATGTACACTAGTTGGCATATTGTGCCAATGGAAAATAAAAAGTGCATGTGGGACTATGTCAGTTTAAGAAAAATCAATATTTCAAATTGTATATTTACTGTATGTTATTACTAAGTCAAGCTACATATATTTTATTTTTCATAGGCAAAATTTATAATTCCAACAGAAGGAGAAAAGTGGGTGATGGATGGTCTTCGTGATGCTTGGAGGCAGCATAAAAGAAGTATTAAATGGGGATGTTTTGTTAAGAAACTTACTGATGAAGAAATGCTAGCAAAACGTCCTGATGACATGCCAAAAGTTCAATTAATTTAGTTGATCAAGTATTGGAAACATCCAACTGTTCAAGTGGGACTAAAACAGTGCAATTCTACTCTTGGACATATCTTGCATCATTTTTATTCTTTATTTTTTGATTTATAAATTAATATATCTTTGTTTATTGAACTTTAGGCACTGAGAGAGGCGAATTATCAAAATAGAAAAAAAAATGGAGGCATCGGATGGGACCTATTAGTTTTTCAAGAATACGCATGGCATTGGTAAGATTTAGTAGATACAAACTGTGAAAAATTTCATTCTTTCGTACTTTGTTAGAATGTATATATTGGTGTCTGTTTTAACTTTATTTTAATATAATTGTAGTGTGAAACCAAACAAAACAACAAGAAACCATCACATTCTGAAATATTTATTGCAACTCGTACAAAGACGGGAAAAGAAGTTCAAGAAGATAGATAAATTATAATAGTAAGTCATTTTTGTGCTATATTCTACTTCTTGTTTGCTGGACTATTTGTTGGGAGGGGGCAATTTTTTCTTTTCAATTCTTGATCAGAATCATAACATTGTTTGCTAGGAAGGGATGGGAAATTTTCCTAAGAAGATCCATGTGCATAGCTTGATGATCTATGTATTGTGATCACTGTCGTTGTCCCTTTGGTCAGTCACTATGAGAATTTTGTTTTTCTATATGTTGTTTACAAAACCTTTTTTCACAGACTAAACTTTAAAATCATCAAAATTTTAGAGAAATAGTGGATGATGCATTCAGGGTAGTGTTTGGAAAGGAGAAGCCTGGTCGACTTAGATGCTATGGTAGATCAGTGAACACAAGATCACTGAAAAGAGATGAGGAAACCAACAAGCTTAAACACAAGCATGCCAATGAAGTCATTTTTCTTAAGGAAGAACTGCATGAACTAAGAGAAGAAATGTGACATATTTTAAGACAATTGGTTCAAAACAACCCTTGGGTTAAATGTTCAAGATATACCAGAGTGTACCAGATCTAACGTTCATTCACCTGTTGATGCAAGCAGTGCATAAGCTATAAGAGGGCAGAATCTACCAAATTCTTCTAGCTCAGCTCATGCTTTAATTTTTGAAAAGGTACTCTATAATTTACATTCACAAGAAACTTAAATCCTGAATGTTTAAATGTGCAAAAGGGTTCAACACTACTAGTGATGGATATCATTTATTGCACTGTTGGTGGTTAGCTGGGAATTTGCTGTCACCGATATACATTATTTCCTTGATTACTTGTATGAGTTAGTAATAATTGTTCTGTATATGTTACTTTATTTCTTCTTCTTTAAGGGTTTTTAGATAATCTACTTAGACTCAGAAGTTGACCACTTGTTTGAATGAAATGATAGCTTTGTTGGCAGACCAGTAACAAAATAATACTATTAGTCTAAACTAATTGGTGTGTTGATTAAGCATCATGGTGAGTATGTTAATGTTCCATATTACAAGATAATACATCATATATTATATCTTCACAGGCATCTATGATTTCTTTCCTGGACTGTTAGATTAATTACTTTTTCAAAAAAGATGGTTTGGAACTGATGGGAGGAAAGAGCATTAATTTGGGCTTGTAGATGAGAAATGGAAGAAGCTTTGATTTTTGTTTTGATTTTTAAATGGGGACCGGAGGAGGTGCTTTGATTTTGGTTTTGGATTTGGCTTTGGTTTTGGTTTTGGTTTGGTTTTGGTTTTGGTTTTGGTTTTGGTTCTTATTTGGTTTTGGTTTTGGTTTGTAAATGAGGACTGTAGAAGGTTCTTTGGTTATGGTTTTGGTTTGTAAATGGAGATTGCAGGAGGTGCATTTGGTTTGGTTTTGGTTTATAAATTGGCACTATAGGAGGTGCATTTGGTTTTGGTTTTGGTTTTTGTTTAGGTTTTGGTTTGCTTTTGATTTTGGTTTTGGTTATGGTTTGGTTTTGGTTTTGATTGGTTTCCATGTGTGTTTTCCAATCAGTTTTGATGCTCACAATCTTGGAGGATTCAATGCCTTTGTGTGCTGGGCATGATGCAGCTGATGCACTGTGTAATTATTTATTATATATGTTGGACATGGTTCCATCTACTTGGTTGGTTAAGAAGTAGAAACCAGAATCTAGTTAACACAGAGAATGTGTCATGTTATCACTAATTGGTTAGGAAGTAGGACACAACTAACAGCAAGCATCCACAAAGTGTGTCATCTGACTTGACTCCTTTCTGTACTGAGACTTCACACCTTAACCAAATCATCTACCCTCTTTGCTCTACTAAAGCACTGAACAAAACAAGTGTATCCCATAACGTTAAGCTCGATCCCTACTTTAGACATTTCCTCAAACAAAGCCATAGCTTTCTCTGCATTTGTCTACATTACGAAATAATATCTTGTGAAATAAATTACCAATACCATACATGGTGCCTTGGAATTTTTTGCATATATTGCTAGAGCCATGGATAAGTGTAAACAATTTTTTTTGCAGGAGCACTACACCAGTAGTCGTTATAATTGACTTTGGTTCACCTTTTTTCTATGGGTAAATTTCACTGATGACTACTTAACTATCACTTTTCTCGCTTGGCTATAATTTATAACTCAAAAATCACCTAGCTTGAAAATATTAACTTTTCAATGGATAATCTAGGAAGTATAATTTTCCTGTTATCACTAGTTGGTCTTGTTGCATTAAACATGATTTTTTTCTAACTTTTAATTTCATTTTGAATGTATAGGAAAATGTCAGTGGTCGAATTTGAATGGTGGCCATAAGTCAACTCGACCTATTGAAGTGAATGATAGAGTTTTTGAACTATTTTGAAATATGTTAGAAGACATTTTGTTTTGTGTAATGGAATTTACCTTTAGTACTGATGTATACATTTTGAAGTTTGTTGCAAATGATCTATACATTTTAATATTTATTAGATAATTTGGTGTTTTAGATCATTTATATATGTATGTATTACATATATAATTTTTGGCTATGTATATATATGCAAACCAATATCATTATTTTCTATTTATACAATGTTGCCACACTTCAAAAATATGGCTATAGGAATGTCAATTATGTGCTTGTACATAAGAAAATGTTACACTTTATAAGTGTTGTTGTAGAAGAGGAATAAAAGGTTGCACTTTTAAAGTGTGGCCAATAACAAAGCTAAGTCCACGCTTTACAAGTGTAGACTTATCAAATAAATTGTTCCCAATGGGATGCTACAAAGCGTGGACATTGTAACTCCTAGGCCACACTTTTTAAGCGTAGGTTCTATGTCCATATTTAAAAATCATGGTCTAAAGTCAATGGTTACACCCTTTTGGTCCACCCCGGAAAAGCGTGGCTTAAAGTCCAAAACCATTACCTTTGATCAAAGGCGACACTTTTTGCTACTTTAGGCCACACTTTACAAGGGTGGATAAAAGACTAAAATGTTGTAGTATGTTGTTTATGCTAAATGTGACAAAAATCAAGGTTGGAGCTATGGGAATATATTTATTCTACTAATAACGGTGACTCTAGACCATGGATAGTAGGAGGTGATTTTAATGTGGTTCTTAATGGTTCAGAGAATATTTGGGGTATCCCTGTAGTTGCAGTAGATGTAGAAGACTTCCACACATGTATTGAATCATATGAATTACTGAAAATTCCACATAAGGGTAGCCCTTTTACATGGTGGAATGTTAGAGCTGGGAATGATTGTATTTTTGAGAGACTAGACAGAGTTCTGGCTAATGAAGAGTTAATGGCTTATTCTCTGAAATTGAAGTGGAACATTTACCGAGAGATGGATCAGTTCATGCCCCCACTTTTCTTAAGCTATGAGAACAGTGCTTCCAATGTCAAAAAACCATTCAAATTTCTCTATTTTTGGATAGAACATGAGAAGTTCCAGGAAGTAGTTAGAAGAAATTGGGATACAGAGTTCTCTAAGAATCCTTTTCTTGATTGCAAAAGCAAGATAAAGGAAGTCAAGAAGGCACTATATGTATGGATCAGGATGACTTATGGAGATATTTTTCAACAACTCTTAATCAAAGAGGAGATAGCAAAGATCAAAGAAAATTTATTTGAAGAGTTCCCATCTCAGGAGAATAGGCTGGTGATGCAGAAGGCCAAGGCAGAGTATATAAAATATATTCATTTGGAAGAAAGCTATTGGAAGTAAAAGGCTAGATATGACTGGTTTAAGAGTGGTGACAGAAACACTAGATTTTTTCATAGTCTAGTTAAGGGGAGAAGAAATAAAATCAGAATTTACAGAATTATGAATGATTAGGGATGCTGATTGGAGGATGAAAATTAGATTGCAAATGAAGTTGTTGACTATTATTAGAAGGAATTTACTCAAGAGAGGGAAGGGGACAACTTCTCTTTGTTATAACATATTCCTGGACTAATTTTAGCTGAGGATAATGCAGTGTTGGAGGCTATTCAAGAGGCAGAAAAAATTCAGAAGGCTATATTTAGTTTAAGTGGTGATAGAGCATGTGATCCTAATGGATTATCCAGTATTTTCTACCAGTCATGTTGGGATATCATATGACGTGACATTATCAGAATGGTGAAGGAATTTTATGCAGGTAACACTCTGCCAAAATGTATTACTCATACTAATTTAGTCCTCATCCCCAAAAAAGATAATGTACAATCTTTCTCAAATTTGAGGCCTATAAGTTTGAGTAATTTGAGAACAAGATTTTGTCTAGAACTATTCATGACAGGCTGGAGGATATCCTTCCTAGATTGATTTTCCCTAATCAATCAGGTTTTTTGAGAGAAAGGAGTATCATAGAAAATCTGTTATTAACACAAGAATTGATAACAAAAACTGTTAAAAGAGGGAAGCCTGCAAATGTTGTATTGAAACTGGACATGGCTAAAACATATGACAGAGTATCCTGCTTTTTTTATGAAAGTTCTGAGAAATATGGGTTTTTCTAATAGAGTGGTGGATATGGCTTGGAGGCTAATTTCTAACAACTATTACTCTATCTTGTTAAATGGTCAAGCTGTGGGTTTCTTTCACTCAACTAGAAGGGTGAACCAAGGAGACCCTTTGTCCCCTACTTCATTCATTCTTTCTGCTGAGGTGCTGACTAGGGCTCTTAATCATCTTTTTGAAGATCCATCATATGTTGGATATGAAATGCCTAAATGGAGTTCAAATTTGCACCATTTAGCATTTACTAATGATACAAATATTTTTGCCTTTTCTAATGATTATTCTATTGAGAGAATTATGCAGAATTTACAGATGTATGAACAACAGTAAGGGCAAAAGGTGAACAAGGAAAAATGTTTCTTCAATATGCATCAAAATACATCAAGAAATGTGATGCACCAGGTGGAAGTAAGTACAGGGATGACTAAGGGGTCCTTTCCCTTTAAGTATCTTGGTTGTCCCATATCCCACACAAAGAAAAGCAAAGAGCATTATTCTGATTTACTTGATACAGTTTCAGGTAAATTGAAAGCATGGAACGGAAGGATGCTTTCATTTGGGGGAAAAGAAGTGCTCCTTGATAACGCTCAAATTATACCTTAAAAGTATAAGAGGAAGGTGTCAATATAATTACCCAACTTAGAGTTGGGGTCGAATCCACGAGGAATGAATATGATAGCTTCACCTCTAAGTTTCAAAAGCAACTACTGTTTTCTCATAATGCTATGAAAATAATGTGAAAAAGTAAATGGAGGGTTTGTTTTCAACATTTCGTAACCCAAAATATTAATCATAACTTGAGATACAAAGTTTGAGATATAGAGAAATGTAATCAAATATGGGAAGAGCTTGGGGTTATTCTATCTTGAGAGTGAATACATGCGTAGATAGTTGAGTATTTTCCTAGATTCAATTAATAGCTATGGGTAGGCTAGATTATGAGTCTTTGATGCTAATCTTTCAGTCAAACACCAAAATATCACAAGTGGGTTCTTTCGAACACCTCACAAGTGTGACTATATAACCAATATAATACCTCAATTAGCATCCTTATGTCTAAGATACACTATTAAATGATAAATATCAAGTTATTGTTGACTACTACTCCTCACCCATTATCCCCTTTGTCAAGGATGACAATGGTTCTAGTGTAACTAGAGTTTGCAATCTCTAATTATAGGTTAAGAACATGGAGTAGAAGTAAAACCCATAAAATAAACAACACCCGAATAATTATCACTACTCATTCAAGAATAACCCCAAGTTAAGAAATTAGCTACTCACAGAGAGAGAAAGAGGGAATATACCATAATTCTCATTCCATTATTCTATCAAATCCAAGATAATCATAAGAAATGAAATCCAAATTTAATGGGAAGCACAAGAAAGTAACCAATTTCACTCTTAGGGTTCCAATTCAATGTTTCTAAAGCCCAAAAGATACAAAGATGGAGTTTCAGATCTGAAAAAGCCCTTTTAAAGCCCCAAATTCGCATTCTTGAAAATTATGAACTGATTGCTAGCAAAGGTGAGGAACTGGGTGCATAGGTTACCAATACAGGTTGGATTTCCAGTTCATTGTTTTCCATCTGCCTTCCCACCTACGTGCACACCTCATGACCTGCGTGTACAGGTGGGCTTATATGTTCCCGGGCGTTACTTTGAGCTCTTTTCCTTCACTTTTTGCATTCCTTTTGACTTGTATGGTTAGCTCGACCTCATATTCATAGATTACTTGCATAAATGAGAAATTTAACATGAGATGCACATCGAATCAAAGAAAACTAGATGATAATTCAAGCTTAAGTGACTAAAAAGTTGGCAAATTGCCAACTTATCAACCCCCAAACTTAAATTATTGCTTTCCCTTAAGCAATCAAAGATCTTCCTAATAAAAAGGATATTAGTGACTCTAAAACAAACACAATCTACTATGCTAAACAATCAAAACCACAAAGTTCAATCGGTTCTCCCAACGAGTTATGACAAATAGGCAATTAATATATCTCCTTTCAAAATGCAAATCTTTTTGTTGCAAAGGTATAGGATATCATCAAGTAAAAGTTTCAAATCAAAGTGCTTCTTAAGGCTTGATACAAGACTTTCAAAGATTGCCTTAATTTCACTTCGCGGCTTTTCTTGCTCATTCTCCCTAATTGAAAGTAAGACATCACTCTTCACTTCAAGGGATAGATGGCACTTACATGTAAGAGTTTGCTCCACTCACATAGGACAATGAAATTCACAAGGAGCATAGAGATAGAAAGAATTTTCACTCACTCTCATAACAAAAATCAAGTACAACAAGTAGAACCACAGGCTTGCCCTTTATGTCATTCGCTGCTAATGTAGACTTACAAGGTTTGAAATCACCGAGGACTTGTGGGCATTAATGAAGGTTAGGGTAAAGGAAGGGATTTATGGATCAAGTGACTCAAAGCCTCCCTAAACACAATCGCTTTACACTTCTTAGGCCCAATTCTTTCAAGTTCTCCACCTTATTCACCCTCTTTTCTTTTCTTTTGTGTCCCTAAATTTCTCACATCCTTTTGCTAAACACACTTATGAGCTTCCCTCTTCATTAATTTCTTCGGTTCTTTCAAGAGATTTACTACTCATTAGCCATTTATGTCCCCCTTTTCTCAAGCTTTTCCACATTCTCAAATCATTTTTCTAAGGGTTAGGCTCTTTTACTTTCATTTTTAAGCTCATCTCTAGTCTTATGAAGCATTTGTTGAGACAACCAAGCATACACCTCTCATAAACAATCTTGCAAATCTCCTTACCCCTAAACTTAGGTTTTGAGTCCATTTTTGTCATTATCACAATCATGCATCCCCAAACATAGGCATTTGCCTACATTGGCCTACATTAGAACCATGTGATACGTTCAAGGAGGTTGGGTACCAAAAGAGGGGTTGTAAACAGGGTTAGGGTGTCATAGTATGGTCATCACCAAGAAAAGGGAAAATGGAAAGAGGTTCAAATGGGTTAACTAGGGAACAATTTTAAGGTGGGATTTAGGCCATGTGACGGTTCAAAAATGGCCTCGGGTCATCCTCCAAACCAAGTGTGGTCTAGGATTTCGCCTTGAATACACTTGGGGAAAATTCTAGGCTATAATACGTGCATAAGAATTGATCAAAAAACTCACCACTCAAGGCATTACAGTTCCTAAAATAGAAAGTAGTCTTCCAAATAATTTGAGCAAATGAATTTGACAAACTACTTCGAGTCGGAAACTCTTCTTTTGTGAAGAAAGGGCCAAAAATTGAATTTAAAGGTCACGACTCAAGAGAAAGCTTGAAACCTATTTGCTCTTTCCTTTTAAAAAACCATTTTGCTTTCCAAAAATCATTTCAAAAACTATTTTACATTTCACAAATCATGTTGCTTGCCAATGACAAATTTTAGAAGGGTACATTTCAAACTTTGCCAACTACTGTTGACACCCAATTTTTGACCGACATTTTTAAAAAATAAACACTTTTGTGCTTTTTATTTGTTAAAGAGCATAAAATTCACTTTTTACATGTTTTGTTCAATTTTAACACAAGTTATTGATAATTATCCTTTTACTTGGAAATGTTAGGATATTTATCAATTTATTACAATTTTTAATTATTGACTGTCACAGATTTTTTACACAATCATTTTTATAAATAAATGTTGTTTGAGTTTTATTAAATCATCAATTTTATTTTAAACTCAAATCATATTTTTACGTGGCATTAAATACATTTGTTAATTTATGTTTTATCACAATCCGTTACTTCATTAAAGACGGAGAAGATATTTTTGCATAGATTAAATAACCATAGTTTTGGATAAGATCAAATAGTCATTATTTTGGATGACTCATGATTTTGGATAGCCCATGGTTTTTCAAAACCATGGTATTAAGCACATGATTTTGCTCTTGAGTGATTTTATTTTCTCTATAAAACTAATCCACTCTCTTCACAATTGTGTGGTGGATATTTCTAAATTAGGGTAAGAAAAAAATTCCTTCCTTTTCCATTTTGGGCTCAAAGACGTCACCCTCTCCCTTTTCATTTTTGCGGTGAACCACCTCCATTCACCCACCACTGTCCACCACTCACCAGAGCTTCGATCTCAGGTGACACCACCAAACAGTCCTAAGTTTCCTATTTGCACTCCTTCTCCGGCCACCCACAGCTTTCACCTCCACCACCAACACATAACCTCCCTTCTCCCTTTTTCAATGAACATCAACTTCCCTTACCCTCCACTGCTTTGTTTGTTACCACTCCGGCGAAGAGCTAAGCTTCGATGAAATAAAGAAGTGACCACTAGATCCCATGCCGCTTCATTCGCGATCAACTCCAGCAAACTCACGACGCCAGAGTTGTACCAAACAGACCCTTTTCTCTTTTTCTCCGGTGTGAAACCAACAGCCCGTACCACCATCTCTGTTCTACGACCAAAACCCCCACGGACTAGATCTGTCAGCTCCACCACCCAAAACCCCACTGTCAACCTCCCTTTTTCCCATTTTTTTTCGACAAACAACAACTAAGAAACCTTTAACTAGAACCACACAAACCCCCAATGTTGCCGGAAAACCCAAACTCCGACGACCACAAACTCCAGCCCCTCTTTCTCTTTTTTTTTGCTCGATTTTCACCATTTATGGCGAACTTCGAGCTCAAGCGAATAGATCCACGATGGGGCAAAATGAAACTATAATTCAACAACAACAAAACCAATAATCTAATACGGTGAAGTCGCAACAACCACGACGAGCCTCGCATTTGTCTCTCTTTGATGAAACGCCGACAGTAACAGTTTTTTTTTACTCTATCTCTTTATTTTGTTCTATTTTGATACAATCACTGCTCTACTGAGTTGATTTATGCATTTACCCATGAATTTTGTTGCTTCTCGGATGAACTCCACAGACGTGGATGTTCTTTATGATTGTTTTTTCCTATATGAATATGCACTAATTTTGCTTGTTCTATTTTTGGGTATTGGTTCAGTTTCATTTTGTTGTGATGTATATAGGTGATTATAGTTGTTTTAGAACATTTTACACTAATTTCGTACCTTTTACTTTTGTGTTTTTCACATCACTGTACCCATTTTGCTTGCTAATTACTTTGGATAGAAGGTTCTTGCCTAAGTTATTATGTTTTACTTTCACATTGGATTTTGTCCTTTGTATATTGAATTTTATAAATGTTACATGGATTCTGTGACACATGTAATATATATATGATTTTTATCATTTAATTTGCTTTTTATTGGCATTTTTCATTTATTTCGAGTAAATATTAATATACTTGGTCAATGATAAAATCTCTCCGTCGAATTTTCGAGGCCTCTCTATTATAAAGGACAGAATTTAATTTTAAGTTCGATTATCTTTGTTCAAGTATTTTTATACTTGGCCGATGAAGAAATTTCCATCGACTTCCAAGGCCTCCTATGTATATAAGATGGGGTTTACTTTTTCATTTATTATTTCATTGATTTATTTTGATTTACATTTATTTATTACTAACACTTTTACCAAGTGGTTTTAGAGGTACACAAAATTACTTTCCGAAGAAGAAACTCGAATCAGAATTCGAGGATCCTTTTAGTTTATTAGTTATATTTGTTCATTTCTTATTAACGATAGGCAAATATTAGGCATATTTTACTTTATTTTGTACATGCTTTTATTTTTCTTATACATGCAACATTTTTTATCTCCTCCTCAATTGAAAAAATGAGTTCAGTCGGGACCCACCTTTGTGGATTTCGAAGGATGCCTAACACCTTCCCTTTGGAATAACCTGAACCCTTACCTAGAATCTAATTGGTTTCGCCGACTAATTTTCCTTTAATTTACTTAATTGGTTACCTAGTTTTCCTAAAATTAGGTGGCGACTCTAAATTCTTTTTACAATATTTTTTAAATTATTTTTTGAGTCCCGAAGTTTCGCCTTATGAAAATAGGGATCGCGACAAAATGGCAACTCTGCTGGGGATTAAGAGGTTCTAACCATCATAATTTCACTTTTTCAATTGAGGAGTTTTTACCTTTTATAATTTTAAATTGCCTTGTATATTTGTAGATTATTTGTATCTTGTATAGTGTTTACATTATTTAGTCATTTATTCACTATTTGTTTATTTTTCATTATATTTTAACTATTGCATTTTCATGGCATCTTCCGCCTTCCTAGCAAAGCATTAGGCATTAGGAAAAAGGGCGGTTATGCCGGTATCTGCACCCGCCCTTTCGTAAAACACCTTATATTTCTTTGAACCTCCAAGTGAAGTAGTTGATTCGAGTCGGTCAACAGTCACATGGTGTGTTGCCCTGATAAGCCCATTTCGGGTTCCCGGTCAATTTGAACAAACCACTCTAGTCAACTAAGTTAGAGCGAAGCCAAATCCCATGTATAGGCATTGACCTAAGTTGACCTGACACCAAAAGGTATCGGGTCCAATAGACACCACCTTGTGTCCAAAAGGCCCATGGCCTAAAAGGACATCATTCCTTACGTGTTTAAATTGAAGGATGTGATGTCATATTGTACGAATCATTGTCTCTTGGGGTTGAGGATTTTATTATTTTTTTAGATTAGTTTCTTTTGTTATAATCAAATGAAGATATCCATCTGAAAGGTGTTCCAAAATTTTGAGAAGTCCAAGAATTTTGAGAATGAAGGACCCTTCCACAGAGGCCTAGTTTAGGATTGTACCCCTTCGTGGGGACTGATTTTTATTGTACATCCTTTTTCCTTATATTGTATCCCCCATTCGATATAATCGATTTGAATATAATGTGTTTTGGGGGGCAATGAAACATTTCACAAACGACATGTACATCCTTCAATCGTTAGGCTTACCTTTGGCTCCAAAAGGTCACATCTATGTTAGGATGCATTATATGTTGTTTACATGTTACATGATTTTCTTCATCCATGATTGTCTAATTTTGTGTTTAATACACATGTTTTGTCTTAAACATTATTTGTCCATTGTTGAAGTTTTTTTAACTACGTTTGACCTGATTGCTGGCTCAACGGGATTCCCCGTAAGTTTTCCATCTTTTTATTTACAATGGAAACTGGGGAAATTTTTTTGAGAAGTTCTCAAAAATTCTACAAAAGAATACATTTTGGTGCAGATTCAACACAAGAGTTTGTTGAAGCCGAAACAGGGGCTGAATTTTTGAGAAGGTCTCGAAAATTCCACTCAAAGAAGCTTCTAGAGGTTCAAGAAAATTCAAGAGTTCTAAACTGGGGCAGAATTTTTGAGGAAGGTCCTAAAAAATTCCACTAAGCTCGCACTTTAAGAATCAGACTACATTTGGCCTCAGACTCCATGAGGCACCGATATTCAATTTGAAAGAAAATCATGGGAGTCTTTGACTATTCAATAACACTCTTTTATTTTGTTATAATTTTCATGACTTCCTTGCTTTCACTCTTTTCTCATATCTTTGCAGGAAAACTGTCCCCGCCAACAATCGGAGATGGTCACAATAATGCGCTACTTTTGTAGGTAGTTGAGAAATCTCACATTCGTTGAAGGCACTCTGGAAAAGAGTATAAGAGCAAGATCCCTCAAAAACAATTGAGAGGCCACAATATGTTGTCCCTGCAAACAATTGGGAGATTTTGTTTATCTAAAAACGTCAGTTGACACCAGACAATATGAGGCACCGCTCCGAGTTTTTCTATATCTTTACATTTATTATTTTTGTGCATATATTGTATATCATATCTTCATGAACTATGCACACCTGATTCTTATCCTTCGGATTGAGATACGTAGGCAGCCCTCTTCGGGTTAGGTATCCATTATTCAAAAAAAAAAAGTATTTTTAGAATCATGTCTTTGACTTGGTTGGTGCCAAAATATTTAGAAGTGTGCATATGCAAGGATAAAAGATTTTGAGAGGATTGCTTCGTGGTGAACCTTAGGTTATTTTGGTACCTCTTATTCGTACTTTGTGACACATGAAAATGTCTCTTGCATGCATGCAGGTTAAGAATGAAACTAACCTCATTGTTTCATGTGCCTTATGTGGCGAGTTTTAGATTAAATTCAAATGCATTGCACTGTTGATCTAGAACTTGGCCGGAATGTTTGTTGAGGCGAAATCCTGAGTTATGTTTGATTTAAGAAAGGATTTAGGCCTTCTTTTGACCTAGTTGTGCCTTTCAGTGCCTACCAAATGACATTAATCTCTAGTATGTCCCCTTTGAGCCTGAAGCCTCTTTTTTGGACAACCACATATTAGCCTATACCCTTTTGAGTGCTTACATACACTATCCCTCTCTTGGCCCTGCCTTCTTGAGCGCACTAAACATGTGCAAATTTTAGAAGAAGATTCTAGTTTGAAGCTGTCAAAGGCAAAAGTTACAACGTCCCTGAAAGTCAAGGATACAAAAATGACTTCAAAGAAAGGAAAGAGAATAAAAAACTCTCCCACAAGATCAAGTCAAATCAAGGAGAAATCCCAAATAAAAAAGGGAGAACACTCCAAACAAAAGAGGAGAAACTTCAAAAGAGAAGAAAACAACAGAATTCTCCAACAAGAAAAAATTTCAAAAAGAAGTCGAAACGAAAGGAAAGGACAATAAAGAAGAATCAAGCTTCAATGACATGACAAATTTGAAAAGCACAACTTTAGTTCAGTGCTCAAGGAGGGATTTAGTCAATTTTATCCAAAATGAATATCCTTCCAGTCCCTAAGCCTACATTATAAGCCAATAGCAAGCCCTATATGATCCCATTCCAAATGTTCTAACATTAGTGCAGACTTACATGAAGGCCAAGCCTATGGTATCACATTTACATGCTTTGAACATTTTTTCTGAGTGTGAGAGTGATTTTCAAAATGTCCTCAAATTAAAACATACTTCAAATGTGTGGAAGTGAGGACTTTTCTTGTGGTGAGGTCACTTGAAACATGAGGTTACGTCTAGTTCAAAACCCTTGTTTGAAGCAAGACGAACAAATCTTGTTGACACTAAGGTACATTTGAGGTACCCTTGACGCTATAGGAATTATCTCAAAGTCGATCTTGATTAAAAGAGGAATAAAAGAGAATTTTCTATGCTATGTTAATTTTTGGTACCGACTACAGTCAAGACTTGAGGCTCTTTTTTGTTAAAAATGAAAATAGGGCAAGCACCCATCTTTGAATATCTGTCAAAATGACTCGTTGGCCCTTTCATTGATAGAGTTCGTTTCTTAATTCGTGTCATTCATTTGTCAAGTTGATACATTTTGTTATGTTGGATTGCCACCTCCTATTTGTGACATATTGGATCGTCACTCCTATATTTGTGACATGTTTTGTTGGATCGTCACTTCTATATTTGTGACATGTTTTGTTGGATCGTCACTTCTATATTTGTGACATGTTGGATCATCACTCCCATTTGTGACATGTTATGTTGGAACGTCACCTCCTTCGTTGTGACATATTGCATTTGCTACTAATAAATTTAGTGCAGGTGATTATAAGACATGTTGGGAAGTCACCCCATTCAAAGTGACATATTGCATAAGGTATGCACAATTCTTAGTTTTTCTCATATTACATTTGCTACTAATAAGTTTAGTGCAGGTGATTATGATAAATGTTGGGAAGTCACCCCATTTAAAGTGGCATACTAGGTCGTCTGCCTTTCAATGAGACACATTGAGAAGTCACCCCGTTCAAAGTGGCATGTGGTATTCAAATTGGTGTCAAAGTGATTCCACTTTCCAGACTGTTATCAAGGTGATGACCATTTATCCAGACCGTTATCAAGGTGATGGCCACTAATTCAAATCGACATCAAGGTGATGTCCACTTATCTAGAATGGCATCAAGGTGTTTCTATTTATCCAGACCATCATCAAGGTGATAACAACTGATTAAGATCGGCATCAATTGTGATTTCGTTTATTGATCGGCGTCAAGGTGACTCCACTTCCTAGGCCTTCATCAAAGTGATGACCATTTATCTAGATCATCAAGGTGATGACTAATTACCTAGACCAACGTCAAGGTGATGATTATTTATCCAGACTGCCATCAAGGTGATTACCAAACATCAGACCGGTGCCAAAGTGACTCCACATATTATGTTCAAAATGGATCGTCTACCTTTTAACGAGACAAGTTGGGTTGTCACCCGTTCAAATGACACATCAAGCTCAAAATGGTTGTCCGCCGTTCAATGAGACAAGTTGGGTTGTCACCCGTTCAAATGACACATTCAGTTCGAGATAGGTCGTCCTCCTATCAATAAGACAAGTTAGGTAGCCACCTCATTCAAAGTGGCATATTGAGCTCAAAATGGGTCGTCCACCTTTCAACGAGACAATTTGGATTGTCACCCGTTCAAATGACACATCAAGCTCAAAATGGGTCATCTGCCTTTCAATAAGACATGTTGGGTTGTCACCTGTTCAAATAGCATCACATGCTCAAAATGGGTCGTCCATCTTTCAACAAGACAAGTTGGGTTGTCACCCGTTCAAATGACACATCAAGCTCAAAATGGGTCATCTGCCTTTTAATAAGACATGTTGGGTTGTCACCTATTCAAATGGAATTTCATGCTCAAAATGGGTCGTCCGTCTTTCAAGGAGACAAGTTGGGTCATCACTCGTTCAAATGATAGATCATGTTCAAGTAGGTTGTCCGTCTTTCAATGAGACAAGCTGGGTAGCCAACCCGTTCAAGTGACATATTGAATTAAAAATGGGTCATCCATCTTTCAATGTAACAAGTTGGATCGTCATCCGTTCAAATGGCATATCAAATTCAAGTTGGGTCGTTCGCCCTTCAATGAGACACGTTGATCCGCTACCTTGCTCAAATAGGTACGCATCCTTTCATCATCAACGTTTTCTAAGCTAGACACTGAGGTAATTTTGGAAGCAACGTCGAAGATACGTGAATGTTTTATCTTCGAACAACTATTTACCTTTTATAAAAAGACAAACTATCTTTTTCAATGGATGGAGAGTACTGTCTAAGGTCTATTAATGTTTGACATTATTCTTTGCATATGTCATTCTCTTTCTTTTTCGTCTAGTCAAAATTGGTTACGCGTCAACGTCTTCATCCAAAGACTCTTTCATCCTCTATGAATGGAGAGGGGCAGTTGTTGACACCCAATTTTGACCGACATTTTTAAAAAATGAACACTTTTGTGCTTTTTATTTGTTAAAGAGCATAAAATTCACTTTTTACATGTTTTGTTCAATTTTAACACAAATTATTGATAATTATCCTTTTACTTGGAAATTTTAGGATATTTATCAATTTATTATAATTTTTAATTATTGACTGTCACTGATTTTTTACATAGTCATTTTTATAAACAAATGTTGTTTGAGTTTTATTAAATCATCAATTTTATTTTAAACACAAATCATATTTTTACGTGGCATTAAATACATTTGTTAATTTATTTTTTATCACAATCCATTAATTCATTAAAGACGGAGAAGATATTTTTGCATAGATTAAATATCCATAGTTTTGGATAAGATCAAATAGTCATTATTTTGGATGACTCATGATTTTGGATAGCCCATGGTTTTTCAAAACCATGGTAAGCACATGATTTTGCTTTGGGTGGTTTTATTTTCTCTATAAACTAATTCACTCTCTTCACAATTGTGTGGTGGATATTTCTAAATTAGGGTAAGCAAAAAATTCCTTCCTTTTCCATTTTGGGCTCAAAGCCGTCACCCTCTCCCTTTTCATTTTTGCGGTGAACCACCTCCATTCACCCACTATTTTCCACCACCCACCGGAGCTTCGATCTCTGGTGACACCACCAAACAGTCCTAAGTTTACCATTTGCACTCCTTCTCCGTCCACCCACAACTTTCTCCTCCACCACCAACACATAACCTCCCTTCTCCCTTTTTCGATGAACATCAACATCCCTCACTCTCCACTACTTTGTTTGTTACCACTCCGGCGAAGAGCTAAGCTTCGGTGAAATAGAGAATTGACCACTATATCCCATGCCGCTCCGTTCGCGAGCAACTCCGGCGAACTCACGACACGGGAGTTGTACCAAACAGACCCTTTTCTCTTTTTCTACGGTGTGAAACCAACAACCCGTACCACCATCTCAGTTCTACGACCAAAACCCCTCACGGACCAGATCTGTCAGCTCCACCACCCAAAACCCCACTGTCAACCTCTCTGTTTCCCATTTTATCCGACAAACAACCACTAAGAAAACTCTAACCAGAACCACACAAGCCCCCAACATTGTCGAAAAACCCAAACTCTGACGACCATAAACTCCAGCCCCTCTTTCTCTTCTTTTTGCTCGAGTTTCACCATTAATGGCGAACTCCGAGCTCAAGCGAATAGATCTATGATGGGGCAAAACGAAACTATAATTCAACAACAACAAAACCAATAACCTAATACGGTGAAGTCGTAACAACCATGACGAGCCTCACATCTGTCTCTCTCCGATGAAACGCCGACAGTAACTATTTTTTTTTACTCTATCTCTTTATTTTGTTCTATTTTGATACAATCACTACTCTATTGAGTTGATTTATGCATTTACCCATGAATTTTGTTGCTTCTCGGATGAACTCCACAGACGTGGATGATCTTTATGATTGTTTTTTCCTTTATGAATATGCACTGATTTTGCTTGTTCTATTTTTGGGTATTGGTTCAGTTTCATTTTGTTGTGATGTGTATAGGTGATTATGGTTGTTTTAGAACGTTTTACACTAATTTTGTACCTTTTACTTTTGTGTTTTTCATATCACTGTACCCATTTTGCTTGCTAATTACTTTGGATAGATGGTTCTTGCCTAAGTTATTATGTTTTACTTTCATATTTGATTTTGTCCTTTATATATTGAATTTTGTTAATGTTACATGGATTCTGTGACACGTGATATCTATATGATTTTTATCATTTGATTCGCTTTTTTTTGGTATTTTTCATTTATTTTGAGTAAATATTAATATACTTGGTCAATGATAAAATCTTTTCGTCGGATTTTCGAGGCCTCTCTTTTATAAAAGACGAAATTTATTTTTAAGTTCGATTATCTTTGTTCAAGTATTTTTATACTTGGCCGATTAAGAAATTTCCATCGATTTCCAAGGCCTCCCATGTATATAATATGGGGTTTACTTTTTCATTTATTATTTCATTGATTTATTTTGATTTATATTTATTCATTACTAACAGTTTTACCAAATGTTTTTAGAGATACACGAAATTACTTTCCGAAAAAGAAACTCGAATTAGAATTCGAGGATCCTTTTAGTTTATTTGTTATATTTGTTCATTTCTTATTAATGATAGGCAAATATTAGGCCATCATCGTTAGATATTTTACTTTATTTTGTACATGTTTTTATTTTTCTTATACATGCAATATTTTTTATCTCCTCCTCAATTGAAAAATGAGTTCAGTCGGGATCCACCTTTGTGGATTCCGAAGGATGCCTAACACCTTTCCTTTGGAATAACCTGAACCCTTACTTAGAATCTAATTGGTTTCGCAGACTAATTTTCCTTTAATTTACTTAATTGGTTTCCTAGTTTTCCTAAAATTAGGTGGCGACTCTAAATTCTTTTTTTACGATATTTTTTAAATTATTTTTTGAGTCCCGAAGTTGCACCTTATGAAAATATGGTTCGCAAAAGAATGACGACTCTGCTGGGGATTAATAGGTTCTAACCATCATGAGTTCACTTTTTCAATTGAGGAGTTTTTACCTTTTATAATTTTAAATTACCTTGTATATTTGTAGATTATTTGTATCTTGTATAGTGTTTACATTATTTAGTCATTTATTCACTATTTGTTTATTTTTCATTATATTTTAACTATTGCATTTTGATGGCATCTTCCGCCTTCCTGGCAAAGCATTAGGCATTAGGAAAAAGGGCGGTTATGTGGGTATCTGCACCCGCCCTTCCGTATAACATCTTATCTTTCTTTGAACCTCCAAATGAAGTAGTTGATTTGAGTCGGTCAACAGTCACTTGGTGTGTTACCCCGATAAGTCCATTTTGGGTTCCCGATCAATTTGAACAAACCACTCTAGTCAACTAAGGTAGAGCGAAGCCAAATCCCATATATAGGCATTGACCTAAGTTGACCCGATACCAAGAGGTATTGGGTCTAATAGAGACCACCTTGTGTCCAAAAGGCCCATGGCCTAAAAGGACATCATTCCTTACGTGTTTAAATTGAAGGATGTGATGTCATATTGTACGAATCATTGTCTCTCGGGGTTGAGGATTTTATTATTTTTTTAGATTAGTTTCTTTTGTTATAATCAAATGAAGATATTCATCCGAAAGGTGTTCCAAAATTTTAAGAAGTCCAAGAATTTTGAGAATGAAGGACCCTTCCACAAAGGCCTAGTTTAGGATTGTACCCCTTTGTGGGGACTAATTTTTACTGTCCATCCTTTTTCCTTATATTGTATCCCCCATTTGATATAATCGGTTTGTGTATAATGTGTTTTGGGGGCAATGAAACGTTTCACAAATGAAATGTACATCCTTCAATCGTTAGGCTTACCTTTGGCTCCAAAAGGTCACATGTATGTTAGGATGCATTATATGTTGTTTACATGTTACATGATTTTCTTCGTCCATGATTGTCTAATTTTGTGTTTAATACACATGTTTTGTCTTAAACATTATTTGTCCATTGTTGAAGTTTTTTTTAACTACGTTTGACCTGATTGCTGGCTCAACGGGATTCCCCGTAAGTTTTCCATCTTTTTATTTACAATGGAAACTGGGGAAATTTTTTTGAGAAGTTCTCAAAAATTCTACAAAAGAATACATTTTGGTGCAGATTCAACACAAGAGTTTGTTGAAGCCGAAACAGGGGCTGAATTTTTGAGAAGGTCTCGAAAATTCCACTCAAAGAAGCTTCTAGAGGTTCAAGAAAATTCAAGAGTTCTAAACTGGGGCAGAATTTTTGAGGAAGGTCCTAAAAAATTCCACTAAGCTCGCACTTTAAGAATCAGACTACATTTGGCCTCAGACTCCATGAGGCACCGATATTCAATTCGAAAGAAAATCATGGGAGTCTTTGACTATTCAATAACACTCTTTTATTTTGTTATAATTTTCATGACTTCCTTGCTTTCACTCTTTTCTCATATCTTTGCAGGAAAACTGTCCCCGCCAACAATCGGAGATGGTCACAATAATGCGCTACTTTTGTAGGTAGTTGAGAAATCTCACATTCGTTGAAGGCACTCTGGAAAAGAGTATAAGAGCAAGATCCCTCAAAAACAATTGAGAGGCCACAATATGTTGTCCCTGCAAACAATTGGGAGATTTTGTTTATCTAAAAACGTCAGTTGACACCAGACAATATGAGGCACCGCTCCAAGTTTTTCTATATCTTTACATTTATTATTTTTGTGCATATATTGTATATCATATCTTCATGAACTATGCACACCTGATTCTTATCCTTCGGATTGAGATACGTAGGTAGCCCTCTTCGGGTTCGGTATCCATTATTCAAAAAAAAAAAGTATTTTTAGAATCATGTCTTTGACTTGGTTGGTGCCAAAATATTTAGAAGTGTGCATATGCAAGGATAAAAGATTTTGAGAGGATTGCTTCGTGGTGAACCTTAGGTTATTTTGGTACCTCTTATTCGTACTTTGTGACACATGAAAATGTCTCTTGCATGCATGCAGGTTAAGAATGAAACTAACCTCATTGTTTCATGTGCCTTATGTGGCGAGTTTTAGATTAAATTCAAATGCATTGCACTGTTGATCTAGAACTTGGCCGGAATGTTTGTTGAGGCGAAATCCTGAGTTATGTTTGATTTAAGAAAGGATTTAGGCCTTCTTTTGACCTAGTTGTGCCTTTCAGTGCCTACCAAATGACATTAATCTCTAGTATGTCCCCTTTGAGCCTGAAGCCTCTTTTTTGGACAACCACATATTAGCCTATACCCTTTTGAGTGCTTACATACACTATCCCTCTCTTGGCCCTGCCTTCTTGAGCGCACTAAACATGTGCAAATTTTAGAAGAAGATTCTAGTTTGAAGCTGTCAAAGGCAAAAGTTGCAACGTCCCTGAAAGTCAAGGATACAAAAATGACTTCAAAGAAAAGAAAGAGAATAAAAAACTCTCCCACAAGATCAAGTCAAATCAAGGAGAAATCCCAAATAAAGTAGGGAGAACACTCCAAACAAAGGAGGAGAAACTTCAAAAGAGAAGAAAACAACAGAATTCTCCAATAAGAAAAAATTTCAAAAAGAAGTCGAAATGAAATGAAAGGACATTAAAGAAGAATCAAGCTTCAATGACATGACAAATTTGAACAGTACAAGTTTATTTCAGTTCTCAAGGAGGGATTAAGTCAATTTTATCCAAAATGAATATCCTTCCAGTCCATAAGCCTACATTATAAGCCAATAGCAAGCCCTATATGATCCAATTCCAAATGTTCTCACATTAGTGGAGACATACATGAAGGCCAAGCCTATAGTATTACAG
The DNA here is from genome assembly GCA_031232105.1 of Capsicum rhomboideum. Lineage (NCBI taxonomy): Eukaryota > Viridiplantae > Streptophyta > Magnoliopsida > Solanales > Solanaceae > Capsicum > Capsicum rhomboideum. The sequence goes on from CP124718.1 coordinate 51,768,745, forward strand.
TTGCATGCTTTGAACATTTTTTCTGAGTGTGAGAGTGTTTTTCAAAATGTCCTCAAATTAAAACATACTTCAAATGTGTGGAAGTGAGGACTTTTCTTGTGGTGAGGTCACTTGAAACATGAGGTTACGTCTAGTTCAAAACCCTTGTTTGAAGCAAGACGAACAAATCTTGTTGACACTAAGGTACATTTGAGGTACCCTTGACGCTATAGGAATTATCTCAAAGTCGATCTTGATTAAAAGAGGAATAAAAGAGAAATTTCTATGCTATGTTAATTTTTGGTACCGACTACAGTCAAGACTTGAGGCTCTTTTTTGTTAAAAATGAAAATAGGGCAAGCACCCATCTTTGAATATCTGTCAAAATGACTCATTGGTCCTTTCATTGACAGAGTTCGTTTCTTAATTCGTGTCATTCATTTGTCAAGTTGATACATTATGTTATGTTGGATTGTCACCTCCTATTTGTGACATATTGGATCGTCACTCCTATATTTGTGACATGTTTTGTTGGATCGTCACTTCTATATTTGTGACATGTTTTGTTGGATCGGCACCTCCTATTTGTGACATGTTGGATCATCACTCCTATTTGTGACATGTTATGTTGGAACGTCACCTCCTTCGTTGTGACATATTGCATTTGCTACTAATAAGTTTAGTACATGTGATTATAAGACATGTTGGGAAGTCACCCCGTTCAAAGTGACATATTGCATAAGGTATGCACAATTCTTAGTTTTTCTCATATTTCTTTCTACTAATAAGTTTAGTGCAGGTGATTATGATAAATGTTGGGAAGCTACCCCATTTAAAGTGGCATACTAGGTCGTCCGCCTTTCAATGAGACACATTGGGAAGTCACCCCATTCAAAGTGGCATGTGCTATTCAAATTGGTGTCAAAGTGATTCCACTTTCCAGACTGTCATCAAGGTGATGACCATTTATCTAGACCGTCATCAAGGTAATGGCCACTAATTCAAATCGACATCAAGGTGATGTCCACTTATCTAGAATGGCATCAAGGTGTTTCTATTTATCTAGACCATCATCAAGGTGATAACAACTGATTAAGATCGGCATCAATTGTGATTTCATTTATTGATCGGCATCAAGGTGACTCTACTTCCCAGGCCTTCATCAAAGTGATGACCATTTATCTAGATCGTCAAGGTGATGACCAATTACCTAGACCAACGTCAAGGTGGTGATTATTTATCCAGACTGCCATCAAGGTGATTACCAAATATCAGACCGGTGTCAAAGTGACTCCACACATTATGTTCAAAATGAATCGTCCACCTTTTAACGAGACAAGTTGGGTTGTTACCCGTTTAAATGACACATCAAGCTCAAAATGGTCGTCCTCCGTTCAATGAGACAAGTTGGATTGTCACCCGTTCAAATGACACATTCAGTTCGAGATAGGTCATCCGTCTTTCAATGAGACAAGTTAGGTAGCCACCTCATTCAAAGTGGCATATTGAGCTCAAAATAGGTCGGATACCTTTCCACGAGACAAGTTGGGTTGTCACTCGTTCAAATGACACATCAAGCTCAAAATGGGTTATCTGCCTTTCAATAAGACATGTTGGGTTGTCACCCATTCAAATAGCTTCTCATGCTCAAAATGGGTCGTCCACCTTTCAACGAGACAAGTTGGGTTGTCACCCGTTCAAATGACACATCAAGCTTAAAATGGATCATCTGCCTTTTAATAAGACATGTTGGGTTGTCACCTGTTCAAATGGAATCTCATGCTCAAAATGGGTCGTCCGCCTTTCAAGGAGACAAGTTGGGTCGTCACCCGTTCAAATGATAGATCATGTTCAAGTGGGTCGTCCATCTTTCAATGAAACAAGCTGGGTAGCCACCCCGTTCAAGTGACATATTGAATTCAAAATGGTTCATCCGCCTTTCAATGTAACAAGTTGGATCATCATCTGTTCAAATGGCATATCAAATATAAGTTGGGTCTTCCACCCTTCAATGAGACAAGTTGATCCGCTACCTTGCTCAAACAGGTACGCAGCCTTTCATCCTCAGCGTTTTCCAAGCTAGACACTGAGGTAATTTTGGAAGCAACGTCGAAGGTACGTGAATGTTTAATCTTTGAACAACCCTTTTCCTTTTATAAAAAGACAATCCATCATTTTCAACGGATGGAAAGTACTGTCTAAGGTCTATTAATGTTTGACATTGTTCTTTGCATATGTCATTCTGTTACTTTTTCATCTAGTCAAAATTGGTTACGCGTCAACGTCTTCATCCAAAGACTCTTTCATCCTCTATGAATGAAGAGGGGCAGTTGTTGACACCCAATTTTTGACCGATATTTTTAAAAAATAAACACTTTTGTGCTTTTTATTTGTTAAAGAGCATAAAAATCACTTTTTACATGTTTTGTTCAATTTTAACACAAGTTATTGATAATTATCCTTTTACTTGAAAATGTTAGGATATTTATCAATTTATTACAATTTTTAATTGTCGACTGTCACAGATTTTTTACACATTCATTTTTATAAATAAATGTTGTTTGAGTTTTATTACATCATCAATTTTATTTTAAACTCAAATCATATTTTTATATGGCATTAAATACATTTGTTAATTTATTTTTTATCACAATTCGTTAATTCATTAAAGACGGAGAAGATATTTTTGCACAGATTAAATATCCATAGTCTTGGATAAGATCAAATAGTCATTATTTTGGATGACTCGTGATTTTGGATAGCCCATGGTTTTTCAAAACCATGGTATTAAGCACATGATTTTGCTATTGAGTGGTTTTATTTTCTCTATAAAACTAATGCACTCTCTTCACAATTGTGTGGTGGATATTTCTAAATTAGGGTAAGAAAAAAATTTCTTCCTTTTCCATTTTGGGCTCAAAGCCGTCACCCTCTCCCTTTTCATTTTTGCGATGAACCACCTCCATTCACCCACCACTGTCCACCACCCACCGGAGCTTTGATCTCAGATGACACCACCAAAAAGTCCTAAGTTTCCCATTTGCACTCCTTCTCCGGCCACCCACAACTTTCTCCTCCACCAGTAACACATAACCTCCCTTCTCCATTTTTCGATGAACATCAACGTCCCTCACCCTCCACTGCTTTGTTTGTTACCACTCCGGCGAAGAGCTAAGCTTCGATGAAATGGAGAAGTGACCACTAGATCCCATGCCGCTCCTTTCTTGAGCAGCTCCAGCGAACACACGATGCCGGAGTTATACCAAATAGACCCTTTTCTCTTTTTCTCCGGTGTGAAACCAACAACCCGTACCACCATCTCCGTTCTACGACCAAAACCCCCACGGACCAGATTTGTCAACTCCACCATCCAAAACCCCACTGTCAACCTCCCTTTTTCCCATTTTTTCTGACAAACAACCACCAAGAAACCTCTAACCAGAACCACATAAGCCATATTGCCGAAAAACCCAAACTCCGACGACCATAAACTCCAGCCCCTCTTTCTCTTCTTTTGCTCGAGTTTCACCATTAATGGCGAACTCCAAGCTCAAGAGAATAAATCCACGATGGGGAAAAATGAAACTATAATTCAATAACAATAAAACCAATAACCTAATACGGTGAAGTTGCAACAGCCAGGACGAGCCTCGCATCTGTCTCTCTCCGATGAAACGCCGATAGTAACAGGGTTTTTTTTACTCTATCTTGGTATTTTATTCTATTTTGATACAATCACTGCTCTATTGAGTTTATATATGCATTTACCCATGAATTTTGTTCCTTCTCGGATGAACTCCACAGACGTGGATGTTCTTTATGATTGTTTTTTTGTAACACCCCGTACATTTTCGAACCTATAAGACTAAGTTAACCTTTATGGAATTATTTAAAACATGAGAGGGTTGGTGAATTATGCAAAAACTTGTTGGGCTTAAATGAATCTTGTGCTATTTGGGCTCAATGGAGGCCCAAAATTAGACAAAAGACATGGCCCAAGTGGAAATGACCCATTCTTGTGTTTGACCAAGTAAGCCTAGCATTTATGATTAATGTGTGGATAAGGATGAGACTAAAAGGGACTATAAAAGGGATAAAAAATCAGATTTTATTCAACACAATACACATGCCAAGTCTAGACTTTTACAAGATATTTTATTTCTCTTCCAAACCCTAAGCAACTATTCTCTTTGGGCAAGATCACTCTTTTTCAAGCTTTGGTAAGTGTTTAATTTCATGGTTTAATATATTATATTCTTAATATGGTGCATAAATCATGTTGGTTATGTTGACAAAGTGTTGGACAGTTCACTATGTGTAAAACTATCTATTTTTGCAATCGGAAAAAGGGTTTTGCCTTATAAACTTGAAAATGGACTTGTGGTCTTGAAGGAAGTGAAATTTATGGATTAAATATTGACATGTGAGATGTTATTATAGACTTAACTTGTTTTATCCTTGTACATAATGTTTGGAATTGTTATTGCAAAATTGTGCATGGACTTGGTGGTGTATTGAAGGAAAAATGTGGTTTTGGTGATGTTCATGTGTGTTGTGAAACCATGGTTGATTATTGGCATCCAAGTGACTTAAAATATGTAAAGAGAAGTTTATTCATGTCCATGGACCATTTATTACACAAAAAGGACTCAAAAGAGACCCTTTTTGGCCAAAACGGGCCCCCGCCCCCATAGACAGGGCACCTGCGGGCGCAGATGCCAATGCAGGTGCCCCTGGACAGGGACAAGGGTCACCTGCGGCCACATTTTATCCACCTGCAGGTGCAGGTGTCTTCGCAGGTCAGCCCAGAAACTCGTTTTGTGTGTTTTTGTCTCTCTTTGATCCCCGAAGCCTCCTATACCCTTCTTGGATGTAATTATCAACTTATGATACCTTTTTAATGACTTTAAGGGGTCGTTTGGATGCATGTTGGATTATATCCATTATGGATTGTTGTTAATGTATTGTTATGAGGTGACGTGATGGAGTAATTATGACATAATGATAATGAGGAAGCGTAAAGGTTAAACGTGGTGTGAAATGCTAGTGGTTTATGATGTCTTGGTCAATGTGTGGAATGTTATGGTGTTGTTGGTATGGTAATGCAGTGGATTATATTGTAAAGGGTGAAATGACGCTATATGGAAATCATGTAGCTCATTGTCGTTTTGTGCACTTGTAAGGTAACTAGTTGTTAACGTGAGCTCCGTTATGAACTTTTGTTGTAGAGTAAAACATAAAGAAGGAGTTGGATTGTTGTATTCACACATAGGACTGTGTATTCGTATTGAGAAGATAAGGTATATAAGGTTACTCTTTCCGTATCCTTCTGCAGCACATAGTGTTCTCATTGACATTGTACTTGTTCTATTTTGAAATGTTCTAAGGTATCCCATTTCCGATTATCAATTGTTATTATCACATGTTCCCTACTCATTGATCAATTGTGATTCACATTTCTCATGTCCATTGAATAATGTTCCAAAGGTCTAATAATGTTATGTTCCAAAGTTCAAATAATGTTATGATTATCATTGTATCAATCTCTCAAAAGTAAGAAATAAAGTAATGCGTATCTGTTGGTTGTAAAAGAACGGGTGGTAGATCTAGAGGCATAAGCCTAGCTCAAGCTGATCCTGAGATTATTAGATAAGGGGGTAGTCCTAGAGGCATAAGCCTAGCTCGGACCGAACCTAACAGGGGGTAACTCTAGAGGTAAGAACCTAGCTCGAGCCGAACCTGATATATTGGTTTATGGGTGGCAGCTCTAGAGGTAATAGCCTAGCTCGAGCCTAGCCCGATGTATTTATTTATGGGTGGTAGCTCTAGAGGCATAATCCTAGCTCGAGCCGATCCCAACATAACGTTATGTTATGTTAAGACCCACTGATCAGTCGGGGCCTGGGTACAAAGTGACACAAGTGATGATGAACAAACATAGAAATAAAGAAGAAAAGAAAGTAATGAAAGCAATACACATGGTTCCCAACATACAGAATGGTGACTTATCCATATTCGTTATTCATTTTTATTTGAGTTCATTAAAGTATTTATGTATCATACAGTTTCTTATGGACTTACATACTCAGTACATTCTTCGTACTGACGTCCCTTGGGGAACTTACCTTACTTGCCGCAGGTGTAGGTGCTAGTAGACCTACACCGTAGGTTGCCGGTCATTTGCAGAACTTTGGTGAGCTCCAGTTGGTTCGGGGTTTTCCTAGTCACAGTTGTACATTTGTTTTGGTATGGTAAATATTGTATAAAGCGGGGACTTGTACCGACTTTAAGATGGTTATATGTATGCATCTGTTAGAGGCTTTGTAGGCGTATGTGGGAATATGAATGTAAGAGATGTATGTCCATTTTGACTTGATGGCCCTGACGGCCAAGTTTCACATATGTATATATCACATGTTTCCATGACTTCCGCTATTAGCATCTTGTATCTATATGTGATGGTGGTGTTTCGTGAATGACATGCATATGAATAGACATAGATGAAGATTAGTTCTCTCGGGCCTTATCGGCTTCGGGTTCTAGTCCGCCCCGTTGGGATTCGGGGCGTGACATTTTTCCTATATAGATATGCACTGATTTTGCTTGTTCTATTTTTGGGTATTGGTTCAGTTTCATTTTGTTGTGATGTGTATAGGTGATTATGGTTGTTTTAGAACGCTTTACACTAAATTCGTACCTTTTGCTTTTGTGTTTTTCACATCACTGTACCCATTTTGCTTGCTAATTACTTTGGATAGAAGGTTCTTGCCTAAGTTATTATTTTTTACTTTCATATTGGATTTTGTCCTTTATATATTGAATTTTGTAAATGTTACATGGATTCTGTGACACATGTGATAATCTATATGATTTTTATCATTTTATTTGCTTTTTATTGGCATTTTTCATTTATTTCGAGTAAATATTAATTTACTTGGTCAATGATAAAATCTCTCCGTCGAATTTTCGAGGCCTCTCTATTATAAAAGACGTAATTTATTTTTAAGTTCGATTATCTTTGTTCAAGTATTTTTATACTTGGCCAATGAAGAAATTTCCATCGATTTCCAAGGCCTCCCATGTATATAAGATGGGGTTTACTTTTTCATTTATTATTTCATTGATTTATTTTGATTTATATTTATTCATTACTAAAACTTTTACCAAGTGTTTTTAGAGGTACACAAAATTACTTTCCGAAGAAGAAACTCGAATCAGAATTCGAGGATCCTTTTAGTTTATTTGTTCATTTCTTATTAACGATAGGCAAATATTAGGCCATCATCGTTAGATATTTTACTTTATTTTGTACATGTTTTATTTTTCTTATACATGCAATATTTTTTATCTCCTCCTCAATTGAAAAAATGAGTTCAATTGAGACCCACCTTTGTGGATTTCGAAGGATGCCTAACACCTTCCCTTTGGAATAACCTGAACCCTTACCTAGAATCTAATTGGTTTCGCAGACTAATTTTCCTTTAATTTACTTAATTGGTTTCCTAGTTTTCCTAAAATTAGGTGGCGACTCTAAATTCTTTTTTTACAATATTTTTTAAATTATTTTTTGAGTCCCGAAGTTGCGCCTTATGAAAATAGGGATCGCAAAAACTACCACTTGACTCTAACTCAGGACATTGGGTATTTACCCTAAGAATTTCACCCGATCAATCTATCATGGGGGAGTACCACTCGGTTCGACAAAGAAAATCAAATAACAAAATGAAAAAAGAAGCTCCTTGGGAAAGAATCGAGTTTCGAAGAAAACCCTTAGAATTTATTTGACGCGTATATATACAAGGCGAGTAGAACGATGCACATGTCCAACATAAACATCACCCAAATAAAAATCAACACGACAAAATCTCAATGGGTCTCGAATGATAACAAGTGCATAACATGGGCCCGGCGAGGGCTAAAAGCATATCCATCAAAACATGGGCCCAACAAGGGCTAATAGCATATCCATCAAAGCACAAGCCTGACAAGGGAAATATCCGAATCAACATCACAAAGTAGGACCGACAAGGTCAATATCTGAATAACATCATCAACAAAATAATATTACAGACCAATCAAATAAAATATCCCACCCCTCCAACTAAAGAACATTGTATTGTCCATAATAGAATAATAAAATATAATAGGAGAGAGAGGGAAGGACTCCCTGAGGTGCACTAAGAGCATGGACCTACATCATGGGTGGTCTGTAACTACTCATCAACTGTACCATGAGGAGCCTCCTCAGACTGGGCCCCTATAACTGCAACTGAACTAACATACTCATCCTTAGGAGGTTGTGAGCTAGAGCTAGCACCAACCATCCTCGCATGCTGTTCATCAACGGACAACTTCTTGGCAAGCTTAATCGGTTGGGCCCCAGTAAGGCCTGCACCAAAGTCAATCCCTATCTCATCTCCCACGATAGTGTGCCCAAACAAGTCAGCAAATGGTAAAACTGGGCCAGTATAAACCTGTAGAATAGTCACTTGAGCATCATCTAGAGTGAAAGAGGGATGGATCATCTGGAACTCCGAATAAAGGCTATAAAGATCATCTCTGAGAGTGGTAACTATCTCACTCTTCTCTCTTGCCTCAACTGCAGCTAATATTCGCTCATAATTTATCATCCAAGCACGAAGAGGCTCAAGACTCCTATTAATAGTTGTCTGTATAAACTGTGGAATGTTAACGATCAATCGAGAAAGGGTACTATTATTGGCCAAGGTCATAGAAGCGACCATAGAAAACGTAATAGTAGAAGATCATGGAGGCTGAGTAGACGGTGTTGTGCTCGAGGTAAGAGGTGCAAGAGGTGGCTCAATCACTGGAGTAGTACCACAAGAAATCTGGGGAGTGTTTGATAAAAGTGAAGTCATAAGAGGGGTATGAGTTCCATCAAGAATAGGTATCTCACCCAAAGATGAATCGGAAACCTCAGAGACCTTCCTTTTCTTTCCCACTAGATTATCATCATCTTTACTAGTAGTAAGATAAATAACTCTTGTACTCATCAACTTCTTGTCAATCCAAGGGAAGAGAGGAATCCTAGAAGTAAAACACAATATCATTATGAGAACCAAAAAGGGAAATAAAGTCCCGAGCTGCTTTGCTCAAATTTTGATTATGTCGGCTATTAGTTCTCCCAAATTGATGTGTATGCCACTCATTATGCAACCAAGAATAATAGCCCTATCAATAGTGACATCTTGATTATTAGTAGATGGAAGTACCCGGTTATCAACAAAACCAAGCCAATGTTTGGCTTAAACTGTAGGATCGTTTCTCTATTTGTCCTACCCATCGGCCCATGAAGGATGTCCCTTTACAATGATTGGGGCAAGCCACAGGAATTGAGCATGCCCACCCTTTAATTTTTTTCTACATTTAGTGCCTGACTGAGAAGGTTGGTTAAAGTAGATGTTATTGATAGCCTCGGGTGTGCAAGGTACCTCAACTCCTCTAACGAGAACACTCGGCAAACATGGTTGCTACTCAATGGATCCTTTGTATTTGTGTTGTGATGTGGTAGGAAGCGTAAGACTCCCTAACAATCTCTGGAAAATAAACAGGTGTTGGTGATTCACTCTCATCCATATATGTGTTCCATACATTCTCCTTAACTCGTTATACAATCTCCGAAAAGTGTTCGGGAACTCCATTCATGCTAAATTTCTTTTTCGAGTTGAAAAATCGGGTGTCGACCCAATCATCATATAAGCCACATATCCCCTCAAGCCCAAATCGGATTTTATGTACCTATTTGGCCAACTCCTTTGAAATATCAATAGTGTTTTGAACATCGGGGTTTATAGTGGCCTCTTGTTGAACCGGTGTCTTTTTCTTAGATGTGGTTGCAATGGCCTTGCCCTTATCCTTGTTATTGTCCTTCTTTGCAGCTCGTGGCTTTGGTTTTCTTAAAGTCATTTCTGGAAAAAAAAAAATAACCAAAACAAAGAGAAAAGGTAAAACATGTTTTTGGATTTTTATATCATAAAAGAAAAGAAAATTATGCTAGATGAGGTGAATGCAAGGTAAAAGCATACATGAAAGCACACGGAAGCAATATGCTTCACAAAATTGAAAGTACAAGCAACCGACACCAAGGCAACTAGGGGAAGGCTACTTCCTTGACCTGCACAAGCTATCTGCACGCGCAGGTGCCTCAGGGACGTCTGCAGGTACCCTAAATAGGCTTGGGTAAATCCAACTTAAAGGGAAAACATTTCCCTTTTCGCCTTAGTACTCGAGTTTTGAGAGGTTTGACATAAGGTGTGTGTTCTATGAGGATGCTAGACGAGTTTTAGGGGTATTGTACCGCTCTTATCTTATGTTCTCATAAACACACAACAAGTGTAAAGCATATAAAATTTGAAACATAGCCCAACAAGGCAATAGAACACACACGTAGAATTAACTCCATTATGTTGAACAACACACACTACAAACTTAGTATTGTAGCACACCCTTAACTCGTGACCATTACATTAACAAAAAATGACGATTTTCCCTTAAGAATGACGTCACCCAATCTTTCATTGGGCAAAGTATGCATTTTTGTCAATGGGGCTACTCAGAATTCACCCAAGAGTTCAACACATAACAATCAAAGCAACAAAGGTCAGGGTAAATCAATTTTAGTAACAACACACCACCAACTTGAGCCAACGTTTCACACTCCTTAGAAGACAATTTAGCTCACACTACTACTCAAGCAATGGACAAACTAGGCTCCAAAATTAGTTACATCAACAACTAGGAAAAATCATGCCAAAACTTCTCATGAGCATTTCAACAAACACATGGTGCACATCACAAAATGAAAAAAGTAAATAATGAAGATGGCACTTTATGGGCATTCCAAGTTACACTAATCAACTCCAAAAAATTAAAAACAACCACTTTATTATGGAATTAACTCTAAATATGCATAAGAACTCCCAACAAACTCTATTAGGTTACCCACAAAGAGAAAACAAAAGGGGAATTTCATGTGGTAATTTCATCAAACACATGGTGTGCATAAAAATGGGTACTCAAGAATTCCCCAAATTTCATGGTAAAATTGCCACCCATTCCAAAAACATCACAAAACCCACAAGTTTATGCCATAAACATCCCAAAGTAACAAATTAAGAACAAAAAACTAGCATATGAGATGCTTCACCATTTAACCCAACGGAAATCAAGCCAAAATTGTAAAAAGGGAACTTACCAACTCAAGTAGAATTGCAAGATAATGGAAAGAGAATCACGAGATTAAGTCCCCAGAGTTGCATGTGATATTATGTGTATGTGATTTTAAAAGAAACTTGAGAAATTTTTGAAATGAGAAGAAAGAGAAAAGTTGGTGTAAAGAGGGAGAGAAATCGAGTAATTGGAATTTGAGAATTTGAGTGGGTGAGTTAAAATTAGAAATTAAAGAGGTATTGGGCTTACCGGTTGGGTTAGCCCAAGAAAAATTTAATGAAACCATGTTGTGTACCGAAGGCTCACCTGCGCCCCACCCTGCGCACCCAGGTGGTGGTCTATGCACGCGGTGGGCCTAGAAGCTCGAGGCAGTTTACCTGGTAATCATGCAAATTTCCAAGGCCACCTGTGTGACTAACTTGATCACGCAGGTCCTTAGTCTGTGATCGCATGTGGTGATATCACCCCAAAATAGTGTGCTAACTTCTTATGCTAGCCACAACTCTCTAACATGTGTGGGCATGTGGGCATGTGCGTTAGCAGGTTCCCATATATGGTTGAAACAGTGTGCGACATCCCCCATACTTTGAATTTTTCACCTGTATTCACCAAAATAACTTATAATTAGCACACAAAAAATGTAAAATGCCAAAATATAACCTTGGGTTGCCTCCCAAGAAGAGCTTGGTTATCATCGTGGAACGATGTTATCCCATATCAACAAGCATCTTTGAAATGGAGCACCTCGACCTTGGCCGCTCTGGGTCTACCCACATAAAAATGTTTTAACCTTTGACCGCTCATCGTGAACCTTTTCTTCTCATGATCCTCCGCTTCGATAGCTCCACAAGGATAGACATTCACTACCACAAAGGGCCCAACCACTTAGATTTGAGTTTACCCGCAAAGAGTTTCAACCTCGAGTTGAAAAAGTAACACTTCGTCTCCCACACGGAACTCTCTTTTCAAGATCTTAGCATCATGCCACTTCTTCATTCTTTCTTTGTAAAGCACCGAGCTTTCATACACCTTAAGGCAAAAAAATTCTAGCTTATGTAATTTCTCCACTATAGACTTGGAGGCATCCTTCAAACTTATATTCAACTTACGCAAGGCCCACAACGTCTTATGCTCCAACTCAACAGGGAGGTGAAAAGACTTTCTGAGCACCAATTGATATGGAGACATACCAATAGGATTTTTGAACGCGGTTTTATAGGCCCAAAGAGCATCATCTAATTGTCGTGCCCAATTCGTACGTCCCGAATTCATTATTTCTCCAAGATTGACTTGATTTGTCTATTGGACACCTCCAATTGGACACTCATTTGAGGATGGTATGGGGTATCCACCTTATGCTTCACCCCATACTTATCAAAAGTAACAAATACCCGATTATAAAAATGAGAGCCTCTATCACTAAGGATGGCTCGGGGAGTCCCGAACCTTGGAAAGATGTATTTCTTCAAGAAAAATATGAAACTTTTGCTCTCATTGTTGGGTAAATAAATTTCCTCCACCCATTTTGACACTTAATCAATGGCCATCAATATGTACTTGTTACGATACGAGCTCACAAAAGGGCCTATAAAGTCGATGCCCCACACATCAAATAACTCTACTTCGACGTTAGACTTCAAGGGCATTTCATGCCTCCTTTAAATGATACCTTGCATTTGGCATTGCATATAAGTTTTCATCAAGTCGTAAGCATCTCGATGAATGGTAGGCCAATAAAACCCACTTTAAAGAACTTTGGCGGCAGTTCTCATACCACCATGATGGCCACCGAATGGAGATGAGTGGCAAGCCTTAAGAATAGATTTCATCTCTTCTTCCATAACACATATAACTCCATCCGCACACTTTCTAAAGAGATATCATTCCAATAGTATCTTTCCACATCATGGAGGAATCATTTCCTTTGATTGTAGCTCAAATCATCGGGAAGCAACCAACTCACTACATAATTTGCAAAATCAGCATACCATATTGGTGTATCCCTTTTAAGCTCATGACAAGCTCATCGGGAAACATATCATCAATTTCAATCTCACCCCACTTATCTTCATTTGCCTCAAGACGTGATAGGTGGTCTGCTACTTGGTTTTCACATCCCTTTTGATCCTTCACTGCAAAATCAAATTCTTGAAGTAGTATAATCCACCTTATCAATTGAGGTTTTGCTTCTTTCTTGTCCATTAGATATTGTAGGGCGGCGTGATCGGTGTGCACAATAACTTTTGTGCCTAACAAGTAAGATCTAAACTTTTCAAACCTATAAACTACTGCTAGTAATTCTTGTTCCATAACCGTATAGTTCCTTTGTGCATCGTTCAATCACTTACTAGCATAGTAGATAGGATGAAAAAGTTTCTCCTTTCTTTGACCAAGCACCGCACCTAGTGCAAACCCACTTGCATCACACATAAGCTCAAAGGGTTGTGACCAATTAGGAACCACAATAATGGGAACCGAAACAAGCTTATTTTTAAGGGAATTGAATGCCCTCAAACACTCGCCATCAAATTCAAACATTACTTCCTTCTCGAGTCGTTTGCACATAGGATGGGCAATTTTAGAAAAATCTTTAATGAACCTCCAATAAAAACCCACATGGACAAGGAAACTTCTCACCCCTTTGATAGATATTGGAGGAGGTAACTTAGCAATGATGTCTACTTTAGCTTGATCAATTTGGATTCCTGGCCCAAAATTTTATGTCCAATAACAATACCTTCCTTAACCATAAAGTGGCATTTCTCCTAATTCAACACAAGATTATTTGCCACACACCTGTCAAGCACCTTCTCCAAGTGTTCAAGGCAATCCTCAAATGTATCACCGACAACTAAGAAATCATCCATAAATACCTCTATAGAATCCTCCACCATGTTCAAAAAGATAGAAAGCATACACCGTTGAAAAGTGGCAGTTGTATTGCATAGCCCAAAGGGCATGCGTTTGAAGGAAAAATTTACATAGGTACATGTGAAAGTAGTTTTGTATTGATCTTCGGGGGCTATTGAGATTTGATTGTACCCCGAGTATCAGTCGAGGAAGCAATACTAACCCATCCCTCTATCCTATCAAGCATTTGATCCATGAAGGGCATGGGGAAGTGGTCTTTGTCCGTTCATGAATTCAAATTTTGATAGTCAATACACTCTCCAACCCGTGATCGGACGGATGGGAATAAGATCATTTTTCTCGTTTGGGACTACTGTGATACCGCTTTTCTTGGGAACAAATTGGACCAGGATTACCCAAGTACTAGCCGAGATAGGATAGATGACACCCGCATCAAGTCACTTGATGATTTCCTTTTTTACAACCTCTTGCATAGGAGGGTTTAACCTCCATTGATGTTCAACACTTGCTACAAACTCAGGCTCAAGTTTGATTTTGTGGGTGCATATACTAGAGGGAATCCCAATAATATCGGCTATGGTCCATCCAAGAGCCCAAATATACTAACTCAACACCGACTTCAATGCCTCGACTTGCCAAGACAACAAGTCACCCGCAATAATAATTGGTAAGGTCTCACCTTCCCCAAAAAATACATAACGAAGATGAGGTGGAAATAGTTTAAGCTCAAGTTGTGGTGGATCTTTAATTGAAGGCCTTGCCTAAAGAGTTTCCTTATTTTTCAAATCAAGGTCCAACTTGCAAGGATTTTTGGTGTAGGACCCAAGACCTTTCAAAGATGTAACTACTTCATCATATTCTTTGATTTCCCCGCTCTCAATATTCCAGCAGACTCCCACCAAAGGCTCACTAACAAAATCCTTCTTCATAACATTAGCCACTTCGTCATTAATCACATCAATTACAGAGATGACTTGCAAATCCTTAGGTTGCTTTATGGACTAGAATACATTAAAGACACCTCTTCATTGTTTACCCAGAATTTCATTTCACCACATTCAACATCAATTAAAGCCTTTTCGCTAGCCAAGAATGGACTGCCAAGAATAATAGGGACCTCATGGTCAATTTTGCAATCCAAAATCACAAAGTCAGTCGGAAAAATAAAATGGTCTACCTTCACAAGTACATCATAGAAAACTCACACGAGATTTTTTATAGAACGGTCAGACATTAGAAGCCTCATTGTAGTAGGCTTGGGAGCACCCAAACCTCACTTTCGAAACATGGCTGATGGCATCAAATTAATACTAGCCCTAATAACACATAAAGCTTTTCTGAATTTGTACACCCCAATAGTACATGGGATGTAAATGCTCCTGGGTCCTCCTTCTTCACAACCATTGTGCTACACATGATCATACTACAACTATGTGTCACTTCAATTGTTTCAAAATCCATGACTCACTTCTTTGTTACCAACTCCTTCATGAATTTAGCATACCCGGGGATCCCTTGTAAAGCTTCCAACGATGGTATGTTAACCGATAGATTGCTAAATTTTACATGAAACTTTTGAACTTTGAATCATCCCCCTTCTTATTGAGCCTTTGTGGAAATGGAGGAGGGACTTTGATTTGTGGCCTTGAGACAACCTGGTGTTCATCCAGTTTTGAAACATTACCATCAGTCGTTTGCAGTGCTTTGTCATCTACAACCTCTTGTTCAACTACTCTCAGCTTCTCTACACTTGGCTCATTTAGAAAAGTGACATCTTTATTTGACTTGTCAAGCCACTTCTTCTTTCCACTAGCTTGTTCATCAACTCCCTTCTCATCAGGGTCTTCGTCAAGACTCACCACATCATTACCAAGAGTTCTACCACTTCTGGTTACAATTGCCATGATGTGAGCATTAATTTTTTGGATTTACTATGGTGTCACTAGGTAAACCACCCTTTTTCCTAGCATTTAGTTGAGCCAAGATTTGGCCCAATTATGTTTCAAGTTGTTTTATAAAGGCCGAAAGTGAGGTAACCGCTTGATTGAGTTGTGAAAAGTCTCTCTTCATTTCTCTCAGCATTTTATTACTTTCTTTAACCCCCATAAGAATATGAGCAAGTACGTCTTCTGTCTTATATTTCTCTGAATCAATAGAGGTTGCCTATTTACCTTTGGCCCGATTATGTGGAGGAATGTATCTATTATGGTCACGCTCTTTGTCTCTCCAATCACAGTCCCTATCTCTCTCCTTTTCCCGTCAATCTTTATCATGATCATGATCTCTCCAATGGCAGTCCCTTTTCTTCCAACCATGATTCTCGCCTTGCCTTTGTTAGGTAGGTCGGAAACCCCTGCTTGATTTTCCAAATATCGAATCTACTAATCAAGAGCTTCTGCGTCATCATCCTCATACACTTTAATTCCCTTAGAAGCAATGGCATTGACCGCCTTTGGAGTTGAGCTCATCATATGTTTAGTAAGAAGGTCTAATTGAGTCATTACTTTAGCCCTATTCTCTCTCTCTCTCCTCCTCCTTCTTTCTTTGTTCTTGGCTCATAAAAGATGCGGAGGAAGCCCCCATAGACACCTCGATATCTCTTATGTTCCATGCTCAGTTTTGTTTCATCACTTGATCCAAGAGAGCCTATGCAACCCCATAAGTTTGCTTAATGATAGATCCTCCGGCTGCATTGTCTGCTATTGTCTTGTTCAATTGATATAATGCTCTATAAAACACTTGAAGAAACATCTTTTCTGGAACCTCATGATTGGGACATTGAAACAACTTCTTATTGAACCTTTACCAAGCCTCATGCAATGTCTCTCCACTTAGTTGTCAGAAGTTGATGATTTCATCCCGCAATTGGAGCATACGGGATGGTGGAAAGAACCGATCCAATAATGCTTTCGTCAACTCAATCCATGAAGTTATTGAACCCGTGGGAAACTTCTGCAACCATAAAACTACATCTCCCATCAACAAAAAAGGAAAAAGTCTCAACCGGATGGACTCTTGAGAGATGTGAGCGATGTCGAACAGGATACACACATCAATGAAGTTCTTCAAATAAAGGTTGGCATCTTCATGGGCTTATCCACCAAACAAACCCTTTATTTGAAGCATCACACTAGTCACGTGAAACACTCTATTACCCTCCGTGGGTGGGATCCAGATAGCACTTGTCCTTTCGGCATCCCCCAAGTATTCCTCATCATCTAAGTGTCCATCAAAGGTAGCGGTATTGCTACCATTTTGACTCATTGTATCATGAAGACTTTAATTATCACCTGAATAAGATAGAAATAATAAACAAAGTAAAATTACACTACAGCTAGCAAGAGTAACTAATAACACTAAAAAGAATGAGTGTTACGTTTCATTCCCCAGCAACAACGCCATTTTTTATAACGCTCAAATTATACCTTAAAAGTATAAGCGAACGTTGTCAATATAATTACCCAACTTAGAGTCGGGGTCGAATCCATGAGGAATGAATGTGATAGCTTCACCTCCAAGTGTCAAAAACAAAAAATGCTTGCTCGTAATGCTATGAAAATAATGTGAAAAAGTAAATGGGGGGTTTGTTTTCAATAATTCATAATCCAAAATATTAATCAAAACTTGAGATGCAAAGTTTGAGCTATAGAGAGTTGTAATCAAATATAGGAAGAGCTTAGGGTTATGTTATCCTGAGAGTGAATACATGTGTCGGTGGTTGAGTAGTTGCCTAGATTTAATTAATAGCTATGGGTAGGATAGATTATGAGTCTTTAATACTAATCTTTCAATCAAACACCAAAATATCACAAGTGGGTTCTTTTGAACACCTCACAAGTGTGACTATATAACCAATCTAATACCTCAATTAGCATCCTTATGTCTAAGAGAAACTATTAAATGAAAAACATCAAGTTATTGTTGACTACTACTCCTTATCCATTATCCCCTTTGTCAAGGATGATAAGGGTTCTAGTGTAACTAAAGTTTGCAACCTCTAATTATAGGTTAAGAACATGAAGGAGAAGTAAAACCCATAACGATTAACTAATTAGGAAGACAAATAAACAATACCCAAACAATTATCACTACTCATTCAAGCATAACCCCAAGTTAATAAATTAGCCACTCATATAGAGAGAAAGAGGGAATATACCAAAATTCTCATTCCTTTCTTCCATCAAATCCAAGATTATCTCACGAAATGAATTCTAAATTTAATGGGAAGCACAAGAAAGTAACCAATTTCACTCTTAGGGTTTCAATTCAATGTTTCTAAAGCTCAAAAGATACAAAGATGGAGTTTCAGATCTAAAAAATCCCTTTTAAAGACCTAAATTCACGTTTTTGAAAATTACTAAAATACCACTGCACTGGTCACCTGCTGGCGCAGCTGCCAGCACAGGTGAGGACCTGCATGCGCAGGTTACCGACACAGGTTGGCTTTCTAGTGCACTACTTTCCATCTACATTCCCACCTGCGTGCGCACCTCATGACTTACATGCGCAGGTGGGCTTATATGTTCTCGGGCGTTACTTTGAGCTCTTTTCCTTCACTTTTTGCATTCCTTTTGATTCGTATGGTTAGATCAACCTCATATTCATCGATTACCTGCACAAATGATTAATTTAACATGAGATACGCATCAAATCAAAGGAAACAAGATGATAATTCAAGCTTAAGTGGCTAAAAAGTTGGCTAATTGTCAACTTATCACTCCTATCCAGTGTACTACAGAGTATTCCCATTTACATGTTGTCAGCAATTATTCCTCCAAGGTGTGTCATAAAGGAATCGCATAGAATTTTTGCAAAATCTTTTTTGGAATAGCAAAGAATCTGGGAGGAGTAAACCATCAGCATAGGACAAGGTGTGTCTTCTTAAAAAAGAAGGGGGCTAGGGTTTAGATCTTTAAATGATGTCTCTAAGGCTATGTATGCCAAGTTGTGGTGGAGGTTTAGGACACAGAGAAATCTGTGGACTAATTTTTTATGGAATAAATATTAGAAGAAGTAGATTCCAACACTGGTTCAATGGAAAGGAGGATCACAAGTATGGAAGACAATTCTAGAAAATAGGGGAAAAATTGAAAATTCCTTATGGTGGGAGCCTAAAGGGGGTACATCTACAATTTGGTATGACAACTGGAAAAATACTTTATGGAAACCTTATAGTATGCAGACTTGTCATCCCTTAAGGGATAATGCTGATTTTTTAGAAGAAGGAGGATAGAACTTTGAAAGAATGCAAGAGGTTGTTCCAGAAGAGGTAGTGGATCATGTTAAATCTAAAACGAACTTGGTTCAATTTGTGAACATAAGGGATACACCTTGGTGGACTAATACAAGTAATGGGAAGTTTACTATAAATAGTGCATGGGAGATGTTAAGGCAAAGATCAAATATTGTTGAAGATTTGCAGGCTGTTTGGTGTAAATGTATTCCTTTTAAATATTATTTTCTTGCTTAGAGAATCTGTTTAGGAAAAATTCCAGTTGCAACAGTTATGCATCAATGAAACTCTAATATTTCACAAGATTGTGGGTGTTGTATTGTCCGAGTAAGAGAAACAATTGGTTATCTGTTCTTAAAAGGAGAAATAGCAGAGAAAGTATAGTAATATTACTGTGGAGCAATAGGGATAATTGAATAGAGACTAAACCTACAACAAAGTGTGATACTATAGAGGGAGAAGAGTGGTAATTCAAGGATGAGAGAAGTCTTTAAGGTGATTCTTGTATTGATCTTATGGTTTTTGTGGAAAAGAAGGAACAATATCCTTCATGGTAGATCATATCATTTGAGAAGGATTTTCTAGGAAATAAATGATGCAATTGCTAAGTTTGTTAAACTAAACTTCAAATTAGAGGTGACTGGAAAAGACTGGCCTAACATAATAGATGATTTACAGGATTATAGAGTTCAGTACTTGACTAGAGTGGTGAGATGGTTGCCACCACCAAATAACTGGTTGAAAGCAAATACTGATAGGGCGTCTAGGGGTAAACAGGCCCAAGTTCATTTGCCTTTTGTATTAGAAATGTTGGAGGGAGCCTTGTAGTTGCTAAAGGGGTAAGAATTCTGGATAACATATGTTTGGTCGCTGAGGCAATAGTAATGAAGGAATGTTTGCAATACTGCAGAAATAATTTAATACAACAAATCATACTGGAGACTGACTCATAGAGTTTATTTCAGATCATTCAAGAAGGTTGGGAAGTTCCTTGGAGTGTGACAATAGAGGTCAACTCCATTAAGGATGTGATGAGGCATATGACAGTAAGAGTATTACATTCCCTTCGGGAAGTTAATACTCTTGTTGATTTTTTAACTAATCTAGTTTTTGTTGTTGCAGGTCATTTCCAGTTTAATAATGTTACAGATTTACCAGCTAAAGGGAAAATTATTCTAGAATTAGACAAGAGAGGTAAATCTCATATTAGGAGAAACAATCTACATAATTAATTCTCATATTTATGAGGACTAGATGTATCTTGAACAGGTTGTAACAGTCACACCAAATAGAAGTGGTTAAATTAAGACTGATAATTCCAATATTGCAAAGATAATTCATTGGATAGGAGTATCTTTACCTCATGAGAGCTTGGGGTAGCGATTGATACAAATATCCACACAATAGGATGAATCTGGTTGAGATTAACTCTTCTTTTTTTGTGGTACACCAAACCATCACAAGAAGCAAGATTAACCTTGAATTTGGTGCTGTCGATTTCTAATTTTTTAGATCTGATGGTGGTATCAACTTCTTGTGAAGTTCATTCCATCTATTTGAAAATAAATAAAAACATAGCAAAAACAAAAAAAAAAAAAAGCTACTTAGCATGCAGATCTGGGCTTCAGATGATATCTAGAAGATGCTCGCATGGTTCTTTAAATACAAATAGTAAAAAACTGTTAGGAGTGGAGTAACGCCTAAAGTGAGTATCGAAGAGTTAGAGCTACTGGTGTCCTTTTCCTTAGCTTCGATCAAGGATAAATTAAGATGAATTTTGTTTATATATACAGGATCATTGACTGGATTGATTGAAGATTAGCGAGGAAGAAGATGAATGGATTCTCTACACTTCTTAGCTTTTGGTTAATTTGTTTCCTAATTTTGTCCAGCTTACTGATGTTGTGGTTTATTGTGTTGGACCGAGTCCCTTTTGGGCCCATTTTTGAACTGATTTTTAGTTTATGAAATGGCCCTTTGTTCCCTCCTTTTATCAAAATAAAATAAAATAAATCAATTGGACTTTTACCTTATTTAAAAAAAGGAATTTCTACAATTCTATTTAAATATTATTTTGATCAAACTTTACCACAAAAATATGGCTTATTTTACTTCTGCTTTTCTTCTTATTTTGATTTTGATTCTGATTCGAGTCGTCTTTTTTATTCATTATAATCATCTTTTCTACCTTTCTATATTTCTTTTAGTTAATAAATTTATATATAAATTATACATAATCAACAAGTGACAATGGATTCTCCCCTCTTAACAATTTTTGATTGAAAAATTACACAAAATAAGCGTGTTGCCTCCGAATGAAGTAGCCAAAAAAAACAAAAGTTTATCTCACCAAAAAAATTAAGGTGATGGCTCTCTTTTTGCTTGCCACAAGTTTTACTTCTTTCAAAGGTATTCAACAGTTTTTACGCTATTATTTAAGGTAAACTATATAGCACTATTATCATATTGATTCCCGTTAATTTTTCAACATATCTATTGAGTCCATTTTTTTTCATCACATCTTCTATATATTTTAATAAATTTTAAATTACATGAAGGATCAGGGAAAGGGAAGGAACTGTAAGACTTGGCATCCCCACCTCAAAGTTGGTGGTTTAATCTAACTGAACACAAAATTAGCTTGTTTAACCTGTTCATCAATTCCAATCTTCTAGTTGTAAACTTATTATGTTGTAACAATTTTGTTCTTCTTGTATATAATTTTATTAATTGATACGAAATCTACGTGCAAAGCACGTACACTTGACTAGTTAATTTTTAATATTTTTCAATTGAATTATCTCTTGAACTTCAAGTTCATTTGTTTACAAGGATCTAGATAATTCATTCCATCTATTTCAGTTGTTAATCATATCTCCCCCTAATGTTAGGAAATCTAACATTCACCCCAATCTTATTTGGGAATCTATCTTTGTGCATGGTGGAGCAATTAAATCAGATACCGCACATTCATTTAGATGGAATCATTTGGTTCTTGACTTGAACCAACAATATAGAGGACCCTTATTGGCTTGATGCATACAAGTGCTGCTACATGTAAATAACACATCTTATATCAAATTTCTTTTGGGAGATTTATTCTCATAACTAACGTTTAGCTATAATTGGAGGCATACAATTTCTGCTAAACCACCCAACATTATCAACATAATTTTATAGTTTGGAACCATACTTTTAATTTAACAAATTTGAGCAAACAACCATGTAAAAATCAAATAGCAAGTTGATAGCAAAGCACATGGGACCAAGCATAAATGCATCTATTAAATCATATAATATTTAATGGTCTACATGACAGGTGGACGGGCCCATATTCACCTTGTTATACGTTCCAAAAATTCAGGGGATAGAATCCCAACCTTAGCTGGTACAATGATGATATCATGAGAACAAGCAGCACAAGAGAATTTGTAAAGAACCTTTTATTTCTTCAATATATAATTACATGAATTCTCAATTATTTTCGTATCACATTTGAATCGGGATGTTCAACCGATCATGTCAATTTATATATTCCTGTAAACTTTTAGTTTAGTACCACATATGATTTCATCACCATGCCCATATTTGTATCAATAAAAAGGAGGAAAATGGGTAGCCTTTCACATAATATTGATAAACCATTTCAATTTTAGTAATACGAAGATATAAAATCTTTCCATAATTTACAGTCTCAATATAATTCATTTTGATCAATACCCTTGAAATTTAATAAGTTTCTTTTGAGACTTACTACAACCCCAATATTATGAAAAATTTCATTCTTCCGTGTAGTAATACTTTAGCTCTTCTGGAGCTCTTAAGTAAATTCATGTACTACCACATATTTCACACACCATCCATGTGGTGAACACCTACTTCAAGGAGAAAATTATATAATTACGATCATGATCACTAAAACATGATAGGCAAGACTTGTTTCTTGCTTTTACCCTTTGGTAATCCATGATAAGACATGCTATAATTTTGTAATGTACCAAAAGTACGTGATCTATGACCTTTGCACCAAAATAATTTTTTTTCTTATCTCTCAAATATTCTGTAGAGGTGAGATGTGACATTTATTCAACCATATATAATCATATTGCTATTCATAATTTTTATCACATCTTGATTCATTCACCTTCAAGAATGATCGAGCATCTATGATGCTTATCACAAATCTCATTTTATTCAAGAAATGCACTATAATCATATGTGCATGCTTCATAAATTTTCATTATATGCTCATTGTCATGCCTTGAAATTTATAATATTTATATGACCCACGTCAACATCACTTTAAAAGATCAAGTTGTAATGACATGTTCCATCGTTATTAAAAGACACCTCATTACGGGCATGGGTTACAGAAAATTTTGAAAATACGATCTCAAATTTGTATGAGATGACGAAACTAAAATTTTAGAATTTGTAATTATTGTTCAGGCTGACGTCATCTCACTATAATGGGAATTTTTCCATTATAGCAGCATCGCCATAGCGGTCGGCAGGCTGCTAAAGGGGGATGATGGGACTAGAAACCCCAGGTATGAATTTTTATATTCTCTTTTCTCCTCTTTAGTTATAAAAGGATGAGATTCATTTAAAATCCTCCTAGGGTTACCTCATGGCTTGGGAACAATGGAGAGGAGGGATTTTTGCATTAATAGGGTAAAACCCATGGTGTTTCTACAAATTTTACATCAGTATTTACCTTCACGGAGTAAAACCTCATGTTCATGTCTCCGTAGCAGCTGTTTGGCATCCGGGTAGGCTAGGTTTAACTGAGTATTTTAGACCTTGGTTAGAAAGTATAAGCATGATGTAGATTGACGGGAGATTGCATGCTTAGGCCTTTGGGCATGGTGTTTGGATGGATAAAACGGATGAAACCCGGATAATTGGGTGGAAAATTAATGTTATATAAAAGTATTGAATTGTTCATGGAATTATTTGTTATATTATTATTGTTCATCCTTGCTTGGTTAATAATTGTGTAGACCCGAGATTTGGGTTAACTTAACTAAATGTGTATTCGTTAAGAGTGGTTAATGTTGGAGGATTCAGAAGAATCTACGGTGGTAACCAGAGGAATGGGAATTGGTAATGTATCAAACTGTTAGGATGAACGGATGGGGGTGGGTCATAACCCACAGGTTGTACATACAAATTGTAGATGATGGTTTTAATATAGTTGAAACCCTATTTGTGTTATGTGTGCATGACAATTAATTCTTAGTATTGCTTTGTAACACCCCGTACATTTTCGAACCTATTTGATTACCATAACATTTATGGAATTATTTAAACTTGAGATGGTTGGTGTATTATGCATTAATTTTTGTTGGGCTGAATTACTATATGCTAATGGGCTCAATAAAGGCCCAAAATTAAGCAAAAAGCATGGCCCAAATGGAAAAAATGACCCATTCTACAAGATTGACCAAGTAAACACATTTAATGTTTGGCTAAGGATGACCTTGAGGGATTATATAAGGGTGAAAAATCAGATTTTTTATTCACCAAGACACACATGCCAATTCTAGAATTTTCCAAGATATTTCTCTTCTCTCACAAACCCTAAGCTACTAATCCCTTTGGACAAGATCATCCTTTTTCAAGCGCTGGTAAGTGTTTAATCTTATGGTTTAATATATTATATACATAATAGGGTGTATAAATCATGTTGGTTATGTTGGCAAAGTGTTGAGCAGTTCACTATGTGTGAAACAGTTTACTTTTGCTTAATCGGTAAAGGGTTTTGCCTTCTTAACTTGAAAGTGGACTTGTGGTATTGAAGGAAGTGAATTTGATGGATTAAATATCAACATGTAATATGTGGTTATGTCCCTAACTTTATTTCTCTTTGTGTGTAACTTTTGAAATTGTTGTTGTGAAATTGTGCATGGAATTGGTGGCGTATTGAAAGAAAAATGTAGTTTTGTGATATTCATGTGCGTTGTGAAACCATGATTGTTCGTTTCCATCCAAGATAACTTAAAATATGAAAAGAGAAGCTTAATTATGGCCATGGACCATTTATTACAAAAAAGGACCCAAAAGAGACCCATTTTGGCCTAACCGGGCATCCGCCCTCGCGGATAGGGCATCTGCGGGTGCAGATGCCAATGTAGGTGGCCCTAGACAGGGACAGATGGGAAACTTCGGCCACATCTTATCCACCTGCGCAGGTGGCTCCACATGTCATTCAAGAATTTTGTTTTGTTTGTTTTTGCTTCTCTTTGACCCCCCCCCCTAAAGCCCCTATACCCTTCTTGAATGCAATTATCAACTTATGGTACCTTTTAAATAGATTTAAGGGGTTGTTCGGAGGCATGTTGGATTATATCAATTATGGATTGTTGTTAATGTGTTATTGTGAAAGGTATTTAACTGACTTGATGGGGTAAAGGTGACATAGTGTTGAAGGGGAAGTGTAACGTATAACCTTAGTGTGAAATGCTATCACTTTATGATATCTTGGTTAATATGTGGAATGTTTTGGTGTTGTTGGCATGGTATTGCTGTGGATTGTACTGTAAGAGGGTGAAAATGACGCTATATAGCAGTCATGTAGGTCATTGTCATTTTATGCACTTGTAATGTAGTTGGTTGTTAACGTAAGCTCCGTTATTTACTTGTGTTGTAGAGGAACATGTAAGAAAGGATCTGGATTATTGTATTCACATATAGGATTGTGTATTCATATTGGCAAGATAAGGTATATAAGGTTACTCTTTTCCGTATCCTTCGGCAACACCTATTGTTCACGTCATTACCGTACTTGCTTTTATTCCAAAATGTTCTAAAGTTTTTCATTCCAGGTTGTTACCAATTGTTATTCATATGTCTCATATGTATGGACTATTCTTCTAAAGTTTCAATAATGTTATAACCACCGAATGAACTATCTCAAAGATTAAAGAAGTGATGTAATGAAAGTCTTTATTCTTGGGTGGTATCCCAGGGGTAGAAAGAACACCTAGCATGGGTTGATCCCAATATCTTGGGTGGTATCCCAGGGGTGGAAAGAACACCTAGCATAGGTCGATCCCACAACCACGGGTGGTATCCCAGAGGTAAAAGGAAAGCCTAGCATGGGTCGATCCCGATTGATTATTGTTATGACCTACTGATCAGCTTGGGGCTCGGGCATTATATGAATGAATGATGACTGAATGAATGAACGTAAAAGCAAAAGAAAGAAGAGAAAGTAATGTGCATGGTTCCACACATACTAAACGGTTGTTTATCTATATTATTTATTCACTTATTTTTGATTCCATTGAAGTACTTATGTATCATGCAGTTTCTCATAGCCTTATATACTCAGTACATTCATTCGTACTGACGTCCCTTGGGGGAATTACCTTACTTGCTGCAGGCACAGGTGCTAGTAGACCTCCGCCGTAGGATTTGGGTCATCCGCAGACTATTGGTGAGCTCCAATTTGGTTTGGGGCTTTCTGAGTCACTTGTGTACATTGTTTTGGTACTGTATAAGAAATGTATAAAGAGGGGACTTGTCTCGACTTTAGGATTAGTTATGTATTTGTCAGAGGCTTTTGTAGATGTTGTAAGATGAATGAAGGAATGTAAATCCATTTCAACTTTATGGCCCCAACGGCCAAGTTTCATATCTATTAAATGTTTCTCAATGACTTCCTCCATTGGTATATTGTATCTATATACTATAAAGTGTTGTTCATTTAGTGACATGCATATGAGTGTACATGAATGAAGGTTGGTTCTCTCGAGACTTAACGGCTTTGGGTGCCAGTCCACCCCGTTGGAATTCAAGGTGTGACAAAAAGTGGTATCAAAGCAGGTCGTCCTAGGGTGTCTACAAAGCCGTGTACGATGTAGAGTCTTGCTTATGGATGTGTTGTGCACCACATTTATAAGAAGGAGGCTATGGGGCATTTAGGAGTTGTTTCTGTCCTTCATTTCTTAGATCGTGCATTAGAGACAATATTGTAGGTTGAATCATATCTGACCATTGAAATTGGTTTTCTTTATTATAGTAACATGCTGATTACAAGACGAGGTAGGGGCAAAGGTAAGAAGATAGACATGCTTGCCGGAGAAGGAACTAGTAAATCACCACCTGACCAAGCTAGTCAAGGTGGGGCTGACACTGAATTTGCATTGCGGGCTTCTTCTACTTTTCCAGCTCCAGAAGAGCCGAGAAGGAGAGAAGAACCTGTCGAACCACCTGTTAATGCTACTGAGCAGGATCTAAGAAATGTAGTGCAAATGCTGACTCATATAGTTGCTACACAAACTCAAGGACAAGTTGTTCCAACGACAAGTAATGACGGTGCGGATAGGGCAGCTAGTCGAAGGACATAGGATTTTCTGAAATTAGACCCTCCCACGTTCACCGTGTCAAATCTGAATGCAGACCCACAGGAATTCGTGGACTGAATTCAAAGGGCTCTAGATGTTATGCATGTGACTGGTACAGAAACAGTTGAGCTTGTAGCATATAGGTTGAAAGGAGAGGCTATATTGTGGTACGAAGATTGGAAACGATCAAGGGGTGTTGGTGCACTTCCAGCTAGTTGGGAAGAATTCAAAGTGGCATTCCTTGATCACTATCTCCCATATGAGATTTGAGAGGCTCGTACGGACCAATTTTTAAATCTTCGTCAAGGGAATATGAGATTCCGAGAGTTTAGTCTTCGTTTTAACTCTTTGGCCAGCTATGCTCCCAATGTGGTAGCCACGATGGATGACAGAGTCCATCGGTATGTGGACAAATTGGATCCGTATTTGGTGAGGGATTGTACTATTGCTGCTTTGAACAGAGATATGGATATAGCCAGAATATAGGCTTTTGCACAGAAGATAGAGGATCAGAGGCAAAGAAAAAGGGCGCACGAATTTGAAAGAGGGTCGTCAAAAAGGGCAAGACCTATGGGATGGTCTA
Source organism: Capsicum rhomboideum (assembly GCA_031232105.1). Classification (NCBI taxonomy): domain Eukaryota; kingdom Viridiplantae; phylum Streptophyta; class Magnoliopsida; order Solanales; family Solanaceae; genus Capsicum; species Capsicum rhomboideum. The sequence continues at coordinate 51,796,952 of CP124718.1, forward strand.
TGGCGCCCCAAGGAGAATTTAGGCCTTAAATTTTTAATAGACTGCCTAGACCATCATTTTCTTATCCTACAATAGGTGCTCAATCTCAATTCTGAGGGTTTGGAGGCAGTCAAGTTGGGCAAAGTAGTGGGACTCGAGGTTCACAAACAGCAGGGTTTTCTCGCAAACCGTGTCAACACTGCGGAAGGTTACATTTGGGTGAATGCTGGCTTGGGATAAATGTTTTATTTTGGTGTGGTATGACGGGGCACATAATAAGAGACTGCCCACAAAGAGGCTTGGGTAGTATGGCGCGACCTACGGGATCAACCATTTCATTATCATCATCTGTTCCTTCTTTAGGCTGAGGTGTGCAGCCTACTGGTCATGGTAGAGGTGCTAGAGGAGAATCCAGTTCTAGTGGGGTACAGAACCTTACCTATGCTCTAGCCGATCGGCAGAATTTAGAGGCTTCTCCTGATGTAGTGACAGGTACATTATCTGTCTTTTCACATAATGTATATGCATTGATTGATCTGGGTTCTCCCCTATCATATGTTACTCCATTGATTGTTGAAAAATTTAAAAGAACACCAGAATTATTAGTTAAGCCATTTGAAGTATCTACACCAGTTGGTGAATCTATTATTGCAAAAAGAGTATATCGTAATTGCATAGTAAATGTTTGTGATCATGATACGCTGGTTGATCTGATTGAACTGGAAATGGTGGATTTTGATGTTATAATGGGTTTGGATTGGTTGGCTTCTTGTTATGCCATGGTAGATTGTCGAGCTAAGAAAGTACATTTTTATTTTTCCACAAAAGGATGTCCAAGAATGAAGGTTGGTTCTCTCGAGCCTTAATGGCTTCGGGTCCCAGTCCTCCCAGTTGGAATTTGAGGTGTGACAAAAGTGCTCTTGTCGATCCAGAATAGCAATAGGTACCTCTTCAAAGGGGAGATCCTCCGTAACTTGTACATCTTCAATGGGAGCAATATGAGATGGATCTCCTATGCACTTTCAAAGCATCAAAACGTGGAACACTGGATGAACTGTTGAGAGTTCTTAGGGTAGTACTAATTCATACGCCACTTGACCGAATCTTCGGGTAATCTCATATGGCCCTATATAACATGGACTCAACTTTCCTTTCTTTCCAAATCTCATTACCCCTTTCATTGGTAACACCTTTAAGAATACCCAATCACCTATGGCAAATTCGAGCCCTCGTCTTCTAACATCGGCATATGACTTGTGTCGACTTTGAGCCATTGGGAAGATGAAGAAATAATAAAGTCTAAGTACCCGCATCTATTTCAAATGGAAGAACAAGATCAAGATGCGAAATTGAACCAATAACAAGTAAGTACCTATAAGCATTATATGTATGTAAAATATGAAGAATGAACTTAGCCTCGAATTTGTTTAAATTGGATAATGTTACTAACATTCGAGGAAGAATGTTTCTAAGGGGGGGAAGGATGTAACACCCCGTACATTTCCAAACCTATTTGATTACCATAACATTTATGGAATTATTTAAACTTGAGATGGTTGGTGTATTATGCATTATTTTTTGTTGGGCTGAATTACTATATGCTAATGGGCTCAATAAAGGCCCAAAATTAAGCAAAAGGCATGGCCCAAATAGAAAAAATGACCCATTCTACAAGATTGACCAAGTAAACACATTTAATGTTTGGCTAAGGATGACCTTGAGGGATTATATAAGGGTGAAAAATCAGATTTTTTATTCACCAAGACACACATGCCAATTCTAGAATTTTCCAAGATATTTCTCTTCTCTCACAAACCCTAAGCTACTAATCCCTTTGGACAAGATCATCCTTTTTCAAGCGCTGGTAAGTGTTTAATCTTATGGTTTAATATATTATATACATAATAGGGTGTATAAATCATGTTGGTTATGTTGGCAAAGTGTTGAGCAGTTCACTATGTGTGAAACAGTTTACTTTTGCTTAATCGGTAAAGGGTTTTGCCTTCTTAACTTGAAAGTGGACTTGTGGTATTGAAGGAAGTGAATTTGATGGATTAAATATCAACATGTAATATGTGGTTATGTCCCTAACTTTATTTCTCTTTGTGTGTAACTTTTGAAATTGTTGTTGTGAAATTGTGCATGGAATTGGTGGCGTATTGAAAGAAAAATGTAGTTTTGTGATATTCATGTGCGTTGTGAAACCATGATTGTTCGTTTCCATCCGAGATAACTTAAAATATGAAAAGAGAAGCTTAATTATGGCCATGGACCATTTATTACAAAAAAGGACCAAACAGAAACCCATTTTGGTTGAACCAGGCATCCGCCCTCGCAAATGGGGCACCTGCTGGCGCAGATGCCAATGCAGGTGGCCCTGGATAGGGCTAGATGGGCACCTGCGGCCACATATCATCCTCCTATGGGTGCAGGTGGCTCCACAGGTCATTCCAGAATTTTGTTTTGTTTGTTTTTGCTTCTCTTTGACCCCCCAAAGCCCCTATATCCTTCTTGAATGCAATTATCAACTTATGGTACCTTTTGAATAGCTTTAAGGGATCTTTCGGAGGCATGTTGGATTAGATCAAATATGGCTTGTTGTTAATGTGTTATTGTGAAAGGTATTTAAGTGACTTGATGGAGTAAAAGTGACGTAGTGTTGAAGGATAAGTGTAAGGTATAACCTTAGTGTGAAATGCTATCACTTTATGATATCTTGGTTAATGTGTGGAATGTTTTGGTGTTGTTGGCATGGTAACGCAGTGGATTGTACTGTAAGAGGGTGAAATGACGTTATATGAAAGTCATGTAGGTCATTGTCATTTTATGCACTTGTAATGTAGTTGGTTGTTAACGTGAGCTCCGTTTTGTACTTGTGTTGTAGAGTAACACATAAGGAAGGAGATGGATTATTGTATTCATATATTGGATTGTGTATTCATATTGGGAAGATAAGGTATGTAAGGTTACTCTTTTTCGTATCCTTCGGCAACACCTATAGTTCACGTTATTACCGTACTTGTTTCTACTCCATAATGTTCTAAAGTTTTTCATTCCAGGTTGTTACCAATTGTTATTCACATGTCTCATATGTATGGACTATTTTTATAAAGTTTTAATAATGTTATAACCACCGAATGAACTATCTCAAAGATTAAAGAAGTGATGTAATGAAAGTCTTTATTCTTGGGTGGTATCCCAGGGGTGGAAAGAACACCTAGCATGGGTCGATCCCAATATCTCGGGTGGTATCCCTGGGGTGGAAAGAACACCTAGAATGGGTTGATCCCACAACCACGGGTGATATCCTAGGGGTAAAAGGAAAGCCTACCATGGGTCGATCCCGATTGATTATTGTTATGACCCACTGATCAGCTTAGGGCCCGGGCATTATATGAATGAATTATGAATGAATGATGACTGAATGAATAAACGTAAAAGAAAAAGAAAGAAAAAAAAGTAATGTACATGGTTCCACACATACCGAACGGTGGTTTAGCTATATTGTTTATTCACTTATTTTTGATTCCATTGAAGTACTTATGTATCATGCAGTTTCTCATAGCCTTATATACTCAGTACATTCATTTGTACTAATGTCCCTTGGGGGACTTACCTTACTTGTTGTAGGCACAGGTGTTAGCAGACCTCCGCCGTAGGATTCGGGTCATCCGCAGACTATTGGTGAGCTCTAATTTGGTTCGGGGCTTTCTGAGTCACTTGTGTACATTGTTTTGGTACTGTGTAACAAATGTATAAAGAGGGGACTTGTCCCAACTTTAGGATTGGTTATGTACTTGTTAGAGGCTTTTGTAGACGTTGTAAGACGATTGAAGGAATGTATGTCCATTTCAACTTGATGGCCCCAACGGCCAATTTTCATATCTATTAAATGTTTCTCCATGACTTTCGCCATTAGTATATTGTATCTATATATGATAGAGTGTTGTTCATTTAGTGAAAAGCATATGAGAGTACATGAATGAAGGTTGGTTCTCTCAAGCCTTGAAGGTTTCGGGTACCAGTCCGCCCCATTGGAATTCGAGGTGTGACATGCTTGTACAATGTATGTCAAGGAAAGTGAATGAATTTTTGATATCCTAAGTATTACTCGCATTAAATGAACTTATATGAAAGCTTATTGGTTTTTACAAGTGTTGTTCTAATATCATTGTGGTTGTGATTGTTGTGATATCTATAATTATTATGGAATGTACCGGTATTTGAACATCTCCACAGGATTGGTGATATAAGATTGGCAGACACTTAATGTCTAGGATTTAGTACATAAACAGGGACTCATCCCCTGCAGTACATGACTAGTGGGCGCACACATAAGACCCATAGCATATGTGTACAAGGTACAGGTGAGTGTGATGGTTCCTTGAGTGAACCAAGGATTATGTGATTCTTGATTGAATTAGTTCCTTGAGTGATTCGGGCTTACTATTTATCAGTATATATGGGTTCCCTAAGTGAATCGGATTATATTCTTAATTGCTAAAGGTGGTTTCTTTATGTAAACCGAGATGTATGATATTTTTTTAATGTTGCATTATATTATTTCATTGAGTGGACCGGGTTACTTGCTTAATTGAAATACATTGTGTTACATTGGTTCCTTGGGTGGACCAGGGTAACTGTTGTTTGGTATATGGGTTCCTTGCGTGAGGTGGGCTATCTGATAGCTAGTGTATTTCTCTTTCTATGAATTGGGATTTACGATTATTATGTTTTCCATTTGTTGTAAAGGGATCTATGAGAGGTCCAGGTTAAGGTTAATAAAAAAAAAGGATGTAATCTATATTGTCTAATCACTTAGATGAATGAGGCAACTGGAGGTATAATATGGTTAAGTCATAAGTGTTAACCTGTTATGTGTCTGTATAGACTATGCTTGTCAAAATGTCTGAGGTGGGTAGTGGTGTGTTAACTTGAGATGTTGTCTATGGTAACCCTTGCTGGATTAAACTTGGTAGCAGGATAGACCATGGTTGAGTGTTATGAGTTGAGGTAAGGTTAACCGATGGGTGTTCGTGTTGTATGTCATGACATGGTTAGTGGTCTAACGGCTATTGTATTTTAGGTCGGGAAGGCGGGTGACACTATCTTATTAGTTGTGCCGTATAGAATCAAATAAACCCGAGTCTACTAGATTGTCAGTGTATGACTGGACTACTGGAACATGGCTAAGTATTACCTAAATATATAAATTGTGAATGGTTATGGGTAAAGAAACCTTGAGGGTCAGGGATTGTTGAACTCCCAGATAAATACGGAGTGAGCTTTGACTTGGCAAGTAATGGATACTTGGTGTTTTGAGTCTATTAATATCCAAGAGAATGATCGGTTTAATGAATGATTATGATTTAATGCCCCTCAAGTTGTATGTTTCTTTCTGAATATTTATTTGATGTTTATGTGATTTAATTCGGGTCGACCGATGATGCTTACCAGTACGTGTGGTTTTGTACTGATACTACTCTTGCTATACCCTTTTTGTGGTATAGTCTGTTTGCAAGATTAGTAGGTGTTTCAGGCTTGACACGGTAAAGATCTCCAGCAGCTCTTGTTAATTCCTCTTAGAAGCTCTTGTACCTATTTAGACTAGTTCCTTGGGAAATATTTTTGGTTGTGAACAAAAGTTTTGCAAACTAATTGTTTCTTATTGACTTTTGCATCGATTTTTCAAATGAATGGTAAGGGTTCTCCTATCTAGGTGGATTAGAGTAGGTGCCCACACGATCCGATAAGTTGGGTCGTGATAATTTAGTATCAGAGCCTAGGTTACCGGTCTTCCAGTAAAAGATCAAATGTCGAGTAGACTCCTGCGGATTGGTGTGTTAAAGTCCACATCTAATCTTTGGGGAATTATGAGGCATTCTAGGAATTGTTCCATTTCTTTCTTTCCTTTCATGCGGTCTGTGTGCTTGCTTGTATGAGTTGAGTCCAATTGGTATCTATGGATTCTAATTAGTATCTCAACGAGGTAAATAGATGTCGTTTGAATCTGGTTGAAATGGTACAAGCAAGGAAAGTTAGAACCGGGAACGTTCCAATTGGTATCTAGCCAAGAAGGCCATGTAATGCATGGGCAATCGGCTAACGATTATCCATGAGTCGAATAAGGATAATTAAAAGGACTTTTTAATGATGAAACTTGGGATTGATACTTATGTGTATTGGTTGGTGCTTAAATGGCTGTGAACATTTGATATGTGATTGTTGAATTGCTATGAAATTCTTGGTTGATAAAAGGTCATAACTTGGTTATGTGTTGATGGTTTAAGGAATTATTTTCTACGTGGTTTGCATGGAAATTGTACTCTACATGTTTGGCATGGGCTTGTCATTAGTAAAAATGATACGGGGAAAGATGGTTTATGACTGTGGGAAACTCTTGTTTCAGGACTGTTGGAGATTGGTTAAGGACCATGGGAAAAAGGGCTATTGTTACAAACTAGCGGAATTTGTTGTTATGAAAGTTTTTTTTATTGTGATTTGTTGACACCTAATTTTTTCCCTCCCCGACTAAATTTAATCCTGAGTTTCTTCGGTCTTAAATAAAATTGAAATATTTGTTTTATCCCGATAATTGCCTTCTAAAATATTCATTTGATCTAAATTTGCCATTTAAGTGATGAATTATATATTTCTGTATTCCTGTATAAGAGATCATATAATTTTAGTCTCTTAAATAATTATTTTATCAAAAAATAAATTTTTTATCAAGGATCATCTTGAAAATTAATTCAAATGGGTGAATTTTGATTTAAACATGTAAGTTGCTCTTAAAGTGGATTATTCATAAAATATTTATTTGATTTTATGAAACCAAGGAACTCGGAATTAAGTCGGTTTATAGTTCGTATCGAATTTTGATTAATCTAGCCAATTTATTAAATTTGATCATAATTGAATCCATTTGGCCACAATTGCAATGCAATTGGTCAATGGAATTGTCAATTTGGCTAATGTTCAAATGAATTGACTAAAATCCTAACCAAGGGCTATTTAACAAATAGCCTAACTTCCTTTCCTATTTAATAAACCTAACCTCTACCCAACTTAACAACCCCTTTCCTTTTAATTAGCCAGCCCAACACCATTTCAGCTGCTCAGGCCCAACCGTAGCCTACCCGGCCCAACAACCTTATTACTCCTCTTCTCCTTCACCATACATAACACCCACAACAACAAACAATATTAGCAACATCGAAAAACCACAGCAACCAAAACCCGACCTCAACCCGAAGCCCCATATCCTTTTCCTGATATCAATTCGTACATGAATACGTGTGCTTGACGCGATACTCATACCATAAGAGGTACAAAATTCCTCTAGAAGCTCCAAATTCCCCAAAAAATATCTAATCCTCGAATTCGAAATTCGAATTTGTACCAAATAGTACGATTCCAGCTGATCCCTATCCTTATCCCTTAAGGAATTTGTTTTTCCCTTATTTAAATTCCCCAAAATCCCAAGAATATACTCGAGGTCGACCCCCACACATCTCCCATTCATCGGCAGTACGAACGAGGACAAAGAAGGGTCAATTGCCGTCCATTTCCTGAGATTGGTTGATAACCCTTCGATTCGAAGGCCATTCTTGTATCCCACATCGATCCATAGTCCCAAATTCTATATATTTTTCCCCTATAAATACCCTACTATTCCTAGAAAAGGAGGTGAAAGAAGGGTTGGATAGAAGAGATCCCCAATTTGTAAGGGATTTTAGCTATCGGAGAAGATTTCAATGCCAAGATTTCTGTAAGACTCAACTTTGAGTTTGAAACTCTAGGCTACGAAATTGATTTCTTTTTTCAGTGGTGGTAAAGAACCAAACTCCGACGAAGAGCTCGTAGTCTCGTTTTGCTGCTCCAAAAGAGGTAAAAACCTCGTTTCTTTTCTCTTCTTTTCTGTTTCGTTATAGTAGTGGTAGAAATATCTAGTTTTCTTATTGACGGGTGGTTTTTTTGTTGTCGACTTATGTTTCTTTTCTCTTCTTTGAATCGTCGTCTTATGAAACAGATTGTTGATGTTGAATGATGATTGTTGAGTTTATTAGAGTGTGATACTATTTTTTTCTGTTAAAATCCTATTCGTCATTTGAATGAGGATACGAGAATTTAAGAATCATGAGTTTCGTTCTTTTCCTTGTGAAAACATGTTTAGAAACTGTTCTTGCCATCTTGTATGGATTTGTCGTTAGGTTTTGGATGGAAAATGTTTGAGATTGAGAGCGTGAAGTGTTTGCTAGTATATGTTGATTAAAAATAAATAAGTTAAGCCTTGATGAATCCTTTATGATTTTCTTATATTCTTAGTGTTGTTTTGTTCCTTTGGAAAAGACTTGAACAATTTGTTTACTATGTATTGGTACATAGCAGTGTTTAGAGGTTATTTCCAAATTATTCATTGGCATGTTATTCTTGTTTGACTGTTGGGGTTTGCCAAAGGTAGTAACTTGAATGCGTTTCTGGATTAAGGAATCCCCAAGGACCTATTGACTTGCTAGTGAGCACATTTTGTCAAGGAGGGGATAAAATTACCCTCAAATATTTCTTTCAACTAATGAAGGGGGGGGGGGGTAGATATCGAAAATATCTGCTCCTCTACAAGTCCTTCCCAGTGATGTTTGCTTTCATATGTTTGGTATCATCTCCAAATTTTCAGAATAATGTCATGTAGTTCTTCTTGTTTATTATTTGGTAATTTCAAATGATATGAATAACTAATGTGTTTACTGCTCACTGTTTGGTCTTTCTTAGGCTCTTGCTTCCACAAACTTTGTCATGTGCTTTTGAGGTTGTAGAGATCGTCTTTAGAAAAGCAAAGAATTATTTTCAACATTTTTTCTTTTCTTTAGGTTCCCCAACTAGAAATTATGTGAATTCGTTTTGGCATCATAATTGTTTGAAACACTTAGAATTTATTCATAGCCTCACGTCCTATTTGTCAACCTTGCTTAAAGCATGATTCTGCTAGCTTGTTTCCATTTTCTTCTCAAGATGTCGTTTAAGGAAATTCTGGCTTGTGGAGTCTTTGATATACTAGACATGTTTATATCAACTTTCCAAGTCTAAAGAGGATATCTATTGCCTCCCCTTTTGATAATTTGTTAAAATTAAGACAAGTGTTTTGTCTTGAAACAAGAATTAGCCTTGATTTGTATAGTAAATTGTTTTGTCTTAATAGACGTTGCTTATTAAAGAATGTTGAATGTGGCTTAATAGAGTTGAAGGGAGCCCTCACCATAACTCGTGTTCACCCTATGCAGTAAAAGTAATAATATCATGATTGACTCCTCATGATACTATTAAATCATTGCTAAAGGTAATAATGTTAGTTTCTTCTTTGGTTGTGTTTTGATTTAACTCACTCATCAGACATGCCACTTTTTCTTAACTCTCTTGCATCTACCTTGAGCCATTAATCTAGTTTAGTTGCAAGTTGCTTTGTTCCTGTTGGTGTTTACTTAAAGATGTATTTGTAATAAAATGACACTTTTTTAGGAATTCTCTATTATTATCTACTTGATTTTCAACTTCTTGGCATATGGTTTCAAAGTATTCTCTTTATAAGTCTTGGAATATATCAGTTAGCTAGAATGAAAATGGCAATGCTTGATAATAATTTCTTTAAGTGGGTATCTCATTTGGTTCCATTAAATGCTTGCCTCGGAGATTGTTATGTGAACATGCATACTTAGATGGCCTAGTTGTCTTTCTTGAATCTCATTACAAGTTTGATTCCGTTACTTTTTATTTTATTTTATTTCATTATTATTAATCAGTGACTAATTCATATTCTTTTCTTTGCATAACTACCTCTGTTCGAGTCCACTGGACTCCTTCCCTGCATCTTCCTTGGGCTAACGAGGCCCAATGCATCGAGTCAAAACTTGAACAAGGCCCAAAATGGGTTCAAATTGCGAAAAAAACAAAAGACGAAAATATGCGGCCTAAGTGCTACACTTTGAAGCTAAAATACCAGACCAAAAACAAGACGAAGCGGAATTGAAAATGGGCTTAGCCACTTCATATTGGTAGTCCATTTGTACAATTATAGGGGTTTGGGCCTAGAGTGCCTAAACCCAACTTCTTTTCCCTATTCCTCATTTATTGTGTAATTATTGTTGACATTTTGCTACTAACTCTTTTTTTTAACTTAGTTGGATTCCCCGGTCGAATATCATTTCTAGCTTGCGAAAATAATCTTTATTCAAACAAAATACAATTAGTTATTTCGAATTTTCAACTCTTGTTTCAAATTGTTAAGTATCTTTTCAAACATTATCTTGTCAATTTTCTTTTAAACTGAAAACCCCATTTTTCCTAAAACTGAAAAAACTCATTTTTTTCCTAAGTTGGTCAAATAAAGTTGAATTTCAAATCGACCGGATAACCGCCTGTAAGTGGATGTCTTTGGTGCCTTAACACCCTTCCAAAGGCATTAATGTGAACCCTTATTCGATTTCTGGAAATTTAAAAGATTTTTCTGTTTTAGTCTTTTAAATAATTTTAAGGTTTTCTTAATTTCCTTTTCAAATAAATTAAGTGGCGACTCTGTTCAAAATTGGGTTTGAAACCTTTTCCTAAGTTTTTGAATTCAAACAAGTCTTAAGTCATTTTCCCCGCAAAACAGAAATGGCGACTCTGCTGGGGACTTCTACTAGGTTCTAACCATATATTTGAAACTAACTCTTATTTGACTAACTATTTGGGTTTGTAATAATTATTTACTTATCTATTTACTTCTTTGTTTTCCGTAAATTATAAATTGTTGCATTCATGGCATATTCCGCCAGATCTGGCAAAGCATTAGGCATTAGGAAAAAAGGCGGTTATGTGGGTATCTGCTCCCTCCCTTCACTATAACACCTTGATCTTCTTTTGAACTGCCAAGTGAAGTAGTTGATTCGAGTCGGTCAACAGTCACTTGGTGTGTTACCCCGAAAAGTCCATTTCGGGTTCTCAGTCAATTCGAACAAACCACTCTAGTCAACCAGGATAGAGCGAAACCAAATCCTGAATGACTAAGCATTAGCCAAGGTCGGATTAATATCCCAGGGGATATTAAGTCCATTAGAAAAACCGCCAAATGTGTCAAAAGGGTCCATGACCCGCCGACACCGCATTCGATTATGTGCTATTCGAAAAGACGTATGTATTGTAACCGGACCATTGTCCTGGGGTGGGGCTTAACGGTTTACTTGTTTTTTAGGATATCATGATTTTTGAGTTTTAGCATGGTTTTAAAGAGATCAATACACTTAGGGAGATCCCGAAGAAATACAAAAGAAGAATAATGAGGGAAGGATCTTCTTCAAGATCATATCGGTTCTCGCCCCTGCGTGGGGTCACTTATTATGTACTTTTTATGTTCCTAAAATACCCCTGCGTGGATTAGCTTGTTTGCCCCTGTGCGGGCTTTCTTTATGTTTATCCCCATTTCTTTTAAAATGTCCCCCCTTTAATTAACGGGCTTTGTATCCCTTTCGGGAAATTTTTATTATATACATAGATGCCTATTTTGGGGCAATGGAATGGTTCAAAAACAACACATACGTCTTTTCGAATAATCGTTTGGCCCACCTTTGGCTCAAAAGGTCCCTTAAATAGGACGCGCATGTTAGTATGCTTGTGTGATACAAACTGTCATATGTGCTTATGTTGTTTGAATCAAAGGCGGATTGGTCCACTCTTACTTTAGAGCCCCTTTAAGAAAAATATACACCCACTATGCAAAAGTCCGACCAAAATACTCCAAAGTCTCCAAGTCTCTCAGAAAGTACGCAACCGTTCTTAAAATTCCTAAAGTTATTCCTACCATTTCAGGAAGGTTGACTATGGACTCAAAACAAGCCACTGTAGGAAGGACTGAAAAGGACGATAACAGAATTGCTCAAGTCAAAAGGCAATTTTTGGAGTTAGGCCAAACGGATGATTTGTTGAAGGTGAAAAGCAAGAAGGTAGTTATGACCGAAAGAAGGTTTGCCAAAGTCAATTTATCGATTGCACAAGAAAATGATGTTGCCATAGAAAAGAGTAGGGAATTGGAGGGGCAAACCGCCCTAACCAAAGCAAAAATCACTATGTTCGACCAAATGCTAAGGAAATGAGAGGAAATACCAAAAACAGACCTTGCTAGAGAGATCAAACAATTAGCCATGGAATTTGAAGCGGCTGCTAAGATAATTGGAAAGATGATAGGGAAAGATAAAGGAAAAGAACCAGAAGGTGGTAGTCTCGTGCAAGAACAAACACCAATGACCCTCGAAGAACTCATGAGTGAAATGAAAGAATGTTCAAGAGACACGGACAAGACATTCTTGCCTTCAAGGTTTAGGCAGGGAGAAGAATAGATCACACTCAAAGAAAGTGCAAGGAGCTACTTGAGAGAACCAAAAATTGTGAAAGCCTCAGAGATTTACCAAATGTTACAGGATATGGGAACTTTACGCCCGGTTAAGACTCAAGGTCCGCAATGTGACTCCAGGAATGAGTACAAGAGATATGCTTACCATTTGCTTCAGAAAGGTCATACCACAGATGAATGTCGTGTGTTGAAATCCAAAATATGTTATTTGATCCATAATGGAAAATTTTCTCACTTGTATGGACCACATGCTATGCTGGCATGCGATAGGATTGAACCAGGGGCACCCATCACTAGTGGTGTTACAATTCGTCGTTTGGACTTCACAGCTTTTAAGGATAACTATGAAGACATTTACTCCAAGTTGATCCAAGCAAAAATTCTCCATCCAGTTGAGAGAAAAGAAAAGAAAGGGTCTGCAAAATGGAGGGAGGACGATGACATCTGTCATTATCATAGTGGTATCAAAGGACACGCCATTGATAAGTGTCGTGCTTTCCGCTTTGATTTGGAGAACTTGATCAGAATTGGAAAGATCCGCTTAGAGTTTGTGATGGACCATCCATGAAGCAGGAGAAGGATAGAAAGAGCGGAAACACTTCCACTTCCCAAAATCAAGCTTTAAACGTAGCAAGTCTGTCCGTCTTTATTTTCCATGTATTTATATTTCCCCCAATGTAATGAATATTAGCGAGTGAAATGAAATGAAAACAATCCTTTTACCACTATTCGAACTACGTAGGGCCTGATTTCTCCTTGGTGGGATACGTAGGCAGCCTTTTGGCTCGGCCCCTATCTTCAAAATTTATTTTCTCCCATTTTGGCGAAGGGAGACATAAGAACGGAAAGAAGAAGAGTCAACTTTTCTGATAAAATCCACTTACCCAAAATCTATGAGCAAAATCCTGTTCATTGGGATCTTTAAGTCATCACCTCCCCGTGGATCAATTCGCCTGCGATGAAAAACCATTCTATGTGTTTCCTATCTTGTCTAAGTATCTTGTATGACTCATCACTAATGGGATCTAACATATTTGCCTTTTTGAGTTGTTTTTCATTTGTAAGGTAACAAAATAAATAGAAACTGATCTGTATTGACAAAAGCTCGTCGAATATCCTCACTTCACCTGGTCAAGAGTTCACAAAAGGTTCCTTACCTAGCCATTATTTGACTGAAAATATGACTGGTATCAATGACGAGAACGCATTGGCTATCAGGGGTAACATGATGATGGAACAGAACGAGATGATTACTGAGCTCGCAAAGAAGGTGGAGATGCTCCAAGAGGAGATGAATCGCACTAGAAATTTGGCCAACACCACTAACGCTCATGTCCCAGAAAGATACAGGCCTCCACTCCAATTCTCTTCTCTCAATCCTCCCAACCTTGGGAATCATCCAAATAACACAACATATGCCTCTGCTTCTCAAATTCCTATAGACCCTGTCACTATCAACCCACCAACTTATCAAATCCATACTCCACCTAATCAGTATGCTAATCAAAATGACAACCCCGACGCTTACAATCCACAAAATAACTCGCAAACCTACCAAGCTCCACCAAACATTTATGGGTCCCAAAATGTCCCCCCTTCTTACAACCCAAATTCTATTCATCCCCAAAATCATGCATCCATATACCAAAATCTTACCGCTACCATCCAAAATACCTCTCATATCCGACCCATACCCCCGACCGCCTTTCAGGTCACCATCCCTCCTGAGCTTTATAAAATCTCCCCCAATCCCGAGATGGATAGTTATGAGGGAAAAGAAAAAGAGTGGAAAATTGAGCATGAGAAAAAGTTGTGGGTAATGAATGAAGAGATTACCAAGATCAAAGAATTTCATGGGTCAGTTGCTAATGATGGACTTGGTTACAATGATTTGTGTGTCCATCCCGATGTGGACTTATCGGAAGGATATAAGATCCCCAAATTCAAAACATTTGATGGTACCGGTAATCCCATGGCCCACTTAAGAAAATATTGTGACCAAATGGTCGGAGTAGGAAGGAACTAGGCCTTGTTGATGCACCTATTCAGTCGAAGTTTAAGCGATGAAGCCTTAGAATGGTTTGCATCCCAAGTATTGAAAAAATGGTCTGGCTGGAAGGCCCTAGCCAAAGACTTTCTTGACAGGTTCGCATACAACGTGGAAATAGTCCCTGATCGGTATTCATTAAATCGGATCAAATAGAAGAGCGATGAATATTTTTGAGACTATGCCTATCCTTGGAGAAAGGAAGCAGCTAAGGTACAACCTCCTATGACTGAGGAGTACATGGTAGCAATGTTTTCTCGCGCCCAAGAAGGAGATTTCTATACTAGAATGGTTTCTGCAGTTTGTGCAACATTCACGGATTTGGTAAAGATTGGTGAATCACTTGAAGAGGGTATTCGAACAGGAAAAATTAGCAAGACTCCGACGTCATCTGAGTCCTCATATTTATCAAAGAAGAGAAGAGAAGATGTAACTGTGGTGTCATTTGATACTGAGCCGAAAAGGAAGTTCAGGCCTAGAAACACTCTTTCTCCTTCTATCTAGTCCTCACTAATACAGAGTCCTCAATCCATCTTTTATGCCCAACCCCAATGCCAAGCTCCACAACCAAATTACCAACCCGATGTCCAAACCACTATCCTAAATCATCAGCCTAACATCCAAGCACCTCAAAACTACTATCAAGTACCTACCCATGCCAACCAAAACAATTACAATCTTCCCCGTCCAAATGCTAAGAAAAAGCTTCCTCGAGTTTCACTCCGTTAACTGAAAGTCGTACTCAGATCTTTGAAAGACTAAAAGCGGTTGGAATAATTCAGCCTATTGCACCAAAGCCTGCTAATCCATCATCTAAATTCTTCAAACCAGATCGACTTTGTGCATATCATTCAGGAAGTGTTGGACACACCACTGAAGATTGCCTCAACTTGAAACACCAGATTCAAAATCTAATTGATCAGAAGGTAATCACTTTCCAGACACCAAATTGACGAAGGTGTCATGTTATCCATAAGGTACTATCCAGAGAAGTCTCGATTTTATCCGAGAAGGATGACCAAGAAGGGCCTAAACCAATAAACTCTGATGTAGTGAAGAGATACTATGTCTGATGACAGTCTTTTCTTTATGTTTCTTTCCTGTAATCGCGTTTCTCTTAATGTAATTGTCTTATGCTTAAAATTTCCAATCTTTTATGTACGAACTACGTTTGACCTGAATTCTCAAGAATGAGATACGTAGGCGGCCGATGTTGGCTTTGGTCAACCCCTTAGGAAAATCTATTTTTTCCTTTTCTTTTGGAACTACGTTTGACCTGATTCCTGCTTCAACAGGATACGTAGGCGCCCCAACGGCTCAGTCATATCACCCCAGGAAATGGAAACTGGGGCAGAATTTTTGAGAAGGAATCTCGAAAATTCAGAAGAAGAAGATCCACCCTTCAACAATCAGAATAGAAGGTCGTACAGAAGAATGCGACTGAAATAAATTTTGAGGAGAGTCTCAAGATCCCCACATAGTCAACAACTAAAGACTTGTCTCAAAAGCATCTAACTGGGGCAGAAATTTTGAGAAAGATCTCAAAATTTCCACTAGAGCTTCATTAATGAGTTTAGATTCTCAGAATTCCCCAATAGTAAGAGATCCCATTTTCGTCTATGTTGGGGAAATTATATTTAACCTGATTCCTATTGTAACGAGATATGTAGGCGCCATATTGGCTCAGTCCTATCACCTGAAGATAGAAACTGGGGAATGATTTTCTAGAAGGAATCTCAAAAATTCTGAAGAAGAAGTTCATCCGTCAACAAAGACAAATGGAAAATCTTGAGAAAGAATCTCAAGAACCTCGCGGAGTGTCAACTCTTTCCTCAACGAGTCAAGACTTTCCTCAAGATATCTAACTGGGGCAGAAATTTTGAGGAGGACCTCAAAATTTCCATCGAGCTGCATTCATGAGTTCAAACTCCGAAAATGCCCAACACCAAGAGATCAGAATCAACTACAACAAAGTCCAAGTGGACCAATCCTCAGCTATGGACAGATTTTTAAGAAGCCATCTTCAAAGGCCCAGCTACAATGCTGAAAAATCTCTAGAGCTCGCCATCAAATGTCAGACATGTCAAGCTTCAAACCAGAAACGCTCATCGAGCTAGTGTGTGACATGAAAAAACTGATTGGGAAAGTTTAGGCAAGCACCTGAAGATGACAAACACCCAAAAAATGGCAAGAAAGGAGCAGATGGTCGAAGGAGGTCAACACAGATCAGTTTTATCAAAATTAACAATCTTTTTGTGGTTGCAGGGGTCAATGGATGAGGGGTTAGCAATGACATTCTTCTTAAATACCCAGCAAATCATAGGATCAAAATGAACACATAATGTTCGGAAATGGTAAGCGTAGAAAGAGTCGACATGACAGAGCAGTCAAATGGATTGCCCAATAAGGAGAGAGCAGTGACCTCCTCCTTAGATCACCAACCAAATTATGGATCATAAATGAACATATAATGTTCAAAAAAGGTTTGTAGTTGTCCACGGAGACAGAGTTCAGCCATTCATATACATCCAAAATGACCTCTTGTTTAACCATTCACCTCAAAATGAGGATGACGTCTTCATGACAAAGTCATTTATTTTGTGAATGCGTTTTGTTATAACTTTATCTAAAGTTTGACTGTAGTCGCTAGTAAAAGCGACGCTGTGTATACTAACTGTTTACCTTGAGTACAGGTACATACAAAAGAGTCGACACAATGGAGCAGTCAAAGAGATAAACCAATAAGGAGAGAGCAAAGATATCCTTCTCTGACCTATCATGGGTCAAAACGAACACATGATGTTCGGAAATGGTTTGTAGTTGTCCAGAGAGATAGGGTTCAGTCGTTCATTTACATTCGAATGACCTTTTATTTGTTTATTCCACCTCAAAAAGAGATGTTGATGACAAATAAAGTCGTTTGACCTATGTATGAACGTTTCTTTTAAAACTTCCTCTGAGTTTGGTTGTGGTCGCTAGCAAAAGCGACACTGTGTCTATTAATCATTTACCTTGATTACAGGTACATGCAAAAGAATCAACACAATGGGCCGGTCGAAGATATCACCCGACTAGGAGAGTAAGGACATCCTCCTCAAATCTATCATTATATAACGTTCCAAAGTGGTATTTGTAGTTGTCCCCAGAAATAGGGTTTAACCATTTATTTACCTCCAAAATGACTTCTTCTTTAGCTAGTCACCTTGGAAAAAGGATGACATTTGCAAAATGAAGTCATTTATACTGTGAATACTTTCTTTAAAGCTTTCCCAAGATTTGACTATAGTCGCTAGCAAAAGTGACATTGTGTCTACTAATCGTTTACCTTGAGCGCAGGTAAACGCAAAAGAGCCAAAACGTCAACAGAATGCTGAAAGAGGCTATCATATTTCATCAAAACCAAAAGAGGTTGACGCCTGTCAATACCGAAAGGGGATGACAAAGGCATGTCAATACCGAAAAAGGATGACATGGACCACCAAAAGAGGCTATCATATTGTGTCAAATCCAAAAGAGGTTGACGTTTCTCAATACCGAAAGAGGATGACAAAATCATGTCCATACCGAAAGAGGATGACATGAATCGCCGAAAGAGGCTGTTATATTGCGTCAAATTCGGAAGAGGTTGACGCTTGTCAATACCGAAATAGGATGACAAAATCATGTCAATACCAAAAGAGGATGACATGAATCGCCGAAAGAGGCTGTTATATTGCGTCAAATCCGAAAGAGGTTGACACATGTCAATAACGAAAGGGGATGACAAAGGCATGTCAATACCGAAAGAGGGTGACATGGATCGCCGAAAGAGGCTATCATTATTGTGTCAAATCTGAAAGAGGTTGACGCCTGTCAATACCAAAAGGGGATGACAAAATCATGTCAATACCGAAAAAGGATGATATGGATCGCTAAAAGGGGATATTATAACGCGAAAAGCTGAAAGAAGCTGACACTCGTTAAAATTTAAAGAAGCATGGTCCAAGGAATGTCTTTAAGTCGCTATCTGAAGATGGACAACGTACTGGATATCCTAAGAATTGATAATCCAAAGGTCATCTATAATCCATATTGTTCGAAATAGGATAGTGTGCAAGATTACCTGAAGGTTAACAACCAAGGGTCATCCATAAGCCGCAGTAACATCCTAACAGGATAGTGTGCAAGATTGCCCAAAAGTTGACAGTTCGAAGGTTATCCATAAGTCACAATTATATCCTTACCAGATAATGTACAAGAATACTAAAAATTAACTGTCTGAGGGTTCTCTATAAGACACGTCGTATCAATTATGTGCAGGATTACCCAAAGATCAACAATTTAAGGGACATCTATAGGGCACATTGTATCCAAGGTCGGATGATATGCAGGATTACCCGAGAGCTGGCAATTCGAGAAAAATCTGTATGCCATCTCTTATCTCAGATCAGATAATGTACGGGATTACCCAAAATCTGGTGACCTAAAAGACATTTGTAAGCCACCTCGTGTCCTACATCAGATGATATGCAAGATTTCCAGAAGATTGATAATTCGAAGGATATCTGTAAGATGTTTCCATACAGATGATGCGCAAGACTTACCCGAACCCATATGACTGTTGCAGGGACCGTTATACTCAAAATGTCGTCGGTGGCCAAGAGAGACACCCCATTTTGAGAAAATTATCAACTAAAGAATTGTACGGTTGTAGGGACCATTCTACTCAAAATGTCGTCGGTGGCTGAAAGGGGCTACCCCATTTTCAAAAATCTTTAATCGCCAAGAGGGCCATCATACCCAACAACCAAGAGGGTTGTTGTGTTTACTATTGCAAAAATTGTTATATCTCAAAACAGGTACGAGAGATGATGATATCAGTTTTTCTTAGAAATCAATCCGCACAAAGGTTTATCCCAAGAAAAATCGTCTAAGATGATGAAGGGAATCAACAAATTTATCAAAGAAAGTGTCATACGAAGAGTATGATGAAGGTTGCGCTAAGAGGAACGTAGCATAACACGGAGTTGAGGTGAAGACACTATCTCTCCACATAAATTTAGTTTACCACTAACAATTTTGTTTGAGATGTTATCGAGAACATCCGAGAGGATGAAAATCTCAAACCAAAACCACAGGTGCGAACGACTCCAAAAAGGACGCAGCACAACGTGGAACTTTTTCTTAGCAGTAAACCGGGACGTAGTCCAAAGAGGAATATCAAACTCTTTGGGAGCGAGCTAAAGAATGACTTCCACCACCATCAAACCACACCCCTATTAGAAGGCACGTGGGGATTTTGGAACATTTTCAGTCTCAGTTTTGCATCCAGAGTATTTCTAAACTCACACTGGAAGCAAATTTCCCTTTCTTCAAATCTGGGTGACATACACCTAGAGCTTTGGGAATTATGTCCATGTAGCTCATATTTATAGGTGTGAGGGCCCCATATTTTATAATTGAGATAATTACAAGCCTTTTCTCCCTAGCTCAACTGTTCGTCACCCCTCCTAAGACAAAGGTCGTCTTAGTATAATAGACCACCTTTTCCACCGATTGAGTCGAACTACAAGCAGTATGATTCCCTGATTCTAGGGGATATGTAGGCTGGGCTCTATGTTGAAAACTCGACTGCATTCTAAACACACACACACCCAATCTCCCCATTCACCCGGTTTTTCAGCCTCTTTAAAAGTTTAAAACCAAAATAGCTTGTGAATTCTTCAAAATTATGATCCCAAATCAAGCACTATGAACTGCAAGTGGACTGAATTCTCATGTAACCTGAGATATGTAGGAAACCCGATACCGGGGTCCGTCCATAACTCCTTGAAATTCATGCAAAAACCAATCTCTTTGAGAAAACGAATTTATAGTCGGACAAAATTAGGAACGTCAAACTCCCTTTGCCAAGGGTTACTTGCATTCACCCTACCCAAAGGGAGGGGGCAGTTGTTGACCTCTAATTTTTTCCCTCCCCGACTAAATTTAATCCTGAGTTTCTTCAGTCTTAAATAAAATCAAAATATTTGTTTTATCCCGATAATTGCCTTCTAAAATATTCATTTGAGCTAAATTTGCCATTTAAGTGATGAATTATATATTTCTGTATTCTTGTATAAGAGATCATATAATTTTAGTCTCTTAAATAATTATTTTATCAAAAATTAAATTTTTTATCAAGGACCATCTTGAAAATTAATTCAAATGGGTGAATTTTGATTTAAACATGTAAGTTGCTCTTAAAGTGGATTATTCATAAAATATTTATTTGATTTTATGAAACCAAGGAACTCGAAATTAAATCGATTTATAGTTCGTATCGAATATTGATTTAATTTAGCCAATTTATTAAATTTGATCATAATTGAATCCATTTGGCCACAATTGCAATGCAACTGGTCAATGGAATTGCCAATTTAGCTAAAGTTCAAATGAATTGACTAGAATCCTAACCAAGGTCTATTTAACAAATAGCCTAACTTCCTTTCCTATTTAATAAACCTAACCTCTACCCAACTTAACAACCCCTTTCCTTTTAATTAGCCAGCCCAACACCATTTCAACTGCTCAGGACCAACCGTAGCCTACCCGACCCGGCCCAACAACCTTATTACTCCTCTTCTCCTTCACCCGACATAACACCCATAACAACAAACAACATTAGCAACATCGAAAAACCAACGCAACCAAAACCCGACCTCAACCCGAAGCCCCGTATCATTTTCCTGATATCGATTCGTACTTGAATACGTGTGCTTGACGCGATACTCGTACCATAAGAGATACGAAATTCCTCTAGAAGCTCCAAATTCCCCAAAAAATATCTAATCCTCGAATTCAAAATTCGCATTTGTACCAAATAGTACGATTCTAGCTGATCCCTATCCTTATCCCTTAAGGAATTAGTTTTTCCCTTATTTAAATTCCCCAAAATCCCGAGAATATACTCGAGGTCGACACCCGCACATCTTCTATTCATCGGCAGTACGAACGAGGTCAAAGAAGGGTCAATTGTCGTCCATTTCCTGAGATTGGTTGATAACCCTTCGATTCGAAGCCCATTCTTGTATCCCACATCGATCCATAGTCCCAAATTTTATATCTTTTTCCCCTATAAATACCCTACTATTCCTAGAAAAGGAGGTGAGAGAATGGTTGGATAACAGAGATCCCCAATTTGTAAGGGATTTTAGCTATCGGAGAAGATTTCAATGCCAAGATTTCTGTAAGACTCAACTTTGAGCTTGAAACTCTAGGCTACGAAATTGAGTTCTTTTTTCAGTGGTGGTAAAGAACCAAACTCCGACGAAGAGCTCGTAGTCCCGTTTTGCTGCTCCAAAGGAGGTAAAACCCTCGTTTCTTTTCTCTTCTTTTCTGTTTTGTTATAGTAGTGGCAGATGTATCTAGTTTTCTTGTTGACTGGTGGTTTTGTTGCTGTAGACTTAGGTTTCTTTTCTCTTCTTTCAATCGGCGTCTTATGAAACGGATTGTTGATGTTGAATGATGATTGTTGAGTTTATTCGAGTGTGATACTATTTTTTTTTTGTTAAAATCCTATTCGTCATTTGAATGAGGATACGAGAATTTAAAAATCATAAGTTCCGTTCTTTTCCTTGTGAAAACATGTTTAGAAACTGTTCTTGCCATCTTATATGGATTTGTCGTTAGGTTTTGGATGGAAAATGTTTGAGATTGAAAGCGTGAAGTGTTTGCTAGTATATGTTGATTAAAAATAAATAAGTTAAGCCTTGATGAATCCTTTATGATTTTCTTATATTCTTAGTGTTGTTTTGTTCCTTTGCAAAAGACTTGAACAATTTGTTTACTATGTATTGGTACATAGCAGTGTTTAGAGGTTATTTCCAAATTATTCATTGGCATGTTATTCTTGTTTGACTGTTGGGGTTTGCCAAAGGTAGTAACTTGAATGCATTTCTGGATTAAGGAATCCCCGAGGACCTATTGACTTGCCAGTGAGCACATTTTGTCAAGGAGGGGATAAAATTACCCTCAAATCTTTCTTTCAACTAATGAAGGAGGGTGGGGGGTGGGGGGGTAGATATCGAAAATATCTGCTCCTCTACAAGTCCTTCCCAGTGATGTTTGCTTTCATATGTTTGGTATCGTCTCCAAATTTTCAGAATAATGTCATGTAGTTCTTCTTGTTTATTATTTGGTAATTTCAAATGATATGAATAACTAATGTGTTTACTGCTCACTGTTTGGTCTTTCTTAGGCTCTTGCTTCCACAAACTTTGTCATGTGCTTTTGAGGTTGTAGAGATCGTCTTTAGAAAAGCAAAGAATTATTTTCAAAATTTTTTCTTTTCTTTTGGTTCCCCTACTAGAAATTATGTGAATTCGTTTTGGCATCATAATTGTTTGAAACACTTAGAATTTATTCATAGCCTCACGTCCTATTTGTCAACCTTGCTTAAAGCATGATTCTGCTAGCTTGTTTCCATTTTCTCCTCAAGATGTCGTTTAAGGAAATTCTAGCTTGTGGAGTCTTTGATATACTAGACATGTTTATACCAACTTTCCAAGTCTAAAGAGGATATCTATTGCCTCCCCTTTTGATAATTTGTTAAAATTAAGACAAGTGTTTTGTCTTGAAACAAGAATTAGCCTTGATTTGTATAGTAAATTGTTTTGTCTTAATAGACGTTGCTTATTAAAGAATGTTGAATATGGCTTAATAGAGTTGAAGGGAGCCCTCACCATAACTTGTGTTCACCCTATGCAGTAAAAGTAATAATATCGTGATTGACTCCTCATGATACTATTAAATCATTGCTAAAGATGATAATGTTAGTTTCTTCTTTGGTTGTGTTTTGTTTTAACTCACTCATCAGACATGCCACTTTTTCTTAACTCTCTTGCATCTACCTTGAGCCATTAATCTAGTTTAGTTGCAAGTTGCTTTGTTCCTGTTGGTGTTCACTTAAAGATGTATTTGTAATAAAATGACACTTTTTTAGGAATTCTCTATTATTATCTGCTTGATTTTCAACTTCTTGGCATATGGTTTCAAAGTATTCTCTTTATAAGTCTTGGAATATTTCAGTTAGCTAGAATGAAAATGTCAATGCTTGATAATAATTTCTTTAAGTGGGTATCTCATTTGGTTCCATTAAATGCTTGCCTCGGAGATTGTTATGTGAACATGCATACTTAGATGGCCTAGTTGTCTTTCTTGAATCTCATTACAAGTTTGATTCCGTTACTTTTTATTTTATTTTATTTCATTATTATTAATCAGTGACTAATTCATATTCTTTTATTTGCATAACTACCTCTGTTTGAGTCCACTGGACTCCTTCCCTGCATCTTCCTTGGGCTAACGAGGCCCAATGCATCGAGTCAAAACTTGAACAAGGCCCAAAATGGGTTCAAATTGCGAAAAAAACAAAAGACGAAAATATGCGGCCTAAGTGCTACACTTTGAAGCTAAAATACCAGACCAAAAACAAGACGAAGCGGAATTGAAAATGGGCTTAGCCACTTCATATTGGTAGTCCATTTGTACAATTATAGGGGTTTGGGCCTAGAGTGCCAAAACCCTACTTCTTTTCCCTATTCCTCATTTATTGTGTAATTATTGTTGACATTTTGCTACTAACTCTTTTTTTTTAACTTAGTTGGATTCCCCGGTCAAATATCATTTCTAGCTTGCGAAAATAATCTTTATTCAAACAAAATACAATTAGTTATTTCGAATTTTCAACTCTTGTTTCAAATTGTTAAGTATCTTTTCAAACATTATCTTGTCAATTTTCTTTTAAACTGAAAACCCCATTTTTCCTAAAACTGTAAAAACTCATTTTTTTCCTAAGTTGGTCAAATAAAGTTGAATTTCAAATAGACCGGATAACCGCATGTAAGCGGATGTCTTTGGTGCCTTAACACCCTTCCAAAGGCATTAATGTGAACCCTTATCCGATTTCTGAAAATTTAAAAGATTTTTCTGTTTTAGTCTTTTAAATAATTTTAAGGTTTTCTTAATTTCCTTTTCAAATAAATTAAGTGGCGACTCTGTTCAAAATTGGGTTTGAAACCTTTTCCTAAGTTTTTGAATTCAAACAAGTCTTAAGTCATTTTTCCCGCAAAACATGATTCATAACTGGTTGTAAATAATGTGATGCTAAGTTTTTGTTTATGCATGGCTAAGATTGGTATTGGGATTATGTTAAAGGCCATTATGTTATTTCACCTTTTCATGCTGAAAATAGGGAAAGGGGAATGAGGGAATTTGAAGAAATTGGTAAAATTATGAACTGCTACTGCTGGGGCCGCCATATCAGTACTGACCCGCTACGGTGATCCCGTTATAGCGGGAATTTTTCCACTATGGCGGGCGATATGCAAGCCGTTCTGCCCTATTTTCCTCTGTTTTTTATTTTTCTTTTAGAGCCTGTTTTAATGGTTAGTTTGAACTAAGAGCTATCGGATAATTA
Organism: Capsicum rhomboideum; assembly: GCA_031232105.1. Classification (NCBI taxonomy): domain Eukaryota; kingdom Viridiplantae; phylum Streptophyta; class Magnoliopsida; order Solanales; family Solanaceae; genus Capsicum; species Capsicum rhomboideum. The sequence continues at coordinate 51,821,798 of CP124718.1, forward strand.
TAGAAATCACATATAGACAGGTATAAGCATGCATTCAATGTAAAATTTATTAAAAAATAGCATCCATGTGTGGTAAAATAAAGGAAAAAATAAAGGAGGAATAATGTCTAGTACATGCCCCAAATGGGGGCAACCCAAGTCATGATAAATGTGTACAAAGGGGGGGAGTGGAACTGATCTGCATCGAAGGCCCTAGCTGGATGCCCTGTCACCGTCACGAGCTGCTAGGGAGAGGTCCTCTCCCTTCATCACTAAGGAAGGGATACTCCCATATATCCTCTAACTAGGGAAAACACACCTGAACATGACCTTTACGATCTTTCACATTCATGAGAGCATGTAGTCCCGGGATGCCTCCTTCTGTTCTCGTCATAGAGCTCTCTATGGAGCACTGCATAATCCTGGGTAGATGGAGGAGGGTCTGCGGAACTGAAAGGAGCGTGCTCCATATATCTCCTACCTGCAGCCCGGTGCACCTCCAGGCGAGTGCTAGAAAGATGAGGTTGGGGTTGGGGCTGGGGCTGGGGCTGGGGCTGGGGCTGGGAATGGAAGGGAGGGACAACATCATCATCATTATTATCCTCTGTAGGTTGTCTACTCTCGGACTCACCTACCCTCCTCTTTTTATTCCCCTTGGATAAGACCACCATACCCAGAGGAGGTGAAAGGGTATTTCCATCTCCACCTCCTGGTCAGCCTCTTCCTCTGGTATCCCAACATGCCGGCACAATACAGAAACCAGACCGGGAAGGTAGGGGACCTTCTTGCTGCCTTGGTAAAAGTCCCTCCACTCCATCACAATTTGCACCCCCACATTTAGTGTAATGCCCTATATAGTGCAGGCCTCCACCAGAGCCCGGGGGTAGGTCAGGATGAAAAGGTTGTCCAACGGATGAATCCTCTAGGATACTAAATTTAGACACCTCAGTAGTGAGCTAGTAGAACTTGTCCCTGAACTCCTCTGGAATTAGATTGTCCCGCAGCCACCTCATATCCATCTCCCAGGCCTTGGATAAGTACCCCGCATTTGAGATGTGTGGCACCCTAAGTACCTCATTAATAGTCCGAATGTCCACAGGGACATCTAATTCTTTAATGCGGATGGTGGGGTTGGGGTCATCCTAAAGCATGGTAGGGAGTGTGGCATAAAACTCCCTAACCCAGCCAGAGACCCCGGACGGAGGAGCCACCACTAGTGGGCCCCAGCCAAACTCCTGGAGTTGGTTATAAAATGTGGGTACTTTCTCCTCCACCCCTCTTATAGCGAAGGCCCTCTCGAAGAAGAACCTCATCTTTCTGTACTCCGGTAATCTCTCCCGACATACCTCGTCGGGGAATCTCTCGTAGGCTAAAGCAGGAGCATTCTCTTGGTTTTCAGCCACTAGGGGTGGTTGATCTGCAAAATCATAAGAAAGAAGCATGTTATAACTCATAAAGCATTAAGAAATTGAATTTTCAAAAAAGAGACCAATGCCTTAGCCTGTCTGGGAGGCTACGGTCTGCAGCCTCCTGCTATAGCGGGTTGTATCCCACTATGGGAATGTCTCCATAGCGAGAATTTTTCAGCTATAGCGGGGTCCCAATAATGGGACAAGGCCGCTACAGAAACCTTCATATTCCCCAGTAGATCAAGAGGTGTAACAATGGCTCCTCTTGACGAAAAGCTCTGTTTTTAGCATTTCGACTTCATATTAGTGATTTTATAGTACCCTAACACTAGTTTATGAAAATATTTGGACATGATAACTCCTTAAACATGCAAAAATCATCAAAACCAAACCAATAACAACCCTTCACATTCCCTACGATTTCGAGCCCATTTTGACCATGAACTCCGTAATTCTTAGGCCCAGTACGCTAAAGAAGCGTTGTAAACGTAAGGGAAGTAACCATGCTTCAAAAATTCAGCCAAATCAACCCCAATTTTGAAATTTTTGAAAACTAACCCAAAACCTATCCTTTTTCTATGAATTTAAGCGTAAAACTAGCAGGAATGCACGTAAAGAAGTAAAGAGAGGAAGGGTATTGATAATTACCTTATTTTCGATGATGGGAGCAAAGTGATCAGGGAGGGGAGGGGAGTTTTTTTAGTAAAGGAGGAGAAATAGGCGAGAAACCCATTTCTCACCCCTTTAAATCTGTTAGCACCACTGTTGCGACCCTCACCCGCTATAACGATGTTGCTATAGTAGGAATATTCCCATTATAGTGGGATCCTGACCCTCAAAAGACAAAAAAAATTTGTCCGTAGTGTTTGAATTCTGTCGCTCCAGTATATTGACGAGGCCCTGGATAACTTGGGTGCTCGAGAAAGGTCATGCTTTAGTTAGCCTAATGGGTTTGTAAGGAAAGGGCAAATTCTAGACAGAGCGGAGTAGTATTAAAGTTAAGGTTTGAAATTTTATTGTACCACTAAAAAGGAAAATTTTGGTATTCTCCATAAGTCTGTAAATATGTCATTGCAATAGGGGAATTAAGGTTTAATTTTAACTCATGTCGTTTTTTCCTAATCATGGTCGTTCAGGGACGAATGATGGGTAAATTGGTATCTATTGTAATGACATGTTCTGTCATTATAATAAGACACCTCATTACGGGTATGGGTTACGAAAAATTTTGAAAATACGATCTCAAATTTGTGTGGGACGATGTAGCTTCAAATTTTAGAATTTATAATTTTGGGTCGGGCTGACGTCATCCCGCTATAGAGGGAATTTACCCGCTATAGCGGTGTCGCTATAGCGACCGACAGGCTCTTATAGCTAGAATTTACCCACTATAGCATGTCGCTATAGCAACCGGCTGGTTGCTATAGCATAATGACAAGACCAGAAACCCCAGGTATGAAATTTTGTATTCTTTTTTCTCCTCTTTAGTTGTAAAAGCACAAGGTTTATTCAAAAACCATTCTAGGGTTACCAAATGGCCTAGGATCAATGTAGAGGAGGGATTTAAGCATTAATGGGGTAAAACCCATGGTTTTTCCGCCAATTTCACATCGGTATTCACCTTCACAAAGTCAATACTACCATTCATGCCTCCATAGCAGCTTCTTGGCATTTAGATAGGCTAGGTTTAACTGAGTAGTTTAGACCTGGGTTAGAAAGCATAAGCATGACGTAGATTGATGGAAGATTGCATGCTTAGGCCTTCGGGTATAGTAATTGGATGGATAAAACAGATGAAAACCAGATAATTGGGAGGGAAATTGGTGTTATGTTATAATATTGAATTGTTCATGTAATTATATGTTACAGTGTTATTGTTCATCCTTTTTTGGTTAATAATGGTGTAGAACTAAGATTTGGGTAACTTAACTAAATGATTATTCATTAGGGGTGGTTAGTGTTGGTGGATTCAGAAGAATCTACGGTGGCAATAAGAGGAATGGAAATTGGTAATGTATCAAACTGTTAGGATGAACGAAAGGGGGTGGGTCATAACCCAAAGGTTGTACGTACAAATTATAGGTAATGGTTTTAATGTAGTTGAAACCCTATTTTTGGTATGTGTGCATGACAATTTATTCTTAGTATTGCTTGTACAATGCATGTTCAAGGAAAGAGAATGATTGTTTGATATCCTAAGTGTTACTCGCATGCAACGACCTTATATGAAAGCTTATTGGTTTTTACAAGTGTTGTTATGTTATCATTGTGGTTGTGATTGTTCTAATATCTGTCATTATTATGGAATTTACTGGTATTTGGACATCTCCACGGGATTCGTGATATAAGGTTGGCAGACACTTGATGTCTGGAATTTGGTACATGGACAAGGACTCGTCCCCTACAGGTCATGACCAGTGGGCGCACGCATAAGACCCTTAGAATGTATGTACAAGGGACAGGTGAGTGTGACGATTTCTTGATTTAATCGGGGATTATGTGTTTCTTGATTGTATTGGTTCCTTAAGTGAACCGGGCTTACTATTTGTCATTATATGTGGGTTCCCTGAGTGAACCGGGTTATGTACTTACCTTCTAAAGTTAGTTTCTTTATGTAAATCGGGATGCATGATATTTACCATTGTTGCGTTATATTGGTTCCTTGAGCGGACCGAATTACTTGCTTAATTAACATACATTGTGTTACATTGGTTCCTTGAGTGGACTGGGGTAACTGTTATTTTGTATATGGGTTCCTTATGTGAGCTGAGCTATGTGATAACTAGTGTATTAGTCTTTCTATAAATTGGGATTTACGATTATGATGTTTTCCATTTGTTGTAAAGGGATCCATGAGAGGTTCGGGTTAAGGTTAATAAAAGAAGAGGTTTTAATCTATATTGTCAAATTACTTGGATGAATGAGGCAATAAGAGGTATAATATGGTTAAGACATGAGTGTTGACCTGTTATATGCCTGTATTGACTGTGCTTGTCGGAACGTCTGAGGTGGGCAGTGGTGTATTGACTTGAGTTTTTGTCTATGTTAACCCTCACTGGATTAAACTTGGTAGCAGGGTAGACCAAGGTTGAGTGTTATGAGTTAAGGTAAGGTTAACTGATGGGTATTCGTGTTGTATGTCATGACATGGTTGGTGGTCTAGCATCTATTGTATTTTGGGCCAGGAAGGTGGGTGTCACCATATTGTTAGTTGTGCCTAATAGACTCAAATAAACCCGAGGCTACTAGAGTGTCAATGTATGACAGGACTAGTGGAACATGGCTCATTATTACCGAAGGGTATTAATTGTAAGTGGTTAAGGATAAATAAACCTTGAGGGTCGGGGATTGTCGAACTCCTAGATAAGTATGGAGTGAGCTTTGACTTGGCAAGTAACGAATACTTGGTGTTTTAAGGCTGGTCGTAATGATCCTCGTACTGACTTTTAGAATTTTCTGTATTTTAACTATTTTTCCCTTCCCCATAGTTTCTTTATCTCATTTATGAGTTGTGAGAATGGTTAGCATGGTTCCCAATGCTTTCGGGAATGATTTAGGAGAGTTTGAGTCTTTTAGAGGCTTTAAAAGCCATATAGTTGAGTTCGGTCAATATTTCATGTTTCGAGTACCGGGTGACAATTTGGACAGTTCCATTAGATCCGAATTTTTGAGTTTGGGTTAGTAGTGAGGTTGGCTCGGGTTTGGAACCCTTATTTTACATTTCGACCCTCCATTTGAAAACTAGTGAAATTAGCCAAAAAGGGGTCCTGAGGGTTAATTTGTTGTAGATGAACTTTTTTTGTAAATTCGATGATTACATTGGATTGGAAACGCCTTTTATGATCAATTTACACTATTGGTTCATGGTCATAGGATTCCAGATGAGTTTCGAGGGTCAAAAATAAGTTTTTGAAATTGCTGGTGATGGTGTAGCAGTGTTTTAAAAGGCGTGATCGTGAGGTAAGGCGTTTTACATAGCACGGGGCGAGACGTAAGCCACGGAACATGGGGCATAAGTCCCATGGAATTATAATTTATAATACAATAAAAATAATATAATAACATAAAATTATACAAAAAATGCATTATTAATTTTAAAAAATTTAAAACATGATTAAAAAAACTCATAGAAAATAAAACTTTTAACATCATTTATAAGTAGAAACAGTGCAATGATATAAAAAATTATTATGTGATACAAATCAACTCTAACACCTTAACTTACAAATAATAAAAGAATCACAATTTCGCAAAATATATAATATCATACTGTGCAATTTACCCCCCTAAAAGAAATGATCAATAAACTATTAATATTATAATTAAAACATCAACTCTATCATGAATAAAAATAAAATACATTCAAATAACAAAATAAAATATGATAATTTTAAAATATAGGACAAAAGCATAGCGACCAATGACAAGTGAAGATGTAAAATTCTGATATGTATTTTTAAATAGAAATGTTAAGTCATATTCACCCTCATGACATTCTCAATTAGTAAATAAGCTAGTTACTCTTAATTTTCTTATTTCAACAGATGAAAAAAACAACTAAGCATCATTCATTTAGTAGAGTATTATGAGTATCAACAACGTTGATTAAGGAATTTGACATAATTTGTGTAAGAACTATTAGGCGAGCCCCGGACGTTAGGCTAATTCAGGGCGTACAGTCGGGCGCTTAGGGTGTAAGCCTCATAGAACTAAGTCTCACACATGAGCCCTGAGGTGTTTTGCCAATGCCCCACCCCGGGGAGAATCTGGACTCAGCCTTTTAAAACACTGTGGTGTAGCCACTAAAGTGGCTGGTTTAGCGCTTTAGCGACCATTGACCATTTGACCGACCGCTAAAGTAACCATTGACCACTTCAGCAGTAGTTTGACCATTTGACCAGGCCGCTTTAGCCGACAAAGTGACTCTTTAGCGGCCATCGCTGAATTTAAGACCAAACCGAACTCATTTCATATTTTGACATTTTTTGGGCTAGGAAGCTCCGATTTTGACGATTTACGATGTGTTTTTCTCATATAATCATTTTCTATGTGATTATAACTTTATATTTCTCATTTTCAAATAATACACACTCTGTTTTAAAAGATTTCTACCCAAAGTTGGGATTCAAAAACCCCATTCCACCATTTTCAAATCTTCCAAGCTAGTTTTGAGAGTTTTAACGTGGGTTTTCAAGATTTGAACTTTAGGTGAGCTTATAAACTTGTATTTCATTATTTCCCATTGATTAATTCACGTTGTCATCTTCAAATCCATGATTTTAAATGTGATTTTTTGGGGGTTTGCCCGATAAATTGTAAAATTGATTTTTCTTTGATTTGAGATCCGATTCCAACTCGTTTTCGCGCGAATTTTCTAATATAGACTCCTATGATTATGGAGAACATTATTCTTAAATAAAATTTCAATTTTACCCTTGGGTTTTTGGAAACGATTTTTGAAGTGGATTTTGGATCCGAAAAAATTATTATCTATATGGGTATCGTTGGACTCCTTTTAACTTGAGTAGATTAGACGAATTTGGTATTGATTCGAGAGAGTTGAGCTTTCGATTGATGCTTTGGACTGCGTTTCAGCTTGCAGATCTTCTTTCAAGGCAAGTTGAGATGTACCTTGACTTGTTCCAAAGTGTTTATGTGTTGTATGCTTGTTTGTATGTATGTTGTGATTCATTTAGGATTGGGAGTCCCGCTTAGATGAAATGGTGAGCATCTCTGCAGGTGCCTGATGTCCCCCAAAATATGCCTCCTAAGAAGTATAAAGCGGTCGATGTATAAAATATAGAACCCAACTAAGTTGGGGTCGATCCCACAAGGAATAGGACGAAAGTAGGTTGAGTTCTTGTTCGAGTAGTTGGCAATTAAGTAAAAAGGGGGATTGTTTGTAGCAAGTAGTGATAGTAACAATTGTTTATTCTTTGAAGTTGTTATCAATATGAGAAATACACTAGGACTGTGATCCCCAATGATTCCTTAACTGTACCGGCTATTGGTGCTGGCAAAACTGTCCCGCTATGTTGCATGCAAAATCTGACAAGTTATGTTCATCTAAACGTCTCTCGACCTTGGTTAGACGAATTTCACTCTTCTTCTCTCGATTTTCGAGCATCGCTCTACTAACCCCTGTCCTGGATCTCAGATAACTATTCCCGCTAAGGCTCAAGTTATTAGATAAAGGTTGATAGCTCAAATCTCTGTTGTTATTTCCTTTTCCCAATCTCTACCTCTCTCTCGAGCAAGTCTAGAATACAGGCGAGTTTCTAACGTTTGCAACCATTAGAAGATCAATCACAACGAATAAAATAACAATACATGCATTCACACCGGTTCAGAATTGCTTTGCACTTAACCCATTTTGTTAATTCCTTATGGTTCACACAACCCTAGTTAATGAGTTTAGCTACTCATGTTCGCAAGAGCACAATCAGAATTCGAAGATGAAGACATAATTGTAAACTCACAATAATGAAGAAACTCTGAAATCTCAATTATGAATAAAACCCTAGAATCGGTGTTCCAAGATTACAAAATAATAATGTGTTTATATGCTCAAAATACTGAAAAACTATATCAGAATAATGTAATGACTAACTCCTGAACATAAGACAACACATGGGTATTTATAGATACAAGACTAATCTTATCCTAATCACAACAGGAGAACAGAGTCGGCAATTTTCCACGGTGTCGTGACTTGGTGTCGTGGAACCAAGCCAAGCCAAGTAGGTGAGTGTCGTGGAAATCTGGCTCAAATAGACATCTTCAGAAGTTGACTCACGCCACCCTGTCATGCCACGTGAGTGTAGCCACGCCACGTGACTGCATGTCGTGGAAATTAGACAGCATTGCATACTCTGAAGTTGACTTCATGACAGGCACTCATGTCACGTGAGTGGACTTCACGGCACGTGTGTCACACCCCGAATTCCAACGAAGCGGACTGGCACCCGAAGCCGATAAGGCCCGAGAGAACAAATCTTTGCTCCTGTCCATTCATATGCATGTCACTCAATAAGCAGCACCATCACATAGAGATATAAGATGTCAATAGCGGAAGTCATGGAAACATGTGATATATACATATAAGAAACTTGGTCGTTAGGGCCATCAAGTCAAAATGGACATACATTCTTTCATTCATCTCACCACATCCGTCTACAAAGCCTCTAACAGATGCATATACATAACCATCCTAAAGTCGGAATAAGTCCACGCTTTATACAACATTACAGTACCAAAACAAGTGTACATATGAGACCTGGAAAGCCACGAACCAACTGGAGCTCACCAAAGATCGGCAAAAGATCTGCAACCTACTGTGGAGGTCTACTAGCGCCTGTGCCTGCAGCAAGTAAGGTAAGTCCCCCAAGGGACGTCAGTACGAAGAATGTACTGAGTATGTAAGGCGCATATGAAACTGCATGATATATAAGCACTTCCATGAAATCAAATGTAAGAGAGCAGTCAGTAAAGATAATTCACCGATCTGCATATGTGGAACCATGTACATTACATTCTTACTTCTTTTGTCTTCACATTTATTCATCGTTACCGTTCTACCCATGCTAGGCCTTTCTATCGCCCCTGGGATGAGATTAACCCATGCTAGGTATTTTAACCCCTGGGATGTTAGATTAACCCATGCTAGGCTCTTACGTCGCCCCTGGGATGTTATTAACCCATGCTAGGTACTTTAACCCCTGGTATTTTATTTTAACCCATGCTAGGCTTTTATGTCACCCCTGGGATGTTAATGTGATAACCCATGCTAGGTTTTATGTCGCCGCTGGGATGTTAATGTGATAACCTATGCTAGGCTTTTATGTCGCCCTTGGGATGTTAATGTGATAACCAATGCTAGGCTTTTATATCGCCCCTAGGATGTTAATGTGATAACCCATGCTAGGATTTTCTAGTGCCCCTGGGATGTTACTCAAGAACATACAAATAGTTATACATTACTTCGTTCTTCCATTATAAGAGTGTTACATTACTTCTGTTCTTTAGTATTAAGATTGACACATTGGTAGTCATAACATTATTGGAACTTGGAAATATTAGTCAATCAACATGAGACATATGAATCACAATCGATCAATGAATAAGGAACATGTGATTAACAATAATTGATAACCGGATATGGGATACCTTAGAACATTTCGGAATAGAACAAGTACAATGTCGATGTGAACACTATGTGCTGCAGAAGGATACGGAAAGAGTAACCCTACATACCTTATCTTCCCAATATGAATATACAATCTTAAATGTGAATACAATAGTCCAGCTCCTTCCTAATGTTTCACTCTACAACACAAGTACATAACGGAGTTTACATTAACCACCAACTACCTTACAAATGCATATGACGACAATGAGTTACATGATTGCCTTAACATGTCATTTCCCCCTTGACAATACTATTTATTAAATTGTCATACCAACAATACCACAACATTCCATACATTGACCAATATATCATAAACCAATAGCATGTCACACCAAGTTCATACTTCACACTTCTCCATCAACACAATATCACAATTACTCCATCAAGTCACCTCAATACACTTCATAGCAACATATCGACAACAATCCCACAATTTACACTCATAGAAAAATAACAAATTAAGGAACATAACCACACCATACATGTTGATATTTCATCCGTACCATGCACTTTCATCAAAACCCCATGTCTCCTTTCAAGTTTAAATCACAAAGATGACACATCTTTCAGCGAAAAGCAAAAGTGCCCTATTCAACCTTGCCAACATAACCATCATGATCTACACAATCTCTCATGTATAGAATATATTAAATCGCAAAAATAAACACTTACCCAAGCTTGCAAAGTGATGATCTTGTCCAAAGTGTCCAAAGAAAAATGATTGCCTTAGGATTTGGAAAATAGAGAAATATCTTTTAGAGAAATGTCTAGAAAGGCATGTGTGAGTTTTGGAATAAAAATCTGATTTCTTTGCCTTTATATAGTCCTTGTGGTCATCCTTAGCCAATTCTTGGCATTTAATGCTATGTTTACTTGGTCAAATTTGAAGAATGGGTCATTTTCCCCTTTGGGCCTTGCATTTTGGCTTTATTTTTGGGCCTCAAATTGAGTCCATTTACTCATGTCAACTTAGCCCACCAAATTCAATGCATGATTCACCATATATCTCATATTTAAATAATTTCATAAATGTCACGACAATATTCAACTCACGAGATTCATGTTCGTAGCCTCAATCCCAAGAACAAGCAATTCTAGCCACTCATGGCTTAATTGAACATAATTTGATGAAATAATTATGACGACAACTTAACCCCAACTCGGATGCCAAACTTACTCAAGAGTATCCCTACTATGATGGAATAATGATACAATAACCCAAGAGTCCTCTTTATAGACTAATAATCGTAGAAGAAATCGGGCAAAAAGCACCCCGACACGCTCCCTGGCGCCCCAAAGACTTAGCTGAAATTCCAGCATTTGAAAGGTGTGCAGGGGCGGCCTGGCACGCCCTTGGGAGCGCACCCTTGCTGCCTGTGACAAATATTTCAGGCCAAAGCGGCCTGGCACGCCACCTGCAGCGCCCCACACTTAATTTGGATTTCGATTTTTCTTTGCGGATTTGGTTGGATCTTTCAAGTCCCAACCTTTTGATTGCCTCTTATCTTTAAGATCCTTTGCTTGGATGTCCCTTAAACCTCACTTTTCACCCCACAAATGCTCCATAAAGTCACAAACACCTACTAACAAAGGTCTAATCACATTTACTAGCACAATATCAAATGTTCCATCAATAACAATACAAAATACGTACTTATTGCTCTCGAACCTAGGGTAAACATGGTTCAAGTAGGGTCGGGAAGGTACTGGGTGTTACAACGTGAGTCCTGTCGTGAGTCACTCGCTGGTGAAGATCCTTGTTCTTTCGTCTTCAGATACTTCGTTCTCGGGCGTGATTCTTCCTACTTGATCATTTTGCTTCAAAACCTGTTTTCCTGCAAAGTAGTTTCACGATATATTATTATTGGGATTATTATTTATACTCGTGTGCCCGAGTGGGGGCTTATGTGCATATTATTGCTGATTTGGAATATATGTTATGGTAACGCCCGAGTGGAGGCTTGATTTGATATTGTTGGCTATGATGATGCATCTAATTGTCATATTTGTTATGTGTCGTCGAGTAAGGGCTTGACTTGTAATCATAGACCGTGTTAGTGTATTAAATTGCCATATTTGTTATTGTGCATTATATTGCATTTATCATGTTGATGATACTCGAATGAGGGACTTTAAATGATATTATTGATGTCATGCATGACTATTTATACCAGTGATGCCCTACGATGGCTTACATCATGGAACATTGTCATATGGAGTTGATTTTGAGCTCACTTTTACATATATTGAATGGTTCATCATCTTCATACTGATTGGTTGTGAGCATTACATCCTCATTTCATACATACACATTCATGAGACATTAGTACCACTGAGAAACTCTGATTTTGAAAGAAAATGAGACATTTTAAAAACGCCTAGATCGAGGGATGTAACAATCGGATTGATTGAGATATGAGAAACACTTTATAGACCTTGATCCGTGAACATTAGTTGGAGAGGTGGATTGAGATTATGAAACGTGTATACGGATTGCGAGCTCCCCATGGGTCCTATCTTGGGAGAGCTGAGGCTCAGTAGGTGTATAAAGAAAGTTATGCGATAACTTTCAAACGTTCATTATCATCCCATCATTATCACCACATTGCATTGCATTGACATTCCTTGGTATGGTTTGGTATTGTGTTAGTATTTACTCTTGTATTGTGTTACTGTGATAGAACCTTGTTTGTGATATTGTGTTTGAGCATTCATTCATTACATTATCTGATATCTTATATTGGTTTGGAAGTTGAGGTATTATGAGACGTAGGGTATGGCTGTGGCTTGATTGAAAATATAGTTATGTAGCACCTTTTGGTAGCCTATTATGCACTCTTATATATATGCTCTCCCTATTTTATCCCATAAATACTGGTTGAATATGGTTGATTAAGCTTAGTATATGTTTTAATGAGTCTCCTTCGTAAATAGCTTTCCTTAATTGTTGATCATAAGGATGACCAGTTTGACTCATCTAGATTGAAGTGCCTACCCCATTTATGGATAGTCTATTAACCGTTGTATTGGCTTACCCTAATAGGATAAAGTAATGTATATACTGGTTATAGATTGTTAGGAAACCTTGGATAGTTGGGGTGGTGGTTCTCGCCATCGTTTTGGATTAGGGTCGGTTATCGACGATGCTTGCTGAGTACACATGATTTCGTACTCACCCTTGCTTTTCTTTTCTTTTTCTTATTTTCTACACCCCGTGCAGGTATTGGACCGAGTAGCAGCTTGTAGATTGTTTTCTTCCAGTATTGATGTTATGGAGATCGAGGTAGTGACTAGCAGACTCCAAGCTTACCCAGATCTCTCATTTTTTTATCTTATGCTTTTCATCCCATTTAAGATACTTTAGACGATTTTTATTACTCTTAACCTGTACTGGAGGGTTGTAATATTGATAACCAGACCTGAGATGTATTTTCGAGACTTATGTCTCGTTTATATATAGTTAGGATTATTCTATTCTTTCGCTTCCATTTCTATTTTCTTTTATTCGTGTTCAATCAGGTTGGGTTAGACTTACTTGTTTGGAAGGTGTGACAAGTGCCATCACTTGTCTATTTTGGATCGTGATACTGTTAATATCCAAGCGATAATTATCGATTTAATGAATGATTCTGATTTGATGCCCCTCAAGTTGTATGTTTCTTTTTGAATATTTATGTGATTTAATTTGGATCGGCCAATGATACTTACCAGCATGTGTGGTTTTGTACTGATACTACTCTTTATATATCTTTTTTAGGGTATATTCTGGTTGCAGGATCAGTAGGTGTTTCAGGCTTGGCACGGTAAAGATCTCCAGCAGCTTCTGTTATTGTTCTACGGTAGAAGTTGTGTCTTTTGTCTTGTAATTCCTCTTAGTAGCTCTTGTAAATTTTTGTAAACTGATGATAATGAATAAAGTGTTCCTTGTTTCTTATTGACTTTCGTATGGATTTTTTAAATGGGTGGTAAGAGTTCTCCTATCTAGGTGGATTAGAGTAGGTGTCCACACGATCCGGTAAGTTGGGTCGTGACACAAGTGCACCACCACTTTATATTCCTTTATTTTGATAGAGGATTATAAAACTTATCAATTAGGTCGTACGACAACCGCGTGGCCAATACCTTTCATGCCAAATTTATGGTAATTATTACCTTCATACTTTAAAGGACCATTTGGAGAACTCATAATGTTCTTCCCTTTTATTATTACCACAGTGATGATCAATGTTTTGTCATTTGCCATGTCCATGTTCATTTGTACAATCATAATAGTGATTTGATCATCTTTCAAACCTATCATGTATTGCTACCACATTCACTTCATGAAATGGAGTATATTTAATGGGACGAGCTTCACAATTTTTATCAAGAGCATATCAATTTTCTCAGTCATTATTATATCATCAACATATTGCGTTGAGACTTTAACCGAATGCCTTACCCATATGTTTGGTTATATTTGGTGGGATTGAACCCAACTACCACAATGATGACTATGTTTACTTTTATTTTTTCCCTTCGTGCCCATATTTATACATTCGATCACTTGTCTTCTTTCAGACATATTTTGTATTGCTACCACATTCACATAAGAGAATGGAGCAAATCAAGTAGGCGAATTTCATGACCTTTAATTGAAAGTATATTATTTGGCCTTAGCCATCATTATACCATTACTATGATGCATTAGGACTTAAACTCAATGTTTTACCCATATAAAAAGATGTTAGGACATAACACTATGAGACTAGAACCTAACGTCTTATCATCATGGTGCAACGGGACTTGAACTCGATGTCTTACCCCCATAAAGTCGGTCTTACCCCTGTAAAGTCGTGTTAGGCTATAATCTGTTGAGACCTGAACTCAAAAACTTATCTTCAACGTGCATCAGGACTTGAACCCCTATGTCTTATCCTCGTGGTGTGTTGGGACTTGAACCCACCGTCTTACCCTCATATAATATTTATCACAAGTTGTCTCATTCACTCCAAGAAATGAAGCATAATTTTAAATAGCCACGATTAGACATAAAATAATTACATTGTTAAAAAACTTACGAATAATAATTTTCTACGAGCAATAAAGCAATTCATCAATAATAAATATATCAAGCATTTGAAAACATTTACCTTTAGTGATCATGCTAACCAACCATAATTAATAATACTTTGAACGTACTACCACTTAATTTAACACTTATAAAGTTAAATGTATATTTATAACAACCCTTTATGAAAATATTTATGGTCAATTTAATGGTCATATATTTCTTACAATTCTATAAGTAACATTGCTAAAGAAACGGATATGTATTTCGTATTATTACTGTTAACATTTAATGAAGATACATCTAATGTTGATATCCAAATAAATATGATCATCATTACTCCCTTATATGAAAAACACTCAAGATATAATTAAAATAACATTGGCATTTTAAGGATAATCAAACAATATTAAATATGAGCTAGCATATTTATTTTTATACATATATTCAAACACAAAATAATGTTGAAGTAAGATTATTTAGTGACAGACATGATTGTAATCATAAGAATAAATACAATTGACATATATCAAATTTCATAAATCGAAAGTGAAGATTCAAAACCATCATTCTCTTGAACTAAAGAATTATTTAGTAAATGAGAACTTCCATCTCATTAATAATGATATCTCAAACCCTACTTCATTCAATATGTAAAGAAATAACAAATTATCATTCATGTTAAAGTTTTAGACGGACATGTAGTAGAATATGACCATAAATATAATTCTGCCCAAATTAAAGTAAATCATTTAGGAAGCGTATCTCGATTGATTTTCATAACACAAAATTAAAAATCATACCAAAACCTTCTCAGTTGATTAGAGCTTCGTGTTGATAATGTGATTTAAAATGAGACAGAAATACAAATACTAAACAATAAATAAAGACAAGAGTTATTGCATAGAATGTTTATTTCTTATTTCACAAAGGTGAAGAATACCCTTTTATACAAGTCATCCGTTAGTTTTACCAAACTTCAAGAGATACATTAATTACATATATGTATGCTAAAAGTTCACTGAATGAAGCATCCACAATTAAATAAATTTATAACAAATTGGACATTCAATGTTTCTAGCGAATTGTATTTTGCTGGGGGCAAGATCAATTCTTGTCCAGTTGGCCTTTGTAGATGACACAATTTTCAGGTCTCATTTTTTAAAAAAATGATTCATATTTGTTTCAGTAACTAATGACAAATTATAATGAAGGACTATATATGCAGTTGAAGTTGTATTTGAAAAAGTGAAAACAAGCCTCAACCCGTTCTGCATTTGGCCATGAGAAATATTTACTTTTTTTTTTCGAAATTTTTTTTCATTTTATTTGAAAAATGATGTTTGACCATAAAAACTTCAAATACAACTTGAAGTTGTATTTGGAAAAGTGAAAACAGGTCTCAACCTATTTTCACATTTTTCACTCTCACTTCTCTCACAAAAATTCAAAAGCAACTTCAATTTATATTCATGGTCAAACACAACTCCAACTCCAACTCCACCAAGACAACCCATGTGGCACTCATTTCATGAATGTAGGAAAGAAAGGGTTCAGGGTTCAAGGTTTAAAGATGTATGAACATATATGTAATGCATCGATAAACGTATATAGATATTGTATGATATCCATATTTATTTGACTATCATGCATTCCAACCTAATAAATAAAAGATAAACAAAAAATTATAAAACAACATAAATATTACTTTTTTTCCATTAAAAAAAAGTGAAACAATAAGATAAACAAAAAAAAAGGTTTTTAAAAAAAGAACAACCAATTTTTTTGTAAAAAAAGAAAAAAAGAGGAAGCAACAAAATAAAATTTAAAAAACAACGAAAAGTTTTTTTGAAAAATAAAAATAGCGGAGCAAAAAGAAAACAACATTTTTTAAAAACTAGCAGGGCAAAAAAAAAAAAAAAAGTCGAATGGCCACCGGCCAATTTTGTTGTAAATAAAATGGCCAAGTGGTCATTTTGTATAATTATTCCTATATTATATATACTTGATCGTAAGAAACCCAAAAAATTATCAAGCAATACTGCTCCAGAATTAATTATATTTGATTCATGATATAAACTAAGAGTATATAAAGTAATACCACCTTTTATACCATGATTATTGTTGTAATACATCAAACCAAACGACTCCTAAGAACGTATTTGAGAATGACCAAATAATGACTTTTAGTTGATTTTGACTTATAGACATTTTGAATAGGCGAATTTAGGTTAATAGACATTTTGAATAGGCGAATTTAGGTTATAAATTCCTTTTTGAAATGAATGGCTTTAATTTAAGATTTAAATGGGTTCAATCTTCAAGGTTTCTTCTTTTTTTTTCTTTTTGGTTAACAATATCAATTCCATTAATAACCAAATATATTTACAATAGGTATAGAGCAGTCTTTGACTAACTGTTACCTCTATGAACTCTATCACTAACCTGTTGAGACTATCAAATGAATACAATTTGCACTACACTAAAGATAACATCTAGTCTTTGCAATGTAGGTTGTCACTTAGAAATGGTTCTCCCTCTAATATAGATATGTTGTACCACCTCTTTCAATACCTTATCAGCTTCAAGTCTTCTTTGTTGAAATTTGAAATTGTTCCCCTTCCTCCAAATCATAGTAACAATCATAGCAAAGGCAACACTAGAGACTTATGCAGGTCATGTTCTCTTTTTTGCAAGTGTACTCACCCATTGCACCTCTGAGTTCCAACCTAATATAGATCTTTGGTAGCCAACCACACACATAAACGATGCCATAGGGCTCTAGTCATAACACATTCAAATAAAAGTTGATCAAATGATTCCAAGGCCTGTCCACAAAATATACAATCAATGGGAACCTGGATGCTAAACTTGAGTAATCTTTCCATATTTTCAAGTCTTTTCTTCATAGCTAGCCATAGTATAAATCTGAATCTAGGATGAATTTTAGGCTACAGTGTACGACTCTTTCAGTCAACTTTGTGATACTGAGGTAGCGGATAGGTGAACATTTTATGAACATTAGTAAAAGTTGTATTCACAAGGACCTTGCATAATCCACTCCCTAGCTATCAAGATCTTCCTCACTACCGAAGAAGCATTCTTGGGTATTTGGGCTGATTCTAGAGGTCTAGACTTTATGTAATATCTATGTACCCATTGGATCCATAAACATTCCTTATGCCTTGCCACATTCAACAATTGCTTGAGAATGGCTGCTCTATTCCATACACAGATACTAATAACATTTAATCCATCGGTACATAGATATTCCCAGGAAACCAAAGCCTTCTTAGAGACTGTGACTGACCCAGTCCATAGAAAAGTTCTGCAGATTTGATCAATGGTCTTTATAACTCTCTTAGGCATAAGAAAAATTGTACCCAGTAAGCTTGCACCCTAAAAAGGACTGATTTTATAAGTTGCACTCTCCCCGCATAAAAAACAATTTGGCAGACCAACAAGCAACTCTGGCAATAACTTTCTCTGTTAGTGGCATATAATGGGAAACATTCAGTTTCTTTAAAGCTAGAAGAACTTCTAAGTATCTAAATGGTAGAGCTCCTTCAATGAAGCCTAATTCTTCTAATATATCCCTCTTAGTATAGTCAGCAACTCCAGCAACATTTAGTGAACTTTTATCAAAGTTGGTCTGCAGTCCAGAAGCCCTGGAAAATCTTAAGAATGCATCATGTAAAGCTTTACGGAGATTAGGTTAGCTCTACAGTACATTAATAGATCTTCTGCAAAGCAGATGTGAGTACTTCATATTCTAGCATCTAGGATGAAAATTAAAGTCACTATTAGCAACAAGTTGCTTCATTTCTCTACCCAGATAATCTATTGCTAGGACAAAAAGGTAAAGAGACATAGGGTCTCCTTGCCTTATTCCTTTTCTGGCAGCAAAAGGAGTAGTAACACCCCCATTCAGGAACAATGAATAAGACACAGTGAATATACACCCCATGATCCACTTAATATACTTAGCAGGGAATCCCATGTCAATCAACAACCTATTCAAAGCTCTATTCCAGAGTATTATATGCTTTCCTCAAGTCCATCTTGAGGACACATCTAGAAGAGATATCCATTTTCTTATATAGCATTTGAATATCTCATGACTTAGTAAAATGTGATCAATTATGCTTCTCCTTTCAACAAAAGTTGATTGGGGAGCAACCAACCAATCCAACAATAACAGTTTTGAGCCTTCTATTGATTACATTAGAAATAATTTTATAAAGTGTAGTGCAGCATCCTATAGGTCTATAGTCTCTGACCTTTGTAGGGGAGAGAATCTTAGGAATTAAAGTTATAGTAGTGGTATTGATGGTAGGGCAAAGAATACCAACCTGGAAGAAGTGTTTCACTGTAGTTAGAACATTATCCTTCACCAAAGCCCAGTTCTTTGTGAAGAATTTGATGGGAAAGCCATCCACCCCAGGGCCTTGTCTTTAGGCATTGTCTTAATAATATCTAGGATTTCAACTTCAGTCACCTCTTAGATTAGATCTCTCTACTATTGTATTGTCAAATAGATCCTGACCTCACAACCATTGAATTCAAACAAGGCAGATCATTAGAGAAATCAACTATTAATCCTAAAAAAAAATGGAAACAAATTCTTGTTCTATTTGAAGAGGGTCAGTAAGCTTCACCCCTGCCTTAGTATATATAGAAGTGATAGCATTGTGAGAACATCTAATCTTCCACTGTGCATAAAAATAACTTGAGTTAGAGACTCCACATTCTATCCAAGTGGCTCTTGCTTTTTCTTTGAGAACTTGCTCCTCAATATTACCCCACTTCTCAATTTCCAACACCAATTGTCTCTCCTGCTCAAACAATTCAGCATTTAGAACCTGCCACTACAACAGAGTCTGAATGATATCAAGCTTTTCCTTTGCCAAACATAACCTTTGTTTGTAGGAAGCCATATAATTATTAATCTCCTTCGATTGTGCTTCAACTTGCTTCCGTTTTCTTTGGGTATTCTCAAGCGAATGATTATCCTCCCCCCCCTGCATCTATACCCTTTGTAGGATCTCACTAACCTCAGAATGGTCTATAATATAAGTGAAAAATCTAAATGGCCTCGAATGTAGATTAACTTGTCAGTTGCATTTAACTATAATAGGAGAGTGATCGGAGACAGAAGCATTGAGAAATTCAACTTCGACATGCTCCAATTATTGGATCCACTTGTAATCTCCTAATTCCCAATTGATCCTATTGTATAGCCTGTTCACAGAAGCCTATTTATTACACCAAGTATAGCGCTATCCTTTACTTCTAAGTGGAGTAAGCTGCATAGTGTCTAGTAATCCTTGGAATCATGTATCTCAGCCTGGGTTACAACATACCCCATTCTATCTTCAAAGCTCAAGACACTGTTAAATCTCCACACAAAATCCAAGGCCACTATTTTTGCAAACTGATTTGAGTCAATTCATTCCATTAGATCTCCTCGTAGCTATGTTTAATCCTGGCATAAACTACTGTTAAGTAACACATGATATGGCTAACAGGATCCTCAACTAGATGGTGTATAACCTGTTCCTTGACTTCCACAATAGTAACAATAAGGTGTGGTCTCCAAACAAGCCAAATTCTTCCATTACGTATATGCCCATAGTTAGTACAAACTTTTTTTTAATCAAAACCGGGTCCATGACCCATTTTATAAAAAGAAAACAACAAAGTCTCTACAAGGCCCAGTCTGAAAGTGATCTAGTCCCAAAATAAAAGAAACAAAAGCAAAAATTAAGAAAAGAAATTGAAAATACAAAAGTTGATTAAAGCAAATTAGGAAAGTGGAAGAGATAGATCTCTCTAGAAAAATTTCTCAGGCGATTCCACACAAATTCGATCTATCTTCATTATCGTTAAACATATCTGATCCTTCCTTTATCAAAATCAGCTCCAAGACACTGGTCAAGGCTGTAGCTTCAAGATCGATTGAGTCTACTATGGTAAGTCACTGTTATCTTGTCTTTTTTATGAAGCTAAATTCTTCCATTGTGTATATACCCACTAAGCTCATGTTTTCCCTACAAATCTTCAAGGCTCAGCTACCAGATCTAACGAGATAAGCTAATACCCCTTTTTTTATCTCTAATACATACTTTTCCCCTCTTTATATTTAAATCAGTGGGTTGAACCTCATACGAAGTTGATACCACTACCAGATCAAAAGTTAAAGGAAGGGATACTGTATGACACTAAAGATAAATCCTTTGTAAATTTTGTTGCAGATTTTTCCAGTCAAGGCTCTAGAACCAATTGGAGACAGTAACGAACCTATCATTACTCAACACTTGATTTTCTATTATTGAACACCCAAAAGCTCTCAGAGGTGCGGATACCAAATCAAATGAAATATCTTCAGTGTTAAGTAGTTATCTAGCATTTATACTATGGTTATTTTTTCTAGATACCTAGTTGAAACCTGCTTTCCATGTTACTCAGACAAAATTGCTTGTTGTTGTTGTTCTCCTTATATGTGGGACTCCCAATTTGTCAAGATTAATTATCTTTCTTCCTTTGCTTGGTACCTCCTGAAAATGACTAAATTGAAATTCACCTGCAAAACAAAAAACAAGGTTAGCAAAATAATCTGCAAGAGTATTCCCTCTCTAAGAGAGTGTTGTACTTTTACTGTAATTTGTGTCCTCAAGCTCTTAATGCAATCCACCTCCACTGAAATACTCCAGGGAACTTCCCAATTTCCCTCTAAAATTTGAACTAAAGCAATAGAATCTGATTCTATAATAACACATGTTATGTTATTATCGCTGCAATGCATTAATCCCTCTCTAATGGCTCTAGCCTTTGCGACAATATTGGTAGTATCTTCATTCTGACTCCTTTAGCAAATATAAAGTCCCCTCCTGAATCTCTAATGCAAAAAGCATCTGAGCTATGGCCTGGATTGCCCCTAGAAGCTCCATCAGTGTTGCATTTAACCCAGTGCACAGGGGCTAATTCCACCTATATTAAATGTTTTATTTCAGTTGTTCCATTATTGTTCAGTCATCCATATGTTTTGTTTTAGCTTCCACATTGTTATTTAAATATATGTTTTAGTGTCATACTAGTAGCATCGGTTAGCATGGTACCACTTGTGTTTTTAAATATAATGTCACTACCAGGGTGTAGACTCGGGTCATGACACTGATGGTTTAAAGGCTACATAGGAGAACCACCACTACTTTGTGAGGCCACACATCTGAAGTGATGTATAGAGAAGATAGGCTCATTACATTCATAAAAAAAATATGAGAATTTAACTTAATTAATTGAGCATACGAGCCAAATGAATTGAAAGAAATGGATAAATAATCTACTTTAATTAAGTGATCTATCAGATAATAAAAATAGAGGATCTTGAATACTATTCGAAATTCAAAAAAAGTGTATGGAGGGGCTATTGAACAACTCAAAAAAACTTGTTCTCGCTTACGGAAAGTAGAAACCAAAGACAAGCATTTCGAGTAAATGGATACTCAAAGATAGAATGAGAAATTTAACTTTGATTAATTCAACTTATAAGACTTTGGAATAATTAAAAAATTAATAAAATGAAGCAATTCAGTTTGAACAACAAAGAGCAATTAATCAAGTCTAATAATGGTTTTCCTAACAAGACTTAAGTCATTGTGTTGTGGTCCATTTACTTGTTTTGATTGCGGAATTCGCACTTTTGATTGGTTCCAGATATCCCAACCATTATGATAATCTACTCTATATGATTCCACCAACCCCACATTCTGAAGCCTCTTATGACAACTCACAGGAGCACATCAGAATCCACTCTGACCACCCTAAAACTAAGGTAGATCCATCTTCATAAACCTTCTAAACCTCCATCGATCCTCAAAATAAAGACATATTATAAAATCTAACAACTATAAATGTTGTAGGCTATCCTTTCAGGCCAAGAAAAAACTAGGATTTTCTTATTGAAAACCTAGGATGGGTTGTTGATCTGAAGTTTGTGCTCCTACTTTAATTTAAGAATCCTCTGGAGTACCAAGAAAAATACCACTCCGTTCCATACACTTTAACAAACCAAGCACACGAATAGGAGAATCTTAAAGTACCAAGGTTGCCACAACCCAAAGTGGGTCCTGAACTAGGCCTACCTCCTTAATTAGGACCTGATAATCATTTGTCACATACTCCCCCTCCAACAACTCTGCCCTTACAATAACTCAAGTTGTTGCTTAAGAGCTTGCCTAAGCTAGTTCTACAGCTTGACATTGCCCTATATTGCGCCCTTTTCCTCATCCTCCAATAGTCCAGAAGGAGTAGCTAGTATTGGTGCTGGAATGTGCTCGTGAGCTCTATCCAGAGTAGCATGTTTTTTCATAATATATGAGAGAATAAAATATGAATTTAGTAACTGATGGAATACAATTCACAAGATAAGAAAAAAGAAATGGAATTTTCATAAATTCTCATAGCCTCTTGAAGATAGGTAATTGACATTTATACATTGATTTGCAAGACTACTAGATTCGAATTGTACTTGTGAGATCGATGAACCTAGAGCTCTGATACCAACTTTTTACGGCCAGAAATACTAGGATATATATATATTTGTGATGTTACCTATCTAATCCACCAACAGGTAACCCATCCTATAACCACAACTCAGGAATACAATAATTATGTGGAAAATAATGAAATATTGCTAAAAGGTCAATAAGGGAAATCTTTCATAATCATCTCAAGTGCGGAAATGAAAACAACAACTTTCCCAAATTCAAAAGTCACTAGGATAAGCCTCAATACAATTTAATAAACATTTGAATGGTTCAAAGTCAATAAAGAAAAGTGAAATAAGATAACATAGAAAAAATCTGAGTATGTTGCAAACCAGCAAAGGAGTTACCTCAAACCTCGATGAATTCACTCCAAAAATCTAGCTAGTCAACGACAAAGAGAGCATGACTCTGAACCTTCACAATAAGGGGAAAAACTAACAAGCATGAGTAATAATTACATGTACTCATCAACATCATCAACTTACCCTTATTCAATGTATTAGCGAGGGTCAGACCTATACAGCCTAAACATGTACTAAAACACAAACTTCGATATAGAACAAAATAGACACAAACTAGCAACGATCAACAAAATTTCAAAATACATAAAAATCAAATACCAAATAACGTACGATAATCATCAACCATGTTTCACAATATTTAAGCACATATTCATCAAGTAAACCTTGTAATAGTCCATGTAAAGAGGGATAAATGAATGAATGTAATGTATATGTTGTGTATATAGATGCCTCTCTATAAAGCTAGCTAGAAACCATGGGAGACTCATGATATACATATATTAAGAAGGCGCACCACTCTGATCCATATATATTAGACATGCATGCCACGTTGATCCCTGTGAAATGTAATGTATAATATGCAGGCATGCAACACCAATCCATTAATAGCAGGTATAATTTCAAGAATGCATTTTATATTATGAATTCAATCAAATATTAGTGCAAGCTTCCCCTTTCCTCTACTTTATATCAACTCAAAACACCTTTTCTAATTCCACAGATAATTAAAATCTCAAATTTCACAAATATCATCATAATACTACTCAAAACCTTAAAAAGAGTAATGTCATTAATTAGCATGATCATAAGTCACTTTAATTTATAATTTACACAAATCATGCTAGAAAATCAAGGAAAAAATAGTCTAAACGTCTAAATTTATTATTTAAATCCTTCATATAACACATGTACCTACATAGATACTCATCATATAACCTATACGGAACCCCTATTTCCCCTTTATTCCCTTCAACAAATAATTAGCACATAAACACTTCAAAAAAGAATCAAAGAAAACTTCAACTTGCCCAAAATAAATCTATTGAGTCAAATAGTGGCTTTATCCTTTCATAAAGTCTCCAAAATGAGACTAATCTGGTCAAATACATAATCTAAATAAACATATGAACTTATAGACACCTATATTACTGTAATGACCCACCAGGTTATTTTCTTCATTTGTTACATTTTCTATATTTAGAGATTTCCGATAGCTTCCCTAAGTCATTTTTGACTTGATGGTACCGGTGTTTTGGTTCTCGAGCAGTTCGTTTGGTCTCTATGCCAATTTCCCTATTTTGGAGTTATTGAAGTAGAGAATTTGATCCTTGGCTAAAACTTCTAGTCAAACAGCCTTGGATAAAAATTCTAATAGTTCCATAAGCTTCGAATCATGGATTTTAGGCTAGGGGGACATTTGTTTCGGGTCTCGAGGCTTATGGGCTTATGTTGGACTATTGGGTAAAATTTGGTTAAAATGAAAAGAATGGGCATGGGGCCTACATTTAGTCCAAAAGAACACTATTGTAAATTTGGTCGATTCTGTTGAGTCCAGAGTGATTTTCCCAATAAGGGTGCACATTTTGTTTGCATTCACAGGGTTCCAAACAAGTTCCAAGGACCCGTTTGGAGAAAATTCCAAGTCTTGAAAAGTTCTTGTGTCTGGTACACGCTGTAGTGGTCCCTGGGGCGCTTAAGCGATGGCTGATTTAGAGGTCCTTTTCTACTTAAGTGGTGGTTGCTTATACAGTCATTGGCCGCTTTAGTGATTATTTGACCGCTTAAGCATTATTTGCTGACACTTTATATTCTTTCTTCTCAATTTTAAATCATTTTAAACTTATTATTTCACCATTGTAGACCCTTTGAGGTTGGAAATAGTAGGGATTTCAGCCAATTAATCTATAGGAAGATTTGGTTTAAGTCAATTTAGTATTTGCATTGAAATCTATCCGTAATTATATCAATTTTCTTGGTTTTGGGTTTTTGGTTTCTTGTACTCCGATTCAGACCCTGATCATACAATCCTTGTACTGTGAGGTACCTAGTGATGGGTTCAATATTCAAATTCCATTAGTAGGTCCCACATGCCTTTTTTGACCCAGAATATATTTTTGCAATATAGGTATCATTTTACTCGTATTTACATATAAAATTTATTTTGATAGCAAGGTAGTTTTCTAAGGTCGAGTAGAGGGGACGAGCAACTCGTAATAAGGTTTGAGGCTATTATTTTGCATCCAGGTAGGCTATGGTCTACTTTCTTATTGACTTTTCTCTACGAGATTATGTATCATATATATTATGTGTAGGGTAGGGGTTTATAAGATAGGTTTAAGGTTATTTTATCGTTCCTGCCTATTACGACCTAAATCACAGATCGTGGGGAACATACCCTACTTCATATTAGATAGGAGAAACCTTACCACCCAAATATTCCATTATGCAGAAGTTAAATGAACTCTTTTTAAAAGCAAGAAGAATCCTTGAATCCTAAATCAACCTCTGTTTAGTACATTTGACAAGTAAAAACAATGTGGAAAATAATTAACAAGGCTTCCCTAAAACCTAATCTAAACCAGTACAAGAGCACTAAATAGGGAATAGGAAAATCCAAGACACAACATCCATATGAGGGTGAAAGGGCAGGAGTTGTTGAAGAGTGGTCACCATCGCTTCAATAGAGACTTTAACTGACCTGCAATATGGCTATACCCCCAAGTGGAAGAATAGCATGTGTAGTATTGGTACAACCACATGTACTGGTAGGTATCATCGATCGATCAAAATAAGAAACAAATATTGATAATAGAAAATAGGAAGGAAATCATTACATCAGGTAAAATTTCAGTTACTAAATCCCTTATTCATACAATAATTGATATGTTGTCTTTACCATCTCCGTGACCCACCTCTCATTTAACATTTTTGTGTATCTTTGTCGTTTGATAATTTGGCCTCTACTTTGTATTTCTTAAGTCTTATCTTATCTCTCTTCAATTCAAACATGGGAGTCCACTTCTAAACAAATTACCTACAATCTTATGGACCTTCATATTCTAGCATGCTAAAGAACTAGATCGAGTAGCCCCATTAACCCTATGACCCAAAATACAATAAGTATAATCAACACTCTTCACTTCTACATATATTCAATGATAAATGAGCCAATAGTATCAAGAAGGTTCCACAATCAGGTTCTCCACAACATACATATATATATATATCGACTCTCCAAAAATATGATGAATGCATGCATGCAATATGCATGTATCATCTCATATCATTTCAACATCATCATCAATATCATTCTCAAAGACATCATCATCATGATCTCTATATCAACATTACTATCATCAACTCATCACCATCATATCATAAATCAACATCATCAATATCACAATATCATTCCATACCATGTTCAATGTCGTATATAAATATAATATGCAATATGCCTTCAAAATATCTCAAGTAGCGCTCGTAAACAATCACAAACACTCATTTCATAAATAAACATGAAGTCAAGAGAAACTTTACTACCCTCATAACCCCTGTAAGACCGAAGGTTATTCAGACCCTCTTTATATATTTGTATGCCCGAGACACCTATAAACATATACAAGGCCACATAAAGCACACCTTCCAAACGACATCCAACAACTCATACCCTCAGTCATCTTTCAATCCCATATCTAACTCCTCAACCCAAATTATTGTGCGTGACTCTAACTCTTACACCTCTCTTACTTAGCATTCTCCATTTCGGACACTAATCTCTCTTTATATAGCTCCTCTTCTTACTTATCCTAACCCTAACCACCATACTATCATTCAACCAACTATAACCACATGGGTATGCTTCTGTGACTCTTTCAACTGACTAATACATGACACTAAACTCAAGCCTCACATTACCCTCATCTCTATTCCCAAACAACTCTAACATTAATCCTATGAGCTCACAACAACCTACTCTAATCCCCACTTCTGCTCATCTCACTCGTCGGTCACACTTACTCTATTTAGATGCTCTAACATACTTATAACCCTTAACTAACTCTAATTCATACGAAAGTATGCTCTCGATAACACATCAGGCTGACAAGTGGCCGGACCGATTATTCCGACGGTGGTGAGCTAGGCCATGGACTTTCAGTAGGTGGTGGCAGTAGAAAGATAAAATTGCCCCCCTTCTTAAAACGGTATCATTTCTTGCAGTTTAATAGTTAGTACAAACATTCTAGCCATGAGCCACTTTCTTCAAGATCTTATGTGCACCTTGCTCCTTAACCCTTGTTTCGAAACATCCAAACATCTCTATTTTATTTTTAGCAAGAAAAAGTTTAACCTCTTTCTGCTTATGAGCATGATTCAATCCCTGATATTCCAAGTTGAAATGATCATTGGGGAAGGAATGACAAGAAGTTGTCAGCACTATTAGTTATTGATCTCCTATCTCCATCACTAGAAATGGGGGTGGTCTGCACCTGTTGTTTACCCTTCCTTTTTCTAGTTAGAGCCTCCTCTTGTGTCTCACTAGCTACACCACTAGTCTCCTCATATGCAGGCATTGGATTTGCAGTTTTTGGCACTAGAATAGATGCTATAGCTTGACATTGCATTCAAGGTGACTTCTTTCTCCTAGCTTTGTTTTTCTGCTTAGGGGGACCTGGTGGTACCTCCTTCTTCTGTCTCCTAGCTTCCTTTTTCTGCTTCGAGGGACCTGGTGGTACCTCCTTCCCACTAATAGGTTTTGCATAATTTACCAGCATTCCTCATCATGCCCATATAACAGGTAGTTATTACAAAACTTGGGCCTCCAATCATAGTCAATCCGCTGCTCCCATGATCCCAAAAGATTTCAACATGAATGTCAGGTAAAGGCTGAGAGACACCAACCTCAATAAAAATTATAGCATATGAGATCTTTTCATAATTAGCCATCAAGCTATCGGTTCTGGGAGGTCTCTCCACTACACTAGCTGTCTTACTCAAAGTCTCAGAAGGCCAATAGCCAACTGGTAAAGCAGGGAATTTTACCCAAATTGGAAGCACACTAACTATATCCTGATCAAACTCAAAGTCTAGTTCCCATGGCCTGAGTATGACTAACTTGTTATTATAGTAGTAAGGTCTAGATTGATTCACTAACTCCTTGTCCTCCACAAAGTTGAATTTGAAACTAAAGTTTCCCTCATCATGCATCAGGACCCTAGGTTTAGAAACAAAACTCCAGACCTTAGACACATAATTGTCTATTTGATGATGCTCCTAAGGTGTATCCCCAACAACATACCCAATCAAAGTCAAGTCCCAGAGTTTCAACTGGTGCTTGATATAATCTGAGTACTCCATCTTTGAAAGACGGGGATATACGTTAAAAGGTTACCCTCACTGTAATTTGCTCTACCTTCAATTGTAACATTAGTCGTAGTCGTAGGCTGTGCAGAGGTGCAGGCCTTCGAGAATTAGAGGCGGGAGATACTGAATCCTTTCCTTCCGCCTTCACCGACTTCAATTGCACCTCCTCATCTATGTTACTCGAATCATTCTCTGCCAGTATTGTTTGAAACCCTAACGGCAGAAAATTCCCAAATGTTATTGATGGTTGCTGCTGAGGAATTCCATTATCAAGAGTTATTAGCGTATGAGTAGGTGAAGCAAGTCACGCCATCTTCCGTCGTGCCATCGTTGATTCAAGGGCACAATCATAGCCATGCTATTTTGCACCGATAAAAAAGTGTAAGTGTCTTTCATGCGCCCTAATTCCATTAATAATCTTCAAGGTTCTTAGCATTGAACCTATTATATTATTACAATTAAGTTCATATTTACTATTTTTTTACAATTTTTTTAAAACTTCGACACAAATTTATGTTTCACGTTAAAAGTATTATATCCGGATGAACTCAATCCTATAACATTAGATGCACCCCTATTTTGAGTGTCTACCAAATAGGTAAATAGGCCAAACTATACTTACAAACTAGTTTAACCACATTATAAGCTTTAATAAAACACCCTTATCAGTTTCTTTTCAATTTATTTTTTATTTTTTGAAGATCACAAATAAACATACACGTGTTAAATAAAATTGGTAAAAAGCGACTATCAACACCTAATATTAAATACTAATCATAATTATAAAAGTTATGAACATTTAGCCACTCTTTCGACACGGAAAATTTTTGGCAAAAATATCTCAGCTACAACTCAAAACAACAATAGCAGTCGATGCTAAATTGCAATGTTTTAATAAGTGAAATCGCAACAGACAAATGTAAGGGTTCAAAAGTCTCTTACAAGTGAATCTTTCGAAACTCTTAAATGTGAAAATCCAACACACAATGCTGAAATTTTCACCCTATTTTCTAAAGAGACAAGAACAGTTCAATTCCTTTTGGGTCATCTAATTTTCAATATATATGTATGACACGTGCTCGTGTTTGCACTATATAACCTGTCTCCATAATGCTCGTTCCTTCGTCTTGCATCTCTAAAGACACTTTATTAATAGGCTCATATCGTGTATTCTGAGATCTTTGATTCCTAGTCCTCCCACTATCTTTTCAGAAGTAAGGATCTTGAAGCTGACCAAATGCATATATTTACTATCCTTGGTTCCCCTCACAAATAAAGTCTCTCAGCAGCTTGTCTATGGTTTTACCTCACATAGTCTAGGATGGGAAAATAGACATTACATAGGTGGGAAGGGATTCCAATACACTATTGAACTCAAAATTGAAAAGTAATGTTTGGAATCAATAGTAGAATTATAAAACCCAAAACATAATCAACTACAAATTTTGATCGCGAGGCTCAAATTTGACCTTTTAGTTGCCTTTGATTTTGACCTAATATAAAATTGCAATATGGATAATGTTGGATTCATTTTACCTCACAGAGTATTCTATTGAATAAATTAAGCTTGTATGGTTGGATTTTGAGAGAAGAAAGACGGTTCGAATAGTCTAGACTTGCTTCAGACCAAAGTAAGTCAGAGACTTTGACCTCAGTAGTGAAAGTTTCCCAAACTTTACGAGCAATATGTTCTTTGTAATGTGTGGTAGGGCATATACATGGCATGACAAGCATACATAAGACTGTGATGTATGCACGCCAATCTGAGCCAAGGGATTCAAGATGTTTGCATCAAATAGCTACTTCGAAAGCTTGGAGAGAGCTTGGAATGAAAACTTGAAGCTCAAAAATTTGCTAAAATGAAAGTACAAGACTCCACTTGAAGGAATACTTGGAGTACAAAGAAGGAATCACTTGCGATGTAAGATGCTAAGCTTGATGCGACCACAAGTCGGAGGTTACAATTGCAAATCGAGTCGCATTCAGCTTAAAACCTCAAGGCTCACTATCTGGAGTAATGGAGCACTTGCAACCACAAGAGGGAGGGAGATGAGACGCCTCAAGCTATGTCATATACTACACGGGCAGTTTGTTTTGGGTTGTTCTTTCACTTCTCAGAATACCACTTTTAGGCATTTTCCTAATAGTTAACATGGACTATAAATAGATGAGAATAACTCATTTAGATTTAGATTATTTTGAAGATTATGGATATTCACTTGAATAATGATGCTCTTGAAAGAGTTAAAGGCTGGCTAAGGTCACTGTTGCTTGACATTATTGATGGGATTACTTGCTCGAGGGATCATTCCTCTAAAGGTCGTCTTAGATAGATTGCTTGCACGAGGATTTATCCTCTTGAGGGCTATCTTATAGATTTGGTACTTGCTTTTGGATTCTTAATAGGAAATTTTAGCTTTAATATAGCAATTATTATCTATTAGTTCCTTGTGCCTTTCTACTATCTTTTATTTCTGCACGATATTACTGGGAACAAAGCGTAGCCTTATTTTTCATGTGTTATGATGAGTTAGGCACATTATCTATGCTTTGTTGATGGTTTTTTACTAGTTTACATAGTAGAAAAGCATGATATATCTTGTTATTGTTGAAGTTAATATATCTCTAGAGTCTACAATACTATCGATAAGATTAATGTGTATATGAGATGAGGCTAGCATCACGCCAATTGCGGGCTTAGTTAACGCATAGTCGGGTAGCTACCACCGTGGCTGGACTGGTGATATACACAGTTGGTGATGAAGTGATGTTCACTATAAATAGTCTATTGAAACACATAATTCAATACAAGTAATGATGTGCTCTAAGGACGAGCTGCTGCTACAACAAGATATCTCTGGTTACAACCACTATGGACAGGCTGATAAAACACACAATTGGTTAGCTATTGATGAGATATCATTGACCATGGACAATCTGTGAAATGCATGATTCAATGCAGGTAAGTGTGGGCCCTGTGGACGGTCTATTGAGGCACATAAATGCCACCAGGATTTCTAGATGATTGATCATGTTTATTATCACTGCCAGATATAATAATTGCATAGATTTGGAAGTGAGTACTTTCGATAAAATTGAGTTATTGCGTTCGTGGGAGTGCTCTGGAGATCATACAAGTTGATTGGGCAATTGATGAGGTAGATGTCACTGTGGCCGGTCTGTTGAAACACATAATTCAATACAAGTATGGTGTACCCTATGGAAGATGCGTTGCTATGCATAGGTAATATTACGAGGTAAGTCTTGTTGCGTTGCTATGCATAGGTAATATTACGAGGTAAGTCTTGTTACAATCACCCTGGACGAACTGGGCTATTGATGAGATATTGTTGACTATGGACAATCTATTGAAACACCTGATCGAATGCAGGTAGGTCTATTAAAACACAAATGCCATTGGGACTGTTAGATGATTGATCATGTATATTATTACTGCCAGTAAACCCTCGACAGTACTTTGTTGGGGACCGTCGATGATATTTCCATGGAAGGTTCTACAAACCCAGATACTTCATGCACCGGGCTGCCTGGGCAGTGAAATCATGGAAGGTTCTACAAGCGCTTATGCATCTCTTGTTCGAATATACGCATTTAACCAACATATCGCAAGATAAATTTATCATAATTTATGTTATCATACTATTTTAGTTTATTCTGAAGAGTGTCTTGGTAATTATTATTTTATTTGTTGATCGATCTAGCTGGCAGCAAGATGGAAGTGATAGGCGAACCAAATTAAGTGAATAGGACTTGAAGAGGAACTTGTACCAGTGAAGGGGTTGAACTTGTTATCCAAAAAAGGGGTTGAACTTACTTGCAGTAAGCATTAGAAAGCCTATTCCAGATTCGAGACAGGAAACATACCTCAAATCAGCTTCCATACCTTTGTCCACAACGATTGTTGGGCAGCATATAAAATGATCCAAAATACTATTTGTAACCAGATGGCTTCTGGTAAAACCTTTGTCTAGCATCCAGACC
Organism: Capsicum rhomboideum; assembly: GCA_031232105.1. Taxonomy (NCBI): domain Eukaryota; kingdom Viridiplantae; phylum Streptophyta; class Magnoliopsida; order Solanales; family Solanaceae; genus Capsicum; species Capsicum rhomboideum. The sequence continues at coordinate 51,854,638 of CP124718.1, forward strand.
TCACACTAAAGAAGTGAAGAGGATTATCGTTAGGGAAATGAACAAAGGTTAATCATGATGTTACAGTCCAAAAGCCAACCACTCTACATATCTGTACCAACAAAGCCAACAGATATTGCAAATTAGATCCTAAAATACGTATGTTTATTTTATAAGTTGCAGAGACCTATATATTTCCATCATATATAGGGATATAAAGGACCATATACCAGAGCTACAACAAGACAAGTTGATACAAAGTACCTATTCAAAAGGAAACAGGAGCCTGATTGATCACCTACACTGATGTATGCTCAACTTCATTTACAAGTTTACCATCATTACTCTCTATGAACTCTTTTCCGCTTGAGATGATAACCATCTCTGCAATCTTCATAAGAGCCGCTGCTCATCCTTTTCCTGTTGCCACGTACCTCATCGATGGAGTGTCTTGCATGGTGCCTGGAGTGCTTTGCGTCATGCCCAAAACCCCTGTCTTTGAATCGTGCTTTCTGATGCACAGGCGAATTAGGTTCTAGTGCAGAACTTGTGTGATGTTTTTGATGAGAGCCTCTTACATGACAATCAACTCCACGTTTACGATCAGAGACTTGATAGTGATCCAAAGTAGAATCACATTCATGTCGCTTTCTTGAGTCCCGACTATGGTGTTGATGACTTTCTCTCCTACGCCTATCAGAACTACTAGGAAAACCATCATTAGACCTGTCAGAGTGACGAGTCACCTTATCTCTACTAGCAGATGAGGAATGGCAACTTTTCTCCCTTCTTTTCTCAACATGGAGATGCTTTCTGTGTGTGTTTCGAACAAAGCTATCATCAGAACAGCTTGTACACGGTTCCCTCTCCTTTTGGAACTTTCCTGTTGCTTCTCGATCATTTTTTGGGTAATGCTCTTTAAAGTTGGACTCGGCTTGACAATCTTGCCCTCTGTACAAGGGTAGTTTAATTAAAATTATAGTATAATCAGACTACTGCTACATGAAAAAGAAAGTAAATTATACAAGGATGAGAAAGTGGAGGCAGGATAAAGGCAAAAGGAAAATGGCAAGTACTGAAAAGAAACTCACTAATGTAGTGTCCTAAATTCTCAACTTATTCCAGAGAAGGAGAAAGGAAATAACGAAGTTCTTCAAAGGAAGCGTGAATAATTATCTAGCATACATTATGTTGTGCCAAAACTATAGTGGCACAAGGAAAGCACTAGAGTACTTGGACACACATTAAAGTGGTAAAGGAGAACCATGTAAGACCAAATTTTGAAGGAAAAGACAAGCACCTTTTTTACTTCAGCCAGAAAGCATCAAGAGTAAAAACTTATTGTGGTTTACACAAGAGGACAGATGTCAATGAATTCAATATTCTATAACACTCAAAAATGTGAGAGTTTAGTTTCTCAAGGTTCAAAAACCTAATTTGAAAAAGTAGCAATTTTTTAAATCGTATATTTAGCCTGTGTCAAACCTGCTTTAACTCAAAACCTGGCATCTGACGAGAAGACAAATTAATAATTGGAGACGTAATCAGCAAAAACAAGGCAGACACTTAGGAGCAACCAAAGGAGAGAGATTATTGACTTTGATAGATATTCCATGGTAATCTTGAATTCAGCAATTCCAGAAAACAATTTATACTTAAAAGTACTAAGAGCAAGACATTCACGAAACATATTTGTTGAGATGATCCCTTGTTGCTTGCACTATGTTCAGATGATCCCATTGTTTCTTGCACTCAGTGTTTCAGTGCTCAGACAAAAGGAAAAGTATGCATGCTAAGATAAATCAGCTACTATTTACGAATGTGATAATTCAGAATTTGAGAGGATAGCAAGGGAGAGGCCCGGAGGGACTAATTTAACCATTTAGCTAAAGACGGCAAATCACATCATATCCACTCCAAATATGCATTAAGTCAAGCTAACATCCAAAAGCAATCTATGTGACATAAGATTCGAAGGCTATTTCCTGTTTTAGATATTGCGAGAACAAATAAACCCATGTCGATTACATTCTACTATTGATTTATGTAACTAAAATTACCTTCCCATTTTTTCATTCTGCATTCTCCTTTTATCCTCAGCAAGCTGGAGGCCCATGTACTCATATTGGTTCAATGGGAGATCATCTCTGTTTCCAGATGGAAGTGCCATACCACCCATTCTCATGATTCCTCTGCAAGAAGTTCCTAGGATCTCAAATTCATTTGCATCAATTTGAATTTTAAAATGATAAAGGACGTCCATCTATAGATAAATGGAGTCGAGCAATCTTTGAGCTACAAAGGCTAATCAAGCGAAGAACTTACTTACCCATGTAAAGGCATGCCAGCATGCATAGATTGCATATAAGGAGGAGTAAAAGGTGTTGGAGGAACCATACAAGCATTAAATGGAGCATTTCCAGCATTACCATACATATTTGCAAATGGCCTTAGTGTGGAATATGTATTGGTATTCCAGTAAGGTGATGGATAGCCTGGAAATCCTCCCGTAAGCATGGTGTTTCCTGATTCAAGCACGGCCAAAGCAAAAACATTTTACATATCACACTGCATACAAAGTGAATTAAACAAACAAAAGGTCTACCTGTCTGAAGCATTGGCTTTGTATTGGAAGCAAAAGCGCAGTCTCTGATGAGATGGTCAGGAGAACCACACATATAACAGTTACGGTCCTAAGAACCAAAAACTACAATCAGTTTACGCGTATAGGCCCGACACTACAAAGCAACATAACTAATTAAATACTTACTATTTTTCTTTCACACTCAGTACATAATGATCTCATATCTTTCTCTTGCTATCACTGATCACATAGACCAAAATTGTTGTAAAATTACAACATATCCAAGATATCGGGAACAATGTATTTTTCTAATACTAATTAGTTTCAAGCCCCATAGGATCCACAAATCACTAATAAGAAGGTAATGCTTCTTCTTTTTTTCTTAATTAAGCAAAAAAACACAAGTTAAACTTATCCAGCCAAAGAGTGGTTCTTTCAAGAAAGACAAACAAAAGGGAGAATTATAAATGTGATCATGTGAAAGTCTGAACTCAGGAAAGATGAGTGATGTTTACTCTAAGCCAAACAAAAGATATTACACACTTTGGGAGAAGTTCAAAAGAATGCAGACATATAAGGGTATAGATCATCTCAAAGTTCCAAGACATGGACATGATACTGGACGCCTTAGTACTATAGCATATGTTTCTGATGATTCATCACATTATTTACACTTCAAGGCATCTCAATGTTCTGCGCCTATAGAGTTCTAATAGGTTTGAGTACATGTACATGTACAGTAAATAATTTGTTCATGTTTGTAAAATATCAAGCCCTAGTAATAAATGTCATCCAACTATTTTCAAAATCACCAACGGTGCATCACTTATTGGAGTCAAATGATGCAATAAATGATCACAGAGAAAGGATCATATTCAAACTCATATAGAAATTTTTAGTAGTGTATTTCTTGCCTAAAAATAGGTGTTCTTCGCATCCCAAAGAAAGATCAGATTGTCAAGAGAGAACATTTCCTTCTCATATTTTCTTATTCTCATTTTTACCTAATACACATATTTTACACCCACAGAGAGAAATTTAACTTGTATATATCCCTGACAGAAGGGTAATTTAACCTGGATTCCAGGTTGCATGTCAGGGGTTACCAAACCAATCAAACAGTACTAGCATGCTGACAAAAGTTGCATAGTACCTTTATAACTCTACCAGCACGCAGAAAATTCATGGCGCCACCTGCATTAAGACATGTTTTCTGATCAGTAATAAAAGATTTGCTATTTAATGAGAAAAAACCAGAATTAAGATAGCAAAAGTTCCAGAAATAAATTCATAAAGCCAGTGCCACATGTAAAGAGCCAGTGAAAGCAGTAAATCCTACCTCTTGTGTCACACCACAGGCCTTTATTCTTCTTGATGGAAGAATCGACTGCAATCAAATAGTCAGCGAGTAAATACATCAAAACCACTATATCAACAAAGAATAACCCAGTAGACAAAGCAAATATGAGGACTATAAAAAGTAGTACAAATCTTGACCTTTTATCGCAAGCAGTGATACAGCTTGCTCTGGTCAAGAGAAAATCAATTTGAACAGAATTTAGTTCCTTTTTACATTTTTTGTCACCACATAGTAGGTGAGGACGAAAACCTAAAACATCCAATGCTCTAGAACATGGCAAAGTTAATAAAGATAACCAGACAAAAGAATAGATAATGAGTTCAATCAAATTTTAAATTCAAATCTATGTAAGATACTGATTGCAAAAGAAAATCAAATATCTTGAGTAATGATTACAAACAAAAATTAACTTTGCCTTTCCTTTAATAGGGAGGTGGGGAAACGGATGGCACTTGCAAACACTGGATATTGAGATGCTCACCAATAAAGAGAGAACCATATAAACATTTCGGTTGCCCCTTCATCTCAATACAAAGGACAAAATAGGCAAACAAACGATGAATATAAAATTTGGCATCATTCAGCTGATTTTTTTAACTTTTACATAAATTTGAATGTTTCACGAATCTACAAGTCAGCGAATTGAATGAACTGTATGTTATGGGCAAAGGTTTTGTAACTCCATTAAGAGCTCAAGTCTTGACTTTCTCTTTCTAAGAAAAAAAGAAGTATTGCCAAATGCATCTCATCAGTAATTTCCCTCAGAGAGAAATTTCTAGCGACAGGATGATTCCGCCAATTCCACATGTATCCAGTAAGAACATAATGAGGTTCAGCCGATAGATAAACCAGGATACATGCCAGTACTTTCCACTGGTGATATATCCAGAAGAAATAGCTAAGAAAAACAGTCAGGTATGAGCTAATACCTTCATTTTGAACATGGGAATGAAGCAAATTAAGAGGCTTGCTTTCACCCTGACAATCTTCTGGGTCATCAGGTACACTTGGAAAATTCCAATGATTAGCATATCGACCTCTTCCTCCATCCATTTGTTGCATTGTCCTTGACAATGATTTTCTCCTAATAAGTGGGTCATAAAAAGATTCTGCCATAACTTGATTGGATCCTTTTCCAGTAGCTGAGGGTGAATGAGGCATCTCCGGTTCCCGTTGCACAACAGTTACAGCACAAGAAATATCCTTCACCTGAATGCCAGATTCACCATCTGCATTGAGAAACAGGTCAGTCTCATCTCATTCACCAACAGTCTCTATTCAAGATTCACAATTCTCATCTAGAAATCATTTTCACCTGGAGCATATTTGCGTAAATCATGTTCTGACCAAGAGGCATCTATCTGGGATTCAAGAAAATGCTCAATTGTTTTTCTGAGAGATAAATTTGGTAGCAGATCTTCCACTCTACATCCACTAGAAAGGCATTTTGGGCACATTGCGTTTTCTAGAAGAGCTAGACAAATGCCTACAGATACATTCTATCAGAAAAAGTAGAAGTATATTCTCAATGCTCAAACCAATATTATCCAAGAACACAAGATACTCAAAAAGAGATCCTGTAAGTAATAACAAATGCAAAGAGTGAAGATAATACACATGACGCATGCATTTCAAAAGAAATAAATGCATAGTGGAAGCAGGCACAGATGAACCGACAAAATTGCTCAATAATGCATAAACTACTCACATTTCTCACAAAAACTGTGGTGGCAGCAAGGTATCATCACAGCATCCTTAAAGACGGTATTGCAGAGAGAGCAATTCAACTCTACAGGCAAATCAATATTGGGAACAGCTGGAAAATCGGAGCTTATCACCCTTCATTTATAAGATAACAAACATCAGCCGTGCTTGTGGGCTACGGGAATGACTAAAATAGAAGGTAGAGAATGCAATACTTATGCAAAGTCGGCGCATCAGGAGTTTCTGGTTCAGGTAACTTTGCTGGGATTTCGCTATGATTAGAACCTGAGACAAACATTCAACCAAATTTTTTCAAATGAGAAGAAAAAAAAAAAGAAAAAAAAAAAAAAAAAAGACACTTTCCAAGAGATACACGACAATAAGACCAACCTCTTTGTATAGCCTGATTTAAGCCGCTTGGATCACGCTTTTGACACTGAAACCTGGATTTGACAAGGAGAATTGCATTAATCACACCAACCATGTATTCAGGCAAACATTTTTTAGCATGGTCCCATGACAAGATTGCGAGAGAAATGATAACCGAAGACAGAAGCAAGTGGGGAGATGAATCAGAGAACAGTCAACCTTACAAAATAACACTTTGCATCAGAAAATAGAGGGAATGAGAAAGGCTGTGTATTTGCATTGTTTGGCATGACCGACAGATATGCATTTTTAAGTTTTACAACCTTAGGAACCAATATTCAAAATCAGGAGAAGCAAGACAAAGTTACCAAGTACCTTTGCTGGTAGGAACAACATGTGGCCCAGACACCACCTGTAACCCCCCCCGAAAAAAAAAAACGAAAGAAGGTAGAGAATGCAATACTTATGCAAAGTCGGCGCATCAGGAGTTTCTGGTTCAGGTAACTTTGCTGGGATTTTGCTATGATTAGAACCTGAGACAAACATTCAACCGAATTTTTTCAAATGAGAAGAAAAAAACAAAAGACACTTTCCAAGAGATACACAACAATAAGACCAACCTCTTTGTATAGCCTGATTTAAGCCGCTTGGATCACGCTTTTGACACTGAAACCTGGATTTGACAAGGAGAATTGCATTAATCACACCAACCATGTATTCAGGCAAACATTTTTTAGCATGGTCCCATGACAAGATTGCGAGAGAAATGAAAACCGAAGACAGAAGCAAGTGGGTGATGAATCAGAGAACAGTCAACCTTACAAAATAACACTATGCATCAGAAAATAGAGGGAATGAGAAAGGCTGTGTATTTGCATTGTTTGGCATGACAGACAGATATGCATTTTTAAGTTTTACAACCTTAGGAACCAATATTCAAAATCAGGAGAAGCAAGACAAAGTTACCAAGTACCTTTGCTGGTAGGAACAACATGGCCCAGACACCACCTGTATCCCCCCACCCCACCCGGAAAAAAAAAAAGCGGGGGGGGAGCGAGACTACACCTCCTTAGGCTAGATATAAGAAGCCAACAAGCATAAATTATGTCTCGACCACACCCGAAACTATAAGCATAAAGAATATAAAGATTCTTCGCATAACACAGGTTTAAAATTCTGTGCAATTAGTAATTATAATTTCAAACAAATAACTACAGACTAGGCAGAGAGAGACACTCATGAAAGGGAGAAGGAGCCCAAGAGCCAGGTCCCTACCCCGTCTGCAACTGAACTATTAGGTATGTAGGTCCTCAAAGCATGAACTAAGAACTTTAGATGCAGGAGAAAGAATAGAGGGAGGGGAACATGATGACAAAATAGACCATGGACATACATCAATTTAGCAAACCACGGAGCTCTATGAAGAGTTGACCAGCGTTGACCAAATTTGACTGCAGCGTTGACCATAGGTTGACTTTGTTTGAACAGCATCGGAGACTCCGAAGGCATTCTTCATACATGGACCATATACACACCCCATTTCCACCTGGCCATTTTTGTTAAGTTTAGATTTTTCCTTGTTTTGATGTATTTGGAAATGGGTCTTAGCCCATTAGTTTACTTAGCCTAGCACTTTTTTTTTTTTTTTGATAACCGTGGTGTTCGGTCCAGCTTGCACGCACCTCAACTAATTCCACGGGATACCTACCACCTACCACCAGCAACAGGTACCAGATAACTCTGTCCACCAAGGCTAGAACAGATGGGAAGAAATCACCTAGTGTTTGTCTCTGTTGGGAATTGAACCTGAGACCTCATGGTGCTCAACCCAACTTCATTCAACCACTAGGCCACACCCTTGGATGCTACTTAGCCTAGCACTATAAATAGTGAATCTTTTAGTTTAGGTTTACTTTTTACTGATATGTTTATGTGATGCTTTATTGAAACCTTTGGATTCTTGAAGAACTCATTGGATTACCATTGGAGGTATAGATCTTCTTTAGTAATCTTCTTTCCTTATCTTTAAGTCATTTGTTAAGTTATTAATGTTATATACTAATTGTAACCTAATTCTATCAATTTGGTTCCCTAGATCATATCTCCTCTTCTTCCTTTCTTTCTATTTTCTTTTGGAATTTCTTCTGTCGTCAGAACACCACAAACATAATTACACCTCTTCAGTTTACTGTCTGGAAGAATTCTTATGGAGTGGAAAACGTTTAGCAAGCGCGTCAGATGAACATGGCAGAAAGAGAGCTTTTGGGGACAAGTAATGGTGTTGTGGTGAACCTTTATGAAGAGGATTTAGCATTTCTCCATTGCACATGATAAAGATGCAATGATTTTCAATGTGAGCTTTATGAAATGATGTCATCAAAAAGAAGTCATCTGTTCATTATAGGAGAGAGCGCTGAATAATTGGGAGATTGGAGATTTTCAGCAATTACAGAGCACTTCGTATAATGAAGACTTGAAAATATTGAGAGGGATAGACGGAAGAGGATAAACAGGGACCTCATTGTCAAGCCATTCTATGATTGTTACTCATCTTAAAAGGGAAGGTCTCTCCCACACGGGGATGTCCAGGTGCCACACTCAGATTAGGATGCTCTCTTACAACTAATATTTGTACACACTTTCTATACTATAGAAATTGTTTGGGGTGCAATAAAATCTAATTTACTTACCAAAAGAGAAAGTTAAAAATCTTGAGTGAGCCATTACCTAATATGTAAAGCGCTTCCTTTCATGAAATATGAACAAGTTCGCAACTTGTTGCTTAGTCTAAAACAAAACTTAAGAGGTATGGTTCCATAGGGGTGGGTTTTATACCAATATACTCTCTATAACATTTTACTAGGAACGTTAGTTTTATGACATCAAGTTTGAATTCTAACAGCCACACAGAAATTGCTAATAAAACAATATATAGAAAGACAATGATTAGGGTTTATTAGCAATATACTCTTTAACATTTTACTAGAAATGTTAGTTTTATGACATCAAGTTTGAATTCTAACAAACACTCTTTTGGGTTCAAACACTAAGGGAAATTCAAATGGCTTGAACAGTACAGCTACCAAGAAAAGATTCTTAAAAATTATTCCTTTTTCCTGAAACTTGAGTTGCACAGAAATTGCTAATAAAACAATATATAGAAAGACAATTATTAGGATCACCAAATATAGTGTTCCAATCGCTATTTTACCATTTGCAAAATTGTGAAACACAATCCAAATTTACTAGAGAATTGTGAATCATGGTATATATATTTTACATACTATGTAGGCTTTTCAGTATGATTCATGTTAAGAATGTTTTTCCAGAAATAGAACTAGGAAGAATACACTTTGGAATAATTTCAGGGCCATACATCAATTAACTGCGGTAAAAGTTTTTTTTTGCAAGTCAAAATTTTCATCAATAAACACCAACTGGTATCAAAAGTTTGCACATGTTGTTCATAAGACTTGACTTGAGTCATACATAGGCATCTATGAAATTTAGACTTAAGAGGAACAAAAGTAGTAATACTAATCTCTTTTTACTTTTTTCTTTTTTTCACCTTACTTTCCTTTGTCCAATAAAGATATTATGGACAAAAAGAAACTTATAAAAGAGGAGCACACGAAATGCCAAATATTGAGGAGCAAAGGGTTCCTCTTTGTCATGCCTGGGGCTTCAATTAAACTGCTCACATCCCTATCCTCGCCCATATTCAATGGCTTCCAGGACAAACTTTCAGCTTATACAAGCTGTCTAAGATAAAAATACAATATTCTATTTAGTCACTCAGCTTGATTAATCCAGAATATCTATCTTATCCTTCAGTGTTTATCAAGATCTTGAAGTATTGGTAAAATTATCATTCCACTGCTGGAACCACAAAAAAGCATAAATTTAGCGAAGTGTATATGTTTGTAGGAAATTCTTAAGAGAGCACAATTTAACACATTGATAAACAAGCTATTATTCAGCTTCCTTTTCAGTTCAACATTATTTAATTATAAAGCATAAGTAATCCACTGACTAGCAGTTACTTATGTAGCGTGGCTGAAATAGTACACAGAAGCATATATGTGAAGCAGTAGGTTTCCAAGCTGTTACTATTTAAATTTTTTTTAAAACATTTTCCTGTTGGTGGATTGGGGCGTGGCTAATCTTACTAATGTCACTCGATGAACCAGAGGTACACTCTTTTTGCTGAAGAGAAACTTACTCCAAATTAATAAAGAGAGTCAGAATTAATATACCTTGGACCTGAGAGGTTCTCTTTCTCAAAGTCCCAGTAGTTCTTATGACCAAATCCTACATCAATGTCGGGAAATATTCCCTCAGACACCGGAAAAATGTCAGCCCCAAAGTCAAAGGCATTGACTTGCCCACCCTGTAATATAAGCAGTACATTAGACAACTCGTGCACAACGAAGTTTTGGGTTTCCAAGTGACTATCTACAAGGAAAAAAGGTAACAGATAGCATGAGTGCAGCGAGTAAAAATGGTAACCACACTTACCACATGATTAATAGGATCAACATCTTTCAGCCCTAAATCCTTCATGGTACCAATTGGCAGCCTGTTACCGTGTCAGACCATATGATAGACTTCAGAAAACAGTAACAAACTTAAACGACATATCATTATAAAAGCACCTCAGTATCCAGACATATAAATTGTTCTGGGAAGCATAAGAATCATGGCCAACACGATAAACATTCCTCACAAGGCAGAACTTATACAGTGAGTACGGCCAAAGAAGAACCTTAACATACAAGAGGAAAACAAATAGAATATCTTGTCAGATAAGTAGGTGAACACAAGGAAAAACTGCAGTTTATACTTATTTATGTGACAGACTGAAACTAGAATTTCCATATCAGGTAGAATATTCAAAAGCATCACCAACTTAGTGTTTTTTTTACCCCTCCCTAGGAGTTCCCACCCCTTTTGGTCCCTTGGTGACTCTAACTAACAACCTTCGGGTTGGAAGGGAGGGGTGCTTACCATCCTGGCAACTCCCTCTTGTCACACCAACTTAACTTCAATCTAATAACTACTATATATAAGTTCAACTTCACTTCTGCAAGATGGGACTTATCCAACAATAAACAGGCCAAGGTCCATTCATTTCCACTTGTTAAAACTTTAGCATATGCAACTCAGCAAGTCGATCTATACCAAATCCTTTCAAAGCCACCCCACGGAAATACCTCTATCTTGAGAAAAGTTGCTATATAAAATGCTAAAATTTCTGGAGGTTCAAGCAGTAAAACAGAGGCAGCTCAGATGTGGGAGAACTAATTACTGTATCATAATGAATAGTGGAGCATGCTTCCATAAACAGGGAACAGTGGAATCCTCAAACTGCGATGTGACAAGATAAAGGAGGAAGGGTATATTACGAAGAAAAAAGGAGAAGAAAGAAATAACAAATGGCAATTGAGTACATGTGGCTCTCATGAATATTCATGGATTTTGAATTTTAGCATGATATACCAATGAATGATATTCAATAGAAGACATCTCCATCTTCTCCTGCAGTTGTCCTTTACTGCCTGATTTTAATGCATAGCGCCAATATGTAAAGGAGAGGCTAAATTCACATCATGCCGCATAGTGGACCTAAAAACAGGATGCAACTCAATAGAAATCCCTTGTAGAGCATAGGTATTGGCTCTAAACGTGCATTAAGTAGAAAGATGGATTATTCCAACTGATAAGGTGCTTCAGGTTCATAATCTTATATTTCCATTTTGCTAAATGACAGCACTAAAGTCCAAATGGTCTTGAGGCATGTGCAATTTCCTAGCTCAACAGTAGTTTTTAACGACATCATGCTTGATACCGGTCATCGATCTCATTTTATACCTTTATACCTCATTGATATCTTATAAGCAAATTATCCAATGTAAATTCAAGTTCACGTATAATAGAATGTCCTTTTTCACTGACATCCATAAATAACTCAACTATTTACCAATAAATGCCAAGTTAACAATATGAAGCCCATCCAATATTGAACATCAATTTTCTTTCATACAGTTCACAAACTAATCTTACCTCATTAAATACATACCTGTTAGTCACTGCATGAAAAACCTCATAATCACACTTTTACAGCAAAAGATGAAAGAATATAAGTTATAAAAGGAATTCAATTGAACTAATACCTAAAAAGACATATAGTAGTAAAAGTCCTCAATAGGATTTTGCATTTGCAAGTAGTAAGAACTCACTTAGCAGCTGAAGGCATCGTTCGAGCAGGAACTCTCTTGACAATCACACTTGACCCACTCGCAATCTGAAAATTTTCGTCTTTATACTCTGCAAAGATGAACACCAGAAATGTAGCTCGAAAATTAAGATAAATTTCAGGTTTGGTATGCAGATATATGTAGAAAAAACACACATATAGCAATGCAGAGATATATGTTACTCTGATCAGCATAGGAAAATCAGAAAGTCACTAGGGTCTGTTTGGCCATGAAATTTTTTTACTTTTTTCTAGATTTAAATTCCGGAAAACACTTTGGCCATAAAATTCCAAAATATTCTGTGTTTACTTTTTTGAAATTTTTTTACTTTTTTCCAGAGTTAAATTCCGGAAAACACGTTTGGCCATAAAATTCCAAAATATTCTGTGTTTACTTTTTTTACTTTTTCATGAATTTTCAAAAATTCCAAAAACAACAAAAAGTAGTTTTTACTCCAAATTACCCACAAAAATTCAAAAATAACTCTAATTTATTTTATGGCCGAACACAACTCCAATTTCCAAAAATCATTTTTCAATTTTAAAACAAAAACTACTTTTTTCTATTTTCACAATGAAACATGACCAAACGCCTACTAAATTCAGGAAAAACACATACAGGAATGCAGAGATACATGTTGCTCTGATCGGCATAGGAAAATTAGAAAGTCGCTAAATTTCAGGAAACTGTTCTCTCTCTCTCTCTCACACACACACACATAAAAAATGCATTTCAACATTAAAAAATGAAAAGTTATGAATATATGCACGCTACCTATACACTGATATATGTAGGTTAGAACTCAGAATTAAATACAAACTTCACACACACACACATATATATATATATAGAGAGAGAGAGAGAAGGCCTAGGAGTAAAACAAAAACAGAAGGAATAAAATGAAAAGAATTGAAGGACCTCCGCCAGAGAGTTCATCGGAGAAAATGAGATCAAAGTCCTGAAAAATGTTGAGATGTTTTTGTCGGGCGATCTTCAACCTCAGCTCTCGCAGCGCGATAGAGGGCCGGCCATCTATATCAACAGAATCGAAGTTTTGACAGCTCCTGAATTTGAAGTGAATTGACATTCTTACTACCAGACACCCAATTCAATCGAGAGAGAGAGAAGAGAGAGATTCGAGGGTTCTTCAGGGAAGGGGAGCTCAAATAAGTAACGGAAGTTGAATACAGAATGCAGAACTAATAGAAGACCCTTTTATATCAGACTGAAAAAGAGAGGAAGGGTCACGTGTCCACTGTGTCCAAACGGTAGCGTTTGGGTTAAAACCCAATATTAGTATATGTAGGGGCGGATCTATTAAGGCCCGTGAGGGTGTCACGCCACCCGCAAATTTCGATGAAAACTCTATATATATATAGGTATATATATATACAAAATATATATAAATAATAAACTTGTCACCCAGAGAATCAAAGTGGTCTGTGGTGCCAGTGGCAGAGGGTCGCTTATTCTGTGCAAGGGACGCAAGTTCGAAACCCGTTGGTAACTTAAGTTGTTTGTTTTATAAGTTTAATTTGGTATTGTTCCTTCTTTCACTTTTCTTTTATTTCTTATTCTTATTAATTAGTATTTGTTTAACATAAAATAAACAAGTTTCTCTTATTAATGTTTACTATCAAATGCATATACCAGTTCTAATCCACTAATCGGACAATGTTGATTTCATAACTAGTACATCATGCAACAATGTTTCAGAGAACCATACTTAGGAAATTCAGAATATATGCACTGGTCAAGCCAGTCAACTTCAATTCTATTCCCCAACGATTAAGTGTTTAAGTTTTAAAAACAAGAGGAAGAAGAATGTTAAAAAAATGGAATAAACATCAGTAAAAGAATACCTCAAACTTTTAACCTTGTTCAATCTGAGAAGGACGAAGTAATAAAAAAAAAGAAAAAAATGTTAGAGTAGACAGTAGAAAAATAACCGTAAGTTTTGTTTATCTTCTTGCTTCTTCTCTCGTTCTCCGCTCCATGGAATTTCTTTTTCAGTCACCGTCACAGCCGAATAAGTTTTGTTCATCTTCTTGCTTCTTCTCTCGTTCTCCGCTCCACGGAGTTTCTTTGTCAGTCCCCGTCACAGCCTCATCACTCCGTTGCTTTCTCAATGTCCACAACCCTTTGTAACTTTGAAAGATTTTTTTGTTTTCTCTTTTAGAATAAGTAAAAAGTTGAAGCAGCCAAAATCTAAGGGGGTTCAAAATAGAAAGAAATAAATACATGAACTGGTTGAATGAGGTTCAATATCTATTACATATACATAAAAAAATAATTTTAATCATGTATAAATAATATAGTTTTTTGCCGAATGGGGTTCGAATGAGCCCCTTGGCCATAAGTTGACTCGCATCTAGGATTTGGAGTCTCTGGTTGATTTAATTGATGAGTCTACTTGACACCCAGAGACTCCGAATCCTAGATCCGCCTCTGAGTATATGTGTGCTTTAGTGTGTGTCTTTTGCATATATCATTTATTATTATTATATTTACTTATATAATTTTATTCAAATTCTATCTTCTTGACTATTCAATTTTGATTAAGAGTTTTTAAAGATAAATGTGTTAATAAAGACCTAAATATAGTAAAATACACACAATAAAAATGTATATACTTTAATTTACAAAAAGATTATCACTATTTACTTTCTTTAATGAAGCTCCTGTTCATTACTCATTCTCTCCAGTTCCCCAAATTCCTACCTGGATGGAAGCCACATGTCATATTTAAGAATTAAAGGGTGAGATTTAATAACCTAAATCAAGGTCCTAACCATGATTAGAGAAGTCAAATTTATTTATTTACTTTTAAAAAATTATCAATCCCACAATTCTAGCAAAAAGTTATATCATAAATTTATTTCAAAAATTCATTATTTTTATTTTATTACTGGCTATTCTTTTCTTTTGAACAAATATTTTCTTTTTGTCTCTTTTTTTGTCATGTATGAGGTCTTCTTTATTTTGTTTCCTGGTTCTTCTTTAGATTTTTCATCAAATATCATAGAAATAGGCATTTAATGCTTAGTGGAAATAGTTGGAGCAAACAAAATCAATGTATGTTGCTGCAAAAATTAAAAAAAAAATACTCGTAAATTTAAATTTTAAAAAAATCTGCATGATTTTAGTGTTTTGGGGGCTATAAATTAGAGTCCGAAAGAATTTTAGAAACAAAATAGCAATAGAATTCTTCTAATAAAAAGAAAAAATCTATTAAAAAAAGAGCTCATAATAAATAGGAAAAGAGAGAAATATTTTAAAACTAAGAAATGAAGACTCCTGGAGTCCATGTATGTTTGGGTTTTGATGTGGGCAAATTCTATTTTTGGTATAAGTCTAATTATGGTATACATGATTATTTTTGGCCCAAGTATAACAAGGAAGAAAGAAGTTGGCTATATGTTGATACAATCCAAATCTGCAGCAACACTTTGAGGCATATAATTCGAGGTCTACATGTAAGGATCCAAGCCATGGTTGACTTGAGGATACTAGAACGTGCTTGGAGGATCACTTTTAAGCCTACACTAGAGAAATTCCATATTTGGGAGGTAGCTTGGAATACGGAACACACTTGGAAGGGACCAAAGGGCTACTGCCTTGGCTTGACGGCTTTGGGGGCGGACCACCAAGGCCTTGATGGCTCACTTGGCAGTCAGTCAACAGGAGACAAAGCCCAAGAAAGCTACTGCCTCAACTTGACGGAAAGAGTGGCGGACCACCAAGCCATTGATGGTTCATTTGGTGGATCGTCACACTCAAAACAGTCCAATAATGGGCCATTTTCTTAATGGGTTTCAAGGGTCACTTTTGAGCCCAATGTAATAGCCTAGCCCTAGACTATAAATAGATTAACTTAGGTCATTATTTCCTAAGTTAGCTTTTGATATTGATTGAGAATGAAAACTCTTGAGAGAGTGTTTGAGAGCTTGGAATGGCTCTTGTTGCATTTTGTTTAGAAACGGTGATTGTAAGGGCGTTTCGATTTCCTTGCGGCCAATGTAAGAGATTAGGTTCTCGTGGATGTTAGAATTAGGGGTTTTGAATTCAATATATTCAACATAAGAGATTAGGTGCTCTGATACCAGATGATATGAACCAAAATACAATAAAGAAGATTTAACTATGAAATAGCGAAATCAAAGAAAAACAATCGATAGATGAAGAGGATATATAGATAGACACAAAGAAGATAGAAGAAAAAAGAACTATTGAATTCAAAACTCCTAATTCTAACATCCACGAGCACCTAATCTCTTGTGTTGGCCGCAAGGGAATCGAAATACCCTTACAATCACCGTTTCTAAAAAAGATACGACAAGAGCCATTCCAAGCTCTCAAACACTCTGTCAAGAGTTTTCATTCTCAATCAATATCAAAAGCTAACTTAGGAAATAATGACCTAAGCTAATTTATTTATAGTCTAGGGCTAAGCTATTACATTGGGCCCAAAAGCGACCCTTGTAACCCATTAAGAAAATGGCCATTATTGGACTATTTTGAGTGTGACGATCCACCAAGTGAACCGACAATGGCTTGGTGGTCTGCCACTCCTTCCGTCAAGTTGAGGCAGTAGCTTTCTTGGGCTTTGTCTCCTCTTGACTAACCACCAAGTGAGCCATCAAGGCCTTGGTGGTCCGTCCCCAAAGCCGTCAAGCCAAGGCAGTAGCCCTTTGATCCCTTCCATGTTTGTTTCATACTCCAAGCTACCTCCTAAACATGGAATTGCTCTAGTGTAGGCTTTAAAGTGATCCTCCAAGCACGTTCTTGTATCCTCAAGTCAACCATGGCTTGGATCCCTACATGTAGATCTCGAATTATGTGCCTCAAAGTGTCGATGCCGATTTGGATTATGTCATCCTTCCCTTCTTGGAAAGGATTCGTCCTCGAATCCGAACCGTGCAAAACCATAGGGAAAACAAACAACCACGAATTCCTCAACTCATTAAGGGTTAGTGTTAGCAAAACCATCTTATCATCATGCCAAGGTTGCATACACTTAATATATAACCAAGGTTCCTTTGTGTTTAACATGAAAAACTTCTTGAAAAGGATACAAAGGAGTTGGTTAAGAGAGATATCAAGAGATAAGGAACCCACAAAGATCATAATGGCCTCCACAAACTCCAAAGGTAAGACCAAATCCATCTTAGGAGCCATAAGATACAATTGTTTCATTATCTCCCCAAGAGACCAACCAAAGGAAATTCTACCTCCAAACAAAATAAATTCACAACTAGCATGGATATCATCATAAGCAAAGAGGTAGTATAGAAAGGAATGAAGCATAGAAATCTCATCCATGGTATTACCATCTACAAGAATGCCACATGGCTCAAGAAATTTAGTAACTAATGCACTCAAGGATGGATTCAAATCATTTGAGCACATAACACCTTTCCTTCCTAAATAATTAATGCCCATATAAGATGTTGTTTCAACATGGTTATGAATAACATCATGTGCAAAAAGGTAATAAAGAAAGGTGCTAAGAACACAATTCTCTTCCAAGGTATGCTCATGGGTAGGAACACATAAGGAAAGAAAGATACATTTCAAGTACATAGAACCTCTCTTCTTCAAGCAACTTCCAAGAGTCCCACTTGACACTTCAAATTGTCTAACTCTATAAAGGTGACAAGAAGTCTTTAAGAACCATGGACTCTCCCACAAACAAGTATTCAACTTGGTATCCACAAGTTGTAGTCCACACAATCTAAGCACAAGTGTGCAAATAAGTATGCAAGTAAATCACCCAAAAGAGGCAATGACACATTTGCCCTAGGGTTCTTAAGAATGATACCATATTTGAAAAAAGGGTCATCACTTTCAATCAAGTAACAAAGAAGGGTATCACATAAATAGAACTTAACTAATGTGTTTTCAAGAGAAGGCACACTCTTTGACCTACAAGCCACATAACCTTGGTCAAGAATGGAAATACACAATTGTGAACTCTCTTGGATCTTGTCATTTTTCCCTTTCTTTAAGGAACTCTCATCTTTGTTGGAAATACCTCCCATGCACAACTTGGGTCTATCAAGAGGATTGTAAGTCCACACGAAGGACTTTCCATCATAGGGAAGGATACCAACATCCTCAATCAAACGTCTTTTATCGTCTTGACCAAGCTCATAGCTGGGTGTATAAAACCCACCACATTCTAATTGGTCACCGGGTCAAATGGAAGAAGTATACAAGAACATCGGTCAAGGTAATACCCATTTTCCCCAAAGGTATAATCTTCACAAATAGACATACCCTCTATACTATCATTGACAATATCATAAGCAAAGAGAGGGTAGAGAAAGGTGCCACACAAGCTAACTCCAATCAAGATGTCCTCATGTATGTACCCACTAATGGATTTAAGATCATCACCATGAGTATCTTCAACAAAGGGAATACACAAATAAGAAGTAGAAGCACTTTCTAAACAAATAACACCTTTTCAAGAAAAGAATCCTCAATAAGACACAAACCACCACCAATATCAAGGAGATCATGACTCAAGTCACCACAAGAATCAAACAACTCATCCTCATATTCATTAAACAAGGGTGGGATGTTATACAAACGATCAAAACCAAAATCATTTTCATAAGAACAATCACTAGTTGGGTTCCTCAAATATTCAAGAAAATCAAGATTATCTTCACCCAATTGATCATTCTTTTTCACAAGTGAGAGTTCACTATCAAAAATTGGATAATTAGCACAATCTTCACTCAATCCTATATAATTAATAGACTTCAAGAAATAGGATAACAAATGAAACTTAAGCATACCATCTTTCCTTTTAAGCAGACCAAGATGCACATCACTAGGTGTCAAGCAAGAAGTGATCTCTTGTCACACCTCGAATTCCAATAGGGCGGACTGGCACCCGAAGTCATTAAGGCCCGAGAGAACCAATCTTCCTTCATATACACTCATACGCATGTCACTCAATAACCATCACCATCACATATAGATATAAGATGCCAATGGCGGAAGTCATGGAAAAACATGTGATATATATATGAAACTTGGCCATTAGGGCCACCATGTTAAAAGCATACATTTCTTACATTTCCTTCAATTGTCCTACAACATCTACAAAGCCTCTACGGATACATGGACATAACCAACCTAAAGTCGGGACAAGTCCCCTCTTTATACAACATTTATAATACCAAAACAAATGTACATAATGACTCGAAAAGCCCTGAACCAACTGGATCTCACCAATGTTCCGCAAATGACCCGCAACCTACTGTGGAGGTCTACTAGTACCTGTGCTTGCAACAAGTAAGGTAAGTCCCACAAGGGACGTCAGTACGAAGAATGTACTGAGTATGTAAGGCTATAAGAAACTGCATGATATATAAGTACTTCAATGAAATCAAATATAAGAGAATAGTCAATATGGATAAACCATCGTTCCGTATGTGTGGAACAATGTACATTACATTCATTACTTTCTTTACCTTTACGTTCATTCATCATTATCGTTCATTACTTAACTTTATCCTTCTTTGCATTAAGAGATTGTAAAGCATATTATAAATAAATGACCAACTGATCAGTGGTAAAAGAGGATGACCCATGCTAGGCTTTTCTGTCGCCCCTGGGATGCTACAGTGATAACCCATGCCAGGCTTTTCTGTCTCCCCTGGGATGTTACTATGATGACCCATGCTAGGCTTTTATGACGCCCCTGGGATGCTACTGTGATGACCCATGCTAGGCTTTTCTGTCTCCCCTGAAATGCTATTGTGATATTGGGATTGACCCATGCTAGGTATTTGAACCCCTGGGATACCACCCATAATATTGGGATCAACCCATGCTAGGTATGTAAACCCCTGGGATACCACCCATGATATTGGGATCGACCCATGCTAGGTATTTAAACCCCTGGGATTCCACCCAAGAATACTCAAACAATTATACGTTACTTCATTCTTTCATTATAAGAGTGATACATGGGTGATTGTACATTATTGGAACTTTGAAACATTAGTCAATAAACCATGAGACATGTGAACCACACAATTGGTTATGTGAGTAATACTATATGACAACCTGAAATGAGATACCTTTGGACATTTCGGAATGGAACAAGTACAATGTCAATGTGAACAATATATGCTGCAGAAGGATACAGAAAGAGTAACCTTCCATACCTTATCTTCCCAATATGAACACATAGTCCTATACGCAATTACAATAATCCAGCTCCTTCCTTACGTTTTGCTCTACAACACAAGTACATAGCGGAGCTCACGTTAACAACCAACTACCTTACAAGTGTATAAGACGACAATGAGTTACATGATTGCCCTATAACGTCATTTCACCCTTTACAATATATTTCACAACATCATCATACCAATAATAACACAACATTCCACACATTGACCACAATATCATAAACCAATAGCTTTTCAATACCACTTTGAACCTTTACAATTCCTCATTAATATCACATCACAATTACTCCCTCAAGTCACCTCAATACATTTTATAACAACAATCCCACAAGTTATACATATAGAAAAAAAACAAGCTAAGGAACATAACCACATCATATATGTTGATATTTCATCCACACCATTCACTTTCATCAAAACCTCAAGTCTCCTTTCAAGTTTAAATCACAAAAATGACACATCTTTTAGCAAAAAGCAAAAGTGCACTATTCAACACTGCCAACATAACCATCATGATATACTCACCATCTTAAGCATATAATATATTAATTCATGAGAGTAGAAACTTACCAAGGCTTGCAAAGTGATGATCTTGTCCAAAGAGATGACTTAGGGTTTGAGAGATAAAAAAATTATTGTGGAAATATTTAGAAATGGCATGAGAGTTTTAATGAAATAAAAATCTGATTTTTGCCTTTATATAAGCCCTCAATTCATCCTTAGCCAATTCTTGGCATTAAATGCCATGTTTACTTGGTCAACATGTAAGAATGGGTCATTTGTCCTATTTGGGCCATGTCTTTTGCCCCATTTTGGGCTTTAAATAGAGCCCAATAACACATGTTAACTTAGCGCACCAAATTCAATGCATGGTCCACCATATATCTCATGTTTAAAGAATTTCATAAATGTTATGACCATATTCACATCACGAGATTTATGTTCGTAGCCTCAATACCAAGAATAAGCAATTTGAGCCACTCATGGCTTAATTTACCATAAATTGATAAAAATTATAAAAAATTAAAAAGGACGAAGAATTAACCCTCATTTGGATGCCAAAATAGTCCAAGAGTAGTACCACTAAGATGGAATAATGATACCATAACCCAAGAGTCCTCGTTATAGACTAATAATCGGAGAAGAAATTTGGCAAAAAGCACCCCAGCACGCCCCTGGGCGCGCTTGGGACTTAGCTGAATTTCAGCTCTGAAAAGGGGGAGCCTGAGTGGCCTGGCACGCCGCTTGGTGCGCCCCCTACTGCCCAGGCCATAAAATATTTGGCCAAAAGTGGCCTGGCATGCCCCTGGGCACGCCCCCTACTGCCCAGGCCATAAAATTTTCGGCCAAATGCGGCCTGACACGCCCCACACCAAAATTCTGATTTTTCTTCCTTTCTTCGACTTTTCTTGGTGGATGGTAACACCCTATCATATATTCCATCAAACCAATACAAAATACGTACTTATTGCTTTCAAAACTAAGGTACACATGGTTCAAAGTTGGTAAGTGAGGTCGGAAATGTATGGGGTGTTACATTCTCCCCCCTTAGAAACATTCGTCCTCGAATGTTAACAACATCTTCTCATGTACAACAAATGTACCTTTATGTTAATATATATACACATAATGCTTATAGATACTTACTTGTTATTGCTTTGATCCCGCATCTTGAACTTTCTCTTCCATTTGAAACAGATGAGGGCACTCGGACTTCATCATTTCTTCAGTTTCCCATGTGATCTCCCCTACTTGTTGATTTTCCAAAGGACTTTTGCGGAAGCTACATTTTTATTTCTTAACCTCTTCACTTGTCTATCTAGAATAGCAATAGGTATCTCTTCATAGGTGAGATCCTCCGTAACTTGTACATCTTCAACGGGAGTAATGCGAGATGGATCTCCTATGCACTTTCGAAGCATCGACACATGAAATACTAGATGCACTGTGGAGAGTTCTTGGGGTAGTGCCAATTCATACGCAACTTGTCCAAATTTCCTGACAATTTCATATGGACCTATATAATGTGGACTCAACTCTCTTTCTTTCCAAATCGCATTACCCCTTTCATCGGTGACACCTTCAAGAATACCCAATCACCTATGGCAAATTCGAGCCCTCTTCTTCTAACATCAGCATATGACTTGTGTCGACTTTGGGCCATTTGTATTCGCTGTTGTATCACTTTCACTTTCTCCATAGCTTGGTGAACAAGATCTGGCCCAAGTAAAGCAGTTTCACCCGCTTTAAACTATCCAATTGGCGATCTATACTTTCTTCCATAGAAAGCTTTATAAGGTGCCATTTTGATACTTGAATGATAGCTATTGTTGTAGGCGAATTCAATAAGAGGTAAATGGTCATCCCAACTGCCCTTAAAATCTAACGTGTAAGCTCGTAGCATATCTTCAATTGTTTGGATAGTACGTTTTGCTTGTCCATCTGTTTGAGGATGAAAAACCGTACTCAGATTCACCTGTGTACCCAAGCTCTTCTGAAACGATCTCCAAAAATGCGCAGTAAATTGAGCTCCCCTGGCTGATATAATGGAGACTATAATTCCATGTAATCGTACTATCTCTTTAACGTACAACCTTGCATAATCTTCAGCTGTATAGGTGGTCTTGACTGGTAGAAAATGCGCTGACTTGGTAAGCCTGTCAACTATTACCCATATGAAATCAAATTTTTGCAGTGTACGAGGCAAACCTGTGATGAAATCCATATTAATCATATCCCATTTTCAGACTGGAAGATTGATACATTGCATGTAACCTCCTGGTTTCTGATGTTCCACTTTTACTTGTTGACAATTCGGGCATTGAGCTACAAATTCTGCAATTTTCTTCTTCATGTTTCCCCACCAATACATTTCTTTCAAGTCATGGTACATTTTAGTAGCTCCCGGATGAATAGAATATCGTGAATGATGGGCCTTTGTCATAATGCGTCTCCTCAGCTCATCTACATCCGGTACACATAATCTACCTTGGCATTGAAGTAATCCTTCCTGTGTAAGATCAAATGCCTTGGTCAAACCCTATTGTACATTCTCTTTTAGCTGCAATAACATAGGATCCGCATGCTTCTTCTCTTTCACTTCAACTTTTAATAAAGATTCTGCCGCATTCTGCACAATAACTCCTTCATCTGAGGATTCAAGAAGTCGAACCCCCAAGTTGGCTAGTTGATGCAGATCTTTGACTATATCTTGTTTTTCCATCAACTGGCCACTAGTGCTTCCTACTGATTTGTGGCTTAATGCATCGGCCACCACATTCGCTTTCCCTGGATGATATAGAATATCAATGTCATAGTCTTTCAATAGTTCAAGTCACCTCCGCTGCCTCAGATTTAAATCCTTTTGTTTAAAGATATATTGCAAACTTTTGTGATCAGTGTAGATGTCAACATGAACTCCATACAAATAATGGCGCCATATCTTTAAAGCAAATACCACGACTGCTAACTCAAGATCATGTATGGGATAGTTTCTCTCATGTGGCCGCAGCTGTCGTGAGGCATATGCTACTATATTATCGTGCTGCATCTATACACATCCTAGGCCAATTCCGAACGCATCACAATATACTGCATACCCTTCTGTGCCTTTTGAAAGTACTAACACGGGTGTGGAATTTAATTTATCTTTCAGCTCTTGGAAACTTTTCTCACATGCATCATTCCACTAAAACTTGACTGACTTGTGTGTAAGCTTCGTTAAAGGTGCAGCAATGGAAGAAAACCCTTCAACAAACCTTCGATAATAACCTGCCAACCCAAGGAAGCTAAGAATTTTTGTAGGCGTCGTAGGCCTTGGCCAATTTTTCACCGCTTCAATATTTTGCGTATCAACCTGAATTCCTTCATCTGACACAATGTGACCCAAGAATGCTATGGATTTTAACCAAAATTTACATTTAGAGAACTTGGCATACAACTTAATATCCCGGAGAATCTGTAACACCTGCCGTAAGTGATTGGCATGGTCCTCTTGTGATCTCGAATAAACCAGGATGTCATCTATAAAAACTGTCACGAACACGTCTAGAAATGGCTTAAACACCCTATTCATCAAATCCATGAAAACAGCTGGTGCATTTGTTAGTCCAAATGACATAACTAAAAATTCATAATGACCATACCATGTTCGGAAAGCTGTCTTGGGTATATCCCTTTCTCTAACTCGGACTTGATGGAAACCCGATCTCAAGTCAATCTTTGAAAATATTTGGCACCCTATAATTGATCAAACAAATCGTCAATTTTGGGGAGGGGATATTTGTTTTTAATCGTTACCTTATTCAATTGCCGATAGTCAATGCACATTCTTAATGTGCCATCTTTCTTCCGTACAAACAATACTGGTGCACCCCATGGGGACATACTCGACCTTATGAATCCCTTGTCCAGCAAGTCTTTTAATTGCTCCTTCAATTCTCGCAATTCTGATGGAGCCATTCGATATAGAGGAATAGATATAGGCTGAGTGCCTGGCATCACATCAATACCAAACTCTACTTCCCGTTCCGTAGGCAAACCTGGAAGATCTTCAGGAAATACATCAAGGAATTCATTTACCACTGGAACCAACTGAGGAGTTAGTGGTTTCACGTCAGTATCTTTCACTCTCACCAAGTGACATAAGTACCCCTTGGCTATCATTTTCCTTGCCTTAAGATAGGAAATAAATTTTCCTCTCAGTGCCCCTACATTACCCTTCCATTCAAGAACATTTGTTTGTGGAAAATAAAAATGTACTTTTTTAGCGCGGCAATCCATCGTGGCATAACAAGAAGCCAACCAATCCATACCCATTATGACATCAAAATCCACCATTTCAAGTTCAATAAGATCAGCCAGTGTATCATAACCACACACAGTTACTACACAATTACGATATACTCTTTTTGCAACAATAGATTCACCAACTAGTGTGGATACTTCAATTGACTTAATTAATAATTCCGGCGTTCTTTCAAATTTGGCAGCAATCAATGGAGTAACATATGACAATGTAGAAACCGGGTCAAACAATGTATATATATTATACAAAAATATGGATAATGTACCTTTGACTACATCAGGAGAAGCCTCCGAATTCTACAGGTCCACCAGAGAATAGCTGCGATTCTGGGCTCCACTGGAACTGGCTGCTAATCTGGTACCTCTACCATGACCAACAGGCTGTACACCTCTGCCTAGGAAAGGAACCGATGATGATGATGCAACGGCTGATCCCGTAGGTCGTGCTACACCACCCTCACCCCTTTATGGGCACTCTCTTATCATGTGCCCCGACATACCGCACCAAAAGCAACCAGTCGTTCCCAATCGGCATGTAACCAAATGAAACCTACCGCAGTGCTGACACGACTGACGAGAAAATCCTGCGGTTTGCAAACCTTGAAGTCCACTACTCTGCCCAAAATAGATTCTTTTAAATCCCTGGAATTAGGATGAAGTACCTGCTTTAGGGGAAGAAAATGATGGTCTAGGCAGTCGAGGAAATATCCGATGCCTAGATTCTCCTTGGGACACCATAGAGTGTCCCATAGGTCTAGCTCTCTTTGACGACCCTCATTCAATTTCGTGTACCCTTCTTCTTTGCCTCTGGTCCTCCATCTTTTGTGCGAAAGCCTGTATTCTAGCTATATCCATATCTCTGTTCAACGCAACAATAGTACAGTCCCTGTTCAACGCAGCAATAGTACAGTCCCTTACCAAATATGGCTCCAATCTGTCCACTTATCGATAGACTCTATCTGTCATTGTGGCTACTACATTCGGAGCATATCAAGCCAAAGAATTAAACTGCAGACTGTATTCTCTGATACTCATATTCCCTTGATGAAGATTTAGAAACTGGTCTGCACGTGCCTTCAGGATCTCATATGGAAGATAATGATCAAGGAATGCCGTTTTAAATTCTTTCCAACTAGCTTGAATTGCACCAATACCCCTCGATTTTTTCCAGTCTTCATACCATAATATAGCTTCACCTTTCAATCTATAGGCCATAAGCTCAACTGTTTCTACACCGGTCATGTGCATAACATCTAGAGCCCTTTGAATTTGGTCTACGAAATCCTGTGGATCTGCTTTCGGATTTGACCTAGTAAATATGGGAGGGTCTAATTTCAGAAAATCCTGTGTCCGCCGACTAGCTAATCTAGCCGCGTCATCCTTACTTTTCGTTGGACCAGCTCATCCCTGAGTTTGTGCCGCGACTATCTGAGTTAACATATGCACTGCATTTCTTAAATCTTGGTCAGATACATATGCACTGCATTTCTTAAATCCTGGTCAGTGGTATTCATAGGCGGTTCTGCAGGTACTTCTCTACCTCTTGGTTCTTCTGGAAATTGGAGAGTAGAAGGAGCCCGCGATGCAAACTCCTGTTCAGCGCCACCTTGACTAGTTTGGTCAGGTGGTGATTTACTCGTTCCTTCTCCGGCAAGCATATCTACCTGCTTACTTTTGCCTCTACCTCGTCTTATAATCGGTATTTTACTATAACAAGAAAACCAATTTCAATGGTCAGATACGATTCCACTTACAACATTGGCTCTATTGTACGATCTAGAAATAAAGAAAATAAACAACTCCTAAAAGTACCGTAGCCTCCTACTTATATATGTGGTGCACAACACATCCATAAGCAAAACTCTACTCGGACATGGCTTTGTAGACACCCTAGGATGACCCGCTCTGATACCACTTTTGTCACTCTTCAAATTACAATGGGACGGACTGGCACCCGAAGCCGTTAATGCCCGAGAGAACCAATCTTCCTTCATATACACTCATACGCATGTCACTCAATAACCTTCACCATCACATATAGATATAAGATGCCAATGGCGGAAGTCATGGAAAAATATGTGATGTATATGAAACTTGGCCGTTGGGGCCACCATGTCAAAAGCATACATTCCTTATATTTCCTTCAATTGTCCCACAACATCTACAAGATACATGGACATAACCAACCTAAATTCGGGACAATTCCCCATTTTATACAACATTTATAATACCAAAACAAATGTACATAATGACTCGAAAAGCCCCAAACCAACTGGATCTCACCAATGTTCCGCAAATGACCCGCAACCTACTGTGGAGGTCTACTAGTACCTGTGCCTGTAGAAAGTAAGGTAAGTACCACAAGGGACGTCAGTACGAAGAATGTACTGAGTATGTAAGGCTATAAGAAACTGCATGATATATAAGTACTTCAATGAAATCAAATATAAGAGAATAGTCAATATGGATAAACCATCGTTTCGTATGTGTGGAACTATGTACATTACATTCATTACTTTCTTTACCTTTATGTTCATTCATCATTATCGTTCATTACTTAACTTTATCCTTCTTTGCATTAAGAGATTGTAAAGCATATGATAAACAAATGACCAACTGATCAGTGGTAAAAGAGGATGACCCATGCTAGGCTTTTCTGTCGCCCCTGGGATGCTACAGTGATAACCCATGCCAGGCTTTTCTGTCACCCCTGGGATGCTACTGTGATGACCCATGCTAGGCTTTTCTGTCGCCCCTGGGATGCTACTGTGATATTGGGATCGACCCATGCTAGGTATTTGAACCCCTGGGATACCACCCATGATATTGGGATCAACCCATGCTAGGTATGTAAACCCCTGGGATACCACCCATGATATAGGGATCGACCCATGCTAGGTATTTAAACCCCTGGGATGCCATCCAAGAATACTCAAACAATTATACGTTACTTCGTTCTTTCATTATAAGAGTGATACATGGGTGATTATACATTATTGGAACGTTGAAACCTTACATACTTTATCTTCCCAATATGAACACACAGTCCTATACGCAAGTACAATAATCCAGCTCATTCCTTACGTTTTGCTCTACAACACAAGTACATAACGGAGCTCACGTTAACAACCAACTACCTTACAAGTGTATAGGACGACAATTAGTTACATGATTGCCTTATAACGTCATTTCACCCTTTACAATACATTTCACAGCATCGTCATACCAACAATACCACAATATTCCAAACATTGAGCACAACATCATAAACCAATAGCTTTTCGATACCACTTTTAACCTTTACACTTCCTCATTAACATCACATCACAATTACTCCTTCAAGTCACCTCAATACATTTCATAACAACAATTCCACAAGTTATACATATAGAAAAAAAACCAAGCTAAGGAACATAACCACATCACATATGTTGATATTTCATCCACACCATTCACTTTCATCAAAACCTCAAGTCTCCTTTCAAGTTCAAATCACAAAAATGACACATCTTTTAGCAAAAAGCAAAAGTGCACTATTCAACACTGCCAGCATAAACATCATGATATACTCACCATCTTAAGCATATAAAATATTAATCCATGAGAGTAGACACTTACCAAGGCTTGCAAAGTGATGATCTTGTCCAAAGAGATGGCTTAGGGTTTGAGAGATAAGAGAATTATTGTGGAAATATCTAGAAATGGCATGAGAGTTTTAATGAAATAAAAATCTGATTTTTGCCTTTATATAAGCCCTCAATTCATCCTTAGCCAATTCTTGGCATTAAATACCATGTTTACTTGGTCAATATGTAAGAATGGGTCATTTGCCCCATTTGGGCCATGTCTTTTGCCCCATTTTGGGCTTTAAATAGAGCCCAATAACATATGTTAACTTAGCGCACCAAATTCAATGCATGGTCCACCATCTATCTCATGTTTAAATAAATACATAAATTTTACGACCATATTCACATCACAAGATTCATGTTCGTAGCCTCAATCCCAAGAATAAGCAATTTGAGCCACTCATGGCTTAATTTACCATAAATTGATAAAAATTATAAAAAAATAAAAAGGACGAAGAATTAACCCTCATTTGGATGCCAAAATAGTCCAAGAGTAGTCCCACTAAGATGGAATAATGATACCATAACCCAAGAGTCCTCGTTATAGACTAATAATCGGAGAAGAAATTTGGCAAAAAGCACCCCGGCACGCCCCTGGGCGTGCCTGGGACTTAGCTGAATTTTAGCTCTGAAAAGAGGGAGACTGAGTGGCCTGGCACACCGCCTGGCGCATCCCCCTACTTCCTTGGCCATAAAACTTTTATCCAGAAGCGGCCTGGCACGCCCCTGGGTGCACCTGGGACTTAGCTGAATTTCAGCTTTAAAAAGGGGGAGCCTGAGTGGCCTGGCACGCCTCCTGGCGCACCCCCCTACTGCCTTGGCCATAAAATTTTCCGCCAGAAGAGGCCTGGAACGCCCCTGGGCGCACCCCACACCAAAATTCTGATTCCTTTCTTCGACTTTTCTTGGCAGATGGTAACACCCTATCATATATTCCATCAAACCAATACAAAATACGTACTTATTACTTTCAAAACTAAGGTACACATAGTTCAAAGTTGGAAAGTAAGGTCGGAAATGTATGGGGTGTTGCATCTTACTACTTTCAAACAAGACATCTTTCTTTTAGAGAGGATCAACAACCATAGGGACAAGAGTTAAGGTATGCTAGTTCACTCTCAAAAAGATACATATCATCTTTCACAACATTCTCATTCCTATGATATCTATGAGCAAAACTAAGAATAGGGTCTACACCACGTGATATGCTCAATGAATCATTTCTATTCACATGATCAACTCTACCAATGTCATCACTAACTTTAGTCTCATCAAGCACAAAACAGACACGCTCAAGTAGTGTATTAGATTCACAAATAAGTTGACCAATACCTTTCCCCTTAGTCATGCCATCACAAATAAAGGGCCTATCCTCAAGTTCACATCCCATTTCAAGATTCTCATGATAAGAACAACAAAGGGGTTCAACATCTAAGGAATTACCACCTCCAAGTAGGAATCCTACATGACTATCAACAAGATCAACTTCCTCATTATCTTTATCACTAAGTTGATCAATGCACACACCTTCACTAGTTGTACGCAATTCGCATGCCAACATAGACTCACCTTGATTTTCACCAGGGTCAACTAGTGTGTGAATACTCTTATCACATGGCAATAGAACCTTATTCAAGCTATAAGTTCCAACACAAGGTGGACTCAAATCGATCTTACTAGAAGAGTCAATTTGTTCATCTATAGGATCAACTATTGTTTGCAAACTCACAAGAAGAACTTGATTATCATGCAACATAGTACTACCAAGAGTATCACAAGGGGAAGAATCATTAGACTCTACATTAGTCAAGCC
This sequence comes from Capsicum rhomboideum, assembly GCA_031232105.1. Classification (NCBI taxonomy): domain Eukaryota; kingdom Viridiplantae; phylum Streptophyta; class Magnoliopsida; order Solanales; family Solanaceae; genus Capsicum; species Capsicum rhomboideum. The sequence goes on from CP124718.1 coordinate 51,885,352, forward strand.
ACTAATTACAATTACTTGGCTACTATCCACATCAAGACATTTCAAGTTTAAAGAAGTGCAAGAGTTAGCATTGTTACTTGAAATGTCTTGATACTTTGCATTCCTTTTGCATTACAAAGCAATGTACATGGTTCCACACATACAGTACGGTGGTTTATTCACATTTGATTACTCACTTGTATTTGATTTCAGCAAAGTTCTTATGTATGATGCAGTTTCTTATAGACTTACATACTCAGTACATTCTTCGTACTGACGTCCCTTGGGGGACTTTCCTTACTTGCTGCAGGCGCAGGTGCTAGTAGACCTCCACAGTAGGTTGCGAGTCATTTGCAGATCATTGGTGAGCTCCAGTTGGTTCGGGGCTTTTCGAGTCACATGTGTACATTGGTTTTGGTACTATGTAAATGTTGTATAAAGCGGGGACTTGTCCCGACTTTAGGATGGTTATGTACATGTATCTATTAGAGGCTTTGTAGACGTACGTGGGAATATGAATGAAAGAACGCATGATTTTGACTTGATGGACCTAACAGCCTTGTTTCATATATATCATATGTTTCTCCATGACTTCCGCCATTGGTATCTTGTAATTATATGGGAGAGAATGTTGTTCATTTAGTGACATGCATATGAGTGTACATGAATGAATATTGGTTCTCTCGGGCCTTAACGGCTTCGGGTGCCAGTCCGTCGTATTGGAATTCGAGGCATGACAAAAGTGGTATCAGAGCAGGTCGTCCTAAGGGTGTCTACAAAGCCGTGTCTGAGTAGAGTCTTGCTTATGGATGTGTTGTGCACCACATTTATAAGTAGGAGGCTACGGGACATTTAGGAGTTGTTTCTTTTCTTCATTTTTAGATCGTGCAATAGAGCCAATGTTGTAGGTGGAATCATATCTGACCATTATAATTATTTTTCTTTGTTATAATAAATGTCGATGACAAGACGAGGTAGGAGCAAAGGTAAGCAGGTAGATATGCTTGCCGGAGAAGGAATGATTAAATCACCACCTGACCAAGCTAGTCAAGGTGGCGCTGAACAGGAGTTTGCATCGCGGGCTTATTCTACTCTTCCATTTTCGGAAGAGCCAAGAGGTAGAGAAGTACCTACAGAACCGCCTATGAATGCCACTGAACAGGATTTAAGAAATTCAGTGCATATGTTGACTCAGATAGTTGCTGCACAAACTCAGGGACAAGTTGGTCCAATGACAAGTGAGGATGGCACGGCTAAAGTAGCTAGTCGGAGGACAGAAGATTTTCTGAAATTAGACCCTCCCACGTTCACCGGGTCAAATCCAAAGGCAGTTCCACAGGACTTCGTGGACCAAATCCAAAGGGCTCTAGATGTTATGCACATGACTGGTATAGAAACAGTTGAGCTTGCAACCTATAGATTGAAAGGAGAAGCTATACTGTGGTATGAAGATTGGAAGGGATCTCGTGGTATCGGTGCAAATCCACCTAATTGGGAAAAATTTAAAGTGACATTCCTTGATCACTATCTTCCATATGAGATTCGAGAGGCTCGTGCGGATCAGTTCTTAAATCTTCGTCAAGGGAATATGAGTGTCAGATAATACAGTCTTCAGTTTAATTCTTTGGCTCAATATGCTCCGAATGTAGTGGCCACAATGGAAGACAGAGTCCATCGATATGTTGACAAATTAGAGCCATATTTGGTAAGGGACTGTACCATTGCTACTTTGAACAGAGATATGGATATAGCCAGAATACAGGCTTTTGCACAGAAGATGAAAGATCAGAGGCAAAGAGGGAGGGTGCACGAATTTGAAAGAGGGATGTCAAAGAGGGCTAGACCTATGGGACAGTCTATGACGTCCCAAGAAGAATCTAGGCCTTGGGTTTTCCCTAGACCGCTTAGACCATCATTCTCTTATTCCACAGCAGACACTCAATCTTAATTTCGAGCGTTTAGAGGCAGTCAAGCTGGGCAGAGTAGTGGGCTTCAAGGTTCACAGGCAGCAGGATTTCCTCGTCAGCTGTGTCAGCACTGCAAACGAACTCATTCAGGTACATGCTGATTAGGAACGATTGCTTAATTTTGGCGTGGTATGTCGGGACACATGATGAGAGAGTGTCCACAAAGAGGCACAGGTGGTATAGCACAACCTATGGGATTAACCATTGCATCATCATCATCGGTTCCTTCCCTAGGTAGAAGAGTGCAGTCTATTGAGCGTGGTAGAGGTGCTAGAGGAGCAGCTAGCTCCAGTAGATCCCAGAATCGCACCTATGCTCTAGTGGACCGACAAAATTTGGAGGCTTCTCCTGCTGTAGTCATAGGTATATTATCCGTATTTTTGCATAATGTATATGCATTGATTGACTCGGGTTCTACATTGTCATATGTTACTCCATTGATTGCTGCAAAATTTGAAAGAACACCGAAATTATTAATTAAGTCAATTAAAGTATCTACACCAGTTAGTGAATCTATTATTAGAAAAAGAGTATATCATAATTGTGTAGTAACTGTGTGTGATCATGATACGTTGGCTGATCTTATTGAATTGGAAATGGTGGATTTTGATGTCATAATGGGTATGGATTGGTTGACTTCTTGTTATGCCACGATAGATTGCCGAGCTAAGAGAGTACATTTTCATTTTCTACAAACGAATGTTCTTGAATGGAAGGGTAATGTAGGGGCACCGAAAGGAAAATTTATTTCCTATCTTAAAGAAAGAAAAATGATAGCCAAGGGGTACATATGTCACTTAGTAAGAGTGAAAGATACTTGTCACACCCCGAATCCCATCGGGGCGGATTGGCACCCGTAGCTGATAAGGCCCGAGAGAACCAAACTTTGCTTATATCCATTCATATGCATGACATAAGAAATACCACTATCATGTATGAGCATAAAAGACCAAAAACTGAAATCATGGAACATGCGATAGATATACATATGTGAAACCTGACCGTCGAGGCCATCAAGTCAAGAACAACATATACCTCTTACATTTATACACCCATATACGTCTCCATATACGTCTACAAAAGCCTCTAGCAGAACATTTACCAAAACCAACTGAAAGTCGGGACAAGTCCCCGCTTTTTACAACATGTACAATACCAAAACATATGAACGACTGTGACTCAGAGAAGCTCCGAACTGACTGGAACTCACCAATGATCCGCAATAACTGGCAACCTACTATGGAGGCCTACTAGTACCTACGCCTGCAATAAGTAAGGTAAGTCCCACAAAGGACGTCAGTACGAAGAATGTACTGAGTATGTAAGGCTCAAATGAAACTGTATGATATGTAAATATGTCTATGAGCTCAATTACAAATGCATAACTAATATGGATAAGTCATCATTCTGTGTTTTGGGAACCATGTGTATTGCTTTCATTACTTTCTTTGCTTCTATGATTATTCATCTTTGCTTGTGACCTGTGATACTCGGACCCCGACTGAACAGTGGATTTTAACATAACATAACGTTATGCTGGGATCGGCTCGAGCTAGGCTTATGCCCCTAGAGCTGCCACCCATGAATCAATATAGATCGGGATTGGCTCGAGCTAGGTTATTACCTCTAGAGCTGCCACCCATACCAACATATCAGGTTTGGCTCGAGCTAGGTTATTACCTCTAGAGCTACCCCCTGTCAGGATAGGTCCGAGCTAGGATTATGCCTCTAGGACTGCCCCCTGATCCAACAATCTCGGGATCGGCTTGAGCTAGGCATTTTGCCCCCAAAGCTTCCACCCATACTTGATCATTAACCACATATGCATTACTTCATTCATTACTTTGAGATTGATGCAATGATAGTCATATCTTTATTTGAAGCCTTGGATCAATAATCAATGAGTGAGAGACATGTGAATAAACATTATTGGAAACATAACACTATTGGAACCATTGGACAATAATCAATGAACAAGATACATGAGTATAACCACCATTGGAACATTAGAACACAACCTTATTGGGCTTTCGAAACATTATAAAGGAATAGGAGACATGTGATTCACAATTTACCAATGAGTATGAAACATATGATATTGACAATTGGTAAGCGGATATAGGATACCTTAGCACATTTCGGGATAGGATAAGTGCGATGTCAATGCGAATACTATGTGCTGCAGAAAGATACGGACAGAGTAACCTTACATACCTTGTATTCTCTATACGAATATATAATCATAGATGTGTATACAATGTCCCGCTCCTTCCTTAGGTTTCACTCTACAACACAAATACATAACGGAATTTACATTAACCACTAACTACCTTACAAATGCATATGACGTTAATGAGTTACATATTTGCCTTAAAAAGGTCATTTCCTTCTCTACAATACCATACATTGACCACAACATCATATACCAATAACATTTCACCACAAAGCTTCTCCTTTACACTTTCTCATTCATACTATATCATAAGTAACCCATCAAGTCACCTTAATTCACCTCATAGCACATATCGGCCAAAATTCCATACTTTACACTTATAGAAAAATAACAAGTTTAATAGCATAAACACACCATATATGTTCATATTTCATCCATACCATGCTCTTTCATCAAGATCACAAGTCATATTTCAAGCTTAAATCCCATGGATAACAAATCTTTTACAAAAACACAAAGTACCATGTTCAACACTTCCAAGCATGAACAACATGATTTACATACTCTCCCATGCATATAATATATTAATCCATAAGAATAATCACTTACCGAAGCTTGAAAAATGATGATCTTGCTCTAAAAGTTGGCTTTGAGTTCTTAGAGTTTGAGAGAAAAATAATTGAGAAATATCTAGAAAGCATGAGAGTTTCAAGTGAATAAAAATCAGATTTTTGCCCCTTTTTATAGGCTTTCAATTCCATCCTTAGCCACTCTTATAGCATTTAATGCTAAGTCTAGAAGGTTAAGGCAAGAATGGGTCATTTGACCCATTTTGGCCCATGTCTTCTTCTCATTTTGGGCCTTTTATTGAGACCAATTCACTTAACCCAATAAAATCAATAATTTCTCATGTTTAAATTATTTCATACGCGTTATGACGATATCCTCACTCACGGAATTTATATTCGTAGCCTCAATCCTAAAAACAAGCGATTCTAGCTACGTATGACTTATTTTGACCACAAGGGTAAAATCGTCATTTTGATACCAAATTCGTTCACGAGTAATTTTCCCACAACAATATAATACTTCACTCATTCCATATATATGCTCATGGTTTTAGAAGAAACGTGGCAAAAATCGGCCCGGTACGTCCCCGGGCACCCTTGGGACTTAAGAAACATTTCCAACATTGAAAGGTGGACAAAACCATCCTGGCACGCCCTTGGTCGCGCCAACTTGCTGTATGTGGGCTGAAAATTTTAGCCCAAAGCGGCTTGGCACGCCCTCTGGAGCGCCTGACCCTTAGATTTTTTGAAAATTTTATTTTTCGACTTTACTTCGCGGGTTTGGTTAGATACTTCAAGTTCTGTTCTTTAACTTACTTCTTACCTTTAATATACTTTGTTTGGAGGTCCTCCAAGCCTCGTTTTTAACCCCACAAATGTTCCACGAAGTCACTAAACACCTCCTACGTAGGCTGAAAAGGGTATGCAGTATATTGTGATGCTTCCGGAGTTGGACTAGGATGTGTATTGATGCAGCACAGTAATGTAATAGCATATGCCTCACGACAGTTGCTTCCACATGAGAGAAATTACCCAACGCATGATCTTGAGCTGGCAACTGTGATATTTTCTTTAAAGATATGGCGTCATTATTTGTATGGGGTTCATGTTGACATATGTACTGTTCACAAAAGTTTGCAATATATCTTTAAGCCGAAGAAACAAAACTTAAGGCAGCGAAGGTGGCTGGAACTCTTAAAAGATTATGATGTTGATATCCTATATAATCCAGGAAAAGCAAATGTGGTAGCTATGCACTAAGTCACAAAGCAATAGAAAGCACGAATGGTTAGTTGACGGAAAAGCAAGAGATGTTAAGGATCTACATCAACTAGCCAACTTGGGAGTTCATCTTCTGGATTCTCCAGATGAAGGGTTTATTGTGCAAAATGCAGCAGAATCTTCATTAGTAGCTGAGGTGGAAGAGAAGCAGTATGCAGATTCTATTTTATTGCAGCTGAAAGAGAATGTACAACGGGGTTTGATAAAAGCATTTTATCTTACGCAAGAAGGAGTACTTCAATGCCAAGGTAGGTTATTTGTACCGGATGTAGATGAGATGAGGAGACACATTATGATAGAGGCACATCATTCGCGATATTCTATTCATCTGGGAGCTATCAAGATGTATCATAATTTGAAAGAAATGTATTGGTGGGGTAATATGAAGAAGAACATTGCAGAATTTGTAGCTCAATGTCCAAATTTCAATAAGTAAAAGTAGAGCATCAGAAACCTGGAGGTTATATGCAATGTATCAATCTTTCAGTCTGGAAGTGGGACATGATTAATATGGATTTCATCACAGGTTTATCTCGTACACTGCGAAAATTTGATTCCATATGGGTAATAATTGACATGCTTACCAAGTCAGAGCATTTCCTACCAATCAAGACCACCTATGCAGCTGAAGAGTATACATGGTTGTATGTTAAAGAGATAGTGCAATTACATGGGATTCCAATCTCTATTATATCAGACAGAGGAGCTCAATTTACTACACATTTTTGGAGATTTTTTCAGAAAAGCTTGGGTACACAAGTGAATTTGAGTACGACTTTTCATCCTCAAATAGATGGACAAGCAGAACGTACCATCCAAACACTTGAATATATACTACGAGCTTGCACGTTGGACTTTAAAGGCAGTTGGGATGATCATCTACCTCTTATTGAATTTACCTACAACAATAGCTATCATTCAAGTATCAAAATGACACCTTATGAAGCTTTATACAGAAGGAAGTATAGATCACCAATTGGATGGTTTGAAGCGGGTGAAACTGCTTTACTTGGGCTAGATCTTGTTCATCAAGATATGGAGAAGGTTAAAGTGATCCAACAGCGGCTACAAATGGCCCAAAGTCAACATAAGTCACATGCCGATGTTAGAAGAAGAGGGCTCGAATTTGCCATAGGTGATTGGGTATTTTTGAAGGTGTCACCGATGAAAGGGGTAATGAGATTTGGAAAGGGAAGTTGAGTCCCCATTATATAGGGCCATATGAAATTGTTCGAAGATTTGGGCAAGTTGCGTATGAATTAGCATTACCCCAAGAACTCTCCACAGTTCATCCAGTATTTCATGTTTCGATGCTTCGAAAGTGCATAGGAGATCCATCTCGTATTGCTCCCATGGAAGATGTACCAGTTACGGAGGATCTCACCTATGAAGAGATACCTATTGCTATTCTGGATCGACAAGTGAAGAGGTTAAGGAATAAAGAAGTAGCTTCTGTAAAGGTACTTTGGAGGAATCAACAAGTAGAAGAGATCACATGGGAAGCTGAAGAAATGATGAAGTCTAAGTACCCTCATTTGTTTCAAACGGAAGAACAGGTGCACGATGCGGGATCGGAGCAATAACAAGTAAGTGTCTATAATCATTATGTATATATATGATAACATGAAGAATGATCCTAGACTTGAAATTGCTTAAATTGAATAATGTCACTGACATTCGAGGACGAATGTTTCTAACGGGGGAAGGATGTAACACCCCGTACATTTTCGAACCTAATTGCGTACCGTAACATGTATGGAATTATTTAAACATGAGATTTTTGAGGTATTATACATTCAATTTGTTGGGCTAAACTCATCTTGTGCTAATGGGCTCAATTTATGGCCCAAAATTAAGCAAAAGGCATGACCCAAATGGAAAATGACCCATTCTTGTGTTGACCAAGTAAACACACATTAATTATGCCCAAGTGTTTGGCAAGGATGACCAAAAAGGGACTATATAAGGAGCAAAATCAGATTTTTAATCACAAAAGCACACATGCCATTTCTAGATTTTTCCAAAAATATTTCTCATCTCACAAACCCTAAGCCATCACTCCCTTGGACAAGATCATCATCTTGAAAGATTTGGTAAGTGTTTACTCTCATGGTTTAATATATTATATGCTTAAGATGGTGCATAAATCATGTTGGTTATGTTGGCAAAGTGTTGGACAGTTCACTATGTGTAAAACTATCTACTTTTGCAATCGGAAAAGGGTTTTACTTATAAACTTGAAAGTGGACTTGTGGTCTCGAAGGAAGTGAACTTGATGGATTAAATATAAACATGTAGGATTTGTTTATGTTCTTAACTTGATTTCTCTATGTGTATAACTTGTGGGATTGTTGGTATGAAATTGATCATGGAATTGGTGACGTATTGAAATAAAAATGTAATTTTGGTGATGTTCATGTGTGTTGTGAAACAATGGTTGTTTGTTGGCATCCAAGTTGACCTAAAACATGTAAAGATAAGTTTATTTATGTCCATGGACCATTTATTACAAAAAGGACCCTAAAACGACCCCTGGAGGCTGAAACGGGCGTTTGCCCTCGCGTCTGGAGCACCTGCGGGCGCAGATGCCAATGCAGGTGGCTCTGGAAAAGGCCAGAGGGGCACCTACGGCCGCATGTCATCAAATTACGTGTGCAGGTGGCTCCACAGCCCACTCCATAATTTCTTTTTGCATATTTTTGTCTCTCTTTGATCCCTGAAAGCCCCTATACCCTTTTTGGATGCAATTATCAACTTATGATACCTTTTGAATGAATTTAAGGGGTCTTTTAGAGGCATGTTGGATTATATCAATTATGAATTGTTGTTAATATGTTGTTATGAAAGGTATTGAGGTGACTTGATGGAGTAATTGTGACGTAGTGTTAATGAGAAAGCGTAAAGGATAAACTTGGTGTGAAATGCTATTGGTTATAATGTCTTGGTCAATGGGTGGAATGTTATGGTGTTGTTGGTATGGTAATGCATTGAATTGTATTGTAAAGGATGAAATGACGCTATATCGCGGTCACGTAGCTCATTATCATTTTATGCACTTGTAAGGTAGTTAGTTGTTAACGTGAGCTCTGTTATGTACTTGTGTTGTAGAGTGCAACGTAAGGAAGGAGCTGGATTATTGTATTCACATATAGGACTGTGGATTCATATTGGGAAGAAAAGGTATGTAAGGTTTCTCTTTCCCGTATTCTTTGGCAGCATCTCTTGTTCTCATTTCAAAACGTCTCAAAGTATCTCATGTCAGGTTATCATATATTATTATTCATATGTCTCTTAATCATGGAATGATATTCCAAAGCTCCAATAATGTTATAACTATCAACGTATCAATCTCTCAAAAGTAAAGTAATGAAGTAATGCATAGTTGTTGGTTGTGAGAGCACGGGTGGTAGCTCTAGAGGCATAAGCCTAGCTCGAGCCGATCCCGAGATTATTGGATTAGGAGGAAGCTTGTGGGAGGAAGCCTAGCTTGAGCCAAACCTGATAGGGGGTAGCCCTCGGGGTAAGAACCTAGCTTGAGCCGAACCTGATATATTGGTTTATGGGTGGCAGCTCTGGAGACATAAGCCTAGCTCGGGCTAATCCCAATGTTATGTTATATTATGACCTACTGATCAGTTGGGGCCCTGGTACAATATGGTACAAATGATGATGAATGAGCGTAAAAGCAAAGAAAGTAATGAAAGCAATGTACATTGTTCCATATATACAGTATGGTGATTTATTCACATTGATTACTCACTTGTATTTGATTTCAGCTAATTTCTTATGTATGATGCAGTTTCTTATAGACTTACATAATCAGTACATTCTTCGTACTGACGTCCCTTGGAGGACTTTCCTTACTTGGTGCAGGCACATGTGCTAGTAGACCTCCACAGTAGGTTGTGGGTCATTTGCAGATCATTGGTGAGCTCCAGTTGGTTCGGGACTTTTTGAGACACATGTGTACATTGGTTTTGGTACTATGTAAATGTTGTATAAAGCGGGGACTTGTCCCGACTTTAGGATGGTTATGTACATGTATCTGTTAGAGGCTTTGTAGACGTATGTAGGAAGATGAATGAAAGAACGCATGCTTTTAACTTGATGGCCCTAACGGCCTAGTTTAATACATATCATATATTTCTCCATGACTTCCGCCATTAGTATCTTGTAATTACATGGGAGAGAATGTTGTTCATTTAGTGACATGCATATGAGTGTACATGAATGAAGATTGGTTCTCTCGGGCCTTAACGGCTTCGGGTGCCAGTCTACCCCGTTCGAATTCGAGGCGTGGTACATCTCCCCATCAATGACTAAAGAACATATACTTTCCTTCATCTCAAACCTTGTATGACATACGTTCTTACTTTGGTCAAGTTCTTCTTTCAAAGGTTCCCACACTATATGTCTCAATGTACGAGATAAGCCCCACTCTAACTCCAATTGTTCATCATCCCCTTCCAAGTTTACCAAGTTATGTTTAAGAGTTGGAGTACTTGAAGCTTCTTCATTTGGTTCTCCTTGGGACTAGGTTTGGGAGGTAGGACCTATGGAATCAAAGGACTCTTCAATGTTCGTCATTCTACCTTCCATGCTTGATATGGTACCCTTTATGGAGGTTAGACAACCTTCCATCTCTCCCAACATACGATTTATGAACTCAACCTTTTCCCACATAGACTTTGGTGTATCACTTCTCATGGGACTATGAGGTTCTTGATCCGAAGCCATTGTACCTAGCAATTAAGGACACTTAACCAAGACAATAACAATATTAGTATTCGCAAATTAAAAGCTCACAATTGCTTGTGTTTACACCCCTTTGCTTGCCTTACAATTGGATTGTCCAATGTTGTAAGTTGTTTATACTTCGGTGATATGCAAGGTGTCGATTGCTCAGGAAGGATCTGCTCAAACAAGACCACCACTGTTCAATGAAAAGTACTACGGATGGTGGAAAAATAGGATGATAGATCACATAATTAGTGAAAGTGATGACTTATAGAGAGTTGTATTAGATAGCCCAACCATTCCAATGGAAACTTCTGCTGATGCAAAGGAACAAGAACCCAAGGAAAGAAGCAAGTGGACTGATGCTGATAAAGTACATATACAAAACAATGCAAAGGCAAGAAAGATCTTGATCTGTGGAATTGGACCTCATGAATACAATAGAATCTCTTCATGTAAAAGAGCTAAACAAATATGAGATACTCTTCAAACTCCTCATAAAGGAACCTCTGCTATGAAAAAGGCCCAAATTGACAATCTCAATAGGCAATATGAATTGTTTAGAATGAAGGAAGGAAAAACTATTCAAGACATGCATATTAGGTTCACTGCAATTCTCAATGAAATATATTCTTTGGGTGAACTGATTCTGTAACACCCCATACGTTTCCGAGTCTAGCTGACTACCGTAACATTTATGGGAAAATGGAAACATGAGAGAATTGATGAATTATGTATTAATGTGTGGGCATTAATAAGTCCTATACAATTGGGCCCAAAATGAAGCCCAAAATCATGAGAAAGACATGGCCCAAAAGAGATTTTGACCCATTCTTCCAATTTGCTCCATTTGACCAAATCAACTCTTGCATTTAATGCCAAGGAAGAGATAAAAAAGACTTGAGGGACTATATAAAGAGAGAAAAAAATCAGATTTTTAATACCATTGAACTCTCATGCCTTTTCTAACTTTTCCACATTTTTCTCTCAAATAGACAAATCCTAAGCTCTCATCTCTTTGTGGACAAGATCATCAACTTGTAAGACTTGGTAAGTGCTTATTATGATGGTGTAATATATTTTATGCATGAGAGATGGTTTATATTATGTTGGTTATGTTGGTGGAGTATTGAGAAGTTCACAAGGTGTGAAATGTTACATGTTTGCTAAATCGGAGGATGGTTTGTCTTGTAAACTTGAATATGCACTTGTGGTATTGAAGGAAATAAACTTGGTGGATTAAATATTGACATGTGAGACGTGATTATAGTCTCACTTTGTTTAATCCTTGTGTATAACATTTGGGATTGTTATTGTGAAATTGGTTATGGTTTTGGTGCCGTATTGGCCGTGAAATGTAGTTTTGGGTGTTGTTATGTGTGTTGTGAGACCATGGATGGATATGGGTGTTTAATATGATAAAAAATATTTCAAAATAAGTTTGGTTATGATCATGGACCATTCATGGCATTAAAAGACCCAAAAGAGGCCATTTCAGACCAAAACGGGCATCCGCCCCCGCAGACGAGGGCATCTGCGGGCGCAGATGCCAATGCAGATGCCCCTGGAATTTTCCATAGGCTATATGCGTGCACACCTCATCCACCTGAGGGAACAGGTGGCAATGCAGGTCAACCCAGTTTTCCATTTTGAGTGTTTTCGTTTCTAGTTGATCCCCGAAGGCCCCTATACCCTTTTTGGATGTAATTATCAACTTGTGATGTCGTTTTAATGACTTTAAAGTATCGTATGGAGGTGTGTTGTACTGTATTAAGTATGGATGGTTGTTCATATATTGTTATGAAGTAGTAATTGTGACGGAATGATAAATAGAAAAGTGTAAAGGGTAAGTATGGTGTGAAATGCGATCGATGTATGATCTCTTGGTCAATGTGCGTAATGTTATGGTGTTGTTGATATGATAAGGCCTTGGATTGTATTTTAAGGGGTGACATGAAGTTATACAACAGTCATATAGTTCATTGTCGCCTTGTACGCCTGTATAGTGACTAGTTGCTAATGTAAGTTCCGGTATGAACTTGTATTGTAGAGTAAGACGTAAGGAAGAAGCTGGACTATTGTGTTCATACATAGACTTGTGTATTCATACTTGAAAGTGCAGGTATGTAAGGTTACTTTGTCCATATCTTCCTGCAACATATAGAATTCACATTGACGTTACACTTGTCCTATTCCAAAATGTGTTAAGGTATACTATTCCCGGTTACCATTGGTTATTACCACAAGTTTCCTAATCATTGATCAATTATAAATCACATGTATCCTATTCATTGATAATGTTCCAAAAGCCCAATAAAGTTGTGTTCCAAAGTTCCCATATTGTTTATGCTCATGTATCTTGTTCATTGATTCCAATAAGGTGATGTTTCTAAAATTGTTTACATGTTTCTCACTCATTGGTTAATGATCCAAAGCTTCACATAATGTTATGACTATCATAGTATCAATCTCAAAGTAATAAATAAAGTAATTCATATATGTGGTCAATGATCAAGTATGGGTGGTAGCTTTGGGGGTAAAATGCCTAGCTCAAGCCGATCCTGAGATTGTTGGATCAGGGGGCAGTCCTAGAGGCATAATCTTAGCTCATACCGAACCTGATAGGGGGAAGCTCTAGAGGTATAAACCTAGCTCGAGCCGAACCTGATATGTTGGTTTATGGGTGGCAGCTCTAGAGGTAATAACGTAGCTCGAGCCGAACCCAATGCTTTGATTCTAGGGTGGCAGCTCTAGGGGCATAAGCCTAGCTCGAGCCAATCCCAACATAACATTATGTTATATTAAACCCACTGTTCAGTCGGGGCCCGGGTATCACAGTTCACAGGCAAAGATGAATAACCATAGAATCAAAGAAACAAAGAAAGTAAAGAAAGCAATATACATGGTTTCTAAAGTACCGTATTGTGACTTATCCATAGTGATAATTTATTATATGTGAGTTCATTGACATGTTTACATATCATACAGTTTCATTTGAGCCTTACATACTCAGTACATTCTTCGTACTGACCCCCTTGGGGGAATTACCTTACTTGCTGCAGGCGCAGGTACGAGTAGGCCTCCACCGTAGGTTGCCAGTTGTTGCAGATCATTGGTGAGCTCCAGTTAGTTCGGGGATTCTTTGAGTCACAGTTGTACATATGTTTTGGTGTTGTACATGTTGTATAAAGCGGGGACTTGTCCCGACTTTAGTTCATTTTGGTCAATGCACTTGTTAGAGGCTTTTGTAGACAGACGTGGGTGTATAAATGTAAAAGGTACAGGTCGTTTGTGCCTTGATGGCCTCAACGGACAAGTTTCATAAATGCATATATGTCACATGTTCCATGAATTTCGTTGATAGCATTATAAGATCCTACGTGATAAAGGTGTTTCTGATGGCATGCATATGAATGAACATACGTACAGGTTGGTTCTCTCGGGCCTTATCGGCTACGGGTGCCAATCACGTCTCGATGGGATTCGGGGTGTGACAGATTCCCACTGGAAAAGCTAGTAGAAAATATCTCAGTGTGTTGCTAGAATCTTGGGAGAGCAAGGTAGAAGCCATTACAGAAACTAGGGATCTAGACACTTTGGAGATAGATGAACTCAGTGGAAACCTCACTACATATGAACTGAAGAAGAACCAAGAGAAGAATATAGGAACTAAGAGGAGGGATAAGGTCATCTCTCATAACGCCACTAAGACTGTTGATTATGAAGAAGAGAACATGGCTCTAGTCACAAGGAGATTTCAAAGGATGTTTAAAAGGGGATATAACTTCTAAAGAAACGCTCCCAAAGTTCAAGAAAAGGAAGTCCAGGTATGTCACAAATGTGGAAGTCTTGATCACTTCATAAAATTCTTTCCTTTATATGCAATAGAGTAAAAGAAAGTTGCCACTAAAAATGCCAGAGAACCAAGAAAAGAGTTCACTCTTCCCTCCCATAGAAAAATTACCTCTCATGAGGCTGACCTGGCTGTTCAAAAGACACTTGTTACTATGGGAGAAGTTATCGATGACTCTGATGATGATGGTCCCCATAATCAATCATTGTTGGCTATGATGGAAACAAAGAAAGATGATACTCTAGAACTTTAAGCTATGAGTGACACTAAAGAGGATCTTGAAATAAAAGACTCGACTCAGCAAATTCTTACACTCATGGCTGGCTCAAATCAGATAATGACACTGAACAAGAGAAAACCAAGGTATGTTTCTTAGAAATTAAACCTAACCTTAAAAAATACTCTAAAAAGAAACTTAAAAATCTCTCAGCTATTCTCATAGATGCATATTACTCTGCATGTTCTGACAAGGAGAATTTAATGTCTGATTATGCTTCGCTAAGATTAGAATATGCTAGTCTTAAGGAAGATAATGCATCTCTGAGAAACTCACTCAAGGAATTCTTAGATAAAGAAAAGAATCAAGCAACTATTGTTCAGCAAAATTTGGAAGAGGACATTAAGAAAATCAAAGCAGATCTTTCTGAATTAACTGAAAAAATGCTTCATTAATGAAAGATTTGAATATAACCAAAATGGATTTAGAACATAATAAAAAATGGACAAAGTCCTCTGCCTTTCTCACTCATATTTAGAATAGTCAATCCACCTCGAAACGTGGGCTAGGATTTAGACCTGAATATTGCAAAGTAAATTAGTTTATTAACATGGTATGTATAGCTTGTGGCAAGAAAGGGCATCACAAGAATTAGTGTCCATCACAAATAAGGGCTGAACAAAGAAATCTGAAGTTTATAAATAGACACAAAACTAAGGAACTAAAAAGTATCCTATCTATTAAGAGGGATCTCCCTCACTGGACAAAAAGAGACTTAATTCATCCTTTCACTCAAAAAAGGGACCCAAGTTAATCTAGGTGCCCAAGTCTAACCTCTAAATTACATATTGCAGGACAAGCAGAGAGAAAGGAGAAAGTCTTGGTACCTTGATAGTGCTTGATTTAGACATATGACCAAAAGCAAAGAAAACTTTCTTTCTCTTACTGTCAAGACCCGAAATCCCATTCGAGCCGGACTGGCACCCGAAGCCGATATGGCCCGAGAGAACCAATCTTTGCTCATGAACCGTCGTATATGTATTCTCGTATGAATCTTATTATACCTCATGCAACTATGCGGAAGACATGAGTCATGGAAAAATATGCCATATATATATATAAATAAAACTTGACCGTTGGGGCCATTACGTCGAACTGACCGTACGTATCTTACATCCGTATACCCACATATGTCTACAAAAGCCTCTAATAGATGCATTTACAAGACCAACTTAAAGTTGGGACAAGTCCCCACTTTATACAATATTTACAATGCCAAAACAAATATACAACTGTGACAAGTCCCGAAGCAACTGGGGCTCACCAAAGATCCGCAACTAACTGTCAACTTACTGTAGAGGTCTACTAATACCTGCACCTGCAACATGTAAGGTAAGTCCCCCGAGGGGGTCAGTACGAAGAATGTACTGAGTATGTAAGGCTCATAATAAATAGCATCATACATGAGAATGTCAATAGAATAAAATATGAGAGAATAGTCAATGGGGATAAGCCATCATTTTAGATAACATCGTTTATAATTACTTTCCTTCAAGGGAAATTACCTTCACTCAAGAAACTAGCCTCCAATAGATTCTTCTATATACAAGAGATTCTTTCTTACTTCTAGGTTCCTTACCACTAGTGTTCATCTACTTGGTTAGAAAGAATAACACTTATCCACATACATCCACTCTAGTGATGGGGGTAATAATATAACATACATCTATTCTATTAGTGTACATCCACTCTATTGGTGGGGTAACATACATCCACTCTATTGGTGGTTGTAACCTACATCCACTCTATTGGTGGGGCAATATACATCCACTCTATTGGTGGGGCAACATACATCCACTCTCATGGTAGGGAGACATACATCCACTCTATTGGTGGGGTAACATACATCCACTCTCATGGTGGGGAGTCATACATCCACTCTCATGGTGGGGTAACATACATCTACTCTCATGGTGGGGCAACATACATCCACTCTCATGGTGGGAGAAACTGATATATCAACTTATGAGAGATTAATACATTAAGGATCATGACACTATTTGAAACACACAAATACACTTTACCTCACTCTTACACTACATGAGGTTAACACCTTAATTTGTGAGGGATAGATATATTAGCTCGCACTTCACCTCCTTCACTAATCCTATGAGATCTTACATAAGTAAGTATATGATACCGGACCTCCACCTTGGGTGGGCTATAATAAATGACATATCACAATATTGGGATTTCCCATATTGAACTTATACCCTCTAGAATGTGATCCATACTCAATGAAACATATAGTAACCATGCACATTACCTTTTTATAATCTTATACCCCTTTACATCGTTATGAGAGTGACACATTAGAGATCATGACATTAAATCACACACTTATGTACACATTTCACTTCACTCCTTTAACCCATGAAATTGACATCTTCACTTATGAGGAATAATTATACTACCTTGCACATCACCTCTCTTATTACTCTTATGAGATTGGTACTTTTACTTATGAAGGATTGGTACAAGGATAATCATCATACTATAGGACTTTGGAACAAGACATGATTGGGAAAATGATATTCAAACTAAACAAGCTCTCTTTACCTCATTACTCTCATTGAGAAAGTTCTCTTAGAATTTACAACGTTATGACACCTTTGGAACTTCCATCAACGACTAAGAGATTAAGAGATAAGTGAATCATCATTCATCTAAAAATAAGGCACATATGAATAACAATATACGTCAACCTAAATTGATATACTTCAAGCCTCTCAGAATTGAAACAAGTCCAATGTCAATGTGAACACCATGTTGCAGAAGGATATGGAAAAAGGAACCTTACATACCTTGTATTCTTAATATGAATACACAATCTTAGACTTGCATACAATAGTCTCGCTCCATCCTTGTGTTTTGATCTACAACACAAGTTCATAACGAAACCAACATTAACCACCAATTACCTTATAATTGTCATACAATAACAATAAGTCACATGTTTAGCTTTAACATGTCATTTCCTCCTTGACAATACCATTTATGAAATCATTATACCAATAATCCCCCAATATTCCATACATTGACCAACACATGATAACCAATAGCATGTCACACCAAGTTCATATTTTACACTTCTCCATCACCACCACATCACAATTATTCCATCAATTTACTTCAATACACCTCAGAACAACAAATCGGCCAAACTCCCATAATTTACACTTATAGAAAAATAACAAGTTTGGGACCATAATAACACCATACATGTTGTTATTTTATCCATACCATGCTTTTTCATCAAGACCACAAGTCATAATCCAAGTTATAATCCCATGGATAACACATCTTTTTCACAAAACCAAAAGTGCCATGTCCAACACTTCCAACCCTAACTAACATGATATACATAATATCTCATGCTTATAATATGTTAAAGTACAATAATAATCACTTAACCAAGCTTGGAAGATGATAATCTTGCTCCAAAATTTGGCTTTGAGCTCTTAGGGTTTGAGAGCAAGAAAAGCTTTCTTGAGACTTCTAGAAAAAGATAGAAAAAGCATGTGTGTTGTTGTGTATTACAAATCTGATTTTTGGTCTCCTTTTATATACCTTGGGGGTCATCCTTAGCCACTCTTGGCATTTAATGCTAAGTGTGGCTAAGTCAACGGAAGAATGGGTCATTTGACCCATTCTTGACCCATGATTTCTTCTCATTTTGGGCCCCTTTTTGAGCCCAATTCACTTAACCCACTAAAATCCATAATTCCTCATGTTTAATTCATTCCATACGCATTACGACAATATTTCCACTCACGGGATTCACACTCGTAGCCTCAATTCCAAAAACAAGCAATTCTAGCCACGTATGACTTATTTTGACCATAAGGGTAAAATCGTCATTTTGATGCCAAATTCGTTCTCGAGTAATTTTATCATACCAATAAAATAATTTACTCATTTCATGTATATTCTCATGGTTGTAGAAGAAACGTGGAAAGAATCGGCTCAATACGTCTCCGGGCACCCTTGGGACTTAAGAAAAATTTCCAACTTTTGAAAGGTGCGCACAAGCAGCCCGGCACGCCCTTGGGCGCGCCCCCTTTCTGCCTGTGGAATAAAAATTTTGGCCAGAAGCGGCGTGGCACGCCCCTCCCTTAGAATTTTTGAAAATTTTATTTTTCGACTTTTCTTCGCGGGTTTGGTTAGCTACTTCAAGTCCTATCCTTTAACTTACTTCTTGGCCTTAATTCTCGTTGTTTAGAGGTCCTCTTAGCCTCATTTTGAACCCCAAAACTGCGCCACAAAAATAAAAAAAACACCTCTTATGAAGGGTTAACCACATGTACGAGGCCAAATTTTAAATTTCTTGTCACTAACATTACAACTTACATACTCATGGCATCTCGACACCTAAGTAACCATTGTTCAACATCATCACATAGGGTTTGGAAGGTACGAGGTGTTACATTCTCCCCCCCTTAGAAAAATTCATCCTCAAATGTTAACGATGTCGCTTTAATTATAACAAATGCATTTCTATATTCGCCTATACATGTATAAACACGTGAGGCTCATGGCTACTTACTTAGTATTGGTCCACTTCCACCTTTTGAACCTTTTCTTCCATTTGAAATAAACATGGGTATCTCTTCAACTTATTAATTTCTTCAAAGAACTTTTATGGAAGTTACGTCTTTATTCATTAACCTTCACACTTGACTAGTGAGATCCCCCGAACTTTATATCTTTCCAATGGGAACAATATGAAAGGAAACTCTTATACACTTTCACCAATTTCACATGGTATATTGTATAGGGTCACTTTTCCCTTCTTTCTGAATTTCATTATACCTTTCATGATCACAAACATCTACTATACCATTACGATATGTTCTTTTCACTATACTAAACTCACCGATAGGTGGAAATATTTCTATTGACCTCACTCATAACCCCAGTGGACTATTAAATTCATGGTAGTCGATGGAGTAACGTACGATGAAGTAGAGCTTAAATCAATCAATACATATACATCATGTAAAATATGGTAATATACCTAAATAGCTGTACCGTCATCAGGAGGTGCTTCCTCATTCTGCCAGTCCACTAAAGCATAGGTGCGATTCTGAGTTCCACTGGAACTGGCTGCTCCTCTGGCACCTCTACCGCGAAGAGCAGACTGTACACCAGCTACCGATGACACATTGGCTGATCCGGTAGGCCGTGTCATACTACCCGTGGGCCTCTGTGGGCATTCTCTCATCATGTGTCCTGGCCTACTACATACAAAGCAAACATTCGTATCAAATTGGCATTCGCCTGCATGAAATCTCCCACAGCGCAGGCACAACTGACGAGAAGATCTTATCGCCTGTGATCCATGAATCCCACTACTCTGTTCAGATCGACCACCTCTAGACCCTCGAAATTGAGAATGAGCACCTGCTGTGAAATAAGAGGATGAGGGTCTAGGCGGTAACATGCGAGATCCAGATTCTCTTGGGGACACCATAGACTGCCCCATAGGTCTGGCCCTTTTTGATGGCCCTTCTTCCGCTTTCTGTATCCTCTTTCTTTGCCTTTGATCCTCCATTTTCTGCGCAAAGGCCTGTATTCTAGCTATGTCCATATCTCGATTTAAGGCAACAATAGTGCAGTCTCGTACCAAATAAGGCTCCAATCTGTCCACATATCGATGGACTCTATCTTCCATGGTGGCTACTACATTTGGAGCATATCTAGCCAAGGAATTAAACTGCAAACTGTATTCTCTAACACTCATATTTCCTTGACGTAAATGGAGAAATTGGTCTGCACGTGCCTCCCGAATTTCATATGGGAGGTAATGATCAAGGAATGCTATTTTAAATTCTTCCCAATCAGCTGGGAGTGCATCATTACCCCTTGATCTTTTCCAGTCCTCATACCACAAGATAGCTTCGCCCTTCAGTCTATAAGATGCTAGCTCAACTGTTTCTACACTTGTTACGTGCATCACCTCTAGTGCTCTGTGAACTTGGTCCACGAAATCCTGTGGATCTGCTTTCGGATCGGACCCTGTGAATATGGGAGGGTCTAATTGTAGAAAGTCCTGTGTATGCCGACTAGCTGCTCTAGCCGCTTCATCTTCATTTACCATTGGACCAGTTCGTCCCTGGGTTTGTGCAGCCACTAACTCTGTCAATATATGTACTGCATTTCTTAAATCTTGATCTGTGGCATTCATTGGTGGTTATGCGGGTACTTCTGTACCCCTTGGCTCTTCTGGAGCAGGAAAGGTAGAAGAAGACCGCGATGCAATTTCAACGTCAGCTCTACCTTGACTAACTTGGTCAGGTGGTAATCGACTCATTCCTTCCTCAGCAGGCACATCCACCTGCTTCCCTTTACCTCTACCTCTTCTCATGATTGGCATGTTTACTATACCAAAGAAAAACAAGCACTATGGTCAGATACAATTCAACTTACAACACTGGCTCTATTGTACGATCTAGAAGTGAAGAAAGGAAACAACATCCTAAATGTCCCATAGCCTCCTGCTCATAAATGTGGTGCACAACACATCCATGAACAAGACTCTACTCGGACACGGCTTTGTAGACACCATTAGAACGACCTGCTCTGATACCACTTTTGTCAAGACCCGAAATCCCATTCCAGCCGGACTGGCACCCGAAGCCGATATGGCCCGAGAGAACCAATCTTTGCTCATGAACCGTCGTATATGTATTCTCGTATAAATCTTATTATACCTTATGCAACTATGAGGAAGACATGAGTCATGGAAACATATGCCATTTATATATATAAATAAAACTTGACCGTTGGGGCCATTACGTCGAACTGACCGTACATATCTTACATCCGTATACCCACATATGTCTACAAAAGCCTCTAACAGATGCATTTACAAGACCAATTTAAAGTCGGGACAAGTCCCCTCTTTATACAATATTTACAATGCCAAAACAAAAATACAACTGTGACAAGTTCCGAAGCAACTGGGGCTCACCAAAGATCCGCAACTTACTGTCAACTTACTGTAGAGGTCTACTAATACCTGCACCTGCAACATGTAAGGTAAGTCCCCCGAGGGGGTCAGTACGAAGAATGTACTGAGTATGTAAGGCTCATAATAAATAGCATCATACATGAGAATGTCAATAGAATAAAATATGAGAGAATAGTCAATGGGGAAAAGCCATCATTTTAGATAACATCATTTATAATTACTTTCCTTCAAGGGAAATTACCTTCACTCAAGAAACTAGCCTCCAATAGCTTCTTCTATATACAAGAGATTCTTTCTTACTTCTAGGTTCCTTACCACTAGTGTTCATCTACTTGGTTAGAAAGAATAACACTTATCCACATACATCCACTCTAGTGGTGGGGGTAATAATATAACATACATCTATTCTATTAACGTACATCTACTCTATTGGTGGTTTTAACCTACATCCACTCTATTGGTGGTTGTAACCTACATCCACTCTATTGGTGGGGTAACATACATCCACTCTATTGGTGGGGCAACATACATCCACTCTCATGGTGGGGAGACATACATCCACTCTATTGGTGGGGTAACATACATCCACTCTCATGGTGGGGAGACATACATCCACTCTATTGGTGGGGTAACATACATCCACTCTCATGGTGGGAAGTCATACATCCACTCTCATGGTGGGGTAACATACATCCACTCTCATGGTGGGGCAACATACATCCACTCTCATAGTGGGAGAAACTGATATATCAACTTATGAGAGATTAATACATTAAGGATCATGACACTATTTGAAACACACAAATACGCTTTACCTCACTCTTACACTACATGAGGTTAACACCTTAATTTGTGAGGGATAGATTTATTAGCTCGCACTTCACCACCTTCACTAATCCTATGAGATCTTACATAAGTAAGTACATGATACCGGACCTCCACCTTGGGTGGGCTATAGTAAATGACATATCATAATATTGGGATTTCCCATATTGAACTTATACCTTCTAGAATGGGATCCATACTCAATGAAACATATAATAACCATGCACATTACCTCTTTATAATCTTATACCCCTTTACATCGTTATGAGAGTGACACATTAGAGATCATGACATTAAAGCACACACTTATGTACACATTTCACTTCACTCCTTTAACCCATGAAATTGACATCTTCACTTATGAGGAATAATTATACTACCTTGCACATCACCTCTCTTATTACTCTTATGAGATTGGTACTTTTACTTATGAAGGATTGGTACAAGGATAATCATCATACTATAGGACTTTGGAACAAGACATGATTGGGAAAATGCTATTCAAACTAAACAAGCTCTCTTTACCTCATTACTCTCGTTGAGATAGTTCTCTTAGAATTTACAACGTTATGACACCGTTGGAACTTCCATCAACGACTAAGAGATTAAGATATAAGTGAATCATCATTCATCTAAAAATAGGGCACATATGAATAAAAATATACGTCAACCTAAATTGATATACTTCAAGCCTCTCAGAATTGAAACAAGTCCAATGTCAATGTGAACAACATGTTGCAGAAGGATATGGAAAAAGGAACCTTACATACCTTATATTCTTAATATGAATACACAATCTTAGACTTGCATACAATAGTCTCGCTCCGTCCTTGTGTTTTGCTCTACAACACAAGTTCATAACGAAACCAACATTAACCACCAATTACCTTATAATGGCATACAATAACAATAAGTCACATGTTTAGCTTTAACATGTCATTTCCCCCTTGACAATACCATTTATGAAATCATTATACCAATAATCCCCCAATATTCCATACATTGACCAACACATGATAACCAATAGCATGTCACACCAAGTTCATATTTTACACTTCTCCATCACCACCACATTACAATTATTCCATCAATTTACTTCAATACACCTCAGAACAACAAATCGGCCAAACTCCCATAATTTACACTTATAGAAAAATAACAAGTTTGGGACCATAATAACACCATACATGTTGTTATTTTATCCATACCATGCTTTTTCATCAAGACCACAAGTCATAATCCCATGGATAACACATCTTTTTCACAAAACCAAAAGTGCCATGTCCAACACTTCCAACCCTAACCAACATGATATAGATAATATCTCATGCTTATAATATGTTAAAGTACAATAATAATCACTTACCCAAGCTTGGAAGATGATAATCTTGCTCCAAAATTTGGCTTTGAGCTCTTAGGGTTTGGGAGCAGGAAAAGCTTTCTTGAGACTTCTAGAAAAAGATAGAAAAAGCATGTGTGTTGTTGTGTATTACAAATCTGATTTTTGGTCTCCTTTTATAGACCTTGGGGGTCATCCTTAGCCACTCTTGGCATTTAATGCTAAGTGTGGCTAAGACAATGGAAGAATGGGTCATTTGACCCATTCTTGACCCATGATTTCTTCTCATTTTGGGCCCCTTTTTGAGCCCAATTCACTTAACCCACTAAAATCCATAATTCCTCATGTTTAATTCATTCCATATGCATTACTACAATATTTCCACTCACGGGATTCACACCCACGTATGACTTATTTTAACCATAAGGGTAAAATTGTCATTTTGATGCCAAATTCGTTCTCGAGTAATTTTATCATACCAATAAAATAATTTACTCATTTTATGTATATTCTCATAACGTGACAACAATTGGCTCAATACGTCCCCGGGCACCCTTGGGACTTAGGAAATTTTTCAACTTTTGAAAGGTGCGCACAAGCAGCCCGACACACCCTTGGGCGCGACCACTTGATGCCTATGGAATAAAATTTTTGGCCATAAGCGGTGTGGCACGCCCCTCTCTTAGAATTTTTGAAAATTTTATTTTTTGACTTTTCTTCACGGGTTTGGTTAGCTACTTCAAGTCGTATACTTTAACTTACTTCTTGGACTTAATATAAGTTGTTTAGAGGTCCTCTTAGCCTCATTTTGAACCCCACAACTGCGCCACAAAAATCAATAAAACACCTTTTATGAAGGGTCAACCACATGTACGAGGCCAAATTTCAAATTTCTTGTCACTAACATTACAACTTACATACTCATGGAATCTCGACACCTAAGTAACCATTGTTCAACGTAATCACATAGGGTTAGGAAGGTACAGGGTGTTACACTTACAAACTATCAAGGTGGAAGTATTACTTTTGGAAATGGTAAAGCTAGAGAAATAGTTGGTGTTGGAAAAGTAGGAAAATCTGTTGCTCATGCTATTGAGAATGTTTACTATGTGCTTGGTTTGAAACACAACTTTCTAAGCATATCATAGATTTGTGATAAAGGAAATAATGTATTGTTCACTGCTGCTGACTGTATTGTGACAAACTCCATCAGTGGAAGGGTTATGCTTAAGGGAAGAAGACACAAGAATGTATACAAAGCTGACATTATAAATCCTTTAGAATCTAAGCAACCTGTCTTAGTGCCATGACCAACTTCTGATTATTATGGCACAAAAGATTAGGACATGCAAGCTTCTCAACAATTAACAAGCTGGTGTTAAAAAATATGGTGATAGGCTTACCTAAAGTTAATCTGGATGAATCCCTTGTATGCGATGCTTGTGCCAAAGGTAAGCATGTTAGATCCTTATTCAAACCCAAAAAGATGGTGAGCACCACTAATCTTCTTCAACTACTGAACATGGATTTGTGTGGCCCAATGAGAGTTCTCAGCAGAGGTGGTAAAAGGTATGTGTTTGTGATTGTTGATGATTATTTAAGGTTCACATGAACACTCTTCCTGAGCTCCAGGGATGAAACCTTTTAGGTTTTCTAGATATTTGTTAAGTTGGTTCAGAAGAAGTTGAACACTGAAAAGGTAGGAATAACGTCTGATCATGGTACTGAGTTTTATAACTCAAACTTCCTGACTTTCTGTGCTGAACATGGCATTGATCATAATTTTTTAGCACCTAGAACTACTCAGCAAAATGGAGTGGTTGATAGAAATAATAGATCCTTAGAAGATATAGCCATAATAATGTTAATATCTAGTAGTCTTCCAAAAATCTTCTGGGCTAAGGCTGTGAACACTGCATATTATCTTTTGAATAGATGTATAATTAGAACACTACTAGACAAAACTCCTTATGAACTGATCAGAGGGAGCAAGCCAAATCTGACCTATTTGAGGCCCTTTGGCTGTAAATATTTTGTTCACAATAATGGGAAGGATGCTTTGGGAAAGATTGATGCAAAAGTGATGAAGATATTTTGTTGGGATACTCTTCACAGAGTAAGGCATATAAAGTCTTCAATAAGAGGACTGGACGTGTGGAAAAGAGCATTCATGTTATATTTGATGAGGAAAACTTTGAAGAACATGAAAGCTGCCAAGTGAAGATAATAAAGGGTTTGAATTAGCACATGACTCGAAAGATGAAGAACATCACAAAGATTCCACCTCTGCTATTGAAGAAAATACTAGGAGTCAAGAGGAAGTTCATCCTCAGGGGGAATCTATCCTCAATCCACTGCACTCAAATCATCTCATTAACTTGATGCACCAGGATCATCTCAACCTAGTGCTGGAAGAAACTGGAAACACAATATCTCGCATCCCATTGAAAACATCATATCCCCCTTAGAGTCAGGATTGCAGACCAAGAACAAGTTGAAAACTATGTGTGCCTACTCAGCTTACTTGTCACTGATAGAACCTAAGAATGTCAAGAAAGCACTGTTGGATGCTGATTAGATTGTTTCCATGCAAGAAAAATTAAATCAGTTTGAAAGAAGCAAGGTATGACACTTAGTTCCAAAACCTATAGACAGAACCATTATTGGAACTAGGTGGGTTTTTCGAAACAAGCAAGATGATCAAGGTGTGGTAAGAAGAAACAAAGCTGGACTGGTAGTGGAGGGTACAATCAAGAAGAAGGAATTGACTATAGTAAAATGTTTGGTCTAGTTGCTAGAATAAAAGCAATAAGAATGTTGATTATTTTTGCTTCTCATATGGGGTTCAAACTATTTCAAATGGAAGTTAAGAGTGTCTTCTTAAATGGGTATCCGATTGAAGAAGTCTATGTGAAGCAACCACCAGGTTTTGAAAGTTTTGAGTTTCCTGATCATGTGTATAAACTTGACAAAGCATTGTATGGACTGAAGCAGGCTCCAAGAGCATGGTATGACATGTTGTCCTCTTTTCTATTGGAGCATGGATATATTA
Source organism: Capsicum rhomboideum (assembly GCA_031232105.1). Lineage (NCBI taxonomy): Eukaryota > Viridiplantae > Streptophyta > Magnoliopsida > Solanales > Solanaceae > Capsicum > Capsicum rhomboideum. The sequence goes on from CP124718.1 coordinate 51,912,377, forward strand.
GGGGTTGAATTAACAACACATTATTCATAAGGAGAGAGGGATCTAAGCTTTTCATTGTTCAAATTTATATGGATGACATAATCTTTGGAGCTGATGAAATCTGCAAAAAATTCTCTTCTTTAATGAGTAGTGAATTTGAGATGAGCATGATGTGGAAATTGACCTTCTTCTTAGGGCTACAGATAAATCAGACCAAAGATGGGACATTTATATATCAAGGAACTGCTAAAAAGGTTTGAGATGGATGGGGCCAAGACAAATAGAACTCCAATTGACACCACCACAAAAATGTACAAGGATGAGGCAGATGTATCCATTGCTGAGACCAAGTATAGAGGAATGATAGGCTCATTGTTGTATCTTACTGCTAGCAGGCCTGACATTGTGTATAATGTAGGTTTGTGTGCCAGATTTCAATCATATCCCAAGGAATCTCACGTGAAGGCTATAAAAAGGATCCTAAGGTATCTTAAGGGCACTCAAAGTTTGGTTCTTTGGTATCCATCTAGAGATGTTTTTAAGCTTGTTGGTTATGCTAATGCTAACTATGTTGGATATTTGGTGGATAGAAAAAGAACATCTAGAATGGCTGACTTCTTAGGACTTTGTATTATCTTTTGGGCAACAAAGAAACAAAACTCTATAGCACTTTCAACTGTAGAAGCTGAATATGTGGTTGTTACATCTTATTGCTCTCAATTACTATGGATAAAACAGAAGCTCAGTGATTATGGTATCAATATTGAATGTATTCCCATTCTATATGACAATACAAGTACAGTCAACATGGCAAAGAATCCAGTTCATCATAAGAAGACCAAGTACATTTATGTGAGGCATCACTTTATCAAAGATTATGTAGAGAAAGGACTGATTGAGATGATGCCCTGTGGAACTGATAAACAAATTGCTGATATATTCACCAAGGCCTTGGGAAGGGAATACTTTGAGAAGAATATGTTAGTCCTTGGGCTAATCAATCAACCTTGGTAGAAGAAGAATGTAGTCCTACCTCAGTAAATGACTGAGAAACTAAGGTATGAAAATAATGCTCTTAAGAAATACATGTGGTAACTAACTCAGATTTTGTTCCTTGGTATGATCAAATCCACTACATAAAGGATTCATCCTTAGAAATTGAGGATATAAATCTAGCACAACATGAATATTCACTCATGAGATGAGGAAAAGGCTACCAGGACCTGGTCCTTAAGTCAGGTACGCACATCCTTTACAAAACTTTCAAACATTAAGTATTATATAAAGAAAGTTCTTGGCTTATCATCAAAACTTGGTCCTCTGTAAGAATCCTCCTACTCTTAAATGAGACAAAATCCTAAGCGGGAAAATTAGAAAAAGCCACCTTTTAATCATTATTACCTCTTTTCAAAACTGACAACCATCACTTCAACCATTACAACCCCTCCAATAATTCCCTCTTTTCTTCAAAAACTCTTCATCTTTACGAAACCCTCACTGCAAACTCAAAAAACTCTCAAACCCTTCATCTACACTCAAAAACCTCCCTTCTCTCAAACGTACTCCAATAACGTCTTCAAATTTCTCTTCATCAAAACCTTCTAATTCACAGTTGTGCTCTCTTATGGACTACTCCGATGATGAAGACTTCTCATCTGAAGCACCCATTTAGTGGGAACAAAGGTCACGATCTTCCTCACCTTATCTTTCTTATACACCACCCAAATCACCTTCTCCCACTTCTTCTCTCAAATCCTCTCCAAAACCCTCATCACAACGGCTTCTAAAATCTTCACTACTTCTAGACATTGGAGGAAGTAACTACTGCTGCAACCCTAACTGATAACCCTAAATCATCTTCTGAAGGGGAAAAAGTTGATAGTGATGCGGGAATAATTGTTAATCCTAAGTATGTTCCCTTAGTCTCACCCCTATTCCTAGCTACAAGAAAAGAGTGGCTCACATGCTCAAAACTACCCATAAGCCCAGAATAAAACTAGTCCCTAAAAACCTATTTTCCTTGCTTCTAAAAATTCCTAACACTAAGAAAAGGGTTGCTGAAGTGAGGGAGGCTGAAGAAGCAAAGAAAGCTAGGGTGGCTAGAGGGAAGAAGACTATTAGTGATGATGATATACCCATAGAGGTGGATAAATAAGAAAAAGAGGTGGAAAGATAAGAAGAGGAAGATGATGAAGATGATATTTCTAAGAAAAAGGGAAAGATTAACAAGAACTATGAAAAGTTCTTGAGACTTGGTTTAATTGGTTATCACTCCACTCAGCTGCTGCTCAGGGGTAGGACATTTAATGAAGAGGTACTTGAAAATCTCTTTATTTTTCAATTACTTGAAAAACTTAAGTTCCAATGGTGGGAGCACTTGTTTCTTATGAAGAATCATGTGTTGTTTAAGGAGGAAGTTATAGAATTTTATGTCAACTTGCTATTTTTGGAAGGTTGGGTAATAAGTTCTAGTGTTAGCGGGGTAGAGATTGTACTTGATCCCACTAAATTGGGAGAAGTCTTAGGTGTTCCCTCTGAAGGGTTAGAAGAGTGTGTGTGGAATAAGGATGTTGAGTGTTTTCTTACCAGGAAGTTCACTCAGGAGAAGGAAGAGAAGAAGCTTAGTAAAGTGAACAAGAGGGAGATGGATCCTAGGAATATGTTGTTGTTTAATATTATCCATAAGGAGATACTCCCTAGGGGAGAGAGGAAATCTGAGGCCTGCTTTAGGGATCTAGGGATCATGAATGCCCTAGTCATTAGTGAGAAAGTAAACTTCCCTGCACTGATGATCAAACATATGAGGAGGGTGACCTCTCCTAGAATTGGACCTTATGGACTTGCATATGGCTTCTTTCTCTTAATTGTGTTTGAGAAGTTTGATGTACCTTTAGGGAAGAGTGTTGCTTCAACTAGGCATGACAGGTTTACACTCTCCACTTTGCATGAGTGTGACTACTTGAATGAAAATCCTGTAGGGAAGAAGTAAACTATCCCTATAACTCAAACACTTGTGGACTTGGAAGCAGCATAAAAGGAGATTGCTCAGTTGAAAGACGAAAATGCTGGTTTAAGGGAGTGTGTGGCAAAGTCTCAAGCACAAGTGGATTATCTGAAATTAGAGGCGATCAAAATGTAGAACACATACTTTGAGAATATCTAACAGCTCATGGCCCTCCTTCCCAAGCCTGGTCCTCTTCCTTTCTCCTCCTCTTAAGCCCTGATGTCCTTGATCTCTTATTTTTTTGTCCTAATGACAAAAAAACAATTTTTTTGTAACAAATATTTGGATGATTTTATTTTGGGTTAGTAGTATCATAAATTGTGCTTACTTGACTGCTTTTACTTATGCCTAGTTCCTGCTTCTACTATGAATTACTTGTTGTGTTTGAACGATTTCTTAACATCTTTGGTATGTATCTCTTATGATTATGGCTCTGTTACCTCAATCACATTAAGTTGTTGTACCTTTCTCTTAAGCTTTGCATTGTTTCTACTTTATTTTTAATGATGTCAACTGGGGGAAGAGTATGCTAGTACTGCAATCAAATGTAGAGATGGAGAGCTGAGTTAGTTGCGAGTTAGTTGAAGATTTACAAGAAAGGAAATAGGTTTGCCATCATCAAAAAGGGGGAAATTGAAGACTCCTTAGACTTCTGGAGTCCATGTTTGTTTGGGTTTTGATGTGGGCAAATTATATTTTTTGTATAAGTCTAATTATGCTATGCATGATTTTTTTTGGCACAAGAATAACAAGGAAGAAGGAAGTCAGCTATATGTCCTTTATTAACAAGGAAAGGAATTATGTGAATCAATTATTTACCTGAAAAAGACAACTCTTAAGAATGTATATAAGGAGGAAAGCAACATAATTTTGACTCACCTATTGCATACGCAGAGGAGACAGTTTTCTCAAGCAATAAAGAGATCACAACATTCATATAAGTTATCCAGTTAAGGTAGAGTTCAGTTGAGTTTTTGTTTGCAGTAAGAGTTTTTGTTTATGTGATTCTTGAGGTTATTTAGAGTCTTAGATATTTAGTTATAAAATAGTTCATGTGTTAATTGTTAAGTCTGTGTTGTTGAGGTTTTGTAATAAGAAACAGGTTTGACTTCTTGGTGGGTTGGTAGATGCAACAATTATAGTTAACTGTTTGAGTCTAGAATAGAATTTAAGGATTTTGATTATTGAGTTGCAATCTCGATTGTTTAAGCATAGTGGATTTGAGTTGTGGTTGTTACTCTCTGTGAAAGGAGGTTTTCCACATAAATTGATTGTGCGATTTCTTTATAGCTCAATTTAAATTCTGCTAAGGACCTGGCCCCTGAAAAATCAGTTGGAACTAGTTTCTTCAATAAAAAAGAGTAACAATATAATGCAAGAAAGTAAACAAGAAATGAGAGAGAGACAAAAGAGGAAAGTATTCTTATTTCTTCCAAGTATCAAGTATTTCAAGTTTATAGAATACGAACTCTTGTGACTCTATTTATAGTGTTACATAGAGGCATATAAAAGGTTGTCATAAACATGACATTAACCATGAAGGTTATGGGGAGGCTAAAGAGTGTAAGTGTTACATCCATAATGGTGAGGGTAGTGGATGATTAAGTATACATTAAGAAAAAGAGTAGTGGACATCCATATTATCTACAATATTTTATAACACTCCCCCTTGGATGTCCATAGATAATGTGCCTCGTTAAACCTTACTAGGAAAAAAAATTCTGTGAAAAAAATATTCTAGTGAAGGAAAAAGAGTACACATATCTTGAAATATGCATTGCTTGCTGCCTCATTAAAAACCTTACCAGAAAAACCCAATGGGACAAAATCTAGCTAAGGGAAAAAGAGTGCAACGCATATTTACTTCCCCTGATAAAATCATCACTTAATCTTGTAGATGATGCATTCCAATCCATCTTCTCAAAGTGTTGTGATCGATAATGCCACAGTGAAATATTCCATCATATTTGAGCAAAATAGTCATTTGCTTAAATGTACTTCATTTATTTTTCTCGATATATTCTTCTTTCAATTGTGCTATGAAAATAGCATTGTCTTCAACATTGATGGAATCTTCTTTTCAAGGAAAAATCATACATCTCCTATGTGTTGAGTCACTTATTTTATAAGTTGTAATATCTGAGCAGGACTTGAATATGTATCAATAATTAATTGTCTTGTAAAATATGCTCACACACAAATAGATAACTTTGGTGTGATCAGGCTTTATGTAGATCAAATAACTCTCCTGCATTTTCATAACCAACAATCCTTTGACAATATTAGTTAGAGATTATAAATCCATATCAATATTTGATTCACTCAAATATTTCCACACAAAAGTGAAATTATGTCTTTCTTGCACATTAACAAAAAATATTATTTCAGGTATAGAAATAACAGAATACACAAGTGCACCAATTTCACTAAGATATGATACTTTCTACATTTTCATGAGATCAAAATTGATCGTTCTTTATGTTGAGCGATCTTGCAATTATTGGGGTAATGATCACTTTAAAACCTTTTAAATCCTTCAAGAATTTTCATATAATCTTTAACGTCTAGCTAGACATCACAATAATTTATTATACATATTCATGTTTTTCATCTATTTCCAGATTAAAAGAAACCTTATTGCATCCACCATAGGAGAATTGTCACGCCCTAAACCCCATTGAGGTGGACTGGCACCCGAAGCCGATATGGCCCGAGAGAACCAATCTTTGCTCATGTACATTCGTATGCATATCCTTGTATGAATCTTATTATTCCTCAAGAAACTATGCGGAAAAAATGGACAACATATTATATATGAAACTTGGCCGTTAGAGCCATCAAGTCAAAATGATCATACGTGTCTTACATTCACATACCCACATACGTCTACAAAAGCATCTAACAGATGCATTTACAAGACCAACTAAAAGTCGGGACAAGTCCCCACTTTATCTTTACAACATCAAAAAACAAATGTAAAACTGTGACTCAGAAAGTCCCGAACCAACTGGGGCTCACCAAAGATCCGCAAATAACTTTCAACCTACTGTGGAGGTCTACTAGTGCCTGCATCTGCAACATGTAAGGTAAGTCCCCCGAGGGGGTCAGTACGAAGAATGTACTGAGTATGTAAGGCTCATAAGAACTGTATCATACATAATAAAAACAACAGCAATGGAGTCAATATAAGAGAAATGGTCAATGGGAATAATTTCACTTTCTGTAGGTGAGGAACCATGTATATATTTCTTATGTCATTTTCATTTATGATTATTCTTTCATATCCTTATTATTCATATACTATCCTCCTCATACCCCTTTATTCCAGAGAGTTACCTTCACTCAAGAGACTTGCCTCCCAGAGATTCTTCTATTCAAGAGGTTCTTTATATGCAAGAGATTCTTTCTTGCTTCTATGATCATCACCATTATTATTCATCTACTTGGTTAGTAGGTTGTAAAATAACATTCATCCACATACATCCACTCTAGTGGTGGGTTAATAATATAACATACATCCACTCTTTTGATGGGTTAATAATATAACATACATCCACTCTACTGGTGGGTTAACATACATCCACTCTATTAGTGGGTTAACATACATCCACTCTATTGGTGGGTTAACATACATCCACTCTATTGGTGGGTCAATAACATAACATACATCCCTTTCTTCATTTCTTACTTGGGAGAGATTGATTTATTCACTTATGAGAGAGAGATATAATGATAGTCATAACATTATTCAAACTTGGAACATAACATTCTAGAAACTTTGGAGTTATAAAATTATTGTAACTTCGGAATCGTGTCCACCCTACATCTATGATTTTCCTGCACTTTTGCACCCAAAAAACATACGTAACTTAATTTCTTGAGATTGGTATATTTGCTCATGAGGGATTGGTATATTAGCTTGCACATTACTTCATTCATTATCCATCTGAAATTGGTACAAAAATAATCATAATAATATTGTACTTTGGAACATGACATGATTGGAAAAATGCTATTCAAGAATAAATAGATTCTCTTTAAATCTTACTCTCTTTGAGATAGTTCTTTTATAAATTACAACATTATGGGAGCATTTGGAATTTCAGTCAATGAATAAGAGATAAGTGAATCATAATTCATCTAAGAATAGGACACATATGAATAACAATATATCTCAACCTGAACTGGGATACTTTAGAACACTTCGGACATGAGTAAGTACCATAACAAGGTGAATACTCTATGCTGTAGAAAGATAAGGAAAGAGTAACCTTACATACCTTTTCGTCTCACTACGAATACACAATCCTATATGGGGATACAATAATCCATCTCCTTCCTTATGTGTTACTCTACAACACAAGTACTTAACAAAACTCATGTTAACAACCAACTACCTTACAAGTGTATAAATGTCACAATGAGTTACGTGACTGCTATATAGCATCATTTCATCCTTCACAGTACAATCCATTGCATTATCATACCAACAATACCATAACATACAACAAATCGACCAAGACATCCTAAACCAATAACATTTCACACCACGTTTACCCTTTACGCTTCCTCATTATCATTCCGTCACAATTACCCTATAAAGTTGCCTCATAACAACTTATGAACAACAATACATACTTAACATAGTCCAACATTCCTCCATACGACCCTTTAAATTCATTAAAACGACATCACAAGTTGATAATTGCATCCATGAAGGGTATAGGGGTTTCGGGGGGTCAAAGGGATGCAAAAATAATAAATTCAGAGTTCTGGGCTCACCTGAGAATCCACCTGCACCTGTATGTGGCTTACATGCATCCTCAGGTTCCCTTTGGAAGTAGCCAGAGGAACCTGCAAAGTCACCTGCGCCCGCAGGTGCTTCGTCTGAGAGGGCGGGTGCCCGTTTCGGCCAAAAAGGGTCTCTTTTGGGTATTTTTATGCAATGAATGGTCCATGATCATAAATAACCTTATATTAACACATTTTATATCATCTTAAATTCCAATGAACAGCCATGGTTTCACAACGCACATAAACATCACCAAACTACATGTTTCTTTCAATACGTCACCAATTTCATGCCCAATTTCGTAATAACAATTCCAAACATTATGTACAACAATAAAACAAGTTAAGGCTATAATAACATCTCACATGTAAATATTGAACCCATCAAATTCACTTCCTTTAAGACCACAAGTCTATTTTCAAGTTTACAAGGCAAAACCCTTCACCGATTAAGCAAAAGTCCATAGTTTTGCCAACATGAGCCAACAGAACCAACATGAACCAACAAACCCATCTCTTAGCATGTTAAAAAAAACCACACCCTATCATGTTGATATCTCATCCATATCATTCATTTCTATCAAAACATCAAGTCTCATTTTAAGATCAAGTCACATAGATGACACATCTTTTATCAAATAGGCAAAAGTGCACTACTCAACACTTCTAGGCATAACCATCATGAATTATATAATCTCACATGCATATAATATATTGAATCATAAGATTAAATACTTACCAAGGCTTGGAAATGGATGATCTTGTCCAAAGGAGTTTGTTGCTTAGGGTTTAAGAGAAAAATCTTCTTGGGAAATTTCTAGAATATGGCAAGTGTAATATGGTGAGTTAGGGGCTGATTTTTCAGCCTTAATAATGGTCATCCTTAGCCATTTATTAGTCAAAGATGAGGTGTTACTTGGGTCAATGGAAGAATGACTAAATTTCCCTTGTTGGGCCAAGTCTTGTAACTTAATTTTTGTTTGGGCCTTATCTTGAGCCCAATTCATTAGATTAAATTCAGCCCACTTAAATGAATGCATAATTCCTCAAAACTCCCATGTACAAATAATTCCATGAAGTTTACGGTAATCCACTAGGTTCAGAATTGTACGAGGTGTTACAAGAATACATCTCCATAAAATAATGTCAGGACTTATACAAAAAATATTTCTGCCCCAAGGCACAAGTCGTACTTTATATCTTAGCGATTTTACTTTTCGCACAATAATTTATTTGTGTCCCCACAGAAATTATACCTTGGTCCTTGGAAAATAAGTCCAAACACTTTTTCAAGTGAAATAAAAGACTTGAATTACATATTATACTTGGACAAACTATTAATTTGCCCACACATTTTGACAGATTTGAATTCAAGATCCTCATTACTATATATAATGGTGAGCGCTACATTATATCAAAAATATTATCTACGGGTTATTTGATATCGATTCGAATGTGACATAACTTATCGAGATCTCTTCATTTTTTTTAATCATTTTCAGGTACCTGAACCTTTGCCAAGGTTTTATCAAGAGTTATGTCATAGTATTTTTAAAGCACTTACCTCATTATCATTGACCATCTTTATTATTTTCCCCTTTCCTTCTTCAAGGAGTTGTACATTTGGAACTAATTGATCTATCATGCTTCAGACGTGTCATATACTCTGTCCTTCAAGGACTTCTCACTGAAGCATTTACAACTGAATTATTCCATTGGGTCAGTAAATACATCTGGAAATTTTTTGCAATAATTTGTCAATGGATTATCTCTTGAATTTCAAGTTCACATTTTATATGCGGATCTAGATAATGCATTTCACTCATTTCAGCTGTTAATCATATCTCCCCCTAATGTTAGGAAATCTAACATTTACCCCAACCTCATTTTGGGGCTCCATCCTTGTGCATGATGGAGCAATTAAATTAAATATTACATATTCAAATTTTTTAGATGGAAGTATTTGGTTCCTAACCCTAAACAAACAATATATGGGAACTTTATTGACTTGATGCATACAAGTGCTACTATATTTAAATGACACATCTCATACTAATTTTTTTTTGAGAGATTTGTTCTCTTAACCAACCATTTAGCTATAATTGGAGGCATACAATTTCTGCTAAACCAACCAGCAGTACCAACATATTTATAGTTTGGAACCATGCTCTTAACTTAATAATTTGATAAAAAAAGATTGCAAAAATCAAATTGCAAGTTGATAGCAAAACGCATATGACCAACCATAGATGCATCTATTAAATCATTTCTTAGTAAATAGTCTACATGACAGGTGAACCGACCCATATTTACCTTGTTATACGTTCCAAAAATTTAGGAGATACAATCCCAACCTAACTGGTACATTAATCAATTTATTGTGAGAACAAGCAGCACAAAAGAATTCATGAAGAAATTTTTATTTCTTTAATATATAATAACCTAAATTCTCAATTATTTGCACATCACATTTGAACTGGGATGGCCAACTTATATATTTTTTCTGTAAACTTTTAGTTTACTATCGCATGTGATTTCATCACCATGTTCATATTTGTATCAACAAACAGGAGGAAAAATGGGTAACCTTTATTTATAACCCGCTCCGATTGTAGTATATCTATTGTAGTAATATAAAGATACTAAATCTTCTCATAATTCATAGTCTCAATATAACTTTTTTTTCTCTTGTCAATTTCCTTGAAACTTAAACAGTTTCTTTTGGAGACTTACTACAATCTCAATATCATAAACAAATTCATTCCTCCGAGTAGTAACACATTAGCTTTTTTGAAGCTAACAAATACTTGTGTACTACCTCATATTTTAAAAAACCATTTGTATGGTGACCATCTCCTTTAAGGAGAAAATTATTTTATTATTGTCATGGTCAAAATCATTACAGGCAAGACCTGTTTCTTGCTTTTTTTTTTTTTACCTTTAATCCCTTTTTTATATAATATTTGACAAAATATTTTAACGTACCATAGGTACACAACCAATAACAAATTTGTGTGGCCACACAATAACATTTATTTTTTGGTCATCGCCACAACCTTTTATATGAAAGAATTATTTCTTTCTTTTTCCTTTTAGGTAGTTCATTATAAAACATACCACAATATTTGTGATGTACTAAAAGTACTTGACCAATAACCATTAATATTAAAATATATTTTTTATCTCAAACCTCTTGTTGAGGTGAGTTATGGTATTATTCAAACATACAAGAGCATCTTCTTGTCTATAAATTTCATCACATATTGACACATTCATTTTCAAAAATGATCGAGCATTTTCGATGCTTATCGAAGCAAGTTTCATTCTCTTTAAGAAATGGACTATAACCATATGTGCATGATTCATCAATTTCTATTAGAAGCTTATTGTCATGTCTTGAAATTTATCATACTTATATGACCCACCTCAACATCACTTCGAAAAACCAAGTGCATCCTCACTTTTTGTTCTTTTCTTTTGATGGAGGATTGTAAACCTTTCAAATTAGGTCGCACAACAACCGTGTGCCCAATATCTTTCATACCAAATTGTTGGTAAAAATTATCTTCACCTTCAATTTTGAAGGACTATTTGGAGAACCCATATTGTTTTTCCTTTTATTATTAATAAAATGATGACAATTATAATTTTGTTCCTCCATGCCCATATAATTTAACCACTTGTCTTCTTTTAGACTTATATGCATTGCTACCACATTCACATCAAGGAATGGAGTAAATCAATGTGTTGGGTTTCATGACTCTTTATCAAAAGCACACTATTTTATCTTAGTCATCATTATATCATCAAATAATGCAGTAGGAGTCAAACCCAATATCTAACCCACATAAAGGCGTGTTAGGCCATAATACAATGGGACTCGAACCCAATATCATGGTGCACTAGAACTCAAACTGATGTCTTATCCTTTTAGTGCGATGAGACTTTAACCCAACATATTATTATCATAGTGCATCATGAATCAAATCTGATGCCTTAGTCTCTTAGTGCGATGGGACTTGAATCCACCATCTTAACCTTAACCAATGGTTATAAATCCAAAATATTAGATCTAGCCCTCAAGCCTTTGAATAATATTACTTAGTGATTATGTGAGAAATAAAATCTGCCAGACTTTATATGATATATTATTATATAGTAAAAATAATATATGGACTAGCCATCCAAATTGCTGCATTGGCTTGCATATGAACGACTTTCTTGATTTGAAATTTTACTGTGAAAAAATACAATGGTATTATCATGTAACATAAAATATAAAACCCAAAATAATTTAAAATAAGAAATTCATAGTAAATTGAAAAGAAAAAAAACACTCCCTAGAATAGAAGCAAATTAATTGACATAGCATATGAAATGCTCAAATTTCCAGCGGCCCAACATAACGATTCTTGGTAGTGGCTTTCGTGGTGCAACGGTGAACTTGGTATCTTTTTTACTTCTTTTAGTTTTGTGTTGATAACGTGTTTAAAACTAACTAAAAAGAGTAACAATATGATGCAAGAAAGTAAACAAGAAACGAGAGAGAGAAAAAAAGAGGAGAGTATTTTTATTTCTTCCAAGTATCACGTATTTCAAGTGTGTAGAATATGAACTCTTGTGCCTCTATTTATAGTATTACATAGAGGCATAAAAAGGTTATCATAAACATGACATTAACCATGAAGGTTATGGGGAGGCTAAAGGGTGTAAGAGTTACATCCATAATGGTGCGGGTACTAGATGATTAAGTACACATTAAGAAGAAGAGTAGTGGACATCCATATTATCTACAATATTTTATAACAAGTAATCTTAAATATATTTATGAATGAAATAATTTTTAGCTATAATTGTGGGGTTAACATTTTTTAAAGTAAATAAAGAAATTATTGGTTATTTTAATCATGGTTTGATTTTGAATTTAGGAAATAGAATTTCAACCTTTAATTTTTAATTATGATATGTGGCTTCCATTCAAGTAGATATTTGAGAAAATGGAGAGATTGAGTAATGGAGAGGAGCCTCATCCTACTTTCTTGTAGTAGATTTCAGTAATCTTTTATTTTATGTTAATAGGGCCAGCAGACCAATGAATCCAACAAGAAGAGGCCCAGTCCAATGGAAACACGGACCAACAACAACATACCAAGTGTATTCCCACCAGGTGGGGTCTGGGGAGGGTAAAGTGTACGCAGTCCATACCACTACCTCAGATGGAAACCCGGACCGAAAAGAAAAAATAACAAGTAGATTTCAGTAATCAATTTATGATTGAAATAAAATCTTACTATTGATAACAGTAATTCATTTATAAACGAGGTGCAAAAAACTTTAGATTTATCAAGTATCTAATCAGTAAATTTATATTATTTAAATATAGGATGCAATATTGAGTGCTTACGTTGTACAAGGCCAAAATAGATAAGATGCATGACCAGGTTAATTATAAACATGTGGATGGTCAAGTAAGAAACAATTAGATATACCAAAAGAAGTTGGAATAGTTCATCTCAATGTAACGACATATTTCGTCGTTATTGCATTGTTTAGGGTGTTAGTACTCGGATAGAGTTTTTCCTAGGATGAGGGTGATAAAATGTCACGCCCTGAATTCCATCGGGACGGATTGGCACTCGTAGCCGACAAGGCCCAAGAGAACCAAGCTTTTCCTCTATTCAATCATACGCATGCCATAAGAAACCCATAATCACATAATAGCTTTAGATACCAACAATGGAGTTCATGGAACATGATATATATACACATATGCGAAACTTGGCCGTTGAGGCCACCAAGTCAAAAACGACATATACCTTTTACATTTATACACCCACATCCGTCTACAAAAGCCTCTAACAAATGCATTGACCAAAATGAACTAAAAGTCGGGACAAGTCCCCGCTTTATACAACATGTACAACACCAAAAATTATGTACAACTGTGACTCGGAGAAGCCCCGAACTAACTGGAGCTCACCAAAGATCTGTAACAACTGGCAACCTACTGTGGAGGCCTACTAGTACCTGCGCCTGCAGCAAGTAAGGTAAATTCCCCAAAAGGGGTCAGTACGAAGAATGTACTGAGTATGTAAGGACATATGAAACTTATAAGATATGAAAATATGTTAAGAACTCAAGTTCAAATGCATAACCAATATAGATAAGTCACAATGTAGATGAGTCACCATTCTGTACTTTGGAAACCATGTATTTTGCTTTCATTACTTTCTTTGTATCTTTGCTTATGTGATTATTCATCTTTGACTGTGACCTGTGATACCCGGGCCCCGACTGAACAGTGGGTTTTAACATAACATCATGTTATGTGGGGATCGGCTCGAGCTAGGCTTATACCCGTAGAGCTGCCACCCTATGAATCAGTATATATCGGGATCGGCTTGAGCTAGGTGCTATTACCTTTAGAGCTGCCACCCACACAAACATTTCAGGTTCGGCTCGAGCTAGGTTATTACCCCTAGAGCTGCCCCCTGTCAGGATCGGTCCGAGCTAGGCTTATGCCCCTAGGACTGCCCCCTGATTTGGGATCGGCTTGAGCTAGGCATTTCGCCCCCAAAGCTGCCACCCATACTTGATCATTGAACACATATGCATTACTTTAATCTTTACTTTGAGATTGCAACCATGATAGTCACAACTTAACTTTAAGCTTTGGATCATTAACCAATGAGTGAGAGACATGTAAATAAACATTGTTGGAAACATAACATTATTAGAACCATAACACCATTAGAACCATTGGACAATAATCCATGAACAAGAGACATGAGTATAATCACCATTAGAACATTGGAACATAACCTTATTGGGCTTTTGGACGTTAGTCAATAAATATGAGACATGAGATTCACAAATGATCAATGCGTAGAAAATATATGACAATGACCATGGATAATCGGATATAGGATACCTTAGCACATTTTAGGATGGAACAAGCGTAATGTCAATGTGATTACTATTTGCCGCAAAAAGATACGAACAGAGTAACCTTACATACCTTGTATTCTCAATACGAATATACAAACTTAGATGTGCATACAATGTCCCGCTCCTTCTTTATGTGTCACTCTACAACACAAATATATAACGGGATTTACATTAACCACCAACTACTTTACCAATGCATATAACATCAATGAGTTACATGTTTGCCTTTACACATGCCATTTACCCTTGACAAAACCATTGAAGAAATTATTATTCCATAAATCCCCCAATATTCCATACATTGACCAATACATGATAATCAATACATTTCACCACAACACTTCTCCTTTACACTTTCTTATCCACACCACATCACAACTAATCCATCAACTTACCTTAATACACCTCATAGCACATATCGGCCAAAATCCCACAATTTACATATAGAAAAATAACAAGTTTAATAACCAAAATCACACCATACATGTCCATATTTTATCCATACCATGCTCTTTCATCAAAGGCATAAGTCATAATTCAATCTTGAATCTCATGGATCACAAATCTTATATAAAAACACAAAGTACCATGTCCAACATTTCCAAGCACAACCAACATGATTTGCATACTCTATCATGCATATAATATATTAATCCATAACAATAATCACTTACCCAAGCTTGAAAAGTGATGATCTTGCTCCAAAAATTGGCTTTGAGTCTTTAGGGTTTGAGAGCAAATATCTTCTTTTGGTCTAAAAAGGCATGAGACTTGTGTAGAATAAAAATCAGATTTTTGGTACCTTTTATAAGCTTTTAAGTCCATCCTTATACACTCTATGACATTAAATGTTGGGTTCTAGAAGTCAAGGAGAGATTGGGTCATTTGACCTATTTTTGGCCCATGTCTTCTTTTCATTTTTGGGCCCAATTCACTTAACCCAATAAAATCAATAATTCTCATGTTTAAATCATATCATACATGTTACAACAATATTATCACTCACGCTATTCATATCCGTAGCCTCAATCCTAAAAACAAGTGATTCTAGCCACGTATGGCCTATTTTGACCATAAGGGTAAAACCGTCATTTTGATGCCAAATTCGTTCTCAAGTAATTTTATCATACCAATATAATAATTTAATTATTTCATGTATATTCTCTGGGTTGTAGAATAAATGTGGCAAAAATCGGCTCGGTACGTCCCTGGGCACCCTTGGGATTTAAGAAAATTTCCAACTTTGAAAAAGTGGCAAAACCAGCGTGGCACGCCCTTGGACGCGCCATCTTACTGCCTATGGGCACAAAAATTTGGCCCAAAGAGGCGTGGCATGCCCTCTGGCACGCCCCACACTTAGTTTTTCAAAAAAATTCCGTTTTTCAACTTTTCTTCGCGGGTTTGATTAGATACTTCAAGTCCTATTCTTTAGATTACTTCTTACCCTTAATATCATTTGCTTAGACGTCCTCTTAGCCTCATTTTGAACCCCACAAATACTTCACGAAAATCAAAAAACACCTCCTACGAAGGTTTAATCACATATACGAGGGCCAAATTCACTTATCTCATCAATAACATTACAAAATACATATGTATGGCTCTCGACACCTAAGTAAGCATTGTTCAATGTCGTCAAGTAGGGTTAGGAAGGTACGGGGTGTTACATAAAATCTCAGGCTAGAGCAGTTTCTAATAAAAATCGATGTTGTGTGGTTTAGAAATACCTTGTACCTCGTGGATTAGTAGTTGATATTTTTAAGCTTAGTATGTGATAGCCGAGGGGCATAGTGGCCCATAGAAACATTCAGAATAAGAATTAGATTCGTAGAACTCCGGTTATGGCATTTGCTGGGATAAAATAAATTTGAATTGTTATATTTCCAGGTGTGTGTTGTGAAATAAGGAAAATATGATAGTTATCCTTAGTTTTTACCAGTTATCGCTACAGAGGACCTCCCACCGTTGTAGCGAAATCGCTGTAGCGGAAACATGACTATTTGTCAATGAGGAAACTATTTTAAATTCTAAGAAACAGGACCGCATGAGTCATTGTATGACTCATAAAATCAAACCATGGATCATGGTTTAACTCGTGAATCTTGGACTAATCCTAATTTGGTTTCTGGAAAGGTCACGTACGAGTCATTGTACGACTCATAGTATGATACCATGACTCGAAAGATGAGTCGTGGTCCCTGGGATGTTTTTGATCACTTACTGGAATGGTACAATGACTTGATAGTACGACTCGTGGTTCAAACCACAGATCAAACATCAATCCGCAGGGTCCTAGGGAGTTACTATTTAAAGAAAAGCATATCACGAGTCAATCTACGACTCGTGATCCCTTTGTATGACTCGTACAATGAGTTGTACTGGTCTGAGACTTGCATTTTAAGCTGACTTTTTTGAGATAAGTCTGGGATCTAACATGTAAAAACTTTGGGGTGTTGCAAATTAAGAAGGTCCTTACTAAGTTGTAAAAGTAATTGGTAAAAGCTCATACAAATTAGGAAATTAAGAAAGTGTTGAGTTACCCAATATTTGAAATGTCAATAACCTAAATACTATTGCTAAGATACACATTATCTACATTATAAGTTATCTATAAACCGTACTAATCTTGGGTACAGGTAAAAAGCAAATTGGCCAACTCTGGAGAATGGATTTTTCTTGCAAGTATGAAAATACATGCTGAATTCTTTTTTCCTATTGATACCCAATTTTTTGCTCTCCCCGATTCGGATTAATTATGAACTTCTACTATTTTAAACATTTTTGAAATTATCATTTTTATAAAGTTAAGATACTTTCAAAATTAATTTGAAACTAAATTTGTCATTTTTAAGTAGGGCATATATTTTTGTATATTAATTATATGGAATTATGTAAATTCTACTTTAGAAAATATTTTTGAAAATTATTTTGAGTGAAAACCATGCTTAAGTTTAGAAATGCTTTATTTTCCCTCAAATTGATTTAACATGGGAAATTAATTGTATAATTAGTTTCTTGATTTATAAAATAAATACGCTTTATAAAATATTTATTTTCTAATTGTTAAAACTAGAAGCTCTTTAATTAATTTAGAATTTATTTCGACTAAATTCAATTGGCCAGATTTTGTCCAATTAATTAATTTGGCTAAGTCTTAAGCTCTCAAATTGGATCCTTTTATTTCAAGCCCCAACAAGCCCTTTTCCACTAGACGACTGGGCCCTAGCTCACAACCCCAAACCCGGCCTAACAATATTTTCCTCAGCCTATACACATAAAAAACATTTACACGTACAAACTATACACAACCTTTCAATACTCTCAGCATGTCACTCTCTCCCATTTATTTACCCTCAACAAAAGAATGCACCACCAAGGACAGACGTGCCTTCTAATGACCTAATTCATGAGATTTTACTTTGTATGTGATTTGATAATTTTTCCCTTCCTCATAATTACTACATGTTTATTTTGGGATGTGGGGATGGTTGGCACAGTTTCCAGTGCCTTCGGAAGGGTTTTGGGACAATTTGAGGTTGTTAGAGACTTTAACAGCCATATAGTTGACTTCTGTTAAAATTTGATGTTTTGAGTATTGATTGGCAATTTGAACAGTTCCATTAGATTCCATAATGTCGAATTTGGGTTAGTAGCAGGGTTGGTTCGGGTTCAAAACCCTTAGTTTGCATTTTGATCCTCCGTTTGAAAACTAGTAAAAAATTTCAAAGGGGGGTCCCGGGGGCTAATTTGTTGAAGACAATCCTTTTTTGAAAATTTGACGTTGCCTTTAGGTTTGGAACTTCGAAAATAGCCTAGTAGCATATATGGTTTATTTTTGTAGGGTTCCAAATGAATCTCAAGGGTCCGTTCAAAAAACTTTTCAAATTGCATTTTCAGCTGAATTGCTGATATCTGATGCAGGCCGCTCAGTAAGCTTATGATACCTACTGAGTACAAGTGGACCATACTCACTCCTACTATGCCCTTTCGGTGCAGATCCCAGTACGAGTATGACCCTCGGTGGCTGATTTTGTGCATGTGGAGTTGGTGATTTCGAGGTACTGGCACACTCTAGGCTTATCAGAGTTGACCCCAGGCCTCATCTTATCTATTATGATGTTTTTATTTATTTTCGGAGACTGACATATGTATTATTCATATTAATTTATGGTTTTAGATGCTCTTATACTTATGATACCAGGTATTTGGGATGGTTATGTATTTTGTTCAGACTTCCGCATTTATCTATATTTATGGTCCTACTTTGTTCTACAAGTCTCGTCTTGTTTTATTCTATTACTATTTTTGAATTTTCTTGACCTTTGGGAACTTGTCTTACTTATCAAGGTTGGAACGAGATAAGTTCCATCATGACCTTAACTTTTGGGTCATGACAAATTGGTATCAGAGCGCTAGGTTCACCGGTCTCATAAGTGTAAGAGCAGAATGTCTAGTAGAGACTCATGAACCGGTACGTAGATGTCTGTATCTATATTCGAGAGGTTATAAGATGTATGTAGGAAAAACTTCTCTAATTTGATTCCTTATCATGCTGGTTGTTCATACTAAAAGTTCTAAACTTGAATTCCATTCTTTTCTGCATAGATGGTGAGGACTAGGACTAGGGATGCTGAGCCAACACCCGATATGGGAGCCTTGGTTGGAGGGAAAGGCAGGGGTCATAGCCGACTAAGAGGTAGAGGATGGGCACGAGGAGCTGCATCAGCAAGAGGACACACTGGGAGGCCTCTCCTGTGCCTGAGGTTGAGTATGCTAGAGATGACTATTAGATAGGGAGTGGAGGGCCAGTTTAAGTCCCATAGAGTTCAGTTTATACCCTAGTGCTTTAGGATCTATTAATTGGCCTCTTGAGAAGTTTGGAGGGTGTTCCTTTGAGTGTACCTAGTATTCCTCAGACTTCGAGTGGCATTCTGCCGTCAGTACCGGTATCTGCTTATGGTATTCCTACTTCAGGGGTGCAACCATCATCTATGGTACCCCCACATGTGGATTCATTGCCTACCAGACTTACTATCTCTCCGGTTGCTTTGAATACTGTAATGTCTTCTGATGATCAGAAGAGGTTTGAGAGGTTTATTCGCTTGGCTTCTTCCAAGTTTAGTGGAGAGGTTTGTGAGGATGCCTATGAGTTCTTGATTGATTGTCAGGAAAAGCTACATAGTCTTGGATCCCTTGAATAGCACAGAGTTGCTTATACTACCTATCAGTTGATGGATGTGGCAAGAGATTGGTGGAGATAGATTTTTAGTTGTAGGCCAGTGGATTCGCCAGCTATGACTCGGGCTTAATTTTCTGAGGCCTTTTTGGCGAGGTTTGTGTCGTATAGCTTGAAAGATCAGATGCGGTATGAGTTTGATCACTTGGAGTAGGGCTCCATGTCTATTTTGAGTATGAGGAACACCTTTATTCTCTATCCAGATATTCAGTCACCAGCATCTCCACTGAGTTAGAGAGTATTCATAAGTTTGTGAAGGGGTTAGAGGGTCCTTAACAGTTGGCTACTGCCTAGATGGTTGTTTCAGGGACATCTTTCCAGAGAATTATTGAGCATGCTAAGTTGACCAAGTCTGTTACCCAGGCTACTCAGGGAGGCAACAAGAAGGTGCATTGACAGGGCGAGTTTAGTGGTCGCACCTCCCGAGGCAGAGATTTCTTAAGTAGAGGTTCCTGTGGTTATCATGGTTGGCTAGTTTTGTCCATTTTATAGGGATCAGGTGGTACACCTTCAGGTTCTGCGACTTCTGGTAGCCAGGTATTAGGTCATGCTAGTGGGGGTTCCAGTTTCAATTCTTCGTAAGACGGTCGTCCTAGTTTGTCTGTGCCTCCTCTGATTGAGTCAAGCCGTAGGGGATGTTATGTTTGGGATGAGGTTGGCCATCTGGCCAAAGATTGTCCCCAATATGTGTATAGACCTACTCAACGGGGCTCTTAGCTTCAGTTTTGCCCTACTCTGATATTTGTAGTGATAGGTGGTTCACAGAGTGGTAGGGATGGGGCTAGAGGTACTCGAGGTAGAGGTAGGAGAGCTCATTATGGTGGTTGAGGGGTTGCTCAGTCCGAGAGAAGACTAATGTGCCGTGGATTTGCGACACTTGAAATGCTTAAAACTATGAATATTTGCAAGTACATGGGTATGATTTTGTGGATATGATGGGTTTTTGAATAATTGCAGGATAAATAGGTTCAGAGAAGGAAATTACTGAAAATTGGACTTAAAAGAGGATCAGACGAGTGAAACCAAGACCATGGGATCTGACCACAGTCGTACCTAGGCTATCGTGGCATGAACTAGAAAAGTGGTCCTCAGGAGTTGATCAGACGAAGAGCTCCCACAACCATACCATGATCATATGATTATACCATTTGGTCATGGGAGGAAGGCCTGAAAACAAATCTGCAGGAGCTAAGTATGAGAATCACCAGCTGAGAGTCCCCACGACATGCTTCAAAGTCACGATCATACCATGCTATTGTGGGGTAGAAGGCTAGATTTATAGCTTACAAAAAATCAAAGTGAATATTAATCAGATGACCACATTGTATAGTTGTGAGTAGAAGCCACGAGGCCGTATTGAGAGTTGTACCAGCTAAGAAATGAAGATGAAAATCCATGAGCTAAATCACCAGCACCAAAGGACGATCGTGAGTTCTAACCACGATCGTACCTTCTTGTCGTTCGATGCCACCGACCCAGTTTTCATATTTGTATTAGGATAAGTTTTATTTTATCTATAAATACTCCTATGAGGCATTTATTGTACTAGTTTACACTCTTTCATATTTTATAGCATTATACTGTGAGATTCTAAGGCATATTCTTGGGATTTCACGAACATCGATTCTAGGGTTTTAGTTCAAGTGGAGATTTTGGAGTTTTATTATTATTATTGTAAGTTCATACTTATGTTTTCATCTATGAATTCTTCTTGTGAGTTTGCAATTATGAAAATCTAAACACCACAACTAGAGTTGTGGAACTATGACGGATTAACGAAGTAGTGTCAAAGTACAAGGTGATTCTCGAAGAGTAGTTGGGAATGTATTGTTTTTTCTTTGGGATTTGTTTATTTTTAACGCGTGCACACATTGGAACTTGTCCTATCTCTACCTTGGAGGGTAGATTCTTAGGGCATGTGGGTTTCTATAGAAGATTCATCAAGGACTTCTCTAAGATTGCCAATCCGCTGTGTAAGCTATTGGAGAATGAGGTGAAATTTGTGTTTGATGATGCATGTCTGAAAGTGTTTGAGTTACCAAAAGAGAAGTTGATTTATGCTCCTATTATTGTGTCTCCCGATTGGCATATGCCATTAGAGGTTATGTGTGATGCTAGTGACGTGGAAAAATTAAACCCTAAACCCTTTACTTGAGACCCGATTACACTCTAAACTCATTCACACTAAATTTCCCTCAAATTCAAATGATTAAACGAGTAAAGGAAAAGAAATCTTACCTCTGATTCACGCACATACGGTTACCCCTCAGTATTTTGAACCCATCATCTTCAAGAACTCACCAAATTCAAATTAATTAAGTAAGTATACTCATGAATTGTTTTCATTATTATTAAATGAGTGCAAATCTAGTTCAGTAGGGGTAGCATGGGTCTGTGATGTCTAATAAAATGCATGGGTTTGAATTTCTGAATGAATAATAACAATGGAGAAGTCTTGAGTACCCAAGCTTGTTAAAATTTTGGTCAATAAAGGTCTAAAATAGGGTCAAGAATAATTTCTGGTTTCTATTGTCAGTGAACTCCACGACACAACTTACGATCAAAGTATAAAAAAAGGGTCCCAGGTTAGGTCATTGTGGGGTACCAATTCCAATCTTGTAAGTACTTATGATACAAGAACATCCCATAATCATCCTATTATGGTACGATAGTGGTATGTATGTCACGCCCCGAGTCCCAACGAGGCGTGATTGGCACCCGAAGCCGACATGGCCCGAGAGAACCAATCTTAGCTTATGAACACTCGCATGCATCTCCTTATATGGACCTTATGAAACCCCATGCAACTATGCAAAAGTCATGGGTATGGAAACGGATATAGAAACATATGCCATATATATATATTTATATCAATTTGGCCGTTGGGGACAACAAACCAAAATAAGCATACATATCTTACATTATGTTCCCACATAAGTCTACAAAAGCCTCTAGCTGAAATACATGACTATGCAAACCTAGAGTCGGGACAACACCCCGCTTTATACTCATATACAATACCAATACCAAAATAAATGTACATGGCAACTCAGAAAGCCCCAAACCAAGTGGAGCTCACCAAAAGTCGGCAAAAGATCCGCGACCTACAGTGGAGGTCTACTAGTACCTGCGCCTGCAGCAAGTAAGGTAAGCCCCCAAGAGGGGTCAGTACGGAGAATGTACTGAGTATGTAAGGCCGTATGAAACTTGTTATAAACACATCAATAGAATCAAAATGTAATAAGATAGGCAACATGAACAACTCATCGATTTGCATATGTGGAACAATGTAACTTACATAAATTAAGTTCTTTCTCTTTGTGATTTATTCCTCATTGCTCATATCATAACGTACCCGGGCCCCGACTGATCAGTGGGTCTTAACATCACATCATGTGATGTTGGGATCGAGTCGAGCTAGGCTTATTCCCCTAGACTTGCCACCCATAAATCAACACCTCGGGATTGAGTCGAGCTAGGCTTATGCCCCTAGACTTGCCACCCATAAATCATAACCAACAACAAATGTGTATTTCTTTATTCTTACTTTTGATTGATTGATACTTGTGAGGAATTGATTCATCCTCTTATGAGAGAGTGATACAATCAATTATGAGAGCTTAACATATGTACATAGCCACAACATTCTTGGAAACTCAAGAACATAACATGATTGGGACTTTTGGAACATGTCCATAATTATGTAACCCATGAACCACCATAACTCATGAATGAGGAGTATAGGACTCAACAATAGATAACATTATTGAAATCATTAGACACAAGTCAATGAACAAGAGGTATGTGTGTAGCCACTATTGGCACTTTGGAACATAACCTTTTTGGGCTTTTGGAACATTGACTAACGAATATGAGACATACAATTTCCAAGTGATCAATGAGTAGGGAATATGTAATAATAACCATTTCTAAACGGATATAGAATACCTTAGCACATTTCGGGATAGGACTAGCATAATGCCAATGTGAATACGACGTACCACAAAAACATACGAACAAAGTAACCTTACATACCTTTACTTCCAAGTATGAATACGCAAGCCTATGTATGAACACAATAGTCCCGCTTCTTCCTTACGTCTTACTCTACAATACAAGTTCATAACGGAACTTACATTAGGAACTAGCCACTATATAGGCGTACAGGACGACAATGAATTTTTGTGGCTACCATATAGTGTCATGTCACCCCCTCACCAAACAGTCCAATACATTTACATATCAACAACACCATAACATCACCCACATTGACCAAAAGATCATACACCGAAAGCATTTCACACCATACTTACCCTTTACGTCTTTCCCTTTGTCATTTCGTCATATTTATTCCTTCATAACAACATATAAACAACCATCCATACTTAACATAGTCCAACACACCTTCATACGACAATTTAAAGTCATTAAAACGTCATCACAAGTTGATAATTACATCCCAAAAGGGTATTGGGGCTTTCGGGGATCAACTAGTGACGGAAACACACAAAACGAATTATGGAGGTGACCTGCGTTGCCACCTACGCATGCAGGTGGATGAAATGCATGCGCATATGGCTCCTAGAAAATTCCAGGGCCTTCTGCATTGGCATCTGCGTCCGCAGATGCCCTCGTCTGCGGGGGCGGATGCCCGTTTTGGTTGGAAATGATTTTTTTTGGGTCTTTTAATGCCATGAATGGTATATGATCACAATAAAACATATTTGAACATATTATTGATCATATTAAACATCAATAATCATCCATGGCCTCACAATACACATAACGACACCCAAAACCACATTTCACGGCCAATACGACTCCAAAGCCACAATCGATTTCCCAATAACCATTACAAATGTTATGCACAGGAATCAAACAAGGTAAGATCATAATAACATCTCACATTTCAATATTCACTCCACCAAGTTCACTCTTTTCAACACCACAATTCCAAAGTCAAGTTTACAAGACAAACCACCCTTCAATTTAGCAAACATGAACACTTCACTTATTGTGACCTTCCCAATATTCCACCAACATAACCAACACAATATACACCATATACCATGCATAAAATATATTAACCCATCACAATAAACACTTACCAAGACTTACCAATGGATGATTTTGGCCAATAGAAGGACTTGGGGTTCTTGTGAGCAAAGGAATTATTGTTGGAAAAATCTAGAATTTTATGAGGGTTAAAGTGAATCAAAAATCTGATTTTTCCCTTATATAGTACCTCATGTCTCCATTATCCTTTTACTTAGCATTTAATGTTATATTGATTGGTCAAATAGACCACATTTGGAAGAATGGGTCAAAAATATCCCTCTTTTGGGCCATGTCTTCTTATATTATTTGGGCTTCATTTTTGGGCCCAATTATTCAAGACTTAATAATTCCCACAATTCAATACAAAATTCACCAATTCTCTCATGTTTTTATTTTTGCCCCATATGTGACGGTTATCAGCTAAACTTAGAAACGTACGAGGTGTTACATTTTAATTACTTCTTAACCTTAATACACTTTGTTTTGAGGTCCTCTTAGCCTCATTTTGAACCCCACAAATGCATAATTACAATTTCAAAACACTATCTATGCAAGCTTAATCACATAACAAGAGCCAAATTCAATTATCTCGCCAATAACATTACCAAATGCATACTTATAGCTCTCGAGACCTAAGTACATCTTATTTAATGTCGTCAAGTAGGGTTAGGAATGTACGGGGTGTTACATTCTTTCCCCCTTAGGAACATTCGTCCTCGAATGTTAGTAACATCGTCTCATGTACATCCCATGCATCTCTCTCTTAGCATATATACGCATATACACACAATACTTATGCATACTTCCTTGTTATTGTTTTATTGTTCTAAATCCATACCTTGAACTTTCTCCCGCGGGTACTTTGACTTCATGATTTCTTTGGCTCCCTATGTGATTCGATTTCTCCACCGTATCTTTACCAAAGCTATGCTTCTTTTTCCTTTATTTATATGGCAATATATATATCCCTTCATAAGGGTCATCCCGCATAGCTTGTCCATGTAATAAACTAATGAATCTCAGCATATGACTTGTGTTAGCCTGTAGTTACTGTTTTACCATCTTAACCTTCTCCGTAGTGTAGTGAACAAAATCAAGCCCCAATTAAGGCAATTCCACTCGGTTTAACTCACCCGATTGATGATTTACACGTTCTTCTGTATAAACCCTCGCAGATACCATGATGATACTTGAACAAGAGCTATCATGATAAGCACATTCAATAAAGGGTAAATGTTCATCCCAACTACCATTTGAGTCTCTCGCACAGACTCATAGTATACTGTTAAATGTTTGAATAGTCTACTCTATTTTTCCATCCATATGAGGGTGAAAAGTTACACTCAAATTCACGTATGTGACAACTTCCAAAACTATGGAGTAAATTGAGCATTTCAGAACTCCGTATAGTTGTACTTCCTCTTTAATAATTAACCTCGTATATTCGTCAACCATGTAAGTGGTCTTGAAAGGCAACATGCATTATGTAGGTAAACCTGTCAACTAGCTCTCATGTGGAATCAAACTTCCCAAAATATATATAAGGCAACCCTTATGTGTATGAGGCAAACTTGCAGTACAACCCATGTTAACCATGTTTTATTTTAACCTGGACAACATATATATGGCATATAACCTCCAGATTTTCTGATGCTTTGCTATTACCTATTGATAATTCGGTCAAGGAGTTACATTGCTTGTTCTTTTTCTTTATATTGCCTCGCCAATATCTTCTTACCAAACCATGGTACGTTTTTGTTTCGCTCCCAATGACAATAGAATTCTGTGAATGAGGTGCTTCGGTTCTACTTCATTTCCCTCGTGCGTAAGGTCGAATCTCTTCGACCCTTGTGGTATGTTCTTTTTGCCGAACTAAATATAGGATTCGCATATTACTTTTCCTTCACCTCTACGAATAAGGACTTTACCGCATTTTGCGCTATAACCCTTTGATCTGGAGTTTCTAGTAACTGCAGTCTAATATATAGATTCTTCCTAAACCTTGTGTCCCCATGGACCGACCATCAGTACTTCCTAGGGCTTTGCGGCCTACTGCATCGACCACTGCATTTGCTTTTCCCGAATGCGATCTCAGTATCTTATCTTAATCTCTTAATAATTTGGGTCGTCTTCCCTACCTCAAATTTGAGTCCCTCTGTTTAAAGTATATGCAAGCTCCTATGATCAATAGTCATATCTCAATATGAACCCTAAGTAGTAGTATCATATTTTCATATCTCATATCTGTCAAATAACTACCACACATGTTACCGCAAGATTATGTGTGATATAGTTTCTCTCATATGGCCACAACTGCCGTGAGGCATACGCTGTTAGCGAATCATCATACTGCATCAACACACATCTGAGGCCAACCTCGGAAGTATCTGTCGCACCTCAAATCCCATTGGGGCGGACATGGCACCCGAAGCCGTTAAGGCCCGAGAGAACCATTCTATACGTTCGCATACTTGTTGTCAATAGGCTAGCATTCAATCACTTATGGACACAACATATCAATAATATAAATCTAATAAGAACATTTATATAAACATGAGACATGGCCGTTGGAGCCATATGGTTGAGAAAAACACACACACAACATTCCCTCCTTCAACTGTATAACGTCTACAAAGCCTCTAACAGCTACAAAACCCAAAATATAGTCGGTATAATTTCCCACTTTATATACAATGCTTATGCAGCACCAAAACCACATATACATATGACTCGGAAAGCCCCAAATTGAACTGGAGCTCACCAATATTCTGTAGATGACCCGTAGCCTACTGAGGAGGTCTACTAGTACCTGTACCTGCAGCACGTAAGGTAAGTCCCCCAAGGGACGTCAGTACGAAAGAATGTACTGAGTATGTAAGGCTATAAATAACTGTATGAAATATAAGCACTTCAATGGAATTAAGTACAAGTGAACGAACGATATAAATAACTACCATATGGTATATATGTGGAATCATGTACATTGCTTCCTTTACTTTACTGTACTTTACTTTACTTTACTGTACATCATCAATCATCAATCATGTCATGCCCGGGCCCAACTTATCAGTGGGAAATAACATAATAATCGGGATCGCCATCCATGCGGATATTCCTTTTATCCCATGGGATACCACCCGTAATAATGGGATCGACATTCATGCGAGTGTTTCTTTCACTCCATGAGATACCACCCATTTTCAACATTAACCATTACACAATTACTCACATTACTTCATTCTTTAGTTATAAGAGCGATACATTTATAACAGTGCTACTAATTCTGAAATGAGATATTGTACAACCCTTTGGGGATAGGACAAGTGTTATGATAATATGAATACTAGATGCTGCAGAAGAATGCGAAAAAGAATAACCTTACATACCTTATCTTCTCAATATGTAACTACAATGATTCAGCTCCTTCCTTATGTGTTACTCTATAACACAAGTACATAATGGAGCAAACATTAACGGCTAGCTACATTATAAGTTTACAAGACGGTAAGTAGGTGCTTAATGGAAAGTAGAAACCGTCCAACCTCCAAAACACATTTTGCATCACTCTCCCTTTCATTATACTACCAGATAACAGTATTCAACCACATTACCCTAACACTTACTGCTTTTGCAAAACAACAACACCAAATCAGTCCACACACCACCAAAACAGTCCACAAACAAACATAATCGTTACAAACCGGTAGGATTACCTACCTAGTTTATCCTTTACATTTCCACTCCAATGAAACTCCATATATTCACACCATAAGGTAACCATACTGCCTTCCATAGTAGCATACCAAAATCATTCCACAACAGTTCCAAAATTCAGATTAACATAACAAAAGAGTGTTCTCTTTTCACTACAACAAACGTTCCATTTACCAACACATATAAACATTTCCATCAAGCCATACATAAAAGGAACGATTCAGGGGCAGAACCACACTTTAATATACTGGAATTTCATCATCATAACTTAATTTCTTCAACACCCTAAGCCCCTATACAAGTCCAAGCCACAAGGAAGACAAATTCATCAAAACTAACACAAGTGGACTGCCAACCTAATTAAGGGACTGCCCTATACATTTTAAACACCACCAACATGTTTTACACAACCTATTATACATATATAACATTAATATATAAGGTTAAACCCTTACCAAGGCTTGCAAAATGGGAGATTAGTCCAAGAACCCTAAAGGAAAACTAGGGCGGCTGTTTGGGGTTTGAGAGAGGAGAGAGTGTTTTAATTTTCTGTTTTTGGAAAATGAAATGAATGGATAAATGAGATGAATTCCAGATCTTTATAAAACCTCTTAGCCACCTCTTTTATCTCATTCTTATCCAATTTTTGGTCAAAAATAGTCCAAGTAGGTGATGCACCTACTTGGCTATATAAGCTGTCCAAAACAGTCCACTTACTTGGGCTAATTCTAGTTGGATCATAGCATGTTGGGCCTTAGTGATATTTAGGTATTGGGCTGGTCATCTTCCCTATTTTATGTACTTAGTTTGGACCTCAATTCAGTCCATTAACATAGGTCCAAATGCAGCCCAATAGGTTAAATAGGTGATACACCTACTATCTTAATTAAGTCACGGAAGCACCTCACTTATGTTCTCCCCGTTTTCCAACATCTTAATCCTTCTACCTTAATTCACCACTTAACTTTAATTTTACACTTAAGTATGTCCTTATTATCTCAAGTTTAAATACTTTTATCCATGTTAGGTTAGTCGCACAGGTTTTGAAAATGTACGGGGTGTTACATTCTCCCCCCCTTAGGAACATTCGTCCTCGAATGGTAGTATCATCTCTATTCAGCTTAAACGAGTTCAAGCTTAAGTTCAATCTTTATACTACCATATAACACTTATATATTTATATACTTACTTGTTATTGCTCCAATTTAGCATCTAAGGTTTCCACTTCAGTTTCAAATAATTGAGGATACTTAGATTTCATCATCTCCTCGGCTTCCCATGTGATCTCTTCTACCTGTTGATTCCTCCAAAGAACTTTTACGGAAGCTAACTCTTTATTTCTTAACTTCTTAACTTGTCGATCCAAAATAGCAATAGGTACTTCTTCATAGGTGAGATCTTCCGTAACTTGTACATCTTCAGTAGGAGTAATATGAGATGGATCTCCTATGCACTTTCGAAGCATCGAAACATGAAATACCGGATGAACAGTGGAGAGTTCTTGGGGTAGTGCCAACTCATACGCAACTTGCCCGAATCTTTTAATAATTTCATATAGGCCTATATAACGTGGACTCAATTTTCCTTTCTTTCCGAATCGCATTACCCCTTTCATCGGTGACACTTTTAAAAATACCCAATCACCTATGGCGAATTCGAGCCCTCTTCTTCTAACATCAGCATATGATTTATGGCGGCTTTGGGCTGTCTGTAGTCGTTGCTGTATCACCTTAACTTTCTCCATAGCTTGATGGACGAGATCCGGTCCAAATAGGGTAGTTTCACCTACTTCAAACCATCCGATAGGTGATCTACACTTCCTCCCATATAACGCTTCGTAAGGAGCCATCTTGATACTTGAATGATAGCTATTATTGTAGGCAAATTCAACAAGAGATAAATGATCATCCCAATTGCCTTTAAAGTCTAATGCGCACGCTCGTGGCATATCTTCAAGTGTCTGGATAGTACGTTCTGCTTGTCCATCCGTCTGAGGATGGAAGGCCGTACTCAACTTTACTTGTGTACCCAAGCTCTTCTGAAATGATTTCCAAAAATGTGCAGTAAATTGTGCTCCCCTGTCTGATATAATGGAGACCGGAATTCCATGTAATCTCACTATCTCTTTAACATACAATCTTGCATAATCTTCCGCTGTATAAGTGGTTTTGACAGGTAGGAAATGTGCTGACTTGGTAAGCCTGTCAACTATGACCCATATAGAATCAAATTTCCGCAGTGTACGAGGCAAACCTGTGACGAAGTCCATATTAATCATATCCCATTTCCAAACTGGAAGATTGATACATTGCATGTAACCTCCAGGTTTCTGATGCTCCACTTTAACTTGTTGACAATTTAGACATTGAGTTACAAATTTAGCAATGTCCTTCTTCATATTACCCCACCAATACACTTCTTTCAAATCATGGTACATTTTTGTAGCTCCCGGATGAATAGAATATCGTGAATGATGCGCCTCTATCATAATTCTTCTCCTCAGCTCATCTACATCCGGTACACATAATCTATCTTGGCATTGAAGCACCCCTTCTTGTGTAAGATCAAAGACCTTAGTCAGACCCTGTTGTACATTTTCCTTTAGCTGTAATAACATAGGATCCGCAAACTGCTTTTCTTTCACCTCAACTATCAATAAAGATTCAGCTGCATTTTGTACAATAACCCCTTCATCTGAGGATTCGAGAAGACGAACCCCCAAGCTGGCTAATTGATGTAGATCTTTGACTAAATCTTGCTTTTCTGTCAAGTGGCTACTAGTGCCTCCTATTGCCTTTCAGCTCAATGCATCAGCTACCACATTTGCTTTTCCTGGATGATATAGAATATCAATATCATAATCTTTCAATAGCTCAAGCCACCTTCGTTGCCTCAAATTGAGTTCCTTCTGCTTAAAGATATATTGTAAACTTTTGTGATCAGTATAGATGTCAACATGAACTCCATACAAATAATGACGCCATATCTTTAAAGCAAATACCATCGCTGCTAATTCAAGATCATGCATGGGATATTTTCTCTCATGCGGTCGCAACTGTCGTGAAGCATATGCTATTACATTACCGTGCTGCATCAATACACACCCTAGGCCAATTCCGGAGGCATCACAATATACTACATACCCCTCTGTGCCTTCCGGAAGTACCAATACTGGTGTAGAAGTCAATTTATCTTTCAGCTCTTGGAAACTTCTCTCACATGCATCATTCCACTGAAATTTGATTGCCTTGTGTGTAAGCTTTGTTAAAGGTGCAGCAATGGAAGAAAACCCTTCAACAAACCTTCGATAATAACCTGCTAACCCAAGGAAGCTACGAATTTCCGTAGGTGTCGTAGGCCTTGGCCAATTTTTCACCACTTCAATCTTTTGCGTATCAACCCTTATCCCTTCATCTGATACAATGTGACCCAAGAATGCTACAGACTTCAACCAAAATTCACATTTAGAGAACTTTGCATATAACTTACGATCACGAAGAATCTGTAACACCTGTCGTAAGTGGCTAGCATGGTCCTCTTTTGATCGTGAATAGATAAGAATATCGTCTATAAATACTATCACGAACACGTCTAAAAACGGCTTGAACACCCTATTCATCAGATCCATAAAAGCTGCTGGTGCATTTGTTAGCCCGAAGGACATAACCAAAAACTCATAATAACCGTACCGTGTTCGAAAAGCTGTCTTGGGTATATCTCTTTCTCTGACCTTAACTTGATGGTAACCCGACCTCAAGTCAATCTTTGAGAAACATGTAGCACCTTGTAATTGATCAAAAAAATCATCAATTCTAGGAAGGGGATATTTGTTCTTAATTGTCACCTTATTCAATTGCCGATAGTCAATGCACATTCTCAATGTGCCATCTTTCTTCCGTACAAATAATACCGGTGCACCCCACGGGGACATACTAGGCCTAATGAAGCCCTTGTCCAGCAAATCTTTCAATTGCTCCTTCAATTCACGCAATTCTGCTGGAGCCATTCTATATGGGGGAATAGAGATAGGTTGAGTGCCTGGATCTACATCGATACCAAACTCTACTTCCCGTTCTGGGGGCAAACCTGGAAGATCCTCTGGAAATACGTCAAGAAATTCATTGACCACCGGAACCGATTGAGGAGTTGGTGGTTTTGCATCAATATCATGCACTCTCACTAAGTGGCATATATATCCCTTGGATATCATTTTCCTAGCCTTAAGATAGGAAATAAATTTGCCTCTTGGTGCCCCTACATTACCCTTCCATTCAAGAACATCCTTTTGTGGAAAATGGAATTGTACCCTCTTGGCTCGACAATCTACCGTGGCATAACAAGAAGCTAGCCAATCCATTCCCATTATAACATCAAAATCTATCATGTCTAGCTCAACAAAATCAACCAACGTATCATGACCACCAACAGTAACTATGCAATCACGATAAACTCTCTTTGCTATAATAGATTCCCCAACCGGTGTAGTTACTTCAATTGACTTAACTAGTAATTCCGGCGTTCTTTCAAATTTTTCAGCAATCAAAGGAGTAACATATGATAATGTAGAACCCGGATCAATCAACGCATATACATTATGTGAGAATATGGACAAGATACCTGTAACTACATCAGGAGATGCTTCTGAATTCTGACGGTCTGCTAGAGCATAAATACGATTTTGAGTTCCACTGGAACTAGCTGCTCCTCTAGCACCTCTACCGCGTCCAATAGGCTGCACTCCTCTACCTAAGGAAGGCACCGATGATGATGATGCCACAGTGGATCCCGCAGGTCGTACCATGCTTCCCGAGCCTCTTCGTGGGCATTCCCTCATCATGTGCCCTGTCATGCCACACCAATAACAAACATTCATCCCCAGTCGGCATTCACCTAGATGATATCGTCTGCAATGCTGACATGGTGAACGAAAAGATCCCGATGTCTGTGAACCACGACTCCCACTACCTTGCCCGGCTTGATTACCTCTAAACCCTTGGAATTGAAATGAAGTGCCTGCCATGGAATGAGAAAATGGTGGCCTAGGCGGTCTATTAAAACTCCGAGGCCTAAACTCTCCTTGGGACACCATAGAATGTCCCGTAGATCTAGCTCTCTTCGACGACCCTTCTTCAAACCCTTGTGTTCTTCTCCGTTGCCTCTGATCTTCCATTTTCTGTTCAAAGGCTTGTATTCTAGCTATGTCCATATCCCTGTTCAACGCAGCAATAGTACAATCTCGAACCAAATATGGCTCCAGTCTGTCCACATACCGATGAACTCTATCGGTCATCGTAGCTACCACATTCGGAGCATAACGGGCCAAGGAGTTAAATCGAAGGCTATACTCTCGGACACTCATGTTACCCTGCCGCAGATTCAAGAACTGGTCTGCACGAGCCTCT
Organism: Capsicum rhomboideum; assembly: GCA_031232105.1. Lineage (NCBI taxonomy): Eukaryota > Viridiplantae > Streptophyta > Magnoliopsida > Solanales > Solanaceae > Capsicum > Capsicum rhomboideum. Next base: position 51,946,509 of record CP124718.1, read on the forward strand.
CGGACCTCATATGGGAGATAGTGATCAATGAATGCCATTTTAAATTCTTCCCAACTAGCTGGGAGTGCATCAATACCCCTCGACCGTTTCCAATCTTCATACCATAAAATAGCCTCGCCCTTCAATCTATAGGCCGCAAGCTCAACCGTTTCCACACCAGACACATGCATAACCTCCAAAGCCCTTTGAATTTGATCTACAAAATCTTGAGGGTCCTCATTAGGATCTGATCCAGTGAATGTGGGAGGATCTAACTTCAGAAAATCCTGTGTCCGTCGACTAGCTGCTCTAGCTGTACTATCATCACTTGTCGTTGGACCACCTTGTCCCTGAACTTGTGCAGCAACTATTCGGGTCAACATTTGCACTGCACTCTTTAGATCCTGGTCAGTAGTATTTATTGGTGGTCCTGCAGGTATTTCTCTTCCTTTTTACTCTTCTGACAATGGAAGAGTGGAAGAAGTCTGTGATGCAAACTCATTTTCAGCTTCACCTTGATTAGCTTGTTTAGGTGGTGATTTACTGGTTCCTTCTCCGGCAGCCATGTCTATCTTCTTGCCTCTACCTCTACCTCTTCTTGTAACCGGCATTTTTACTATAACACAAGAAAACCATTTCAATGGTCAGATGTGATTCAACCTACAACTTTATCTCTATTGCACGATCTAGGAAATGAAGAAAAGAAACAACTCCTAAATGTCCCGTAGTCTCCTACATATAGATGTGGTGCACAACACATCGATAAGTAAGAATCTACTCAGACACGGCTTTGTAGACACCCTAGGACGACCTCTCTGATACCACTTTTGTCACACCTCAAATCCCATTGGGGCGGACATGGCACCCGAAGCCGTTAAGGCCCGAGAGAACCATTCTATACGTTCGCATACTTGTTGTCAATAGGCTAGCATTCAATCACTTATGGACACAACATATCAATAATATAAATCTAATAAGAACATTTATATAAACATGAGACATGGCCGTTGGAGCCATATGGTTGAGAAAAAAACACACACAACATTCCCTCCTTCAACTGTATAACGTCTACAAAGCCTCTAACAGCTACAAAACCCAAAATATAGTCGGTATAATTTCCCACTTTATATACAATGCTTATGCAGCACCAAAACCACATATACATATGACTCGGAAAGCCCCGAACCGAACTGGAGCTCACCAATATTCTGTAGATGACCCGTAGCCTACTGAGGAGGTCTACTAGTACCTGTACCTGCAGCACGTAAGGTAAGTCCCCCAAGGGACGTCAGTACGAAAGAATGTACTGAGTATGTAAGGCTATAAATAACTGTATGAAATATAAGCACTTCAATGGAATTAAGTACAAGTGAACGAACGATATAAATAACTACCATATGGTATATATGTGGAATCATGTACATTGCTTCCTTTACTTTACTGTACTTTACTTTACTTTACTGTACATCATCAATCATCAATCATGTCATAACCAGGCCCAACTGATCAGTGGGAAATAACATAATAATCGGGATCGCCATCCATGCGGATATTCCTTTTATCCCATGGGATACCACCCGTAATAATGGGATCGACATTCATGCGAGTGTTTCTTTCACTCCATGAGATACCACCCATTTTCAACATTAACCATTACACAATTACTCATATTACTTCATTCTTTAGTTATAAGAGCGATACATTTATAACAGTGCTACTAATTCTGAAATGAGATATTGTACAACCCTTTGGGGATAGGACAAGTGTTATGATAATATGAATACTAGATGCTGCAGAAGAATGCGGAAAAGAATAACCTTACATACCTTATCTTCTCAATATGTAACTACAATGATTCAGCTCCTTCCTTATGTGTTACTCTACAACACAAGTACATAATGGAGCAAACATTAACGGCTAGCTACATTATAAGTTTACAAGACGGTAAGTAGGTGCTTAACGGAAAGTAGAAATTGTCCAACCTCCAAAACACATTTTGCATCACTCTCCCTTTCATTATACTACCAGATAATAGTATTCAACCATATTACCCTAACACTTACTGCTTTTGCAAAACAACAACACCAAATCAGTCCACACACCACCAAAACAGTCCACAAACAAACATAATCGTTACAAACCGGTAGGATTACCTACCTAGTTTATCCTTTACATTTCCACTCCAATGAAACTCCATATATTCACACCATAAGGTAACCATACTGCCTTCCACAGTAGCATACCAAAATCATTCCACAACAGCTCCAAAATTCAGATTAACATAACAAAAGAGTGTTCTCTTTTCACTACAACAAACGTTCCATTTACCAACACATATAAACATTTCCATCAAGCCATACATAAAAGGAACGATTAAGGGGCAGAACCACACTTTAATATACTGGAATTTCATCATCATAACTTAATTTCTTCAACACCCTAAGCCCCTATACAAGTCCAAGCCACAAGGAAGACAAATTCATCAAAACCAACACAAGTGGACTGCCAACCTAATTAAGGGACTGCCCTATACATTTTAAACACCACCAACATGTTTTACACAACCTATTATACATATATAACATTAATATATAAGGTTAAACCCTTACCAAGGCTTGCAAAATGGGAGATTAGTCCAAGAACCCTAAAGGAAAACTAGGGCGGCTGTTTGGGGTTTGAGAGAGGAGAGAGTGTTTTAATTTTCTGTTTTTGGAAAATGAAATGAATGGATAAATGAGATGAATTCCAGATCTTTATAAAACCTCTTAGCCACCTCTTTTATCTCATTCTTATCCAATTTTTGGTCAAAAATAGTCCAAGTAGGTGATGCACCTACTTGGCTATATAAGCTGTCCAAAACAGTCCACTTACTTGGGCTAATTCTAGTTGGATCATAGCATGTTGGGCCTTAGTGATATTTAGGTGTTGGGCTGGTCATCTTCCCTATTTTATGTACTTAGTTTGGACCTCAATTCAGTCCATTAGCATAGGTCCAAATGCAGCCCAATAGTTTAAATAGGTGATACACCTACTATCTTAATTAAGTCACGGAAGCACCTCACTTATGTTCTCCCCGTTTTCCAACGTCTTAATCCTTCTACCTTAATTCACCACTTAACTTTAATTTTACACTTAAGTATGTCCTTATTATCTCAAGTTTAAATACTTTTATCCATGTTAGGTTAGTCGCATAGGTTTTGAAAATGTACGGGGTGTTACAGTATCACCATACATTGCATAACCTTTGTGCCTTAGAGAAATATAAAACTGGTGTAGAAGCTAATTTACCTTCTAACTCTTTGAAACTTGTCTCATATGCATCACTCCGCTGAAACTGAGTTACTTTGTATATTCTCGCTAGTAAGGGTCCAGGGATAGAAGAAACTCCTTTATTCATTCTCCTCGATCACCAACCAACCCAAGGAAACGAAGAATCTTTGTAAGCATCGCAGGCCTTAGCCAATTTTTGTTTTTCACTGTTTCTTTCTTTAGTGTATCGACCTTCATTCTGTCATCCTATACAATGTGACCCTAAAACGCTATGGATTTTATCCAAAATTCATACTTGGAGAACTTTGCATTCCACTGACGATTCCAACTTGTAACACCTGCCATACATAATTGACATGGTCCTCTCGTGATCTTGATTAAACCAGAATATCAACCATGAACACGATTACAAATACATCGAACAATAGTTTGCACACCCTATTCATCCGCTCCAGAGCAGCAGCTGGTACATTTGTTAGTAGGAACAACACACTTGGCATCCTGTAACTGATCAACCAATCGTCAATTCTTAGGAGGGGATATTTGTTCTTCATCGGTACTTTACGCAACTGCTAATAGTCAATGCACGTTCTCAAGTCCCATTTCATTTTTTTTCCACATTCACATAGATGCGCTCTCTTAATTGCTCTGTTTCATTCCTATAGCGTTACTGGGGCTATGGTATATAGAGGAAGAGAAGTAAGCAGAGGGTCTGATATTACGTCAATATTAAGCTCTACTTCCTGTTTCGGGGGTAAGCCTGGAAATTCATCAGGCATATATATCAAGAAAGTCATTGACCATCGGAATCTATTGAGGACTTGGTGGTTTCGCATCAATCTTCCGCTCTTGGACTAACTGGCATACATACCCCTTGGCTATCAATTTCGTCACTTTACAATAGACAATAAAACGTTTCCTTGGTGCCCCCACATTACTCTTTCACTCAGGAACATGTTCGTATGGATAGTGAAAATATACCTTGGCAAGTCACCGTGGTATAACAAGAAACCAACTAATCCATTCCCATGATCACATGAACATCCCACCGTTTGCAATTCATACGATTAGCCAATGTAGTATAACCCCACGTCGTTACCACATAATCATGACACATTCTTTTAGCCACAATAATGTCCCCTTTTGGTGTAGAGTTGTTTCAAATGGATTAACTAAAACTTCTACTATCCTTTCACAAAGTTCCTTCTTCCTCTTTTTTTTTCAACAATCAATGGAATAACATAGGATAGGGTAAATCCCCAAATCAATCAATGTAAATACGTTAAGAAATAAAAACAGAGCATATACCTGCTGCATCATCAGGAGAAGCCTCAAATTTCTGCCGATCCACCACGGCGTAGGTACTACCCTGGATGTTACTAGAACTAGCTTCTCCCCTAGCACCCTTGGCATGACCAGCAGCTTGTGCACCTCTACCTAGAGGAGGCACATATGATGTCGATACGAAGGTTGGTCCCGTGGGTCGTGTCATTCCACCTGTGTTCCTTCGTGGACACCCCCTTGCCACATGCCCTGGCATGCCGCAATAATAGCAAACATTCTGTCCAAACCGACATTCACCGGCATGAAACCTCCTGCAGTGCTGGCACAACCGACGATGAAACCTCGGGTGGTTCATACTGTCTTGTGCTTGGTACCCCACTGTACGTAAACCATGAATCTCACCTCCTTGCCCAAACTGGTTGCTTCGAAACCCTTGGAATAGAGGAGGAGTAATTGTGGTGGTATGGGGAAATGATGGCCTAAGTGGTTTGTGAAAAGTCCTAGCCCAAATCCTCCTTGGGAAGTCATGTTTTGTCCCAATCCCATGGGTTTAGCCTTTTTTGGCGATCTTTCTTCCACTTCTTTCATCCTCTCTCTCTGCCTCTGTCCCCCCTTCTGCTGCATAAGAGCTTGTCTTTGAGCTTGTACAGCAACTACACGGGTCAATATTTGTACTGCACTCATTAAATCCTGCTCAATAGTATTAACAGGAAGTTTCGAAGATACTTCTCTTCTTCTCAGCTCCTCCGAAACGGGGAAAGTGGATGAAGCCCGTGATGCAAAGTAAGTATTAGCTCCACCTTGACTAACTTGGTCAGGTGGTGGTCTACTCAATCCCTCTCCGGTAAGCGTAACAACCTGCTTACCCTTGCCTTTATCTTTTCTTGTCATCGACAGTTTCGGCAGTTTCTATATCAAAGAAAACCAATCACCATGGTCAGATATAATCTAACTTACAACACTGGTGCTACTGCACGATCTAGGAATGAAGAAAAGGAACAACATCCTAAATGTCCCGTAGCCTCCTACTTATAAATGTGGTGCACAACACATCGATAAGTAAGACTCTACTCAGACACGGCTTTGTAGACACCCTTAGAATGAACTGCTCTGATACCACTTTTGTCACGCCCCGAGTCCCAACGAGGCGTGATTGGCACCCGTAGCCGACATGGCCCGAGAGAACCAATCTTTGCTTATGAACACTCGCATGCATCTCCTCATATGGACCTTATGAAACCCCATGCAACTATGCAAAAGTCATGGGTATGGAAACGGATATAGAAACATATGCCATATATATATATTTATATCAACTTGGCCATTGGGGACAACAAACCAAAATGAGCATACATACCTTACATTATGTTCCCACATAAGTCTACAAAAGCCTCTAGCTGAAATACATGACTATGCAAACCTAGAGTAGGGACAACACCCCGCTCTATACTCATATACAATACCAATACCAAAATAAATGTACATGGCAACTCAGAAAGCCCCGAACCAAGTAGAGCTCACCAAAAGTCGGCAAAATATCCACGACCTACAGTAGAGGTCTACTAGTACCTGCGCCTGCAGCAAGTAAGGTAAGCCCCCAAGAGGGGTCAGTACGGAGAATGTACTGAGTATGTAAGGCCATATGAAACTTGTTATAAATACATCAATAGAATCAAAATGTAATAAGATAGGCAACATGAACAACTCATCGATTTGCATATGTGGAACAATGTAACTTACGTAAATTAAGTTCTTTCTCTTTGTGATTTATTCCTCATTGCTCATATCATAACGTACCCGAGCCCCGACTGATCAGTGGGTCTTAACATCACATCATGTGATGTTGGGATCGGGTCGAGCTAGGCTTATGCCCCTAGACCTGCCACCCATAAATAAATACATCGGGATCGAGTCGAGCTAGGCTTATGCCCCTAGACTTGCCACCCATGAATCAACACATCGGGATCGAGTCGAGCTAGGCTTATGCCCCTAGACTTGCCACCCATAAATCATAACCAACAACAAATGTGTATTTCTTTATTCTTACTTTTGATTGATTGATACTTGTGAGGAATTGATTCATCCTCTTATGAGAGAGTGATACAATCAATGATGAGAGCTTAACATATGTACATAGCCACAACATTCTTGGAAACTCAAGAACACAACATGATTGGGACTTTTGGAACATGTCCATAATTATGTAACCTATGAACCACCATAACTCATGAATGAGGAGTATAGGACTCAACAATAGATAACATTATTGAAATCATTAGACACAAGTCAATGAACAAGAGGTATGTGTGTAGCCACTATTGGCACTTTGGAACATAACCTTTTTGGGCTTTTGGAACATTGACTAACGAATATGAGACATACAATTCCCAAGTGTTCAATGAGTAGGGAATATGTAATAATAACCATTTCTAAATGGATATAGAATACCTTAGCACATTTCGGGAGAGGAATAGCATAATGCCAATGTGAATACGACGTACCGCAAAAACATACGAACAAAGTAAACACACATACCTTTACTTCCAAGTATGAATACGCAAGCCTATGTATGAACACAATAGTCCCGCTTCTTCCTTACGTCTTACTCTACAATACAAGTTCATAACAGAACTTACATTAGCAACTAGCCACTATATAGGCGTACAAGACGACAATGAATTTTTGTGGCTACCATATAATGTCATGTCACCCCCTCACCAAACAGTCCAATACATTTACATATCAACAACACCATAACATCACCCACATTGACCAAAAGATCATACACCGAAAGCATTTCACACCATACTTACCCTTTACGTCTTTCCCTTTGTCATTTCGTCATAGTTATTCCTTCATAACAACATATAAACAACCATACATACTTAACATAGTCCAACACACCTTCATACGACACTTTAAAGTCATTAAAACGTCATCACAAGTTGATAATTACATCCCAAAAGGGTATCGGGGCTTTCGGGGATCAACTAGTGAAGGAAACACACAAAACGAATTATGGAGGTGACCTGCATTGCCACCTGTGCACGCAGGTGGCTGACATGCGTGCGCAGATGGATCCTGGAAAATTCCAGGGCCTTCTGCGTTGGCATCTGCGTCCGCAGATGCCCTCGTCTGCGGGGGCGGATGCCCGTTTTGGTCGGAAATGATTTTTTTTGGGTCTTTTAATGCCATGAATGGTATATGATCACAATCAAACATATTTGAACATATTATTGATCATATTAAACATCAACAATCACCCATGGCCTCACAACACACATAACGACACCCAAAATTACATTTCACGGCCAATACGACACCAAAGCCACAATCGATTTCCCAATAACCATTACAAATGTTATGCACAAGAATCAAACAAGGTAAGATCATAATAACATCTCACATGTCAATATTCACTCCACCAAGTTCACTCTTTTCAACACCACAAGTCCAAAGTCAAGTTTACAAGACAAACCGCCCTTCAATTTCGCAAACATGAACACTTCACTTATTGTGACCTTCCCAATATTCCACCAACATAACCAACACAATATACACCATATACCATGCATAAAATATATTAAACCATCCTAATAAACACTTACCAAGACTTACCAATGGATGATTTTGGCCAATAGAAGGACTTGGGGTTCTTGTGAGCAAAGGAATTATTGTTGGAAAAATCTAGAAATTTTATGAGGGTTAAAGTGAATCAAAAATCTGATTTTTCCCTTATATAGTACCTCATGTCTCCATTATCCTTTTACTTAGCATTTAATGTTACATTGATTGGTCAAATAGACCACATTTGGAAGAATGGGTCAAAAATATCCCTCTTTTGGGCCATGTCTTCTTATATTATTTGAGCTTCATTTTTGGGCCCAATTATTCAAGACTTAATAATTCCCACAATTCAATACAAAATTCACCAATTCTCTCATGTTTTTATTTTTGCCCCATATGTGACGGTTATCAGCTAAACTTAGAAACGTACGGGGTGTTACATTTTAATTACTTCTTAACCTTAATACACTTTGTTTTGAGGTCCTATTAGCCTCATTTTGAACCCCACAAATGCACAATGACAATTGCAAAACACCATCTATGCAAGCTTAATCACATAACAAGAGCCAAATTCAATTATCTCGCCAATAACATTACCAAATGCATACTTATAGCTCTCGAGACCTAAGTACATCTTATTTAATGTCGTCAAGTAGGGTTAGAAATGTACGGGGTGTTACAATGTACTTGTCTGAGGTGACATACTCTCAGTACTTTGGGAGTGTTCCTCTGATCTAAAGGTACGATCGTACTTTCATTGCACAATCATAGGAATGGATTGTCTGATGTAATTTTTCCCCAGTACTTTTGGGGAACCTTTCCTACGATCAGAAGGTATGATCGTACCTTCATTGCATGATCATAGGAAAGGTTGTCTAAATTAATTCCTACACCTGTAAAACTTGTTCAAAACTGAAACTATTCCATTTCTCTATAGGTACTATGGCCCCTAAATTAAGCATGAAGCAAGACAAGGCTCTTCGAGAAAATATTGCTAAGGGAAGGGCATCACCAAGCTCATAGGAGAGTAAATCTAATAGTTCTAGTAGATTTGAGGCCGATATTGTTGCTAGTGCTTCTGATGAGCAGCATTCACCTCGGACCACTAGATCAAAGGCAAAAGAGATTGAGAAGGCCACGACTACCATATCTATTACCTTGGCTACCACATCTATGGCCAAGGCTACCACCATAAACCTTTCCCAGTCTGAAGAGGGAATGTAAAACACAAAACAAGCTAGATAGAACATGGTGATGTGATAAGTTCCTTGGAGGAGGAGGAATCATCAAATCTTGAATCCTCTAAGGGATAAGCTACAAACCCAGTTCAAAGAGGGCCTGACCCAAGAGGATAGAGTATGCCAAACTCCTGGGACTACTATCTGGATGGGGTGTCCTTAAAGGACAACAAAAATCAGAAGAGGAGTGTCCAAGAGGAACCCCAAATATTGCTTGAATCACTACAAAGGTCTTAGAGATGGTTTGGGTATTTGACAAGTATGGTTTTGGATGGATGACTAGGCCCTTCCATATCTACGGGCCAGAGGTTATGAGGGATTTTTATGCCAACTATGCTATAATGCTAAGAAATATGACTCTCTTCGAAAGAAACAAGCACATAAAAAAGCCTCCTCGATTGGATAAAATGATTGTTTGGGGTAAGAAAGTGGATATCTCTATCAAGGCTATCTCTAATGTGTTATTTGGAGAAGTCTTTATTCCTGTTGAGGAGACTCTAGAATACGATTTTCAAATGACTGATTTAAAAAAAGGTTAAAAATTTGACTGTAGATGACAAAGTCATGCACTACAAGTGGTTGGAGGACCATATTGTAGAAGCTAGAGAAAATGCCTCATGGATTAACGGGGAAACTATTTACAAGAACACACTAAAGTTCACCGCCAAGGCTTGGTGGTCACTTGTGAGGCTCCGTATTTCCCCCACGATAAATGACAATACATTGGGTGCCACTAATGCATGCCTTATAGAAGCTTTCTTAGCAGAACAAGATTTGAACATTCCGCGCATTAGCGGAAGAGATTCAGGATAGGGTCTTAGAGTTTAGCACAACCTTTCCTTTCCCTAGCTTGATCTCTTAGCTGCTACAGAATTCAGAGGTGCCATCCATTTCGACAGTCGACAAATTCATCCAACCAATAAAGACTGCAAATTTGGTAATGATCAAGAATTTTAGAAACCCGACAGATCCAGGTCGGGGGGCTTTTTCCAAAAGTACTACCAGAGGTTGTAGGGGGTGCCCCTGCTAGTGATATACCAGTATCTAATACCAGTGTCTCTTCATCTTCTTCCCCACAAGCCTTAGTTCCTTCAGGTGCTGGACCATTGGTTCTGACCGGATATACTTTGATTCTGACTGCACTGCTAGAGGAGATCATCTGGAACCAGATCTTGCATAATGCCTGATAGATAAAGTTAGAGGTTGGGGTCAAGCCCTATGTGATTGATGAGATTAGAGAAGCTATTCAGACGGTGCATACCCAGCTTGATAGATTCGAGAACTGGATGACGGCCAAGATAGAGGCAGTACAGGCTTCTAATATGATCGAGGTTAAGAATGATTTGTCCAAGCTCAAGAAAGCGGTCAAAGTTCTAACAGAGCATACAGTCCAGCTGCATCCTTCATTAACATATCTTGCGATGGACATGGACTCTATGGTCCCAGATTTTTACACTAGGCCCTCGAGGGATGAGAGCAATGATACGAACATAAAAAAAATGAGTGAGGATTTACATTCACAAAAAAAAGGTCCTGAAAAGAAAGAGGTTAGAAGAGAAAATAAGGAGGTGAGTAAAAGAGAAGGAAGAAATTAAAGAAAGTTGCAAAGACCTCCAAGGCATTGATACCGGAGGAAGTAGAGATACCACCTACGATCGAGGTGGTTGAGCAGAGATTGAGGGATACACATCTTGCCTTGATAGTTGTGACTTTGAATGCATCGGCCGCCATCGATGCCCATATATATAAGAGTACCCTAGACATAATTGAGGCCACGAGAAGACCAGATGATCTAGGGGTCCTACCTCAGACCCCAACTGATCAGAGTTCCACTGGCGTCTAGTGTGCCATAGGTATGTACCTTACCCTAGTTCTTTATATTTTTCATGATTTCATGCAATGGGGACATAGCATGATTTCCAAGTTGGGGGTGGGGGTATACCACAACTGAGGTTTTTTGTTACCATGTTTCTTTTCCCTCGGCTGAGCTATCTTAGTTAGAACGGACTTGTCTAGGTTTTTATTTATGTTTTTGTAGTGTTTTGTGTTAATTTATGTCTTGTGTGTAACTTAGAGAAAATGAGACTTGGTACAGTCAAAAATAATAAAAAGCATGCAAATTTGTTTTTAAGCTTGTTAAAATGATACCCTTCTGAGGATGAGACGTTTTATGTGCTGTGTTGCGTGCTTACTTAAACTGCAAATGCTATTTGGATCTCGTCATGGAATTAGTACTATTAGTGAGATAACCTATCCTGACTTTACATGAACCAAATAGGTAGTGACTGAAATAATAGCCATAAGCCGAGAGTATGTGAGGATGTACCTAGTCGGCATGTGTGTATGGTCCAAAAAGTTAGGAAAGGATCATAGGCCATTTTTGAAAATAGTCCACTAAAAGCCTGATAAGCCTACCAAATGAATGAAAGAACTCTTGAACCCAAATTTGAGACCAAATAGACCTTTTCTTTGAATTACCCTATTTATCCTCTCAATTTTTACAGTGAAATTGCTTTGGCAGTGGTTTATCTTTGGACACTGTGTACCTCAACTCAGGTAAACTACCTAAGTTGAGGGTTGCTAGCGTAGAGGTGTGTAAAAGATTGAGTATGGTAAAAGTGCAGTGAAATGAAAAAGGGATTCAGGTGCGGTATGAAAGAGAAAAGAAAAGAAAAGAAAAAAAAGAGAAAATAAGAAGTTGAAGAAAATAAAACTGCACCCGAGGTCCAAAAAAGTGAAAAAAATTAAAAGAGGAAGAAATAAAAGAAGATAGACAAAGTGGAAGTCGAAATTAGTGTAGTGCCAAGAAGGATTAGTCACTATGTCCATATATACCATACCTACCCCAAGCCTATGTTACAAACCAATACAAGTCCTAGAGTGATCCTAATCTGACTGTCTGAAAACAAAGTCATAGAAAATAAGGACAACCCTATGGTACCAAATGCACATAGCTAGACTTCCTTGCGAGAGTGGGAGATTTGATTTCATCTCAGTTTTTGCTTTGCATTGCAGATACTGAGTGTGGGGACCTCTTTGTTGTAAGGGTATAAGGGTTATATTTTAGTTGCTGCTATTTAGGTAGTGTCATTTGTCTAACATGTTGGGTTGTCTGCTGATAATGTAATGCCATGTCTTGATCCCCTTGTGTTATGGTGTTTGGGTTGTGGACATGCTGCACTTGTTGATCTTTGAATAATATTGGAGGGTGTTGAACTATGTTTTGATTTGTGTGTGCTAAACATTGGGTTTTGTTGGACTGCTGTAGTATTCTTTATTTTCTCTAGGTTAAGCAATTTGTTTAGTTTTATGTGTTGTGGATTTACGACACTTGAGATGCTTAAAACTATGAATATTTCTAAGTACAAGGGTATGTTTCGGTGGATATGATGAATCTTTGAATGATTGCAGGATAAATAGTCTCAGAGAAGGAAAGTGCTGAAAATTGGACTTAAAGAGGTTCAGACGAGTGAAACTAAGACTGTGGGATCTGACCATGGTCATACCAAGGCTATCGTGGCATGAATCAGAGAAGTGGTCCTCAGGAGTTGATTAGACGAATAGCTCCCACAATCGTACCATGATCATACGATAGTACCATTTGGTAGATATAGTCGACAAGGATGATTTTGTAGCTCCTATTAAGAAGAGGCTTGGAGTTGATGCTCTCGCAGCAGCGATCATGAATTTTAAGGGTGATGGTATTGATAGTTATGATGAGATGGTGAGCACACTTTAGGTTTGAGATCAACGTGATTGTGTGCCTAGTATAGAGCATCAACGGAGGTTGAATCCGCCTATGCAAGAGGTGGTAAAGAAAGAAATCATCAAGTGGTTGGACACGGGTGTGGTCTATTTGATTTTTGATAGTAAGTGGGTAAGCCTAGTCCAATGTGTATCGAAGAAAGTTAGAATCAATGTGGTTCCAAATGAGAAAAACAATCTTATTCCGATGAGGCCAGTCACGGGTTGGCGTGTATGCATGGATTGGAGGTTAGTATGAGAGCGGACTGATGTACCAGATATATAGCTTGCAGAAATTCAAAGTGAAGATCAATTAGATGATCATATTGTACGATCATGAATAGAAGCCACGAGGCCATACTTAGAGTCGTACCAGCCAAGACATGAAGATGAAAATCCATGAGCCAAATCACGAGCACCAAAGGATGATCGTGGGTTCTAGCCACGATCGTACCTTCTTGTCGTTCGATACCACTGACCAAGATTTCTTGTTTGTATTAGAATAGGTTTTATTTTGTCTATAAATACTCCTATGGTATTTTTTTGTATGAGCTTACACTTTTTCATATTTTATAACATTATAATATGAGATTCTAACGCATATTCTTGGGATTTCACGAACATCGATTCTAGGGTTTTAGTTCAAGTGGAGATTTTGGAGTTTTATTATTATTATTGTAAGTTCATACTTATGTTTTCATCTATGAATTCTTCTTGTGAGTTTGCAATTATGAATAACTAAACACCACAACTAGGGTTGTGGAACTATGATGTATTAATGAAGTAGTGTCGAAGTACAAGGTGATTCTCGAAGAGTAGTTGGGAATGTATTGTTGTTTCTTTGGGATTGGTTTCTTTTTAACGCGTGCACACATTGGAACTTGTCCTATATCTACCTTGAACTTTTGCAAGGGTAACTTCTTAGGGTATACCAGTTTCTATAGAAGATTCATCAAGGACTTCTCTAAGATTCCAACTTGTTGTGTAAGCTGTTGGAGAAGGAGGTGAAATTTGTGTTTGATGATGCATGTCTAAAAATGTTTGAGGGCCTGAAAGAGAAGTTGATTTTAGATCCTATTATTGTGTTTCCTGATTGGTCTATGCCATTAGAGGTTATGTGTGATGCTAGTGGCGTGGCGCTAGGTGCAGTTCTAGACCAAAGGCGAGAGAAGATCTTTCATCCTATCTACTATGCTAGCAAAACGCTTAACCTAGCTCAGAAAAATTAAACTGTGACTGAACAAGAGTTGCTTGCTGTGGGTTTTGCTTTTGAGAAATTTTGGTCTTATCTGCTTGGCACAAAAGTCGTCGTGCATATTAACCACGCAACTCTTAGGTACCTTATGGAAAAAAAAGATGTGAAGCCGAGGTTGTTTTGTTGGGTACTGTTATTGCAGGAACTTGACTTTAAGGTCAAGGACCAAAAAGGGACTGAGAATCAAGTGACTGACCACTTATCATGACTTGAAGAAGAGGCCACGCTGAAACTAAAAGATGAGCTCGGGATTGATGACACTTTCCCAGATAAACAGGTATTAGCCACTTCACCAGTTTTGATTCCATGGTTTGCAGATTTTGCAAATTATATAGTAAGTGATATGGCTTTTGAAGACCTGTCATTTCACCAATGTAAGAATTTTATGTATGATGTCAGGACGTTTTTTGGGACTAGTCATATTTGTTTCGAAGTTGTACCTATGGAATAGTGCAGAGATGTGTTCTTGAGGTTGAGATGATGAGTATCTTAGAGGTATATCATTCTTCCCCAGTTGGGGGTCATCATAGTAGCGCGTGGACTGCGTATAAGATCTTGCAATGTGGATACTATTGGTCCACCATTTACAAAGATGCACACGACTATGCCAAGACATGTGACCAATGCCAAAGACAAGGAAATATCTCGCGAAGGAAAGAGCTTCGAATGACCACTATTCTGGAGCTTGAGTTGTTTCATGTATGGGGCATTGACTTCATGGGCCCTTTTGTGAGTTCACATGGTATGAAGTATATCTTGGTGGCTATTAACTATGTTTCAAAATGGGTGGAGGAGGTTGCACTTCCAAATAATGAAGGGAAGAGTGTCACAACATTCTTAAAGAAGAACATTTTTTCTAGATTTGGGACTCCTAGGGTTATCATAAGTGATGGAGGCTAGCATTTTTGCAATCTTTAATTCAGATCCTTGCTTGAGAAATATGGTGTGAAACACAAGGTGGCAACGCCTTATCATCCTTAGACAAACGGGCTGGTTGAGGTGTCAAATCATCAGATCAAGTCCATCTTGGCAAAAACTGTGAATGCCAATAGGACGGACTGGGCAATAAAGTTAGATGATGCATTATGGGCCTACAGAATAGCATTTAAAACCCCCATTTATATGTCTCCATATCTTTTTGTGTATGGTAAAACATGCAATTTGCCTATCAAACTTGAGCATAAGGCATTGTGGGCTTTGAAGAAGCTAAATTTGGAGTGACATGATATGGGAAAATTGAGACTAGAGCAGCTAAATGAGATGGATGAGTTCTGTCTCCTTGCCTATGAACGATTAGCTTTGTACAAGAAAAATATGAAGCTATACCTTGATCTCAAGATCAAGAAAAGAGAATTCACCACTAGCGATTTGGTATGGCCTTTTGATTTGAGGCTAAAGCTATTTCCTAGGAAGTTAAATTCGAAACGGCAAGGCCCATATAGAGTGGTTACAGTGTTTCCCTATGACGCAGTTGAACTTCAAAACAAAGATGGGCTGAAATTTATGGTTAATGGCCAAAGGGTGAAACACTATTTGGGTGAAAGTGAAAACTTGAAGTTAATTTGTGAAGTGGACTTAAAGAAGGTTTGAGCAATCAAGCAAACCCAAGTCATGCCGCAATATTAAATCAGGTGCTTCATGGGAGGCAACCCATTGTCTAAGTGGTGAAGTCTGAGTAACCAACTTAGCCACGTCGTGCCGCGACATTAAATCAAGCAATTCTTGATAGGTAACCCATGATTTTGTTCTTTATATTTTATAGGGTAATGTTTGCTTAGAGACTGCTGAACTGGACTCAAAGCTGAACCCACGAGAGGATTATATGATCGTTGATATGTCCCGCGATAGTAGGTTCAGTAGTCTAATGGATGTCCTACAGGATAAAATCTGGGAGTTAACTCACAATTGGTCATCACGATCATACCTTGATGTTAAGATCGTGGTATCAATCGTCTGATGTAACTCCTGCAAATCACCAAAATGGATATCAAACCTATGATTTTAAGTAACGATCGTGGTTACATATCACGATAGTCCTTAAGCATTGTAGGTTCTCAAGTAAGTTTTCTTCAACCCTTTTGGTATGAAATAAAGTCACGATCGTGGATTGATCCCACGATTGTATGTTTAAGTTGTATGATGGGTCCATCTATTTTAATGAAACTTAAACCTGACTTAAACCGATTCAAAATTAAACCCTAAACCCTTTACTTAAGTCCCGATTACACTCATAACTCATTCACACTGAATTTCCCTCAAATTCAAATGATTAAATGGGTAAAGGATATGAAATCTTACCTCTGATTCACGCACATACGGTTACCCCATAGTGATTTGAACCCATCATCTTCAAGCACTCACCAAATTCAATCAATTAAGTAAGTGTAATCATAAATTGTTTTCATTATTATTAAGTAAGTACAAATCTGATTCAGTAGGGGTAGCATAAGTCTGTGATATCTAAGAAAATACATAGGTCTGAATTTCTGAATGAGTAATAACAATAGGGAAGTATTGAGTGCCCAAGATTTTTAAAATTTTGGTCAATAAAGATCAAGAATAGGGTCAAGAACAATGTTTGATTTCTATTAAGTGTCAGTGGACTCCACGACACAACCTACGATCGTAGGATCAACAAACGATCATAGGTTGGGTCGTTGTGGGGTACCAGTTCCAATCTTATAAGTGTTCATCATACAAGCATATCCCACTATCGTCGGATCAAGGTACGATCATGGTATGTACTCTTCTGATGTGACATACTCTCAGTACTTTGGGAGTGTTCCTACTATCTGAAGGTACTATAATAATTTCATTACATGATTATAGTAATGGATCTTCTGATGTAATGTTTCTCCCCAGTACTTTTGGGGAACCCTTCCCATGATCAAAAGGTACGATTGTACCTTCATTTCATGATTGTAGGAAAGGTAATCTGAATTAATTCCTACACCAATAAAACTGGTTCAAAACTGAAACTATTCCATTTCTCTATATATACTGTGGCCCCTAAATCTAGCATGAAGTAGGACAAGGCTCTCTGAGAAAGGATTGCTAAGAAAAGGGCACCACCAAGCTCCTCGGATAGTGAATCTGACAGATCTAGTGGATTTGAGTCCGACATTGCTGGTAGTGCATCTGATGAGCAGCATTCACCTTGGACCACTAGATCCAAGGCAAAAGTGATTGAGAAGGCCAAGGCTACCACATCTACGACCTTGGTTGCATATACTACCCTCATTAACCTTCCCCAGTTTGAAGAGGGAAGGCAAGACACCCAACAAGATGGAGAAGAACATAGTAATGAGATAAGTTCCTCGGAGGAGGAGGAATCATCAAATCTCGAATCCTCTGAGGGACTAGTTTCAACCCCAATTTAAAGAGGTCCTAAACCAAGAAGATAGTGTGCCAAACTCTAGGGACTACTATTTAGAAGGGGTGTCCTTAAAGGACAATGGAAATCAGAAGAGGTGAGTCCAAGAGGAACCCTTGATATTGCTTGAATTATTACAGAAGGTCCCAGAGGTAGTTCGGGTATTTGACAAGTATGGTTTGGGATGGATGACTGAGCCCCTCCATATCTATGGGCTGAAGCTTGTGAGAGAGCTTTATGCCAACTATGCTGCAACGCTAAAAATATAACTCCCTTCGGAAGAGACAAGGACATGAAAAAGCATCCCCGGTTTGATAAAGTGATTATTTGGGGTAAAGAAGTGGATATCTCTAATGTATTATTTGGAGAAGTCTTTGTTCCTATTGAAGAGACTCTGGAATACAATTTTCGAATGACTGACTTAAAAAGGGTAAAAAAGCTGACCATAGATGACAAAGTCATGCACTACAAGTGGTTGGAGGACCATATTATAGAAGCTAGAGAAAATGCCCCATGGATTAACTGGGAAACTATTTACAAAAACATACTAAAGTTCACCGCCAAGGTTTGGTGGTCAATTGCGAGGCTCCGCATTTCTCCCACGGTAAATGACAATACATTGGGTGCCACTAATGCATGGATTGTAGCATTTTTCTTGGAAGAACTAGATTTGAACATTCTGTGCATCAGCGGAAGAGATTCGGGATAGGGTCTTAGAGTTCAGCAGAACCTTTCCTTTCCTGAGCTTGATCACTTAGCTGCTACAGAATTCAGAGGTGCCATCCATTCAGACAGTCAAAAAATTCATCCAACCAACAAAGATTGCGAATTTGCCAATGATCAAGGATTTTAGGAACCCGACAGATCCAACCCAAGGGCATTTTTTCAAAAGTACCACCAAGGTTGCAGGGGGTGCCCCTGCTAGTGATATACCGACATCTAATGCTGGTTCCTGTTCTTCCTCTGCCCCATAGGCCTTAGTTTCGTTAGGTGCTGGACCATTGGTTCTGATTGGATATACTTTAATTCTGACTGCTCAGCTAAAAGAGATCATCCAAAACTAGATCTTGCATGATGCTCGATGGATGAAGTTAGAGGTTGGGGTCAAGTCTTAGGTGATTGATGAGATTAAGGCAACTGTTTGGATGGTGCAGACCCAACTTGATAGATTTAAGAGCAAAATGACCACCAAGATAGAGGCAGTACAGGCTCTTGATATGACCGAGGTTAAGACTGATCTAGCTGAGCTCAAGAAAGCGGTCAAAGTTTTGATAGAGAGCTGAGTCCAGGTTGTACCTCTTCTACCTCCACCTATTCCTTTATTAGTAGACTTGCAGTAGACGTGGAATCTTTGGTCCCAAATGTTTACACTAGACCTACGAGGGCTGAGAGCGATATACAAACATAAAGAAGATAAGTGAGGATTTACAGCCCAAAAATGAGGTCTTGAGAGAAAAAATAAGAAGTGAAAAAAAGTAGGCAAGAAAAGAAAAGAGAGAGGTGAGAAAAGAGAAAGAAGAAATCAAAGAAAGATGAACAGACCTTCGAGACATTGATATCGCAGGAAGTAGAGATACCACCTGCAGTCGAGGTGGTTGAGCAGAGATTGGGTGCTACGTAGATTGCCCTGATAGTTGTGACTTTGAGTGCATCAGCCACCACCGGTGCTAACATATTTGAGAGTTCCCCAGCCACAACCGAGGTCACGAGAGGAGCAGATGATGTAGGGGTCCCACCTCAGACCCCGACTGATCAGAGTTCCACTAGCGTCTAGTGCACTGTAGGTTTTTCCTTTACCCTAGTTCTTTATATTTTTCATTATTTCGTGTAATGGGGACATTGCATGATTTCCAATTTAGGAGTGGGAGTATACCACAACTGAGGGTTTTTATTGCTGTGTTTCTTTTTCCTTGGCTGTGCTATCTTAGGTAGAACCGACATGTCTAGGTTTTTATTTATATTTTTATGGTGTTTTGTGTTAATTTTTGTCTTGTGTGTAACATAGAGAAAATGAGACTTGGTGCAGTCAAAAATAATAAAAAGCATGAAAATTGGTTTTTGATCTTTTAAAATAATACCCCTCCGAAGATGAGACATTTTATATGATGTGTTGTGTGCTTACTTGAACTACAATCGCTGTTTGGATCTTGTAATGGCATTAGTATTATTAGTGTGATAACCTAGCCTGACTTTAAATGAACCAAATAGGTAGTGACTGAAATAATAGCCCTGAACCTAGAGTATCCAAGGATGTACCTAGTCGGCGTGTGTGTGCGGTCCAGAACTTGCCTGATTAGTCTCGCTAAAGTCGTAGGATAGAAGTTTAGGAAAGGATCATAGGCCATTTATGAAAATAGTCCACTAAAATCCTGATAAGCATACTATATGAATGAAAGATCCCTTGAACCCGAATTTGAGCCTAAATAGACCTTTTCTTTGAATTACCCTATTCATCCTCCCAATTTTTACAATGAACCTACTTTGGCCCTGGTTCCTCCTTGGACACTGCTACCTTATCTCTGGCAAACTGCCTAAGTTGAGGGTGGCTAGTATAGGTGTGCGTAAAAGATTGGGTATGACAAAAATATAGTGAAAAAAAGAAGGGATTTAGGTGCAGTATGAAAAAGAAAAGAAAAAAAGAAAAGAGAAAAAGAGAAGTTAAAGAAAATAAAACCGCACCAGGGGTCCAAAAAAGTGAAAAAGATGAAAAGGGAAAGAAATAAAAGAAGGTAGACAAAGTGGAAGTCGAAATTAGTGTTGTGCTAAGGAGAGTTAATCACTATATCCATATATACCATACCTACCACCGAGCCTACATTACAATCCAATACAAGTCCTAAAGTGATCCTAATCTGGCTGTCTGAAAACTAAGGCGTAGAAAATAAGGGCAAGCCTGTAGTACCAAACGCATACAACCAGACTTCCTTGTGAGAGTGAGAAATTTGATTCTATCTCGGTTTTTGCTTTACATTGCATATACTAAGTGTAGGGAATTCGTTTTTATGAGAGAGAAGGGGTATATTTTAGTTGCTGCTTATTTAGGTAGCCTCATTTGTCTAACGTGTTGGGTTGTCTGCTGAAAATGTAATGTCATGTCTTGATCCCCTTGTGTTATGGTCTTTGGGTTGTGGATACGCTACACTTGTTGATCTTTGAATTATATTGGATGGTGTTGAACTATGGTTTGGTTTATGCATACTAAACATTGGGTTTTGTTGGACTACTATAGTATTCTTGATTTTCTCTAGGTTAATCATCTTGTTTTGTGTTTTGTTTGCCTAAGGACATGTAATGTTCTAAGTTGAGGGTGTTGATGTGCCGTGGATTTACGGCACTTGAGACGCTTAAAACTATGAACATTTGCAAGTACAAAGGTATGTTTCGATGGATATGATAGGTTTTTGGATGATTGCAGGATAAATAGGCTTGGAGAAAGAAAACACTGAAAATTGAACTTAAAAAAGATCAAACGAGTGAAACCAAGACAGTGGGATCTGACCACGGTAGTACCAAGGCTATCGTTGCATGAACCAGAGAAGTGGTCCTCAGGAGTTGATCAGACGAAGAGCTTCAACGATTATACCATGATCATACGATCGTACCATTTGGTCATGGGAGGAAGGCCTAAAAATAAAGCTGCAGGAGCTAAGTATGAGAATCATCAGATGAAAGTCCCCACGATTGTTCTTTGAAGTCATGATCGTACCATGCTATCATGGAGAAGAAGGCCAGATTTATAGCTTGTAGAAAATCAAAGTGAAAATCAATCAAACAACCATATTATACGGTCGTGAGTACAAGCCACGAGGTGGTACTGAGATTCGTACCAGCCAAGACCTGAATATGAAAATCCATGAGCCAAATCATAAGCACCAAAGGACAATCGTGGGTTCTAACCACGATCATACCTTCCTGTCGTCCGATGCCACTGACCCATATTTCCTATTTGTATTAAGATAGGTTTTATTTTGTCTATAAATATTTCTATGGATTTTTTTTTTTGAGTTTACACTCTTTCATATTTTATAACATTATGATGTGAGGTTCTAAGGCATATTCTGGGGTTTTCACGAACATCGATTCTAGGGTTTTAATTCAAGTTGAGATTTTGGAGTTTTATTATTATTATTATTCTGAGTTCATACTTATATTTTCATCTATGAATTCTTCTTGTGTGCTTGCAATTATGAATAGCTAAACACCACAACTAGGGTTGTGGAACCATGACGGATTAACGAAGTAGCGTTTGAAGTACAAGGTGATTCTTGAAGAGTAATTGGGCATATTTGTTATTTCTTTGGAATTGGTTACTTTCTAATGAGTGCACGCATTTGAACTTATCCTATCTCTACCCTGGACTTTAGCAAGAGTAATCGAATAGGTATAGTGGATCAATAACAAGACTTGGAGTTATCTCCATTTTATTAGCCTTGAGCCAGTAAGCGGGAAAGACTATATTGGGATTATAGATAGGGATTAGTAATACGAAACCCATGACACATGAACATTTGTACTTGGGGATAGTCATCTACAAGGGGCATAATCTAGTCGGTTAGATGATACATAACTTATCGATTCTGCATGCGGAGTACCATAAGAAATCACTAAAGTATGGAGAACCTATGGAGTTATGAAGTTATCGGGGAACACAATCCTAGTGACTTTCTTATATTGATTACAAATCCATCAAATCAACACTTGTTACTATTGATCTTTTGTTTCACAAAATCCTTTTCTTTTACTTATTTGCTAATTACTTAGACAAACACGTGATAGAAATTCGACCTATTCCCTATGGGATCAACCCCAACCTTGTTGAGTTCTATATTTGATCAGCGACAACTTTATACTTTTTAGGAGGTGTAATTTGGGAGACATCACAAACATGGATAGTGTTATGCTATACCTAGGAGACTCGATATTGAGTCCTCTGATACAATTATTATAGGTATTATCCCAGTTTGCTATAGATCTGCTTCTGTGTTATTTGACCCTGGGTCTATATTCTCATATGTGTGTACATATTTTTCTTCTGGTTTTGGTGCTTTCTGTGAGTCCCTTTCTATGCCTCTTCATGTATCTACCCTCGTAGGAGATTCTTTAGTGGTGGATCGGGTGTACCAATCTTGTATGGTTACCTTTGTAGGGTGTGAGACTTGGGTAGACTTGATCCTCCTAGATATGGTAGATTTTGATGTTATCTTGCGTATGGATTGGTTAGCTCCCTATCATGCTATATTGGACTGTTATGCCAGGACCATAACCTTAGCTATACCGGGTGTACTGAGGTTATCTTTGAAGGGTACTCTTAATTTGGGTTTGAAGTGAGTTATATCTTATTTGGCGTATGTCCATGAAAATAGTGTTGCCACACCGCCTCCTATGGATTCTGTTTGGGTTGTTTGCAAGTTCATGAATGTGTTTTCTACAGATTTTCCTGGTGTGCCTCCAAATTGTGATATTAATTTTGCTATTGATGTGGAGCTGGGATCCAAGACCATTTCCATTTCCCCCTATAGGATGGCCCCGACTGAGTTGAAGGAACAGTTACAGGATTTGTTGAGTAAGGGGCTTATTAGACCTAGTGTATCTCCTCTGGATGCTCTTGTCTTGTTCATGAAGAAGAAGGATAGTTCCATGCACATATGTATTGACTATAGATAATTGAACAAGGTGACAATTAAGAACATGTATCCTTTTCCTTGCATTCATGATCTTTTCTACCAGCTTCAGGGTGCTTGGTGTGGTCCAAGATTAACTTGATATCCGAGTATCACCAATTGAAGGTTAGAGCTTCGAATGTTCTAAAGATGGCTTTTCAGACTCAATACGATCATTATGAGTTCTTGGTCATGTCTTTTGGACTGACCAATGCCCCAGCAGATGTAACACCCCGTACATTTTTGAACCTATTTAATTACCGTAACATTTATGGAATTATTTAAACATGAGATTGTTGAGGTATTATACATTAAATTTGTTGGGCCAAATGAATCTTGTGCCATTGGGCTCAATTGAGGCCCAAAATGATACAAAAGACATGGCCCAAAGATGGCAAATGACCCATTCTTCCTTTTGACCAAGTAAACCATCCATTATTGATCAAAGTGTGACTAAGGATCATATTAAAAGGACTATATAAGGTGGAAAAAAATCAGATTTTATTCACTAAAGGGCACATGCCATTCTAGACTTTTCCACAAAAAGAGATATTTTCTCTCTATTCTCAAACCCTAAGGCAACCATCTCTTGTGGTCAAGATCATCACTTTGCAAGCTTGGGAAAGTGTATACTCTTGTGATTTAATACATTATATGCATGAGATAATGTGTAGATCATGATGGCTATGTCTAAAAGTGTTGAGTAGTGCACTTTTACTTTTTGCTAAAAGATGTGTCATCTTTGTGATTTGAACTTGAAAGTGAACTTGTGGTCTTGAAGGAAGTGAATTTGATGGATTAAATATCAACATGTAAGATGTGGTTATGTCCTTAACTTACTTTCTCTTTGTGTATAACATTTGGAATTGTTGTTATGAAATTGGGCATGGAATTGGTGGTGTATTCAAACGAGGATGTAGTTTGGTGATGTTTATGTGCGTTGTGAAACCATGGCTGTTCGTTGTCATCTAAGATAACTTAAAATATGAAAAGAGAAGTTTAATTATGACCATGGACCATTCATTGCGAAAAAGGACCCGAAAATGACCCCCGAAGGCTGAAACGGGCACCCGCCCTCGCGGGCAGGGCAACTGCGGGCGCAGATGCCAACACAGGTGACCCTAGACCAGGCCAATGGTCACGTGCGGCCGCACCTCATCCACCTGTGGTCACAGGTGGCTTCGTAGGTCAGTCCAGAACTCCGTTTCGATTGTTTTTGCATCTCTTTGACCCCCAAAAATCCCTATACCCTTCTTGGTTGCAATTATCAACTTATGGTACCTTTTAAATGACTTTAAAGGAGTATCCCGGAGGTATTTTGAATGGTATCAATTATGGATTGTTGTTAATGTGTTATTGTGAAAGGTATTTAAGTGACTTGAAGGAGAAAAGGTAACATAGTGTTGGAGGGGAAGTGTAAAGTATAACTTTGGTGTGAAATGCTATCGCATTATGATGTCTTGGTTAATGTGTAGTATGTGGTGTTGGTGTTGGTATGGTAATTCAGTGGATTGTATTGTGAAGGGTGAAATGACGTTATATGGTAGTCACGTAATTCATTGTCATCTTATGCACTTGTAATGTAGTTAGTTGTTAACGTGACCTCTGTTATGTACTTGTGTTGTAGAGTAAAATGTAAGGAAGGAGATGGATTATTGTATTCACATATAGGAATGTGTATTCATATTGGGAAGATAAGGTATGTAAGGTTATCTTTTCGTATCCTTCTGCAGCATATATTATTCACATTGACATTGTACTTGTTCCATTCCGAAGTGTTCTAAAGTATCCCAGCTCAGTTGACATATATTGTTATTCACATGTTTCTTATTCTTAGACCAATTGTGATTCACATGTCTCTTATTCATTGACTGAAGTTCCGAAGCTCTCATAATGATGTAAGTACTAAAAGAACTATCTTAAAGAAGTAGTGATGTAAAGAAAATCAATTCATTCTTGAATGAGTAGCATTTCCAATAATGTTACATTCTAAAGTTCCAATGATGTTATGACTACCAATGTATCAATCTCACAGAAGTAAAGATATGAAGTAATGTATAATTGTTTGAGTATTCTTGTGTGGCATCTCAGGGGTTAAAATACCTAGCCTGGGTCGATCCTAATATCACAGGTGGTATCCCAGGGGCGACAGAAAATCCTAGCATGGGTCGATCCCAATATGACGGGTGGTATCCCAGGGGCGACAGGAAAGCCTAGCATAGGTCGATCCCAATATTACAGTAGCATCCCAGGGGCGACAGAAAAGCCTAGCATGGGTCATGCTCTTTTACCACTGATCAGTTGGCCATTTTTTATCATATGCTTTACAAGTTCTTAATGCAAAGAAGGATAACGTTAAGTAATGAATGATAATGATGAATGAGCGTAAAGGCAAAAAAAGTAATGAATGTAAGGTACATGGTTCAACACATACTTAACGGTGAATTATCCACATTGATTATTCTCTTATATTTGATTCCATTGAAGTACCTATGTATCATGCAGTTTCATATAGCCTTACATACTCAGTACATTCTTCTTACTGACGTCCCTTGGGGGACTTACCTTACTTGCTGCAGGAACAGGTGTTAGTAGATCTCCACAGTAGGCTATAAGTCATCTGCAGACTATTGGTGAGCTCCAAATTGGTTCGGGGCTTCTCTGATTCACTTGTGTGTATTTGTTTTGGTACTATGTAAATATTGTATAAAATGGGGACTTGTCCGGACTTTAGGTTGGTTATGTATATGCATCTGTTAGAGGCTTAGTAGACATACAGGGTGAGATGAATGAAAGAATGTATGCCCATTTTGACTTGATAGTCCTAACGGCCAAGTTTCATATATATCATATGTTTTTTCATGGCTTCCGCCATTGGTATCTTGTAGTTACATGAGATAGAATATTGTTCACTCAGGGATATGCATATGATTGTACATGAATGAAGATTGGTTCTCTCGGGCCTTACAGGCTTCGGTTGCTAGTCCGTCCCATTGGAATTCGAGGTGTGAAAAAAGTGGTATCAGAGCGGGTCGTCCTAAGGGTGTCTACAAAGCCGTGTCTGAGTAGAGTCTTGCTTATGGATGTGTTGCGTGCCACATTTATAAGTAAGAGGCTACGGGACATTTAAGAGTTGTTTCTTTTCTTCATTTCGTAGATCGTACAGTAGAGCCAATGTTGTAGGTGGAATCATATCTGACCATTGAAATTAGTTTTCTTCTGTATAATACAATGCTAATTACAAGACAAGGTAGGGGCAAGGGTAATAAGGTAGACATGCTTGCCGGAGAAGGAACTAGTAAGTCTCCACCTAACCAAGCTAGTCAGGGTGGGGCTAAAATTGAATTTACATCACGGGCTTCTTCTACTTTTCCAGCTCCAGAAGAGTCGAGAAGGCGAGAAGACCCTGCCGAAACACCTGTTAATGCTACTGAGTAGGATATAAGGAATGCGGTACACCTGTTAACTCAGATAGTCATTGCACAAAATCAAGGAAAAGTTGGTCCAGCCTTTGCACAGAAGAGGGGGAGTGGAAGGCAAAGGAGAATGGCACAAGAATTTGAAAGAGGGCCGCCAAAGAGGGCTAGACCTATGGGACAGTTCATGGCGTCCCAAGGAGAATTTAGGTCTCGGGTGTTTAAAAGACTGCCTAGACTATCATTTCCTCATTCTACAGGAGATACTCTACCTCAATCCCAAGAGTTTAGAATCAACCAGTTTGGGCAAATAAGTGAGATTCAGGATTCACGGACAGTGGGGTACCAAACACAAGGAAGTATGAGCCAATCGAGGTCTTTTCGTCAGCTGTTCCAGCGCTACTGTAACACCCCATACATTTTTGAGTCTAGATGACTACCGTAATATTGATGGAAATAATGAAACATGAGGAATTTGGTGAATTATACATTAAATGGTGGGCATTAATGAGTCTTGTGTCATTTGGGCCAAATGAGGCCCAATAAACAAGAGAAAGACATGGCCCAAAAGAGATTTTGACCCATTCTTGCCTAGTCTTCCATTGACCAAGTAAACACACCAAGTGTGTGGATGAGGTTCATTATAAAGGGGATATATAAAAAGAAAAATCAGATTTTTTATCCAAAAGAACTCTCATGCCATTTGCAAGACTTATCAAAAACCTTTCTCTCAAAATACCAACCCTAAGCTCTCATCTCTTTTGGGGAAAGGTCACCTTTTGGTAAGTATTCTTCCCATGGTTTACTATATAATATGTTTAAGATGGTCTATAAATTATGTTGGTGGTGTTGGCAAAGTATTGGACAGTGTGCTATGTGTAAAACTATCTATTTTTGCAATTGGAGGATGGTTTTACCTTGTAAACTTGAATAGGTACTTGTGGCCTTGAAGGAAATGAACTTGATGGATTCAATATTGTCATGTGAGGTGTGATAATATTCTTTCCTTGTTTTATCCTTGCGATTGAGGTTTGGAATTGTTGTTGTGAAATAGGTTATGGTTTTGGTGACGTTTTGACCGTGAAGTGTAGTTTTGGGTGTTGTTTATGTGTGTTGTGAGCCCATGAATGGTTTTTGGCATTCAAATGATCAAAAAATATGTTAAAACAAGTTTGGTTATGATCATGGACCATTCATTGCATGAAAAGACCCAAAAAGGACCCATTTTGGCCAAAACGGGCATCAGCCCCCGCAGACGGAGGCATCTGCGGGCGCAGATGCCAACGCAGATGCTCCTGGAATTTTCTAGGAGCCATCTGCAGGCACAGGTGGTAGCGCAGGTCATCCCCGATTTCGATTTTGTATGTTTTCGTATCTAGTTGATCCCCGAAGACCCCTATACCCTTTTTGGATGTAATTATCAACTTGTGATGTCGTTTTAATGACTTTAAAGTGTCGTATGGGGACATGTTGAACTATGTTAAGTATGGATTGACCTTAATGTGTTGTTGTGAAAGAAGTTTGGGTGACGTAATGACGTAAATGTAACATAGTATTGAAGAGGAAGTGTAAAGCATGATTTTGGTGTGGAATGTTAGTAATGTGTGATACCATGGGTGATATGTGGCTTGTTTGGGTAATGGTAAAGCATTACATGATATTGTACGAAGGTGAAATGACGTTGTGTGACAACTATGTAACTTATTGTCATGTTATACACTTGAAATGAAGTAAGTGGTTAATGCAAGCTTCGTTATGTACTTGTGTGTAGAGTAGACATAAAGGGAAAGCTAAAGTGTTGTATTCGCGAGTAAGATTGTGTATCCATATTGAGGAAGTAAGGTATGTAAGTTCCCTCTTTCCGTATCCTTCTGCAGCATATAGTGTACACCTTGTTAGGGTACTTACTCATTTTCGAATTGTCCTAAGGTATTTCATTTTGAGTTATCATTTCTTGTTATTGTTAGTCACATATATCTCATTCTTGGTCTATTATCATTCATGTGTCACATAATCATGAACATGGTTCCAAGTTCCAATAATGTTATATTCAAAAGTTCCCAAATTGAAGTAACCATTGATTGAGCTATTTCAAAGATTAAAGAAGTAATGTTGTAAAGAGGAGAGATGTTTCATGGGTGGTATCCCAGGGGTTAATTAACCTAGCATGGGTCAATCCCAATATTTACGGATGGTATCTCAGGGGTGAGAAGAACACCTAGCATGGGTCGATTCCACTACGGGTGGTATCCCAGGGGCAAGGAAAAGCCTAGCATGGGTCGATCCCGATTACTATTGATTACCCACTGATCAGCTTGGGGCCCGGGCATTATATGAATGGATGAATAAGTGATGGATAAAGTAATGAGTGAATGATTGAATGAGTATAAAAGTAAAGAAAGTAATTCATAATGTACATATCTCTTCATATTCAGAATGGTGACTTATCCTTATTGAGTACTCATTTATATATGATTTCATTGAAGTCTTTATGTATCATATAGTTTCATGCAGCCTTACATACTCAGTACATTCTTCGTACTGACCCCTCTTGGGGGGATTTACCTTACTTGCTGCAGGCGCAGGCACTAGTAGACCTCCCCAGTGAGCTGCAGGACTTCTACTGACCTTTGGTGAGCTCCAGTTGATTCGGGGCTTTTCATGTTACAGCTGTCTATGTATTTTGATGTTGTAAATGTTATGTAAAGTGGGGCTTGTCCCGAATTTAGGTTGGTTATGTGTGCACTTCTGTTAGAGGCTTTTGTAGACGTACGTGGGTATGTAAAGTAATGTGATGACAAAAAGATGTGAGTTGTTCCACTTGATGGCCATGTTGGCCAGGTTTCTCATATGTATATATATCTATATATCCTACAAGTTCCATGATTTCCAATGTTGGCCTATTATGTTCTGACGTGATGGTGGTGTTTCATATGGAATGCATATGAGTGAATGTAAGTAGAGCTTGGTTCTCTCGGGCCTTGTCGGCTACGAGTGCCAATCCGTCCCGATAGGGTTCGGGGTGTGACAGCTATGGGAAGTTTCATTCAGGTGAATGCTGGTTTGGAACAAATGTTTGTTACTGGTGTGGTATGTCGGGGCGCATAAGGAAAGGTTGTCTACAAAGGAACATGGGTGGTATGGCAAGAACTACGGGACCAACCGTCGCATCGCTATCATCGATGCCTCCTCTAGGTCGAGGTGAGCAGCCTATGGGGTGCGACAGAGGTTCTAGAGGGACAGTTGGTGCTAGTGGAACCTAGAACCATACCTATGTCGTAGCGGATCGACAGGAATCGAAGGCTTTTCCTGATGTAGATGCAGGTACAGTATTCAGATTTTTACATAAGGTATACGTCCGTATTCTACATTATCATATGTTACTCCATTGATTGCAGAAAAAAAATAAAAATTGAAAGAACACCAAAATTACTAGTTAAGCCATTTGAAGTCTCTACACCAGTTGGTAAATCTATTGCAGTTAAAAGAGTATATCGTAATTGTATAGTAATTATTTGTAGTTATGATACACTGGTTGATCCTATTGAGTAGGAGATGGTAGATTTTGATGTTATAAAGGGTATGGATTGGTTGGCTTCTTGTTTGGCCACAGTAGATTGCCGAGCTAAGAAGTTACATTTTCATTTTTCCACATGAAAGGGTAATGTGGGAGCATCGAGAGGAAAATTCATTTCCTATATTAAGGTAAAGAAAATGATATCCAAGGGGTATATATACCACCCAGTAAAAGTACAGGATACCGATGTGAAGTCACCAACACTTCAATCGGTTCCAGTAGTAAATGAATTCCTGGATGTGTTTCCTAAAACAGAAAGTAGAGTTTGGTAGTGATGTGATTCCAGGCATTCTATTCCTCCGTATAGAATGGCTCCAGAAGAGTTACAAGAATTAAAAAGAGCAATTAACAAACTTGTTGGACAAGGGATATGTCACGCCCCGAATTCCATCGGGACGTGATTGGCACCCGAAGCCGATAAGGCCTGAGAGAACCAATCTTTGCTCATGCTCATGTACTCTCATATGTATGTTCGCGTATGAATATCATCTTATTTTATGTAATTAAATATCAATAGCGGAAGGCATGACAACATATGAAATATATATGCAACTTAGCCGTTAGGGCCATTTCGTCAAAATGAATTTTCCTTCATGACACCCCACATATGTCTACAAGTTAAGAGGGAACAATCTCAATGCTATACATATACACATATATATATGATATCCCATCAAAGGTGGAGGCCCGGTACTATATATATCCCACCAAGATGGATGCCCAGTACTATATACATATATATATATTAAATCCCATCAAAGGTGGATGCCCGGTACTATATCCCACCAAGATGGAGGCCCGGTACTATATACTTATTTATCATATCCCATCAAGGTGGATGCCCGGTACTATATATCCCACCAAGATGGAGGCCCGGTACTAAATATATATATATACATCATATCCCATCAAAAGTGGAGGCCCGGTACTAATATAAGATGATGATCCACCCATTCATCTTGGCCAAGTAGAGACTTATTATTGGACCAAGTGTGTGAGTAAAAAGGGTCATTAAGGGGCTATAAAAGTTGGAAAAAAATAAGATTTCTCTCATTTTAACTCTCATGCTATTCTAGAAATTTCCCAAAGATATTTCTCTCATTTTTCAAGAACCCTATGCCAACTCTTTGGACAAGATCATCATTTGGAAAGTCTTGGTAAGTGTATATTATGATGATTTAATATCTTATATGCATGAGAGACTATGTAGATCATATTGGTTATGCTAGCAGGTGTTGCATATGGCACTTGGGTTTTTTACAAAAAGATGTGTAATCCTTGTGAATTAAACTTGAAAAAGGACTTGATGTTTTGATGAAAGTGAATGGTGTTGATGATATCTCAACTTATATGGTGTTGTTATGCCCATAACTTTCTATGTTTCTACATGTGTAAATATGGGATTTTGATCGATTTGTGCTATGAAGTGTATTAAGGTGACTTGATGGATTATTTGTGATATGGTGGGAATGAGAAAGTGTAAAGGAGAAGCTTTGTGGTGAAATGTTGTTGGGTTATCATGTGTTGGTAAATGTATGAAATATTATGGTATTTTTGGTATGATAATGCCATGAATGGTATTGTAAAGGGTGAAATAATATTCCCACTCATGCTATTCATATCCGTAGCCTTAATCCAAAAACCAAGTGCTTCTAGCCACGTATGACCCATTTTGACCAAAAGGGTAAAATCGTCATTTTGACGTCGAATTCGTTCTCGAGTAATTTTATCATCCCAATATATTATTTCACTCATTTCATGTATATTCTCATGGTTGTAGAAGAATCGTGGCAAAAATCGGCTCAATACGTCCCCGGGAACCCTTAGGACTTAAACAAAATTTTCAACTTTTGAAAGGTGCGCAGGGGCGGCGTGGCACGCTGCCTGGCGCGCCCCTTTGCTGCCTCTGGACTGAAAATTTCAGCCCATAGCAGCGTGGCATGCCCCTGGGCGCGCCCCTCCTTATTTTTTTCCAAAATTTTTATTTTCGGCTTTTCTTCGCGGGTTCGGTTAGATACTTCAAGTCCTATTCTTTAACTCACTTCTTACCCTTAACATACTTTGTTTAGAGGTCCTCTTAGCCTCGTTTTTAACCCCACAAATGCTCCATGAAAATCACAAAACACCTACGACGCAAGGTTAATCACATTTCCAAGGCCAAATTTCAATTTTTTTGTTTCGTGTGGCTCTCGACACTCAAGTATACATTGTTCAACGTCGTCAAGTAGGGTTGGGAAGGTACAGGGTGTTACAGGATACATAAGATCTAGTATGTCCCCTTGGGGTGCACATGGCACATTGAGAATGTGTATTGACTATCGGCAACTGAATAAGCTAACAATTAAGAATAAATATTCCCTCCCCAGAATTGATGATCTAGTTGATCAGTTATAAGGTGACAAATGCTCCTCAAGGATTAACTTAAGATCGGATTGTCATCAAGCAAGGGTTAGAGAAAAAGATATACCCACGACAACTTTCCGAACACGGTATGGTCACTATGAATATCTAGTTATGCCATTTGGACTAACAGATGCACCATCTATTTTTATGGATTTGATAAATAGGGTGTTCAAGCCATTTCTAGACGTGTTCGTGACAGTGTTTATGGATGATATTTTAGTTTACTCAAGATCACAAAAGGACCATGCTAATCACCTACGACAGGTGTTACAGATTTTTCGTGACCGTAAGATATATGAAAGGTTCTCTAAATGTGAGTTTTGTTAAAACCCGTAGCGTTCTTGGGTCGCATTGTATAGGATGAAGGACTAAGGGTTGATACACAAAAGATAGAAGCGATGAAAAAATTGGCTGAGGCCTACGAAGCTTACAGAGATTCATAGTTTTCTTGGATTGGTTGGTTATTATAGGAGATTTGTTGAGGGATTTTCTTTTATCTCTGCACCCTTAACAAAACTAACACACAAGGCAATCAAGTTTCAGTGGATTGACACATGTGAGAAGCGTTTCCAAGAGCTGAAAGATAAATTGGCTTCTACACCTGTGTTGATACTTCCAGAAGGTACAGAGGGGTATGCAGTATCTTGTGATGCTTCAAGAGTCGGCCTAGGATATGTATTGATGCAGCATGACAATGTGATAACTTATGCTACAACACAATTGTGTCCACATGACAGAAATTATCCAACCCATGACCTTAAGTTAGCAGTCGTGATATTTGCTTTAAACACATGGTGCCACTACTTGTATGGGGTTCACGTTGACATAGATATACTGATCATAAAAGTTTGCAATATATATTTAAGAAGAAAGACTTAAATTTGAGGCAGCGGAGGTGGCTAGAACTCTTAAAAGACTATGATATCGATATCTTATACCATCGAGGGAAATCGAATGTGGTAGCTGATGCACTAAGTTTCAAAGCAATAGGAAGTACTAGTGGCCAGTTTATGGAAAAGCAACATATAGTCAAGGATCTAAACCAATTAGACAGCTTGGGGGTTCGTCTTCTTGAAACTCCAGATGAAAGAATTATAGAGTGAAATGCGATAGAGTCTACATTTGTAGCTGAGGTGAAGGAAAGCAATATGCAAATCCTATTTTATTTCAGCTGAAAAAGAATGTATAGCAAAGTTCGACAAAGGTATTTGCGCTTACGCAAGGGGGAGTACTTCAATGCCAAGGTAGATTTTGTGTACCGAATATAGATGAGCTAAGGAAATGAATTATGACAGAAGCACATCCTTCACGGTATTCTATTCATTCGGGAGCAACCAAAATGTACCATGGTTTGGAAGAGATGTATTGGTGAGGCAACATAAAGAAGAAGAACATTGCAGAATTTGTAGCTCATTTTTCGAATTGCCAACAAGTAAAAGTAGAGCATCAGAAACCTGGAGGTTATATGCAAGGTATAAATCTTCCAGTCTAGAAGTGGGATATGATTAATATGTATTTCATCACAAGTTTACCTCGTACACTGCAGAAATTTGATTCCATATGGGTAATAGTTGACAGACTTACCAAGTCAGCGCATTTCCTACCAGTCTGGACCACTTATACAGCTGAAGATTATGCAAAGTTGTATGTTAAAGAGCTAGTACAATTACATGGGATTCCACTTTCTATTATATCAGACATGGGAGCTCAATTTACTGTATACTTTTGGAAATCTTTGCAGAAGAGTTTGGGAACCCACTTGAATATAAGTACGACTTTTCATCCTCAGATAGATGAACAAGCAGAACGTACTATCCAAACACTTGAAAATATGATACGAGCTTGCACATTGGACTTAAAAGTTAGTTGAGACGATCATATACCTCTTGTTGAATTTGCCTACAATGATAGCTATCATTCAAGTATCAAAAAGGAATCTTATGAAGCTTTATACGGAAGGAAGTGTAAATCACCAATTGGATAATTTAAAGCGGGTGAAACGGCCTTACTTGGGCCAGATCTTGTTCACCAAGCTATGGAAATAGTTAAGGTGATACAACAACGGCTACGAATGGCCCAAAGTCGACACAAGTCATATGCCAATATTAGAAGAAGGGAATTAGAATTTGCCATAGGTGATTGGGTATTTTTGAAAGTGTCACCAATGAAAGGGGTACTGAGATTTGGAAAGAAAGGAGAGTTGGCCCTATATATCGTGCTGTATAAGATTGTTCGAAGATTTGGTCAAGTCACATATGAATTGTAACTACCCCAAGAACTCTCCACAGTTCATCTAGTATTTTATGTGTCAATGCTTTGAAAGTGCATAAGAGATCCATTGCTCCCATTGAAGATGTACAAGTTATAGAGGATCTCACCTATAAAGAGGTGCAGGAATAAAGAAGTAGCTTTCGTGAAGGTACTTTGGAGAAATCAACAAGTAGAAGAAATCACATGGGGAGCCAAAGAAATGATGAAGTCCAAGTACCCTCATTTGTTTCAAATGGAAGAGAAAGTTCAAGGTGCGGAATCGGAACAATAACAAGTAAGAATCTATAAGCATTATCTATATATATGATAACATGAAGAATGATCCTAGACTTGATTATGTTTAAATTGGATAAGGTCATTAACATTCGAGGACGAATGTTTCTAAGGGAGGAATGATGTAACACCTCGTACATTTTGAACCTATTTAATTACCATAAAATTTATGGAATTATTTAAACATGAGATAATTGAGGTATTATACATTACATTTGTTGGGCTAAATGAATCTTGTGCCATTGGGCTCAATTGAGGCCCAAAATGATACAAAAGACATGGCCCAAAGATGGGAAATGACCTATTCTTCCTTTTGACCAAGTAAACCATCCATTATTGATCAAAGTGTGACTAAGGATAAGATTAAAAGGACTATATAAGGTGGAAAAACATCAGATTTTATTCAGTAAAGGGCACATGCCATTCTAGACTTTTCCACAAAAAGAGATATTTTCTCTCTACTCTCAAACCCTAAGGCAACCATCTCTTGTGGACAAGATCATCACTTTGTAATCTTGGGTAAGTTTATACTCTTGTGATTTAATACATTACATGCATGATATAATGTGTAGATCATGATGGTTATGTCTAAAAGTGTTGAGTAGTGCACTTTTGCTTTTTGCTAAAAGATGTGTCATCTTTGTGATTTGAACTTGAAAGTGGAATTGTGGTCTTGAAGGAAGTGAATTTGATGGATTAAATATCAACATGTAAGATGTGGTTATTTCCTTAACTTACTTTCTCTTTGTGTATAACATTTGGAATTGTTGTTATGAAATTGGGCATGGAATTGGTGGTGGATTGAAAGGAGGATGTAGTTTGGTGATGTTTATGTGCGTTGTGAAACCATGGCTGTTCATTGTCATCTAAGATAAATCAAAATGTGAAAAAAGAAGTTTGATTATGACCATGGACCATTCATTGCGAAAAAGGACCCGAAAATGACACCCGGAGGCTGAAATGGGCACCCGCCCTCGCGAGCAGGGCACCTGCGGGCGAAGATGCCAATGTAGGTGATCCTACACTAGGAAAATGGTGACCTTAGGCTGTACTTCATCCACCTTCGGGCGCAGGTGGCTTCGTAGGTCAGTCCAAAACTCCGTTTCAATTGTTTTTGCATCTCTTTGACCCCCCCGAAACCCCTATACCCTTCTTGGATGCAATTATCAACTTATGGTACCTTTTAAATGACTTTAAAGGAGTATCCCGGAGGTATTTTGAATGGTATCAATTATGGATTGTTGTTAATGTGTTATTGTGAAAGGTATTTAAGTGACTTGAAGGAGAAAAGGTAATGTAGTGTTGGAGAGGAAGTGTAAAGTATAACTTTGGTTTGAAATGCTATCGCATTATGATGTCTTGGTTAATGTGTAGTATGTGGTGTTGTTGTTGGTATGGTAATGCAGTGAATTGTATTGTGAAGGGTGAAATGACGTTATATGGTAGTGTCATCTTATGCACTTGTAAAGTAGTTAGATGTTAACGCGAGCTCCGTTATGTACTTGTATTGTTGAGTAAAACATAAGGAAGGAGATGGATTATTGTATTCACATATAGGACTGTGTATTCACATTGGGAATATAAGGTATGTAAGGTTACTCTTTCCGTATCCTTCTGTAGCACATATTATTCACATTGACATTGTACTTGTTCCATTCTGAAGTGTTCTAAAGTATCCCAGCTAGGTTGACATATATTGTTATTCACATGTTTCTTATTCTTAGACCAATTGTTATTCACATGTCTCTTATTCATTGACTGAAGTTCCAAAGCTCTCATAATGTTGTAACTACTAAAAGAACTATCTCAAAGAAGCAGTGATGTAAAGAGAATCTATTCATTCTTGAGTAGCATTTCCAATAATGTTACATTCTAAAGTTCCAATGATGTTATGACTACCAATGTATCAATCTCACAGAAGTAAAGAAATGAAGTAATGTATAATTGATTGAGTATTCTTGGGCGGCATCCCAGGGGTTAAAATACCTAGCATCGGTCGATCCTAATATCAAGAGTGGTATCCCAGGGGCCACAGAAAAGCCTAGCATGGGTCGATTCCAATATCACGGGTGGTATCCCAGGGGTGACAGGAAAGCCTAGCATGGGTCGATCTCAATATCATAGTAGCATCCAAGGGGCAATAGAAAAGCCTAGCATAGGTCATCCTCTTTTACCACTGTTCAGTTTGTCATTTTTTTATCATATGCTTTACAAATTCTTAATGCAAAGAAGGATAACGTTAAGTAATGAACGATAATGATGAATGAGCTTAAAGGCAAAGAAAGTAATGAATGTAAGGTACATGGTTCCACACATACAGAACGTTGAATTATCCACATTGATTATTCTCTTATATTTGATTCCATTGAAGTACCTATGTATCATGCAGTTTCATATAGCCTTACAAACTCAGTACATTCTTCGTACTAACGTCCCTTGGGGGATTTACCTTACTTGCTGCAGGCACATGTGTTAGTAGACCTCCACAGTAGGCTATGAGTCATCTGCAGACTATTGGTGAGCTCCATATTGGTTCAGGGCTTCTCTGAGTCACTTGTGTACATTTGTTTTGGTACTATGTAAATGTTGTATAAAGCGGGGACTTGTCCCAACTTTAGGTTGGTTATGTATATGTATCTTTTAGAGTCTTAGTAGACGTACGGGGTGAGATGCATGAAAGAATGTATGTCCATTTTGACTTGATGGTCCTAACGGCCAAGTTTCATATATATCATATGATTTTCCATGACTTCCACCATTGGTATCTTGTAGTTACATGATATAGAATGTTGTTCACTCATGGATATGCATATGAATGTACATGAATAAAGATTGGTTCTCTCGGCCTTACTGGCTTCGGGTGCTAGTCCGCCTCATTGGAATTCGAGGCGTGACAACAACGTTCATGGATTAAATAAACTAGGTATTTTGGTCATATCTCAACTCCTTTGTGATTGTATTTATAGATGACATCTTGGTTTACTCTAAGAATGAGGATGATTTGTGAGACACTTGAGGCCTATACTTCAGAGATTACATGATGAGAAGTTGTATGCTAAGTTCTCCAAGTGTGAGTTTTGGTTGGATTCTATCTATTTCTTGGGTCATGTGATAACCAAAGATGGTATTATGGTCGATCCAGCCAAGATTGCGGCAATTTATGATTGGGATAAACCTACTTGTCCTACAAGAATTTAGAGTTTCATTGGTTTGGCGGGTTATTATCTATGTTTTATAGAGGGTTTCTCATCTATTACGACTCCTTTGACTAAGTTGTCTTAGAAGAAGATTACTTTTTAGTTGTTAGATTCTTGTGAGGCGAGCTTTCAAAAGCTCATGGAGTTGTTGACTTCGGCTCCTATCTTGACTTTGCCCAAGAAGGGTATAGGCTTTACCATGTTTTGTGATACTTCTAGTGTAGGTTTGGGTGCAGTGTTAATGCATGAGGGTAAGATGATTGCTTATGCTTCTCGTTAGTTGAAGCCTTATAAGAAGAATTACCCTACATATGATTTGGAGTTGCCTGTGGTTGTGTTTGTGTTGAAGTTGTGGAGGCATTACTTGTATGGAGCCCATTGTGAGATTTTCTAAGATCATCATAGCCTTCTGTACTTCTTCACCTAGCAAGATCTAAATATGAGGCAGCGTCGTTGGCTTGAGTTGCTTAAGGACTATGATCTCACTATTCTTTATCATTCGGGTAAGGCTAATATGGTTATGGATGCCTTGAGCTGAAAGACGACTAGTATGGGGATTTTAACTCATCTCTTGACTAAGGAGTGACCCTTAGACTTAGAGGTTTAGTCTTTAGCTAACTAGATAGTTTGGCTTGATATTTTATTACCTGAGCATGTCTTAGCCTTTGTTGGAGCTAGATCTTCTTTGATCGAGCAGATTTTAGCTCACAAGTTTAATGATAATAACTTGAGGGTGATTCGAGATAAAGTGTTGAGTGGTAAGGGTAAGGAGACATCTCTTTACTCTGATGGTGTGTTAAGGATTGGTGGCTGAGTTTGTGTGTCGAGGGTTGGTAGATGGTTAAAGTTGATTTTGGAGGAGGCACATTGTTCCAGATATTCCATTAATCTAGGGGTGACTAAGATGTACCGCAATTTGAAGCAGCTTTACTGGTGGGGTGGTATGAAGAAGGATGTAGAGGATTTTCATTACTTGTGTTGTCAGTAGGTAAAGGCTGAGTATCTGAGACCCAGTGGTTTGCTTCATAGACTACCCATTCCTGAGTGGAAATGGGATCGGATCAACATGGACTTTCTGAGTGGGTTGCCTCGTACTTCTCATGGTTCTGACAACATTTGGGTCATCATAGATTGATTGACCAAATAAGATCATTTCATTCCTATTTAGATTTCATCTAGTGCTGAGAATCTAGCTCGTGTCTATGTTTGAGAGGTGGTTCGTCTTTATGGGGTACTCGTGTCTATTATCTCATATAGAGGCTCAGTGTTCACTTCTACCTTTTGGAGGAATTTTAAGGAGGAGTTGGGTACTTAGGTTGACCTTAACACAGCTTTTCACCCCCAGACCAGTGGTCAATCAGAGCATAATATTCAGGTCTTGGAGGATATGCTCCGCATGTGTGTTATAAACTTTGGGTGTCAGTAGGAGTAGCATTTATCCTTGGCGGATTTTGCTTATAATAATATTTACCATTCGAATATTGAGATGGCA
Organism: Capsicum rhomboideum; assembly: GCA_031232105.1. Classification (NCBI taxonomy): domain Eukaryota; kingdom Viridiplantae; phylum Streptophyta; class Magnoliopsida; order Solanales; family Solanaceae; genus Capsicum; species Capsicum rhomboideum. Next base: position 51,986,508 of record CP124718.1, read on the forward strand.
CCTTTTAAGGCATTGTATGGTAGGCATTGTCAATCTCCAATTGGTTGATTTAAGATTTTCGAGGTTAGACCCCATGGTACCAACTTGCTTCACGAGTCTTTGGACAGAGTTCGGGTGATTTAGGATAAGCTTTGGGCAGCCTGGAGTAGGCAAAAAAGTTATGCCAACAGCATGCTTCATACCTTAAAGTTTGGGATTGGTGATCGGGTTTTTCTTCAGGTGTCTCCCATGAAGGGCGTGATGAGGTTTGGAAAGAGGGGCAAGCATAGTCCAAGGTACATTGGATCTTTTAAGATACTTCAGACAGTTAGGGAGGTTGCTTATGAGTTATCCCTACCTCCAGACTTCTTATCCATTCATACAATCTTTCATGTATCTATGCTCTGGTGCTATGGGATTCGATTAAGTTAGATGAGAGGCTGACCTTTGTTGAGGAGCAAGGTTTCATATTAGCTAGGGATATTAGACGGTTGCACTCTAAAAAGATTCCAGTGGTTAAGGTTTAGTGGCGACAACATTCCATCAAGGATGCTACTTGGGAGTCGAGTCCGACATGTGTAGTAGTTACCCCCAGCTCTTTACCGATTCAGGTACTTCTTATACCTTTTAGTTCAAGGATAAACTAGAGTCTTAGTAGTGGATACTGTAATGACCTGATTCATGAGATTTTACTTTGTATGTGATTTGACTATTTTACCCTTTCTCATAGTTGCTACAGGTTTATCTTGGAGTGTGGGTATGGTTGACATGGTTCCCAATGCCTTCGGGAGGGTTTTGGGAGAATTTGAGGTTGTTAGAGACTTTAAAAGTCCTATAGTTGACTTTGGTCAACATTGATGTTTTGAGTGCCGGTTGGCAATTTAGATAGTTCCATTAGATTTGAAATGTTGAATTTGGGTTAGCAGCGGGGTTGGTTCGAGCTTGGAACCTTTAGTTTGCATTTCGACCCTCTGTTTGAAAACTAGTGAAATTTGCCAAAAGGGGGTTTTGGGGGGTAATTGGTTGAAGATGATCCTTTTTCAAAAATACAATGTTTGGAACGTCGAAAATAACCTAGTAGTATATATGGTTTATTTTTGTGGGGTCCCAAATGAATCTCGAGGGTCCGTACGAAAAACTTTTCAACTTGTATTTTCAGCTGAATTGCTGATATCTGGTGCAGGCCATTTCCTTCCTCGCAAACGCAGGCCTCTGGCCGTGAATGCGGAGAAGGATATCTTTCTTCATTGTAATCACGAGGTGGGAGCCACGATTATGAAGAGCAATTGAGGTCGGGTTAATGTTGATCCTAGCAAACATGAAAAGTTGACAGCGTCTGCGAGGTACTGTTCACAGAACAGTATAAATACTTCAATTTCACAATTTTTCTCTATTTTTGGACCTCCAAGCTTTGGGAAAGGCAATTTTTAAGGGTTTCTTTCTCAATTTTTGTGTGGGTAACCTCTGAACTCATATTCCCATTATTTTTCATTGATTATGTCTTCGAAAATACCTTTTACATCGATTTTGTAATGGATTTTTGGGGTTTCAGCGGTAATGCTTGAAAATAGCTTTTCTTTGATTTGGACCTCATTTTAAACTCTTTTTTGCATGGATTTTCAACTGTAGACTCCTATAACCTTGGAGAATGTATTTCTAAAATAAAATTCTAGTTTTACCCCTTTCATTTTCAAACTCGTTTTTCAAGTCCGTTTTGCACCCATCTTAAATATGGTCAATATGGGCATCATTAGCTTCCTCTTAATACATAGATTCTATATTTGAATGTTTTAGTTGATTTCGAGATCGTTCAAAAAGGGAAGGCTCTATGTTGAAGGATTTTAGGTGCGGATTTTAGCATTTCGAGATAGGTTATGGCTTAACTTTCTTCAGACTGGGCTAGGTAGTTAATAAATAAGTAAAACATGCTATGGGTTTGGGAGAATAACTATGGAAATTGTGTTTCAAGATTATTATTACTGTTGTGTGTCCACGTGGGGGCCAATATTTTTGTTGTTGTTGACTTGAAATATCACATAGTGTGTTGCCCGTGCGGGGTCTTTATTTGATTTCATTGGCCTTATTTGTGTATTAAATGCCTTTATTCTTAATATGATGCCCAAGAAGGTGCTTGAATAGATATTATAGGACTGGTTGAGCATTGTTTGCCTTTATCATGATAGAAAATGCCCGAGTTATGGGTTGATATTATATTAATGATGTCTTACATGTATATTTATTCTAATGGTGCCAAATTAGAACTGATATCATGAAATGTTGACATATTGAGTTGATTTCTGAGATCACTTATACATATATTGAATGGATTTTTTATCTTCCTACTGATTTGATTGTGAGCATTATATCCTCATTCATACATACACATTCATGAGATGCTGGTACCATTGAGGAATACTATTGTGAAAGAAATGAGATATTTTTGTGAAAACCTTGATCCGTGAACACAAGCCAGAGAGGTGGGTTGAGATTTTGAGATAGTATACCAATTGTGAACCCCCCATGGGTCCTATTTTGGGAGCAGCGAGGCTCGGTAGGTATATACAGAAGGTTATGCAATGACCTTTAAAAGGATAATCATTCACTTCATCATCATTGCAGCTCATATGCATGTGCATACTCAGTGTTATTTTTATGTTTGCTTGATAAGTAATCAGTTCTATATACCTGTCATGATTCCTTGCTTTCTTTTGTGATACACGCCAAATCTACGCCATAGCTTATATTTTAAGGGAAACAACAAGGGATCCAAACCACAAAGATTTTAAGGCTACAAATACGTGTGGAGAGGGTCCATTTTGAGCTCCAAGTAGAGCAATATCACATATGGAAGATAGCTTAGAGTCAAGGAAGCCATTGGAGAGGTTGTTGGAGAGTCTAGAGGAGCTAGAAGAGGTTCTGGAGTCACATGCGAGCTCACCTGCATCGGCAGGTGGCACCTGCACCCCTGACCTATGCCAGTAGGTGGGCACCTGTGTGGGCATATCGACCTATGCAGCCAGCTTGCTCCCTTTGATGAAAATGGGTCACTTTTGGGCCCATGTTTGTAATAAATAGCCCATGGCTATAAATAGTAGTGTTCTCATTCATTTTCTGAATTTTTTGATGAATATTAAAATTGTGAAACTCTTGAAATAGTGTGAGTACTTGAAAAAGCCAATGCTGATTATTGCTTAGAAACGGGGGTTGAGAGGGCATCATGATTCCCTCAAGGTCTTCGTAGGATTAGGGTGCTTCTTGTAGGATCAATCAATTATGGTTTTAAGGTTTAATATACCCTTTGGTTTCATTGATTTCCTCTTTTTGTGTCTTATTATTTATCTTGATCTTTCTATTCTTTATTTTTCACACTTTGATTCCATCTTCGTGGGTCGATTCATATCATTTGGTATCAGAGTTGAGCTTAGAATCGTTCCCATGATTCTAGTATTGGGTTGTGATATTGAAATCGAAAATTAAAAAAAATTGGAAAATTCATTTTTCCCCAAAACCCTAAATTTTTTTATTCTTTTATGTTTAGAGTCCTTATTATAGTTTCTATACTAGTTTGGTTTCATCTAGTATTATTTAGGTTGAAATTTGGGCTTGCTTTGAGTAGATTTGAAGAAACCCTATGGTTGAGTTCTTGAGCTTGAAGAAAAAGTAATGTGGGTTCGTAGATCTACAAAATTTGGGTTGAAATTGAGTGATAAGGGTTACTAGAAATATTTTCCATATCAAAAGGACCTTAGATCTGAGATTTGGTGCTATTTAGAGAGGTTTTGGAGAATCCACCATTTTTGAGTTTGGAGTTTGTAGAAATTTGCAAATGGGTTTGAAAATCTAAAAATTTTGGTGTGGATTTGAGGCTTAAAATTGCTTGGGTTTTGTTTGGGAGGTTGAAAGGAGTTTGGTTTAAAATTTCATCGAATTTCGAGCTCGTTTGAGTGAGGGTCAAATTTTGGTGATCTTGAGGATCTTCAAATCTTCAAGAAGAAGAAACCCCAAAAGGTGTTATATCCAAAAGAGGGCCAAAAGAATCAAGCAAAAAGGTGTTAGTACCAAAGAATATTCCAATAAAGGAAGGTACTAGGAAAGAAAAACCAAGAGGGCCCACAACAAGTTGAAAATTTGAAGGCTTTGGCTGGTCTGCCTGGGCCATCTGTGCCCCTATCTGCGTGATCATGTGACCAAAGCAGATCACTTTCCAGCCTTTTATTTTTGACATGCAACCCCCACCTGCGAGGGCAGGTCACAACCTGCGCCCATATCTTACCCGAACGCTTCTCAACCACCCAAATTCCAATTTTCCTCAGGTTTCAATTTTTGATTCGCAATTTCATTTCTTGATTCCTAAACTAATTATCAATGGTTAATTGTCCTTAGTTGATTGATTAGTCTTTGAGTCCGTTTTCTTTTGTATTCCATTTTCTTTGTGTGATTTTCTAGTTTTAACTTCGTAGTTAACTTCTTTGATCCTAGTCCTTTTGCTTTAATTGATTAGTCTTTGAGTCCGTTTTCTTTTGTAGTCCATTTTCTTTGTGTGATTTTCTAGTTTTAACTTCGTAGTTAACTTCTTTGATCCTAGTCCTTTTGCTTTAATCGAGTCGTCCATTCTTTCTATAAACAAGAATCCACTCAGGCCAAGAGTAGCAATCGATACCTTGTGTACTACCGAAGTATAAACAATCTTCAACATTAGCCGATCCAATTGTGAGGCAATCAAAAGTGTGTAAACACATGAGATTGTGAGAATTTATTTTGCTAATACTAACATTGTTTATTGTCTTTGTTGAGTGTTTTAATTGCTAGGTACAATGGCTTTGGAAAATAAAACACCAAACCATGTGGGAGGTGTTACTTTAGAACCCGTAATGGGGGATGGATTTGAGCTTATCTTTTGATTTAGGGAAAATTGTGGGAGACCTTTGAAATAGGACTTGACCAATGTATGAATTTGTTCCATACAAGGGTTGAGGTGATGGAGAAACTATGTTCCTTAGTCATTGATGAAAGGAGTAGCACTAATGTTGTTTCTTGCAAATGTGTTGACTTCTTTAAACTCCTTACACAAAGGTATCCCAAGCCGTACAAGCTCATATTTTTTTATGAGAGTCGCCCAATAGAGGTGACTAAGCAAGCGATTATTAGTTTTAGCTTGGGCAAGTATCAAGATGAAGTGCGATGTAATGTGGTACCCTTGCGAGAATATCATATATTACTTGGTATATCATGTCAAGTTGATAGGGTTTCCCAATATCAAAAGAAGTCCAATAAATACTCCATTGTATTTGGAGGATGAAAGATTAGCATCATACCCTTAACACCCGATAAAGTGAGTAGGGACTACAAAGTCATGGCAGAGCTCAAGAAAGCCCTTCAAAAAAGAGAGAAGGCAAAAAGGGAATCACCACTTTTACAAGGAAGGAAAGACTTGGCTTAAGGAAGAGAGTTGACTAAGATTGATTGAAAGGAATTGTTTGAAGGAAGTGGACAAGGAACACTTAATTGTGGGACTTGTCATCTCTAATCCCTTGCTACCCACTAACCATGATACTAGCATTTTACCTATTATCATCCCTTCTGTTGTGCAGGTTCATGATCTAATACTCCCAAAGGAGGATCCAAGGATAGCTCCTTATGAACATATGCTTGAAGGCCTAACGAAGTTCTTATCTAAGAACTCCAACTTTGGGAAGAGTGATGAGAAGATAACTCAAGGAAAAAAAAATTGACACACTCCTATGTGTGGAGAACTTCTCAAAGGAGCACATATGCTCCCATGTTGAAACCCAAGGTGAAAACCATAACTTTTATGAGCTACGAGGTAATAATGCTAATTCTTGCACTTCTTTGAGCTTGAAATGTCATGATGAGGCTAGTAGCCAAGTAAGTGTAAATGATGACTTGTCTAATGTTGAGCACATAATCAGTATTCCCTTTCTGATACTCTTGATTGCAACATATTGCATGATGATCAAGTTCTTGTTGTGAGTTTGAAAACACTAGTTGATCCTATAGATGACCGAATTAACTCTTCTCGTAAGATCCATTTGTGTACACCTAGTGTTAGCTCTTATAGTTTGAATGAGTTTTTATTGCCATGTGATAAGAGTATTCACACACTAGTTGACACTTGTGAAAATCAAGGTGAGTCTATGTTGGCATGTGAATTGCATACAACTAGTGAAGGTGAGCGCATTGGTCAACTTACTTGTGAATCTAATCCACTACTTGAGCATGTTTGTGGTGTGCTTGATGAGCCTCGAGTTAGTGATGATGTTGATAGAGTTGATCGTGTGAGCAGAAATGATTCTTTGATCATAACATGTAATGATGATCCTATTATTAGTTTTACTCATAGATATCATGTGAATGAAAATGTTGTAAAAGATGACATGTATCTTTTTTAGAGTGAACTTGCATACTTTAATTCCTCAACTTTGGTTAATGATTCTCTCTCAAAGAAAGATATCTTGATTGATGATTGTGAGATCACTTCTAGTTTGGCACATAGTAGTGTGCATTGTGATGTGCTTGAAAGGAAAGATAGTAAGTTAAAAATTCACATGTTATCCTATTTCTTAAAATCCATTAATAATATAGGATCGAGTAAAGATTGTGCTAACTATCCAATTGTTGATAGTGATCTTTCACTTTTGAAAAAAAATGATCATTTGGGTAAAGATAAGTTTGATTTTCTTGACTATTTGAGAAACCCAACTAGTGATTGTTCTTATGTTGATGATCTTGACTGTAATCTTTTATATGACACCCCACCCTTGTTTGATAAATATGAGGATGAATTATTTGATTCTTGTGGTGACATGAGTCATGATCTTCTTAATGTTAGTGGTGGTTTGTGTCATATTGAGGGTTCTTCTCTTGAGAATGGAGGTGTTGATTGTTTAGAAATTGCTACTTCTTTGTGTGCTTTCCATTATTGACCAAGGTTTTATTACTTATAGGTCGGAGAGTGAGTCTTGTCTTAAAAACACCTTGGATGAATTCCATTTATTTCATGCCTTTATTTATTCCATTTTCTTTGAAAGTAAGAGTATTGTGTGCTTAAATACTTTGACTCTATCATTGCATGGGTTGTTTACTAAATCTCTTAAGCCTAATGGCATTCTTTTAGATAGTAGCGCCTCAACTGAGACTTTTATGCCTAATTCCTTTCTCTACTACCTCTTTGCTTATGATTATTTCCATGATAGTTTTTAAATTGTTTTATTTAGAGGTAGGATTCTTTTCAATGAACTTTTCATGTCAAACCAAAAGGATCCTTGGCTATATCATAAGTGTGTGCAACCTTGGCATGATGCTATTATTAATTTTACTAATACTTAACCCTCATGCTTTAAGGACATTGTTGTTGCTTGTTTTCCCTATAGTCTTGCAAGGTTTGGATTCGAGGTTGAATCCTTTTCAAAAAGGGGAGGATGATACAAGCCAAATCGGCGTTAACCTTTCTTAGCTTATATTTTAAGGGAAAAAACAAGGGATCCAAGCCACAAAGATCTTAAGGATACAAAGACATGTGTAGAGGGTCCATTTTGAGCTCCAAGTAGAGCAATATCACATATGAAAGATAGCTTGGAGTCAACAAAGCCATTGGAGAGGTTGTTGGAGAGTCTAGAGAAGTTAGAAGAGGTTCTGGAGCTACATGCTAGCTCACCTGCGTCCGTAGGTGGCATCTACAACTCTAACCTTTGCCAGAAGGTGGGCACGTGTATGGGCATATCGACCTATATGGACAGCTTGCTCCCTTTGATGAAAATAGGTCGCTTTTGGGCCCATGTTTGTAATAAATAACCCATGGCTATAAATAGTAATGCTCATTCATTTTTCAGAGTTTTTGATGAATATTGAAATTGTGAAACTGTTGCAAGAGTGTGAGTGCTTGGTAAATCCAATGTTGATTATTGCTTAGAAACGGGGGTTGAGAGGGCGTCACAATTCCCTCAAGGTCTTCGTAGGAATAGGGTGCTTCTTGTAGGATCAAGCAATTGAGGTTTTAGGGTTTAATATACCCTTTGGTTTCATTGATTTCCTCTTTTTATGTCTTATTATTTAGCTTGATCTTTCTATTCTTTATTTTTCGTACTTCGATTCCATCTCCATGGGTCGATTCGTATCACTTTGATTTTGTATTTATATTCAAACTGTTAGTGAAGACGGTATGAGCTACCGCTTGGAAACTTTTCTGTTTGCAGGTGACACGCTCAAAATATTTCTTTACTTGTATTATTTTCTACTTTGCTCAGTCGGCCTATGATACCTACTGAGTACAAGTGAACCATACTCACTCCTATTGTGTCCTTTTGGTGCAGATTACAGTATATGTACTACACACAGTCGCTGATTTTGTGCATGTGGAGTTGGTGATTTCGAGGTATTGGCACACTTTAGGCTTATTAGAGTTGACTCCGGGCCTCATATTATCTATTGTGATGTTTTTATTTATTTTTATATATAGACTTATGTATTATTCAGATTTAGTTATGGTTTTAGATGCTCTTGCACTTATGATACTAGGTTTTGGGGATGGTTATGTATTTTGTTTAGACTTCTGCATGTATTTATATTTATGACCCGACTTCGTTCTAGAAGTCTCGTCTTGTTCTATTGTGTTACTATTTTCAAATTTTCTTAATTTTGGGGAACTTGGCTAACTTATCAAGGCTGGACCGACATAAGTGTCATCATGACCTCAGCTTTTGGGTCGTGACATGCCTTCTTCTCTTTCTTTTCTCTCGCACACATCCCTTTCTACTTTCTTACAACAACAACAATAACTCAACTAACAGAACCCAAACTTCCATCAAAATCACACCAAACGACTCCGAAATTCCATCTAAAGCATTGGATTCCGTCAAACGGCATCGAATTCTCTAGAATGGATCACATCGCAGATTTCTTAACATTCGATTCTGCAAAAATCCAACTAATTTTTCCTCCTTTTCATTCAATTTCGTATTAGCTCCTATTTATTGATTCTCAGGTGAATTTAGAGAATTTTTCAATTTTTGACCTAATTCGATTGAATTCTATCCAGTACAATATGTGGCTATTCATTCCTTATCCCTCAAGAAATTTCATTTTTTTTCAAAAAATCTTATCTAATTCCCCGATATTTCCCCCCATTCAAACCCTAATCGCCTCTATAAAGACCTCACTTCATTGTTGAAGCAGTTTGGAGGTCGGATTTTGAGGTCTTCAGTAGGATTTGAGAGGGTCTATCAAGTGTTCAATATTCTTCTCTGATTCTCACGGTATCCTAAATGTCTTTTCCTTTAACGTTGAGAAATTAGAGAACTATTGCATCATTGGAAGCTCGAAGTAATCCTCAACTTGTGTCTTCCTGATTCCTGTGTGATGAAAGTTGATATCCTCTTTTTTTTTTTTTTCCAATTCTCACTATGTGTTTAAATTCTACTTTGAGCTTTGTATGTTTTTTTTGTTTTGTTTTCATTAAACCTGAGTTTGGTTCTGTTAAAATCATATGTATTTCTCCAATTTGATTATCAGTCATTCGTTGTTTATTTAAAGACTTGGTTTGTATAGAAGAATGGTTTCACTGTCTGGCTATATTGTTGGTTTGAATTTTGATGCTTGATTATATTCTAAGAATTCTATGTTTTCTCCAAGTATTTAGATTGATGCATGAAAAATAGGATTTTCCCCTCATCGTATAGTTTCCTTCAGCATGTTTTTGATCCCTTATCTAGTACTCCCTTATTGCATATGCTTTAATCTACTCATAGTCTAAGAATATGGATTTCAACTTGATGTTAAAAGTTATGGATTTTCTTTGAATTTTCGAACTTAGAAAAATTAGTGGCTCCTAGCACATAAAAATGATTTCTTTACATTAAAAAACTTACCGAACATGTGCTTATCATCATCCCTTACCTTGAATTTTCATCTTGACATCGTATTTTTAGCATTACACTTTGCCTTCGTTCATTTTATTCTAGCTTCTTGAAGTATCAATTAATGCCCTTTAGTCAAGTTGGTTTCTTTTCGTTTAGGTGGACATGGTCTTCATTTTTATGCCCTGTGATCCAAACTGCTATGTTGTTCATGTTTTGAGGCAACCTTGATTATGTCTAAGAGTCTAGTAGTTTATTAAATCGAGTAATATTTATTAGTAGGATATTAACATATGCAATATCTTTTTTATATACTCAAATTGAGATATCTACCTTTTTTTAAAAAAAAAATTGCAATTACCTTCTTGATACAAGCCAAATTGGCATCAACCTTTCTTGGCTTCTAATTCAAGGGCAAGAACAAGGGATCTAAGCCACAAAGAGCTCAAGGCCATAAGGACGTGGTTGGAGTGTCCATTTTGCACTTCAAGTAGAGCAATATTGCGTATGGAAGATAACTTGGAGTCAAAGAAGCCATTGGAAAGGTCGTTGGGCAACAAAGAAGAGCTAAATGTCTCCCTGAGAGAACCTCCAAGCTCATCTGCACCCGCAGGTCCCTCATCTGTGCCAGCAGGTGACAAACATAGCCTAGTCAGAGGCATCTGCGCCCTGACCTACGTGGGCAGGTCAACCTATACGACCAACTTGCTCCAATTTGTGAATTGGGTCATTTTGGGCTCATAAATGTAATAAAAGGCCCAAGGCAACAAATACTAGTTCCTTCTTTCATTTTTCTTAGATTTTGATGATATTGATATTGTGAGACTCTTTATGAAGCATGAGTGTGGCTTGGAAAAACTTGTGTTGATTCTTGCCTAGAAACGGTGGTTGCGAGGGTGTTACGATTCCCTCGTGGTCGTTCGTAAGAGTTAGGCGCCTTCTTTAGATTAATCTTTCGAGGTTATTGGATCTAATATATCTTTTAATTTTGTTTGATTTCCTTGTTTGTGTCTATCTTTTTATCTCTCTCTCTCTATCCTTTACTTTTCGTATTTCAATTCTATCATTCTTGTTGTTTTTGTACTTATCCCTCTTTTTGTATTTTGGGGGTTATTATTTGGTATCAGAACAGAGCTTAGATTCGTTCTTACGATTCTAGTCTTGAGTTGTGATATTGAAGAAAATCTACAAAAAAAATTAGGGTTTCACGTTTTTCAACCTTGTCCAAATTTTGAATTTTTTATCTTTTATTTTTGTATCTTCTTGAGTTTCTTATGCTAGATCAGTGTTCTCTAGCACAAATCGAGTCTAGATCTAAGATTTGAGCGAAATCGGAGTTGATTTGAGGATTCTACCATTATTGAGTTGAGCTTTGAAGAAAATGGAAATGGGTCTTTAAATCTGAAAATTTGAGAGTGAAATTGAAGGTTTAAAGGTATTGGAGTTTGTTGCCCATACCAAAAAGAGCCCGGATCTCAAATTTGAAGCAATTCCGAGTTAAATCGAGAGAGTTATGAATTTTGGATCTTCAAATTGTTCTTGGTGTTCTTGAGGATATTCATATCTTCAAGAGAAAAATTCATCAAAAGTTGTTGTTAGATCCAAAAGAGGGCTAAGATAATCAAGCAAAAAGTGTTAGTACCAAAGAATATTCCAAAAAGGGAAGGTACTAGGAAAAAGAAACCAAGCGAGCCCATAAAAAAGTGAAAAATCAGAGTTTCCAGGTGTGCTGTCTGGCCACCTGTGCCCTCACCTGCGAGGGAAGGTCATCACCTGTGGGGGTGGGTCATTGAATGCACCTCAATGATCCCGAAACTCATTTTGCTCAGGTTCTAACATCTTAGTTTCATTTCTTTGATTGCTAATCACTTTCTTTGATTCCTAAACTAAGTTCCAACTAGTAATTATCCTACTTAGTTGTTGATTAGTTCTTGAGTCCTATTTCTTTCTTAGTCCATTTTCTTTGTGTGCTTTTCTATTTTAATTTCGTAGTTAACTTTTCAATTCAAGTCCTTTACTTTAAATTGATTCCTCCGTTCTTCTTTGAACAAAGATCTACTCCGGGCAAGAGTAGCAATCGAAACCTTATATACTATCAACGTATAGGCAATCTTCAACACTAGCCGATCCAATTGTGAGGCAATCAAAGGTGTGTAAGCACTAGTGATTTTGAGCTTTATTTTGGTAAAGCTAACATTGTTGTTGTCTTTGTTGAGTGTCTTAATTGCTAGGTACAATGGCTTTGGAAAAAAAACACACCAAACAATAAGAGAGCTGTTACTTTGGGACCCGTAATGGAGGTAGACTTGATCTTATCTTTTGATTTAAGGCAAATTGTGGGAGACCTTGTTAAAGAGGAACTGGACCAAAGTGTGAATCTGTTTTATATAAGGGTTAAGGTGATGGAGACCCTATGTTCCTTAGTCATTGATGGGAGGAGTAGAACTACTGTCATGTCTTACAAATGTGTTGATTTCTTGAAACTCCCTACACAAAGGCACCCCAAGCCGTACAAACTCATGTGTTTAGATGAGAGTGGTCGAATAGAGGTGACCAAACAAGTGGTCATTAGATTTAGCTAGGGCAATGTTTAAGATAAAGTGTGATGTGATGTGGTGCCCTTGCGAGGTTTTCATATATTGCTTGGTAGGTCGTAGCAAGATGATAGGGTTGCCCAATATCAAGAGAAGTCCAATAAGTACTCGATTGTATTGGGAGGACGAAAGATTAACATCATACCCTTAACACCCGAGCAAGTGAGTAGGGACTATGAGATCATGAAAGGGTTCTGGGAAGTATTGAAGAAGGAGGAAGTTGAGAAGAGGGAAAGGAAATTATCCCTTGTACAAAGAAATAAACGCTTGGCTCAAAGAGGAGAGTTGAGTAAGATTGATGAGCCAAGTAGTTGCTTGGATAAAGAGGACAAGGAACACTTAGTTGTGTGACTTGTCAACACTAATCCCTTGTTACCCACTAACCATGATACTAGCATTTTACCTAGTATCACCCATTTTCTTGTTCAGGTTCATGAACTTCCAAAGAAGGATCCAAGAAGAATTCCTTATGAATATATGCTTGAAGACCTAACGGAGCTCTTGGCTAAGAATCCCGACTTTGGAAAGAGTGATGAGGACTTCCCAAAGGAGCAAATAAGCTCCTATGTTGAACACCATGGTGAAGAGCATACTTTGTATGGGATACAAGGTAACAATGCTAACCCTTGTACTTTTCTAAACTTGAAATGTCTTGATATGGCTAGTAGCCAAGTGAGTGTAATTGGTGGCTTATCCAATATAGAGTCTCATGAATCTTCCCTTTGTGATACTCTTGGTAGTGCTAAGTTGCATGATGATCAAGTTCTTGTTGTGAGTTTGCAAACACTAGTTGATCCTGTAGATGACCGAATTGACTCTTCTAGCAAGATCAATTTGTGTCCACCTTGTGCTAGCACTTGTAACTTTAATGAGGTCTCATTACCATGTGATAAGAGTATTCACACACTAGTTGACCCTTGTGAAAATCAAGGTGAGTCTATGTTGGCATGTGAATTGCCTACAACTAGTGAAGGTGTGTGCATTGATCAACTTGCTTGTGAATCTAAGCCACTACTTGAGCATATTTGTTGTGTGATTGAAGAGCCTTAAGATAGTAATATTGTTGATAGGGTTGATCATGTGAATGAGGATGTTGTGAAAGATGACATGTTTCTATTTGAGAGTGAACTTGCATGCTTTAATTCCTCACCTTTGGTTAATGATCCTCTCTCAAAGAAAGATGTCTTGATTGGTAATTATGAGATAACTCCTAGTGTGGCATCTAGTATGTACATTTTGATGTGCTTGAAAAGAAGGATGGTATGTGTAAGATTCACATGTTATCCTATATCTTGAAATCCATTAAGAATATAGGGTTGAGTGAAGATTGTGCTAACTATCCAATTCTTGATAGTGATCTCTCACTTGTGAAAAAGAATGAACAATTGGGTGATGATAAATTTGATTTGCTTGAATATTTGAGAAACCCAAATAGTGATTGTTCTTGTGAAAATGATTTTGGTTGTGATCCTTTGTATGACACCCTACCATTGTTTGATAAATGTGAGGATGACTTGTGTGATTCTTGTAAGGACTTGAGTCATGACCTCCTTGATGATGTTGATGGTTTGTATCTACTTGAGGATTCTTCCCTTGAAAAACAAGGTGTTATTTGCTTAAAAATTGCTTATACTTTTTCTTTGTGTGCTTCCTTTATTGAGGATACTCATGGTGATGATCTTGAATATAATAAAAAGTGCATGCATGCGGACACCTTAGTTAAAGTTAACTTGCGTGACCCCTTTCTCTACCCTTTATTTGCTTATGATATTGTCAGTATGAAGGGTTTGTCTATTTGTGAGGTTGACTATCACGCCTCGAATTCCCATGGGGCGGACTGGCACCCGAAGCCGTTAAGGCCCGAGAGAATCATTCTTCTTTCATGTACACTCATATGCATGTCTCTATACGAATATCATTCTATCTCATGTAACTATAAGATACCAATGGCGGAAGTCATGACAAACATATGCTATATATGAAACTTGGCCGTTAGGGCCATCAAGTCAAAATGAACATACATTTCTTACATCCCTTCATCTGTCCCACAACATCTACAAAGCCTCTACAGATACATAGATGTAACCAACCTACATTCGGGACAAGTCCCCGCTTTATACAACATTTACATAATATCAAAACACGTATACACATGTGACTCGGAAAGCCTCGAACCAAATGGAGCTCACCAATGATCTGCAAATGACCCGCAACCTACTGTGCAGGTCTATTAGCACCTGCACCAGCAGCAAGTAAGGTAAATCCCCCAAGGGACGTTAGTACAAAGAATGTACTGAGTATATAAGGCTATAAGAAACTGCATCATACATAAGAACTTCAATGGAATCAAATATAAGAGAATAGTCAATATGGACAACCCATTGTTTTGTATGTTTGGAACCATGTATATTGCTTTTATTACTTTCTTTACTTCTATGTTTATTCATCATTACCTAAATCATATCGTACCCGGGCCCCAACTGATCAATGGGTCTTAACATAACATAACGTTATGTTGGGATCAGCCCTAGCTAGGCTTATGCCTTTAGAGCTGCCACCCATAAACCAATATATCAGGTTTGGCTGGAGTTAGGTTCTTACCTCTAGAGCTGCCACCCATAAACCAACATATCAGGTTCGGCTCGAGCTAGGTTTTTACCTCTAGAGCTTCCCCCTGTCAGGTTCGGCCCGAGCTAGGCTTATGCCTGTAACACCCCATACGTTTTCGACTCTAATTGATTGGTGATCTAGGGCGTATTTATATGCCTTATTACCTTAGTTTTGAGAGAAATAAGTGTGTATTTTGTCTTGTGTTTGATAGACTATTGATATTGTGGTAATGACCGCAAAGAAAAGTCGAAGAAAGGAAGAAAATCAGATTTTTGGTGTCAGGCGCGCCCAGGGGCATGCCAGGCCGCTTTTGATAGAATTTTTTTTGGCACAGGCAGCATAGGGGCGCGCCAGGCAGCGTGCCAGACCGCTTTTTGCCAAATTTCTTCTCTGACCACTAGTCTCTAAATAGGGCTCTTGGGTTATTGTATCATTATTGTAACACCCCGTACTTACCAAACCCTACTTGACAACGTTGAACAATGTTTACTTAGAGGTAAAGAGCCAAAAGTATGTATTATGTAATGTTATTGATAATATAATTGATATTGGGCCTAGTACATGGGATTAGACCTTTGTAGGAGGTGAAATAACCGTATGTTGTCGAACCTATATGACTACGTGTACATTTACGGAATTAGAAAAAAACATGGGAGATTTGATGAATTATACATTAATTTGTGGGCATGAATAAGTCTTACATCATTAGGCCCAAAGTGAAGCCCAAAAATAATAAGAAGACATGGCCCAACATGGAAATTGACCCATTCTTCCAATATGTGTCCATTTGACCAATCAGCCATGCATTTAATGCCAAGAGATGGATAAGAGTGACTTGAGGGATATATATATATATGAGGAATTATTTATTCCATTGGTGGGATCAATTAACAAATTGTTAATGAGCTAAATGAGGCCCAAAATTGGCATGAAGACATGGCCCAAAAAGGGCATAATGACCCATTCTTGACCCATTCTTGCAAGAACAAGTCCCTAAATTATTATTGGACCAAGTTTTTGGATAAAGATAGACTTAAAGGGGCTATAAATAGAGCCAAAAATCAGAATTTTATTCATTTGGACACCCATGCCTTTCTAGAATTTTCTCAATATTTCCACAAACCATAAGCTCTCATCCTCTTGGCCAAAGATCATCACTTGGTGAGTATTGGTAAGTGTTTATTATTATTGTTTACTATATTTTATGCATGTTAGATGGTTTATATCATGTTGGTTATGTTGATGAAGTGTGAGAAGTTCACTATGTGTAAAACAACTTGTGTTTGCTAAATCGGAGGATGAATTTGCCTTGTAAACTTGAACATGGACTTATGGTATTAAAGGAAGTGAACATGCTGGAGTTAATATTGACATGTGATATGTGATTATAGCATTTCCTTGTTTTGTCATGGTATATAATGTTTGGAATTTCTATTGTGAAATTGGTTATGGTTTTGGTTACGTATTGACTGTAAAGTGTCGTTTTGGTGATGTTTATGTGTGTTGTGATACCATGGCTGATTGTTGGAATACAATAGGATCAAAAATATGTTAAAATAAGTTTAGTTATGATCATGTACCATTCATTGCATAAAAAGACCCAAAAGAGACCTGGCCGAAATGGGCACCCGCCCTCGCAGACGAAGCACCTGCGCTGTGCCAACGCAGGTGCCTATGGCCACTGCCAAAGGTCACCTGTAGACGCAGGTCATCCACCTGCGGGCGCAGGTGGCTTAGCGGATCGTCCCAGAACTCCGAATTGCTTGTTTTTGTATCCCTTTGGCCCCCCCGAAACCCCTATACCCTTCATGGATGTAATTATCAACTTGTGATGTCATTTTAATGACTTTAAAGTGTCGTATGGAGGCATGTTGGACTATGTTAAGTATTTATTATTGTTCATAAGTTGTTACAAGACAAGTAGATAGGGTAATTGTGACAGAATGCTAACGAGAGAGCATAAAGGGTAAGTGTGATGTGAAATGCTATTCTTGAATGAAATCTTGGTCAATGAGTGGGATGTTATGGTAGTGTTGGCATGTTGATGCGATAAATGACATTTTAAGAAGGTGAAATGACGTTCTAAAGTAACTATGTGATTCATGGTCATCTTGTGCACTTGTAAGGTAGTTGGTTGCTAATATAAGTTTCGTTATGTACTTGTGATGTAGAGTGTGGCGTAAGGAAAGAGCTGGACTATTGTATTTCCATATAAGATTGTGTATTCATAATGAGACGCAAAGGTATGTAAGGTTACCTCTCTATATCTTTCTGCAACATATGGTGTTCACATTGTCATAGTACTCATTCGATTCCTAAATACTCTAAGGTATTCCGTATCCGATAGTTGGATAGAGTTACGCATAAGTTCCTTACTCATTGGTCAATGGTGAATCATATGAATCATGTTAATTTGTTGACTCACGTTCATTGGCTAATATGTTAAGAGTTTCAAATGTTCTAAGGTATTGCATCTCAGGTTGGTGAACAGTTGATATCCACATGTGTCGTATTTTAGTGATCATTATCCTAAGGTTCCAAAAGTGTTACATTCCAAAGGGGTCCTATAGTATTTTAACTAAGGTAGACATATATTGTTATGCACAAGTGTCCTACTCTTAGATGAATTACGATTCACTTATTTCTTATTCATTGACTGAAGTTCCTAAGCTGTCATAATGTTGTAAATTCTAAGAGAACTATCTCAACGAGAGTAATGAGGTCAAGAGGGCTTGCTTAGTTGAATAGAATTATTAGAATCATTACATGAGTACAAGTTCCAATAGATTTATATACATGTCTCATACTCATTAGTAATGTTCTAAAAGTCCGATGAGGTTATGTTCCAAGGTTTCAATAGTGGTTATACTTATGTGTCTTGTTCATTGATCATTGTCCAAGGGTTCCAACAGTGTTATGGTTCCATGGAGGCTATGTTCCAATAATGTTTATTTGTATGTTTCTCACTCAGTGATTATTGATCCAAAGCTTCAAATAAAGTTGTGACTATCATTGTATCGATCTTTCATAAGCAAAAGTATCAATCTCTCACAAGTAAAGGTATCAATCTCAAAAGTAAAGAATGAAGTAAGAATAAAGTAATTCATATCCATGGGGTACAAATACCTGCATGATGATGTTAATTTATCCATGGGGTGTAAATACCCGCATGAAGATGTTATTCTATCCATGGGGTACAAACACCTGCATGATGATGTTACTTTATCCATGGGGTACAAAGGACACCTGCATGATGATATGATCTTATCCATGGGGTAAAAAGAATACCTGCATGACGATGATATTTTATCCATGGGTTGAAAACAACACCTGCATGATGAGGGCCCTAACAGTATATGAGCAATGTAAAAGTAAAGTAAAGTAAAGGCAAGAGAAAGAAAGAACGTAATGTACATGGTTCCCCACATACAGAAAGAGAGTTTATTCACATTTGCTATTTCTCTTATATTGGTTCTATGGTTGTTGTGATCGTGAATGAATGATCGTACATGGCAATAACAGAAGAACTGTACATAATTCCGCACATTGAGTTTTCTCTTATAATTATTTCCATGGAAATTCTTACGTACTGATGTAGTTTTCTTATGGCCTTACATACTCAGTACATTCTTCGTACTGACCCCTCTCGGGGACTTACCTTACATGTTGTAGGTGCAGGCATTAGTAGACCTCCACAGTAAGTTGACGGTATTTGCAGATCTTTAGTGAGCTCCAGTTGGATCGGGGCTTTTCGAGTCAAAGTTGTACATTGGTTTTGATGTTGTAGGCGTTATGAATTGGTCGTGTATGTATTTAGAGGCTTTTGTAGACATATGTGGGTATATGGACGTAAGATATGTACGTTCAGTGCGACGTGATGGCCCCAACGGCCAAGTTTTATATATGTATATGTATGGCATTTTATATTTCATCAGTTACATGAATCAGTATTTTATTCATTCGAGGTTATGCGTACGAGTGTTCATGAGCAAAGATTTGTTCTCTCGGGCCATATCGACTTTGGGTGCCAATCACGACTCGTAGGAATTCGAGGTGTGACAATTATTCCATCTTAGTGGGACTACTCTTGGACTATTTTGGAATCCAAATGAGGGTTAATTCTTTGTCCTTTTTATTTTTTTATAATTTTTATCAATTTATGATAAATTAAGCCATGAGTGGCTAAAATCACTTATTATTGGGTTTGAGGCTACGAACATGAACCTCGTGAGTTGAATGTTGTCCTCGCAATTATGGAATTTTTTAAGCATGAGATTGTTGGGGTATTATATATTAAATTTGTTGGGCTAAATTAATCTTGAGCAATTGGGCTCAATTGAAGCCCAAAAATCAAACAAAAGACATGGCCCAAAATGGGTAAATGATCCATTCTTTCTTTGACCAAAGTAAACCATTATTTATTGACCCAAGTGTGGATAAGGATGGCCATGAGGGGCTATATAATGTGGAAAAATCAGATTTTTACTCATTTAGACACACATGCCATTTCTAGAATTTCCAAGATATTTCTCTAAGCTCTCAAACCCTAAATCATCTCTTTGGACAAGATCATCATTTTGCAAGCTTAGTTAAGTTTTTAATATTATGGTTTAATATATTATATGCATGAGAGATTGTGTATATTATGATGGTTATGTCTAAATGTGTTGAATAGTGCACTTTTGCTTTTTGGAAAAAGATGTGTCATCTATGTTACTTGAACTTGAAAGGAGACTTGAGGTTTTGATAGAAGTGAATGGTGTGGATGAAATATCAACATGTATGGTGTGTTTATGTCCTTAACTTGTTTTTTTTTCTATGTGTATAACTTGTGGGATTGTTGTGGGATTGTTGTTATGAAACGTATTGAGGTGACTTGATGGAGTAATTGTGACGTAGTGTTACTAAAGAAGCGTAAAGGAGAAACTTGGCATGAAATGCTATTGGTTTATGATGTCTTGGTCAATGTGTGGAATGTTGTGGTATTTTTGGTATGAAAATGCTATGAATGGTATTGTAAAGGATGAAATGACGTTATAGGGCAATCATGTAACTCATTGTCATTATGCACTTGTAAGGGAGTTAGTTGTTAACGTGAGCTCCGTTGTGTACTTGTGTTGTAGAGTAAAAATGTAAGAAAGGCGCTGGATTATTGTATTCACATATAGGAATGTGTATTCATATTAGGAAGATAAGGTATGTAAGGTTACTCTTTCCGTATCCTTCTGCAACACATATTGTTCACATTGCAATTGTACTTGTTCTATTCCAAAATGTTCTAAGGTATCTCATTTCAGGTTGTCATCTATTGTTATTCACATGTTCCTTATTCATTGATCAATTGTTATTCATGTGTCACATAACTGTGGACATGGTTCTAAAGTTCCAATAATGTTACGTTCTAAAGTTCCAATAATGCTATGACTACCAATGTATCAATCTCATAGAAGTAAAGAAATGAAGTAATGTATCACTCTTATAATGAAAGAATGAAGTAATGTATAATTTTCTGTATATTCTTGAATAACATCCCAGGGGATACATAAAAGCATAGAATGGGTTAATCACATCCCAGGGGTTAAAATACCTAGCATGGGTTATCACATTAACATCCCAGGGGCGACATAAAAGCCTAGAATGGGTTAATCACATCCCAGGGGTTAAAATACCTAGCATGGGTTATCACAGTAACATCCCAGGGGCGACATAAAAGCCTATCATGGGTTAATCACATCCTAGGGGTTAAAATATCTAGCATGGGTTAATCTCATCCCAGGGGCGATAGAAAAGACTAGCATGGGTAGAATGACTTATCTCATCCCAGGGGCAACAGATAAGCCTAGCATGGGTAGAATGATAAAGATGAATGAACGTAAAGGTAAACAAAGTAATGAATGTAATATACATGGTTCCAAACATACAGAACGATGGTTTATCCATATTGACTATTCTCTTATATTCGATCTCATTGAAGTTCTTATGTATGATGCAGTTTCTTATAGCCTTACATACTCAGTACATTCTTCGTACTAACGTCCCTTGGGGGACTTACCTTACTTGTTGCAGGCACAGTTACTAGTAGACCTCCACAGTAGGTTGCGGGTCATTTGCACATCATTGGTGAGCTCTAGTTAGTTCGGGGCTTTTCGAGTTACATATGTACATTTATTTTGGTATGGTAAATTTTGTATAAAGCGGGGACTTGTCCCAAATTTAGGTTGGTTATGGCCATGTATCTGTAAAGGCTTTGTAGATGTTGTGGGACAATTGAGTGAAATGTAAGGAACGTATGCTTTTGACTTGATGGCCCTAGCGGCCAAGTTTCCTATTTATCATGTTTTTTCATGACTTCCGCCATTGGCATCTTTTATCTATACGTGATGGTGATGTGTATTGAGTGACATTTGTATGAGTGTATATGAATGAATGTTGTTTCTCTCGGGCCTTAACGGCTTCGGGTGCTAGTCTGCCCCATTGGAATTCAAAGCGTGACGAAAGTGGTATCACAGCAGGTCGTCCTAAGGGTGTCTACAAAGCCGTGTCTGAGTAGAGTCTTGCTGATGGATGTGTTGCTCGCCATATTTATTTGTAGGAGGCTATGGGACATTTAGGAGTTGTTTCTTTTCTTCATTTCTAGATCATGCAATAGAGCCAATGTTGAAAGTGGAATCGTATCTAACCATTGGAATTGGTTTTCTTGTTTATAGTGAAATGCCGATTACAAGCAAGATAGGGGCAAAGATAAGAAGGTAGAGATGCTTGCCGAAGAAGGAACTCATAAATCACCACCTGACCAAGCTAGTCAGGGTGGGGCTGAAACTGAATTTGCATCACGAGCTTCTTCTACTTCTCCAGCTCCAGAAGAGCCGAGAAGAAGAGAAGACCCTGCCGAAACACCTGTTAATGTTAATGCTACTGAGCAGGATATAAGGAATGCGGTGCACCTGTTGACTCAGATAGTCATTGTACAAAATCAAGGACAGGTTAGTCCAGTATTTGCACAAAAGAGGGGGAGTCGAAGGCAAAGGAGAATGGCACAAGAATTTGAAAGAGGGTCGCCGAATAGGACTAGACCTATAGGACAGTTCATGGCGTCCCAAGGAGAATTTAGGTCTCGGGTGTTTAACAGACCACCTAGACCATTATTTCTTCATTCTACAGTAAATTCTATACCTCGATCCCAAGGGTTTAGAAGCAACCAGTTTGGGCAAAGAAGTGAGATTCAGGATTCACGAACAGTGGGGTATCAAGTACAAGGAAGTATGAGCCAATCGAGGTCTTTTCATCAGCTGTGCCAGCGCTGCAGGAAGTTTCATTCAGGTGAATGCTGGTTTAGAACAAATGTTTGTTACTGGTGTGGTATGTCAGGGCACGTAAGAAAAGGGTGTCCACAAAGGAACACGGGTGGTATCGCACTACCTACGGGACAAACCATCGCATCACCATCATCGATGCCTCCTCTAGGTCGAGCTACGCAGCCTACGGGGTACGACAGAGGTTCTAGAGGGAAAGTTGGTGCTAGTGTAACCCATAACCATACCTATACCGTAACGGATCGGCAGGAATATGAGGCTTTTCCTGATGTAGATGCAAGTACAGTATTCATATTTTTACATAACGTATACGTATTGATTGATTTGTATTCTACATTAGCATATGTTACTCTATTGATTGCAAATTTTTTTGAAAGAACACCAGAATTAGTGGTTAAGCTGTAACACCCCGTACCTTACCGACCCTACTTGACAACCTTGAACCATGTTTACCCTAGGTTCGAGCACAATAAGTACGTATTTTTCATTGTTATTGATGGAACATTCGATATTGCGCTAGTAAGTGTGAATGGACCTTTGTAGTAGGTGGTGTTTGTTACTTTGTGGAGAATTTGTGGGGTGAAAAGTGAGGTTTAAGGGACATCCAAGCAAAGTATCTTAAATATAAGAGATAAGCAAAAGGTTGGGACTTGAAAGATCTAACCAAATCCGCAAAGAAAAGTCGAAATCAAAAATTTGGCATGGGGCGCTGCAGGTGGCATGCCAGGCCACTTTGGCCTAAATTTTTGTTGGCACAGGAATCAAGGGGGAGCGCCCAAGGGCATTCCAGGCCGCCCCTGCCCACTTTTCTTTTGCTGAAATTTTCTCTAAGTGTCAAGGGCGCCCGGGAGTGTGCCGGGGTGCTTTTTGCCCGATATTTTCTACGATTATAAGTCTATAAAAAGGAATCTTGGGTTATGGTGTCACTATTCCATAATAGTAGGACTAATCTCGAGCGCGTTTAGAATCCTGGTTGGGGTTAACTCTTCGTCACAAGTATTTACCAAAAATGTTCAATGAAGCCATGAGCGACTAGAATTTCTATTTTTGCGATTGAGGCTACGAACGGGAATCTCGTAAGTGAATATTGTCATGACGTTATGGAATTACTTAAACATGAGATATATGGTGGATTATATATTGGATTTGGTGGTCTAAGTGGATATATGTTATTGGGCTCAATTTAAGGCCCGAAAAGGATTAAAAGACAAGGCCCAAAAGGGCAAAATGACCCATTCTTCCATGTTGACTATATAGACATGGAATTTAATGCCAAGGAGAGGCTAAGGATGAATTAAGAGGATATATAAAGGACAAAAATCAGATTTTATTCACATAAAATTATCATGCCTCTTTAGATATTTCTCAAATATTTCTCTATTTTCCAAACCCTAAGGCAACAATTTTCTTTGGACACTTTGGACAAGATCATCACTTTGCAAGATTGGGTAAGTGTTTATTCTTGTGATTTAATATATTATATGCATGAAATATTGTGTAGATCATGGTGGTTATGTTGGCAAGGTTGAATAGGACACTTTTGCCCTTTGGTAAAAGATGTGCCATCTTTGTGAATTAAGCTTGAAAGGTGACTTGTGGTTTTGATGAAAGTGCATGGTATGGACGAAATATCAACATGTATGGTTTGATTATGTTTCTAAAATTTTTATTTTTCTATAAGTGTAAATTATGGGATTTTGGCCGATATGTTGTTATGAGGTGTATTGAGGTGATTTGATGGAGTAATTGTGACGTCTTGTTAATGAAGAAATGTAAAGAATGAACTTGGTATGAAATGCTATTGGGTTGTGATATTTTGGTCAATGTTGGGCATGTTGTGGTATTGTGGGTATGACAATGCCGTAAATGGTATTGTAAAGGGGGAAATGACATTTTAAGGCAAACATGTAACTCATTGTCGTCTTATACACTTGGAAGGTAGTTGATTGTTAATGTAAGCTCTGTTATGTACCTATGTTGTAGAGTGAAACGTAAGGAAGGAGCTAGACTATTGTATTCACATATAGGATTGAATATTTATATTGGAAAGACAAGGTATTTAAGGTTACTCTTACCATGTCCTTCTGCAGCACATATTGTTCCCATTGTCATTGTATTTGTTCTATTTCGAAATGTGTTAAGGCATTTCATTTTAGGCTGTCATTTATTGTTATTCACATGTTCTTTATTCGTGGATTAGTTGTTATTCATAAGTCTCTTAATCATGAAATAATGTTCCAAGCTCCAATAATGTTGTGACTATCAACATATCAATCTCTCAAAAGTAAGAAATAAAGTAATTCATATTTGTTGGTGGTAAGAGTACGGGTGGTAGCTCTAGAGGAATAAGCCTAGCTCGAGCCGATCTCGAGATTTTTAGATCAGGGGTTAGTCCTAGAGGCATAAGCCTAGCTCAGGCCGATCCTAACAGGTGGTAGCTCTAGAGGTAAGAACCTAGCTCGAGCCGAACCTGATATATTAGAGTATGGGTGGTAGCTCTAGAGGTAAGAACCTAGCTCGAGCCGAGCCCAATATCATGATTTATGGGTGGAAGCTCTAGAGGCATAAGCCTAGTTTGAGCCGATCCCAACATAACGTTATGTTATGTTAAGACCCACTGATCAGTTGGGGCCCGGGTACAATGTGATATAAGCGATGAGGAATAAACAATAGAAGCGAAGAAAATAATTAATGTAAGGTACATGGTTCCACATATGCAGATTGATGGGTTATTCATATTGACTATTCTCTTACATTTTGATTCCATTGACGTATTTATGATAATTTTATATGGCCTTACATACTCAGTACATTCCTCGTACTAACCTCCCTTGGGGGGGCTTAGCTTACTTGCTGCAGGCGCAGGTACTAGTAGACCTCCACAGTAGGTTGCGGATCTTTTGCGGACTATTGGTGAGCTCCAGTTGGTTCGGGGCTTTCTGAGTTTCTATGTACATTTATTTTGGTATTGTATATGTGTAGAGAGTGGGGTCTTGTCCCGACTCTAGGTTGGTTATGGTTATGCATCTGTAGAGGCTTTGTAGATGTTGTGGGACAGATGAAGAAAATGTAAGAAACGTATGTTTTGTCTTGATGGCTCCAACGGCCAAGTTTCATAGTTATCATGTATTTTCCATGGTTTCCTCTATGTGTATCTTATATCTATTTGTGGTGGTGATGTTTATTGAGTTGCATGCGCATGAGTGTATGAGAATGAAAATTGGTTCTCTCGGGCCTTAACGGCTTCGGGTGCTAGTCCGCCTCATTGGAATTCGGAGCGTGACAAAAGTGGTATCAGAGCGGGTCGTCCTAAGGGTGTCTACAAAGTCGTGTCTGAGTAGAGTCTTGCTTATGGATGTGTTATGCACCATATTTATAAGTAGGGGGCTACGGGACATTTAGGAGTTGTTTCTTTTGTTCATTTCTAGATCGTGCAATAGAGCCAAAAGTGTAAGTGGAAAATCATATCTGACCATAGTGATTGGTTTTCTTTGATATAGTAAACTGTCGATGACAAGAAGAGGTAAAGGCAAGGGTAAGCAGGTTGTTATGCTTGCCGGATAAGGATCGCGTAGATCACCACCTGACCTAGCTAGTCAAGGTGGTGCTGACACTGAATTTGCATCGCGAGCTTCTTCTACTTTTCCAGCTCTAGAAGAGCTGAGAAGGAGAGAAGTATCTTTGGAACTGCCTGATAATACTATTGAAAAAGATTTAATAAGTGCGGTGCAAATATTGACCCGTGTAGTTGCTGCACAAGCTCGAAGACAAGCTCTTGTGTAGCAGAAGGAGGGACAGGGGCAAAGGAGAAAGATGCAGGAATTGGAAGTAGGATCGTCAAAGAGGGCTAAACCCATGGGACTCTTCATAGCGTCCCAAGGAGTATTTGGGCCTCAGAGTTTTACCAGACCGCCTAGGCCATCATTTCCCCATTCCACATCAAATACTCCCCCTCTATTCCAAGGGTTTAAAAGCAACCAGTTGGGGCAAGGAAGTGAGATTCAGGATTTACGGACAGTGGGGTATCGAGCACGAGGAAGTATGAGTCAATCGAGGTCTCCTCGTCAGCAGTGTCAGCGTTGCGGGAAGTATCATTTAGGTGAATACCGATTGGGAACAAATGTTTGCTTTTGGTGTGGCGTGCCAGGGCACATAGTGAGAGAGTTCCCACAAAGAGGCATGGGTGGTATGACACGACCTATGGTAGCCGCCGTTGCGTTATCATCGTCAGATGTACAACCTACTGGTCATGGCAGAGGTGCTAGAGGAGCATCTAGTTCTAGTGGCATTCAGGGTCGTACCTACGTCGTGGCGGATCGGCAAAAATTTGAGGCTTCTCCTGATGACGTGACAGGTATATTATCTGTCTTTTCACGTAACGTATTTACATTGATTGATTCGGGTTTTACCCTATCATATGTTACTCCATTGATTGTTGAAAAAAATTAAATTGTGAAAGAACATTAGAATTTTTCGTTAATCCATTTGATGTATCTACACCAAAAGGTGAATCTATTGTAGTTAAAAGAGTGCATCATAATTGTGTGGTAACTGTGTGTGGTCATGATACATTGGCTGATCTTATTGAATTGAAAATGGTGGATATTGATGTTATAATAGGTATGAATTGGCCGGCTTCATGTTATGCCACGGTATATTGCCGGGCTAAGAAGGTACATTTTCATCTTCCACAAGAAGATGTTCTTGAATGGAAGGGTAAGGTGGGGGCATCAAGAGGAAAATTTTATTTTCTATCTTAAAGCAACGAAATTGATAACCAAGGGGTATAAATGTCATTTAGTCTGAGAGCAATAATACAGATGTGAAACCACCAAGTCCTCAATCGGTTCTAGTGGCCAATGAATTTCTTGATGTATTTTCTGACGATCTTCTAGACTTACCCCCAGAACGGGAAGTAGATTTTAGTATTGATGTGATTCTAGGCATTCCGCCTATCTCTATTCCTCTGTATAAAATGGATCCAGCAGAGCTACGGGAATTAAAAAGAACAATTAAAAGATTGGGTGAACAAGGGATACGTAAGATCTAGTATGCCTTTTGGGGTGCATCCGTATGAATATGGAAAAAAATGATGAAATGGCACATTGAGAATGTGTATTGACTATTGGCAACTGCATAATGTAACAATCAAGAACAAATATCCCTTCCCTAGAATTGACGATCTAGTTAGCAAATCACAGGGTGCCACATATTAACAAAGATTGACTTGAGATCGGGTTATCATCAAGTCAGAGTTAGAGAAAAAGATGTACCCAAGACAGATTTTCAAACACAGTATGGTCACCATGAATTCTTAGTTGTGTCATTTGGACTAACAAATGCACCAACTTCTTTTATGGATTTGAATAGATAATATTCTGGTTTATTCGGGATCACAAGAGGACCATGCCAATCACTTACTGCAGGTGTTACAGATTCTCCGGGATCGTAAGTTGTAAGCAAAGTTCTCTAAGTATTAATTTTGGTTAAAATACGTAGCATTCTTGGGTCACATTGTGTCAGATGATGGAATAAGGGTTGATACGCAAAAGATTGAAGCAGTGGAAAAAAAATTTGGCCAAGACCTATGACGCCCACAGAGATTCGTCGTTTCTTGGATTGGAAGGTTATTACAGAAGATTTGTGGAAGTGTTTTCTTTTATTGCTGTACCTTTAACTAAACTAACATACAAGATAATTAAGTTTTAGTGGAACGATGCATATGAGAAAAGTTTTCAAGAGCTGAAAGATAAATTAACTTCTACACCAGTTTTAGTACTTCTCAAAGGCACAAAAGGTTATGCAATGTATTGTGATGATTTTGGGGTTGAACTCGGATGTGTGTTAATGCAACATGGTAAGATAATAGCGTATGCCTCATGATAGTTGCGTCCATATGAGAGAAACTATCCCACACATGATCTTGAGGTAACAGTTGTGGTATTTGTTTGAAAGATACGACACCACTACTTGTATGGGGTTCATATTGATATATAAATATTGATCATAAGAGTTTGCAATATGTCTTAAAGTAGAGGGACTTAAATCTGAGGTAGGGGAGGTGACTCAAATTATTAAGAGATTATGATATGATACTGAGATCACATCCGGGAAAACAAAATGCGGTGGTCGATACGTTAAGCCGCAAAGCACTAGGAAGTACTAATAGTCGGTTCATGGGAAAGCAAGTTATAGTTAAGGATCTACATATTAATTAAACAGTTTGGTAGAGCATTTACTTGAAACTCCAAATCAAAGAGTTATAACACAAAATGCGGCAAAGTCTTCATTTGTAAAGGTGAAGGAAAAGCAACATGCGAATCCTATTTTTAGTTCGGCTGAAAAAGGAAAGTACCACAAGGTTCGATGAAGGAATTTGACTTTACGCAAGAGGGAGTACTTCAATGTCAAGGTAGATTGTGTGTATCAGATGTAGATGAGCTAAATATTCATCCGGAAGCTACCAAAATATATCATGATTTGAAAGACGTGTATTGGTGGGGGGAATATGAAGAAGAGCATTGCAGAATTTGTAGCTCAATGTCCAAATTGTCAACAAGTCAAAGTAGAGCATCAGACACCTGGAGGTTATATGCAGTGTCTCAATCTTCCAGTTTGGAAGTGGAATATGATTAATATGGATTTCATCACAGGTTTGTCTAGTACATTGCGGAAATTTGATTCTATATGAGTGAGAGTTGACAGGCTTACCAAGTCAGCGTATTTCCTACCAGTCAGGACCACCTATACAGCTGAAGACTATGCAACGCTATATGTTAAAGAGATAGTGCGATTACATGGGATTCAAATCTCCATTATATCAGACAGAGGAGCTCAATTTATCGCACATTTTTGAAATTCTTTTCAGAAAAGTTGGGGGACCCAAGTGAATTTGAGTATGGCTTTTCATCCTCAGACAAATGGACAAGCAGAACGTAATATCCAAACACTTGAAGATATTCTATGAGTGTGTAGATTGTACTTTAAAGGTAGTTGGGATGACCACCTACCTCTTATTGAATTTGCTTACAATACTATCTATCATTCAAGTATCAAAATGACACCATATGAAACTTTATATGGAAGGAGGTGTAGATCGCCAATTGGATTATTTAAAGTGGGTGAAACTATTTTACTCGGGACAGATCTTGTTCATCAAAATATAGATAAAGGTAAGGTGATATAACGACAGCTATAGATAGCCTAAGGTCGACACAAGTCATATGTCGATATTAGAAGAAGGGAATTAGAATTTGCCATAAGTGATTGGGTAGTTTGATAGTATCCCCAATGAAAGGGGTAATGAGATTTGGAAATAAATGAAAGTAGGACCTAAACAACGTGCCGTGTAAGAATGTTCAAAGATTTGGGTCAAGTCGTGCATGAATTTGAAATACCCCAAGAACTCCCCACAGTTCATTCAGTATTTCATGATATGATGCTTCAAAAGTGCATAGGAGATCCATTTACTATTACTCCCATTGAATATGTACAAGTTACAGAGGATCTCACTAAGGAGAGATACCTATTGTTATTCTAGATCGACAAATGAAGAAGTCAAGGAGTAAAGATGTAGCTTCCATAAAAGTCCTTTGGAGGAATCAATAAGTACAAGAAATCACATGGGAAGCGGAAGAACTGATGAAGTCTAAATACCCTCATTTGTTTAAAATAGAAGAGAAAGTTCAATATACGATATCGGAGCCATAACAAGTAAGTATCTACGAGCATTATGTGTATATGTATATATATATGCTAATATAGAGATGCATTTGTTGTAATTGAAAAGATGTTGTTAACATTCGAGGACGAATGTTCCTAAGGGGGGAAAAATATAACACCCAGTACCTTTCCAACCATACTTTAAAACCTTGAACCATGTTTACCCTAGGTTCGAGAGCAATAAGTACGTATTTTGCATTGTTATTGATGGAACATTCGATATTGTGCTAGTAAGTGTGAATAGACCTTTGTAGTAGGTGGTGTTTGTGAATTTGTGGAGCATTTATGGGGTGAAAAGTGAGGTTTAAGGGACATACAAGCAAAGTATCTTAAATATAAGAGATAAGCAAAAGGCTGGGACTTGAAAGATCTAACCAAATCCGCAAAGAAAAGTCGAAATCAAAAATTTGTCATGGGGCGCTGCAGGTGGCGTACCAGACCGCTTTGGCCTAAATTTTTGTTGGAACAGGAAGCAAGTGGCCGCACCCAAGGGCATGCCAGGCCGCCCCTGCCCACCTTTCTTTTGCTGAAATTTTCTCTAAGTGTCAAGGGCGCCCGGGAGCGTGTCGGGGTGCTTTTTGCTCGATTTTTTCTTCGATTATAAGTCTATAAAAAGGAATCTTGGGTTATGGTGTCACTATTCCATAATAGTAGGACTAATCTTGAGCGCGTTTAGCATCCGGGTTGGGGTTAGCTCTTCGTCACAAGTATTTACCAAAAATGTTCAATGAAGCCATGAGCGACTAGAATTTCTATTTTTGCGATTGAGGCTACGAACGGGAATCTTGTAAGTGAATATTGTCGTGAAGTTATGGAATTATTTAAACATGAGATATATGGTGGATTATACATTGGATTTGGTGGTCTAAGTGGATATATGTTATTGGGCTCAATTTAAGGCCCAAAAAGGATTAAAAGACAAGGCCCAAAAGGGCAAAATGACCCATTCTTCCATGTTGACTATATAGACATGGCATTTAATGACAAGGAGTGGCTAAGGATGAATTAAGAGGCTATATAAAGGACAAAAATCAGATTTTATTCACATAAAATTATCATGCCTCTTTAGATATTTCTCAAATATTTCTCTATTTTCCAAACCCTAAGGCAACCATTTTCTTTGGACACTTTGGACAAGATCATCACTTTGCAAGATTGGGTAAGTGTTTATTCTTGTGATTTAATATATTATATGCATGAGAGATTGTGTAGATCATGATGGTTATGTTGGCAAGGTTGAATAGGACACTTTTGCCCTTTGGTAAGAGATGTGCCATCTTTGTGAATTAAGCTTGAAAGGTGACTTGTGGTTTTGATGAAAGTACATGGTATGGATGAAATATCAACATGTATGGTTTGATTATGTTTCTAAACTTTTTATTTTTCTATAAGTGTAAATTATGGGATTTTGGCCGATATGTTGTTTTGAGGTGTATTGAGGTGATTTGATGGAGTAATTCTGACGTCTTGTTAATGAAGAAATGTAAAGAATGAACTTGGTATGAAATGCTATTGGGTTGTGATATTTTGGTCAATGTTGGGCATGTTGTGGTATTGTGGGTATGACAATGCCGTAAATGGTATTGTAAAGGGGGAAATGACATTTTAAGGCAAACATGTAACTCATTGTCGTCTTATACACTTGGAAGGTAGTTGATTGTTAATGTAAGCTCCGTTATGTACTTGTATTATAGAGTGAAACGTAAGGAAGGAGATGGACTATTGTATTCACATATAGGATTGAATATTTATATTGAAAAGACAAGGTATGTAAGGTTACTCTTACCATGTCCTTCTGCAGCACATATTGTTCCCATTGTCATTGTATTTGTTCCATTCCGAAATGTGTTAAGGCATTTCATTTCAGTATGTCATGTATTGTTATTCACATGTTCTTTATTCGTGGATTAGTTGTTATTCATAAGTCTCTTAATCATGAAATGATGTTCCAAGCTCCAATAATGTTGTGACTATCAACGTATCAATCTCTCAAAAGTAAGAAATAAAGTAATTCATATTTGTTGGTGGTAAGAGTACGGGTGGTAGCTCTAGAGGCATAAGCCTAGCTCGAGCCGATCCCGAGATTATTGGATCAGGGGGTAGTCCTAGAGGCATAAGCCTAGCTCGGGATGATCCTGACAGGTGGTAGCTCTAGAGGTAAGAACCTAGCTCGAGCCAAACCTGATATATCAGAGTATGGGTGGTAGCTCTAGAGGTAAGAACCTAGCTCGAGCCGAGCCCGATATCTTGATTTATAAGTGGAAGCTCTAGAGGCATAAGCCTAGCTCGAGTCGATCCCAACATAACATTATGTTATGTAAAGACCCACTAATCAGTTGGGGCCCGGGTACGATGTGATATAAGCGATGAGGAATAAACAATAGAAGCAAAGAAAATAATTAATGTAAGGTACATGGTTCCACATATGCAGATCGATGGGTTATTCATATTGACTATTCTCTTATATTTTGATTCCATTGAAGTATTTATGACAATTTTATATGGCCATACATACTCAGTACATTCCTCATACTGACCTACCTTGGGGGGGTTTACCTTACTTGCTGCAGGCGCAGGTACTAGTAGACCTCCATAGTAGGTTGCGGATCTTTTGTGGACTATTGGTGAGCTCCAGTTGGTTCGGGGCTTTCTGAGTTGCTATGTACATTTATTTTGGTATTGTATATTTGTATAGAGCGGGGTCTTATCCCGACTCTAGGTTGGTTATGGTTATGCATCTGTAGAGGCTTTGTAGATGTTGTGGGACAGATGAATAAAATGTAAGAAACGTATGTTTTGTCTTGATGGCCCCAACAACCAAGTTTCATAGTTATCATGTATTTTTCATGGTTTCCGCTATTGGCATCTTATATCTATTTGTGGTGGTGATGTTTATTGAGTAGCATGAGCATGAGTGTATGAGAATGAAGATTGGTTCTCTCGGGCCTTAACGGCTTTGGGTGCCAGTCTGCCTCGTTGGAATTCGGGGCGTGACATAAGCCATTTGCAGTCTCTACACCAGTTGGTAAATCTATTGTAGTTAAAAGAGGATATCATAATTGTATAGTAACTGTTTGTGGTTCTGAAACACTGGTTGATCTTTTTGAGTAGGAGATGGTAGATTTTGATGTTATAAAAGGATATGGATTGGTTGACTTCTTGTTTGTCCACAATAGATTGCCGAGCTAAGAAGTTACATTTTCATGTTCCACATGGAAGGGTAATGTGGGAGCACCGAGAGGAAAATTCATTTCCTATATTAAGGTAAAGAAAATGATATCCAAGGGGTATATATGCCACCCAACAAAAGTACAGGATACCGATGTGAAGTCACCAACACTTCAATCGGTTTCAGTAGTAAATGAATTCCTGGATGTGTTTCTGAAATGGAAAGTAGAGTTTGGTATTGATGTGATTCCAGGCATTATAGTCCTCCGTATAGAATGGCTCCAGCGGAGTTATAGGAATTAAAAAGAGCAATTAACAGACTTGTTGGACAAGGGATACATGAGATCTAGTATGCCCTCTTGGGGTGCACATGGCACATTGAGAATGTGTATTGACTATTGGCAACTAAATAAGGTAATAATTAAGAATAAATATTCCCTCCCCAGAATTAATGATCTATTTTATTAGTTATAAGGTTCCAAATGATTCTCAAGGATTAACTTAAGATCGGATTGTCATTAAGCAAGGGTTAGAGGAAAAGATATACCCAAGACAGCTTTCCGAACACGGTATGGTCACTATGAATCTCTTATGTCATTTGGACTAACAAATGCACCAGCTGTTTTTATGGATTTGATAAATAGGGTGTTCAAGACATTTCTATACGTGTTCGTGATAGTGTTTATGGATGATATTTTAGTTTACTCAAGATCACAAGAGGACCATGCTAATCACCTATGACAAGTGTTACGGATTCTTCATGACCGTAAGATATATGCAAGGTTCTCTAAATGTGAGTTTGGTTAAAATCCATAGCATTCTTGGGTCACATTGTATAGGATGGAGGACTAAGGGTTGATACACAAAAGATAGAAGCGATGAAAAAAATTGGCTGAGGTTTACGACGTTTACAAAGATTCATAGTTTTTTTTGGATTGGTTGGTTATTATAGGAGATTTGTTAAGGGATTTTCTTCTATCTCTACACCCTTAATAACCTTAACACTCAAGGCAATCAAGTTTCAGTGGAATAATGCATGTGAGAAGAGTTTCCAAGAGCTGAAAGATAAATTGACTTCTACACCTGTGTTGGTACTTTCAGAAAGTACAGAGGGGTATGCAGTATCTTGTGATGCTTCAAGAGTCGGCCTAGGATGTGTATTGATGCAGCACGACAATGTGATAGCTTGTGCTACAAGACAATTGTGTCCACATGACAAAAATTATCCAACCCATGACCTTGAGTTAGCAGTCGTGATATTAGTTTTAAACACATGGCGCCACTACTTATATAGGGTTCACGTTAACATAGATATATTGATCATAAAAGTTTGCAATATATGCTTAAGTAGAAAGACTTAAATTTGAGGCCGTGGAGGTGGCTGGAACTCTTAAAAGACTATGATATCGATATCTTATACCATCCAGGGAAAACGACTGTGGTAGTTGATGCACTAAGTTGCAAAGCAATAGGAAGCACTAGTGGCCAGTTGACAGAAAAGCAACATATAGTCAAGGATCTACACCAATTAGACAGCTTGGGGGTTCGTCTTCTTGAAACTCCAGATGAAAGAATTATAGTGTAAAATGTGACAGAGTCTTCATTTGTAGCTGAGGTGAAGGAAAAGCAATATGCAAATCCTATTTTATTTCAGTTGAAAAATAATGTACAACAAAGTTCGACAAAGGTATTTGAGCTCACGCAAGAGGGAGTACTTCAATGCCAAGGTAGATTTTGTGTACCGGATATAGATGAGCTAAGGAAATGAATTATGACAGAAGCACATCCTTCACGGTATTCTATTCATTCGGGAGCAACCAAAATGTACCATGGTTTGGAAGAGATATCTTAGTGAGGCAACATAAAGAAGAAGAACATGGCAGAATTTGTAGCTCATTGTCCGAATTGCCAACAAGTAAAAGTAGAGCATCAGAAACCTGGAGGTTATATGCAAGGTATAAATCTTCCAGTCTGTAAGTGGGATATTATTAATATGTATTTCATCACAAGTTTTCCTCGTACACTGCGGAAATTTGATTCCATATGGGTAATAGTTGACAGGCTTACCAAGTCAGCGCATTTCCTACCAGTCAAGACCATCTATACAACTGAAGATTATGTAAGGTTGTATGTTAAAGAGATAGTGCGACTACACGGGATTCCAATTTCCAGTATATCAGACAAGGGAGCACAATTTACTGCACATTTTTGGAGATCTTTTTAGAAGAGCTTGGGTACACAAGTGAATTTGAGTACGACTTTTCATCCTCAAACAGATGGACAAGCAGAACGTACTATCCAAACACTTGAAGATATGTTACGAGCGTGCACATTGGACT
The DNA here is from genome assembly GCA_031232105.1 of Capsicum rhomboideum. Classification (NCBI taxonomy): domain Eukaryota; kingdom Viridiplantae; phylum Streptophyta; class Magnoliopsida; order Solanales; family Solanaceae; genus Capsicum; species Capsicum rhomboideum. The sequence goes on from CP124718.1 coordinate 52,022,105, forward strand.
TTAAAGGTAGTTGGAATGACCATCTACCTCTTATTGAATTTGCTTACAATAATAGCTATCATTCAAGTATCAAAATAACACCTTATGAAGCTTTATACGGAAGAAAGTGTAGATCACCAAATGGATGGTTTGAAGCGGGTGAAACTGCTTTACTTGGGCCAGACCTTGTTCATCAAGCTATGGAGAAAGTTAAAGTGATCCAACAGCGGCTACAAACAGCCCAAAGTCGACACAAGTTGTATGCTGATGTGAGAAGAAGAGGGCTCAAATTTTCTATAGGTCCATATGAACTAAGCTTTGGGAAAGTTGCGTATGAATTGGCACTAGCCCAAGAACTCTACACAGTTCATCCAGTATTTCATGTTTCGATGCTTTGAAAGTGCATAGGAGATCCATCTCGTATCGCTCCCATTGAAGATGTACAGGTTACGGAGGATCTCACTTATAAAGAGATACCTATTGCTATTCTGGATAGAAATGTGAAGAGGTTAAGGAATAAGGACGTAGCTTCCATAAAGGTACTTTGGGGAAATCAGAGATCACATGGGAAGCTGAAGAAATGATGAAGTCAAAGTACCCATATTTGTTTCAAATGGAAGAGAAAGTTCAAGATGCGGGATTGGAGTAATAACAAGCAAGTATCTATAAACATTATGTGTATATGTATATATGCTAACATAAAGGTGCACTTGTTGTAAATGGGAAGATGCTATTAACATTCAAGGATGAATGTTTCTAAAGGGGGAAGGATGTAACACCCCGTACATTTTCGACCCTACTTGATTGGTGATCTAGGGCGTATTTATATGCCTTATTACCTTAGTTTTGAGAGCAATAAGTGCGTATTTTGTATTGTGTTTGATGGACTATTGATATTGTGCTAATGCCCGTAAAGAAAAGTCGAAGAAAGGAAGAAAATTAGATTTTTGGTGTCAGGCGTGCCCAGGGGCGTGCCAAGCCGCTTTTGACAGAATGTTTTTTGGCACAGGTAGCATAGGGGCGTGCCAGGCCGCTTTTTGCCAAATTTCTTCTCCGGCCACTAGTCTCTAAATAGGGCTCTTGGGTTATTGTATCATTATTCCATCTTAGTGGGACTACTCTTGGACTATTTTGGCATCCAAATGAGGGTTAATTCTTTATCCTTTTTATTTTTTTATAATTTTTATCAATTTATGATAAATTAAGCCATGAGTGGCTAAAATCGATTATTATTTGGGTTGAGGCTACGATCATGAACCTCTTGAGTTGAATGTTGTCCTCACAATTATGGAATTTTTTAAGCATGAGATTGTTGGGGTATTATATATTAAATTTGTTGGGCTAAATTATTCTTGAGCAATTGGGCTCAATTGAGGCCCAAAAATCAAACAAAAGACATGACCCAAAATGGGTAAATGATCCATTCTTGCTTTGACCAAAGTAAACCATTATTTATTGACCCAAGTGTGGATAAGGATGTCCATGAGGGGATATATAATGTGGAAAAATCAGTTTTTTATTCATTTAGCCACACATGTCATTTCTAGAATTTTCAAGATATTTCTTTTAGCTCTCAAACCCTAAACCATCTCTTTGGACAAAATCATCATTTTTTAAACTTGGGTAAGTGTTTAATCTTATGGTTTAATATATTATATGCATGAGAGATTGTGTAGATCATGATGGTTATGTCTAAAAGTGTTGAATAGTGCACTTTTGCTTTTTGCTAAAAGATGTGTCATCTATGTGACTTGAACTTGAAAGCAGACTTGAGGTTTTGATAGAAGTGAATGGTGTGGATGAAATTTCAACATGTATGGTGTGGTTATGTCCTTAACTTGTTTTTTTCTATGTGTATAACTTGTGGTATTGTTGTTATGAAACGTATTGAGGTGACTTGATAGAGTAATTGTGACGTAGTATTACTAAAGAAGCAAAAAGGAGAAACTTAGCGTGAAATGCTATTGGTTTATGATGTCTTGGTCAATGTGTGGAATGTTGTGGTATTATTGGTATGAAAATTTCGTGAATGGTATTGTAAAGGATGAAATGACGTTATAGGGAAATCATGTAACTCCTTGTCATTATGCGCTTATAAGGTAGTTAGTTGTTAACGTGAGCTCCGTTGTGTACTTGTGTTGTAGAGTAAAAATGAAAGGAAAGAGCTGGATTATTGTATTCACATATAGGACTGTGTATTCATATTGGGAAGATAAGGTATGTAAGGTTACTCTTTCCGTATCCTTCTGCAGCACATATTGTTCACATTGCAATTGTACTTGTTCCATTCTGAAATGTTCTAAGGTATCTCATTTCAGGTTGTCATCTATTGTTATTCACATGTTCCTTATTCATTGATCAATTGTTATTCATGTGTCACATAACTATGGACATGGTTCTAAAGTTCCAATAATGTTACGTTCTAAAGTTCCAATAATGTTATGACTACCAACGTATCAATCTCATAGAAGTAAAGAAATGAAGTAATGTATCACTCTTATAATGAAAGAATGAAGTAATGTATAATTGTCTGTATATTCTTGAATAACATCCCAGGGGCGACATAAAAGCCTAGAATGGGTTAATCACATCCCAGGGGTTAAAATACCTAGCATGAGTTATCACATTAACATCCCGGGGCGACATAAAAGCCTAGCATGGATTAATCACATCCCAGGGGTTAAAATACCTAGCATGGGTTAATCTCATCCCAGGGGCGACAGAAAAGCCTACCATGGGTAGAACGATAAAGATGAATGAAAGTAAAGGCAAACAAAGTAATGAATGTAATGTACATGGTTCCAAACATACAAAACGATGGTTTATCCATATTTACTATTCTCTTATATTCGATCTCATTGATGTTCTTATGTATGATGCAGTTTCTTATTGCCTTACATACTCAGTACATTCTTCGTACTGACGTCCCTTGGGGGACTTACCTTACTTGCTGCAGGCACAGGTACTAGTAGATCTCCACAGTAGGTTGTGGGTCATTTGCAGATCATTGGTGAGCTCCAGTTGGTTCGAGGCTTTTCGAGTTACATATGTACATTTATTTTGGTATGGTAAATGTTGTATAAAGCGGGGACTTATCCCGACTTTAGGTTAGTTACGGACATGTATCTGTAGAGGCTTTGTAGATGTTTTGGGACAAATAAAGGAAATATAAGGAACACATGCTTTTGACTTGATGGCCCTAATGGCCAAGTTTCCTATTTATCATGTTTTTCCATGACTTCCGCCATTGGCATCTTCTATCTAGACGTGATGGTGATGTTTATTGAGCGACATGAGTATGAGTGTATATGATTGAAGGTTTGTTGTCTTGGTCCTTAACGACTTCGGGTGCTAGTCTGCCCCATTGAAATTCGAGGCGTGACAATGCCTCTAGAGCTGCCCCCTGATCCAATAATCTCTGGATTGGCTCGAGCTAGGCTTATGCCTCTAGAGATGCCAACCGTACTCTTACAATAAGAAACTATGCTTTACTTCACTTTTTTACTTTTGAGAGATTGATACGTTGATAGTCATAACATTATTGGAGCTTTGGAACATTAGACCATGATTAACATACATATGAATAACAACTAATCCACGAATAAGGAACATATGAATTAAAATACATGACAACCTGAAATGAGATGCCTTAGAACATTCCAGAATGGAACAAGTACGATGACAATGTGAACAATATGTGCTGCAGAAGGATACGGCAAAAGTAACCTTATATACCTTATCTTCCAAATATGAATACACAACCCTATATGTGAATACAGTAATCCAACTCCTTTCTTACAATTTTTTCTACAACACAAGTACATAACGGAGCTCACGTTAACAACTAACTACCTTACAAGTGCATAGGACGACAATGAGCTACATGACTGCCATATGATGTCATTTCACCCTTTACAATACAATAGACTACATCACCATACCAATTAACACCACAACATGGAATAAATTAACCAAGACATCATAAACCAATAGGATTTCACACCAAGTTTATACCTTACACTTCCCCTTCAATACAATGTTGCATTTACCTCACTACGTCACGTAAACACCTTTCACTACCATGCATTAAAGACAATCCATAATTGACACCATTCAAAATACCTCCGGTCTACTCCTTTAAAGTCATTCAAAAGGTACCATAAGTTGATAATTGCATCCAAAAAGGGTATAGGGGCTTTGGGGAGTCAAAGAGATGCAAAAACATGTAAAACGGAGTTCTGGGATGACCTGCGAAGCCACCTACTCCCTCAGGTGGTTTATGTGTGTCCAAATGTGACCATTGGACTGGTCTAGGGCCACCTGCGCTGGCATCTGCGCCCGCAGGTGCCCTGCTCGCGAGGGCGGATGCCCGTTTCAGCCTCCAGGGGTCATTTTAGGGTCCTTTTTCGCAATGAATGGTCCATGATCATGATTAGTATTCTTTTTTCATATTTTAAGTTATATTAGATTCCAATGAACAACCATGGTTTCACAACGCACATAAACATCACCAAAACTACATTTTCCTTTCAATACGCCACCGGTTCCATGTACAATTTCAGAACAACAATTCCAAATGTTACACACTAAGAGAAAGCAAGTTAAGGACATAACAACACATTACATGTTGATATTTAATCCATCAAATTCACTTCCTTCAATACCACAAGTCCACTTCCAAGTTTACAAGGCAAAACCCTTTACCGATTAAGCAAACATAGACTGTTTCACACATAGTGAACTTCTCAACACTTTATCAACATAACCAACATGATCTACACAACCTCTCATACATATAATATATTAAACCATAAGTTTAAAAACTTACCCAAGCTTGCAAAGTGATGATCTTGTCCAAAGAGATGGTTGCCTTAGGGTTTGTGAGATGAGAGAAATATCTCTTTTTGTTTTTGGAAAAGTCTAGAATGGCATGGCCTTTTTTTGTGAATAAAATATTATTTTTCTGCCTTTATATAGGCCCTTGAAGTCATCCTTAGCCACTTTTGATCAATAATTATCATGTTTACTTGGTCAAAGAAAGAATGAATCATTTCCTTCTTTTGGGCCATGTCTTTTGCTTCAATTTGGGCCTCAATTAAGCCCAAGGGCACAAAATTAAATTCATCCCAACACAATTAAGGTGTAATACACCAACCTTCTCATGTTTAAATAATTCCATAAATGTTACGGTAATAACATAGGTTCGAAAATGTACGGGGTGTTACATTGACACCTTTGGGGAAAATGGGTATTGTCTTGACCCATGTTCTTGGATACTTCTACCATTTGACCCCGGTGACTTCTTAGAATATGGTGGTTGTTTTACACCCAACTTTGTGCTTGTCCAAGACGACAAGAAAAGTTTGAATGAGGTTGTTGGTATCCTTCCTTACAATGGAAAGTATTTCTCGAGGATTTACAATCCACTTGATAGCCTCAAGTTGTGCATGGGAGACATTTCCAACAAAGATGATTATACTTTAAAGAAGGGGAACAATGAATGGTCCAAAAGAGTTCTCCATTGTGTGTTTCCATTCATGACCAAGGTTTTATTGCTTGTAGGTTAAAGAATGAATCTTCTCTTGAAAAAACTTTGGGTGAATTCCACTTATGTGGCGCCTTTCTGTATTACTTATTTACCATTGATGACCTCTTTCTCAAAGGTGGTATCATTCTTGAGAACTCTAGGACAAATGTGCCATTGCCTTTTTTGGGTGTTGCTTATATACTTGCATCCTTATTTGACACACTTGTGCTTAAGTTGTGTGGACCACAACTTGTGGATGCTAAGTTGATTACTTGTTTGTGGGAGAGTTCTTGGTTGTTAAATACTTCTTGTCACCTTCATAGGGTTGGGCAATTTGAAGTGTCAAGTGAGACTCTTGGGAGCATGCCTAACATCATTAATAGAGGGAACCAAATTTCTTGGGAGAACCACTTGTCTTGGATTCATTTGTTGTATAAAAGGTTCTCCATTGTCCCTATTAGTATGACTCTATTATTGATCTCCCTTCTCTACAAAAGTTGTTTGAAAAAGACAGGTTCTATGTGCCTGAAATGCCTTTTTCTTTCTTTGTGTGTTCCTACTTATGACGCACCTTAGATGGGAGTAGTGTCCTTAGCACCATTCTTTATTACCTCTTTGCTTATGATGATGTCCATGCTAGTGGTGGAATTATTTTATCTAGAGGTAGGATCCTTCTCAATGGACTTTTCATGTTAAACACAAGGGATCCTTGGTTATATGTTAAGTGTGTGCCTCCTTGGCATGGCGATGAAATTGTTATGCTAACGCTAACCCTCATTCTATGAGAAAATTATTGTTGTTTGTTTTCCTTATGATTTTACAAGGCTTAGATTCAAGGTCGGATCCTTTTCAAGAAGGGGAGGATGATACAAGCCAAATCGGCGTCAACCTTTCTTGGCTTGTAATTTAAGGGCAACAATAAGGGATCCAAGCCACAAAGAGCTCAAGGACACAAGGACGTGGTTGGAGGGTCCATTTTGCACTTTAAGTAGAGTAGTATCACGTATGGAAGATATCTTGGAGTCAAAGGAGCCATCGGAGAGGTTGTTGGCTAACAAAGAAGAGCTAAATGTTGCCCTGAGAGCACCTGCGAGCTCACCTGCACTCGCAGGTCCCTCCCCTGCACCAGCAGGTGACCAAAATAACCCAGTCAAAGGCATCTACGCCCTGAACTGCGTGGGCAGATGGTCCACCTGCGTGGGTAGGTCAGCCTACGCGGCCAACTTGCTCCAATTTGTGAATTGGGTCACTATTAAACCCATAAATGTAATAAAAGGCCCAAGGGTATAAATACTAGTTCCTTCTTTCATTTTTCTTAGATTTTGATGATATTGATATTGTGAGACTCCTTATGGAGCATGAGTGTTGCTTGAAAAATCTTGTGTTGATTCTTGCCTAGAAACGGTAGTTGCAAGGGAGTTACTATTTCCTTGTGGTCGTTCGTAAGAGTTAGGTGCCTTCTTTGGATTAATCTTTTGAGGTTATTAGATCTAATATATCCTTTAGTTTCATTTGATTTCCTTATTTGTGTCTATCTTTTTATCTCTATCTATCTATCATTTACTTTCTGTATTTCAACTTTATCATTCTTCTTATTTTTGTACTTTATCCCTCTTTTCGTATTTGGGGGTTGTCATTTCTTCCCTGTAGAAAAAAATATGTATATATATAAATGAGGCCGTGGTTCTTTGAAAACCTTTTTTAGAATGTAGGATTTTAGAATATTTCTCACGCATAACCATCCCTCCGCTTATGTGTTTAACTAGAATATAGCTTGCGGTGAATTATCTATCTCAAAGATCGCAGCCAAATTCGTTCCTTTCCGTGCATCTTTGGTATAATGTTTTAAGTCACACTTTACTCATGTGTGATGTGAATACTAAACTATGCATGTTTTGTCTCTATTTATGTGAAATTTAGTATTTAGAATCTGGACTCTAGTGTTAGTGCTTATTTGAGAATCACATCCCCTTGAAAACCATTAAAGCTAAGAATAAGATTAATGATTAAACCTTCTGGATGTGCTTATTTGATATGGGCATGTCGATGTAGCCTTTTGATTCTAGTTTTTTTTTCCTGTTTCCCCTTTGCTATGATTGATAAGGTTTGGTTGGAAATCTATGTGTATGAGCTTGAATTGTTTTTAGCATGCATAAGATGAGAGCGATAAGATGTTAGCTTATTGTGTAAATATTTTACCTGATCTTTGTTTAACCAGCCTCTCAAAATTGTGTTTGTGGTTAAATTCATCATTAAGAGTTTTTTGAGAAATCAGGTCTCTGTTGTCTTTATTTAATTCTTACTTGTTCAAAAAATATTATTGATCATCTATTAGCTCAAATGATGTTCTTAAACACCTTTTGCTAATCATTATATTTTTCTTTGATGAACTCGTTCACATGAGTCTACTATGGACTCTCTTCCATCCCGCATCATCTGCTAGGCCAATAAGGCCCAATCCTTCAAAGTCAAACCTCAAGCAAGTCCAAAACGGGACTGATTTGCCACGATATACAACAGTATATACGGAGTAAAAACTACTATACAGGTTGCAAATGATGGATAATGGGCTAAAGTCCAAAAAGTGCTGATAATAAAGTCCATGTTGGACTGATAACGAATAATATATAGGAAAACGCAGGGAAAAGGGTTGTTGATATACAGATGATATACAAGGCGAAAATGGACCCAAAGTCCTTAGAATTGAGGTCCAAAGGCTGGACAGAACCTGAATGGGCCTAAAAGTCACCTTCTCAAACCTTCCTCTTTATTCTTTGTTATTATTTTTTATTACCTATACAAACTCCGACTTAATTCTAATTAATCTAAATAAAATCCCTTAAGTGTTGCCATTTAGGTTCTATCTTTATTTTTCCTTTGCTTCACTTGTTCGAAATTGCCTAATTACTCATTGTTTTCAAATATATATAATACATTAATTAGTTTACAACAAATATAGTCATATTTTTATTTACATAAAAAATAGCCAAAAGTTAACAAAACGCGTGTTTTAGCCACTTTTCACGCGTGGCTAAATGACAGAGATAGTCGCAACTAAAATTGTAGCGAATAACTACATTTTTTGGTAGTGAGTATCATACTATATACACGGCTTCTCAACATATTTCTCGCGTTAAAAAATGGAAATAACGTAATGGAGCAAATTTCTACTAGTTCCATACCAGGTGACAAAAAATCCTCAATAAAAATGGTCATCGTATATGTAATGTATATAAAATGTAAATGTAATGTATCGATATTGCATAAATAGTTATTTAATACATCGATATTGTATAAACAATGTATAAATGTGTATCAATATTGTATAAATGATGTATAAAAATGTATCGGTACTGTATAAATAGAGTATAAACTTGTATCGATATAATGTGTCGATATTGTATAAAAGTTACTCATGGTGTATAAAATATGTATCGATATTGTATAAATGGTGTATAAACATTGATTTATATTGTATAAATAGTGTATAAATGTGTATCGATATTGTATAAAAATTATGTAATATATTGATTTTGTATAAATGGTGTATAGACGTGTATCGATCTTTTTTTAAAAGTTGAAGTTTTTATCTGCTCATTTGTCCAATGAACTGTGTGATTAAAGTATAATGAAGTACATCTTTTCAGTCATTAAGTAGAGAACAAAAAATATTTTTGATTTGTGTAACATGCTCAAATAATAGAACGTGTTTCGTTTTCTCCCTATCTTTTAAGTTGTTTTACCCTTATATGTACTCCTGTATGTTCATGTGTTGAATGAGCTATTAACATCGAGACCTTTCTTTTAAATTTTGCTGTGATGAAGTTAAACAAAACGTATTCTTGATTTTTAATGTCGAGATTGAGTTCTGATTAGTCTCTAAATGGAAGCATAATAAATACCAAAGTATTCAACCATCAATAGACAACCTCCCCAAAACAAGTTCTTTTAATCCCGACCAACTCAAAATCTCCTCTAACCAGTCCCTAGTTTTAGATATGAGCTCCTCTCGATGTTTCAAGTTTTTTTGTATATAATTTGCTCGAAACGAGGAGGAGGAGGATGATAAATAGCAAAGCTTTCAACCATCAATATACAACCTCCCCAAACCAAGTTCTTTCAATCCCGATCAACTCAAAAATTTCCTCTAAACAGTCCCTAATTTTAGTTATGAGCTCCTCTCGATGTTTTAAGTCTTTTGGTATATAATTTGCTCGAAACGAGGAGGAGGAGGAGGGGGAGGAGAAAAAAAGAAAGGTCGAGTGGCCATTTCCCGTAAGTTGGTCATTTTTTTTGGTAAATAATATGGCCGAGAAGCCATTAGCAGTAATTGTCCCTTGTTAAAAATGATTTGAGTAATGGACTTTTTATGATAATTCCCTTAAATAGCTAAGTTTATATTAAAATGGTTTCTTTATCATTCATGGCTAACTAGTCCTATTTAGGTTAAAAGGAAAAATTCTTTGAAGCGGAAAAATATTTTTCTTGAATTTGTTTTCTCCAAAGAATCAAGAAATTGCTCAAAATATTCCTTACATGTTCTAATTTGGTGCTCTTCTCGAAAATCTAAAAAATTGAGATTACTACAAAAATTGTATCTTCTTTAAATTTCCTCCTTTCTCCACAAACAACTTCTTCTTCTTTATAATGTGGTTAATTTCATAAAATATCAGAGTTTATTCAAGTTGTTTTGCCTCCAAATGAATTTTCCTTTTAGCTAAAAGTGACTATTTTGCCATGGATGAGATAAGGTCATTCCTTTTAGCTGAAAGTGACTATTTTGCTATGGATGAGATAAGGTCATTTTCTAAATCTTTAATATTTGACGTTTATGCAAATTCATATCTTTCTAAAATTATCTACTTTTTAAGTTAGTCAAATTATTTTAGTCAACCATTTTTTTAACGGATGTTTCTAAGTGCCTTAAAACCCTTCTTAGGACGTTATTTGAATAATTGCCCATTATTTCTAATTTTAAAGGTTTATTTTTGTTTCTAAGCATTTGAATTTCTTTTAAGTTTTCCGAATTTCTTTATAATAAAATTAAGCGGAGATTATGTAATTTCTTATACTCCCTTCATCCCAGTTTATGTGAATTAATTTGACTTGACATAGAGTTTAAGAAAAAAAAAAGATTTTTGAAATTTGTGATCTAAAATAAGACATAAATGTTTATGTGGATATAAATCATTTCATTAAGGGTAAAATAGATATTTTAAAGTTAAATTATTACTAAATATAGAAATATATTATTTTTTTTGGGACTGACTAAATAGAAAAGTGAGTCAAATAAATTGGGACAGAGGAGTATTATTTTAAAATTTTCTTTAAAAGTTTTGAACTGATTTAAAAGGTCAAAAACCATTTTACATTTATTGTCCTTTAATTTTCAAAAAGAGATAAAACATTCCCTTAGACCTATTTTTATCCTAATTGGATTTTTTTGGTAAGGTTTTTAATGACGCAGCAATGTAAAGCATGTTACTGTGACGAGCCAGTGTTCAATCGAAGTTAGCCTATCCATTATTCAAATCCTCTACACTTGAACATTACGAGACTAATTGGGCGAAGGAACTAAATGTCACGCCTCAAATCCTATTGGGGAGGACAGGCACCCGTAGCCATAAAGGCCCGAGAGCACCGACCCATAACCTTGTACTTACCATGCATTGCCATGAACTTTTAAAGATGCTGCCAAATATGGATATTAAGATTTAATGAAAATAAACCACGTAGTCAAACCCAAAACTATATATACATGACTTGACTGTTGGGGCCCTAATGACTGGAAGACAAGGCACAACCACACTTCTAATGAGTACCGCTCCCAGTGAAGTAGAGCCGCCTTCATGGGGCCTCAACGATCCCGGTGGCGATGTCCAAAGCGTGAGGGACTGGGTCAAATTGAGGAGCTTGCTGTGGAGATAGGTTTCCGGTTCGTGAACCGAATGTCTCACGTCTACAAAGCCTATAAAAGAGATATAAACTTAGTTAAGGTCGTGACAAGTCCTCGCCTTACACTTAGCTATTATACAATACCAAAACATATATAACAGACTCGGAAAGCCCCGAATCAACCTGGCGCTCACCAATAGCCGCTGGATGTCCTATGCTCCTACTGGAGGGGTCTACTAGCTGAAGTACATGTGCCTGCAGCATGAAATGTAGGTTCCCCCATGAGGGACATCAGTACGAAAGAATGTACTGAATATGTAAGGCAAAGAGTAACTAATATGTAAAGTTAGAGAACAAATTAAATCAGAATAAGGGTATACCATAAAAGACCACCTTTACATGTATTTGTGGAATCATGTATATTACATTTTTTTCTTAACTTTACCATTCTTAATTTATAATCTTTGTAAGCCATGTGATACAAATGACCAACTGATCAGTGGTAAATACATAAGTTGGGATCGACCCATTCTAGGCTTACGCCCCTGAGATGCCACCCATACATAACCAGATTTGCATTTCTTAGTTTATTATCTTTGAGATTTTTACTTTGGTGGTCATGAAATTATTGAGCTTTGGGACAGTATTCCACCAGTAAAAGACATGAATAAACACTTGATGCAGTAATAATGAGGTAGGGAGAAGTTTGTACACAAATGAAATGCCTAGGATCTGAAATAACACATGGATCTTATTTGACTAAAAGGAGAACTTATGAAGCTTTCTATTGAATGTAGATATGCAGACTAGGTAATAAGCATATATTGAGGTATGTTAACACATTAGGGAGTGGGAGAAAGGTCTTTAGCTACATGGGAGATCATACGCTGCCACTATGTATCATTTGCCATGGGAGAACTTTGGAAGCTCATTTTGTAACACAAGTGTTGGATTTCATGCCAAAGAATACGGAATAGAGTGGCCTTACATACCTTGTTGTATAACTCTGGTATTACCCTGAATTAACCTCCTTCCTTTCAGATTACTTATCTACAATAAAGTACGTGGTAAAACTAGTATTAGTAATTAATTAACAAATTTGGGTAATTCAACTTCACTCAAAATAGTAGACGGGCAGCACGCCCGTAATTCACCAAATCAAGGGTGTTCTTTCAACCCCTTCTCCTCTAACAATATTTGTATAACACAAAGATTCATATAAGATTCCCGGAGACTCCTTTGGCTTCATAACATATACAAAACAGTCCACACAGTATGATAGGTAGCAAGCTTATACAACATCTAATTAAGTGGTGTATCATTACACCCTCCTTTTATATGTCAATACCAACAAATCACATCCCTTTTTTAGATCAACAAAGTTGTCCCCAAATATAGAAATAAAACAACCCCTAAAACAGTCCCAAAATCCTTTATTATAGCAACCCAATATTGAACTCATTATCCCTTGCATTCTTAACAACAATATATACACAATTCTCCACCAAGACATGCATATAGAAAGGGACAAAAATGGGAAGTAGCTTTACCTTAATTTCTGAAATTTATCCACTAAATTTACACTTCTTTAAAGAGCTTGAATTATCCTTCAAAGTTAACCAATAAGAGAATAAAGCCTCTTAATAATCAAGGGACATGGGGAAGCTAACATGGAGGAAAGGAAGTCCCATACTTTTAAGCATAAATAACATGATTTCCTAGTTTCCAATAGAAGAATCAAGCTAAATCCATAAGTATTTTCACTTACCTTAGCTAGCAAAGGTGAGGGTTTCTTCAAGAACCCTAGGAGGAATATAGGGGTTGTTGTTTTAAGCCATGAGAGAAAAGTGTGAAAGCTGAAGTTAAAGGATGGAATTTGTGTTAAAAATGAGTAAAAAGACCACCTATATTGGTCTTATATTGATCCCTCTAGAACCTACTATTTTAACTCCATTTTCAGCCACAAATTGGTCCAAGTAGGTGATGCACCTACTTACTTTATCAATGTATAAAATGGACCTTCAACTCATTGGGCTTTTGGGCAGATTTTAGGTGTTGGGCTGCCCATTCTCCTCTCCTTTTATTTTACTTAGTTTGGGCCTTAAAAGAGTCCATTAATGTAGGCCTTAATCTGATCCATTAACTTAAGTAGGTAATACACCTCTTTGGCACATTTAACTTGGCTCTAATATGATCCATAACCTTGGGTCCATTAACTTGGTCCATCTATCAAGTAGGTGATTCACCTACTAGCTTAATTAAGTCAATCAAGCACCTCAATAGTTAATTTCATTTTCAGTTCTTAATCCCTTTAATTTAACTTACAGCTTGTGTACACTTGGTCACTTTAAACTTTAGATTCAAATACCTACTCAAGATCCCAAGTTTAAATAGTTGCATCAACGTTAACTTAGTCATGTCACATTAAAGTGTATGGGCAGTTCCTTCAAATCCATCTTACCGTCGCTAGTCATATAGGAAATCGAGTCCTTTACCTGTACCATATCAAGTGACATATAAGTAGAACTAGTACACGTAGGATACAGGGTGTTACACTAAAATCTTTACCTAGAATGATACTAGGAACTATAGCAAGCCAAGAAACAAAGAAGACTTCAAGAATAGCCGACTAACCGGATAGATGGTAAGTTTAAATTCTATGTAATATCACCGATTGGCTGCATAAAAGACAATACAGTTTTATTATCTATGATTGGCTGTATAAAAGGCTATTATATAATTTTGATCTAAGTAATGAAATAAAGTGTTCTTTACTTTATCATTACTTATTCTTATTGAGCATAATTCTGAAATCTGAATAATTGAACAAAGTTTGAGAATAAAAAATTCCAAACACTTATATCAAAAATGAACAAGAGACGTCCTCTTCATAAGCATAAAAATAAAAAGTCCCCTTCTATTCAAAGTCATCAAATAAAATGATTTATGACCAGATGAATTTTACTCTGTCAAATCAAAAGATCATATTATAAGCCATAAGATAAAAAAATCTTTGACCAAATGAATTTTTTGCCATCAAGACGAAAAATAGATGTATTAATTCCTTAATTTCATAGGCTAAAGATACTACTTAGCCAAAATAAATTATCTTACGATCAAAATTGAATTATATTGGATAAATAGACTTGAAAATACTCAGCCAAAATTGAAGCAGTATTTGATCAAAGTAAAGTTATACAAAATAGGAAACAACTTTTTCTTCGATAAATTTCAGATTAAAATTCCTCAAAACTTAAAGTTCTATGCTTAAGAAGTAAAGAAATTCTTATGATTAAAAGTTTGAGTCTATAAAACTTGAAATTATTGCAAGGTTTTTGATGAGACAATTATCCAAAAAAAATTAAAAATGAAATAATACTTTGACGGATGACAAAAGATGTATTAATAAAGGTCAAAAAGACCAAAGAAATTACAAAAAAGGATAAGCATGTTATAAAGTTAAACTAGACCCAGAGGAGCGGCAGAGGAACCATGATTTGGAATGTTGGAAGAAGTCCTAATAGGTTCATCGTCTTTCTTAAATTTAGCAACTTCATCTATGTCAACATGACTCCACGGGGGAGATGACAACAAATTTTCTTGTGCCTCAACTTCCCAACTTTGTGCTTCAAGGATTTTAGCATCAAAATCTTCGATGCTTACCTTAGCCTCTTCCGGAGTAAACCTTCAAATGTACCATTTTAAAATTCGACAATTAGAGCAAGACAATTTTTTCAGCCTAGAGGTCGGAGAGAAATTTGTCTTTTAAGATTTGAGTTGCTGATTATAATCGGTAAAAATATTACAGTGCTTGTCCGATCCTTAGATAGTGACTTTATGTGTTTGGATCGTGCTTCTCACCGCAATAAGCTTGTCCATTAGTTTATGCAAGCTGTCTTGCACCAAAGCATCCCTAGCTGCCAGCTCAACATCTAGTTATTAGAATTCAGACTCAAGAAAGGTCTCCCTTTCAATGCCCAAGCAAAGATTCCCCTCTTGAGTCTCCAAGTTAGCTTGGAAAGATCAAAGCTCACAAAGAAGTTGATCGACCTGCTGGTGGTATGCTTCTTTTTCCAGGTTGGCATGCTCCAAATCTCGATTGTCTTATTCGCGATCTCAGTTACCCTGTTCATAATCTTTCTTAGCTATTTCGAGATCGACCTCTAATGCCAGGATAAATTTAAGGGCAGCCACCTCCACTATCTTTTTGGCAAGATCGACTTTCAAAGCCTAAATTTATTGCTCTTGAAATCCAGCTAGACCTAGAGCTTTACATTTTTCTTAAGGCTAAGTTGAAGGCCTTTGTCTATTAAGATACCTACTTAAAATGATGTAAGAAAATGTTAGAATAAAATTGCAAAGGAAGAAATTAATCAAAAATTGTGAGTGATAATATACCTAAGCAGTAGCATGCGATCCCTCATTAAAAAGACATGCCTCTAAGAGGTCTTGCATCTATTGGAGTTAATTCCTCAAATTGTCACTCAACTTGTAGAAGTATCCCACAAAAGTAACTATTGAATTTTTTTTGGACAATATTGTCACTCAACTTGTAGAAGCATCTCACTAAAGTATCTTTTGATTTTTTTTGGACAATATTGTCACTGAACTATGCATATATTTCCAACAAGGTGAAAACTAACGGAAAAGTTAAATTTTTAACGGAATTTTATTGATATATATTTTAAGTTTTATTTTTAGATCAAATAGCCATTAATTATTTAAAATTTATTTAATTCTTTTCAAATGTGTCTTTAATAAAATAAATTATATTCATGCAACTAGTGTAAAATGGAGGTGCAATCCAAAACAATATTTTCATAAAAAAACATACTATCTGCCCCCCTTTTTTCCATACATATTAATCTCAAGTTTGCAATTAAAATGATTTGGTATTTAAGAAGTTCTTCTTAACAAAAATTAAAGATTAGCTAAAAAATAATATCAGAGATGAATAATTACAATTCATCTTCGCACATCTTTACAATAAATTTTATAATTAGATTGAATTTTAAACAAAAAAAGGAAACTAAAATGATAAATATATAAACTTTCATTAAAAATAAAAGATACATGTATCACTTTTTAACGAATGATTGCGCCATCATTTTTCTCTAATTACATAAGTATAATTTATTTTATTAAAGACACATTTGAAATGGATTAAATAAATTTTACATAATTAATGGGTATTTGATCTAAAAATAAAACTTAAAATATATATCAATAAAATTCCGTTAAAAATTTAACTTTTCCATTAGTTTTTGTTAGGGTTTTTGCCCCTGATTTTCTTACCAAATTTGAGTTTTATTTTTCTTGAAAGGAAAATAAAATTAATACCATAATTACTTTTATTTTTCCTAAAAGAAAAATATAAAACCATTCCATAGTTGGCTAACCTCTTTTTTGGAGGAAAGGATTTGAACCTCTATAAATAGAAGATCCCCCTTCTCATATCACAACACAATAGCATCCACAATGTAGTCGTTAAAAGAGTCTTGTTTAGGGGGAGATTTTCTCCCAATAGATTTTAAGCTTTTTGATTTATTTTACAATATGTAGGCTTGTTGGCCAATCATATCAAATAATAAGTTTTTTTAATATAGCTTTCTTTGTCATTTGAATTATCATCTTTATGGTTTGCAACTATAAGCTTCCGCGTGACGCCCTCTCGATTTCGAACCCAATAGTTTCCACCTTGTTGGAAATATATATATAGTTCAGTGACAACATTTTCCAAAAAATTCAAAAGTTACTTTTGTGAGATATTTATACAAGTTGAGTGACAATATTGTCCAAAAAAACTCAATTGTTACTTTAATGGGATACTTCTAAAAGTTGAGTGACAATTTGAGGAATTAACTCCATCTATTGTGTATCTACATTAGATATTAGTGGTTGGAGGTAATTGGCAACACTAACTAGCGTTGATAAAAGTTATTATCCTTAGGAAATGTTATAAAAGCAGTCCTTCTCAGCGGAGGATTAGTACTCAGGGTTGGGAATATTCTAACAAGCTTAGACCGAGATAATCTATGGTTCCTCAGCCAATGTGTAGAGGGAGACAACCTAATTAAAATATTGAGAGTTCTATCTTCCTAAAAGTGTGTGTGGTTGAGAGGGATTCGTCTCTTCACCGCCCTTGACCCGTGTCCTTCATCATCAGAACCAGCACCTAGTGGGGACTTAATCCAGTAGGAATTGATTCCTCAACTATTTTAACTTTTCTTTAGAGGAAAGTATCTTTATCCTCAATATCTTTGTCTTTCTCAATAATAACTATGTTTGGAATAGAAGAGGGATTGAATTTAGACAAAGATGAAAAATATAAATCTTGAGGGGTTCAATGTTCACACTGAATGTAGTAGCAGGCCTGGTGGAGCTTGATCTGACAGAACTCCTTTGCCTTTTTGGGATGAGGTTCTGCGGTGTAAGAATACTTTTTAGGAGGATAAGAAGAGGTAATACTTCTCTTCTTCTATTTAATCTGGGTGATCTATTGGGCAGATAGTGACGTATCAAGCTATGTTAACACAAAAAAGTGAATTCAAATCCTTAACAAATGGAGCAGCGAATGAATAACACGTGACCAAGACATTAATAACAAAGTGTTGTGGTGTGACTATTCACAAAAGAAGATGAATCATCTAGGATAGCTCATTGCTTTATTGCTTGACTGTTCACTAGACAATAAAATCTTTTGTCTTTTTTCTCGCCATAAAGTAATAAGCTTTTTTGGGGAAACTAAATAACAATTTAGTTGCCTCCCACTTGAATGGTCGAGTTTTGCTTCACGAAAAGAAAAGAGACATTGCGAAAATTCACAGAGTTTTGGAATAATGAAAATGTGATTAAAACAAAGATAATTAATAATACTAGAAAGACCGAGAAAAGAATTCCTTCATTAACATCTATGATGCCAAATTTGACGGCCACGAATGTCTGAAGTTACAACTTTTAGGCATCAGGAACTCTTTCAAGTCCAAACCTATCAAACCAAAATTTGAACTTCCTTTACTTAGCACTAATTATCTTCTTAAGATGAAGAATTTTTGCCTGAAGAGACTTCAGTTCCTCCCCCAATATTGTAGACTTTTGAGGTGGTGTCTCGACAGATGAAGTAGCTTTCCCAAAAGAAACCTACGTCAAGGCTCAGATTTACTCATTGAGGATAGATTCTCCTTTTATGCGAGATTAAATAATCTCCGCTTTCTTGAAATTCTCCTTATTAAACAAATCTACCTCATCGGTTAGTTTACTAGCCTCTTGGCTATAAGCATCTCTCTCAGATATGATCGAAGCAAGCTTCATTTTGAGCTCTTCAACCTTAAAAGCTCGAATTACTATAGCTTCTGCTACGACAATTTGATCTTGTTTAGTAATCAAAGTTATTTGAAGCTGGTCATATTTTTGTTCTATGGGTTTTTTCTCCTAAAAAACTCATTGTAACCCTTCCGTGACCAAAACACTAGCCTAAGGAGAGAAATTCAAGATGGAAGTTCAGAAATAGTGTCAATTTCAATAAAAAGACAACTAAGAAAAACGAGAATACCTACTATCTGGAAGATTCTTTTGAACTAGGGCTCCTAGAGCATTTATTATCAGAATCCCCAAATAGCACAATAGCATCAATTGCCACCGAGGACAGAACATCTAACTCGCCATCATCAGTAGTAGGATGAGCTGGTTTACCCTTTTTCCTTTTAAAAAAACTGGGACTTGGATCCTTCTTGGGCCCCGACTTCGATAATGGATGGACCAGAAGTTTGTACTATACTATCATGGTTGATGTATTGACATATTTGGTAGTAACAATTGTAATCATGTTGATATAAAAAGATGGGCCATTCGTAAGTCTTGCATACCGAATGAAGTGCATAAAAAGGACAAAAAGTGCAGTTACAACAAAGTGATATATAGAGGAAGTATATAGCATGATTATTTGTGTTCTATTCTTGAGTTTCAGCCATCCAGACCCATGTTCCACCATCATCCATGATGAAACCCAAGATTTAACACACCCATTCTTGGATTTGATAAACCCATTCTTGGATAGGGGTTTGATGTCCGATGCTAGAAAGGTGTTGAACGATATACTTATGGATAAGACAACAATAAAAAAGAAAGAAGAGGTTGATAAGAAATAAAGAAAAAAGATATATGAGAATGTATGATATATGTTCAATAATTCCAAAAATGACGAACTAGAAAGATCAGAGGTAGCCACAACAACAACTGATTGGTATATCCATGGTCGTGGGTATCGTCGAGACTTTTGAAGATAACTTTATTTGCTATCCCACCAATTTCACAATTTCTCCACAGATAATTTGGGAGGAGTAGAGAACCAAAAGATTGGTCACTATGAAAAAATGCTTTGTTTCAATGGACAAAACTTGAAGACATGCGATATCTCTCCAAAACTTGGGCCTAAGTTATCCTAGACATAGGTTAAAATTCTAATGATCGTTTTACTGATTGATGGATCACTAAGACCCATGCTAAATGGGTAAGTATGAAAGAATGTGTAGCCAGTATTAGAAGAGGTAATACTATCAAACCTTTGGGTCGAGCACCTAAAATTTATTTGGAAGACCACTTGCAATCATGCCAACCGATGGGAATATTGGTCTATTTATCAGGAAAACATAATTAATAATCTCATCGTCTCTGGTCTTAAAGTGGCAGCATGGTAGAAATTTGAAGTCATCTTCGAAGCAAAAAAGCTCTATCTGTGTTATCAAATGCTAGGTTTGAGAGAGATATTGTCGCTCTTACTTCTTTTCTTCTTTGAACTACCCCTAGGATAAGACGTTTTGATAAATCTAGAAGGAAATAAAGATATGGTGCAGCTGGCTAAAGAGAAACAACAAAAGTAAAGGTTAAAAAATGAATTAAGACCAGAAAAGTCTGAGAATCTCAGGAAAGGCTCAAAGATATTAGAGAAGGTTTGAATGAAATTGTGAAGAAATAAAATGGATGGTAAAATTCCCAGATTTATACGTATTTGGGGAAAGGGTTCCCATTGCTTGGGGTGAAGCACCATCTTCAGGCCAACATACTAAACACATGTGGCATGAGAAGTTAATGAGGTGGAATGGATATTTTCTTAAGAGTTAGAGTGAACCCAAGAAAGTAAACTCACAAAAGAGCATCAGTATGTGGCAAGTTTCTTTGTTTTCCACTTCCCAGTCACGACTGACTCCGTAATTGAAAAGTGGAGGGACTATCTGTATTGGGCAAAATTGGCTAAAGGGTGTGGAAAAGTAGGAAAGGACACTGATGTGCTGTGGTTTCATGGCACTTTTGACACTTAAAATGAGGAAAATATGCTAGATCTAAGGCTTGTTAATATGGATATGATGTGTTTGTGTAATTTTTATAGGAAAACAGGTCTTGATGGTAAATGGAAAAAAATAAAGCTGAATTTGACCAAGTGTGGGAACTAGTGCTTGACCATGACTCATTGGGTCACGCTACGAGTCGTGGCCTGAACTATTGCATTAGCAGTGATTAAGATCTTAAGGATTAAAATTGGGAAGTTGGCTACGATTTGCATGCTACGAGTCGTAGGGTCAAGCGACGAGTCGTCAAGTGACCTGTCCTGAGTAGATATACCAAAAGTTCTAAAAAAATACAATTCCTTCCTGGGGGCGATGATCAATATAGACGAGCCGTAGGGTGAATCTACGATTCGTTTGCCAAGATTCGTCCTGAGCACAATGTCCTAAAGTCCTAAAAGTGCAAAAAGTGAGCCTAGTGGCAATGGATCACCTAACGAGCCATTGTGTGTCCCTATAAGTCATCACTTGCCATCATCACTAGTCAGCAAGAAAATAAACCAACAGGCTACGGGCGTATGTGATGAGGCATAGCCAGGACCATACGACCCGTTGCCACTGTCGACTTTGTTTTCCAATTTTGTTTAGGACATGATTCATTTATGTCTATAAATACTCTTATTACGTCTTATGTTTTAGTTTACATTCTATTACTACTTTTCAGTCCATATACTTGTTCTTGAGAGTTGTAAACATAGATTTTGAGGGTTTAATTCATAGTTGAGATTTGTGGTTTTCATGTTCTTCTTTGTAATTGCATATTATGTTTTCTTTCTAGAATTATTCGTATGTCCTTATGATAATGTGTAGATAAATACCCCAACTAGGGTTGTGGGAACCATGATGGATTATTGAGGTAGGGTTCGTAGTACAAGGTGATTCTCAAAGGGTGTTTAGGCGTGTATTATTGTTCTCTTTCATTGACTACTTTCTAACGGAGGCCTATAGTAGAACTCACATTATCTTTACTTTCTTTGAAAGAAGGGGTAATGGATGGGAAAAGGGAATAAACAATAGAGACTTGGAGCTATCAACCTTCACTTAATAGCTTGAGACGACAAAGTGGGAAAGATAATTTGGGATCTATGATAAGGGTTAGAGTGCAAAACTCATGAGACATGGAAACATGATTGAGGATAGTCTTCTAATAGATTCATAAAGTCATTTAGGTGAACTTAAATTATCAATTCTGCATGCCAAGCACCAGGAGAGATCACTAGTATGAAAAACCTATGGAGTTATGAAGTTATGAGGAATACAATCATAGTGCTACTTATCTATTGATCATAAACTTGAAGGAATTAGCAATTGTTACTAGTTCAAAATCATAATTCAATCCCCCTAATTTAAGAAAATACTTTACTAATAACTTAGCTAACCACATCGATAGAGCTTCTAGCCTATTCCTTGTGGGATCAACTCCAACCTTTGTTGAGTTCTATATTTGATTCAATGATCGATTTATATTTCATAGCGAGGTGGAATTTGGGTGACATCAAATTTTAGCACCATTGTCGGGAAATACGATTACGGATTAAATCGATTGTGTTTGTCTAACTATTAGTATTTGTTTCCTGATTTTAGCTTTTTGTTATTTTTAGGGTGCACACCCATGCATGCCCAACACTCAGAGTCAAGGTAATCCCCTGATTCTACTTGATCCTAAAATTGAAAGGACTCTCAGTAATAGGAGAAAAATAGTTAACGACGGAGTTCATCATGAAAGAGTTCACAATCAAGGACTTCATAATCAAGGAGTTCAAGAGACTACAGACGATACTACTACCTACATTCTGGCTAAAGATTAGGAAAGAAAAGAATTCACTAGGCAAGCGACACTTAATGAGTACGCTAGACAAGTAGAAGAAGACCGTCTGGCTGTTGTTGAGGAACACGTAAGGCAAAGAAGGAATAGGGGACATCAGGAATAGGGGACATCAGCATCCCCATCACTATTTTCCCAGTTTGATAATGCAGGTGATGATACAGATTTGAAAGAGGCAAGTGAAACAGGTGTGTTGTACTCATAGTTTTGGTGATTAACAAACTGCATGAAAGGACCTGGTACTTGAGATGTATGAGTACGTAGTCAACTGGTGTCTGACAGTACTGTATGAGTATGTGTAGATATATTCTAGAAAATCTAATCCTTATATTGAGGATTCATAGTTACTACATCACTATGATTTGTTTTGATGATTTAACAAATCTGTTGAGGGACCAGATGAAGGAACAGGTACATGCACTAGGCCTATCTCAAGGGGAAAAAGGGAATTAAGATCTCAGAGGTAACAAAGGAATAAGTTGCATGATTGAAATGATCATTAAGGGGTGGAATGCTCATTTAAGAGGAACTATCTCTCAGAAGGATCTTATTTTATAGGGACCAGGTAGGCCAACCAGGCTGATTTGTATGAGTCAACTTTGACAGCTGTCCATAACTATAAAGTGCTGCCAACTGTGACAACTTGCAGTACTGCAGTCCTTCCCTCTCAACCAATAAGAGATAATTAAGGTTTTCCCTCCCACGTACTCCCTATATATACATCATTATGTGGGATGAAAACCTAGCTTTTACAAATCCAAAAATTGATATATCTCTCTGCAAAAGTCTTATTATTCTCCAGCTCAAAGCTCCTACAACATGGGACCTGTTCTCAGTCAATGAAAGTTGTTCTTAATTTCTTGTTGTTTGAGTCTTTGTAATTGTGCTAAATTATAAACCTACTCCTATTGTGAGAAGCAAGTGTAGGTATCATTATTAGACTTTTCTCTTGTGAAGAAGTATATAACTTAGAGGTAGTTGATAGTTGGGCTAGAGTTAGCCAAGGTTTGCCGACTAGAGTTAGTTGAGTATAGGCTATAGTTGGTATACTGTAGTACGGCTTGGTGTTGTCATTAGCTTAAGGGGATTGGGTTAAGAGGTTACCCATAAATATGAGAGAGAGTCTATAATCCAATATTTCTCTTATTTTAGTGATAGTTGTTAGTGAAATTCTACTGGGGTAGGTCGTGGTTTTACTCTCTTGAGCAAGGAGATTTCCACGTCAATATCGTGTGTATTTTACTACTTTATTATTCTTATTATTGGTTGTTCTTCATTTCTCTCTATGCAAGAAGCAGGTAGTAGATCAGGTACTTGTCGCTGACTACTATCTACATTCTGCTCTTGGCATTCTTGCTTAGAGACCTGGTATCGTATCAGGTCCCTAAACCTATGGTGGACTTATACAAGCTAACAAGGTGCAATTGTTCCACCCCCACTGCCACCAAGAACTAAATTCGACATCACCAGTGCTATGATTCAATTGCTAAACTTAAAAGGAGTATTCACATGCCTTGCAACTACTGATGTAAAATTTTATCTAATGAACTTTGTAGGGATTTGCAATTCCTACAACTTACCTAGGGTGAGTCAAGATACTATCAGACTATGATTGTTTCCCTTCTCTACTTAGCAGGAGTTGAAGATATAATTTTTGGAGAGATTCTTCCCACCTCTAAGAATGTTACAGTTGAAAGATGAGATTTACAACTTCAGGCAATTATATTTGTAGGTGTTATATGATACATGGTTGAGGTTTAAGAGGAAGCTGCAAAAAGTCTGGAATCACAAAATCCCTAGTCATAGTTTGCTTGAGATATTCTATAGAGGTTTGAATGCTAATAAAACGGATGTAGAAGACACTGTAACTGGAGGTGAATTTATGAGTCTACCTTGGGAGCAGACTTCTACAATACTTAATAGGATAACTAAAACAAAACATAGTTGGCACACGTGAGATTCAGATGTCCCCATAGAAACTTATGTGATAGGAGCATCTGTAGAACAATGAATGATAGATGATTCAGTCACTTAAGAGGTAGCATAGTTGAGGACCGGGTTTAGCTTGTTCACAAAATAGTTTGCAGCAGTGGGGGCAAAAAAGGTAAATGCAGTTGGGTCACAAGGTAAAGCTCCTAAACACGATGACTATAATTTTGAGGAGGAGTCTTAGTATCTAGATAATCAGGTGGAAGGTTTCCAAGCCAAAAAATAAGGGTCTAATCAAGATAATTGGTGTTCTGGTCAAGAAAATGAAGGTCAAAACTATTATAAGTATAATAACTACAACTGATATGGGTATAGACATAGGAGCAGAGGGAGAGATATAGATTAAAAGAGAAAAGATGATTACAAGAATGAAAGGAGTGACCTTACCATTTCGTCTGGAAGCCGTGATGCTGATTCGAGTAACTCTAGGATGGAAGATATGCTTGCTAAAGTGTTGAAAGGGGCATAAAAAATTGATGAATGCCTTAAAGAGATTTTTTAAAAAAATTAAGGGTAGGGAAATAGGGAGGAGATTATAATATGGGGAATTGAACCCTTACCAACAAGGTGGAAGTTTAGGTATCCAACCAACTAAGATACTAAGATTCCCTGCCTTAAAGAGATTCGAGTAGATATTTTGGGAATTAGTCAGAAAGTTGTCACATTCTACCACCATCAAGTAGCTTGAGCAGCAATTTCGTCAAATTTCTATCATAATGAATCAATGTCAGAAAGGTATACTTCTAAGAAACACTGTCCAAAATATAAAGAACGATAGTCATTGCTTGGCTATAACCACTAGGATTAGTAAGATAACTGCGATCCATCTATGCCCATAGTTTTTGAGAAAGATGTTGAGTCCATGATGATCGATGATGAGAAAGTAGCTGAATAAAAAAATCAAGTTATTGATGAAAAAGTTTCTGAACAGCTATCTCCAGTTGCTAAAAAGGAGGCTAAGGCTAAAAAAGAGAAGGAAAAGGAGGTCCTACAGGTTTTGACTCCCATTCCACAAACTTCTCCTCCTTTTCTTTAAAGATTGAAGAAAAGAGCCGAAGAAGGAAAGTATCATAAGTTTATCTCGATGTTGAAATAATTGTCTATGAATATTCTTTTAGTTGAGGCATTTGAGCAAATTTCGGGTTATACAAATTTTATGAAGGATCTGGTGACTAAAAAGAGGACTGTGAGTTTTAAGCCTATTGATAATTTACACCACTGTAGTGCAATAGCTTTTCGATCTCTTATGGAGAAAAAGGAAGATTCTGGAGCTTTTATGATTCCATGTACCATTAGGGCTTTTAACTTTGTAAAAGTTTTGTGACTTGGGTTCTAGCATTAATCTGATGTCGCTAGCAGTATTTAGACAGTTGGGGTCGCCCAAACCAACTTCGATGAGACTTTTTATGGTGGATTGCACCATAAAAAAGCATTTGGGTATTTTATATGATGTCTTAGTGAGGGTTGAGTCCTTCATTTTCCCAGATGATTTCATCATCCTAGACTGTAAGGTTGATTTTGAGGTTCCCATTATCTTAGGAAGACCATTCCTTGCTACTGGAAGAGTATTGGTTGATATAGAAACTGGTCAGTTGAAGTTTTAATTGAATCATAAAGAAGTGACGTTCAATGTTTGCCAATCCATGTAAGCAACTCAAGGACATGTGTGTGATCTAGGTGTTGATAATATTGATGAGGATGACTTAATAGTTTTTATTGAAAAGAGACTTAGTGTTAAATCACTACCAGCAGTGATCACGAATTTTGAGGGCGGTGATATTTATGAGTATGATGTGATGGTGAGCACACTTGCTGGTTTGGGTTCCTACACTTTTGTACCAAAAAGTTAGATTTGGATTTGAAGAATAGGGCAACCCCACCGGCTAAGCCTTCTATTGAGGAGCCTTATGTCTTGAAGCTCAAAGCTCTTCCATCCCACCTTTGATATGGTTTCTTGGGAGCCGACAACACTTTACCAGTTATTATAGCAGTACATTTGGTTGAATGGCAAGTTGAGGCTTTAGTATCAGTTTTATAGAGGTTCAAGAGGGCCATTGGATGGTCCATTGCTGATGTTATTGGTATTCCGCCTAGAATTTACACTCATAAAATCCAATTCAAGCTAGATTGTATACCTAGTATTGAGGATTAGCGTAGGCTAAATCCACCTATGCAAGAAATAGTAAAAAAAAATCATCAAGTAGTTGAATGCGAGTATGGTTTATCTTATTGCATATAGCAAATGGGTAAGCTTAGTTTAATATGTGCCAAAGAATGGTGGAATCACTGTGGTTCCAATTGCAAAAAAAATGAGCTTATTCAAATCAGACCGGTCACTAGTTGGTGAGTGCGCATGAATTATAGGAAGCTAAATACATGGACAGAAAAAGATCATATTTCAATGCCTTTTATAGATCAAATGTTAGACCATCTTGCTGGTAGAGGATGATATTTTTTTCTTGATGGTTATTTGGGATATAATTAGATTCTGACTACTTTCAAAAACCAAGAGAACGCCACTTTCACTTGTCCATATGGGACATTTTCATTCAAGAGGATGTCTTTTGGACTATGTAATGCGTCAGCGACCTTTTAACATTGCATGATGTCCATCTTCTCAGACATGGTGGAGGAGAATATTGAGGTATTCATGGATGATTTTTTGGTTGTTGGTGACTCTTTTCTGACCCATCTGGCTAGTGTTTTGAGGAGGTACAAAGATTGAAATTTGGTACTTAATTGGGAAAAGTGTCACTTTATGGTCAAAGAAGGGATAGTGCTCGATCACACAATTTTAATTAAGGGGATTGAGGTTGACAAGGTGAAGGTTGAGGTAATTGAAAAATTGCCTCTGCCTATTTCTGTGAAGGGTATTCAAAGCTTTTTGGGGCATGCCGAATTTTATCATAGGTTCATCAAGAATTTCTATAAAATTGCACATCCTTTGTGTGTTGTTGGATAAGGAGGTTGTAAGACCCCGTATCTATGAAACCCTATACGACGACGTTGAAAAATGATTACCCAAGTGTCGAGAGTGTAAAGTATGTATTGTGGAATATTAGTGAGGAGATAATTGATATTGGGCCTAGTACATGGGATTAGAACTTTGTAGGAAGTGTAATACCCCGTATGTTGTCGAACCTAGATGACTACGTGTACATTTGTGGAGATATGAAAACATGAGAGAATGGATGAATTATGTATTAATTTGTGGACATCAAGAATTCTTGCATCATTGGGCCTTAAATAAAGCCCAAAAATAGCAAGAAGACATGGCCCAACCCAAGATTTTTGACCCATTCTTCCATTTTTGACCCATTTGACCCATTCAACATAATAATTAATGTTGATAAAGGATAATAAAGACTTGGGGGCCTATATAAGAGAGAAAAATCAGATTTTCTCTCATTTGGACACCCATGCCATTTCTAGAATTTTCTCAACCAATTCCTTATGCAATACAAACCCTAACTCTTCATCTTTTGGACCAAAGCATCATCTTGCAAGACTTGGTAAGTATATACTATCATGGTTTAATATATATTATGCATGTAAGATAGCTTATATCATGTTGGTTATGTTGGTGAAGTGGGAGAAGTTCCCTATGTGCAAAACAATGTGTGTGTGTTAAATCGGAGGATGATTTTGTCTTGAAAACTTGAACATGGGCTTGTGATCTTGAAAGAAATAAACTTGATGGATTCAATATTGATATATGAGATGTGAGTATAGTCTTGACTTGTTTTATACTTGTGTTTAGTGTTGGAATTTCTATGGAAAAATTGGTTATGGTTTTGGTAGCATATTGGCCGTAAAGTGTCGTTTTGGTGTTGTGATGTGTGTTGTAAGACCATGGATGATTGTTGGCATATAATATGATCAAAAAATATGTTAAAAGAAGTTTGGTTATGATCATGGACCATTCATTGCATTAAAAGACCCCAAAAATGACGTTTCGGACCAAAACGGGCATCCGCCCCCGCAACGGAGGCACCTGCGGGCGCAGATGCCAATGCAGATGCCACTGGAGGGCATATGCATGTGTACCTCAGCCACCTGCGTGCGCAGGTGGCAGCGCATGTCAGCCCCCAGGTTCGGTTTGTATGATTTTGTCTCCCGTTGGTTACCCGAAGCCCCCGTACCCTTGATGGACGTAATTATCAACTTGTGATGTCATTTGAATGACCTTAAAGTGTCGTATGAAGGCATGTTGGACTGTATTAAATGTGTATGGTTGTTCATATGTTGTTGTGAGGCAAATGGATAAGCGTAAATGTGACGGAATGGAAATGAGAAGGCATAAAGGGTAAGTGTAATGCCAAATGCTATTGTTGTATGAAAGCTTGGTCAATGAGGGGAATGTTATGGTATTGTTGGCATGTTGATGCGATAAATGACATTATAAGAAGGCAAAATGATGTTCTCTATGTGATTCATGGTCATATTGTGACACTTATACAGTTGTAAGGTAGTTGGTTGCTAACATAAGCTTCGTTATATACTTGTGATGTAGAGTGAGGCGTAAGGAAAAAGCTGGACTATTGTATTTTCATATAAGCTTGTGCATGCATAGTGAGACGCAAAGGTATGTAAGGTTACTCTTCTATATCCTTCTGTAATATCTAGTGTTCACATTGTCATAATACTCATTGGATACCGAAATACTCTAAGGTACTCCGTATCCGAGCGTTGACTAGAGATACTCATATGGTCCTTAGTCATTGGTCAATGGTGAATCATATGACTCATGTTCATTGGTTGACTTATGTTCATTAATTGATTCCTGTCTATTGGTTGACTCACGTTCATTGGCTAATATGTCAAGAGTTACAAATGTTCTAAGGTATCTCATTCCTAGTTGGTGAGCAGTTTACATTCACATGTGTCTTATCCATTGTTCATGAAGGTTCAAAAAGTGTTCTATTCCAAAGGGGTTCTATAGTATTCCAATTAAGATGGATATATATTGTGCTGCATATGTGTGTTACTCCTAGATGAATTATGACCCACTTAATGCTTATTTATGATGGGGAGTTCTTAAGTTGTCATATGTGGTAAATCCTAAGAGAGCTAAGTTGAATAGCATTATTCCAAGTATGACATGAGTCTAAGTTCCAATAGAGTTATATATAGGTCTCATATTCATTAGTGAGGTTCTAAAAGTCCGATGAGGCTATGTACCAAGGTTTCACTGGTGGTTATACTCATGTATCCTGTTCATGGATCATTGTCCAATGGTTCCAACAGTGTTACGTTTTCGTGGAGGCTATTTTCCCATAATGTTTAGTTGCATGTTTCTCATTCATTGCTTATTAATCCAAAGCTTCAAATAAAGTTGTGACTATCATTGTATTGCTCTTCCATAAGCCAAAGTATCAATCGCTCACAAGTGAATGTACCAATCTATCACAAGCAAATGTATCGACCCGATCCCGATGCATTGATTTATTGGTGGCAGGTCTGGGGGGCATAAGCCTAGCTCGACCCGATCCCAACATGACGATATGTCATGTAAAGACCCACTGATCAGTAGGGGCCCGGGTACATTGTGATATATGTAATGACATTGAAGTAAAGAAGCAATGAAAGCAAAGAAAGCTATCAAAGTAATACACATGGTTTCCAAAATGCAAAGTGGTGACTTAGTCACAATGATTATTCATATGTTTTGAGTTCATTGAACTATTCATGAATTGTACAGTTTCATCTGAGCCTTGCATACTCAGTACTTCTTTCTTACTGACCCCTCTCGGGGAATTTACATTACATATTGCAGGTGCAGGAACTAGTAGACCTCCACCGTAGATTGACCGTAGAGCATATCATTGGTGAGCTCCAGTTAGTTCAGGGTTTCTCCGAGTCGCAGTGGTTCATATGTTTTGATATTGTACCTTGTGTATAAAGCGGGGACTTATCCCGACTTTCAGTTGGTTTTGGTCAATGCATCTGTTAGAGGCTTTTGTAGACGTATGTGGGTGTGGGTGTATATGGTAACAGATGAAGTCTTGACTTGATGGCCTCAACGGCCCAGTTTCTAATATGTATATACGTCGCATGTTCTATGCTTTCCGATGGTTTCCTCTCATGTTTCTATGTGATGGTAGTGTTCCTATAACATGCATATGAATGATTAGAAGCAAAGATTGGTTATCTCGGGCCTTGTCGGCTTCGGGTGCCAATCACGCCTCGTAGGGAGTTGGGGCGTGACAAAAGTGGTATCAGAGCAATTCGTTCTAAGGGTGTCTACAAAGCCGTGTCTGAGTAGAGTCTTACTTATCGATGTGTTACACACCATATTTATAAGTAGGAGGCTACGGGACATTTAGGAGTTCTTTCTTTTCTTCATTCTAGATCGTGCAATAGAGCCAAGGTTGTAAGTGGAATCATATGTGCTCACTGATAGTGGTTTTCCTTTACAGAGGAGTTGTAGGCGAAATCATAATTGACCATGGGGTTTGTTTTCTTGTGTTTGATTAGAAATGCCAATGGCAAGAGAAGGAGAAGGAACCAGTAGAGCACCACCTGAGCAAGTTGATCAAGGTGGGGCTGGAAATGAGTTGGTCTCACGGGTTCCTCCTACTCTTTCACTTCCAGAGGAATTGTCCAATAATGCTATTGTGCAAGATTTAATGAGTGCGTTGCACATACTGACCCGTGTAGTTGCTCCACAAACTCAAAGACGAGTGTTGGATCAGCAAATGGTGGAACAAAAAAGAAGGACACAAGACTTTGAGGAAGGGTCGTCAAAAAGGGCTAGACCCGAGGGGCAGTTCATGGCGTCCCACGGAGGATTTGGGCCTCGGATTTTGCACAGACTACCTAGGCCATTAGTTTCTTAGCCTGCAGCCAATGTTCCCCCTCTATTCCAGGGGTATAGAGGCAACCAGTTTGGGCAAAAACATGAGACTCAGGGTCCACAGACAGTGGGATATAGAGGGCAAGAAAGTAGGAATCAATCATGGTGTTTTCGTCAGCTGTGTGAGTGCTGCTGGAAATTTCACGCAGGTGAATGCTGGTTCAGAAAAAATGTTTGCTACTAGTGTGGTATGCCGGGACATGTGAGGAAAATGTGTCCACAAAGGAGCACGAGTGGTATGGTATGACTTACGAGACCACCTATCGCATTGCAATTATCGATGCCTCCTCCAGGTAGAGGTGTGCAGCCTACTAGGCGCGATAGAGGTGCTAGAGGAGCAGCTAGTTCCAGTGGGACCCAAGACCATATGGATACCTCAGCGGATCCACGGAATATGGAGTCTTCGCCTGATGCAGGTACAAGTACATTATTAGTATTTTTACATAAGGTAAATGCATTGATTGATTCGGGTTTTACCCTATCATATGTTACGTTATTGATTTTTGACCAATTCGAAGGAACACCAGAATTGCTAGTTACGCCATTTCTTTACACTCGTGGGTGCATATATCCTAATGAAAGTATGTTCTTGAATAAAAGGGTACTGTTGGAGCACCGAAAGGTAAAGTTCTTTCCTATCCTCAAGCAAGGAAAAATGAGACCCAAAGGGGTACATATGTCATTTGGTACTAGTGAGGGATACTAATGTGCTACCACCTACTGTTCAATCGGTTTTGGTGGGAATGCATTCCTCGAGGTATGAGTTGATGTTAATGTGGTGTCAGGTACTCAGCATAGTTTTATTTGTACGGCATGGCCCCAATAGAGTTACGGGAATGACATGAGGAAGTAAAATACTTGTTGAGTAAGAGATTCATACGGCCTAGTACGACCCCTTGGGGTGCATCAGTGTTCCTAGTACAAAAAAAAAATAATAACAACATGGCATATTGCGAAAGTGTGTGTACAGGGGTAAATGATGATGAATAATGATGAAATGAAAAGAAAAATATATATGAGTGATGATGATATACCCAAGACAGCGTCACAAACATGGTATGATTATTATGAAATTCTTAGTATGTCAATTGGGCTAGATAATGCACCGGTAGTTGTATGGATTAATGAATAAGGCGTTCAGGACACTTTTGAATGTGTGTGTGACCATGTTTGGTGATGGTATTTCAAAAAAAAAAAAAAAAAAGAAGACCATGCGATTTAATATGAAGTTTGATTAGAATCCATACCGTTCTTGAGTCACAATGTATAGGATGAAGAAATGAAAGTGGCTACGCGAAAGATAGAGATGGTGCACAGTTGGTTAAGGCCTACGATGCTTATAGAGATCCATTGGTTTCGTAGGTTGGTCGATTATTATATGAGAATTGTTGAGGGGTTTTCTTCTATCCCTACACCCATAACAAAGCCTATACACAAGGCATCGATAAAGGCATAAGAATGTTATGAAATGTATGGTACTACTTCCTGGGTTGGCCTCGGATGTGTATTGATGTAGCAATGTACTAGCATATGCCTCATGACGGTTGCGACCATAGGAGAACACAAATTATTACTAAACACATGACCCTGCACTAGCAGCTGCGATATAAAGTTAAGGTGCCACTATTTGAAAGGGATTCATATTGATATATATATTGAATAGTACTATATTTTGAAGCCGAAAGACTTAAATCTGAGGTAGCGAAGGTGGCTTGAACTATTTAGGACATTGGTATCATTTGGGAAAAGATATCTCAATGAAGCAATATGGGGTTTTGTTTTCTTGAAACCCCAGATTACCGAATTATAGTGTAAAATGCGGCAAAATCTTTATTGGTAGCCAAGAGGAGAAACAGTATGCAAATTCTTACAACAAAAGTATGACAAAGGTACTTGAGCAATCACAAGGGGGAGTACTTTGACACCAATGTAGATTGTATGTACCAGGTTTGTTCGGAAACAACCAAAAGGCACCATGGTGTAGCAGAGATGTGTTGGTACGAATATATGAGGAGCACATTGTAGAACGTGTAGTTCAATGCCCAAGAGGTCACTGATAAACAGTATGGCATCAGAAGTCTGTATGCTTTATGTAATAGATTATCCTCCCAGTTTGGAAGTGGAACATGAATAACATGGAATTAATTACAGGGTTGTCTCGTACACTGCGAAGGCTGATTTCATATAAGTAATAATTAACTGGCTTACCGAATCAACATATTTCCTACCAGTTAGGACCACCGATAAAGCTGAACATTATACAAAGTTGTATGTGACAGAGATAGTACGATTACATAGGATTCCATTCACTATTATATCCTACAAGAGAGCTCATTTTATGGCACAATGTGGTAAGTCTTTTCAGTAAAGCATGGGTACACAGATGAATGTAAATACGGCTTGTCATCCTCAAATGGATGGACAAACAGAACATATTATATGAACATTTGAAGGTATGCCACGAGCTGGTACATTGAACTTTAAAGGTAGTTGGGGTAAACGTCTGTCGTCTAGAGAAATTGCTTACAATAAAAGTATCAAAAGGCACCTTACGAAGCTTTTATATGAAAAAATAATAGATCATCATTTGCTTTGCTCGAGTCAGATTGTGGTCATCAAGCTATCAAGAAGGTGAATGTGATATAACAACAATTACAAATGGCCCAAAGTTGATATAAATCATATGTTGATTTTTGAAGAAGGGAATGACAATATTCCATAGGTGATTGGGTATGTTTGACATTGTCACTAATGAATAAAGATAATGAGAATTTGGTAAGAAAGGGACATTGTCCAAAGATTGGCTAGCTTCTGTAAGGGTACTATGTAGAATAAATCACAATGAAGGAACTCTAATGTACTTGGATTTGATATAAAAAAAAAAGCTGAAAGTGTGGAATTGGGGTAATGACAAAGTGGTATCCATAAGCATTATGTGTATATGTAGATATGTGATAAGATAAAGATGCATGGGATGTACATGAGACGACGTTATTAACATTTGAGGACGAATGTTCCTAAGGGGGGAAGAATGTAACACCCCGTATCTACGAAACCCTATACGATGACGTTGAACAATGATTACCCAAGTTTCGAGAGTGTAAAGTATGTATTGTGGAATATTAGTGAGGAGATAATTGATATTAGGCCTAGTACATGGGATTAGAACTTTGTAGGAAGTGTAATACCCCGTATGTTGTCGAACCTAGATGACTACGTGTACATTTGTGGAGATATGAAAACATGAGAGAATGGATGAATTATGTATTAATTTGTGGACATCAAGAATTCTTGCATCATTGGGCCTTAAATAAAGCCCAAAAATAGCAAGAAGACATGGCCCAACCCAAGATTTTTGACCCATTCTTCCATTTTTGACCCATTTGACCCGTTCAGCATAATAACTAATGTTGATAAAGGATAATAAAGACTTGGGGGCCTATATAAGAGAGAAAAATCAGATTTTCTCTCATTTGGACACCCATGCCATTTCTAGAATTTTCTCAACCAATTCCTTATGCAATACAAACCCTAACTCTTCATCTTTTGGACCAAAGCATCATCTTGCAAGACTTGGTAAGTATATACTATCATGGTTTAATATATATTATGTATGGAATATAGCTTATATCATGTTGGTTATGTTGGTGAAGTGGGAGAAGTTCCCTATGTGCAAAACAATGTGTGTGTGTTAAATCGGAGGATGATTTTGTCTTGAAAACTTGAACATGGGCTTGTGATCTTGAAAGAAATAAACTTGATGGATTCAATATTGATATATGATATGTGAGTATAGTCTTGACTTGTTTTATACTTGTGTTTAGTGTTGGAATTTCTATGGAAAAATTGGTTATGGTTTTGGTAGCATATTGGCCGTAAAGTGTCGTTTTGGTGTTGTGATGTGTGTTGTAAGACCATGGATGATTGTTGGCATATAATATGATCAAAAAATATGTTAAAAGAAGTTTGGTTATGATCATGGACCATTCATTGCATTAAAAGACCCCAAAAATGACGTTTCGGACCAAAACGGGCATCCGCCCCCGCAACGGAGGCACCTGCGGGCGCAGATGCCAATGCAGATGCCACTGGAGGGCATATGCATGTGTACCTCAGCCACCTGCGTGCGCAGGTGGCAGCGCATGTCAGCCCCCAGGTTCGGTTTGTATGATTTTGTCTCCCGTTGGTTACCCGAAGCCCCCGTACCCTTGATGGACGTAATTATCAACTTGTGATGTCATTTGAATGACCTTAAAGTGTCGTATGAAGGCATGTTGGACTGTATTAAATGTGTATGGTTGTTCATATGTTGTTGTGAGGCAAATGGATAAGCGTAAATGTGACGGAATGGAAATGAGAAGGCATAAAGGGTAAGTGTAATGCCAAATGCTATTGTTGTATGAAAGCTTGGTCAATGAGGGGAATGTTATGGTATTGTTGGAATGTTGATGCGATAAATGACATTGTAAGAAGGCAAAATGATGTTCTCTATGTGATTCATGGTCATATTGTGACACTTATACAGTTGTAAGGTAGTTGGTTGCTAACATAAGCTTCGTTATATACTTGTGATGTAGAGTGAGGCGTAAGGAAAGAGCTGGACTATTGTATTTTCATATAAGCTTGTGTATGCATAGTGAGACGCAAAGGTATGTAAGGTTACTCTTCTATATCCTTCTGTAATATCTAGTGTTCACATTGTCATAATACTCATTCGATTTCGAAATACTCTAAGGTACTCCGTATCCGAGCGTTGACTAGAGATACTCATATGGTCCTTAGTCATTGGTCAATGGTGAATCATATGACTCATGTTCATTGGTTGACTTATGTTCATTAATTGATTCCTGTCTATTGGTTGACACACGTTCATTGGCTAATATGTCAAGAGTTTCAAATGTTCTAAGGTATCGCATTCCTAGTTGGTGAGCAGTTGACATTCACATGTGTCTTATCCATTGTTCATGAAGGTTCAAAAAGTGTTCTATTCCAAAGGGGTTCTATAGTATTCCAATTAAGGTGGATATATATTGTGCTGCATATGTGTGTTACTCCTAGATGAATTATGACCCACTTAATGCTTATTTATGATGGGGAGTTCTTAAGTTGTCATATGTGGTAAATCCTAAGAGAGCTAAGTTGAATAGCATTATTCCAAGTATGACATGAGTCTAAGTTCCAATAGAGTTATATATAGGTCTCATATTCATTAGTGAGGTTCTAAAAGTCCGATGAGGCTATGTACCAAGGTTTCACTGGTGGTTATACTCATGTATCCTGTTCATGGATCATTGTCCAATGGTTCCAACAATGTTATGTTTTCGTGGAGGCTATGTTCCCATAATGTTTAGTTGTATGTTTCTCATTCATTGCTTATTAATCCAAAGCTTCAAATAAAGTTGTGACTATCATTGTATTGCTCTTCCATAAGCCAAAGTATCAATCGCTCACAAGTGAATGTACCAATCTATCACAAGCAAATGTATCGACCCGATCCCGATGCATTGATTTATTGGTGGCAGGTCTGGGGGGCATAAGCCTAGCTCGACCCGATCCCAACATGACGATATGTCATGTAAAGACCCACTGATCAGTAGGGGCCCGGGTACATTGTGATATATGTAATGACATTGAAGTAAAGAAGCAATGAAAGCAAAGAAAGCTATCAAAGTAATACACATGGTTTCCAAAATGCAAAGTGGTGACTTAATCACAGTGATTATTCATATGTTTTGAGTTCATTGAACTATTCATGAATTGTACAGTTTCATCTGAGCCTTGCATACTCAGTACTTCTTTCGTACTGACCCCTCTCGAGGAATTTACATTACATGTTGCAGGTGCAGGAACTAGTAGACCTCCACCGTAGATTGACCGTAGCACAGATCATTGGTGAGCTCCAGTTAGTTCGGGGTTTCTCTGAGTCGCAGTGGTTCACATGTTTTGATATTGTATCTTGTGTATAAAGCGGGGACTTATCCCGACTTTCAGTTGGTTTTGGTCAATGCATCTGTTAGAGGCTTTTGTAGACGTATGTGGGTGTGGGTGTATATGGTAACAGATGAAGTCTTGACTTGATGGCCTCAACGGCCCAGTTTCTCATATGTATATACGTCGCATGTTCTATGCTTTCCGATGGTTTCCTCTCATGTTTCTATGTGATGGTAGTGTTCCTATAACATGCATATGAATGATTAGAAGCAAAGATTGGTTCTCTCGGGCCTTGTCGGCTTCGGGTGCCAATCACGCCTCGTAGGGAGTCAGGGCGTGACAGAGGTGAAGTTCATTTTTTATGATGCGTGTCTAAAGGCATTTGATTTTCTAAAGGAGAAATTGAATTCGGCCCCTTTTATTATTTTACCTGATTGGTCCATGCCTTTTGAGGTTATGTGCGATGCTAGTGGAGTGGCTATAGGAGCAGTCCTAGGCCAAAGGGGTGAAAATATCCTTTATCCTATCTATTATGCTAGCAAAGAACTTAATCCAACTGAAAAAAATTATACGGTGACGGAACAAAAGTTGCTATGATTTTTGCATTCAAGAAATTTTGATCTTATTTTCTTGACATGAAAGTGATTGTGCATACTAACCACACAGCTCTTAGGTACCTTATGGCAAAAAAGGATGCAAAGCTGATATTTATTCACTGGGTACTTCTGTTACAAGAATTTTACTTTGAGTTCAAGGATCGAAAGAGGACCAAAAATTAAGTGGCTAACCACTTATCGCGACTTGAAGAAGAGGCAATGCTGAAATTAAAGGATTAGCTTCATATTGATGATACTTTTTCAAACGAACATATATTGGATGCATCCCAAGAATTGATTCCATGGTTTACAGATTTTGTCAATTATTCGGTAAGTGATGTGTGCCTATGGAGTTATCTTTTTAGTAGCGAAAGAAGTTTATGCATGATGTGCATAAAATTTCTTGGGATGAACCATAATTGTTCTGAATTTTTGTGGTTGGGATGATTCATAGATGTGTTCCGGAGATTGAGATGTTGAGTATCTTAGAGGCATGTCATTCATCCCCAGTTAGGGGTCATCATAGTAGTGCGTAAATGGCTCATAAGATTTTGTAATGTGGGTACTATTGGACCATCATTCATCAGGATGCTCATGACTACGCAAGATATTGTGATCAATGCCAAAGACAAGGGAACATCTTATGAAGGCATGAGCTACCATTGACCTGGATTTTAAAGATGAGCTGTTTGACTTGTGTGGTATTGATTTCATGGTTCCATTTGTGAGATCATATTGTATGAAGTATATATTGGTTGTTGTTGATTATGTATCGAAGTGGGTGGAGGCGGTTATGCTTCCAAACAATAAAAGGAAGAGGATGACAACATTTCTGAGGAGGAACATATTTTCCAAATATGGTACACCAAGAGACATCATTAGTGATTGGGGTTCTCACTTTTGCAATCATCTGTTCAAGGACCTGCCTTAAAAATATGGTGTAAAACATAAGGTGGAAACGCCTCACCATCCTTAATCAAGTGGGCAAGTTGAGGTCTCCAATCAGGAGATCAAGTCTATTTTCGTGAAGACTGTGAATGCTAATAGAATGGACTTGACTAGAAAGTTGGATGATGCATTATGGGCTTACTGGACCACATTTAAGACTCCTATAAGTGCTTCTCCATATCAGCTTGCATTTGGCAATGCATGCCTGTTGCTTGTTAAACTTAAGCATAAGGCACTGTGGGCACTCAAGAGGTTGAATCTGGAATGGAGTGATGTGGCGAAGTTGAGACTTGAGCAATTGAATGAGATGGATAAATTCCATCTTAAAGCATATGAAAGTTCATCCTTGTACAAAGAGAACATGAAGTCATACCATGACTAGAAGATTGAGAAAAGAGAGTTCACTATTGGCGATATAGTTCTGTTATTCGATTCCAAGTTTCACTTGTTTCCTAGCAAGTTAAGGTCAAAATGGAGGGGAACTTATTTAGTAGTGACAGTGTTTCCTTATGGTGCCATTGAGATTGAAAATAACAAGAGCCTCAAGTATAAAGTGAATGACCAAAGGGTGAAGCAGTACCTCGGTTATGATGAAGAGATCAAGTTGATATGTGATGTGATTCTTGATGAAGTCTGACTAATCAATACATATGAGTCGTACCGTGACATTAAATCAGGAACTTCATGGGAGGCAACACATGGGTTATTTTGTTGAAGTCTGAGTAGCCAAATTAGTCACGTCATGCTGCGACGTTAAATCAAGCGCTGCTTGGGAGGCAACCCAAGCATTTTATTTTTGTTTTCATTAATTTTTAGTGTATAGTATAGGGTTAATATGTGTTGAAGTGTGTAGGTGGTTGCAGATTAAAACTGAAACCAGAAAAAAAATTCTGGTGCCCAGGCCCAATGGCCATCCTAACGAGTAGTAGCCTTAGGCAACAATTCGTAGGATGAGTCGCAACCTCTGGGAATGATAAAAAATTGATGCATTGTGTAATACTTACCACACTACTCTCAAAATGAGTCATACTAGCCTGTAGGGTCTCACGATGACTCTTCTCCTTTAGTTGTAGGGACTAAGAGGACAACCCAGGTAAGTCTTCTAACTTGTATGCTATGGAGGCAAGGAATGACTCGCAGCCAGTGGAAATGAGTCATAGGGTGGTTCATAGTCATTGGGTCAAAGTCGATCCTATATCTTAAAAGACATGACCTGACCCAACCCAATATATGATGTAAAACCTCAAATTGCACACCCGATCCACCTCTTTTTTCAAAATCCAAAAGATGTAACTCCCACCACTACCATAACCATCCCTCCACACTAAATTTCTCTCTAAATCGCGCACCAACTATCCTAATAAACAACACATCTTTGCTTTTGCTACTCAATTGCTCCTAGAAGTCGAAATCCAAGTGATTGTC
The DNA here is from genome assembly GCA_031232105.1 of Capsicum rhomboideum. Lineage (NCBI taxonomy): Eukaryota > Viridiplantae > Streptophyta > Magnoliopsida > Solanales > Solanaceae > Capsicum > Capsicum rhomboideum. The sequence goes on from CP124718.1 coordinate 52,062,417, forward strand.
CTCCCAGACTTCTCTGATTCAAGCTTCACTATCAAAATCAAAGTAAGTTAGTTCCCTTGAATTTGTTTGGTTGTGGGTAGTAATAACTCTATATAGGTAAGAATTTACTTTGCTAAAGACTTAAAAAATAAAACTTTGATCACTTGATTTTGATTTAAACCGAGCATATTGGGTAGTGAATGAATATTTTGGATGGTGATGTGCTAAAATATGTGCATGATTTTTATTTGAGGTAAAGTCTGAGTACTATGATTAATATGTATATGGGAGGAAGTTGTTTTCTCGACCATTCCAATGATTGTAAAATTCATCTAAGTGTGAAAGTTTTTTAGAAACTACCAATTTACAGTCCTTACGACTCTCGCAATGACTTGTACCCTAAGGCAACAAGTTGTTGCGTGAGTCGTAACCACTAACACTTTGGTTCGAAATTGTAAAGTTTCTGAACTTTGGTGAAAAGTCTCAGTACGGGTCACCCAACGACTCGTAGGGACCACTCATACTGAGAACCTTCATTTGAATAGGAGTTAGACCTGATGAGTGACCCAATGAGTCATAGGGAAATCCAACAACTTGTAGGGTATACCCATTAGGATAGTAGTGAGTAATACAAAATTACGTACTTGACCCTACAAGTTACCCTACTAGCCATAGCCACCGGAAAAGACTCATTGCCTGATCCGTAGGGACTGACTGTGCTTTGATACTTTCACAAATATTTCTTGATCTTTTGAGTACTAACATAGACCCTCCACAGGTATCATTGTATCCAAGAATGATGCATATAAGGGAACTTAGAAGGGTGGACAACCTACTCACAAGAAACAGACATGATCTACTAAGCAGTTGAAAGATGTGCCCTCCGATGAGGAATCAAGTAGCTCAGTGAAGGAGTATCCAATAATGACTCTATTTGAGCCACGTGCAAGCTTACCTTGGAAAAGGAGGTCGAGGCCCAAAATGAAAAATGCAAGGTGTCCCTACTACACACCTACTCTTCCCAGTCTGAAGAGGTAGGAAAATTAGAGTCTGAAGAAGGAGAAGAAGAAGAAGGTGACTCCAAAAATAGAGATGGGACTGCATCTGGTAGTCAGTCAAAATATCAACCTAGTTCGGGGTCTAACATACATGCATCTACTGAGGCAGATAATGAGACCTCAATAGAGAGCCTGCTACAATAGACTCAGCCTCCAACACTGGCTCAACCTACACTTCAGCTTGAGGTAGCCCCATAAGTCTAGAGATGGGGTATTTGGGGCATGCAGGAAATATATGATCGGGATATTACTATCATACAAAACACAGGCTAGCCCAAGAGGAGTTTCTATGAGGATCCAAGGTTGATTACTATGGTATGTTTGAGATGCCCAAGTTTGAAAGATTATTCAACAAATATAAAGTTGAGTGGATGACTGCAGAGTTGGGTAGATACAGTTTAACACTTGTTCAAGAATTTTATACGGCCTCTCAAGACAGGCTGAAGGTGCTATCTCTACAGGGTTTTCTATGGAAGGTTCATGATTCCATACCATCAGTTTTGATTCGTGGTGTTAAGGTTAATATATCGGCATAGACTATTTCTCGTTTCCTCCATGGTTCAGACTTTGTGCCTCCGACCAACACTTCAGAGATTGATAACTAAATAGATGAGATAAAGAAAGTAAAGTTAAAAAAAATTAGTACCGACGACAAACTGTTACATTTATGGTGGATGGCCAACACTATTGCTACCAAAAAAAAAGGGTGTTAAATGGGCGATCGATAGATTTTCGCAGATTAAGAAAGGACAGTTGAGCTTCACTGCCAAATCATAGTGGACACTGGTTCATCACAGTTTGAGGCCCATATATGGAGACAATATTTTAAGCCTAGACTGGTCCACCTTGGTAGTAGGCATCATTGTGAGTTATGACATAGATATTGCTAGGTTGATTTCTCGGGAGACCCGGGATAGAGCTTTTGAGCCAGAGAATAGCATCCCATTTCCGTGCCTAATCACTCAGATTTGTTTGAAAGTCAGTGTTCCTGTTCTACAAAATATTGATCAGTTTATAGTAGTTCATCATACTACAGATTAAGCGCTGATTCAATATATGATGAACTCAATTATTAGGGCAAAAGTTGTAGCGAGGGATGCATTGCTACAGAGTGCCTTTCAGTTGGTTATGCAAATGGATATTGATTCACCTAGCTTTTTTGAAAGTGGGGTGACATAGGTTGAGTCCCAGACTGAGAATTCAAGGCACGACCCTTATTCTAATACTAATGCCACCACTTCTTTTGCCTCCTAGCCAGTTTCAGTCTCGATTTCACCCACTACTACTCCAGGTTTATCTATGCCTCGCCCACCTGCCAGTGGGTATGTTGTAATCCCACATGAGTTCTTACAAACTGCACTGAAATGGTTGACCACAGTTGAGCAAAAGGTTGACAACATTGAAAAATGTGGCCAACCTTGGGTGAAAAAAAAGATACGGGTAGAGATACACGGGATACAGACCCACTTTGGTAGCTTTAAGAGGAGGATCACTAACAAAATTGGGGGTGTGAAGTTCCTAAATTTGGATAGGATTAGAGAGGAGTG